>CM048823.1:51536695-52840145 GCA_026586065.1 Dioscorea zingiberensis
CAACTCTCACCCCCACTGTTTGTTCATCATCAATCTTTCAGAGTGTTTTGAGAGCTTTTTAGTTTGTTCAAGCATGAAACCTTGCAGAACTTGCCTTTCTTTCACTCTCATGTTCTTGAACTATGTCCAAGCATTCACTGGTGTCACCATTTTGATCTATTCTTTGTGGATTCTTACAAGTTGGAATGTTCAACAGAGTCATGGATCACATTGGTGATCTTTCAATCTTTTGATTTTTGGCTTCTTTGTGTTCCTTTTGTGGTTTGATTGATGGATGTTTTCTTTGTTCATGGTGATGCAGGTTTGTGTGGTCTGCCTTTGGAGTTGGTGTTTCAGTTTGTTTGATTGCTTTCATTGGGTATGTTTCTGCAGGGGTGATCAATGGCTGCTGTCTCTGCTTTGTATCCTGATCAATCATAATTTCAATTCTACATAGATTAGTGACTGTTTGAAGATTTTACTGAAAGAGCTGATAACTGAATTTAATTCATAAAACATTAGAGGATAAAACAAATGAAATCTCTTTCTTTATCATCTAGTGGTACAAATTTCACATTTTTGTCTGATTGCAAATAGCAAAGAATTCACTTAGTCTTTAAGGTTTGATTTACAGTAATCAAATCATCAAAAGATAACTGATAAACAAAATGGAATCTCCTTCTTTGTCATCTATTGTTTCAGATTTCGCTGATTTTACTGCATTTTGCAAAGTGCGATACTTTCCCTGTGTGACATGAATTTTGTATTCTACTGTGATTGTAAACAGCCAAGAATTCACTTCAGCTTTTCAATCTGATAACTGCACTGCTTGTTTGGTTGAAAAATTACATGATAAAACAAAATGAAATCTCTTTCTTTGTCATCTAATGTTTTAGATTTCGGGCTGTCTTTACTGTATTTTTTGTTCCATTATCTCTTTTGGTACAAATTTTGTATTTTTCATCGCATTGCAAAACAAACCAAGAATTCACTTCTGCTTTTTCAATTTGATGAATGCGCTTCATCTCATGAAAATTACATGATAAAACTAAATGAAATCTCATTCCTATCTCATACTTGAAGTTGAAGGTATCTGAAAAGACTAACTCAGTAGATTCGTGCCACTAATCTCTCATTCCACTTCCCATGCACTTATCCATATGTACTTGGCAAGATGTATGAATTCCCTTTCCTCGGAGTCCAATCAACTTTAAAAAACATAGCCAAATGTAAAGATTACGGGCTAGTTGTGAAGAGAGTACTACAGCATGAGGGGAGGGTAACCCCTCTTCCTTCGCCAGCATATGTATCGGTAATCGCTACGCTTCTTGATTCCACTGAAACCAGAAATATTTCTGTACGTAGAGGTTCTAATTCGTAAACCTATTTTTGATATCCAATGAATTTGGTTTATCCACTTTATAAAAAAAAAAAAAGAAGAGAGAATTAATGCATACTCTATCAATATCTATGCTTCAGTGAATATTCATTCTGTTCAGAATCTTTCGGCAGAAATTCATATGATTTTTCTTGACTAAGATCAATCATAATAGTATGCATCGCTTGACCTCGATACTAGTTGTATTAGAAGCTAGCTATAGTGGGTGATTTCATATTGAACAAACATTGGGAAAAGGTAAACAACCATTTTCGAGTAATAAAAATAATTGAATTTATTTTATGCTTTGCTTATGCTAAAAGAATTGTAACCTTGTGTAATGCTTATCAGGATCTTCCATATGACCACACTGGAGAATCTTAAAAGCTTCTCGCAAATTTATCGGGGCTAATTTGGATATATGCAAGTGGTTTGCAGTAGCTGTGGATTGCCATTCAGGTAAATTTCTTTTCATTCCTATAAATAACAAACAGAAACATCAGTAAAGCCTCATTATAGGTGTGTAAAATATGACTTTTAAATGTTTATCACCTTTAGAAACACGTGCTTAACGCTACTCCTAAATTTGAAAAGGAAAATGAAGATTGTTACATAGAATAGAGCATTTCAGTATAATTTTCTGTGTGGTTTTTGACATGCACATTTGGGCATGGTTTACTTATAAGCATGATTGCCTACAGGACAATTTAACGTATCAGCGATGGCTATTCCCTGCTTACTCGGCATGGTTTCCTGGCTAAGAGCAGCTGGAGCTCCAGCAGTCAGGGAGATTATGTTTGTATTGGCTTAAACCACTTTTTAAACAAACAAGATGCCTCCCAACTTAGCTTCATTCCTTCTTTGGATTACATGAAAAGTAATCCCTTCCGGAAATTGGGAGTTCACTAAGAAGGATAAGGTACTTCCAATTCAACAACAGGTAAAACTGTTTATCACTTTGCTGCTGTTGTTTTTCTTCTGAGGCCGCCTATTTTGTTAGGAGCAGAATAGGTGGTGGACGCCTGAATCAATCTTCTTCTGATGATGCTGTAGACCTCGAAGGCATGGACTGGATCAGTTTAGATGCCCCCAACTTTGTTCTTATGGCCAATAAAGCATTCACTCTGGTAGTATAGTGTGTGATTCGAATAAAATGCTGTTAATATTCTGAACTAGAATTCCACTTCTGGCGTATGGTGTGCAAGTCATTGTTAGTGAAGCATTAGTATATCTTTTTTCCAAGAAATTTTGCCTTTGTTTCATTATGGACTGGAAACCTTGCTGTAGCGGTGGCATTTTCAGGATCTAAAACATGGTAATTTGATTCCTAATAAGATGTTTCTTTGTGATTTAAGTTAGAATGGAGTTTGTATATCAACCTCTGGTGGACATTAATGCTCAAGTAAATAGATAACTATAATTTTACTTTCTTCAGCAATTTAATTTATTTGGAATTATTAACGCATCCATTTCCCCGTGATTTTCAAGCCTATGATGGTAAGTTATGTACTGATAAAATGAGAAATTTCCAGGAATCAGCTTTCCTATAGATACAAATTGAACTCAAATCTTTTTCTGAAAATGCAGTGTATTGAATACAGAGTTTCTAAATAAGATTGTAGTACTCTCTCTCTTAATGTTTTATTGAAGTGCATTTTATGATGAATTTCTTGGATGTGGTACCAATACGACACACCAAAGAGCCTGAGGGAAGTGCACATAATAGTTCTCGTATATATATGGGACAATTCAAAAGTTCTTTCTAACTCCACTATATCAATGATTTTACAGCAATAACCATTGTCAACAATGCCTCTCAAATAAAGCAAACTATATATATATCATTGTTTTAGCCACCAACATTTCAAGATTATCACACATCGCCAGTACATAATACAAAACACTCTTCCAACCAAAAAGGCAAAAGAAAAAAGTAAAAGAAGAAAACAGGAATACCTCGATCACAAAACATGGATTAGTTAAGTCTGACAAAGTCTCTCCTGATTAAACTCTTCCAACACCTTTTGAAGTTCCAACTCCTCTTTACTGATTTCGCTTGAACTCCCCACCACAAACAATTCAGTCCATTCTCTTCCTACCTAACTTCCTTTTTCTACCACTACTTGATCGGGACTAATACATGGCTGTTGACGCATCTCCTTGAGTACTTCCCCTCGTTAGCAGTAATTCCCTTTATCCCTCACGGAGTTTCCATACTTCTGCCAGCTGATGTACCAGCAGGGGCATCCTTTCGGGTCTCCTCTAATGATCTTGCATGTGGGTATGCATTATAAAATGGCTGCCTTGCTCCAATCTCTAGCAAAGCTTTTGGTGGAGTTGAACATTAAATTCCAAAAAGGAGCAGCCCTCTTTTGGTTTCGGAACCTTCTTTGCCTTTTATGCATTTAGGCTCTCCTCTCTCTTTCTTTTTGGGTCCACAAAACCTATCTTAGTAAATATCTGATCCAAGGGACAGTCCAATGAATGCCAATCTTGAGAAGATGTTTTTAGAGCTCCCATTATCTAAGCCATACAGCTGGACACAAAGCAACTTCTGGACAAAATTGAAGGTGTTCTTGTTCTCTCTTCATCTGCTTTGATTCCATCTCCAGTAAGTTTTAGGGATTCTCTGATGATATTTCTTTGTAGGTATCATCCCAAGACAGGGAATCGAAAGCAATGGACTCTATTGGTGCAGACTCCAGACAGCATTTCTGCAGCAGCAAGAACGGGCAATGGCAGCAGTTAGTTTATGGCTACTATTAATAGAAGATACATACAAATGACAGGCAGAAGTAACGGCAGTAACTCACGTGACGCGTCCAGCATGGAGAGACTCTGGCAGGAATTGAGCATGCTAATGTTGGCTCCTCATCCTCAGCAAAGGTGCTTCTAGAATCTGAAACAGGGATTTCTAGGCTTAAGTTCGCGGGTTCCCTGGGCATTGGGAGTTTCAGATACACTCAAATTTCTCAAGAGAAAGCGCGAACCTGCCAATGAGCAGATGGTGTTCACAAGAGAAGCTAAGTTGAGCAGAAACTTGAACTTATAAAAACAATTAAAAAACTACATGACACCATTAATATGAAGCTTAAAAGCTAATGCTCAATTCAAAGAAGAACAGTAATTTGTCAGGATCATTTTCCAGACGTGATCATTTAAGCTCATACAAATATACATTGTTTTACATATTTTAAGTTATCTATTGCTCAATCGTGGATGGATCCATTTAGAAATTATTACCAAAATATTATTATTAAAATTGGAAGAACCTGAGGAAATAATCTATATTAATTCTAAAATACCTTTAGCAGAGGCGGTAAAAGCTGTTTATCGCCTCCCACTGTTTACAAAAAGTAGCAGAAGGCAGTGAGCTCCTGGAAGTAAATTCTTTTTCAGGGTTGACTGGTCTTTCTTCAGGACCAACTTACATGAACACCTTTTGAAATATCATTCTTCTTATAAGCAACTCTCACGATTTCCAGATTGGAATGAAACATCAGAGGTGGCCAATGAGGATGGATTAGATTTCTCTTTGAGAATGCTTCTTATTCCTTCCTGGAGAAGAAGAAGCTTGAAACTTTCCCTTGAAAAGATGTTTTCCCACTTTTTGACTTCATCTCTCCTCCTTAGGAGTGGTTGCTTTAATGTTCTGTTGGATTTTGTGACTTCCACATTCATTTCCACTTTCTCATAAGTTGAACTCACTGGAACAGATTTTGATCTTGAAAAGTTTTCGGAGATGCATCCCCTATTAAAGGCTCCATCTCTTTAGCTTCCAGTAATAGACAAACAGGCTGTGGATAAGTCCTCAGATCTTCTCCTCCACCAGATGAGACACATGCTACTTTGAAGAAACATCAAAGCTTCCTTCCTCTGCTACTTCTCCTTTCTTCTTTCTTTTACCTCAGGAATGGCAAGCATTTCTCCCTAAAATGTGCTTGAACTCCTTCTGACTTGGCATATATTTTCTTGATTAACTCCCTTTGATGCCATTGAAGCCTCATCTTTCATAAAAGGCGTTTCTTAGCTTCTCACAGATTACTCAAGACTCGGGTGAATAAGTGAAGACCTACACTCAAAGGTGATTTTGAAAATGAGTATGGACTACCAATTCTGTTTTGGTGCTCCAAAGTGAAATGCCGTGATGGTGGAGTGACATTCTCGAATCAATCGCCTTATTAACACCTTCTGCTTCTTCAACATACCTACAATGTTCTGGATCTATTGAAGGAGCTCTCATCCCCAACATATCCCATTTGATAATACTGTAAGACAAACAGGAGAATCATCTCTCCTGTTACTCAAGTACTTTCCTGCATCTGCTGAGTTATATCCTCCTCGTGTGAATTTCTCCAGAAACCAATGATTTCTTTGCGTTTCGTGTGAATTCTCTGTGTAAATCTTTTATATCTTCAAGCTAACTTTTGGTGAAAAGATTCGGTTAGCTGCCAAAAGTCTTGAACCTCACAAGGCTTCTTCCCAGGACTTGGTTTTAATACTACTATCCTGGTTGGATGAGATAAATTCCGTAGCTCTCTAAGCGTGTTGAGACTCAGAGCACTGACAATGCTTTGTCCTTGTCCCATATATCTTCCCTCTAATGCTAGACATTGATGCATCTTCAACTGGTTCTACAGTTTTTGTCTCCAAATCCTGCATCTTGATGGTTTCGGGCAATACAGTAATGCCTCTTCGTCTCGGACCAGAAGATGGAGTAGTATTGATCCTCATTTAGATGCTTTTAGATAATAGAGAATTCGGGTTCTTCAAGAAATTTGAGGAATAAATCTCTGTTTGAACTTTAAACCTCGAAAGTGCATCTTTGAACTCCTTAGACCTGAAGAAAACTTTTATCCTTCGCTTTGCTTCTTGTGATCTTTTTGGCTTAACAAGAGCCATCCTCTTCTCGCATTCCTGAATACCCGGCCTCATTAGGGCCTTCCCTCCATTGGCATGCTTGATCCCTCTTTGATGCCACAATTGGACTCGGGGTGGTTGTTGCCGCAATCTTCATATATACATCTTTATACCCTTTGCATGGGCATGTGAGGAGGACTTCTTTTGACGCCAACAATTTGAGGCTGGCTGACATCTTCTGAGTGCATTTATGCAAGAAACCCTCTTCGTAGGCAAGCTCTTCTTTGTCTAGTCAAGTAATGAAGTTGGTTATGCGCTTGGGAGGGCATCTTCCTCCAGGGACCCATTAGTTTGGCAACAACACCGGGTGGCTCTTCTGGGTAGACTCCAGTTTCTTTTGACATCTCTTTGGGCTATAAGCATTTTCTATAGGGTGTTCCGCGATGATTCTTTCTTTGTCAGAGGAACTTCTTCTTCCAGTTCCCTTGACCATCTGCAAATGGAGTCTAAAATCATTAAATAGAAGAAGGTTCATTGACATAACTTGGAAAAAAAAAAACTTTTGCTTAGACAACGATTAACAGTATGAAGCTTACTGATTTGTCCTCTTGATAGGAACTCCAACAGGATCAATTGCTTTATTCAACCAAATTAGATTGGTTCCTACTTAAAGTTGGAGAGAAGCTGATAACAGTAAATAAGATCAAATTAATAAAAGCCTGCATGTTCTCCAAAACTGGAACAGAAATGTTTAGATTGATTTTTCAAACTTCAGAGGATCCCACAGGGAGTACAAATACATGAAGAATATTAGGAAAATAACAGTGTTGCAAAATTCACTCTAAAAGAGGAGAACCTGAAGGTTATGAATAATTTGAAAATACCACAAAAATTGAAGCGAGGTGCTCTAAGTACAATCCAAAAGAAAACGTAGTAAACTCTTTTTTCTAAAGCAAAAAAGAAGAATCCAAAATGAGATAATATGTACACATGAAATCTTCTTTTCTTTTCCTTCAATCATTTTCTACTCTTTTCTCCTTTCCCTCTATTTTCCTTCAATCCAAAACAAATCTTTTAGGAGAAAACCATTCCAAATCACTTGATCGGATTTCGACAAATGGGTTCATGAATCAAAAACAACAAATATGCAAGCAAAATAATAGTGAATCACTTACTCATCTCTGTGTGCCTTCTATCAATGTCAGCAGCGCTTAAGCCTTCGGGGCATACCGCATTCAAGGTCGAACATATTAATCATCCTTCCCATGCATCCAGGGTGCTGCTGCTGCAATGTGCATCTGCCTCCTTTCTGAAACTCGTTCATCTCTAAACCTAAAATAATAAAAGAAAAATACAAATAGAAAAACCAATCAAAACATTTTATCCCGATTCTCCCATCTACAATCCTACAACTCTCAAAGAACTGGTCAGCAATCCAAATCTAAAAACTAAAACATACTCACCTGGGTAGAAGCAGAGATCATACTCTAATGAACAAAGACAAGAGTTCAACCTCAGGAGATATATTTAAGCTTCTGCAATAAAGAGAAACCAGAAATAGAAACAGGAATAAATCAAAAAATAAAGAATGCAAAGCAACTGCATTTATAACCAAAGATTATGATAGGTGAAATCAGTCTCTGTGACATGAGTATCCCAAAGATGGGAACTTTGTAGCAAAAAATTAGCTTTCCATCAGTTCTACACCAAAAATGGCAAGTAAAATTAAAACTTGAAAACAATTCCAGACTCCAGTTTAGCATTTAGGAAAAAGAAGGAAGAACAGCAAAACTCACGGGAACTCTTAAGAGTCCAGGAGCTGGAGAAAAGCAACAAAAGAGGAAAATTTTGGCAAAGAAAAGCATAGACAAGAGTGAAAAGACAGTGACACGGAAATTGAAAAGAAGTAACCAATCAATCAAAGTAGAAAAGCCAATTTTCCAAAGGGAATGCAACAACGAAAAAGCAACCTTTTCTCAGAAAGATGCAACGAAAAAGAGATCAGAAAAAGGGGCAGCTGAAACTTCCACAAGGAGAAGTGAGACTAAGAAATCAATCCACTTCTTTTCACCCAGATCTCCCAAAATTTACGTCAAAATCCCAACTTTCCCCAAATCACCGGAAAAACCCCACATTTCTCCAGCAAGCACAGAGTAGAGATCTCCACTCCAACCAACCGTTTGTCATAGAAGAAGACCAATGCGGGTGATTGCCATCGCCGGGATTCAGCACCTCTGGCCGGCGCCTCCTTAGAAGTCGGCGGATTTGAAGGGAATTATTGGATTTGGTTAACTGACAGGTTTCGGCCACACACTGCGTGTCTTTGTTCTTTGCATGAGAACCGAGACTAGATAGAGAAAGAGAGAAAGAGACAGTATATAAAATAATGAAAGAAAACATGAACCGATATCTTTAACTTCAAATAACACCAAAAAGATTTTTTTTTAAAAAATATTTGTTGTAATTTGTATAATTTATTAGTGAGTTTAATAAGATATTAATCACAATCATCAAACAAACTTTTATATATATATATATATAAAGAGGACAGCAAGTGAACTACTCAGTCAAATTCCTGTAGCTTTAATAACTTTTTAGTCTTTGTTCCAACTACAATGACATAGTATTGGAAATTGCATAGAATTCAATAATCTCAGTAATAATTTAAAGGAGCAAAGACAAATTTGAAAGGCATCAATCATACCATACATGAAGGCATGAAGCTCCTGGGGATCCACAAGATTCCATCATCTGAGGCAATGAGGCATAGAGCTTGACAAATTATTGAGATCCAGTATATATATATATATATATATATATATATATATATATATATTATTGATGCAAAAATTCATGAAAAGATTTGAACACTCGTGTTCGGATGAGCCTCCTTATGCTTTGCAGCTTAACGACTCAAAATGGAGAATTGAGAAATTTGGAGAACTCAGAGAGACCTTTTTTATATCGTTATAATCTTTATCTTTGGTACTGCTGGTTGAAATTGTTTTTCCATTTTTCATTTTCCTGAAAGTTTTAAGAAAACGCATGAAAAAAAAAAACGCGTGGAAAATGGAAACCTGAAAAAGCGAAAAGTTTGCTTTATTTAAACTGTTTTCGTAAAATGTAAAATAAAAGTTCTGTTTGGTTTAATAGAAAAGCTATGTAGTATGCTTTTCCTGATTTTATCAAATACGTGATAAACAGCTTTTTTTAACTATTGTAAAACAATATAATAAAGGTAAAATAGAACTATAAAACCAACATAATAATTATAATAATAAAAGTTCAAAATATAAAAAATAACAAATGACAAAATATGATATTTTTTATAAATTTCCAAAAATATAAAATAAATGACAAACACGTATATTTTTATAAAAGTTCAAAATATAAAAAATAACAAACATAATATTTATATATATTTTATATATAATAAATAAAGATTAAAAAATATATTTTAAGAAATAAAAAAATGACAAACATGATATTTTTATAAAGTCCAAAAAATAAAAATAACAAACATAATATTTTTTTATATATTTTATAAAATTTTAAAAAAAATATATTTTAAGAAATAAAAAATGATAAACAGGATATTTTTATAAAGTTTAAAATATAAAAATAACAAACATGATATTTTTATATTTTTATATAATAACAAAAGTTCAAAATATATTTTAAAAAATAAAAAAATGGCAAACATGATATTTTTATAAAGTTCAAAATATAAAAAAAATGATATTTATATATTTTTACAATAACAGAAGTTAAAGAAAATCTATTTTAAAAAAATAAAAAATTGATAAACATGATATTTTATATATTTTTATAATTAATTTTGAAGTTTGGTTTATTTACAACAATGCCACCGCCTTTTCCAATCGTTTTCCAAACCTAGAAAACGACTTTTTTTCGTTTTCCCGTTTTTCCGCTTTTGGTACCCATTTCTCGCTTTCCTCGCCTTTCCGCAAAATCGGCCTGAATTTCGCGTTGTTAAACGCTGCATAAAATGAAAACGCAGAAAACGCATTAAACGGGCTTTTAAATCAGACGCATACCAAATCCCCCTAACATCTTCAAATTCATTCTCCATCATCGAATTCATCAGATAGTGATTCTCAGAATTGGGTTTTCAACATGACACTCATGATCATATCACATTACTTAAGTTATTTTCCACGTAACATCTTCCAACATCAACACCCAAAGCATTTTACAGCATTATCTCAAAAGCAATTTTCTCCCCTACTCAACTATGTTGACATTGCTATTAAAAACACTATCAACTTTTAATACAAGGGGAAAAACAAAAACAAAACAAAAAGCCCAGGAACAATCAGAATTTGATCAGAAGAAGCACTTTTCATGCACCAAACCTGACAAATGGCTGAGATTAGTATATATAAAAAGGATGACAAAACTAACTAGATTAGAAAACAAAAAAATGCCAACTTGGAAAGAATTAAGAGATAAGCAAGTGGGCAGATAGAGATACTCTTCCAAATTCTCACATTATGAACTAGTAGTACTAATCATGCTGCCCATGCCATCGAACTACATCCATTCAGCATCGTTACTTGGTGAACTACATCCATCCATCGGCATCGTTGCTTGGTTGAGTATTGGTATTCCTGAAGATACAGATAAGAGGGGACCATTGACATGAAAGCATTAGGTTTAGATTAGAAAAGAGTAAGAGACTTCCTATTTGTTTCATATAAAAAGCTTTGTCCCAGCAACAGCCTACAGAGAAGATACAATGGTTAGCTCAGCACCATGTGCAAATGACCAAACAATTATATTCTTCTCAGCAACCCTCTTCCTCTCAACCTCCTTGTTTACTCTTCTTCTCCTGGCTCTGGTGAGGATCATTGTCATAATAATATTTTACAGTTGGCAGTTCAACAATGAAATAAAATTCTGGTTCTTCCCCACATTCCAATTTACAAAATGCCAAAAATCACATCATATTTTCACAGTAGCCACACTGCTTTCAATTAATGCAAATTTGATGTATATTTAACAGAGGATATGACACTGTTATGTACAAAATGGGCACCAACACCATCAAATTACAAAATTGGGGCATTCGCTGTGTCATTAGGAGGATAAGACATAGTTTCTTAGAGAACTAGAGATGCAGCAATACAAAAAATTTGATCAGTAACTAAATGTGGAACTCCTTATACTACCAGTCAAGTTAGCAGCCTCTGCTGTGATGGAAACATGGCTATGCATCTGCTTCATGGGTGAAAGCTAAGAGTTTCAAGTGTTAGATTAGATGTGCCAAAGTTGCGATGCTTACCATCGGCTTTATTGACTAGTCTAAAACCTTGGCGTGGAAGCTGATGGATGAGAAGAGTCTCCAGTTGGCTTGCAATGCTCTTACCTGGAACCACAATATAAATAAATGTTGCATTTTGCATGCCATCCTTGGATCGATGTGCACGAACTCGACCCACAAGATCATCAGTCTGCACAAAAGTTATTGTCCACGTTAAATGAAATTGTTTATTTATATCATACTAGAATTTGAGAGAGAAAGTAGACCAGAAGTCACCTGTCCAACATATATTTTGTTATCAGGTCTGAAGAGCACATAAATGCAAGAAGCACCAACTGTCGAGGGAGGAGGCTGTTCCCTTGTACCAATCACAATGCATTTTACCTCTACACATTCCAATGTGCTCTTTTTCTTGTAAAGTTCCATCAACTTTTCCTGACAGATGGCGGTAACAGCATTCTCTACTTCATTCTGTAAGGCCAGCATAGTCCCAGGAGGAAACTGTCCTACAGGAGTCACTGAGGAATCACAAACTTTACTCCAAGTCTTTCCTGTGGATCATGGATTCAAACGGT
Source organism: Dioscorea zingiberensis (assembly GCA_026586065.1). Lineage (NCBI taxonomy): Eukaryota > Viridiplantae > Streptophyta > Magnoliopsida > Dioscoreales > Dioscoreaceae > Dioscorea > Dioscorea zingiberensis. The sequence goes on from CM048823.1 coordinate 51,548,772, forward strand.
CCACATCCAAGCTAATCTCTGCTGATCTTTGATCAGTGGCATTTACTGATATATATAACTCTCTAGCTCTTCTGACAATCGCTTCAGGAAGACCTTCTCTCTGGAAAGCAGTCTCTCAAAGGCAAGGCTCTCTTTACAGACTGGCCTATCAACTTCCATGTTGGTCTTACAACACCATCTAAAATCTCTGATCCCATGGCTTTATACACAACATTTTTTACAACTAGTGGCAAGTCAAAATGCCATGCAAGTGGGTTGAAACTATACCCAGGCAGCCAATATGATCAAGGTTTTCAATGATGCTGCCAGCAATGCAAGTTCCTTTAGCTGTTTCTGTTCCCCGGCAGATCTCATCCACAAGAACCAGACTCCTTGAGGTAGCTGCCATGACAATAGATCGTGATCTCTGACATTTCAATCTGAAATAAAGTGCATCCAGATTAAGAAGACTTTCAGAAACGCTTATACCCTTCCAATGCAAGTATGATAAATTATATCGGATAACCCTCATACAAAAGAAAAACTTCAGAGATTAGCAAGAAGTTGTTAAAGAGGATCAGTACAAGAGCATGATTACAGTCCAAGAAGCAGAATGATGAACTCCTACATTCAGAAGGAAAAAAAAAATCCTACGTCAACAATAAAAAGATGGAGACCTACTTTTCATGCAAAACAAAACTAATAGGTGTGTTTGACAATAGTCAGATCTTATAATTGTCAAAAATGACTACAAGTAAAACCCATTTGGACTTAGAGAGATGAACAAATTGATTGAATTGACAATTATTCCAAAACTATGGTAGCAAAATGTTCCATAACACACCAAGGTACATAGTCTATCCACCCTAAAATGACCTAATAAATAATATAAGTAGTATAATAAAAAAACTTGAATAATATTACTCATGAAGGCTCCCTTCAAAGTGCCTCCTGTAATCCTGAAAGAGAGAACCTTCCATCTACCTCCCCTTTTTCTTCTTTTCCATCACATATTTTTGTTTTTCCATTTAACCACTACCTTTAGTAGGTTAAATATTTCACACAATTTTGAATCTAAATATTTTTTTTTACTTGGTTGTGCATATTGCTTTTCGCTTTTACATATTACGCCACCTGAATAATGTGTATCTTTTGCATAATCTTGCTATGTGGGCAAATACAGATGATTCACAGGGTAATAGATTATGTAAAGCATAAATTAACGACATTCTAGTTCTCTGCATAATCTGGACATACATTTCCAGAATGGTTACTGAACAACACACAAGCACAAAGAAAAGTTCCACACAGGTCTTTCAAGGAATGAGCCTTGATTGAGAATAGCAAGTGCAGTAAGCCAAATATACATGTAAGACCTGAGTATAGCCCAGATGTGAATTTGAATAAAAGATAAATTTTTACCAAGCATATTCCTATATATTGGGAAAACAAGATTGAGATGTGAACCATGATTTGACATTGAAAATGACACACTTTACAATGAATATCTCTGAATTAATTTATATGTAATAATTAAGAAAAGAAATCATAGGGATGTTTGTAAACAAAATACCAAGTGAAGAAATATAAATAGAAATAGAGATCCAAACCATGATGTCCATAACCTACTTGAAATGAGCTTTTCCCATCAGCAGGACTGTCATAAGCTTTCATATGCAGCATAACAGAATCAAAATGTGGAATGACAGCTAAGTCAGCAGGCACCATGAGTCCACAGATCCCAAGTAATGCAGCAGCACATATTGATCGAAGCAAACTGGATTTTTACCACCGCCATTGGGCCCAGTCAGAAGGAATACAGATTGCATCTCAACATTATTCTTTATTGCATTGCTCATAAGCATCAAACCAATAAGGTGACAACCCCCTTAGCTCCATTCTATTGATTGATTCCATAGTTTCTTTACCCTGTACCAGTTTCATATAAAGTTTAGGGCATAATTGAACTACAAACAATTAAGGAATATAACAGATAAGCTGGAAAAGAAGATTAAGAAAAGTAGACTGATAATATTAATGATGATTAACAATACACCAATAGTTTATTGAAAAATATTTCAGAGTATCATATTTGGTAATGCTTCCTAAAAGAGAATTTATGTTGATAATCTATAATTCGTATATGATACTTGAAAGTGATACTTATTACATTACACTAAAAGTTGTGGAGCATAAATAATGCATCAGAGATGACACACAACTCTTAGACTTCACCAATTCTCAGGGTTGTAAATGAGCTTGAAGGAGCCTAGCTCAACTAAAGTTTGGCTTGTACAAAGCTCATGTAAAAAAGCTCAGCTTTAGAAATTAAAAGCTATCTCTGGCATTTAGCAAGGTCATACAAAAGAACTGTGCTTGCCCTTCACCATCAAAACATCCCAACAGTCTACTTTTAGTGTTAATATCATTACATATTACACAAAAACTCACAACTCTAAAACTACATTGAGCCAAATTGATTCAAGCTCAAACAAGCCAAGCCAAGCCATACTCACATTCAGTTCAAAACTAATTTAAGCTCAAAGGCAGCTTGTTTATTAAGAATCAGACCTAGCTCAAGCTTAATTCAAGCCAAACTCAAAAGTTCAAGAGTTCATAAATTATTTGTCCACCTTCCCACAGTTGAAACTAATTAAAGGTTTAACCATTGTGTTATCACTGAAATATAAGAACAAAAGGATGACAACCTCATTTTTATGAATTCAACTAAACAAGGAAATGCCCACTCCCTTCTTTCCCTCACTGCAAAAAAATACAAACAATGTTTAAGAGGAGGCAAAGAGACTTATGCAACAAAAGGTGCAGCCATGAGCAGGAAATAGCAGTCTACCTTCAATAAAATGGTCAAGGATCATATGACATGGTGAACCAGTACAGTAAAATAAATGCAAAATTTAGGCTTAATGGCATTTGAAAGCACTCAAGTACAAAATCGAGGCAAGCAAAGCAAAACTTTTCACACAGTAATCAATTAAAATCAGATCATGCTGTTGGTATCCATTCTAAAGTTAAAAGTATTTAAATGATAGTGGACCCTTTGCCATCATAGTTAAGTTTGTACAAAATAAAAATCAGCATCAGCATTCTGACCATTAACTCTTTTAAGCAATGGAACTGGAGAATATTCTTTTACAATTCAAAGAGTTATTATATGCCTCTTGGACTTAATTTCAGCAATAGACCTGGTCATTATCCCCTTTGCAATAAAATAGAACTGGGGAATTTACAACGAAGTAGAGCAAGGGTAGTATTCAACTCAACTGAAATCAATCTATTGGTAGCTGGAAAATTACATGAATGAGTAAGCATCGAGGGTATTCAGAAAAGGGTTAAAACCGAAATGGCAGCCCGGTGCTACAAAGTCTCCCGTGATGCGCAGGGTGACCATAAAACTGAGAGATGACAATTGAAAAAAGTAAAGAGGTCGTTCATAATTAGGATACTGGATCATGTATTATGCCCAAAGAGTATTGTCAAGATAAATTCATAAAGAAAAAATATTAATTTATTAACTTTTGGTAGTATGTAAAATAATATATGACGGGTTATCTATGAAGAAATTATTTTGAGATCAATAATACCCCTTCTCAACGGAAAAAAATGACTACCTAGATATTCTCAGGTCAGCTGGCCACCTTGTTTCCTTTAACTAAATAAGAATCTCATCAAATTGAAGGTTGTGCACATTCACCAAAGCATGAGATAAATAATATACACATCTACTAAATGGATGAAAAAGATATTTCTAGAAGAAATGAACTTAAAAGGAACACAAAATGTATCAAGGAATCAATATGGTTCACCTAACATGACCAGAAAGTGCCTTTGCTATTACAAGCAACATTGAGGAAAAGACCAGGATATTTATTTTGTTCTGCAGCTCAGCAGAAAGACCACGTAATAATTCCAGGACTTTGTTCCTTGCTTTTTCACAGGCTTCATGATACCTAAATATAGTAAATGACAAATACAGAGACAGCCTATTATCAACATAAGCTTAAACAGCACTTGTTACCTCTCAAAATACTTGACTGAATCATTTAAAAGGCAAACTTGACCTGCTTAATGCATTTTCAACTTTGGTTGTGGTAAACCATTCCTCTCCAACCTTTTTTCCTTTTTGAATCTGTAGCAGGTTTAAGTTGCTTCATTTCCTCTTCCCCAGGGGTATTAGCCCACACAGACGGCATGAAACGCTTTTCCCTTAAAACCAGACAGCTTCATGATCTCTTGCATAACAAATTTCACCTTTTGGACCTCCAAAAGAAGACATAACCGATTTCACCCTTGAAACAATTGGAAGGAAGTCTTCCCTGATCTGGAAAGCAAACACGGACACTTATGACAAACAAAAAGAGCAGTTATAAAGTGTGGCATGACATCAATGAGACAGCATGGGGCTATATCACAGTCCAGTTCATATTGGCTGCATATACAATAGATCTAACAACTTAAAACTGAACAAGAATGCCTAATATACCAGAGAAAAATCACCATGACAAAGATGGTGGCCATGACTAATGACAAATCACAAAACCTAATCCACATATTATTCACTTGGCCCTTTTCTAAACTTTTATTAGAAACGCTAAACAAAGCAGCAAAATTTTGGGGTAGTCCTGTAAGACTGATACTTAATATATGGACTATAGAGGATCTAATTAGTAGGAACTTTCATCTATTTTCCTCCCCTGATATCCCCCCACCCTTTAAATCCTTTATTCTCATCATTTTTTTCATGATACCAGGCAACCAACTGTATAGACTATAGGTAATTTATGAAAATGAGGAGGATCATGGAATGTTAAACCATGAATCAGAGGAATATGTAATGCAAGAATCTCATTAGTCAAGGGGAATGGTAAATGATTTCCCTAAACCATCAGTCTTTGATCCTAACAGACTTCTATTTGTCTCAGAACAATCTCAGTAGATTCAATAACATTCAATTTACTATTAATTAATTTATGTTAGCCAAAAAGTCCTGTTATTGAGAATATGCGGAACAATGTGAATGACACAGAATGGTACAGCTTTACATGTCATCTAAATCAACTGAACAAATTTTAAAATGAATATCAACAACTGGATTAGCTACACACACACACACACACACAAAAAAAAAAAAAAAAAAAAAAAAAAAACAAACAAACAAACAAACTAGCCAAATGAGATCTTACAGCTATGGATAAGGCCTTAGCTGCCTTGTCAACTTCCTCAAAAGCCTCCACTGCATGGATCCTCTTCACACGACCTTTCCAGGATGACTCCATATCCTCAAAGAAATCTTGAGGTATGAGTTCAAAGGAACTTATTTCCTGACCTTTCTCATCATTTCGAGAGATGATTTCATCTATCCTATGTGAAATCCAACCAGATTCATGCACCTGATTATAAAAAAATAAAATAAAATAAAATAAAAAACCAAGCAATAAAGTCAAATCAAACAAGAGATGACAAGCTGACATTTACATTAGAGTACAAATTCAAACATGAAATACAACAAAAACGAAAGATTCAAGAATTAATCCATCGTATAAAAATATGGATAAATGAAAAGACATAAAAGTTTACATGATATAATATCCTAGGTTTCTATCGGTAATGGGATGAAGATGAATTAACATGGGGTCATCAATAGAATCACCTAGTACATAATAAAGTCAGAACGGAGGACCATAAAAATTTTGAACATCAAATTTCTTTTGGGTAGAACCCCAACGTATCAAGGTGTAATGAAATTGCACTTGTGATATCATCATAATAAATTAATTCTCCCTTTATTTCTGCCGGTCCTGATCTTTACCAGATTTTGACACAAATTTATCATCTTTTAACTATTCCAACAATCAAATATTGTTCCTCCACTAGCTCTTCAAATTTAACAAGAACCGAAATTGACAGATGCACTTCATCACTATCCAGTGTTGATAAGAATAAGAACCATCCTAGTAGTCATGATGCATTTTCACCTGTTCAAAATTTATCAAACTCCACACTTTATCCTCAATAGTTTCAAGTCAAGTGCTCCCACTACACAAAACGCATCAAGGGCTAACTTCAAAAGAGTGCCAAAAGACAAAAACTAGTCCAATACAAGCACTGAAACAAAATCCACTGATTATTTTGGAGGAAACGCACAATAAAACAAGATTATTCCAGATTGAAAAGGAAAGTATATGTTGCTTTATGCTTGTTTTGTAGATGGATAAAACACTACACTCCAATATGTGTTTTGATAACCTATCTTGTAAGCTGTAATGATTATCATCAGATGCATATCAAATGATTTGGCCTACTATATTTACATACATTTCTGCATTACAGATATACATTTTGCATAGACGCTGCTTTGATCAACTGCATTATCAAATCCAAACATCACAGTTTCATAAAGTAAATATAATCAGTTAGTCATCAGCTCGTGAGTACTTTCACCAAAACTTGAAATTTGAAAAAGATCACTTGGGAAATATTAACATATCACTCTGATGTATAAACTCAATAGGAAAAACTAGGAAAGATATATAACAGATAGAAATCCATACCATTATCTCATAGTTGACCTGCAAGCCTGTTGCTGCCCATGTAGGTTCCAACAACACATGCAAGATTTTGGAAAGTTCGGAATTCCTATTCATATGCAGAATATCATCAACTACATTATTTATTCTACAAAACTCGATATGATTAGCCTCCTTTGATTCCAATAGTTTTACAAGCTGCAAGTTAGAAAAATATGAGTTTAAATTCAACTAAGATAACAAAAGAAAATAATTGATAATGAAAACCATAAGCATTCTGTAATAAGGTTAAAAAAAAAAAAATAGATTCATGAGCTGGATGTAATAAAAATCCAAAGGTAATTCGCTAGAAATAGCTAAACCAAATCTTGAAAAATATCTGTAATTTCTTCCATATCCAAGGTCACCATCAATTACTATTAAATGACAAATATTAGTTTACAAATCACACAATCGAACAGTCAGCAACACAATAATTTTTGAAAAAAAAAAGATTGAACATGCATTTGTAGCAGATAAGTATATGTTCATGGCTGGAATTTTACTCTGTAGTTTGTACTTTAAATTTAAGCATCTAGAAGGAAACCTTTGCTGCTGATATACATGTAAAATCAGGAATTGAACAAGATACATTGCTCATGAGCCTGCATGCCTCTGCCAAAAATAGCTCCAAGTTAGTCGGGCCCACTAGAATGACAGAAGAAAAAACTGATACTTAACATGGAAGTAATTTTGAAAGTTTACAGCCAAAAATGTGTGTGTGTGTGTGTGTGTGTGTGTGTGTGTGTGTGTGTGTGTGTGTGTATGCATGTATATATCTATATCTATATATATATATTAAAGATTGTTTAATATAAGCACATAGATGCAATCATATAAATAGCACATCAATGAGATTGAAAAAATAGTCCGTCATTTACTATATTTCAGTCAGGATACAAACAAAAGTAACCTTGGATTGCTGAGGCAGTCTCATATGCAGGAGGGTTAAGAAGTAGATCTCTGATATACCTGACATAATATTTGCCAGATGTTAGAAATTTATAAGCATTCTCTCATTGAAAACTAATAGGCAAATAAATGAATATTTATTGGATTAAGTTTAAGATAAAATTTAATATAACTATGTAGACTAACCAAATGGAAAAAAAAAAATCCCTGACAAAAAATATCCCAGATAAAGACTGATGGCATTACTCATAATAGACAAACTTTGGCATTTTGTCAGTGGTTACTCCATTCTATCGAGTTCACAGTGTAGGCTAACTGATCAGCATTACTCTTGGTATCTGTAAGGGCTTCCTGAGACCAAAGTTGATGGCAAAAAAAGGTTGGTTAAAACCTTAGGTTTGAGATGAATTGCTCATCTGTAGCCAATCAGTTCATTTGTAGTTTAGTTTACACAAGCTGAAGATATTTATCTCTCCTCTGGATGTTCCAAAGTCATTAAAAATCCATTTCTCCCTCTTTCATAATTAAAGGAGGACAACAAGTCTACCACTTTTGACACAAACTTAACCATGCTTTTATGGTTTGTAAATGAAAAATAATGAAGCATACAAAGATTTTGTTGTCAACAGTACCTAAGGAGAATTCATCTCAAGTAATATTTATGTTGGCAAGTTTCTCCCGCTAATACAGAGTTAGCGCTAGGGGTACTAAACGATGCCTCACATGTGAATCCACAAGCAAATTTATGACTCAAAAACCCAAAAGAGAGGAGGAACAAAGATTGACAAGATCAATCATTGAAATAGTACAAGAGAGCAGATATCATTGAAAAACAGCATCCATTAGATTCTGGGGAAAACATCATCAAGCTAGATGTTCCCTCTGATGGAAAGAGCACTGATAACAGAGCATATAGAAGTACGCAGTTTAGGTTTAACTCACAATACTGGAAGGCCGACATAGTTTGAAGGAAGCAACACCTTCAATAAACTAGGTATTCCCTCAGTTGCTATGACTCCTATAGAACATGGAAAGCTATAAATTGATCAACACATAAAAAAGATTCAGAATTCAGAAGTTAAAGAGTATAAATTTGTGACTAATATGAAATTGCACTAACCAATCTGGGTAGCTGTTCCAAGATACAGAGGTTGTGGCCTTTTCTCAGAAGAAATTGTAACATTTCGGAAGGCAGCTTCATCATCCATACCATAGATATCTCTTACCTTTAGGAAAATAAAAAATGTATGAGAACCTAGAACTTTTGGCAACTACAACATTAAGATCAGAAGCAACTGTTCGAGGTAATGAATAATATGATAAATGACTGACATAATAATAGTGTAACTTCAAACGTGGGATACAACTCATGACAACATACATAATATGTCATTTACACAAACAAATCTAAGGGAAATATATTACATACTAGAAAAAGATAATTTTTCGTTTACGTCATCTATTGAATTTGCCTGAGAATGGAGGTAGACAAAACTTTTCATCACCAAACAGCAACTCAACATTAAAATCATGACATACATGGAATGCCTTAAAGCATTATTGATAAACCACAAAACTAGTATCAATAAGAAGTAAATTCCTTAATGAAAAGTTCACAGACAAGACTAATTGATTAAACAAATAAATATCCATCAACAAATACATATGTGAATTGCAGCATTTATCCCATCAATAGTGGAGAAGTATTGCCAAGCACTTGTAAACAAAGATAGACATTATATTGTATGTGCATAAAATATCTTAAACATATATGAGAAAAAATAATTAAATCAAGCTCAAGAAGTCTGTTCCATTAAGTTTTAAGCAGCAATCAGTTCTTTCCCAATTTGTCTAATCACAATATCAATAACCAGATATAATAGGTATATATGGTCATGAACAATTGTCCATTTATAATATCTTCTAATTGATGGCTCTGTAGTTTTAGATGCTAAAGATGCATTCTTTACACATACAAATATGAGCCAAATACTTTAAGTCTTTCTGGCATGAGATATTGATAACTTGATGCTCCATACTTGTTAAGAATTGGCCTTTCACCTGATTTTACTGAATGCTCTTTATTCCTTCATTTATTGGGAGTTAAATGACCTATGACCCATATGATGAAAAGTACAAAACAGTTGTCTAACATCAGCGGGAAATGACCCTCAGTGATAAACAAAATTTATCATAATAGTAGAAAATGCCAAACTAATAAAAAAAACATGGAAATAAAAAAGATAAAAGCAGGTGACCATATGTTAATTAGTTTACACAATGGGCATAAACAAGTCAAATTGCAAACCTTGCACAGAAGTTCTTCAACAGGAATGCCATCAAACCATTCAAAGGATTTTCCATTACATTCTCCCCACAGAAGCCCCCCTTCACCAAATTCTCCCAACGAGAAGTACCTACAGAACATATGAACCTATAAATATGAAGCAACCAACAAAATTCAGATAATGGTTCCCATGAATAAAAATTTCTTTGCACCAAACAAGCATATATTAAGCAAAGAATAAAGAAGAAAGATGTTTCCAAGATCATCAACATATTAATCGAGCCAAAGTAATATAAGGTAGAATTTGGTTGGTGGGATTTGGAGCTCATGTAACCGTGAAATCCGATCTAGACCTGATACTTGTGTTTGATTGAGGGATTAGACTGAGATGTTGCATCTCCAAAATCCACTTTTCATGTTAAATGAAGAATTTTGACTTGCAACCAAATTGGACATAAGCCAAGATCTCTGAGCTTTAAAATTTAAATCCTTATCTCTAAATCCCTCAAATCTCATAGATTAGTTAACCAATTGTATGTTACCTGGTGAGAAAATTACACACAAAATGAAACAACAGATTAATGTCTCCTATCCGGTTTGATAAGCTATATGTCCTAATATTCATAAATCAAAAACAGAAAGAGAATCCCCAGGGAAGGATAATTATTCAGCAGAAGCAATAAACGATGGGATTGTTTCAGAATTCTACAGGATGGTTGAGTAATAGTTAAAATTTAAACATTTTATTATTCATCAACAAAAAATAATATTTGTCCCAACAACTGTCAACCTGCCAGATGTCATGTTGTTAAGAACATTATTGATAAGAAAAAGTAGTTTTATACTTTTGAAACTATCTTCACTGCAGTACACACTTAAGAAAGTCTACAGAAGATTCCACAACAAAAGGAAACGAACTGACTAAACATAAAAGAACTCTTTCCCTGCAAATTTAAGAATTTAGACATCATCTTAAAGACAAGAGCGACAAGCTTTAACTAATAAAAGAGAATGAATCAAAATGGAAACATCAAAATATATTGCTCCAGTCCTTGAATAATTTACACAGAAACAAGACAACTAACTTGAACAACTACATAAGTACAAAACGAAGTAAATATCTGAAATCACTAGCTGAAGCCAACTCATCTGCATAGCTCAAATAAAAAATAATAATAAAAAAAAAACAAAATCAAAACAGAAGAGTTATGCCTCAAAGACGGTGAAGAAACAAATGGTGATATCGACAAGTGCGAAGCTTGGTGACTATAGCCTCTTCTGTAAGTCCATCCTCAGCTGAAAATGTTTTCATCATCTCAAGAACAGGGATCATACAATAACCTTTGCTGATCGTGATATTCCTACAAAAATCAGGTAATTGTAAGTAATGAATGAAGTAAAATGTGAAAGCTAAAATATAACCAACTCTAGTTTGAGATTACCAACTACAGGCATTGGCTCAGGAAAATCAACATCCTGGTCACCTCCAGCAAGTCCAAACACATAAGGGCTCCCTGGATATGCGTGGCTGAAATGTAGTATGGCACAAGATAATAGATCAAATGCAGAAGTTCTACAAAGATGGATGCACCATTAAAGCAATAAATGATATACATTTTCAATAATGTTGCCAATATATTTGATACATATGGTACAGCAGCAAATACTTAGCTGCATAGAGCCCATAATGGCAAATGTATGTACCAAAGTTCTATTACAATGTTATATGCAATTAAATATCCCCTCCATATGGATTGAACTCTACAACATGGGGACCAGATGATCGGATAGACCTGCTGACTGGTAAGTTTATGCTTAGGCTTTAATTAAACTAGCAACTGAAATGTGATCTCAATATGTTCATTCTCAAGACCAGAAGAATAAATCCCCTTGCACATAAAATTATAGTTAATGTAGCCAGTGAATTGCAACTAAATTCTACTACGGGACTGCATTCTGCATGATATATAAAAATTAAAAAAAAAAAAAAACCACTACCAAGTGATTTAGTCTCATTTTGTACTCAAAGAGTGATATTTATGGGCAAAAAAGATGACAGATTTCATGAATATAAGGTAGAAGTACTTGATTCTTACAAAACGTATGACAAAAACTAACTTTTGAAGGGTTAATTGACAGAAGATATGAAAGAAAAAATACATACTTAACTTCTTACCCAGATATAAATCGGCCTTTCCTGGACCGAGCCTGGGTAGGACCCTGAACTTCCTCAACTATGCACTACCAGATTTAAATTCAGTGAGAAATATAAGACTTGTATATGTTCAACAATAGTATAGGATTTAAACAAGTACAAGATCAACAATACAAAATCAATGATAAATTAACCTGATTACTTCAATAACTCCGACTAAACAAGAGATACGTGTAACTGATGCATATGTGCAAGTATATTGTCGTAGACGTAGGACTTGATGTCCTAGTTTGATTTGGATTGTTTATCATTAGGACTTTTATATTAGTAGTTATTATTTTGATTCATAGGGGTATTTATGTCTTTCATCTTTACAGGGTTTCGGAAACCCTTGCTATGGAGTCTGTAAAACTCGGTTTTTGGATTATTATTAATTTGAGTTCTCTATTGAGTCTCTCTTGCTTGGAGCTTACTCCCCACTTGCTATACCGGCTTGCCGGCCTTTCTTCTTTCCAGTAGTTCAGTGCATCAGTAACTACCTAATAAAAAGTATGATAAAAGACCACTAAAAGCAATCTTTAACATAGAATGGTGATAACCAATAATATGTGTGCTGGAAAAAAGAATACCCACACATACATAATGGCCAGGAATTCATTCAGGAACAGAATAACAACAGTAACTTACAACAGAAAATCCGCTTCGAGTCAAGTCATCCAAAGTCTGGCGCAAATTCTGCCAAAAGACATGCCAAAAGCCATCATCCATGTGTTCTCACAAAAGAAGATACCAAAACATTTAAAACATTTGAAGAATTTATTTGAGCAGCATATAAAGGCATGCACTTCAAGCCTACTTGATCTGAAACTACTTCCAAGTTAAACAAGGATTATTAACCCAAGAAGCTCTTGTAGCCCATAATTGTTTCCAGAGTGCACAACTGGTGCTCCATGAAGTTACATAAGAGAGCATACTTTTAATGATAACTCTTCCAAATTAATAGCATGCAAAACTGAAGATAGTTAAATCAACTAGTGTCCTAAAGCTTTCTAGGAATTGTGCTGTAGAATATTTTGATAATGGAGATAGATGAAATACTATAGAGTTTGGGACAAGTAATACTGAGAAATCCTCAAAAGGTAAAATGAACTGGATAGAAAACCCAATCTCAGAATCAAACAGCATGTTCCTAAAGAGCGGGAATCCAGAAATCAATATAAATAGGATGAAGATATATAGTGCATATTGGATACCACTACAGGGCAGCCAGCTCTTGGAATGCTATCTGACCGCAGACCACCAAAAGGATTTAAACCAGCATGCTCAACTAGAACACAAGCATCAAATCCAATGGCTTCATAAAAATCCCCAACCTGCCAATGATGAGGAAAACACATAGCTAATATCAAATTATTGGGAATGCACCTGCTGACAAAGGAAGTTCGATATTCCAAGCTCTTCTATATGTCTCAATCTGATGAAGCACTTTAAAGAAGAGCTAAGTGGCATACTCTCGCATAAAGTAAAACTTCACGGGGAAACCTGGATTTAAATTGCAGTATCTCCATGTTTAGAGTTCCTTCTTTCAAACTGCATGGGAAATATTTGGTAATTTTGTTTAGTTTTCTAAAAAGAAAAATACAGCAAATAATGTATAATGGCAAAGTATCTCATCTCAAATGGACAAAGACAGAGATACAACTTTGTGAAGTATAGCATTTAAAACTTAAAATTACAGTAGCATAGCTACATAAGGAGGGGTTAAGATTGATTTCAGCAGAAAAGTGTAGACATACTACGTTTCTAGGTATATATTTAGCAGGGCCTATTTCACAAGAAGATAAGTCCACTGAGTTCTGAAAAAGGAACCATACAACATCTTTTCTTTCCTATAGCTGAGAAAAATTATAGAATTATAAACAAAGAAATTATATCATAAAAAGAGGAACTTGAAATACATATAAATGGGAGGATAAAGTTGCTGCTTCAAGTGGATTATTTAAGATTTGTTTTTTCTAGTATGCCTCTCCAAGCTAGGAAGAAAAGATAGTTGTGCACACTCAAACATGAACCACAAAAAAAAAAATGTTCCCACCAGTTCATATTGCACATAACTGAGGCCATAGCACATGTCTATAATCAAAAGAAAAACACTTGGTTCCATTTCAAAAGCAATTCATATTCAGAGCTATAAGATACATAACAATGTTACACAATGAGGAACTTCCTTTTATACCTCCCATTTTTCAGGCTGACATCAAGTCCTAATAAATTCGAATATTCGAGTCTCTTCACTAACTGAATTGTAGATGGCTTTTTACACATTTGCATCCTCTGCAATAAAAGATATGACATTACAGGAATATGAATGAAAGGAAACATCAAGTCAGTGAGAGATAATAATCATTAGACATACCTCTTTCCACCACAGAATATGAGAATGACTGGTATCTTCACACAAATCTTTATTATGGCTTTTCAACCTTCTAGTTGCCTTAGGAATTCCTTTCATGGTTCTATGAGATTTTAAATAGTATTTCCTCTCCACCAACCTGCAATAGCATTAAGAAACATGAACTCAAAGAACTGTGCAACTCCAATGCCTAGTTCCCAAAACTTATCAAAACTTATCATTTTTTCCACGAAATGCACCAAAGAAGGCCACTTTTGGGAGAATAACAAAATGAGCGATCAAAACGAAAAGAAGATCAAGAGCCAGAGACTAACTGCGGAAGCGGCGAGGTGCGGAACCGACGGGGTAGGGCCGGCCATCGCCGAAGGAACGAGTTCAAGAGCCACCGGGGAGAATGGAGCATGATGGAATTGGCCACCAGCCGATGCATCGTGCTTGGAGAGCTAGGGTTTCTCGGGGGACTCCAATGAGGAATTCCTAGTTTAGGGAGCTAGGGTTTATGCTTCTAGCTTCCCTCCATTTGCTTCCCGCCCCTGAGAGCTGTCCACCGTGTCAGCTTTTAAACATGATGAGCGTTAGATATTCGCTCAATCTATCTAGTACGAACGGTCAAGATTTAACCAGAATGGTTTTCACAAAATAAACCCTGTACTTTCTAAAATCACGAATGAATCCTTGACACTCTTTTAACCTAAAACACCCTCCAATATCAAAATTTATGGAAGAGCCCCTGCTGGAATTTAACGAATGTTTTCATTATTCACGAATTAGTCCCTGCGTTGTCGAAACTATTTCAGGAGCTGACAATTTTGTAAAAAAGCCCTATATGAAATTAAATTATAGATTAGTCCCCGAGTAGATTATTTTTCCGGTTTCTTCGAGAATCTAGAAGTAAGAAGGGAAAGCGATGGCGGAGAGCTTCGCCAGGACGATCGCAGCGGCGCTCCGGCCAACGCCAACGAATACACGCGCGCCACCCCATCTTCTACGTCCTAAGCCTCGCCCGTGACGTTCCCGGTCATCCGCTCGATGTCATCTTCGTCCACTGGTCCCAGTTTGGAGGAATCGGTGAAGAAAACGGTGAAAGAGCACCCCGTCGTGGTCTACTCGAAGACGTGGTGCTCGTGAGCCCTAGATGAACATCTTCTCTCATTTCGATTTTATCTTGTCTGATTTGATTATCTATGAAGAGTTAGGGGTTTGGATAATGTAGGTATTCAATGGAAGTGAAGGCTTTGCTTGAGAGGCTTGGAGTGGAGCCCCATGTCATCGAGTTGGACCAGCTAGGTAAAACTTGTTGTTTTTGAATGATAAATTTACGAAATTTATGGGAATTAGTTGCTTTAATTAGTGATCTTCATGAAATTTTTTATAAAACTTATAAAAGTTTTTTTTTTTTTTTTTACTTATTTGTCAATTTGATTCAGGCTCTGAAGGAAGAGAACTGCAAGATGCTCTGGAAACTGTGACAGGACAGTTCACTGTTCCAAATGTTTTTATTGGTAACAAACATTACCTTGTATATTTAGTTTGAAGTCGCAGACTCGCAATAGGTGTATGTTGTACTATCAAATTCAAGGGCGATGCTGAACTTCTAGGGCAATGAAACTAGTAGAGTAGAAATGACTTTATGAGGAAATTTTCTTGCTATAGCTTTGAAAATTATCGGTCTTCGGTGCTTTCTTTCTAATAATTTATCAATTTCCAAATATCTTGTGATGTGGCATTTCACTTTTTCTTATGTATTTCCAAATATCTTTATCGTTGATTAGGGTCACGTCATGGCTCATGGGTTATGGAGGGACTTCTCCGGTTGAAGCAATGCTTTTCTTTACTAGGGACTCCATTGTCTCCAGTTTAGCTCGGTCACCTTGTATATTTAGTTTGAAGTCCCAATAGGTGTATATTGTACTATTAAATTCAAGGGTCATTATGAACTTCTAGGGCAATGAAAATAGTATAGTAGAAATGACTTTATGAGGAAATTTTCTTGCTATAGCCTCGATAATTATTAGTCTTCAGTGCTTTCATTCTAATAATTTGTCAATCTCCAAATGTATCCTGATGTGGTGTTTCACTTTTTCTCATGTATTTCCAAATATCTCTCTCGTGTCTAGGGTCGCAAGTATTGCTTGTGGGTTGTGGAGGGACTTATCCGTGAAATCCAGTCTTCTCTTTTCTATGTATATTTAGTTTGAAGTCCCAACAGGTGTAGTACTATCAAATTCAAGGGCCATTCTGATCTTCTAGGGCAATGAAAAGAGTAGAGTAGAAATGAGTTTATGAGGAAACTTTCTTGATATAGCTTTGAAAATTATCAGTCTTCAGTGTTTTCATTCTAATAATTTATCAATTTCCAAATATCTCCTGATGTGGTGTTTCACTTTTTCTTATGTATTTTGTTTGTAATCACAATAGGAGCACCAGCTATCAAAAGAGTGGAGTAGCAATGACTTGATTGATATATTTTCCTATAGATCTGAAAAATATTGGTCTTTTGAGCTTTTGTTCAAATAATAGATATATAAATTTGTATATATCTCTACATTGTGTTTCACTCATCAGTGAATGGAATCATGTGTTAAGTTTGTAATTCCAATAGGAGCATGGCTGTACCATCAAGTCAAACACCATGCTGAACATATGAGGAAATGGAGAAAGTAGAGTAGAAATGAATTTATGGATATATTTTCCTTCTATAGTTCTGAAAGTTATTAGTCATTTTTCAGCTTTCATTCAATAGATTATCCAATACTTTTTTTGATTGATGATGGCCATTTTTTGTCTAATTTCAACTCTAGGACTCTAGTAAAAGATCCTTGTGACTGGGACTTCTTCATGTTACTATATGCTCAATTAATAGAAACACTGGAATTAAAATGTTCTGTCCTTGTCAACCACTATAAGAATATGAAAAGTTCCTTGTTTTTAAGTCATGGTTCAAGTCCTTACCTGTAGTTATTAACTGTTACCAGTTTAGTGTATCTGAAATATAAATTCCATCTACTTGATTCCTGCTTTTTGCTAATTGTATTTTGTTTTTGGTTCATAAACAGGGGGCAAGCATATAGGTGGATGTACAGGTATACTTCCCCCCTCCATTTTCATGTAATGCATGGAACTATTTTTTTGAGATTGAAATCAGTACACATGCTTTGTAGAAAACATTGGAGTCCAAACTTAGTTATCCAGCCTAGATGAAAACCTGATCTGATACCATATACTGTTGAACACTGAAAATTTAACGACGACTCAAACGCCAAAATATGAAGTTAGTCCCCTGAAATTTATAGTTAGTTTGGAATGAAATTCAACTGCAGGTAATTAAACCTTAGAACTAGCTAATATTTGTTTCTGAGTCAATCTTGAAATTTTACCAGACAAGTAAAATTTCAGTTCTATCGGTATCCATGCTATGCTCTTGTCTTCAAGTTTGTTTTTTCTCTAATATTCCCTCTTATCTGGTTGCAGATACCTTGGACCTCTACCACAAAGGTGAGCTCACTAATCTTCTTGGGGAGTTAAACCTCAGCAAAGAAAGCTCTGAGCAGTCTTGATCCATGTCATCTTCTTTCATCTGTAATGCAGTGTCTGATATTTTGTTCTCGAATTAAATGTGTTGTTCTACCTCTGAATCTTTGTGTTTATGTTTTGAGTGTGAAAGTGAAACCCCTCAGCAAACTGCATCACCTTGTCCCTGGATATAAATGTGCCATTTTATGGTCAGGTTTTCATTGAAGTTAATAGCATACACAGATGGTCCTGCTCCTTCACAATTCAAAATTTCGGTTCTACACAAAAGCTTTTCCGTCGTTCCAGTCAATAAGATATGTGTTTTCCCTGACTCTGGCTTTTAGATGGAAGAAAAGAGGCAATATCCTCAGGGGTATTGTATTATATCTTTGTTTTATTTTGGGTACTTAATTTCAATTTGTATCATTTTGGGCACTCAATTTCGATTTTGTTTCACCGAGAGGGTACTAGTAAAATTTCGATATAATTTTTCGCCGGAATCGACCACTTAATGCCACATAATAGATCATGTGGACAAGTCCAAAATGATCTAAGGGGACCAAATTAGTTTTGGATTTGTCCACGTGGCCAAATCTCTTATAGGTAATTAAAGACATGAAGACTAACTACACCGGTATTTTTACTGTCAAATCTCTATATCTTTCTCGAATCGACGATGGGATGCGCTACATCTAATGAATGAGCTACTGGAAGCGTCCCTATCCACTTAAGATAAAACTGTTCACATGGCTTGCACGGGAAGATCACGCTCTCACTATGGACAATCTCCAAAGGTGGTGGTGGCAAGGTACTTGCAGAGTCACATGTTACATATGTGAGACGGAAGATGAGACAATCATACACCTGTTCTGCCAATACTCTTTAGCAAGCACAATATCCCAACAGGAAATTCTTCTCACTTAGCCTTGGTTCACAATGTCCCAGGAATTTTATTTAATTTTTTTGATTAATTTATATTTATTTTATAAATTTTTCGGTTTTTTAAGTTTTTTTTTATAATATTTAAGTTTTTTTTTAAATTTAAATAATATTTTAATAAATGGGGCATACTTGGCCCTTGCCTGATCTGGCCAGGCACAGCATGGCACGGGTCGTGCTTCGTGCCGGGCCGGCTCCCAATTAATTCGTGTCGTGCTTGGCACGGCAAAAAATGGAGCCGGTACGAGCCGGACCGGTCCAAAATCCAGCTCTATATGGAAGCACTATAGGAGATTCTACGGTAACCAAATATGACAGATTGCTACATAGACCTTATTAAAAAAATATGAATAATAATAATAATATATCCGTAAATCATTGCGAGAGCTGATGTAATCAGTGACAAGCTCTAAGACTCTTGGGAATAAAAAAAGACTCTTGGGAATAAAAAAAGAAAAGACTCACCACAAATTAAACCTTATTATTATTTTTCCTATATATATAGAAACACAAATTAAAACAAAGAAGTTAATCAATCACTAAGTATTAACGAATGAATTAATAAGTGAAGCTAGCCATGGAGGGGATGAGTGCAGCGGAGTTGATGCAAGCCAGAACACACATATGGAACCACATGCTCCGATACTTAGACTCCTCGTCTCTCAAAACCGCCGTCGAGCTCGGCGTGCCGGACGCCATCCACAGCCACGGCGGGCCCATGACCATCTCCGAGCTCGTCCAATCACTGTCCATCCCCCCGTCTCGAGCCCCCTTTCTCCGTCGCATCATGCGCCTGCTAGTGAACTCTGGTTTCTTCTCCTCATCAATATTATTACAAAGAAACAGTAGTACTGATGATCTTGAGGAGGTACATCATGTACTGTATGACTTGACCAGCTCCTCTAAGCTGCTGCTGCTCATCAACAACAACAACAACAATGAGTCTCTAGCACCTCTGGTTCTCTTCATGTCAGGCTTGGAAACAGGGATGGCTGGGCAATCCATGGCTGCATGGATTAAGTACTGCGGTACTACTAGTACTACTGAAGCTGATCATGAGACGCCGTTCCATTTGGCTCATGGTGGCAAGGGTACGATTGAGCTTGCAGTGGAGAGACCGGAGTTTAACGTTGCGTTCAATGACGCTATGGCTTCTGATAGCCGAGTGTTTATGAGAGCGGTGGTCAAGGACTGGGGTCAAGTGCTCTTCGGAGGGCTCCGGTCACTGGTGGATGCCGGCGGTGGTGCTGGCGGCGCTGCCGCGGTGATAGCCGAGGCGTTCCCGGAGGTGAAGTGCTCGGTGCTTGATCTTCCGCACGTGATCGCCATGCAGCCTGCTGCAGAGAGTAGTACTACTGCCTTGCAGGTTGAGTTTGTCAAAGGTGATATTTTTGAGCATATCCCTCCTGCAGATGCTGTTCTCCTCAAGGTAATTTTAATTACTGATAATTACCCTAGCCCCCCTTGCACTGCTTACTTTTTTATTTTTTGGTCTTTGGATGGGGTTGTAAGGATTTAGTATAAATAGTATTTTGGGTAATCAACGACCCAAGAGTTTTTTGGTACTAAGTTCTTTTCTCAAGGCGTTGGTCTCGAACCACATGACGGGTCACTGGTTCGAGACCCTCCCCTTGCAAGGTGTTGGAGGCAGCGTGTTTTGCAGGTGCGCTTGCCCTCCCTCGACAATCCCTCATGGGGTCTTTATGGCCTTAGTCAAAAAATAAAAAAAAAATAGTGTTTTGGGTGGGTATGGTATAAAGGCAAATAGTGCACAAACATTACCATGGACTTTTTGATAATTTTCCCTTTTAATTATTTGCCAACCTCTAAAAATTATCTTATAATTAAGCTAGTTCTCGTGTAGAATTAGAACTCGTGATCAAATTCCTACTCTAGTGATGTTCTCCTGTAGACTAACACAGGATAGAGTTGTCCCGCTTATACATGTCTTTGACTTCCCATGGCCATGTTGGGGCGCTTATCCCCTTTGTCAGAAATTAAAAAAAAAAATTATTAAAGTGAGAGTCAGACTAGTGATGTTTCCCACTCTGGTGATGTTCTCCTGTGGCACAGGATCGATTTGTCCCACCTATACATGTCTTTGACTTCCCACGGCCATGTTGGGGCGCTTAATTATCCCCTTTGTAAAAAAAATAATAATAATTATCAAAGTGAGAGTCAGACTGGTGATGTTCTCCTCTTGACTAACACAAGATTGAGCTACCATATGGGTGAACTAACACAGGATTGAGTCGCCGCCTGTACACGTCCTTGACTTTCCAAATGGGGGCACTTGTCGCCTTTTGTCACAAAAAAAAAAAAAACTAGTGTTTGAAATTTTATTTTCTTAATTAATGTTGAACTTATCCTAGTTATAATTAATTTCTACATATAAAAAAGTTTTGTTTCACTGAATTGTCACATTACAATCAATCTGGACAAGGTTAATTAGTTGGTAAAGAAAAGAATTTAAGTTTGTATCAATTTCCTATTAGTTTATTTTAATTAATCTATAAATTTTTGAGGAGTGTGCCATAACAGTGATGTTAATTTTTGTTTTTTGGAATTTTTTAAAATAATAACAAAATTTACGCTCAATAAAATGCTAAATTTGTCATTCAACTGCTTATAATAATTAACATTGGTTTTATACTAATCATTTAAAAATATAAGTAAATTATTTGTCTCAGTGTTGCCTTACATATAAACAAAGAGAGAACATATATAAAGCATATTTTATATTTTATCAATTAGTATTATTAATTTTTATTAAAATGTTTTTTTTTGTGTGTGTGATTAATTCTCAATCACAGTGGATATTGCATGGATGGAACCATGAAGATTGTCTCAGGATTTTGGAAAAATGTAAAGATGCAATATCTAAGAAAGAACAAAAAGGGAAGGTGATTATCATTGAAGCAGTGGTTGGATATGGTGTTGAAAATCATGACACGATAAACACACAATATCTTCTTGACATTCGTATGCTGACAATGTCCAATGGAATAGAAAGAGATGAAAGTGAATGGAAGGCAATGTTCCTCCAAGCAGGGTTCCAAAGTTACAAGATAATATGTGATTTAGGTGTTCACTGTGTTATTGAGGTCTATCCTTGATTAAGAAAAAAAAAGAAAAAAAAAATTCAATTGTTGCTTATAAACAATGTTGTCTTGTATATAATGAATAAAATATTTTCTATTTCAACCCCTAGTATAATATGTGATTATCATTGAATGGGGATTTGATCCCGGGTTTATCCTGAGAGAGCGGAATCTCTTATAGCAAAGCAACCCGATATCAATAGGCTTTCATGACCGTTGGTTATGTCATAAAATTTTAATGATATATTTAAAATTTTAAAAATAAATTTATTCATATTTCTAAAATAATTACATTGTGGTTCCATAATACATGTCCTTAAGAAAAAAAAAATGAACTAAGAACAAAGCTCATGAAGGAGAAGACATAAGTCAAGTTCATTCAGTTTCTGTGATAAGAAGAAATCTTATTTTTAAATTCTATTTATCTCATCTTAAGTGGAACTTTGAATTCTATTGTTTATTCTTTATAGATTATGTTATCCTAGATAGACTTATTTTAAATACTACAAGTGCAAAGATAGAATTTGTTGAGGAAAAAGATTATAGAGACAGGAATTCATTATTTAATAATGTTGATAGCAGATTGGCAAACTAGTTGCCATTGTGTTTATATTTTTTCACCGACTTTGACCAGCTTGGACAGCTAGTTTCTCAAATCCAAGTTTCTCTCAATATCCTAATCTCAAAGATTTTGTCATGGGATAAAAATATTAAAATATACGCGGCATGATCACAAAAACTCAAATAAAAAATCGATTGGTCAATCTCGGATGAAGAATCAATTGTTTGGTCATTTATCAACTCTCCAGAAGACCCCCAAAAGTTTTGACAACTGACACCTAATTACTATTTGAGCCAGCACCTTGTTGTATCTGAGCTGGCCCATTTGACCGGATCCTAACTAGCTAATGGTCTTAACACACTATATAAGGAGGATCTCAACTCACAACAAGGACATCTAATCTAACATACAAGTAACTGGTACACTACTCTGATTCCACTTAGACAGATTGCCTACTAGTACTTCACTCTCACCTGGAATTCTCTTCAGTCTCTCTTATTCTCCTGCTAGCTCTCCCTTAATTGGAGCCTCTCTAACTTGAGCATTAGAGACTACCCCAGGGCATGAGCGCCTGACCTTCCTCTCTCTATAGATCACTCTTTCAGTGAAGCGCGATCCTTGGAGGTTCGATCTCCGGAGAAGAAGACAGCCTAGTGAGCAAGAAAGAGTTTTTTTTTTAAGAGTCGTCCATACTCTCAAAAGCGTAGACAAAATTAGAGTTGGGTTTTTTTGGCAGTCCCCTCTTTATATATATATAAAAGGATATTTTACACAAAAGATCCCATAGAAGTAACTATTGTATTTTACACAAAAGACCCTATTAAAATAACTGTTCAAAACTCCCCCTCAAGGTGGGCGATAGATATCAATCATCCCTATCTTGTTACATGTTTTATTACCCTCTCTAGGACCTAATCCTTTAGTTAAGTAATCAGCTAATTGTTCACCAGAATGAACATGACTCAACTACAAAATCCCATTCTCCAATCGCTCCTTAATGAAGAAGCGACAATCTCAACATGCTTTGTGCGATCATGCTGTACAGGATTGTTAGCAATGCTAATGGCCGATTTGTTGTCACACCAGAGCTTCAATACATTGTCTCTAAATAGTTGCAGTTCTGACAATAAACCCCGCATCCAAAGCATCTCACAAAGACTAACCGCCATAGCCCTGTACTCAGTCTCAGCTGTAGACCGAGCAACCACCTCTTACTTCTTGCTACGCCACGACATAAGGTTACCTCCAATAAAAACACAATAACCTGAGGTGAACTTCCTGTCATCCAAGCAGTTTGTCCAATCTGCATCGCAATATCCTTCCACATCCAAGTGCCCATGACTCTTGAACCAGAGGCCTTTCTTGGGCTTCCCTTCAAGTATCTCAGAATCCTGTATACTGCCTCCATACATAGGATTCTTTTTACTAGGGACTCCATTGTCTCCAATTTAGCTCGGCCACCTTGTATATTTAGTTTGAAGTCCCAATAGGTGTAGTGCTATCAAATTCAAGGGCCATTCTGAACTTCTAGGGTAATGAAAAGAGTAGAGTAGAAATGACTTTATGAGGAAATTTGTTGATATGGCTTTGAAAATTATCAGTCTAAGGTGCTTTCATTCTTATGTATTTTGTTTGTAATTACAAATAGGAGCACCAGCTATCAAAAGAGTGGACTGGAGTGGCAATGACTTGATGGATATCTTTTCCTATAGTTCTGAAAATTATTGGTCTTTTGAGCTTTTGTTCAAATAATAGATATATAAATTTGTATATATCTCTACATTGTGTTTCACTCATTAGTGAATGGAATCATGTGTTAAGTTTTCCAATAGGAGCATGGATGTACCATCAAGTCAAACACCATGCTGAACATCCAAGGAAATGGAGAAAGTAGAGTAGAAATGAATTTAGGGATATATTTTCATGCTATAGTTCTGAAAGTTATTGGTCATTTTTGAGCTTTCATTCAATAGATTATCCAGTACTTTTATTGATTGATGATGTTCATTTCTTGTCTAATTTCAACTCTAGAACTCTATTAAAAGATCCTTGTGACTGGGACGTCTTCATGTTTACTGCTATGATGAATTAATAGAAACACCGCGGAATTAAAATGTTTTGTCCTCGTCAACCACTATTCTTGTGTTTGATAGGAGAATATCCCACTTGGGATTAGGAATAACTTTGAAAAGTTTTGAATTTTTTGGAGGGAAATTTTAAAGTAAAGGTATTAATGATAAGATAGTTATGTGGCTTCTATGTATTGGTGGGTGGGTTATTATTATATTCTTAAACTTAAATTAAAGTTTTTGACGGGAAAAATTTTTATTGGGGAATGTGTTGGGGATATCCCACTTGGGGATATCCCCCTATCAAACATGAGAATATCTCAGAATATGAAAAGTTCCTTGTTTTTAAGTCATGGTTCAAGTCCTTGGCTGCAGTTATTAACTGTCACCAGTTTACTGTGTCTGAAATATAAATTCCATCCACTTGATTCGTGCTTTTTGCTAATTGTTTTTTTGTTTTTGGTTCATAAACAGGGGGCAAGCATATAGGTGGATGTACAGGTATACTTCTCCCCTCCATTTTTATGTAATGCATAGAACTATTTTTTTGAGATTGAAATCAGTACACATGCTTTGTAGAAAACATTGGAGTCCAAAGTTAGTTATCCAGCCTAGATGAAAACCTGATCTGATTCCATATACTGTTGAACACTGAAAATTAAACAAGGATTCAAATGCCAAAATATGAAGTTAGTCCCCTGAAATTTATAGTTAGTTTGGAATGAAATTCAACTGCAGGTAATTTAATCTTAGAACTAGCTAATATTTGTTTCTGAGTCAATCTTGAAATTTTACCAGACAAGTTAAATTTCAGTTCTATCGGTATCCA
The DNA here is from genome assembly GCA_026586065.1 of Dioscorea zingiberensis. NCBI lineage: Eukaryota > Viridiplantae > Streptophyta > Magnoliopsida > Dioscoreales > Dioscoreaceae > Dioscorea > Dioscorea zingiberensis. The sequence goes on from CM048823.1 coordinate 51,574,115, forward strand.
TGCTATGCTCTTGTCTTCATGTTTGTTTTTTTTTTTTTCTCTCTTATATTCCCTCTCATCTGGTTGCAGATACCTTGGACCTCTACCACAAAGGCGAGCTCACTAATCTACTTGGGGAGTTAAACCTCAGCAAAGAAAGCTCTGAGCAGTCTTGATCCATGTCTTCTTCTTTCGTTTGTAATGCAGCACGCGTGATATTTTGTTCTCGAATTAAACATATCATTCTACCTCTGAATCTTTGTTTATGTTTTGAGGGTGAAAGTGAAACCCCTCAGCAAACTGCATCACCTGATCCCTGGAGATAAATGTGCCATTTTATGGTCAAGTTTTTATTGAAGTTAATAGCATACACAGATGGTTCTGCTCCTTTACAATTCAAAACATAGGTTCTACACAAAAGTTTTTCCCTGTTCTTCGAGTCAATAAGATATTTGTTTCCCCTGACTCTGGTTTTTAGATGCAAAGAAATAACACCCTCAAGTTTTACAGGAATGTGATGTGTTGTTTCATATCAGTTGAATAAACTATAATTCTGGACTGGGCTGAAACTATAACACCAGTACTTCTCTGGCGTTCCCCTTCAGAGCTCTGGCTTCTTCAGGAACTCTGCATTTTGTTTTCAAGCTTCAGGCCATGTTTATGTTTCTGGTATCAAGTAAGCCACTGCTCAACTATGAAAAACCCATGAAAAAAACCAAGGAAAATTCAAGTGAAAGTCAAGATAAATACAAGGTCAATAATACGAAAATCCTTGAGAGAGCTGCAGGAAATGTATTCAGTGAACACCACACCTTTTATATACACAAAAGAGTAGACTCTTAGAGGACTCTTCCATCCATGCCATCAAGAATACCTGACCACATTCCCTTCATTGGAGGCAACTGTGCGACAAAAGCATTCCAAGGAGGATAGCCAACTCCACTCCCACGAACACGACCATCCATGCGTAAAGAGAGATACCTTGAAGATATAACAAAATCAGAATTCAAGATATAAAAATAACACCTTCAATCTGTTGAATCAGAATTATCTGCTGCATGTGCCTGTGTATATAAATTAAATTGGCATCATCAAATTGATTAGATACTTGATTTCCACAAGAGAACTGAATATGAACATCTGAAGAATATGCAGCAGTTCATCAGCACTGTAAACAGAAACAAGGAACAATGCAAGTATTGTTCTTACACTGGAGAATCAATGGGGACATTAGCCAGTTTCTTCTGCTCTTCTATCCACCTGCATGTAAAAAGGAACTTTAATATATCGATAAAAGTTAGGTAAGCAATCAAGCTACCTTCATAGTTATTTCCTACCTGGCCCACTCAGAAGTGTAAACCGGTGTAAGCTGCCACAGTCGCTTATTTCTTGGCTCATCATCCTCTTCAAATTCAAAATCAGGTTTATCACCATCGGTAGCAAAAGGAACCACTAATACTGCTCGATCAAGGAGTGCTTCGGTGAAAGGTTTGCTGCGTCTGAAAGACTCAACAAGGAAAGATGAAGGACCGACGAGGATAACAAGCCGCGCAACACCTCTTAGAGCACTGACAGGAATGACCTTTTTCTCGTCCACACGCAATCTGAGATTTGAGAGGCTTTCTTCTCTAGATAGCTTTTCCAATTGTGCATTTTTTGCACTATTCTCCCTTGTATAAAGAAATGCAAAAAGTAGAACTGCTGCTAGATCTATGCCGAGTCCCTTTAAAATATCAAGCACTCCCACTGCTCTCGACGGATTTGACAAAGCTCCAATTAACTGTGTGAAGGCGATCAGACCTCCTAGTGTGGCACTTGCAGCGAAAGCAAGATAAAAGAACATCCGCACTGAGCGGAAAGGGGAAAGAACTTCACTTCTTATCTTGGCTGTTGAGCTGAAGAACAAATTAAATCAGTACCATAAAGGGTTCCATATCATCACTATAAACATTTGCTAATCTTTTTTTCCTTCAACCGTTGCTACTTAACCAAAACAGTCTAGACGAAGCGTAGGATCAAATGAATTTAATGAAATGGCTCGAACATGGAGAACAACTTGAAACAATCTTAAACAAAGCATAGAGTAAGAGTTTGATACAATTTTATCCAGAGTGTCATCCATTTACAGCCCTACATGCTGCATTGTGTTCTTCACCTTTTATTTAAAACAATCTTAATACACATGTGTGTGTTAATGCAAAGTTCATCATAAATTGAAGTGGCACGGGAAATAGATGAACAAATCCAGTACAAGGTTCATCACCAAGTCACAAGCAAAAACAAATATGATGAAACCAAGACATCAACAGCAGTTGATTGCCAGAAGAACCTTTGTCATTACCAAGATGAAACCTTTACTCTATATAACTCTTTTTCTTATTAAACTCTGCATAACTCTTTAATAACCCAAAAATCTACAGAAAAAATGAAACCAACATTCAAAATTTACACTAACTAAAAGTTATAGCCATGCGTTACCAAGTTTTTTGTGATAAAACAATATTCATCACAAATCCTTCATTTTTTTTACACAACAAACAACTTAAATACCAATTCATTTGCAATCATGCACTTGAAGATTGATTTAAGCTTTGCAAGAACTAAATAACTGAACATTATAGTGAAAAATCATGAATATCAAGCAAAACAAAAAACACATTGAAATGAATGCTAATGGACTGAGGAAAAGGAGAAATTTCCGATAAACCTGAAATCAGGCTTGTTGGCTGTGGAGCAGCAAATGCGAGAGACAAGCTGTTTCCTTTCGGGCTTACGGAGAGAAAGAGATTGTTTGAGGGATCTCGGGAGGAGATTAGGTTTTAGCTGGTGTATATTAGGGTTAGGGCACGAGATTAAGGAGGAGGTGATGAGAGCCATGGCGGCCATGGCCTCCTTCCCTTTCGTTTCCTCCTCTCTATCTTTCCTCGTCGATGAGAAGCGAGAAGGCGGTGGATTAGCGCCACTCGGATTCGGGTCGGATCTTTTATCTTGACCCGGATCCGTTTATTTTTCCATTTTCAATTTCTTAATATTTATTTTTTATATTTCTTTGTGGTCCTTCTTTTAACGGGTTTTTTTTTCTTAATATTACAAAAAAATATATATATTTAACAAAATGAGCATTAATTATCAAAATGCTCATCCTGTTACTGTGATTAGACCAAAATGCATGCATGTGCACATCCTACACACTTTGATAAATAAAAAAAAAATGTAATATTTTTTTTAAAAAATGCCTCTGTTAACCCTTTAACTCTTTTTTGAAATATAGTTACACACAAATATATATATATATATATATATATATATATATATATATATATATATAAGTTTATGACATAGTGAAACTATCTCTTTTCAATAACAATATTCAAACTACGAGATTTCAAGGGATTTGTTAGTAAACACTCTTCAATTATATTTAAATTATATATATTTTATAAATTTACATACATAAGATAATTGAGCATCTAAACAAAACGGTATTTTTTTCAACGAAATAATTGAGGATTTATGGTTTTGATATATGGAGAAACGTGGCGAAATGAGAGAGAAATTACAATGCTAAGAATACCAAAATTTATTAGCATATATATATATATATATATATATATATATGAAGGATTTCGATATATAAAAGATCAACTAACATCATAACCATATAGTCATCAGATGATCGATAAGAGCTTCTAGAATGCCCCATAACTTGTTGAAAGCCAGAAATTAATTGCTTCTAGGTTGCACCTAGTTGTCTTCAAATTGGCACATTGCTATTTCCATATTGGTAACTAATTGTCTCCTAATTGGCCAACGGTCTTCCACTGAGACCAATCTCTCTTACTCTCATCAGCACTCTCTTTTCTATTTGGAGTCTTTGATTTAAGCGTCAAAGACTACCCCAGGCTAGCCCGACCCTCCTCTCTCTCTACAAATTCTTCTTTCGGCGAGGTTCAATCCTCGAATGTATGATCTCAAGAGAAGATGTTGATTTGTGAGCACGAAGGAGTTCGTTCGAAAAATCGTCTATTATAACTAATCTCTCATTCAAAATCAATTGAAAGTCACCGACCTCTCTCATTCGTTAATATCTGCTCTAATCCTCGAAAAGAGCAGATATCAGCATCAATATATATATATATATATATATATATATATATATATATATATATACGGGCATGATACTATAAGGCTGACCGAAACACTGTTCCGGTAAGGTTGCCTCATATTTTGGCCCTTGGAGCATGTTTTAAGAATTTCCAACCGTATGGATGGAAAGAACATCGAAAAATAAGCTAGCATGCCAATTTTCATACAATTTGGGAACTTGTAGGGTCTTCATCTTGACGGGTGAAAATTTATAGAAATCCCATTGGTTCAGAATTTCACCCGTTAAGATGAAGACCCTACAAGTTCCCAAATTGTATGAAAATTGACATTATAGCTTATTTTTTGATGTTTTTCCCATCCATACGGTTGGATTTCCTCAAGACACTGTGCAAGTGGGTCAAATGGAGGCGATCACATTTACACTATGATAAGGCCGGTCACATAGTATCATACACGTGTGTGTGTGTGTATATATATATATATATATATATATATATAGAGATAGAGAGAGAGAGAGAGAGAGAGAGAGAGAGAGGCAGTGTTAAGTCGCAGTCAACCAGAAGTGTGGCCAACCCGCTCTAACACTATCACTATTGAGCTGGGCTCGACAGGTCCACTACCCGGCCCTATAGTGTAGTTGTTAGAGCTGGCCGGCGGTACTTGCGGCCGACCACACCCAAACACCTCCCTATATATATAAGAATTAGTGTATGTAATATCAAGATTTTATCAATGTTTTTGAGTTTTGCTTCCGGTCCGGTTTAGAAGGGACCGGACCGATCAGTTCAACGGGCCGAACCGGGTGGTTCATTTGCCAATCCCTAGGGCCTATAAAACGGCCTCTCCATTGCCCAGCGGGAAACACGAATCCAAAGAGCGGAGCTCCGAGATGGGATTCATGGAGGACTTCCAAGCTAGTAAGCATTCGTTCTCTCTCTACCACTCCTCGGTCAAACTCCTCCCCTTAGTCTTCTCGCAGGATTAGTTTCCAGGAATCATGTTAGGGTTTCATTCCTGAACCAATCAGCAGTAGCCCTAGGGAAAGAATCACTGTTCAATTTGGAATTAATGCGTTTCATTGATTTCGTTTAAAAATTACGTTTTGGATGTTATTATGTGGTTTTATCGCTGGAATTTATTCAGCATTCATGGAAATTTTTGAAGGATCATTGGGTAGGGTTTCCATTCGAAGATTGATAGAATTAATCAGCACTGTAGCTAGAAATATAGCTCAAATTTATCCCTGCTTTTCATTGATTTCGCTTAAGTTTTGGGCTGGTTTTGTTACTTCACGTGTGGTTTTTGTATGATTTAATTCTGAATAAGTTATGTGACTGGAAAGGATGTGGCCACTGTGGAAATATTTGAATGATGTTCTCAACATGTAGAACAACAGAATAGAGCTCAATTGAATTCTCGAGTATCAGTTAAATCAAAGGCTAAGACCTATCACATCACTGTAATTGATATTTCCACAGTTTGAAACTCTGCATACAGTACACATTTGTTTTGTCGTACTCAGGTGTAGGCATTGTATGTGTGTGTGTGTGTGTATGTGTGTGTGTGTTTTTTCATGCTAAACTTTTCTTAGAGATAGATGATACAATGTGTCATCTTTTGTTCTATCAAAGTTTTCAGGTGTTATTATTTTCACAAAAGTTGTTGTTCAGCAGTAGAGGGATGATTTGCCCATCATACTAGTGATATGTGTTTCATGAATTTAATGCAGTTTATGAAGAAAATTTATCGTAACCAACTTTTTCCATTTTTTTCTCCAAGATTTATGTTTTCATTGACGTTGTAGCTTTATTCATGAAAATTTATAGCAAGGTCTAATCATTATGTCCATTTCCCAGGTTTAGAATCCCTGCCTGCAATGTTGCAACGGAACTACAGCATGATGCATGATCTTGATAAAAGTTTACAGGGTACCATCTAGAGCTGTATGCTTAACTCCCTTTCTGCACATATAGATGCCACTTTTCAGCTACTTTTTTTCACATGGATGACTCATTAGCAATTCATAGAATATTGAAGTTTTTTTATTGGTTGTTCAATTCATTTTATTATATGCTGGATTGAGGACTGATAATGCTTCACCTTTGATTCTCACTATGAAATTCACTAAATAAAACATTTTAATAGACTGTACCGAGGCTGGACTGTGAAAGGATATCTGGTGGTTGGTTCCTATCTGTTATTATGGTGTGAAAGGTGTTAATTTTACTTTAAATACATTCAAAAAAATTGAAGTAACAGATAGGGGATGTAGTTGGGAATGGCTATTTCAAACAACCAGTTAAGCAGTGCGTGGCATAATCATTTGAAAATACAAGAACATTCATTTTTTCATGCAAGAATTTGTTATATAGGAAGACAAATTGGTCTTATAGGCAACTCCATGAGGCATAATATGTGGAGTGCAAGCCAATGTAAGTAGGCTTGTTAACAATCAAGCTGTTTGTGGCAGCTCGAGCTTGGCTCGGCAAAAACTTGACTTCAACTAATAATTTTGACCTTTGGAATGGAGCTCAAGCTCGAAATTAATTTCAAAACGATTTTGGCTCGATCGAGATCAGCTCGAAAACTCAAAATTTATATATATTAATTTATATTTTTATATATATCATAATATATATTAATAAAATATTAAATATTATATATGGTATATGTCATAGAATTATATTGCATTATAAATATTGTTTTTATCATATTATTTGATATAATTAAAAATATTTATTTTCAATGTTTATGTTCATGAGCATTAGCTTTAGAAATTTATTTTTAGTTTTATATAGTTAGTTGGAAACTCATGAAATATAAATTTTATTTAGTGAAAATATTATAAATTTTATATATTTTTATCATATAGAAGTATAAAAAAATCAAGCTATAAATGAGTTCTTGATTTTGTGTTGAATCGATTTGAGCTTGAAATTAAATTGAGTTAATTTTAATTTTGAGCTAAATCGAACCGATGTTGACCTTTCAAAATTAAAATCAAGTCGAGCTCAAACAAACCTATTTAAGCTAATTTTGAGCTAGTGCCAAGCTCAAGCTCTAGGTAACCAATTTTGAACCGAGCACGAGATGAGCCCGGTCTGATCAAGCTAAGCTCGTTTTCCCTTTTATGCTCCTAAATGTAAGTGGAAGATGTGGTTGAACAACTGTTTTGCTTTTCTAGACTGTTGAGGCCTCTTACGTCCTCTCTTCACGTGTTATTAGTATTACTTTTAATTAGATTAACCACATTTTTTTTGCTGAGAACCACATATAATCTAGTTGAAAAGGAAGATTTTGAGATCTCTTATTCGAAGCTTGTCAACATCATCACGTTAATATTAGATTGTTTTTTGGTGTGTGTGTGCGCGCGCGCGCACGCGAGTGTTTGTGTTAGGAGGGAGGGTGTCATGTCAGTGGTGCTCCACAAGTATTAAACTTGAACAATTTACAAAGTCTGTTGTATCTGATCCACTAAGCACAAAAACATTGAAGATATTTAAATGTGTTTGCGTAATTAGTTGCATTGGAGCTCATTAAATATTATAGTTGATAAGTGAGCTACATTTTTTTTTGTTTTTTAGAATCATATTTTGAGTCTCAGGATGACATTAGTTTTTCTTTTAAATACGTTCAGGAGTGCAACGGCAAAATGAACAACGTTGTGAACAAGAAATGGAAAACATCAGGCAAGGAATTGAATCTGGTAACATGACACCGGATTCGTCACTCATCAGGTTCTCTGATGAGGCTGTTGAGGAGCAAAAGCACTGCATCAGAATTGCTGATGAAAAAGTGGCCTTGGCTGTACAAGCATATGACATGGTATGTGATCTCTGGGCTCTAGCATATCATCATCCAACTAATAAAACGTCAAGTTGTGCCATAATAAATTTGGGTTCTGTAGAATTTTAATCCTCGCATGTCTCCTTCATGGAGTGTGGTCTGACACCAGAGCTTGAGTTCCCTATCTTTCGTGGTGTTCTGGTATTTATCATTTATGCTTTAATATGTAGATTATATTTCAGAACTGCTAGTGACAAGTATTTAAAATGTATAGCTGTCAGATAAGATTATTTTCTTCTTAAGAACTTTTACGTTTTTTTCAAATTAATTCAATAATTGTGATAATCTGATTCTAATGTGGTCACGAACAATTGTATCGGGCTTCATATACTACTCCAGCGCTTACTGTCACTTGCATGTTGAATTAACTCCCTCAAATAGTTGGGACCAACATTGTAAACTTGAAACTGAATTAAGCACATTACTGAATCAGCAAATGATAGCTTGAAATCTTCATAAGATATCCAGATTCATTTTGTGAATGTCCTTTAATTACAAAACATAGCAGATGTGTTTCACTTATTGGATAAGATCTATTCAACATGTTTTTCAGGATTGGACTGAAAAGCCTAGGATTACATGTTTTTCTTTAATTTTGGGACAGCTATTGGCTCCATAAAATTAATGTTCTGGGAATAGACTCCAAGATCATCTTTTCTCAACATCCTTAAGCTGCAATTTTACATGAATTCATGTTTGGTCGCCTTTTATTTCATTTAATTCTTCCACTTGGTTTTTTTTCAAGCCATGTTATCAAGCACTTACTTGAAATCCTGTCATGTTGCTTGTCTAAGTACCAGATGTTCGTCGACTTTTGCTTGAAGTATTCAATCATCTCTTATTCAGAGCTTCTAAATCATTGATGTAGGTTGATGCTCACATCCAACAACTTGACCAATACATGAGGAAACTTGAGGAGATACGGAAAGGTTTTTCTCTGTCATAGCTTCTTCTCTACATGAATTAATACTCTTAACTAACTCTTCAGGAAATGAATTTTTTTTTTTAAATGACCTTTTTCCTGTCAATTCTCCCATTAATTCTTCTGGTGATTTACTGCCTTCACGCAGAAAAGGAACTTGCAGCGAGTGCAGGAGCCAACGCCTTGAATTCAGAAGGTACCACCAGATCAGGAAGGATCAGTGAAAGCAGTCGAGGTGGCCGTAAAAAGTGAGATACATCCTAAGATAATTTTACTCTAGCAGTTACTTTTGTCCGATTTGTTTACACTGCCTCATGTTTCTTTATTCAATTCAGAACACGGTTAGCAGCAGCTGCAGCAGTAGAACCAATAAGCATGGATTTAGAGCTGCCAGTAGATCCAAATGAACCTACATATTGTTTCTGCAACCAAGTTAGCTTCGGCGAGATGGTTGCTTGTGACAACCCGGATGTAAACACTCCATCTGTCCCTTTCCCTTCTTTCATACCTATTTTTAGATCAGTCTAGTAAAGATCGTCTTCTGTTTGTGAATCCAACAGTGCAAGATAGAGTGGTTCCATTTCGGCTGTGTTGGCCTGAAAGAACATCCAAAGGGAAAATGGTACTGCTCCAATTGTGTCGGAATGCAGAAACGCCGTAAAGCCAAATGAATGATACAAAACTCTCCTCCACTCAGGGATCGTAGCTGAGCAAAATTGTAAACAAAATGCTTTGCAGGCGGACCATGCAAGAGCGAGAAGGGAATAGCTCGTCCGCTGCTCCACCGTCCGCCAAATCAGAGCACAAGATGGTGGTTGGAGCATGAATTGAAGACTAGCTCTACACCATTGATGAAGTTTCATATGAATGCAGGATGGTTCGGAGCACTACATGCTCTATTTTAAAAAGTCTCCATCTTTTTCTAGTTTTATGATGTTGACTGTTGTACAAGAGATATTACAATGTGAAATTTCAATAATGGGATGTGTGTGTGGTTGGAGTGAAATTTAATATTAGTTTAGATCATGTTTTTAATTTATAATTGATGTTTATTAATGATGAATGATTTATAAATATTAATTTATAGTTTTATTTTGTAAGAACAATTACTTCTATTCAAGATATTCAAAGATGGGATGTCGATGGAGTAAGGCCAAAAGGAAAAAGGGTTAAGTGAGACTTTTGTGAACCAAGAAATACGGCATTTACTTCATCTTCTCAAAGTACACTTTATATGTAAAATATATATGATTAAACTTAGGCTTTGGCAAGAAACTATGTGAAATGATTCAACAAGGGCCAATTTTTATTATAATGAATGTGGTTTATCAGATAAAAATTGGCTAGATAATCCTATTCAACCACTTTTATTTTATTTTTATTTTTATTTTTATTTTTATTTATTTATTTATTTTTTTTTGCTATATCGAGCCGTACAAGGCTAAGTAAAATGTAAACACAATCCTCAGTGGCGCAAACGAAAGGGCGGGGCTTGTGCCACGTGAGCGCTGAGACCACTCATGCTAACCATTGCTCACTTCCAGAAAGATGCCCTTAGCCATGAATCAAACCCGCACTACACTGACGCGAAGCTCTTATGGCAACTAGGATGACCAATAGACTTATGAGTCATTGGCTTAGAATTTTTTTTTTTTTTTGGAAATCAAGTTTTCCGTGCATTGGATAATTCGCTTGATTGAGCATACTCTCAGGTTCGAGTCCCCACCCTCATAAATGGGGGGAGCAGTTTGAGTAATTCATTTGGTGAGCACATCTGTATGCACATAGTGAGTGGTCAAGGGTGCTTGTCACCTAAGGCCGCGCCCCTTGACACGCCCTCTTTTTGGTCTATGTCAAAAAAAATAAATAATAAATAATAAATAATAAATAAATAAATAAATAAATAAATATATATATATATATATAGAAATAAAAAATTATTTTTAATAAAAAAAGGGGCAAGATAATTATGCCACAGGTTAACATAGTTAATCCTGCGTTACATTATATCAGTTCTTTAAACCCTCAACCCTGAGAAGGCCTCGCCCCTCTCCCCATATAAACGCTCAAGCGCGCCATCTCCCCGGCAACTCTGCAAAAGCCCAAGCTCTTCACAAAGCTTTAATCTCTCGACAATGTTTCTCGCCACGCTGCATCCATTCTGAACTCCAATTCCCGGTGAGCATTTGCCCAAATGTGGAATGATGTCTTTCTTTTTCTTTTTTCGTGTTTTGGTGAAATTGACATTTTTTTTTTTTTCCATTTGTTTTGGGTTTATGATTTTGGGTGTGTTTTTTGGCTGATTCCTCATAATCTGATTGTTTTTCCTTTTATTTTTTTCTTGTTTTTTGATAGTTTTATGTTATATTGCTGCAATTGTTCTCATTGAGTTGCGTATATGATGCTGTTGGGTGCTAGTTATGAAAAATGGCGATCATAAGTGTAGTCTTTTATTGGTTGTTCGCATGATATGCTTATTTGAACTAATCCACTTATAATTTCTAAATGAGCTGGTCTTGCTGATCAAATTAGTATGCAGTTAGTTAAAAGTGAGTTTTTTTTTTAAATAAAAATAAATTGTTGTTTAGATTTGAGGTAGCCTAGCTTGCAGCAGAAACTATGCAGCCAAAGATACTAAGTTTGGAGTTGAGCCTCGTGAATTTATGCTAAAGGGTACATAAATTCCTCTATGTATGTAAATGAGCTGGTTTTGCTGATCAAATTGGTGATGTAGTTCTTTAAAAGTGTAAGATTTTTTATTTTTTTATAAATAATTTGTTGTTTAGATTTGAGGTAGTATGCGGCCAAAGATATTAAGTTGGGAGTTGAGGCTCCTGCATTGATGCTAAAGGGTGGGGAAGAGCATGTTGATGCATTGAAGGTCACCATGGGATCCAAGGTACAAAAGCCTCCTCTCTTGTCGAACAAATGGGATGAATTCTCTTGTTAAATCTGGATACGTGGCATGTTGCTCTAAATAGTCTTGTAGCATTTTCAATTGTCTAACTATGACTAGAAACCACTATCTTCCCTAGTTCTACTGGCTTTGAACTGTGAAGGAACTCTGTTAAGGCCTCAGCTTTTGAGAACGTCCTTGTAACCAATTTGCTGCTTGTTAATGAGTGTTTGATGATGACTTCTATTAGGCTATTTTTAGGGGAAAAGATTGCATTTCAGCTTTGTTCTGAATTAGAATTATTGTCATTTTTGTTTTCAGGTTCATGTATATCTCTCCACTAGCTAGAGAAGGTTGTTTTCCATTATATCTTTCTTTTCATATTCTTCATGAGAAGTACCCAGCCATAAGAGCTACTCTCATTATGCTTTTTTGAAGAATTTTTCATTTTCACTGTTCATGCTAGCAAACTCAAGTTTGCATTCTTGCCTTGTTATTGCCATTCAGTTCATATCTATTATTTTATGGTGTTCTTCGTACTTTTTCTGCTATCTGCAGGAAGGATTCTGTATCTTTTGCATGTATAGTGGCTTATTTCCTTGCGCATTCTTTGTATCATCCATGAGAACTATTGTTTTTTCCCACGTACTAATTTTTGGGTGCTTATCTGCAGATTTTTTATTGATTGTTTTCCATTTTAAATGTCAAATTGAAAGCTACTTGTAAAAAAAATGGTTTTGGATTTTTATTTATAGATGAATTCCATTACCTATTGTTCATTGTTCTAAGCTTCAATGCTTCATGTGCATCTATTCCTCAAAATTATAATTGAAATAGGGGGGATGTCAACCTGTTAGCTGCTATGGCATCAGATAACCTGCTTTGGATGCTATTCTTGGAAAGTGAATCATATTTTCTTTTCAATTGCAATATTTGATTCGGTCAAAATGAAAAAGCTTTTCGTTGGCTGATTTTTTCTCCTGTTATTGAGTTGAAGGATCACAGTGGTTTTTTTTGGAGCGAAGTTTGGTGCTCCCAAAGTAACAAAGGATGGTGCACCTGCCACAAAGAACATAGAGTTCAATGATTGGGTTAAAAATGTGTGCGCAAGCCTTGTTAAGCAGCTTGCTGACGCAACTAATGATGTTGCTGCCTTGCTGGTGGGTAGGTTTAAATTGATGCCAGTATATTCTGCTGCCCTTGGTTATTTGCTTTTCTTCTCTCAAATGGAATATTTTTATTTTCAATATATTTGTCACTTTTTAATGATTGAGTACCTTTGACATATTTACTGGTAGTCCTCAAAATCTACTATTCTTGAAGAATATAATGTTATGCTTTTTATTTATTTTTTATTGTTTTTTTATAAACGTGGACAAGACACGAGAAGCATGCTTCAACGTGCTTCGAACCCTCAACCTCTCTTTGTGAGAGGGAGTGAGGTAGCCAACTTTTCTTATGAAAGTTGGTAGTATATAATATTCTATTAAAGCTCCACAACCACAAGGTGAGGGTGTGCGTGCAGGGAGCCGCGCTGCCCGCCCCTGACTTACCTCACGGGGAGGGGGTGCTCGTCGCCTTTGTCAAAAAAAAAAAAAATTCTATTAAAGCCAAATTTTCTCTCTTTTTGAGATATTATATATATTCCTGTTTAAACTTTGACAGAGAGACTGCTTTTGACATCTTATACCAGAAATATACACAGTTGGAACTTCCATATATTATTTTGCATGAAACTTTTTTAAGTTGTTGCACTAGTTGAAATGATATGTGCAATGAAAGAACAAGTTACCTTACTTTGTTGATAGCCAGCAACCTCTGATGGCTCAAATTATGTTCACTGAAAGTTGGAGTGAATATGCTGTTCTTTGAAAGTTTTAACAATATGTGGTAGTGGCAGGATGAATTGGTTAGTTGATCCATGACTTTCAGCTTATTTTCCATTAGCTAATTTGGATTATTATAGTCTTATGCTTAAAGTTAGTCAAGTTTTCTGCATGTATTAACCTACACGATATGTAAGCTCTGGCCTTTTTCGCCCTACCTCATAAATAAATCTAGCCTGTTATATTCTTTTTCCTGCTGTGAAAATTTTCGTTTTCACAATATCATAGTGAATTGCAGAATATTATTTGCAGGAACAACATAGGTGACTGTTCTTGCTAGAGTAATATATGCTGAGGGTTGCAAGGTTTTCTTGGCAGCTGGGATGAACACAGTTGACTCCAGCCAGGGTATCTGAATGGCTGTTGATGCAGTGGTACCTAACTTAAAGAGTAGAGCAAGGAGGATCAGTACATCAGGAGAGATAGCACAGGTAGTGGGCTTTAAGATATTGCTACACATATTTTACTGCCCACTTTTTCTTATATCTATGGTTGATCACTGAATGCAAAATGGAAGCTAAGTGTTGTGTCTAATTTGATATCTCCTCACTGGTAGCCCCACATCATCCAACGGAGAAATATAATTGAACTTAATGCAAAGGCCATGGAGAAAGTTGGCAAAAGAGAGTGTTATCAGTATCATGGTTTGTGATCTCTTATTTTGCTTATATTGTTGTTATTATTATTATGTAAAATCCTTTATCCTAACCGCACAAAGAGGAAACTTGGTGTAAAAGTGTTGTTTCTTCTTATGATCAACTCTTGACAATGTAATGAGCACCTTTATTAAATTTCCAAAAGATGACGTGTTGGGTATATTTCAAAAATTATTATTATTATTACAGTGCAAGGATATACTGTAAAATTCTTTGCCCTAACCGACAGAGAGGTAACTGGGGTGTAAAAGTGTTGTTTCTTCTAATAATCAATTCTTGACAATGCAATGAGCACCTTCATTAAATTTCCAAAAGATGACATGTGTTGGGTATATTTCAAGTATTTTCTACCTAAATATGTATGGAAATGTTCATATTCCATTTCTTTCGGCATATTACTGGTGGATGTGAGCTTGGTTGGATATGATGCATTTTCATTGATGTTAGATATCATACAGTGACGTTACAAAATTGATTAGGGTTATTTGCATATATACTTACACAAAACTACAAATTGCTTGTGCCCCGAAAAAACAATTTTCTTGCATATGTGCAAGGATCTTGGTCTTATTGGGCTATATAGGCAATTTATGTTTTGTAAGGATATATATGCCAAATAAAAAAATAATAAAAATAATAATATAAAAAAGAAACAACAACAACAACAACAACAATTGATTATACTTCTGATGCTCAGCAATTTGTTGGTGCTGATTGGCTTTATGGACATGTCATGTAGAGCTGGGCTCTGTTAAGGCTTAGGAGTAACTTCACACATGACAAGAAGCAGCCTTATGTAACAATTTATTAGAAGGAACATGAGACTTCTGTCTGCTTGTAAACTTGTTTTTATAAATGGTAGGTTGTGAGTTTTTGAAAATTAGGATTTTGTAGAGGTGTGCATATATGTATATATGTATGGAAAGATGTCCTGTTTATTTTATGCTAAATATCAGATGAAATGTTCCAGACAACCTGGATGATGGAAAATTCATGTTAGTCTTACTCTAACAATGTTTCAAATCAAATTGATTTCCTCATTAGTGATTTATTTTCACTTGTTTATCAGGCAAAGAATATCAAAAGATTTGAATCCTGGTGGCTGTAGTTGCACTAGAGAGGTACTACTTTCCTTGTAGAATTCACCTTGAAATGAGCTTCAGGTAACTATAAGCACTTCTTTTTATTGACTTAAATATTCAGAATTACTGAGATATACAGGTCTGGCCACAATTTTGCAAAAATCTAAGCTGCTTTTCTGATAACATTGAATTGGCGTTAATTAGTAAGAGAACATGATATACACATAATTGTCTTGTCGGATTGATAGAGCTTTTTTCCTTAATGTCTTGATTATGACATGCATGATTCCATCACTCTCAGCAATCAAACCAAACACCTTGTTTCCGAACAAATCTAACACTACATTGATGTGATTTGGCTATAACATTCCATAATATGTTGGAAACCTAACTGGCATTTCTTCCATAAACCTAATTTCTCTAAAGAGAAACAATAACAAGGGTTTGTCATAGTACTTGATAGAGCTTTTTTCCTTAATGTCTTGATTATGACATGCATGATTCCATCACTCTCAGCAATCAAACCAAACACCTTGTTTCCGAACAAATCTAACACTACATTGATGTGATTTGGCTATAACATTCCATAATATGTTGGAAACCTAACTGGCATTTCTTCCATAAACCTAATTTCTCTAAAGAGAAACAATAACAAGGGTTTGTCATAGTACTGGAAAGCTGCTTTGCAGATAGCAACACCGGAGCCAAAATATTAATAACATCCAAAACAAACATGTGGAATGGCATTAAACATTGAGGTCAGCTTTCAAACCAAATTTCTTAAACAGTAATGCTCCATTTTTAGAAACCAAGAGCATCCCTTAATACGTCAGGTTTAAAGATATGTTATAAATTAAATGCTTGCTTCGCTGTGATCAATAAATGAATGCTTTCTTTATCTTTGAGACCTTACCTTTCTTAATTATCAGAAATCAGCATTTCCATGACTCTATCTACTTCCAGCTGAACTTATACTCTGTAACATTATTACCATTCAGTAACACTTCACTAATAAGACTTGACTTATGATATGGTGAATGGAAGGAACCTTTTAACTAAAAATATAAGTAGTAACTAAATTATTCACCAAATGGAGTGCACAGTTTGTTTTGAAAAGCATAGTTCATCGATACATGAGATAATGGATTGCACATTATAATTTATTCACACAGATTCAACTACTAAAGAGGCGCATATTGTGCTGAAGATTCCGCCAAGTCAGAGGTGAGAACCAACATACTTCCAAAATAAATAAATAAATAGATAAATAAAAGTTCTCTGCTGGTTGTACTTTCTGGCCATGGGAAGACACTGGTGAAAATAGACTGTTAGAGGACATGCTGGGAAGGGCCCTGAAAATCAGCTGGTGGTGGTAGGCTGAAGTTTTTATTTCTGATGGCGGACAGAGAGATTCAATGACCGAAAAATTGAGGTGTTAGCTTGATACTTATCAAGTCAAGTCCTTGTTCTTGTGTCATCTATGATTGCACAAATAGAAACTCCTCAGTGTAAATCACAATAGAGTCAATAGGAATTAATCAAGCAAAGATTGCAGAATGCTTATATAACTCTACTTTTAGACGACCTCACTTATAGAAAGTGTTCATTGTATTCTTTTGAGTCGTGTATAATTAAAATGCACTGTAATTAAGTTCAGAATCTACCAGGCTGGTTGGAATTGCTTTTTAGAACACTTTGACATGTCAGTGAAAAATAGAATGCTAGCTGTGTAGTAGTTGATGTTAGTTAAGCTGCATTACTGCCTTCTAAGTTCTAACAATGTAGTGGGAGGTGGATGTGTGATTGGGAGGTGGATTCATCTACTCTTCTTTAAACACTGTCCCCACCCATTTATGCATTTCACATGGACATGAGTTGCACCCCTACCTCCTTCCTGACACCCTCATAAATACTCATGGTAAGGTTGATAATGAAACTGTCTTCTTCTTTTTTGCCTATCATCAATAGGAGGCATTGGTTGAATTTGTCAGATATCATCCATAGGACCAGTTGTTTCTGAACTCCGGTAATACTTTCTCTTACTGGGAAAGCAAGAAATAGAGTTGTGAAAGAACGTTTCCCCTTCTACACATTCACTTGGCAGCGTGAGCACATCCTCCTCATAGAAAGCCAGTCAGTCTCTCTGTCATTCCTTCTGGAGGATATTTTGTCAAAGAGAAAATATTTAAGGGTGTTTTTAGATAAAAGAGAAATAAAGGAAAAGAAAAGAAATAGATTAACGTGAGTTGTTTTGTTGTGTTTGATTATCTGTAAAAATAGTATTATTTAAGTATTCTTTTCTTGAACTTTCTTCATTTTTCCTTTCACCTCTAATTTTGTTAATCCAATCAGCCTTTTTTTTGTTGTTGTTGTTTGAAGAGAAAGGAAGATACTTTCACAAACATAATTAAACAAATTCTAACTTTAATGTACGTCCTCTTAATCGACTATTACTTCCTAGTGCTAGAAATTATTGTTTTAATAGATAAGCATCAAATTTATGTTGTTAGCTGCACTATTTGTTTTTTATTCAGATGTCTTCCAATGCTTTAAAAAAAGTTCAGTAAAAGTATTTCATTATTGAAACTGATAAGAGTTGCCAAAATTTTAGCAAATCAACGGATAGACTCTGTGAAGAAGCTTGGAACATTAGTTATGAAACACAGTTGCTATAGCTGCAACATCGCCCAGCATTTTAAGAATTTAGCCTTGGAAATCAAGCATTTGCATGAGCTACCAATTTTAGTAACTCAATAAATAGTTTTATCTACCACCTTGTCACAGAAATAACATTTAGCACAATGGACCTTGTTGGAGTTAAGAGCTTGTGTTAGATGGACGAAGGAAGCAACCAACCACCATCTTGTGCTTTTGAGTAACTGCATAAGTGACCCTTGCATAATATGCTTATCTAAGATCTTCATATCTATAGTTTCAAATCTTTCACTTTGGTGGTCCTCTAATGGCCTTTAACTGATAAGATGAAATGTGAATAATGTAGGCATGCATGAAACCTTATATAAAGCCACCTCTCTCATGGACTTCATGTGCACTGCAATCCAATACAAGGCCTTTAGCTACTCAAACACTTACTCTATATCATGGCTCCCTTCATTGCTCTCATCATCTCCTTGCTTGGCCTTGTAGCTCTGGGAACTTTAACTTCTACAGAGGCTCGTGCATTCTTCGTATTTGGTGATTCTCTGGTGGACAATGGCAATAACAACTTCTTGGCGACAACAGCTCGGGCTGATGCCCCTCCTTATGGCATCGACTATCCAACTCACCTGCCCACCGGCCGCTTCTCCAATGGCCTTAACATGCCTGACATTATCAGTTAGTGTCTTTTGCTTTACCATGCATCATGTAGTTGTGCAGCCAATTTTAGAGTTTCACAGACTTAAGACTTCATTCTTAACTTGAAGAATATTTCCATTTCCCAATCTATATGCAGTTTAGAAGTCTTAAATGTTTCTTCTCAGGTGAATACCTTGGAGCTGAGTCAACATTGCCATACTTGAGCCCCGAGCTCCGTGGGGAGAGACTGCTTGTAGGCGCAAACTTTGCATCAGCTGGGATTGGAATTCTCAATGATACTGGAATTCAATTTGTGAGTATTAAATTCATGCATATGTACTTCAATTACTTGTTTTCAGTATCATGAGAATTGCTGAGTAAACTTTGATTGGTTTTGATGTTTGGCAGTTGAACATAATTCGTATTACCAAGCAACTGGAGTACTTCCAACAGTACCAGCAGAGGCTTAGCTCTCTGATTGGACCTGTTCAAACACAGCAGCTTGTGAACCAGGCCCTTGTTCTAATCACTCTTGGAGGCAATGATTTTGTTAACAATTACTACTTGGTCCCCTACTCAGTCAGATCTCGAGAATTTTCCCTGCCTGACTACGTCCGTTATATTGTCTCTGAGTACAAGAAAATTCTTGCAGTAAATCTCCTCTCCTTATTCTTTCTCTTCTTTTTCGAATCATCTCTGCTTAGTAATGGATCTTATTTTCAACTTAAATTGCACATAATGAGACTGCATTGCATTCTTCCCTCACTTCTCATTTGCTGCAAGACAGAAGAAATATTTGAATTTGAAACCATTGTTTTTCTCTTAAGTTGATCATTTAAGGGCAGTCCTTTTCATCTTTACTGAGTAGGGGACTACTCTTAAATGTGCCTTGTTGCAGTATCATATATACAACTACAAGACCGTTACACTGACTTGTTCTTGCACCTCGTGCTAAAATGATCAAATTGAATTTATTTTTGAGTATCAACTTTCACTGATCATTAACTTGAGTAAAGAATACTAGCCAAGCTCAAGCTTTTGTTGAATCACAGAGACTTTATGAACTGGGGGCTAGACGAGTTCTTGTTACTGGAACAGGACCCCTTGGTTGCGTACCAGCAGAACTTGCACTGAGAAGCAGGACCGGCCAGTGTGACCCCGAGCTACAGAGAGCTGGAGACATGTACAACAATCAACTGATCCCAATGCTAAATGACCTCAACTCTGAACTTGGCTCCGATGTCTTCATTTCAGCAAATGCCTTCAGGATGAATATGGACGTCATTACCAACCCACGAGCCTATGGTCAGTACTTCCAATCCTCAATGAATAGCACCAAGTATGAATCCATGAATATGTATCTTAATTTTGTTAAACTTCACAGGTTTTATCACCTCAAAGGTTGCATGCTGTGGGCAAGGACCTTACAATGGGATTGGCCTCTGCACTGCGGCATCCAACTTATGCCCCAACAGAGATATCTTGGTATTTTGGGATGCTTTCCATCCATCAGAGAGGGCCAACAGGATCATTGTGAGACAAATCCTGACTGGTTCCCTAGACTACATGAACCCAATGAACTTGAGCACCATCCTGGCCATGGATGCAAGGACCTGAAGCCAATTCAGAATTCAAAGTTTGGCAGGTTTACTCCATATCTATTTAGTATCACTCTCATTCTGTCTGCATTTTTGTAGTCAAAGTTTTTCATGGTGTTGTTTGTATTCTCTAGCATGTGGTGATGTCTTTAGAACAGCAAGGAATGGGTACCATGTTCTCTCTGAAACTAGCTTTGTTCATTGAATTTAATGACATGTAAGCTGTCTACTGGTGAAATATGAATAAATAGATTGCTAAAAGTTGTTGGCCTTCAATGCTTGTTTGTAATCTGTTCAGATGTTTAGCAATATAATCAATCTTATTTGTATGTTCTCAGATACTGAATGCACATATTAATGTCTGTAATCTGGAAATTAGAGCTTCATAAATTTCTGCAGATATTATTGAAAAAGAAAGCTCATTGATTCCGGAGATATTGGAAAAACTATTTATCAAGACAATTGCATGTTCTCAGATACTGAATGCTCATATATATTTCTGCAGATATGAACATCATTGATTGAATCATCAACCTCTATGAATTCAATCCCACGAATTGAAATCAGAATTAATTGATCGTTAACAAGAGTTAATTAAACTCAAAAACTAAGATTTATTATATGGTCTCACTTATCAGACGCTGAATGCTCATATTACTGTTGATAATCTAGCAATTAGAATTCCATGAGTTTCTGCAGATATGAACAACATTGACTGAATCACCATCCCCTTTGAATCAAATTCCCATTAGCTGGAAATCAAAGTTAATTGATCATCAACAAGAGTTAATTTGATTCAAAAACTCAGATACTGAACGTCAGTAATCTGCCAAATAGAATTCAATAAATTTCTTCAGATATAAACAGCATTTATTGAATCATCATCCTCCAAGAATTCATTTCCCACAAATTGAAAAACAGAACTCAATATCCTCTTTGAATCCAATTCCCATTAATTGGAAATCAAAGTTAATTGATCATCAACGAGAGTTAATTAAATCCAAAAACTCAGATACTGAACGTAAGTAATCTGCCAAATAGAATTTAATAAATTTCTTCAGATATAAACAGCATTTATTGAATCATCATCCTCTAAGAATTCAATTCCCACGAATTGTAAAACAGAACCCGATATCATCATAGTTAACTCCGACTTGGATTTGTTCAAGATGAAGGATCATCAACAAGAGTTAATTAGGATCAAAAACCAAGAATTGACATTTTTCTCCATTTATTCTTCAAAACAACGATTAACAACTGTGAAGTTGTTACTCATAAACTACAAATCAAAAGTAGATATAAAAACAAGTGCATTAATAAAACAAAAGATAGAAGAAGAAGAAGAACAACCACCCAATAGCCAATGCAACAAAGCCAAGCAGCAGACTTGCCTAGAGCTCAAGAGCTCCAGAGCTCTAACTGTCTCATCCTTGGTTGTTCATCCTCTTCAGCTTCCATCTTGGTGCCCATTCCTCCTTATTCCTCAACCAATCCTCCATTCTTGAATCACAGACAAACTTCCAACACTTGATCATCATTTGCTTGATATAAATATAATTTCTCAGAAATCAGTATTGGAAGAAGAACAACAACAAGAAGAAGAGAAAAAAAAAAAAAAAAGTTGGTACGTGTTCGATGATTCTCTTTCGGTTTATTAATAAAGATTATAGTCCTAATAACTCCAACACACTGATGAGAATCGGACAAGAGTAATGAGGATTACACCTCATAAACTCTATTAACAATTTCAAAACTATACATGATGTTGGTCTCTTTTGCATAGTCTATGTCTACATGCAGTTCTAGAATTCAAAAACTATTAAATTAAACATCTTTGGTTATGAATTCTCCGTCATTCTTAGGATTTTTCATCATGTTTTTCCTCTTTGGAATCCAATGAGGTCCAAACATACAAACTAATTTAATCTATTCATAAAATAAACTATGAATTTGGATCTTCTTCTTATAGGAATAGAGATCTTAGGTTTTACACTAAATAATATTTCCACTGAGTAGTGGATATGATGATATTAAATTAAAAAAAAATAAAAAATACAAAACTTTATGGGTGACCTTTTGATTATGAAGCAACTAAAGGAATTAATTAATATTTTATAATCATCAATGTGACAAGCTTTTCAACATGAGCATTATCATATAAAACAAGGAAAACAATTGCCCCACCACCTCAATATGGCAAGCTTTTTGAGTTTGAGTTTTTTAATGAAAATATATTTACCAATTATTTTTTTGTTTTATATATATATATATATATATATATATATATATATATATAAAGGTAAATAAATCACGTTTTATTGATGGCCATAAGAGTGGTAGATCTTCAAGTAACATAATTGTGAAAGTTAAAAGTAATATCCTCCCGGGAGACTTCATTACCTATTGATGACATGAGCCCTTTTCTGGTGAATGCGAGGCTCCACTTAGACTTGTGTGTCTGTATTAAACCAAGATAACATGAGAAAATTAATATATTATATATATATATATATATATATATATATATATATATTATTAATTTTCTCATGTTATCTTGGTTTAATACAGAATATATATATATATATATATATATATATATATATATATATATATATATATATATATTATAATAATTTTATTTTTAAAAAATATATATTATAATTTAGTGGAGTCCTATGTAGTGGGAATCGAGTGCCAATTGGTGAGCCGAGATCCCCCTTACATAGTCCGGAGACAACTAATTGTCAGCCTAAAGACTGTTAGCCAGTTCAAAGACAGCTAGGTGATAGCTCGAAGATAGTTAGTCGTTCACTTTCAGCACCTTTTGAGCCCTTTTGGAATCTATTCTTCACCGTTGAGTAACTCGTTGTTATGATGACAATTGATCCCTGCTTGTGATTATGTCATTTGTCCTATGATATTTTTGTCCCATGACATATTATATATATATATATATATATATATATATATATTTATTTATTTATTCTATATAATATTTGGAAAAAATAAAAAAATAAAGAATATATAGAATTATATAAATTATGTAAAATCTATATAATAAATTACAACAAAGATATGTAGAGGACTTGGGCTAAGCCCATCTTTTCATGGTAATGGGCTGGAATGGTAAGCCCAAGCTTACTTGTGAAATCGGATTCGGATGTTTTGTTTCTTAACGGGTCGAAAGATCAAGTCCGTATTGAACGGACGGTCAAGATCATTCTTCTACGATGGCGCCGAAGCTAAAGCCCTAGCCTCGAGGTAGTCACGGTGGCGGCAATGGCGGCGAAGAAGATGCTCATATACTCGTCTTCTCCGTCTCCGGCGAGGCAAGTCACGCCCTACTGGAAAGGTATTCGATGATTTTCTTTCATTTTGTATCTTTGATCCTTGAGAACGTAGTTTTTTCAAGGAAAAGATCAAGCTTTTGGTATTCTTTTTTCACAGAGAAGTATGAGAGGGAGGCTGGAAGGTACTGGGATCTCTTCTACAGGCGTCACAAGGATAAGGTTTTTTTCCATTATTTTTTCATTAATTTTGGGTCTGAATTGTTTTTATTTATGAGCAAAACCACTAAAAGTTCATTTTTTTTTAAATAGTTCTTCAAGGATCGGCATTACCTGAACAAAGAATGGGGCCGCTATTTCAAGGTATTTTTATAAAAACTTTTTTTTTTAAAATCTGAAAGACTTATTCTCCAGGGTTTTTTGATTGACCCGCTTCTGTTTTTTAGGCCGCAGAGGGTGAGAAGCTTGTGGTTTTGGAGGTAAATGATTGTTTTATTTGATTGTAATGATATGAAACTATTTGTTTTTTTATTTCCTTTTTTTGTATAAATTAAGCAGCTTCTGAATCCTATATAATACTTGCATTGTTTTTCATTAATATAATCAGTATTCTTAATGTCTTCAGTCTTAAATGCTAAAGGAATTCAATTAATACTTGCATTGTTTTTCATTAATATGATGTAAAGTTGTATGCTTTGTTGTATATCATTGGTGTATTTTTATTGCCAGGTTGGCTGTGGAGCTGGAAACACTGTGTTTCCTTTAATTGCTACCCACCCGAATATTTTCATCCATGCTTGTGATTTTTCACCACGTGCTATTGACTTAGTCAAGGTACTATCGTCTAATGTTTCCTCGTTCTTCTTGAACTCTCACCATATTAACATTCTTATGTTTGATGACAAGTGTTTGGAAATAATTAATGTCCCATCTTTTGTGTTAGAGTAAGTTCTGAGGTTGAGGGTATTTATAATGAATTTTAAAATTTTGGTGACTTGTATATATGTAGCGCACTATGTTAACGAGCACGTCGCTTGTTGTCTATGTATCTTATTTAAAGACCTTGTTAAGGGTTAATTGTTTTCGTCTTTCATACTGAAGAACCTACATGTGGCAGGCACATAAAGATTTCTCAGGTGATCAAGTAAATGCATTTGTTTGTGATCTCACACAGCACAATCTCAATGAAAACGTAGCCCCGTCATCAGTTGATGTTGCAACTTTGGTATAGGCCTAACTTCTGATTTATCTATTTTGAACTTTGTTAGCCACCAAGAATGACCAGTAACTGTTATATCTGTTATTTGTTTGGTGGTCAAGTTTCCTTGGGATAGCCTCATCTGACATAACAAGTAGATTTTCGTGTTGTCTGCAGTATCCCCAGAAAAGATGCCTGTAGTGTTGCAGAACATCAGGAAGGTTCTTAAGGTATGGTTTGTACTGGCTATTTGGAAATTACTAAATTTAGTGCTCTTTTGCCTTCAATTGCTATTGTTATCATCATAAACTGAACATACAACTTACAGCCCAATGGTCATGTGCTTCTCCGGGACTATGCCACTGGCGATCTTGCTCAGGTTGGTTTGGTATTGTTCACAATATTTAGTAATCTGTAGTATGTCATATTGATCTTTCAGTTATTTCTTTCTCTATTACTACAAAATTTTGGATGTTTGGATATTTTTAGATTTTGGGTTATAGTATGGTTTTATTGGTCACTTTTTATTCTTCTTCTTTTTTTTTTTTTAACTAAACTCATAATTTAGTTTCTAGTTTCTTTATTTAGTGTAGAACCTTTTGGATTTTCTACTGCCACATCTTATTTGAACTCCTGAGTGCTTACTTTATTTTATGACAACTCACAGGAAAGGTTCACTAGCAAGGAGCAGCAGATCAGTGAAAATTTTTATGTCAGAGGTGATGGTACTGTAAGTTCAATGAACCACTAATATTCTTGGACTACAGTCTAGATCCTAATGTTTCAAGATCCTGATATATGCTTTCCTCACAGCGTGCATATTATTTTTCAAATGATTACCTGACAAATTTATTCAAACAAAATGGATTTGAGACTGATGAAATTAGCATCTACAACAAGCAAGTGGAGAACCGATCTCGGGAATTGGTGATGAATCGGTAATTATTATTGTTATTGAGTTTGCACTATACATACAATTAGAGTATTATTATTATTCAAGGCTTCAATTCAGAAGTAGTTTCTCATGTGGTGCTAATGTGCCTATTAACTTCTCTGCTCTTTCCATGGTCACTTGACTTTCCTGTTCTCAAATTTTGTTTGCATCTACCAGAGTATTTTCACCAGAATGCTTGTGAAACAAAATATCTTTTCTGCCATTAATGAGTATTAATTAGATCTGTAGCTCATGCATTACTACTTTTGTTTTAAGTATCACCAAAAAATATCCTCTCTTAGTTTAGATTTTACTATGGTTTTGTGCTATCCTGGTTTGTGCATAGCTTCGATTTCTATATCATCCTTCTAACTTTGTATTCAGGCGTTGGATTCAAGCTGTATTCTCCCTCAACTCTTCTAGTGGTCAAGGATCAGTGGATGATTCCAGTAGTGGTAGTCAAGAGAGAGATGTTCCTAGACCTGGTGAAGATATTCATTCAAAAGATCATGCAGTTGATGCTGAGATTGATATGTCTGAAAGTATCACTGAGATGTTTGCCTCATCACCTTCTACCAACGAGGTACTCATCTGGAATGAATTCTCTTCTGACACTAAAGAAGTTGATTTGCCTGATATCCAGATACTAAATATAAAACTTCATTCGAAGGATCATAGACACCACATATTCTCCATTTTTATGCATTTACACGTGTGTAGAAGTAAGAACCAGTAACTATTGTATCATCTGTTGCTTTAAGAATAAAGCTTGTCTATGCACAGGTTACTGACGTCAAACTGAAAAGCTACAACTTCAGAATAAAAGGACTCCATAGAGAGCATCAGCACACCTGCAAATCTACGGGCCTTATGCTATGGGAATCCGCCCACTTTATATGCAATTTATTATCGGAAAACCCTTCGATTGTTACAGGGAAAAGGGTTTTGGAGTTGGGTTGCGGCTCTGCTGGTATCTGCTCAATGGTAGCCGCCCAATCAGCAGAACTCGTGGTTGCCACTGATGGAGATGATGAAGCTCTGAACATCCTGAAGGAGAACATCGCCACAAATGTGGAACCGAACATACTCAATAAACTTGTTGTCAAAAAATTATTATGGGGAAACAACTCCGATCTAAAGGACATCAAGGATCTCGCCAGAGACTTCGAAGTCATCATAGGCACAGATGTAACTTACAACCCTGATGCTATATCCCTGTTGTTCAAAACTGCGAGGGAGTTGATATCCAAAGATCGTCACGGTGAAAGAGAACCAGCTCTAATTCTATGCCATATCCAGAGAAGAGTCGATGAAAACTCTTTACTCTCATCTGCTTCCAGTTATGGCTTCAAGCTCATTGATAGATGGTTTGATGGAATGGAATCAAATGGTGGCATTATTAGCTCTTGGTTTTCAGTTGATGATGCAACTTGTAATTGTGGTCTCAAGAGTGCACCATTGACCATTTTGTATTTTTCTCTCTGATAAAGAGTTGTTCTTTGAAACCTTGATTATTTGTTTGTTCTCTAAATAAAACCAGTGTTTGATTATTCATACATTCATTATCTTTTTATGGAGTTCTTTATTAATTCAAGCTCTGAATGGCAGGTGAAGTGTCAATGAACATTAAATTGATTTGTCAATTGTTTGTCAATCAATGAGTGGTTGAAGAAAAGAACAGATTAAAGGCAAAAATTATTCCAAAATACAACAAACAAATTAATTGGATCAAAAAGTGCTTCATTATTATTCATTGAGTGAAGATAAAGGAAAGTTCAAAAACTATTGAAGTGAGAGAGTAAAAACTAATTTCTCTAGAGTTTGACATTTGTGTTCTGTTTTTTTTTTGACGGATGAGCAAGTGGTCAAGTGGCCACATGCTAAGGCAATCAAAGGATGGGGAACTTGGGATCGAATCCCGGCGCTAACAAGCGCTCAAGAGACTCGCCACAATAAACCCCCAGGAGATTCGAACCCACGCGGGGTTTGAAAACCTGAACCCAGGTACCACTGCGCCACGCGGACATTTGTGTTCTGTTGGCAAGATGACTTTTTGTATGGTGTTGCTTATGTTTTTCATCTTTTTGTCATATAGCATATGTATGGACTCCAACAATGTTCTAATCCAATAAAAAAAGGAACTCCTGGAAGGTTAGCTTTCTTGCATGTGCAGCAGCCTTCTTGTGGCTTCCTTTGAGGTTTGTGATGCAAAAGGTCCACCATTTTTTTTTTCTCTGTTATCTCAAATACACCTTTGTATTTAGAATGCAGCTCATCTCTAGCAATGAACTTTTGGCTTTCAGAATTGAATTATAACAAGCTTCCAATAATCTTTGCTTGCACTGAGGTCCTTCTGTGCCTTCCCCATGAAGTCCATGGAAGGTCCCTTGTTTGTCTCAGCAATGTGTAAATGCTTGTATACATATTTCTGCTGCTACCCCCACTGAACCTTGTGAAGACCCAGTCCTGCAGTATTAAAAATATCCAATGCTTCATTGAGCCAATGCCCTCACACTCATGACTGTAAGAGAAACATGCAATCAACAATCTTTGACATGTGCAATTTCACAAGCAAAACCATGCCTTTGCTCACAAACAACCCAGAATCTTAAAAGTATTGCATAAATTAACTGCCATATTGGCATTCAAATTTATCAAAATAGGAAGTTGTGACCTCTTTGAGACATTTCATCGAATATCTTAAGGGCGCCTTATGAAACAAAGTATTGGGCATGACGATTGAACATTTTCTCAGACGAAATTTACAATCATACAACCCTACATATTAGTTTATCAACTGAACCTTTTTAATCTTCCTCTTCATGGTACAGCTTGCAATCTTTAAACATTCCAGTGACACCAATGCTTACGGTCCAAGCATTTACAATCCTCTCCATTTGCTGACAACACTCTTATACTTCACAGTCAACATCACAATATCTTTGAAGCAACTCTGAAGGGATCGATGTCTGCAACAGTATTTAAGAAAAATAGATTATCCATAATTATCAATTTTACGGTATAGAACTCAAACATGGATTTAATTGTTGCTTTAACTTGAAATTGAATGTCAGCATAGTAAAGGGGTTTTGGTTTTATTGGTAAAGTACTAAATTGGCGGTGTGCCATAAGGCCCTGGTGAGAGTTGATATCCTGGGAATTCATGTCTGCAGGAAACTGGAGAGCTAGCCCTTCTTTCCTACTAGCTTTAATCCCTCAATACCATATACACAGATCCGATCCAACGACCATACTTCTCCACACCTTTAGATCATCATCAACTTTCTAAAAAGAACAATGAACATCAGCATCCAAAAGAAGCACCAAATTATTTCAAATCATTGCCTCATCAGAAGGATCACTAGTTGAACTTCAGAGAGGGCAAGTTCTATAAAGTATATAAACACTGGAAAAGGGGGCCATTAGCACAACGAAGCCATTCCTAATTACCATGCAAACAGAGTAACCTTCCCTGCATTGAAATTCAAGCAAATCAAACAGCAGATTTTGGTCTGCAGTTCGGTAACTGCAGTCTAACAGCAAGCCTTGATGATAAAACAGAGATCAGCAGTGAATGTAACCTGAAATGCTTGCAGGACAGGACAAACCAACAAACTGGTAGTAGATATTACATATCAGCAGTGAAACCAAAAAAAAGCATCTATACTCTTTACTGGTTAAATATCTAGGATATCTTGCATCATGAATTCTCCAGTTAATTTGCTCAGCGAATTTACACTTGAAATATCAAGTAAGGTCACCGCTATATAATTCCTATCTCTGTGACTGTCCAAGCAGAGATTCCTCGGTGTAAGCTTAAAATTAAACTTAAACTATCTGGCTCTTTATACTGAGGAATGTTATAACCTGAAATTTTTCTTTGAAAAGATGGGAGTCCAGAACCTGAAGAATTAAGACCAGCACCGAGGGAAACTCTGTTAATGTAGCAGATACCGTTTACGAACAAAACAACTTAAACTCACTTCTTCCCATGCCTGAAAAAATTAGTCAAGAAAAAAACCGGTTAGCTGACAATGAACACTTTTAATTTAATTATCTTCGGGGGAGAAATAAATATTAAAACTAATTTGTTCTTCAAGGGGAGCATGAAATTCTAAGGTACCCTGCTACCTTCTTTGAGAGTTTGTAGAGTATGACACCTCAAGGGCTTTACTGTCATTTACGTCATCATCGCTATCAACTAATCCAGAAGCCGACCTTGTCAGCTTGCTCATCCTTCTAAGAACAAACACGTTGAAGGAATAACTGACTATTATAATTGGCATGGCATCGCATATATAGATTAGTAAATTTTATATTTATTTCTTAAGTTATTCAATATAATTGCAGGGAGAAATCATGAAAAAGATTTTGGAAAAATGGATAAATCAGGTTTATTTATTGATATGATAATAAGTTTTACAAATTACATACATACATTAGTCACCCAACGGACCTGGTTGGCTGCAGGTCACTTCCCCAAACAGTTGCAGTAACAGTAATATAACAAACTTAGAATGGTATGGAAAAAACAATAAAATCTAAGATCCAACAGAACTTGCAACCTTGAACAGCTGCAGCATTCCCAAAAGGAAAAGCCCGAACCCTTATTCAAGAATCTGTGCGGGCTGTGCGAGCTCAAACTCAGCCACTGTCACCGGCCAAACCTGTGCCATCCGGGGAGCTCGCCGCATGCACAAAATGAAGAGGATACCTATGACTACCAAAATAATAAACCCAAACAGAGACCCTAAAATGATAGCCAGCAGCTTCGAATAGGGGCCGTCGTAGCCGCCAGCAGCAGCTTGGAAATTTCCTTCCATTTTTACCTTGGCACTTATCTCACAATGAAGATAGCCAAGACATTAATCTAGTATTTATAAGACTTGATTTTTGGTTGAGAACTTTAGAAATAGAAATGGTTGAGTTCTTGTAGCAACAAAACTGTTTAATTATAGAGTCAAACAGTCATATAAAACTCAACTTGACGAGTTTCAAGAATTAGTTTATAAAAACAAATGTTAAAAAGCCATGGCTCCCTAGAATTGGAAAAAGGCCAAATGATAAAGTTTATTTAACTTCAACTTTTAGCTTTTAGTGTCTTGAAGCAACAAAACTGTTTTAATTATAGAGTGACAGAGTCATATAAAACTCAACTTCACAAAACTGTTTTAATCAAATATTGGGTCTAGTTAACAAGGTGCTTTCATAGTAAATATTCACACACACACCTGCACATTGAAAGGTAAATTCTACGAGGTAAATATTTATGGATCAGACTTTTGGACCATAAAGAAACAATATATCCGTTAGTTAACTGCATGAAAAACCAGTGCTACTGCATACGCATGGTTATATGAAAACGCTTGAATTAAAAAAAACAGAAGTCCACAATAAGCTAGGAGTGGTTTCAAGTGAAGAAAAGATGACAAAGATGGAAAGATATTTATGTTGGTTTGACCAAAATGACAAAGGGAGGACCTAAAAAGATAGAGAATGAAGATTATTGAGAGTAAAAGATGTAAAGAGTAGATGATGCTGAGTAGGAATGTGTGCAGAAGGAAAATAAAGGTGATTGATTGTTTTTTTGCAAAAGGATTCAAATAGCCAACCTCATATGTATCAATGTTAAAACATCATTATTACCATCATTAAAGATGGTTTTAAGAACTTCTATCATTAATCGTGCATCTAGAAATTCAAGTGTGAAAAGGAAAGCACAGTTCACTTTCCCATGTGAGGAATGAAATGCTTTACATATAATAAGCCATCTAGAAATTCGAGTGTGAAAAGGAATGCACAGTTCACTATTATAAAAACAAAAAGTTATACATCTAAACTAAAACACCTTACTTTCAAAGGTATAGTTATCTTTAGAAATCTCACAGCAACACATTTCAATGATCCAATTTTTACTCAAACAAAAGCTTCAAGTTTCACCTCAGGTTTGACTCAACTCCTCCACAATCAAGTTTTAATATTACAACTAATCTCCTTCTCAATCACAGCAATTTATATTAGCCCATTCAATGGTCTGGTTACACTCAATCTAAACTTTGAGATATTAATGGACCAAACATACTCCAGCACTTTTACAGTCTTACAATCACACCTTTAAATCTTAATGGAGCCAATTATGCCCACTTGGTCTCCATGTACACCACTCTAGTTGTCAGCTATCTTTGTAAATCCACTAATCATTCATAAGCTAATAGTTCTCTTCTTTAATTCCAACACCCTAAACTTATTCCTTGGTTATCCTCAGCCACAACCATAAGGATAGTGACAGTCAGTTGCCTGACATTTGTGTATACAATTTGTACCACATCAAAATCTGCAGATTCACACCTACTCCCACTAGATCACCCGCTACTCATGCCAAAGGAGATTAGAATCAACATTACAAACAGCCCCCTTGATGCAGAAGCTTAACCTTTAAAACCATGACTTACCCTCTACACATGATCTTCAGGTTTATTAATTACCAACCCCGAGTTTGGTGATGCATGGATCTATTCACTGCAGTAACATTTTCTCAGAGATGGACCTTACCATTCTTAATTCATGAATTCTCAGAAGTTTACATTACCATCCATCTCTGTTAATAATTTCCCAGGACAGTCACTAAGTAAACCCTATTAATGTAAGCAAAAGTATCAATTGATTCCCTTGAGCCAAACTTCAATACTCAACAAAATTCAGTATGGTGGCGATTCTCATGATACACCATATGTAACCTTAATGTTAACTCTATTTAACAAATGAGATGAAACATCATAAATAAATCTGGGATTTAATGGTGACATCTGCACCACAATGCCCAACCTATAAGCCCACAAGAGGTCTAATTAATCATGCAAGAATACTAAAAATTGGCCTCCAGCTCAAGAGATAACATAAATCAGGAGAGCTCACCTGTAAACCAAAAGCCCTTATTTGCTGTCCAAGCTGAAGCTCTCTCGCCCTAGCACTTGGATGAAACATAACCACTTCACAAACGGTTGTTCTCTACTTTCCTCAACGGCATGAAGTGCATCATCAGGACCATCAACACCAGCCCCAAATCTCCATCCAAGCATAATCCAACCCACACTCAAGCCACCAGTCATGGTCGTCCAAAAGATCCAATCACCAGTCCTCCAACACTCCAAGAGAGAAAGATGGAAGAGATGAGAAAGATGAGAGTTAAAGAGGGTTTGTAACCTAGAATCCAAGGCTTGAAAAGAGAGACCTTGAATGAGTTCTCCATTACAACCTAAATGCAATTTTAATTTGGCAAACATGCAATTCAGTCCCCGATCTCAATTAATATTACATTATAGTTCCCTTATTTTTATAGTAATACTAATATAAATTCCTTGATTATTTGCATGAAAACCCATCTATTTAATTCTCTCAACATGCAAGCCCCTTGGGACTAATATCCCCATTGCTGGACTATTATCTTTTAATGAACCTTACCAAAATTCACATGGAGGTCCCCAACTTTTCATTTCAGTCCAGCTTCTAGAATCCTTTACACGAGGTCTCAGAGTCAAACTTTCAAAAAAAATGCACCAACTGGTGGAAGTGGGTACATTTGAGTGGGAATTTCTTCTACGAAAGCACAAATTTTATCCAAATTTTTGAAGTCCGGTCTTCCCATTGATCATCACCAGAAGTGAGTCAGTAGAATGTTATTGGTGCCATTTAATATTTGTAAAATTAATTAAATCAAACTTTTACGCCAACTATTTAGATAGAAATATAACAATATACAATATTAAATGGGCTATGGGCCGGATTTGGATCTAATATAATCGAATCAGGTCGAAACTTGACTCCAACCTGTTAACCCGTTTAGTCTCTTAAACATGACCCGTTTTTCAGCCCCAACCTGTTAACCCGTTTAGTCTCTTAAACACGACCCGTTTTTCAGCCCGCTGACCGCCGCCTTGCTCTCCGCGCCCCTCACCTCTCAGGTGTGTCCTAACATAACTTGCAATAAATTGCGGTGGTACTAATGCCTTAAGTGCAAAGTTATATAAATTAGGTGCCATGACACCCACAAATTGCGGTGGTACTGTAGTAATTTTGGGTGCAAGTGTATATAAATTGGGTGCCATGGCACCCAAAGTTATGATACCTTGGCAATAGTACCAAGGTATCTTAGAATTTACCCACCCCTCGTCTTCTGCCTTCTCTCCTCCCACTCTTCCTCTCTTCATCGTAAATCACCAACGAGAATGGATAACTCCATACAAAGATCGAAGAGAAGAAACCCTAGAATCATCTGATGATCTCTCATCTATTCACCCACCCATGGCCCGCTACGATCGCGCTATCACCGTCTTCTCCCCTAATGGTCATCTCTTCCGGGTAGAGTACGCCTTTGAAGACGTCCGCAAGGAGAAATGCTGTCGTAGGCGTCCGCGGCACCGACACCATCGTCCTCGACATTGAGAAGAAGTCCACTCCCAAGCTCCAAGACTCCCGTATGATTTCCTCTTCCTTGCTCTTCTTCTTCCAGAGAGGTAGACTTCCGATCCGCACCGATTAGATGTTCTTGATTCCAACTTCCAAACCAATTAAATATACTTTGAGCTGGATTGGATAGGGTTTGGGGAAGAATTTGGTACATGAATAGCACCTATTAGACATTCTGAAGTTTTGTAGTTTCCTCATATGGCATAATTTTTTAGTATTTTTTGCTTGCTAATACACAGCACAATGAGACTGGGTATGACATGTCAAATAGGACAATAGTGCCAAAGGAAGATAATCAACTGAAAGCACTGCCTTACAGCACATGATCCTTTAAACTAAATTAGAAACTGGAATTCACAAACTACTGAAGGAGTTCTACATAATATTCTAGAATGCTAAGGGTTTGCCAACAAACAGCAGAGCAATGCTAGAAAATAAAGCAATCAGAGACACATCATAGAGCTTCTTGAGATCGGTGTGATAGAGCATAGCAACGGTTAATACTGATTTCATTGTTTTTTTATTATCAACCCCTATTACAAACTGGCAATTCATTAGACCAATTAAATACTTTGTTCTTTCATTAACCTGGGATTGACATCCAAGTATCATCATGTTTGGAATCAAGAGAACACCTGAAAGAAAAAAAGTGGGTATTGTTCAAGTAGCAGGTGTCCCTGTTTGCAATGGACCTGACAACCTTTACCAAGCTCATGAATGAAATGTTTAAGTAAATATTTTGATAACTTTATGATTATGAATTTGGATGATATCCCCTTGTTTGGTAAAACCGAATATGAGCACATCAAGATCAATAGGAAGGCCTCTGAAGTATTACAAAATAGGGTAAATTATCTAAATAGTCACCCAACTATTGGGTTGCTCCTATTTGAGTCACCAGATTATAAAGACTTTCAATTGGGTACCCCAACTTTAGAATTGCATTCAATCAAGTCACCCACACTAACACCAAATCGAGTGCCGACGTGGCATGGCAAGTGGCACACAGATGCCACGCCACCGCCACGTATGCAGAAAAAATAAAAAAAATTCTAAAAATTCTAAAAAAATCTAAAAACATTCTAAAAATTCTAAAAAAAATCTTAAAATATATGAAAAATTCTTTAAAAAATCTTAAAATAAACATGATTTTTTAAAAAATTCAAAAATTTCCGGTAAGAATTCCAAAAATTCTAAAAATTCTAAAAAAATCTAAAAAAATATGCATTTTTTTAATTTTTTTTATAAATATAAAGAATCCTTTATATTTTGCCACATTAGCCTTGCCACGTGGCAAAATAACTTAAACTTTTCAAATAATTATTATTGACATGTCAGTTGACATGGCATGCCACGTTATTTGCCATGTGGTAGAAAAAATAAATAAATTCTAAAAAATCTTTAAAATAAGCAGGATTTTTTAAAAAATTCAAAAAATTCCAGTATGAATTCTAAAAAATTCTAAAGATTATGTTTAGATTTTTTTATTTTTTTGGAAGGAGAATAATACATACGCACAAAAAAATATAAAAAATTCTAAAAAATAAACAGGATTTTACAACGTAATTACAAAAATAAAACTGGAAAATAGTGAAATGTGCTTGTATATTGTGATTGTTGTGATTAAGGTTATTAAGGTTATGAAGAAGTTGGAATGGTTTTGAAGATGTTCATTTTATATTTTTTTTTACCATTTTTATTATTTTTTTCAGGTTGATTGTTGTGAGTACAAAGCCCATTTTAATTTTATAAATTACAAAATCACATTTTTTTACTATTTTTCCAGGTTGATTTTTGTGATTACGTTAAAAAATCCTGTTTATTTTTTAGAATTTTTTTTAGAATCTTTTTAGATTATGTTTAGAATTTTTTATTTTTTTAGATTTTTTAAAGGGTTTTTTATATTTTTTAACAATTTTTTAAGATTTTTTTATTTTTTTACTACCACTTCAACAATAATTATTTGAAAAGTTTAAGTTTTTTAGAATTTTCAGAATTTTATAAGAATTTTTTTAGATTTTTTTTAGAATTTTTAGAATTTTTTTAGATTTTTTAGAATTTTTAGGATTCTTTTAGAATTTTTTAGAATTTTTTATTTTTTATTTTACCACGTGGTAAACTGACGTGGCATCCTGGGGGCCACGTGTCATGCCACGTCAGCCTGTCGTTAACGGTGTTAGTGTGGGTGACTTGATTGAATGCAATTATAAAGTTGAGGTACCTAATTGAAAGTTTTTATAATTGGGTGACTCAAATAGGAGCAACCCAAAAGTTGGGTGACTATTTAGATAATTTACCCGAACAAAGTGAATTTGATGAAGTTCAAGTTTGGAAAACAATTCTCGAAGTGAACAAAGTGAATTTGATGAAGCCGAAATGAACACCTCAATGTAATAACAATTGGCAAATATAAAGTTTAATTTGAGTATTAAATGAGTTTTCGCTTATAAATTTTGATTGACATGTACAACCGGAACTATATAATGACAAGAAGTCTATTTGTACCAACCTTCACAAGGAAAGTTGGTAACTCATTTCTCTCACAAAGAGAGGGTGACGGGTTCAAATCAAGTCATTACCTTTTTCTTGGAAGAAAAGTGAGTAAATTTTAGTATTTTTGTAAACATCTCACAAGATGTTTATCAATAGTACTTTTCTTGGTAGAAAAGTGGGTAAAATTTAGTATCTTTGTAAACATCTCCCAAAATATTGCCCAATCTCACAAGATGTTGCCCAATCTTACAAGATGTTTATCAATCTTGAAAACATCTCTAGAGATGCTACTCAATCTTTGACTCGTGGAACTTGGATACATGCTACCCAATCTCACAAGATGTTGCCCAATCTTACAAGATGTTTATCAATCTTGAAAACATCTCTAGAGATGCTACTCAATCTTTGACCCGTGGAACTTGGATACATGCTACCCCTATATATATCCACACATATATACACTTTGAGCTCCAACTTGGCTTACTGTTTCCTCCAAAGTTCATGCATTTTAAGATGCGTTCTAAGTTGTGCTTTATTGTGCCAATCATATGGTTCTTTCTTGCTTGCTTTCAGGATGAAGTTCTATCAAAAGAATTGCAAAGCATTCAACAGGTATTATATAACAGTATCTTGTTTAATTATTTGTTTAGTCTTTATAATAACTGATAAACCATTACGCATTTATCTGAGATAAAAATAAGGGCCACAAGTGATATATATATTCAAAGGAACATAGCAACATGCAATTAATACAATCAATGAAAACATGGAAGTAAATTTTATATAACTGAAAATTTTAGCATGACAGTAATAAAATTCAGTTTAATGTTTTTTATTACCTTGTTGACTTCACCCTGAGAAAGAAATGGATGAACCACATAAATTTATTTTGTCTATTTATTTTTCTCTTGTCCTTTTTTATATCCCTACAACATCAACAAAATTTAGCTATATATATTGATACTCGCACGCGCTTATTTCTAATATGTAAACATGTTTGCAGGAAGGAATCCAAAAAATGAATTCGCTATATGGGATAATCATCAGGAATCAAACTTCTGAGTCATGTAAACAGCCAGATAATAATATTATGCATGTAAGTTTTATTATATATGAAATCTCATAGAATATCCTGTAAAATTTGAAACTGCACATATAATATATAACCATCAAAGTTTAGCTGCATGCATGTGTGCAGTACTTCTAAATCCAAAATTTTCTGCATGATATTTTCATGAAGAGGGAATAGAAGTATTAAATACATCTATACTAACAATGTTCCAAATTATTTAGTGGGCAGTATATCAATCTCGGAAGGGTAATGGTCAAGGTTTTTATGGAACCAAAGCAACTATGTCTGTCTATGCTTTGCAAAATGTTACACAGAACCAACTTAGTTCAGCATGTATCTGGATTATTAATGGACTTGGTGGACCACCAGAACACATAAACACAATAGTGGTCGGTTGGACGGTAAGTAAGTTCATGTTTTATATTTTTTTTTATCAGAAAAATCATGACTTTGAAGTGTCTAAGTGTAAGTTTCTAAATTATATCGTTAAATTTTATTTGTAGATACATCCGGACTTATATAAAGACAATCGTCCTCATCTATTTACATTATGGACGGTAAGATTTTTAAGCTTTGTTTTCGCTCACCTAATTTATTAATCACATGGGCATATGCACATTATTTTTTATTTTAAAAACAGATAGATTCGTTGCAAACAACATGTTGCTACAATACACTATGTGGATTTGTACTCGCAAATAAGAGCAACATAGTCCCTGGAAGTCCTATTGATCAAGTTTCTACTTATGGCGGAACACAATATGATATTACATTAAAAGTCTATAAGGTATATTCTTTATATAATTATTCTTTGTTAAGTAATTTTTTCTTATCATGCTTTTAATGTTCCTAATGTATATCTACTCCCAATGATGTTTGAATTATTTTTATTTTTATTTTTATTTTCATTTTCATCCTATATTGTTATAATTCACATATTAAATTTTTTTGGGTGGGTTGATTGTTAAATTTTATAAGTTTGACTTGTTAACAGGAAAAGAACTCAGGAAATTGGTGGTTATATTATGGAGCAAGTGGAAATTATGATAAATTAATTCCAGTGGGATATTGGCCAAAGTCTCTTTTCACCGGCTTGGCTGGTTATGCATCTGATATTCATTACGGTGGGGTGGTGAATTATCTTAAAGGTCAACATGGCCCTCCAATGGGTAGTGGTCACTTTGCAGATGAAGGAGAAAACAAAGCAGCATCTTTTACCAAAATCCAGGAAGTGGATCAAGATGGTAATGCATCTGACCACATTGAAGCTGAATTCAAGATTGGGGAAGACAAAAGAGAGTGTTACACCGCTACAAAATTTAGAGACAACTCCTTCTTTTATGGTGGGCCTGGTCAACAATGTACTGATTAAAAAATATAATATCACTCTATGAAAATAGTAAAATAAATCTTCAAATAATAATAGTTGCTTTTAGTACTGAGTGGTGAAGGTTTAGTCATATAAATTAATTAGTTATTTTAATAATTTTTTAAAATATTTACATTGTCCTATAATTTTTTTATATCCAAATAAGTTTCACAAAGTCGGAAAAAAAAAAGTGATGATGCCTTAAGGTCTCAAATGACATGAAGGGAAAAATTCTCACACAGACCCATAAAAACGTGACAAATAACGAATAACTCTCTAATTGCAATTTTTTATTTTTTTTCATAAAATTGGATAAATTGGATTGCCCCTGTGGGCTTTAGGTTTAAGGGACCATATGATGGTTATGATACTATTTTAGTTGTGGTACAGCCAAGTTTGTTGCTACTGCTTTTTGCCGAGAGATTGTACGCCTACATGACATTCCCAAGTCAATCCTTTCTAATCGAGATGTTATCTTCCTCGGTGCTTTTTGGCAGGAGCTGTTCCGACTTAGCAAAATAATGCTTAGGATGGTGACCTTTATAACATCCATAATCTGATGGGCAGACTGAGGTCGTGAATAGATGCTTGGAGACTTACAGTGTTTGGTGTTTTACTCAAGAGCAACCCCACCCTTGGAGTCACTACCTATCCTGGGCAGAATTTTCTTTTAATACGGGCTTTCATTACTTCACTGGGACAACTCCATTCAAGCTCGTTTATGGCAAAGACCCACAAGCCTCCTTTCCTTTTATTCAAGATGAGACACGCATTGCTGAACTTAAAGACCAACTTCACTTGTGATGCCATGTTGAAGATCCTAAAAGATAACCTCTTAAGGGCACAAACTCAGATGAAGCAGCAAGCTGATGCCCACCGACATGATGTTACTTTCCAAGTTGGGGACTCTATTTTTCTACGTATTCAACATTACTACCAATGCTCCTTAGCTAAACGCAGGTATGAGAAGTTGTTCCCTCGATTTTTTGGACCATACAAGATTCTTCGTTGAGCTAGACCTGTGGCGTATGAATTAGAGCTTTCTGAATCTTCCAAAGTCCATCCAATATTCCATGTCTCCTTGATCCAGCCCATGGCCAACAAGCTGCTACTTCACCGACCCCTCTGCGTATCAATAACGATTGGGAACTTATCTTGTCCCCTATCAAAATTCTTGCCCATCGCAGGGTTAAAGAAGCTGGTGTTCATTCTTTAGAATTACTCATTCAATGGGACGACTGTCCTAAACTCATAGCTGAACAATTTCCTTCTTTTCACCTTGAAGACAAGGCAACTTTTCAGGGGGATGCAATGATAGGACCCCTCTATTACGTACCTATTTTAGAAGGAAATCAAGAAAAACACATGAAGAGCACATGGTGATTGAATAATCAGCTTATTTCAAGGGATTTTCTCAACAAACTCACCTCTTATGCATAGTTATCAGAACCGGACCGGTGGAACCGGTGAACCGGTCCGGTTCTGTAATTGACCCAGAAATGCAACTGAACCGGAATGAACCGGTCATTGAACCGACATTTTTATTTTTCAAATATTAAATTATTTAAAATAGTACTTTATTATTTATCTATAATATAAAATTTTATTATTAATATTATATTGACCCGATATTGACCCAATTGACCTGACGGTTAAGCCGGTGAACCGGTAACCCGAAACCTTGAATGGTTCAATATCTGATCCGGTTCTGATAACTATGCTCTTATCCACTTCCCAACGCCCACTTAGTTACTTTGTTATTTGTTTCTCTAAGTTTTTGGAGTCTGTTATTATCTTTCAGTTTAAATATATGTTGTTGGTCTTGTTTTGAGCATTGAAGTGATTTGTTTCTTTGTACTGTTTGCATATAAAAATTCTCTTCTTACCAATCTTTGTAGCTCCTATCAATGTTTTTCCACAACAATGGACATTATTGATAGAAGTTAATTATCTAATATAAATAGTCAGAAATTAACAAATATACGTTCCCTCACATAAACAATCAATCTAGAAATTTTATTTATAATCTTTTACCTTTATCTACATAGAATAAGGATCAGGGTTAGCATATATATATAACAAGAGGGTTTCAATGAATTTTACAATAAATCTGCATTTTAGTTTACTTTTCATTCTCTAGCTTTAAAAAATAAATAAATAAATAAAAATACCAAACAAATCGGAACTTTAAATAATTAAAAAGCTCTTACTTACACTAAAACATCCTTATTAATCTAAAGTAAGTGCTTAACCTTCACTGCTAACACATGTTCTCGTATTTCTTTCCAACTTCAATGGATCACTGCATGTCGATCATTGTCGGTTGCCTGGAAATAATCCTTGTCCCATTTTTGTGCTTCTTTTCAAGGAGATGTATTCATGGATCATGAATTAGGTTCCATTAAAGAAGAAAGATGGTGAAGGTGTCTAATAGGGACTATCTAAGAGGCATGTACGCCTATGAGGATGGTCCATCCCCTGATCCATAATTGGCCTATGTTTCTTGTTGTTTTTGTTCACATGTTTCACTTATTTGCATGGCCTTCCAGAAGGTCAAGCACCTAATCCATGCAAGTAAAAGTTAGCAACTTGTCTAAAGAGTCAATTGGTTGCCCTTTTCTCTTGTTCGTGTTACACACATATAAAAAAAAAAAATACAATTAAACTATAATTAAAGAGTATTCCTATACTAATAGCCAAGCACCAGAAAAGAAATATTAGACTAAGTTTATTTAGAATAATTTCGGTTTTTGGGACTAAAAGAAGATTGGTGCCAACATCAACCTAATACTCATGGAAGGATTATTAGTAATGGACTATTAGATTAAGACTTTAGTTATAACCTTATCTTGAACATTAGCAAACATCCATATTGAGCTAAACACCCTCTTTAGATCTCCTCCCACTAGCTTAATCCTCTACCTTAAATATTTCATCTCAACATCTTTATTCCAATCCCTTCTAATACATAACCAAACACATCTAAATAAGTATCCACCTTGATTTTAATCACTCTTGTTGTTTTGAGGGTTGAATCTAACCCTAGGGATGAACAAGTGTTCTAGAGATTTGATAGGGGTAATTATGTAAAAGTACCCCACTGGCCCACTAGTTAACTTCCAAAAGATGAAAAAGATTCATAGCCTGTGATTAATCAGCAGCCACAATATCCAAAAAAGGGAATATTCTATCCTTACTTACAAGCAATGTCTTTCCTAGGTTTTATACATAGCTTATATACTACACCTAACTCTATCCAAATGCAACCTAGCCTACTTGCAAGCCTTAAGCACAAGTTGAAAATTTAATGGAGACCCAAAAACAGCCCCTAACCACAAAATAATACTCCTTTCTAACCCACTTGACTTACTAACATTCTATAAATAGGTGTTTATGGAACCCCCACCCACTTCATTTGACTTTCTAGTATAGTAGTAGCCATGCAATCCACAATGATCACCAAAGAAGAAGAAGAACCAAGGCCACTCAAGGTAAACACCATTGACACACACTATTAGTGCTTTACTTTTGAGTATGAAGAACTTACTCTCTATGGGTGCATCATGCTCACTTTGCATAAAATGATCAAGTCCTTAGAAGAGCCTGCTCTGATGTTGTGACTAAGGCTGATAAGCTCATCAATGGCTTTGACATGAGTTTGAGCTTGAAGACTAACAACAATGAAGCTGAAATGTTGGAATGTGAGTGTTGTGGTATGTCTGAGGATTGCACTCCTACATACATAAGGAGTATCAAAGACTACTTCGGCGGGAAATGGGTTTGTGGGCTGTGCTCGGAGGCGGTGAATGAGAAGGTGAAGCGAACCCCGGGTCTTGCCATTGATGAAGCTCTGGAGAACCATGTAGCTTTCTACAAGCAGTTCAAAACCATTTGGATCAACCCTAAGCTCTCACTTGCTAGTGCAATGAGGGATATCGCAAAGAAGAGCTCTCAGAATAGGAATCCTAATAATGCCTTTTTGTGGGTCTAAGATTGCTAGAACTATGAGTTGTGGTCCATGGATGTAAAGGTTCAGAGATCATCTTTCCAGTGATATCATAATTTAATAGGAAACAGTTTAATACCTAATTTACAACAACAACAGCAGGCTTTTAACAAAAAAAGAAAAGAAAAGAAAAGAAAAGAAAAAAAAAAAAAGACATGGTATAAAAGAAGGATGTGAGGATGCTCTGTCAATCTGAGCATTATTAATAACTCACAAAAAGGGAAAAGCATTATTAATAACTCACAAATTTGCCTAGCTTACCTGGACAATGGATAAGAGGGAATCAACCCCATCGAGGGAAGCAGTTCTAACAGGGACACCAATTACAGGCAAAGATGTCAATGAGGCAACCATACCTTAAAACTCCAAATAAGAGCTCTGTATCACCTATTACTATTGTAACCTTTTACTATTCCATGCAATCAAGCAGAACCAACCTGGTAAATGTGCTGCGCCACCAGCACCAGCAATGATGACTTGAATTCCCCTCTTCTTTGCGGATGAAGCAAAAGAGTACATCCTGTCAGGTGTCCTGTGTGCTGAAACAATAGTCACCTGCAATTTATATATAGACATGGAATTAAATGAGATGCCTAATAAGAATTTCAAAATTTTCCATGAATGCATTCTCCAAACCATCATTTTGTTAAGACAAGCTCAACCTCAAATGACACAACAAAATCCTTCAGGACCACTGCTGCCTCCTTCATAATAGGCAGGTCTGAATCAGAGCCCATGATTATAGCAACTTGAGGAATTACTGCAAACATAGAAGATTGGCATTATCAACCTAACTACGATATGTTTCAAAGTCCTCACAAATATCATTCATTTTTAACATAAGAGAAGGGGAGATCAGAGCTGAGAAGATTAATCTTGTAAAGTGTACTTTTAAACTGAGAAATCCAAATAAACTTTGTTGCATGTCAAAAGTATGTGTGTAATATCCAATGGGGCTATCAGTGGCAAATTGTCTCTCTTAGCCTTGATGGTGGAAACTGAATTTCCAGTTAGTTAACCAAGCACAACTGCAATTTGCTTACAAGAAAAAAATAAATGGAGAAAAGGACAAGGACATGGCAATTTTCTAATAAGCTGACCTTCACAAATGGAGTCCATCTCTCAACATATAAAGCCCGGTCAAAACCTCCCAATGCTGAAAAAATGCAAAAGTTAGTAGTCTAAAAGGGTTGTACTGAGATAAACATCAAAGAATAGAGTTGGCAGACTTACCAGCAACAGCAGAAGAAAGCTCCTCTTTGCTATGAGCAACAGCATTGCCACGACCATCATAAGCTAGTCTCCTACATTTGATCATCAAAGGATAGCCATACAAGCTCCCAGCCCTCTCAACACTTTCTTTTTTGACAATGGCCATAAAGACCGTCAAGGAGGGACCGCGCTTGCGACGCACGTGCAAGCGCCTTCCCCATCACCTTGTAAGGAGAGAGCCTCGAACCTGCGTCGCACCCGTGCAAACACGCAAGTCGAGACCAACGCCTTAACAAGGG
This sequence comes from Dioscorea zingiberensis, assembly GCA_026586065.1. Taxonomy (NCBI): domain Eukaryota; kingdom Viridiplantae; phylum Streptophyta; class Magnoliopsida; order Dioscoreales; family Dioscoreaceae; genus Dioscorea; species Dioscorea zingiberensis. The sequence continues at coordinate 51,618,720 of CM048823.1, forward strand.
AACCCGGTACCAATAGACCCGTGGGTCGTTGGTGCCCTCTCAGCACTTTCAATGTTATCTATCTGCACTTAGATGATATAAAATCAAATTTTTTTGTGATTCAAAAATGAGGCGTTTGTGTACTTGTAAAGCATCAAGTACAAGTAACCTGCATGAATTCAGGTAGTGGAATCCCATGCTGTGAAAAATGAACCTTTTGAAGGTATTTGTCCTGTAGAAATATGTGTAAAACACATTAAACTTAATGGACATATTCCGATAAATAGCAGAGAAGAAGGTGAAGGATGTCAAAAAGATTTGTAAAGCAGGAGCATTGCATTATACTTACCCAACCAAATTACCAAACTCTAAAAGTTTTGTCTATTAGGGTGTGTATACCATGGAAGATGTTGGCCACAATAAAAGAATTATACTAGTTTGGGATATTGAATGATATGGAATTAGGAAAAAATAAAGGTGCAGAAGATAGTATGTAAAGTTTATGTTTGAAGGGTGGTAACAACTTGGAAGATTTAAGAAACAGAGTAAATCAAGGTATGGGTCAATAATAAGGGATCTATAAAGGGCAAAGGGAATTGAGATTTTGTATATCAAGACATTGCTTCGCAAGTTGATACTTCAATACAATTTAATATATTTAGCATGAACAGCTATGACATAATGCAAAAATGGCTCATGCATCCATGTTCACAATTTCTAATATGCATGTTTGTTTCTCAAAGAAGGAATGCCGTAGAAATCGAAGGTAAGAAAATGTATATCAAGATTTTTTTTTTAAATACTACATTCATGTTTCAAAAAAAATGTTTCAATTCCTTTTCCAGACAAAGGCCCATTGTCAGAAAGCAAACAGAAAAGAACTTCTAGATACTAACAAAAATTCAGTTCCACTGGCCAAAGAATAGTATACCTACAATAATAATCCTTTTGAATTTAGATTAATTACAAAACTTACTTGAATTATTTTTATTGTAAATGCTTTAGGTTGACAGTCTATCCCTTGTTGCTCTAGTTTCTCCAACATAACAGCATCTACATGTTCAATTTCTATGGTCACCACATCACACCTACAAAAGTGAAATACATCTTTTAAAGGTGTGTAAAACACATATATCTGAAGAAACAAAACAGATGTATCAGAAAAGCACGATTGTGTCCTACATTTCACACAACCTACCTTTTCGCAAACTCACGAACAGCCTCACCATCATTGAAGTCCCCAACAACATGACAATAGGATATGCCACTAGCAGGGCATTTTTCAAGAGGGTCTAAAGTCAACACCTTGATAGCCATGCATGATGCAGCTTGGCACATTATTTTACCTAACTGGCCTCCTCCCAATATGCCAACTTTTGTATTGGTAAGTACATGCATTGGCAGATCATCCTTCCTGACAGGCAATAGCATTGGACACCATGAAATAATCAAATATTGATCAGCAACCATCATAGAGTAACAACTGCCAATTGAAAACTCCAGCATATCGCTAAAGCACAATTATGTGATTGCATTGCATGCATTCTCTAGTTTCAAGAAGCATCCATATGACAAAAAGACGAAAAACATAAGCAACACCATGCAAAAAGTCATCTTGCCAACAGAACACAAATGTCAAACTCTAGAGAAAGTAGTGAAAACGTGTCAGGTTTCACAAAGCCACAAGCATACAAAAACCCAAACAACCCTAGACTTGCACGAAGATTGTTCGATGAAATGCCGCAATGACACAAACTCATCACCCAAATTCAATAAAATTCGCCAAAACTCCATCAGTTAAAGTTTAAAAGAAGAAGATACCTCTCGGATGATACAGAGTCAGCACTCCCAGTCGAAGCACGAGTTTGAGAAGAGCGTGGAGGGATGGAACTCATCGGCTGCTTTAGTGCGGGCAAAGGGGAAGGCCTCCTTCTGAAGTTCAAGAAGAGGGTTTCCCGAGCGGAGGGATTGGCGAGGCGCCGATGATCACCGAGGGTGGAGTAGCAAGCCGCCGATGAGGCCCTCAAGAGCATCGTGAGAGGGCGGCAAGGTCGGAGGCTTAAATCCTTAATTTAGAAAAACAAGTTTAAAAACTAAAATCACCACAATCATTCTAGAAATACAACAAAAACAAGTAAATTCCTTCATTTACAGTCCACCCCAGGCAGAGAAAATTAGAACATTAAAATCAACGAGCACGAATAAGGCTGACATCATGATCTTAAACAATGCCAAACACACTCATCAGCAAGCATCAAATAAAAAACAAGAGTAAGAAAATTACAACAATAAATCAAGCACAATAATTGATCATCATTTTTGGGAATGGAGAGATTCAACAGAGTATTGAAGGCTTACCGGAGGCTTGATTCGCCGGAGGGGAAGCAGCGACGACGGCGAAGGCAGAGCTTGGCGACGGGCGGCGAAGGCGGAGCTTGGAGACGGCGGCAGAGAGGTTGCTGGCCTTCGCGAGATCTTGATGGTGGCCTTCACGAGATCAGTTCATCAAGATCGTAATTGCTCGCGCAAGGAAGACGAAGGGGTGCGGCGGGAGGGCGACGGGGTTCTTCTACGGGAGGCGGGCGTGGGGTTCGTCTGCGGGCGGCCAGCGAGGGGTGCTGTGGCGCGGATGCGGGGTTCTTCGCGCGAAGAAGACGAAAGGGGAGGATTTATTAGGGCTCTCTTTGTCCTTTTTTAATTTGTTTTTTTTTTTAAAATATATATATATATGCTGAGTAGGATATATCAAATGTAAAAAGGGTATTTTGGTAATCTTAGATCTGATTGAAAGCTAGGGTTTTGAGGGATTGAAGGAGAAGGGAGAGGGAGATGGATGAGTGCGATTGTTTGTGCTGGAGGAATCGGAAGGCGCCTGAAACGGATTTTTATGAGCCGGAGCCCTTCTCTCTTCCTTCAGCCTTGCCCCAGTGGCCTAAAGGTGACTCCTTCTTGCTAATGTTTTGAAATTTAGAGTTTTTTTTTTTTTAATGATTCTTAAATTTACAGATGGTTTCCACTTTCCATATTGATATTTTCCTTTGTCTGATCTAGGCATGTTAATTGCCTAAAGTTATGACCTGGTTTTGTTTGTTGTTGGATTGATGAGGCTTGGAGTTAATGCTGAAAGACTGGAATTTTTGCTGCTTTTTTTTGGAAAACTTTTAGGTATTTAGGTTTATATGGATTTATTTAAGGAACCATAGGTAGATTTCAAGTTTTTGGTTTGTGTTTCAGCTTTCCAGTATAGGAACATAGTTTTTCTTGTCAATTGCATAGTGCATTCATTCATATTTGATCAATGTTAGGTCTGTCTCAAGTTTTTGTGGCTTTCTTTTATATATTTATGTATTTATTTATTTTTATATTTTCCCATTTTATTTCAGTTTATTTTATTTTATTTTATTTCATTTCATATTTGAGAGCGACATGGACAGAGATTCCATACAGCCGACCCCATCTAGTATGGGATTAAGGCTTAGTTGTTGTTGTTGTTGTTGTTGTTGTTCTTTCTTATTTTTGAATTAGTTCTTTTATGTCTAAGGACCTACTTATATTAGGCCGTAGAGGGTGAGAAGCTTGTGGTTTTGGAGGTAAATGATTGTTTTATTTGATTATAATGATATGAAACTATTTGTTTTTTATGTCTATTTTTTTGCATAAATTAAGCAGCTTCTGAATCCTATATAATACTTGCATTGTTTTTCATTAATATGATTAGTATTCTTAATGTCTTCAGTCTTAAATGCTAAAGGAATTCAATTAATGCTTGCATTGTTCTTCATTAATATGATTTAAAGTTGTATGCTTTGTTGTATATCATGGGTGTATTTTTATTGGCAGGTTGGCTGTGGAGCTGGGAACACTGTGTTTCCTTTAATTGCTACCCACCCGAATATATTCATCCATGCTTGTGATTTTTCACCACGTGCTATTGACTTAGTCAAGGTACTATCATCTAATGTTTCCTCATTCTTCTTGAACTCTCACCCTGGAGAAGATCTTTGCATCTTAACATTCTTATGTTTGATGAGAAGTGTTTGGAAGTAATTAATATACCATTTTTTGTGTTAAAAGTTCTGAGGTTGAGGGTATTTTTAATGAATTTTAAAATTTTGGTGTAACTTATTTAAAGACTTTGTTAAGGGTTAATTGTTTTCGTCTTTCATACTGAAGAACCTACATGTGGCAGGCACATTAAGATTTCTCAGGTGATTAAGTAAATGCATTTGTTTGTGATCTCACATAGCACGATCTCAATGAAAACGTAGCCCCGTCATCAGTTGATGTTGCTACTTTGGTATAAGGACTAACTTTTGATTTATCTATTTTGAACTTTGTTAGCCACCATGAATGGCCAGTAACTGTTGTATCTGTTATTTTTTAATCACGCTATTCATCAATGTGTCTTACCTGTTTGTTTGGTGGTCAAGCTTCCTTGGGATAGCCTCATCTGACATAACAAGTAGATTTTCGTGTTGTCTGCAGTATCCCCAGAAAAGATGCCTATAGTGTTGCAGGACATCAGGAAGGTTCTTAAGGTATGTTTTGTACTGGCTATTTGGAAATTATTAAATTTAGTGCTCTTCTGCCTTGTATTGCTATTGTTATCATCATAAACTGAAAATACAACTTACAGCCCAATGGTCATGTGCTTCTTCGGGAATCGGGACTATGCCACTGGCGACCTTGCTCAGGTTGGTTTGGTATTATTCACAATATTTAGTAATCAGTAGTATTTCATATTGATCTGTCAGTTATTTTTTTTCTCTATTACTACAAAATTTTGGATGTTTGGATATTTTTAGATTTTGGGTCATACTGTGGTTTTCTTGGACACATTTTATTCTTATTGTTTTTAACTAAACTCATAATTTAGTTTCTAGTTTCTTTATTTAGTATAGAACCTTTTGGATTTTCTACTGCCTTTTTCATCTTATTGGAACTCCTGAGTGTTAACTTTATTTTATGACAACTCACAGGAAAGGTTCACTAGCAAGGAGCAGCAGATCAGCGAAAATTTTTATGTCAGAGGTGATGGTACTGTAAGTTCAATGAACCCACTAATAGTTTTGGACTACAGTCTAGATCCTAATGTTTCAATATCCTGATATATGCTTTCCTCACAGCGGGCATATTATTTTTCAAATGATTACCTGACAAATTTATTCAAAAAAAATGGATTTGAGACTGCTGAAATTAGCATCTACAACAAACAAGTGGAGAACCGATCTCGGGAATTGGTGATGAATCGGTAATTATTATTGTTATCAAGTTTGCACTATACATTCAATTAGAGTATTATTATTATTTAAGGCTTCCATTCAGAAGTAGTTTCTCATGTGGTGCTAATGTGCCTATTTACTTCTCTGCTCTTTCTGTGGTCACTTGACTTCCCTGTTCTCAAATTTTGTTTGCATCTACTAGAGTATTTTCACCAGAACGCTTACGCTTGTGAAACAAAATATTTTTTTTTCCGCCATTAATGAGTAATTATTAGATCTGTAGCTCATGCATTATTACTTTTGTTTTAAGTATCACCAAAAAATATGCTCTCTTAGTTTATATTTTACTATGGTTTTGTGCTATCCTGGTTTGTGCATAGCTTCTATTTCTATATTTTCCTTCTTTGTATTCAGGCGTTGGATTCAAGCTGTATTCTCCCTCAACTCTTCTAGTGGTCAAGGATCAGTGGATGATTCCAGTAGTGGTAGTCAAGAGAGAGATGTTCCTAGACCTGGTGAAGATATTCATTCAAAAGATCATGCAGCTGATGCTGAGATTGACATTTCTGAAAGTATCACTGAGATGTTTGCCTCATCACCTTCTACCAATGAGGTAATTTCCTTTTTTTTTCTGAAATCATCTGGAATGAATTCTCCTCTGACACTAAAGAAGCTGATTTGCCTGATATCCAGATACTAACTATAAAACTTCATTCGAAGGATCATAGACACCACATATTCTCCATTTATTTGCTTTTAATAGAAGTAAGAACCAGTAACTATTGTATGATCTGTTGCTTTAAGAATAAAGCTCGTCTATGCACAGGTAACTGACATCAAACTGAAAAGCTACAGCTTCAGAATAAAAGGACTCGGTCGAGAGCCTCAGCACACCTGCAAATCCACGGGCCTTATGCTATGGGAATCCGCCCGCTTTATATGCAATTTATTATTGGAAAACCCTTCAATTGTAACAGGGAAAAGGGTTTTGGAGTTGGGCTGCGGCTCAGCTGGTATCTGCTCAATGGTAGCCGCCCGATCAGCCGAACTCGTGGTTGCCACTGATGGAGATGATGAAGCTCTGAACCTCCTGAAGGAGAATATTGCCGCAAATGTGGAACCGAACCTACTCAATAAACTGATTGTCAAAAAATTATTATGGGGAATCAACTCCGATGTGAAGGACATCAAGGATCTCGCCAGAGACTTCGAAGCCATCATAGGCACAGATGTAACTTACAACCCCGATGCTATATCCCCGTTGTTCAAAACTGCGAGGGAGTTGATATCCGAAGATCGTCATGGTGAAAGAGAACCAGCTCTAATTCTATGCCATATCCAGAGAAGAGTCGATGAAAACTCTATACTCTCATCTGCTTCCAGTTATGGCTTCAAGCTCATTGATAGATGGTTCAATGGAATGGAATCAAACGGTGGCATTATTAGCTCTTGGTTTTCAGTTGATGATGCAACTTGTAATTGTGGTCTCAAGAATGCTCCATTGACCATTTTGTATTTTTCTCTCTGATAAAGAGTTGGTTCTTTGAAACCTTGATTATTTGTTTGTTCTCTAAATAAAACCAGTGTTTGATTATTCATACATTCATTATCTTTTTATGGAAGTCTATATAAATTCAAGCTCTGAATGGCAGGTAAAGTGTCAATGAACTTTAATTGATTTGTGAATTGTTTGTCAATCAATGAGTGGTTGAAGAAAAGAATAGATTAAAGGCAAAAATTATTCCAAAACACAACAAGCAAAGTAATTGGATCCAAAAGAGCTTCATTATTATTCTTTGAGTGGAGATGAAGGAAAAAGTTCCAAAAATTTATTGAAGTGAGAGAAGTGAAACTAATTAAGAACTTTTTGAGGGACTGAAGAGTAAAAATCCCATGAAGAAACGTCGTTTTCCCCGCCTTTTTCTTCCCGTTTTCCACTGTTTCGTTACTCCAATTTAAATCACTAACCCTAATTTCAACTGAAAGACCTAACCCTAACGCTAATCCTCAATGTTCAATCCTAATCAAAGAGAAAGTCAAGCCGCCTCATTGATATTTTCGTGGCAGTCTCATCAGCCACCAATCATTGTCGTAGCCATGGAATTCAAGGAACCTTAAGGAGGAGTACTCCAATTGTAGCGGGATCTGATTGAAAGCTAGGGTTTTGAGGGTTTGAAGGAGGAGAAGGAAGAGGGAGATGGATGAGTGCGATTGTTTGTGCTGGAGGAACCGGAAGGCGCCTGAAACGGATTTTCATGAGCCGGAGCCCTTCTCTCTTCCTTCAGCCTTGCCCCAGTGGCCTAAAGGTGACTCCTTTTTGCTAATGTTTTGAAATTTAGAGGTCAGAAGTATCGTGGTTTTGCTTTGATTTTTTTCTTTTTTTGTCATAATTTCCATATTGATATTTTCCTTTGTCTGATCTATGCCTTTAAATTGCCTAAAGTTATGATCTGGTTTTGTTTGTTGTTGGATTAATGGGGCTTGGAGTTAATGCTGGAAGACTGGAATTTTGGCTGCTTTTTTGGGAGGGTTTTAGGTATTTAGGTTTATATGGTTTTAAGAAACCATAGATAAATTTCAAGTTTTTGGTTTGTGTTTCAGCTTTCCAGTATAGGAACATAGGTTTTCTTGTCAATTGCATAGTTCCTTCATTCATATTTGATCAATGTTAGGTCTGTCTCAAGTTTTTGTAGCTTTCTTTCTTATTTTTAAATTAGTTCTTTTATCTGTTTTGTCTATTGGATTGTGATAGGCCTATTATTTAAGTGGGAACATAGAGAGAGAAGAATCCTATTTTCACTTGTGAATTATAATGAGAGGTGATTAGGCTTTTGTCGTAGATGTTGATGTAGTTCGTTTAATTTAATTCTCATAATTGGTAGACCAATTTAGAAAACCTTTATTTCTTGTTTCTTGCTTGAAGCTCATTTATGATGCGAGGTATTTTATGATGGTTTTGTTGCAGGTGGAGGGTTTGCCGAGGGATCAATTTGCATAGGTGAATTGGATGTTGTAAAGATTACGACGTTCCAGAAAATTTGGAGTTGTGTTCAACTTAGTGAAAAGAACAAAGGGGCGACATTTTATAGACCGATTGAAATACCTGATGGCTTTTTCTGCCTTGGTCACTATGGTCAAACAAACGACCAGCCTTTACATGGTTTTGTTCTCGTGGCAAGAGAAGTAGAGGTTTCTGGTGATCGCAGCCATACAAGAGTTCCAGCTCTTCAGAAACCTGTTGACTACACACTTGTTTGGTGCTCAGATGATGGAAATGGTGATTATAACGTTTCTTGCGGTTACTTCTGGCTTCCATGTGCGCCTGAAGGCTATAGAGCTGTTGGCTATGCTGTCACTAAAAGTTCAGACAAGCCTTCACTTGAAGAAGTCCGATGTGTTCGGTCTGATCTTACTGATACTTGTGAAACTCATGATTTGATATTTAAGGCGGAATCAGTGTTTTTTGACTTCCAGGTATGGAAATCACGACCCTGCCATCGGGGGATGTGGGCAAAAGGCCTGTCAGTAGGAACATTCTGCTGCAGCAGTTATAACAGCTTTGGAGAAGTGACGGACATCTCCTGCCTGAAGAATCTCGATTCCTCCCGACATGCAATGCCAAATTTGGAGCAGGTTCATGCACTAATTAATCATTATGGTCCTACGGTCTTCTTCCATCCCAAAGAGGTGTATTTACCATCATCGGTTTCATGGTTTTTCAAGAATGGCGCTACATTATATAGCAAGGGAAAGACTTTAGGAGAGCCTATTGACACCAATGGTTCAAACCTACCGTGTGGGGGTGAGAATGATGGAGAATACTGGATAGATTTGCCCGATGATGATAGAAATGGTTATGTCAAGCATGGAGACATGGGAAGTGCTGAGCTATATGTTCATGTAAAGCCGGCTCTTGGAGGAACTTTCACCGACATTGCCATGTGGGTGTTTTGCCCCTTCAACGGCCCTGCAACCATCAAGATTGGATTGGTAAATTTTTCTCTCAGCAAGATTGGTCAGCATGTTGGTGATTGGGAGCATTTCACTCTTCGAATAAGCAATTTTACTGGCGAGCTTTGGAGTATATATTTCTCACAGCACAGTGGTGGAGAATGGGTGAGTGCCTCTGACCTGGAATTTATTAAAGATAACAAAGCAGTCGTGTATTCAGCGAAAAGCGGGCATGCAAGCTTCCCACACCCGGGGAACTACCTCCAAGGTTCTGAAAAACTCAGAATAGGTGTGAGGAATGATGCTGCTAGAAGCAAGTTTTCATTAGATTCTAGTGATAGGTATCAGATTGTTGCGGCGGAGTATCTTGCGGATGTTGTGATTGAACCGTCTTGGCTGCAATTCATGAGAGAGTGGGGTCCAACAATTACATATAATTCTAGATCGGAGCTGGACAAGATAATAAGATTTCTGCCCATTAATCTTCGGAACATTTTCAATAAGCTCCCCATGGAGTTATCCGGGGAGGAAGGGCCAACAGGGCCGAAGGAGAAGAATAATTGGGTAGGTGACGAAAGATGCTAAGATTGGAGATTTACGACAATAGCAGCATAATTGGAAACATCAGGTGAAAGATTTACATTCATAAAACAGTATTGTAGCATGTAATCTGTATAAATGATTTGAAAAGCCCGAATTGAGGGTAAAATGTTAGTCCTTGTACGCTTGTATTTGTATACATTGAACAGAGTTGGTGTGGTTAATGTGTGTCGAAAGATTGGTAAATATTTTGAACATACATACTATCCATTTGTTAAAGTCCAAATGTTCTTCAGTCTCCTTTGAAATTACTTTCCTCTTATGTTTTGCTTGGTTTTTTTTATAAGCTGTCTGTCTAGTTGATTGGCAGAAAGTTGGAGCTTTGTGTTATTGACTTATTTCACAGGAAAAATGATGCTATGTCTGTTTTCATTTAGAACCTTGTTAAGGGATAATACCCACTGCTTTTCTCGTTTATCGATTGATCTTCAATTGAATAAAGAGTTCATTTTCAGTAGGGTTTTCAGCAGTAAAATTGTGTTCAATACTTGAATGTGATCCTCTTGTAGTCTGTTCTTCAGTTAAGAACCAGTATTTGCAACTTTTATTGGAATTTGCAAGTTCAAAACATCCTGCCCTAATATTTGCCATACAAGTTACAGAGATTTCACAGTTCTGAGGATTTTCCTGAATGCAACAGTACAAGCTACTCTGAAAGATGATTATGAGATCAACACAGGAGGTGATCACAAAAGTATAATGGTTCTCCCTTTTTCCCATTTGTGTTCTCAGAGATCTCCATCTTTTTTATCAGAAAGCAATTTGCACTTCCTATGAGCTGCATTCGATCAAACAATTAGTCAGTTCATTAAAGACAAACAACATCCAAAAGAAACATAATTGAATACGATGAAATCATCTGCAGTTTTCATGAATTGCTTGCTATCTAATGCTTCCTATACCTTCATAAGTACCCAACAACAAACAATAGGGAGAAATCAACATGTTCTTTCTAAGTCATCCAAATCCATCATCCATTGACAACAATAGGAACAACTGACTTTTGTTGAGCTTAATGATAGAAAGTGTTCAGATATCTCAGGTTTTAAAGATGATATAAGAAATAAATGAATATACCAAGTCAGTTCTTCTCCTTCTCCTCCTCTGAATCAGACTTTTCGAAAAGAGTTTCTGGTTGAGTTTCTGCATATGCAGGTGCAATGAACTTTGGGTCTTTAGCCGCAACATCAGCATATTTAAGGATAGCCTCTCTAGGATCTTCTTCCATCCAGGTCTCCTTAATTAAACCACCTTGCTGCATTAAATTTTTTTTTTTTCAAAAAAGCGTACACATAAGATTCCAAAAATTTTATCATTCCTAAGAAAAAGGAAAGATAAGAAATAGCAGAATCAGCTCAGTAGAAATAACTCCAACAGCTATACCTTGAGAAGGTACTGGGTCAATAAACTGCCTTTAGTAGTACCAACTCTTCCTCCATGGCCTGGCCCAGTCATAGGTAGTTCTGGCTTGTGTGATTTAAGAGGATCCTTTAAAGCCTTTTCTCTTTGCCGTTTACGGCTGGGTTGGTCTCTGAATAAAGGTAATGCATGTGGATTGTGAACAACTGGCTGCACTTCATAATCATCAACTGATTTTTGTCGAGGAGCTCGTCCAACACATACAAGTGCCCCTCTCATACTGATAGATGGATCATAAAGTATGTGAGTCCCCCCTTCCTTCTTGTCCCCGACTGTTGCAAAGACCTGCCATAATAACATAGGTTTGACATGATATCCAATCTCAGACCATTCTCAATAAAGCTAAGGGTCTGTCATAATATCATTAAATAGCAAGAAAGATTTTGATTCATAATGGTAGATCAGAAGAGAGCTAAATCTAAACCTGATTAATCTTTGGATGCCAGGCACAACGTACAACACTATATTGAGAGGATATTCCAACCCTTGATACAAGCTCAAGTTTCCTTCGATCAAAAAAACAGAGCATGCCTCCACTTGTGCCTTCCTTCTCAATGGAGGTCCCAGTAAAAATTAACTGTTCATCAGGGCTAAATGCAGCATTTGTCTGGGCATAATGGTTGGGCAGATCTTCAAAGACCTTGAGAGGATTCTTCATTTGCCGCAAATCCCAAACCTAAGCAAAAATTCAACTTGTAAAGTAACTTGCATGTTTTCTTTTGGTCAAACAAACAACATCCTCAAAGGGAACATTGGCTGCATGATTAACTATGCTCCAATATGTCAAAAATAAACATTATGGAAATCATACTACCTTCAAGGTACCATCAAGGCTTCTTGACAAAAGAAGCAAACCATCTACAGAAAACTTAAGCCCTGTTATGTCATCATCATGTCCTCTGTCGACATATATATCCGGTCTGCTTCCCCATCCTGGCTTGATGCTCCATATCTGCAACAATAGATGAACATAAAAGAAATGAAGAATGCATCAAAAGAACCCCTACCACTGGCAATACCTTTATCATTGTCCACCTCTAACCAAGCTATTGCTGGTTATATCCTGTTATATCACAAACTTTTAAAACATAAAGCTGAACTAGATATATCAGCCAACAATGCGTTTACCACAAGCCACAAGCCACAAGCCATTGTAGGTTATATCTTATTATATCACAACTTTAAAAAAATAAAGCTGAACTATACCTTCTAGAAATTTGAATCAAACAAATCATTGTGGGTCAAAAACAGTTAAACATCAAATAGATATACCAGTGTGAGAGCAATAAGTAATCACTTTAATATCCATAGGTAGCAGGCACAAAATGTGATACAGAAAATATGATGAATGATGAAGCTACCTGAATGGAGCCATCTCCAATACCGCCAACAATGTGTTTACCATCGTGATCCCAGGCACATGAAGTGACTGGAACTCTTGCTGGCCTTGCAAGCTTTGGTTTAATGACCTGTTCAAGGAACAGCGGTTAAAACTCTTGCAGGCCATGATAAACATACAAATCAGAACCTACACAAACTCTCTGAAAATATTTTCAATAACTAATACGAAATAAACAGGCTTTGAACCAGTTTGAAGTGAATACAAGAACAGAAAGACCAATTACAGAACTAAAATAGTTGCTTGCTTAAGAATGCCCAAGAGTACAGGGGTTCCACCGAACAATGTCATTATAATTACTTCCAAAACTGTTCTCACAAATAATCTTTATGAACAGGCAGTAACTCAAACAACAGTCAATGATACATTTTTTATAAACCACATTTCTCTCATTTAAACAAGTTAACTATACATCTAATCATCATATTGATAATATGGCACATACCTGCTTTTGAGTTTTGAATTCATTTACATCCCATATTCGCAAGGAACCATCCTCCGAGGATGTCAAGATTTCATCCTTTGATTTAGGGCTCCATTCTCCCCCACTTAATCCAGATATATGTCCCTTTGTATTTTTCAAGTCACGGATATACATATCCCCTTTTATAAACTCACCTAAAGTAAGGCCATCTCGGTCATAAATCTGAAATTAAGATATAAATACTTTGTTAGACTAAAGTATCACTTTCCTAATTCATTTGTTCAAAAACTTCTCAGTGACAGCAAAAACATGAACAGAAAGAAGAAACCTTGGCCTGTGCTGAACCGGTCACACATAAAAACCTGTCTGCCGTTGGACTCCAACTCAAGCTACGAACTTGGTGACCTTCAGATGGTTCCAGCTGCCTAAATGATTGCAACTTCGAATTCATCCCTTGAAAGTCATACATCCTAACAGTATAATCATAGCTACCAGTAAGAACTCTTGACCCAGAATGATCGATTGCCAGGGCCGAGACAACCTGCAAAATGTCAAATTGAACTATAAATCCACATGCAGCAATTGTCATATATTAAGTACACAGGCTTCACAAAGAAATTCATAATAAGACGATTGCAATTGACTACGAAAAAGAGCTAAATTTTGAATCACCATGAGACCCCAAGAAACAATCTTTTACCAATAAAGTCTCTACTGTCAAAAGCATACAATTTGCCACTTTAGATATTAACTACACATACAAAATTTTCAAGAAATTAATGAGTCCAGAGTATAATTACGCTGTAATTGCTAAAAAAAAAACAAATTTATCAGAAGTAAAACAAAGATATATTAGCGCATTGATAATAATAGAAAAAATTTTCTAGTCCAAAGATGGGATTTTTATGAATACCTTGGTATGTCCTTTGAGAACGATCTCATTGCTAAGAGGAATCTTACGAAACTGCTCCGGCCCATCTTCATCGTCTGAGTCCATCCCGTCCTCATCATCCGATTCCACTTCATCAGAAGCTGGCGGTGGCCGGGAAGGACCAATCATCACCCCCTCATCCTCATCCGGCGCCGTCTTAGGAGGCGGTGGCCGGGGAGGTCCAATCATCATTCCCTCATCCTCATCCGGCGACGTCGTAGACGGCGGAGGGGGAGGCCCAATCACCACCTCTTCCTCCTCCTCTTGAACAGAAGCACCCTTGGATCCATTAGAGCTAGGGTTAGGGTTAGGAAGGGGTCCTACAGCGCGGCGCGTGGAGGAATGGACGGCGGAGGGGTGTGGCTGCGGCCTGGAGGCCTTCTTTCCGAAAGAGAGCGGGAATTGGGCGCGGATCTCGTCGTCGAGCTCGCCGCCGGCGCCCTCCATCGTAGCTCTCTCTCTCTCTTTCACTCCCTGCTGCTTCCGTTCACCGGGAAGCACCGGACTCTTTCTTGAAACTTCTCTTTTTCTAATCCGCAAATTACAACCGTTCGATCAAAAGAAATACATATCTCGAAGGCTAGCAAGATTAACCTTTTAGTCCTCCATATTCTCGAATTTTTCACTTGATATTTATTTTGAAATGTTTATATATTTTATTCTAAAACCACGAATTTCCTTTCTTATAAATAGAAAAATACATCTATATTTTTTTTCTCATTCATTTCGTTCATTTTAATTCACTTATCAAGTGATAACTATTTTCTACTCATGCCCCAACTCCCCAAAAAAAGATGACCCAGATCCTGAGACCACCACTCTGACACCCTAGCAGGGTGGCCAGTGGCCACACTATCACCTCGGGCAAGCAAAAAACCATCATAGTGGATAAAGGGATGATATTATCGGGACTGAAACTCAAGGCATGTCAGGAGACAAATAGAACAGAACCTTAAAAATAATAATAATAATAATAAGCCATATCTTGGACTTCAATCTCCATGCACCACGATAGGAGATCCGTCTCCCTTCTCTTGTTTGTGTCCCTTCCTTTCATATGGGAGCTCTTTGGAGGCTTTTTTCAATCTATTGTCCACACTGCCAAATCTTTTTCACGGTTTGATAGATAATTTGATAAGCCAATGATTTTTTTCCGTGGGGATTGATGATCTTTTAACAATACCTTCTAAGGAATGGTTAGTCGGGGGAAAGAATAGGAAAAACGATTTCACTATATTTCTGACCAGGAGCGGGCGGCGTCATATACATAGTTAGCACATTCGTCATAGTTAGCAGCTCCGAGGATTAAACCTTTTTATTTAAAAATAAAGTTTTTGATCGGAATATGAAAAAAAAAAGCTTTTCCCGGATGAAATGAAACAGTTGATTCATCATCGTTATCAATATTTTATTTTAAAAAAACTAATCCCTTATCCAAATAATGCAGCCTTGAGTTCTCCCAAAGATGCCAGTAACAGGCTAACAAAGGCGATGTGACTTTCGAAAATGACACTGAAGGGCCGAGAAACTCAACCCCATGCACTATTTTGAACAACTTGGAGGGGCGTATTATTAGTTTATTACTATTATAGAAATGTATCTTATACTCTTACCTGGTTGTATTATATATACCTGATTTTTAAATATATTTAAATAAAATATAATTTATTCACTTTTTTCTATTTATTTTAAATCTTTATATTATATATAGAAAAAATTATCAAAAGATCCCTAAAACTAGCTATTTCAGCGATGTTTCAAGAAACCCAACACACACCAAACAGTTCACACCCCAAGAATTAAAAAATAATTGCCAAACAGTCAAAAAAAAAGCTTTTTGACAATTACCAGTTATATATATCACAATTTTTCTCCTTCATTTTACTTCAATTAAAACATGCACCAAGTGGAAGATATATTAAACCATACTATTTTTCATACATATATATACATATACATCCCTAGAACAACATAAAAAAAGTAATTAAAAAGACACATCTAACCTTGACTCCAAACACACACACACACACACACACACACACACAGACTTATATACATACATAAACCCTAATAATTAAGCTAGACAACCCTTGTAGCAACCCCAGAAGTACTCTTGGGAGTTGGTACTTCATGAGCACCATGACCATAATCTGGATCACTGTATGCTGGTCCATACTTTCCACTAATCATGCCTGCATGTAATAACACCACGTAAATGAACTGAGTGAAAGCCAGTATTATAATAAACGCCTCCAAAACCCTCAGCCTCCACCCTCTATACCCTCCTACGTGAATCTCCTTGCATGCCAACCTGACATCATTGATCATCATCAAGCTTTGAAGAACTTAAGCTTAATTAGTTATAAGTTAATGCATGCATACATATATATATAGTTAATTAATTACGTACCCAAAAGCAAGGGCAGTGATGGCCCATGCAATGAGGGAAGATGAAGAGGCTGCTGCAAGGCTGTCGTTCCTCCAAACCCTAACATGGGAGACACTTGCCAGCTTCGACGCCACGCCGACAACTCCGGCAAGTGTTGCGAACACTAGGAAGTAGAATGTTGCACCATTTCCGGCAACCCCTGTTATTAGTTCCAATATTCCATTCATTAGCTACTCAACTATATATATACATCCTTCTTTCATGAAACCATTTGACTAAACAACTACTCAATTATTTATCATCCTAAGTTCTTCTTGATCTAGTTCTTTTAGTAGTGTGTGTAGAGTTGTAATTAAAACAGCTGGAATTTGATGGAGCCGGCCGTAACTCGAGCTCAACTTAAAATTAGCTCAAATAAATTTACTCGAGCAAACTTGACTCAATTTAACTCAAAATTAAAAATTTAATTAACAATTATAATTAAAAATTAAAAACTCAATTAACAATTATAATTTTAACAGCGATGTAGCTCAAAATTAAAATTTTATTTATAAATTAATATTTATATTATATATTAATATTAAATTTTTGAGCCTGAACTAGCTAGAAACAACTAGAAATTAAAACTTGAAATTCCGAGCCGAACTCAAGTTTTTATCGAGCAGAGCTTAAACTGTTCATGTGATCATTTGACAATCCTATGTGTGTGAGAGGGAGAGTTCTTGTTGATCTAGTTCTTTGTGTGGGAGAGAGAGTTCATATAGAGAGATGAATGCATGAGTAAATATAAGAGAAATGAATGAAACTAGTTGACTAGACAGCCAACCTTTTCTTGTTAATCTAGTTCTTTAGGACCTCAAAACAAACAGCTCAAGCTATAATTAATGCTGTGTGTGTGTGAGAAAGAGAGAATGAGCATGTGGTTTGAGAATATCCCTAAATTAGCTCTCTTGTTGCTTGTTTTGGTTTTCAACTTCTTATCATTAATACAAAGGTGATCATAAAAGAGAGAGATGAATGCAATCAATGCATGTATAAATAGAAGAGAAATGAAGAGAATGAGAAGAAGAGGAATATATAATATAAACCAGGGTAATGAGACTGTCCATTGATGAAGTGATTCAAGCACCAACTAGCAAACCCCAAGACAATGATATACATCACCAAGTTCAAGAACAAGAGTGGCGCCACCATGTTCTTCCCCACTGTCCTCGCCATTGCCTTCTCCCAAACAGCTTCACTTCTTTCCCTTCTTTTCTAAGTTTTAGAATATTAATATATAGATATAACCACAGAGACAAAGAGAGAGAGAAAAAGTACATCAGAGGAGTGACACGTGCGAGATGGATAAAGCTTGTGAGTGTGCCAAGCTTACAAGTGGTGAGATACGTGTCTGCATGGCTTTTAACTCACCGCCTCTATCTCTCTCTCTTCTTATACATATATATATACCATCTTGCCACCTTTGCATGAGATCACTGTACGTAAAATTCAAACAATATCTTATTAAACAACAACAACTCATTGGAAATTAAATTACAAGTTATATATCCAAGTTCCACAATCTCCCCAAGTTTTCATCTTCATTCCAGTAAAACTCCTCATTCATAATGGAGCTAGATGCACCAACTTGATACATGTATTTCATCATCTCATCCATGTCTTGAGATGCCAACACTACTTGTTTTATCACTTGTGGAGTCATTACCACCTCTTTCATTTCATCTTGGTTGTTTTGCTTCTGTTGATCATGATGTTGATGTTCTTGTTGTTGCATAATAATCTTTGTTGACTTTGCCTTCTTGTAATGTGTTCTCCAGTAGTTCTTGATCTCATTGTCTGTCCTTCCTGGAAGACTTCTCGCTATTGTTGACCACCTTTTTAATTTAAGCCATGAGTTTCAATTATATATATACACTGTATAAAGGTTGAATAATTAGCTAAAGATTAAAGAAAGAAATCTAGAGATTTAGCTAGGTACCTGTTTCCCCACCTAGCATGCAACTCTAAGATGATGTTCTCTTCTTGAGGAGTGATCTTTCCTCTCTTGAGGTCTGGCCTGAGATAGTTGACCCATCTCAGTCTGCAACTTTTCCCACTCCTTCTCAAACCTACAAACACTCAAATTAAACTCAATGAGAAGATAAACACAAAGAATATGAATTAATAAGAGTACTAGCTACTACCTGTGGCTTTGGAGATAGAGTTCCATCTCCCCTCACCATGAATGTTAACATAATCAGTGAGAAGCTTGTCTTCTTGAGGAGTCCAAGGGCCTTTCCTCCATCCATCCACTAGAGTACCTCCTCCCCAACCAAAGTGGCAATCCATTTTGTCTCCCTGATTCTCAAACAAATGCAATGAAGGATGTGGCCAGCTAACTAGTTTTCTATTTATATCCTTCTTGATGGAATTGTTTATATCTCCACTAGTTTGTGTTGGAATTAGATGTACATTAACAGTTGATTTAGATTAGAAAGTTTCAGTGATGTGTTATGAGACAATTAGAAAAGTTTATATATAATTATCATGTAAAATTAAGAGTTTAGTGAAGTAGTGTTAGGAGATGTACCATGCATTATCTCTCCAATATGATTTTGCTTGCAAAGGACTGAACTATTGCATTGATATATAGAAAAGACCATGCTAAGTGTGACACACCTTTGGAATCAAATCAAAAGTTAGTCTACACCGTGTCTTAATCACAAACTTAGATTTTTTCTGGCATAAAGAAATGGTACGGGTTCATTGACCTCCATACACGTATCTTTGAGCCTTTTTTTTTATAGGTCTAGCTATTTTATTAGGGTTGTAAATGTGCCGGGTCGGGTCGGGTCGGGTTTGGCTTGATTTTATTATAAACGGGTTTTGGGTCGGGCCGACTGATATAAACAGTATTTAGAAGAAAAGAAAAAGGGAAATTATAAAAATGAGTGATTAGTGGGTTAGTTTGTGGATACTTCGGTTGAACCACACAAAGTCTAGAGGACATGAAGACATGTTGATCTAACTAGTGATTTTTATATAAAGCTTGATATCATACCATCAATCAGTGTGATGAACCATAATCTTACCTTAATTTGCTTATAAGGGGATGCCAATTTTAGGTGAGGGATGACCAATGACTACCCCACGCGGATTAGTTGTTTGTGGTCTAGTGGCACTATCTTTTTTTTGAGTAAGTGGATAAACCACATTTATTTATTAAAATAACTAGGAGAACGTTACAATGTTTGAACAGAGGAAATAAAAAAAATATATCATCCTTGATAGCATAATCCTCTGTCAACGACGTGGTAACCTCCTACCATCCATACCGCCTCATGCCATCCTTATGTATTGCCAGGTGGTGAGTCGACCTCAAACACATCACTACCCCGCCCTACCCGCCTGGTGAGTCCAAAGTGAATTCGAGGACCGCGATTCACTGGACCTCCGCCGCCTCGGCAGGCATTTTAGCCGCTGGGGCTGCCAACCAAGAGATAATGAGGGAAGGAAATATCACGGATGGTTCTTAGAAAAACGCGTTGTTTGTCCTGAAAACACCGCCTATTTCAGCTCTCCCCAAATGCTCAAGTGATTGCCATAACAAATGGTGATCCCAACCCCTTCTCGTGGTAGGATCTACCCACCGTTCATGACAATAGAACCGTAGGGATTACTTGATCGTCCCTAGTTTGGAGTCCCAACATGTTCCCCAAGTGATTCAGTTCATGCGCCGTGTAGGGGGTAGAGATGGCAGTGATTTACGCTTCTTCCCTGCGTGTCACATAGATAGCATCTCAGTAATGCTCACCTCTCCAGTTCCTTTTACGCAGATTGTCGAGGGTGAGGATCCGATCTTCCTTAGCCAACCACGCGAATAATTTCACCTTTAGGGGGCAAGGCTGTTTCCAGAAACTATACTTTAGGTCACTCCTGCACCCACCATCAATTCTGAAGCAGTATAGGGAATTGACAGTGAACACCTTGTTGGTCGTAAGCTTCCACTCTCTTATATCCAAGACGGTTGGGTCTGTACTATGATTCATAATTGCTTGTTTGATTAGCTCCCATGCACTTAGGTCCTTTTCAGTCAACGGTCCTTGCTTGAGGATCGTCATGCCTCTGTGTATTTTATCCCTTGCCTCCTTGATTGTCAGGTGATTTTTGATTGTAAGGTCATACAACCCAGGGTAGACATTACTTAGCAAAGTGCCGTCCCACCAATTGTCCTGCAATTCAAAGATTTGTAGTACCACCACTCTCGGGTTAACCCAATATTCATTATAGCTGGCGGTGCCTCCCGACGGAGCCCTTTCCAAAATGGCGATGCACGTCCTCGGACCGCTTTATGGGGATCAATGTATCCACTTCTGGAATAAGCCGCCTGGAAAATTTTCTGGCATATCCCCGCACTCCCCGTAAGTATCCTCCACCACCACTTGCCCAAAAGGGCACCATTAAAAGTTATGAGGTCTAGGATTCCCCATCCCCCATTCTCCTTTGGTCTGCATATTCTCTCCCAATTTACCAAGTGGTAACTCCGTGTGTCTTTGTCCACTCCTCTCCAGAGGAACTCCTTCCTGATCAAGTCAATCTTTTGGATGACCCATACTGGCAAACGATAAGCTGTCATCCAGTGAATCGGGATTGTCGATATGTGTAGAAGTTCAAAGTGTGAGTCGTCCGCCCATGGATAACAACTTCTTCCAAGACCCCAACTTTCCCTCGGATCTTATCAATCAAGATATGCCAATCCTCCTTCCCGGCCTCGCCTCCGCGGCACCCCAAATACCTACATTGGGAGAGAGCCAAGATGCCTGATTGAGCACATATGCGAGATCTTGAGAGTGTTGTTCGGGGCCCTTAATTGGAATGATGACGCTCTTTGTTGTAGTTGATTTTCAACCTCGATAAAACCCTCGAAGAGGTAGAAAATGAGCTTCGTGGAGCTCGGGCCTCACCTATCCCCCGTATAGAAAACCGATGTCATCTCAGATATTGTAATATACGTGCGGTACTTTCCCATTGACTCCCGGTGTAATCCCTCAGAACGCGTTGGTCCTCATTACGAGAACATGCATTAGAGAGGACATCCATGGCTAACACACAAGCAGAAGCGGAAAGGGGGTACATCTGTCTTAAACCTCTCTTGTTCCCCGATGTATCCTCACCCGTCCGTTGATGAGAGGAACTCCAGGCCTTGGAAGAGGAAGCGTAGACCTAATCCACAACAACCATTTCCTCGGCCCTGGAGGGACCTCGGTAGGAACTCCCAATGTCAAAAGCTTTCTCCAAATCAATCTTAATCGAGCCCCATTCTCGCCTCCCATCCGCATCTTATGGATTAATTCCTCGGTACCAGCAATAATGTTATAGATCGTATCATTCGGCCTTGAATGAAGGCAGTTTGGGACTCATCCACCAGCTCCCCTAAGACCCCTTTAAGTCTATTTGCAAGGACTTTGGAAATGATTTTTATTGAGCAGTTTATCAGGCTTATAGGTCTATAGTCCTTGATAGCTTCCGGAGAGTCATTCTTCGGAATAAGAAGGATGTGTGCCCAATTTAGGCGTTCCAAATTGGCCGTGCCCAAGAAGAGATCGTCAAAGAGTTTAAGCATATCTTCCTTGATGATATTCCACCCTTGTTGGTAGAAGGTCATCGGGAACCCGTCCGGCCCTGGTGCTTTTTCAGCCCCTAACTCTTTGATCGCCATCTTGATTTCCTCCTCCCTAAATGGTTGCTCGAGGTGCTCCAGACTCACTCTCTTTCTGTGTAGGAACAGTTGATCCCAGGAGGTTTTGTACCTCATCTCCCGTTCTACACCGAAAAGGCCAGTGAAGTGAGTGGAAATGGCCTCGATGATTTGTGTCGGCTCAGTGATGGTCAGTCCTCCTTGCAGAAGTTGGGAGATCCGGTTGATGTTTCGCCTGTGACTGGCTACGGTGTGGAAAAATTTTGTATTCTGATCCCCCTGTTGTAGCCATTGTATCCGGGATCGTTGTCTCCAATAAGCTTCTTCTTCAGAGATAATCCTCTCATAGTCGCCCCTTTGTTCCCTTTCTTGTTCCTCTTCTTCCCATGTCAACCCCCGTGTTTCTTTAGCAATATCGAGAGATTTGATAGTTTCAAGGATCCCCCTCTTCCTCTCCTCCTTCTGGCTGAGGGTTTCCTTCTTCCATCGGCTCAGCTTCAACTTAGTGAATCATAAGATCAAATATGGCACCTAAAAACTGTCGAGAGGTTCTTGAAAAGCTCCATGTCCCGAACTCAAAGATAGGTGCTTGAATTTAGTCGAGATCGGTTCGTTGTGTCCCATCAAAATCCTGGCAAACAAAGTTAAGCAATCCTACTAGATCTAACACAAAAGAGAAAAGAAAAAAACTAGAGAATAAATCTTGTTTTCCCTTCTCAAATCTAAGCCGAAGTATACAAGTGGATCAGCTTCTTAGAGGAGTTGAAACTTTTTAGAGATTTCTCTAAAGATCCGCAAAATACATGTGTTTCGACAAAATATATAAATATTTAAGATAATATATCCTAAAGGCCCTAAAGTTGTCAACCCAACCAAAACTCAGTCAACTTTTTAGAACCATGCTGTTATGCTAAATGCAAAGTTCTTGAGATTAGTACTAGACTATAACAAAAGGCTTAAAATGATTCTTTTTAGAGATCTTAATTGTGTCTTTTTATATAGGTCTAATATTCAATTTAGTCCCTTTATTATACCGAATCAGCCCTTTTGGTCATTCTAATATAATTTGATACTTTTTGATCCCTCTATTTTCTCGATTGAGAAATGTCAGTCCTTCCACAAGCTTTTTTGGTCCCTGTATATATGTCTTTAGGGACTGAATTTTTACAAACGTGAAATTAAAGGGACTAAAAAGACTTAATTTATAGTGGAGGGATTAAAAAGATCGATTCGGTATTATAGAGAAACTAAATTGGACATTATACTTTTAATATATGGCTCAATTAACCACCCTTGTAGTTGTATCCTTAGAGAGAGATCTACCATGCTTCTATTGTCTTGCCATGGCTCTTGGTTTAAGTTTCTAATTCCAAAATACAAAAATATATTTTTAACTTTTAGGTAAAAAAAAATTTTACTAAAAAAATTATTTATAATCTTTTATAGTTTGGCATAAGTATTATTTTTTAAACACTCAAATTTTTCTTTAGAAGAGTAGTGCATTTACACTCAACAACCAAAGAGACCATGGGACATGATCAATGATAGAAGTTGACCACAAATGGTGATCATATCAAAACTCTGACTTGAAAGAAACAGTAGATAGATGTTTTTACCTAAACAATACCTAAATAACATATTTATATAAACCTAATCTCAAATATAGACTTTTTTTTATTTGATGTAGCTCAATTTGTCAAGCACATCAAAGGTAAGTCATAAGCAAGGGGATGACAAAATCAAGACTTCAAATAATTGTCCAATTTAAATCAAAATAAGTGTAATCTATATGACTTCATGCGCTTGTCAAAGAAAGCGGTTCATCTTTATCAATTAAAAAAAAAGGTTAATCTTTCTTCTCAAAAGGAGAAAAACAATGCATTTACTAAAATTATTCTTATTATTTAACTTGAGTGGATTTTATTGCCATTCCAATAATTTTAAAAAAAAAAAACTCATCAACTATTCTTGGTCACACTAGTTTACACTTGATTCAACCACATAAAATCAAACAAAACACAAACCAAAAAAAAAAAAAAATACAGCCTCATGTTACAAAACTCTTATATGCACAGGATCCGGGAAAAAGATCAGATCATTTATGTTAGCCAATAATTTGGTTACGCCACATGAACTCCTCAGGTGTCCAGCTAACTGATGGTCTTCCAAGATAAAATACCTTGTAGCAAGTGCGCTCGATTAGAGTTCACATGTAAAGGGGACAGTAAACAGGAAATGTGAGAAGGGATAGGACTCTGTTATCCTTGCTCGCTCCAACGGTCAAATTAGCATACTGATCGGAGAAAAAGGAGGAGGAGAAGAAAGGGGAGTTTTCTTGTTTGGTTCTTGCTTACCTTTTTTTTTTGATGTCCCTACTTCCTATATTCCTCATTCTCTGTTTCAGGATTTATGCCTCTCATGCGTCCTGTTTTTTCCCTTTGTCCCTTTTTCTGCAAAAAGCATGATGACGGCTTTTGAAGGGTGCGCCTCACCATGACCAGAGAAAAATTATGGAGATCCAAATGTTTTTAAGTTATGAGGGTATCAACTTAGATATATTATATGTAATTTTATCCTTTTTTTTTTTTTAATAAAAAGACTGTTTTCATGACCA
This sequence comes from Dioscorea zingiberensis, assembly GCA_026586065.1. Classification (NCBI taxonomy): domain Eukaryota; kingdom Viridiplantae; phylum Streptophyta; class Magnoliopsida; order Dioscoreales; family Dioscoreaceae; genus Dioscorea; species Dioscorea zingiberensis. The sequence goes on from CM048823.1 coordinate 51,643,328, forward strand.
AACATAATAACAACTTTACTATTGTGTAAAAGCCACTTTTTAAATATACAATAGAAACTTAAGTTCAAATAAAACCAAGTAAAACAGTATTCCCTTCTTAAATATATTATAAAAAAAACAAAAGAAAGAAAGAAAAAACAACTAGACATACAACAACAACAACAACAATTCACCATGTTCAAGCAATTCAGTCCCTCAGCTCAAACATGCTGCTGCCCACCTAAAATTCTAGTTCCAGGGGTTGAGGAGGAGATAAAAACCCTCCATCACAACCCACCATTCTTATTGACACCTATAAAACAACAATACATGAAAATATACATCTTTAGAGATGAACCTGATGAGATGAGCTTTGTTCAGTGGCTCATGTGAGCCTCATGCATCAAAGGGCGAGTGGAATGCACGGCCCTGTCCGCCATCTTCAGCGTCTCCTCCGGGCACGCACCCGCCATACTATGAACAAACGCAGTGAATCTCCTCCAGTTCTCAGGATGGAACAAGTCCATGCCCATTCTCAAGTACGTGAAGCCCACCATCTTCTCACGTTCACCGTCTTTGGCTAAGGCCGTGTGGACGACCTGATTGAGCGCGGTGTCGTCGTAGCGAGGGAGGGCGTTCTCGCCGGCGAGGCCGACGTCGGCGTCGTGAGCGGCGGAGGTGACTTGCTTGACTAGAGCCTCAGGGCGGCACATGGCGTCGGCGGGCTGCTCCCAGTCCTTCATCTCCACGCAAGTGAAGTTGAAGACGGCGCCGTGGCGGCCGAGCATGCGGGCGACAGGGAGGTAGCCGTCGCGGAACCGGGTGTTGTAGTACCCGGCGGTGAGTTCCGCGGCGTGGGAGCGGGTGCCGTAGTGCCAGTGAATGCCGGCAACCTTGACGGAGATGACGGCGCCGGTGGAGAAGAAGATGGAGGTTGCGGAGGAGAGGATGCGCTCGCCGTGGTCGAGTAGCATCTGGGAGTACCAGGAGAGGAAGAAGTCGCCGTAGGGGTAGCTCCACCCGCCTTCACGCCGGAAGAACGCGGTGTCTTCCGGCCAGTTGTTGTAGCTTCCGGCGTCCGTCGGCCCGCCGTGGCCCCACTCTGGTTGGCCTGCCGCTTCCGCCGCTGCTTTCAGGGTACTCAGCATGTACTGCAGTAACATCATAAAACCAAAACATTTGAGTTTCGCTCAAATTGGACATATTGCAACATATCTAATAAATTTGGGGATCATACACTATCAGATGAACTAAGTTGGGGAAATTGATAGAGAAAAACAGAGAGAAAAGCTTGGATTATGAAATATCAAGGAAATATATTATCAAAGATGAAAAAAATTTGATTTTTTTTACAGTTGAGAGAAGAAAATTTGTAAATTTGTGCATTTATTACATATAAATTCAAGAAAATACTAGAAAAAACATAAAATGAAATGTTGCGGCATCATTTGGTGAACTAGATTCAAAGAAACATTAGCGTAGAAGCAAAACCTTATCAGATGAACTAAGTTGGGAAAATTGACAGAGAAAAACAGAGAGAAAAGCTTGGATAATGAAATATCCACGGAATATATCATCAAAGATAAAAAATTTTTATTTTTTTTTACAGTTGAGAGAAAATTTTTTGTAAAATTGTGCATTTAATAGACATAAATGCAAGAAAATACTAAAAAGAAACAATAGCGTAGAAGCAAAACCTTATCATAGCACTGAAATGCGCCAATACCGGGGAACTTCCAGGTGCCATTGAGCTCGGGATAGGACGGATATCTAAGCTCACCGGCGGGGCCCATGCCCACCTGGATCTCCTGCAACCACGCAAACAAGACCCAGTGTGAGATCATCTTGAAAAGAGAGAAAGAAGGGAAGACATACGTGGATGGTGACGAGTGAGGAGAAAGGCAACGTACGACGATGGTGGAGCCGAGGAGGTCCTTGAACTGGTCCCGAAACGCGCGCATGAAGTCAGAGTAACACTGGACCGGTGTGCGGCCTTTGAGAACCGGCAGCGTGTCGCAGCCCAGCGAGACGTACTCGTAGTTCCGCCGACCCCATTGGTCGGTGTACGCCAAGTCTGGGTCCTTGTCCATCTCCTCCACCACCCATCTCGGCAGCGGTATCCTGCACCCCACCGACAAGTTAACAAAACCATTAACCCCTCATCCTACTCGTCCAATAAATCATCAACGTCTCAGATTCAAAACCTCAACAAAAACAAAAAAATCATCGACCACTCAATGCAAACACGTGAAGACTCTGCAATGAATCACGTGAACAAAAATAAATAAATAAATAATAATAATAATAATAATAATAATAATAATAATAATAATAATAATTTGGATTAGAAATAATTTCTCATCCACAAATAATAACACAAATTTAAAAAAATCACGGAAAATGAAGTCTAGAGAAGTCCATGATCCTCGCACGTGCGAGAGCGAAACCGAGGCCGCACGCAACCGCTCGTGGTGTCGCCTCGTCGCGCGCGCACGACCCCCACACGTACCGCAACGAAAACCAGAAATATATATTTATAATATATTTTTATATATTTTTATGAAGATAATATAGAAAAGAAAAAGGGAGAAAACGAAAGGCTAAAAATGGAGAAAGAGTACGCACGTGCAAGAGTCACCGACGTTGCCGCCGCACTGGTGGAACGACATCACGGCCTGAACCTTCAAGCCATGGCGGTGAGCCAAGAGCATCAGATCGGAGTAGCCACCCCAATCGTACTCCCCCGGCCGCTCCTTCTCGACGATCCCCCACCAAACATCGACCATGACGCCCGCTACGCCGGCGTTCCTCAGTGCCATCAAGCTCGCGTTCATCGCTTTCCTCCTGTTCAACCCGCCTCCGGGCTTCACCGTGTCCAACGGAAGCATCACGTAGACCGGAACCCCCTTTCCCTTTTGACTCCCCACGGCGTCGTGGATCACGGGATCGGTCTCCACCGCGGGATCGGCGACGAGGGCTTGGCACGCGACGTTGAGTTCTTGCCGGATCGGGGTGATAGGCGAGCGGCAGGGGCTGCGAGGAGGGGAGATCCCGTCGAGATCCGGGTTTCCAGCCCGACCAATCCGACACCGAAGGTTCGCCTGAGGTGGCTTCCACAGAGCCGAGGTCGGAGCAAGGTCGCCGTTCGATGCTCCGGCGGCGTCCGTTATCGGCGCCGCGACGAGGGCTCCGAGCTGGTGAGTAATGTTCATCGCCATGATCTCGATTTTTTCTCTGGTGCTTTCTTTTGATTTGATACTCTGAAATGGGATTCTCGAGAGCCCGCATTTATAGGAATCTTCATCCATATTTGATCCTCTCTTTAATCGCCACGTGGTGGTAGATAAGCGGTGATAGAGAACCAACGGCTAGGATAAGCTGGATCGCGTTAGGCGGTATCCACCGTAGATATCTTTGAGATTCGTGTGTGCATGGAGATTCTGGGAAGTTGCCGATGCGATCGTGGACAGATAGAAGAAGCCCAACCAACGGCTAGGATAGTTAGGTAGTATCCACCGTAGATGTCTTTAAGATTCGTGTGTGTATGGAGGTTCTGGGAAGTTGCCGATGCTATCGTGGCCCAATTTAAGAAGCCCACGTGTTGAGTCTGGAAAGGACGCGTGTCGGTTGGAGAAGAGAGGCTGGGTGGTCAAGTGTGTACTGGATTCTTCTTTACTGACCAATGCCCTGATTGAGACACGTGTCAAGAATAGAATTACCATGCATGCCTTAGGTGTGCATGCGACATGATAACATTCAGACAAGAAAGGAAATTAATTTTTATATTTTTTTTTACCATCATTAAAATAAATAAAAAATAAAACTTTTTTATTAAAATAATGAAAAAAATGAACCTTCGTGAGCATTAAAAAAATAAATAAATTTGACTGATGTGAATGATTTGTTAATATATATTAATTCAATTATGTTTTAACTTCAATAACCTTAAAATCGTTGTTAGTAAATCAATCATAAATAAGTTTGAGTAAATAAAAAATTATAAATTTTAAAAATAATAAAAATTAAAAAATCCATCAATATGATATATTGATATGTTCTCCACCAATCCATTACACTCTGTATATCAATAAAAGTCTTTCAGTGGCTTCTCCAGTGACTCCCCAAATCTTTTTTACTAACCCCTTATAACAACATCACAAATTAATTTGTGCTCATTAGTCCATCTAAGAATTCTCAAATTATTGGAAATCAAGTAGTTAATTATATTAAAACTTTCATTTTTTTTGTGAGAATGTGTTTGAGTGGTTGTTGTGATAGTTATATTATTTATATTATTTTATAATTTAAAATTTTTTAATACTCAATTTAGTCCCTCTATTACATCAAACCGGTCTTTTTGATCCCTCTATTATAATGTGATCTTTTTTATCCCTATACTTTCACTATTGAGAAATTTAAGTCCCTCTATGGACTAAAAATGCTTAAATTATAACATAATAGAGGGACTCGAATTTCTCAATTATGAAAATATAGGGACTAAGAAGGATCAAATTATAATAGAGAGAACAAAAAGGCCGGTTTGGTATAATAGAGTGACTAAATTGGGTATTAGATGAGAAAATTAAGATGTGAATCTAATTTATGATTTTTTAATTTTTTAAATTAAAATTATCTAATAAATTTTTTAAATTTAAAATATTAAAATTATGAGAAAATTCTAAAATCCCAACTTTAATTTTTTGATTTTTTAAATTTTTTAAAATTAAAATTATACTCATTTTCACTTAATAATATATATAGTTTTTTTTTAAGATAATTGAATGTTTTTTTTATGGGCCACAACAATCCACATCAAAAGCTTTTATTCTAGTTAAGATAATTCTTAGCTCAAACTAAACAAATCATTAAATCACCATTTTCAAAATCCATATCTATGTTTTAAATCCATGTCTATGGGGGCCTCCAAGTCTATGCATGGTTTAAATCCATAATTTTGCCACCTCATCAACTATTTTCAACATATGTAATGATGTCTAAGACTTTAATTAATTGGTTCCATTCGGACCAGCTTCATTTCATTTTTCTTCTTCTTTGTGCTGTCTTCTATTATTTCTACTTATCTACCACATCATTGCCACGTCATTCTTTGTAATACTCAACAAGGTTTGGATTGATTTGTAACAAAAGTCATGACATGACCTAAATTGTAACCATTCATATTATCAAGAGACATAACACTATATCCGATAAATAAAATATTTAAATTTTTATATAACTTTTTAAATACATATTTTAGATGACTCTCTTCCAACAACCGACAAATAACCTACCATTTATCGGTTATGTCATATGTGAATTAAGGTCCTTTTTATATAATTTTGAGACTGTTGGTCAGTTCGAATACATTAAGGCGTCAGCTTAAATAGAACTGAGTATTAGACTATAAGCACCTTATAAGGTATTTGGGGAAATTATTTTCTACTATTAGATAACAAGGTAGTTAGATTATATTATAAATTGAGTCCTCATGTGACATGACCTAAATTGTAACCATTCATATTGAAAGTTCCGCTCTGCCCTAGGTTGTCACTTGTATCTTTGTTGTAACTTCAACAAGTACCTACCCGTAACAGAATCAGGTGCAATCTTGTTAGTTCCACCAAGAGTGATGTACAAAGTGGGTTTTAAGAATTACAAACCTCAATGAAATGAACACACAAGTAATCTCCACTCTCTCACAAGCAAAGAAACATTCAAAACATCAAGAGGAGTAGACACAAGTAAAGCAAAACCACACACAAAGGAGACCAAGAAAGTTGGTAACCCAGCGGCCAACTGCCTACATCCTGGGGCCAAGCCCTGAGAAAGATAATCCACTAAAGGTGTAGGGAAACAAAGCATAAGTGAGTTCCTCACTCTCACCACATAAGCACCTTTCTCCTCGACAACAAGCTTTCACCACGATCACCCTTCCTACCAAGGGACTACCTCACTGCTCACCCTAATCCCTCGTGAGTCTCGGCCTTATATAATGTGTCCACCCGCCTTCACGCCATCACGCACATCCTCCACCTTCGTGGATTCCTCACGATTCCGAGGACTCCTTCCACTGGTTGTTTGCAACTCTGGTTGTAACACGAAGTCGCAATACTGACCGGTAAAGACTGACCAAGGCTACAAAGACTCCATCGCGACAACTTCAACTTCGGCACTCCAACCCTCCCCGGTTGAGTCCCGAAGTCTCATCAAGGCCGATCCTCCCGACCCTCGACATCGACTAGCCGATCCACCTCCTCCATACGCACGCCTTCACGATCCACATTGCTTGCTTTGTCAAACGGTCTTGATTTGGCTTCAACGTAGCACCTTGAGAATCAATCTTGATTGCCAAAATCATCATCAATCACCGTGATTTGTTTCCTAATTAGTCACCAATCACCGGAGATTATGTGGCCCATTTGCATGTAATTGCGTACGCCAAATCACTATCAGACGGGCCACTTGATTGAAGTTGCCTTATCAAGCTGCATGGCATCTTCCACCAATCTTCAATCAACCATTTTCATCACATGTCAAATCCAGCTGCAAGCTTTCATCCATCAGTACGAATCAATATAGCCACTTGCATCATAATCCGCGTGCATGCAATCTTCAATCAATTAGCCTCATATATGGCCTGCATGTAATCTTTAACCACATGATCATCTACTTGCATGAAATCTTCAATCTTTGATTCATGTAGCTTTTGAAGATGATTTCTTCCAAGGATGAACTCTCCAAGCCAACTTGAAACTCTTCAGCATCTTACTATCTTGGGCTTGCACAATATTCTCCCTCCAAGTTGGATCTTTGCCTCCATCTAAGTTGTAGTCACTTTCCCAACTTGATCGTGACCTTGCATACGCCTTCAACTTGATGATGACAAGTGCACTCTTTAATCCTTGACCAACTTTGCCTATGTTGAATTTGTCATCTGACTTTGACCTCATGCCTTTGCTTTGACTTGTCAATTGCCTTGTCTTGGTCAACTTGCCACATCAGCTTGTGCCACGTCACCATGTGTCAAATGATGCCAACACATATGTGCATTTGCACTAACAATCTCCCCCTTTGGCATTATTTGACACAACCTCTTCTGCCTGCTAGACTGACTGTTGGTTGCATCTACTAGTTACAACAACCTTACAACATCTTATAAATGCATGAACTTGAATCGGGGTTTACAAAGACATACATCAAATGTATTACCCTAAATATTATAACTTTTGTAACAAACATAGACTAGGGTCAGTTCAGTTCAAACAGAACATAACTAGAACAAAAGAACATATAGGAGTTGCAACCACAGGCAGAAGACTTCACCTTTCTCCCCCTTTGTGAAAATAGATGCCAAACCTGCAGATGCTAGAAGACAAACAAGAGAAAATTGACTTGCCTGACATCTACTCCCCCTGTCAAACACATACACGGGCTAGTAGACTCCTTTCTTCCCCTTTGTGGCACATGACATAACTCCCCCTGAATTGATATTCATGCAAGGCTTCGACCGAACTACTCCCCTTACTTACAAAATTTCATATGTAAGTAAGTACCCTCCAAGAACTCATTAAGTTTTCTAGAGAAGTAGTTCAAGATCCTTCCTCTCACCAACATTTGAGAAAGGCTTTGTGCAATTTAGTCTTGAGCTTAAAACTTAAATTGCAATAAAAATTCACGCACAAATGAAGGATTGTACCTCTCTGCCTCTTTTATCTACCTTTCTTTGTATGGGAGGTGTTGGGATCAAGATAGTAGCTCCCCCTTGCTCCTTGATCGTGTCTTGCTTTGTGATGTTGCTTCGCAACCTTTATTTTGGTTGATTTTTAATATGAAAAGGACGACCTTCTTGCTTTCTTTGCAATTCTCTTGAGTTTCTGACCTTTAGATGGTTCAGCCTTTCTTTTCTTAACTGGTTCATCAATTTGAATCTCAAGTGGAGCATCATCGGAGTCTTCAACCTTTTCTGAACTGACAGTTGTCGCAACTGTGTTGCAACTAGAGATGCAACATGTTCTGCTTCTTGTGTTGTTTCTTTCAGATGGCTGGTTTTGCAATAGTGTTCTTCAGGGCAATATCAGAACCTACTTCATCACCTGGGGACTCACTGTCAGTAGACTCTTTTAGATTGATCACTCTTTTTCCTTGTGTAAAGATTGATGGGAACATGTCCTCCATCCAAGTCAAAATATCTTCCTTCTCTTTTACTCCTTCAAGGATTGCATCAACTTGGCTTGAAATTGCAGGAGCAACACTCACTATTGTCCCTTCATCCTTTCTGGCCGTTTTTGGTACTCTTTTGAATAGCCACTAGTATTTCCTCTGTTAATGGGTTAGGAGGAACATGATAAAACAAGGCTAGTAAAGTAGTACCTTTTTCTTTCTTAGTTAAAGATGCATGGTTGATTTGGTGAGCTCGGTTGTTCCTTCAATACTTGCTACTTCCGCCATATTTGCCAACCTGAGCCCTTTCAGACCAAATATTTTGCTTTCATCTTCTTGGGGAAGAGTTGCTCTTCTCCTTCTTCTTCTTCAATAGGAAAACTTTGAACAAGAACTTCTGGAGTGAGACGGGGGGCAAGAAATTCTACAACTGCCTGCTACTTTTACAAGGAAGAGAAAAAAATAACAAAAACTCAAAAAAAAAAAAAATTTCAAATTCTCTCCACAGTGCTTATTCCTCTTTTTTTTTTGTATGCACTGTTTACAGATCATGGATCTCCTGGATGTATCACCCATTTGGGTATCCTTTCTCTTCCCTCCTTCAGTTGTTCTCTGTCAAACAGCTTATGGTTGTAACAACTTGTTGCAATAACCTTCTTCTTTACACTTTCTGATCTCTCTGCTGCTGTTCTTTGTGAATCTTGCTTCTTGATCCACACTTTCTTGATGTGGTAATCTTTCCTCTAATTCTCCTTTTGAAGGTTGTTTTGCAAATGCCCAATTATCTCTCCAGGACTTTTAAGCCTTCCTTGAGTTTGTTGCAGACTTAGGTCTTATGTGCCCTTCTTCTCCTCCACAATGAAAGCATATAGGAGCTTCAGCTTTTGTCTCTTCTTTGGGTTTGTCTTTCTTTATAGTAAAGCCTTGTAGAGCTTGAGCCTTGACAAACAAAATTTCCTTGGGCTTTCTTTTTTGTTCTTGTGAAGATTCGCCAACATATCCAAGTTCCTTTCTTACCAGCTAGGTCTTCAATTTGCTAATATGTCATCCAACTTAGCTTTCCCTTTGTTTAAAGACTCCATAGTCTTTTCAGTTTGGTGCAGCTTGTGTTGGCATTCATTCAATTTCCTTGCAGCATCTTTCTTCTCCTTCTGTAAGCATTCTTTTTCATCTTCTAGGAGTTGGTTCTTCTTCAAGATGACTTCCTTCTCTTCTTGTAGGTGCTTGTTCTCCAAGATCATCTTATCAAAACTGCGCAGATGTTTTCTTTCTCCTTCAAAATGATTTCTTTCTCTTTAGTCAGCTGCTGGTTTTGCTTCATGATGCTATCTTTCTCTTCTTCTAGATGCTTGATTTGTAGCATCATCTTGTCAAACTTCTTTAGCATTAGTCCATATCCTCTGATAAGGTCTTCATCCGTCACCTCTTCACCATCAATGCGCATCGGTTTTAGATATGCGAACCGATGTTGCAACTTCGGCTTGCAACACCTTGGTACTTGCTTGGCTTTTTGACACATTGTAAGTACGTAGTAAAGCGTACATAGTGATTAGCCATACCTTTGTCTTCTTTCAGATTCAACCTTTCTTTGGAATCTCTTTTCACTCTCGCTGACATTGAGGGATTTGCCTTCATGAATTCTTTGAAGAATGTCCCACGCTTCCTTGGGTCGAGTCACACCTCGCAATGTACTTGAATTGGTCCTCTTCAACTCCACCAAGGATTGTGCGCCGAGAGCCTCCTCATTAGCTTTTTGCTTTGTTGATCTCTTCGTGACTCCGCAGTTGCTCTTCTTCTTTGTCTCCATCTTTTATCAAAGATTTATGTGCTTGGGGTGTCCAACCTTCTTTAATGGCAATCCACGCATCGCTATCTATAGATTTGATGTATGCCCTCATGCGGCTTCCAATATGAATAATTTTTCATTCAAAAGTGGTGACAACCGGGGCGCTTCTTCTCGGCCCATCAATGTAACTTCTTCCGCGACTTAGCCGACCTTGAAAAGCAGGTGTACTCCCGAACTGTTCTCGATACCACCGAAGTTCCGTGGAAGGGTTCGGTTGTCCGGCCTATTTGTATCTTTGTTGTAACTTCATTTGCAACTTACCGTCAGTCAGAACTTGTAGTGTTAATCTTGTTAGTTCCACCAAGAGTGATTGTGTGGCTTTAAGAATTACAACCTCTCAAATGAAATGAACACACAAGTAATCTCCACTCTCTCACAAGCAAAGAAACATTCAAAACATCAAGAGGAGAGACACAAGTAAAGCAAACCACACACAAAGGAGACCCAAAAGTTGGTAACCCAGCCTCGGCCTAACCAAGCCTACATCCTGGGGCCAAGCCCTGAGAAGATAATCCACTAAAGGTGTAGGGAAAAACAAGGAGTACAGTGAGTTCCTCACTCTCTCACCACATAAGCACCTTCTCTCCTCGATTACAACAAGTGACCACGATCACCCTTCCTACCAAGGGACTACTCTCATTTGGCTCACCCTAACTCGTGAGTCTCCTGGCCTTATATAATGTGGCCCACCCTCGCCTTCACGCCCATCACGCCACATCCTCCACCTTCAGTGGATTCCACGTGATTCCGTAATTAGACTCCTTCCAATTAAGTTTGTTGCAACTCCTCGGTTGTAACACGAGTTGCAACATGACCTATCAAGTAAAGACTTCGACCAAGGCTACAAAGACCCATCGCACAACTTCAACTTTGCTTCAAGCACCTCCAACCCTCCACGGTTGAGTCCCGAAGTCATCAAGGCGTCGATCCTCCCGGATCCTACGACACTAGCCGATCCACCTCTCCATCGTGATACCTCGCCTTCACGATCCACCATGTTTGCTTTGTCAAATGGTCTTGATTTGGCTTCAATGTAGCACTCGAGAATCTTGATTGACACAATCGGCCATCAATCACCGTGATTTGTTTCTAATTAGTCAGTCACCAATCACCGAGATTATGCGCCCATTTGCATGTAATGTCATCTGTGTACGCCAAATCACTCATCAGACGGGCCACTTGATCAGTTGCCTTATCAAGCAGCATGGCATCTTCCACCAATCTTCAATCAACCATTTTCATCAATGCCAAATCCAAATGCAAGCTTTCATCCATCAAGATTTAATCAATATAGCCACTTGCATCATAATCCGCGTGCATGCAATCTTCAATCAATTAGCCTCATATATGGCCTGCATGTAATCTTTAACCACATGATCATCTACTTGCATGAAATCTTCAATCTTTGATTCATGTAGCTTTTGAAGATGATTTCTTCCAAGGATGAACTCTCCAAGCCAACTTGAAACTCTTCAGCATCTTACTATCTTGGGCTTGCACAATATTCTCCCTCCAAGTTGGATCTTGCCTCCATCTAAGTTGTAGTCACTTTCCCAACTTGGACTGCACCCAGATCGCCTCTTCAACTTGATGACAAGTGCACTCTTTTAATCCTCACCAACTTTGCCTATGTTGAATTTGTCATCTGACTTTGACCTCATGCCTTTGCTTTGACTTGTCAATTGCCTTGTCTTGGTCAACTTGCCACATCAGCTTGTGCCACGTCACCATGTGTCAAATGATGCCAACACATATGTGCATTTGCACTAACACATATCATCAAGAGACATAACACCATTCCATATAAATAGAATATTTAAATTTTTATATAAATTTTGAAAATAAAATTTTAAAATAATTATTTCGTCCATGATGCTTTCAAGAACAATACCGCAACAACCAACAAGTAATGCACATGTTTTTTTGGATAACACGCAATAAGAGAAAAAATAATTGTCCTTATTTTTGTTTTTTCAAATTATTATGGTGAAGACCGTTCACATGATAAGAATCTTAAATGGTAGGTTAACTAATAAAATCTAATGTGGGTTTTTTCAAGCAAACAAGTGGATTTATATGAGAGGAAACATTACTCATGTTAAGCTAAATGTGTCACGAGAAACCAAATTTATTATTATTGAAGATATTTCTTGTTGATGCTGAAATCTTTTTTTTATGATTAAAATAGATCTAGATCAATGGATAAGAGAGGTCGGTGACGGTTATAGAGCTTCAGTTGAGTTAAACGACTTTTTAGACAAATTCATTTGTGCTCATAGTATTAATGTCTTCTCCAAATATTAGACCTTCATTGATTGAATCTCGCTATAGGAAAATATGTAGAGAAAAGGAGGATTAGGTGTTTGTGTCGTGAGTAGTTTTTGATGGTCATGTCAAAGATTCCAATTGAAAGGAAGAGCAAAGAGAAGAGAGAGGGAGAGAGAAGAAGAGAGTACATATGATTTTAAGTGAGAGTATGTAACGGTTTAGTCCCACATTAACTATTGGTGAAGTAATTGTGTGTATATAAATGTTGGATAAATCTATTCTTTCAACCTGGGTTTTGGGGTAGTTAGACCTGATACTTGTGTGAGGGTTGGGTCTGATGGCTTGATCCATCACAAAGTGATGCACAAACTCAATCGTTGTTGTGATCCAAAGTTCTTCTTATATAGTCCTGGGACTTCTTCGGAGTGTGTTAGCACGGAGATAGTTGAGTGTCTGGAGCTAATTGGTTGTCGGTACTTTCCATGTGGTTATGATGACCCTTGATCTATCATCCAAGGGCTTACTATTATGTCATATGTCTTTTGATAATTTATACCCATAACTAATAAATTTTAATGTTCTTTTTTCCAAGCAAACAATCAGATTTATATGAGAGGAAACATTATTCCTGTTAAGCTAAATGTGTCACGAGAAACCAAAATTTTTATTAATATATATATATATATATATTATCAAGATCTGCACGAATCTCGATGAGGAAAGTTACTGTGGATGTAGGGTCAGATGAGGGGCATGGCCCATGGGGCGGCAAAGAGACGTGTAGCGGAGTGGGTTGCCTTTAACTCACGCGTTTCCAACGTGGGGCCCGTTTAATATTGGATCCCAATCACGAGGCACAGCGCTCTATGCACGGACGTGATGTACGTTTAAAGAATTGGTGTCCATATCAGCCGTCTAAATTCCTCGTGATCAGAGTTTTCTTAAAGATCGCTTATCGGATGTGTGGTCTCCATCCCGCTCGCTGTATCCGGACCCATTAGTATCTGTATCTGCCTGTCTTTTTGCAAATAAATCCCTCACCTAACTCCTATTCACATTCCAACCCTCAACTCCCTTTTATTTATTTATTTATTTTAATAAATATGTAAAAATATTAATACAAAAGGAGGATATCTTTGTGTATCATATACAATAAGAGTAATGATATATAAGCCGACTGAGTTTCACTAATTGCTTTCACTAATCTAATCTTAGATTAGTGAAAGCAATTCGTGGAACTCAGTCGGCTTATATATCATTACTCATACAATAATGACTGATACCTCTAACAATAGATGCCTTTCTAACCTTAAAGTTTACTCCTAGGAATGCTGAGATGGCTCTTCGCACATAAACACCAAGCTCTTAATTATGGACTCTATCCCGAGTAGCTTCGGTTTTTGGATAGTTAAGTTGCATCACACTATTTTTTGTTAGAAAATCAAAATCTTTCAAATACAAAAGTATAAAAAATAAATTCTAAAAATCATATTATGTATATATAAATAAAAATTTATGAGAAGAAAAAAAAAAGAAAAGCAAAGAACGAAAAACAAAAAGATGGTGTCTTTTATTTGTTTGTTTTTCGTGGGATGGCTGTTTGTCAGGAGTCAAACAGTTGGAACGTAGAAGTCTTTCAACTTTAACTTCACTTTTGTTGTTCCAAATCTCCACATCAGCATCAAAACCTACCCTCCATTCTCTTTGGATCTCTCTTGATCCACCCATGGAGATCCATAGATCTCAGCTTGAAGCTTGAAGCTTGAGCTAAGCTTTTCATGGCTACTATCTTGTCCTGCTCTTTCTCCTTGGCAATGGTGACTGGATGAAGAACATCCTCTTGGATCTGCTTCTTGCTCTGCTCTTCTTCCAGTGATGCCCCTTTTGATAGTCCTTGTACTCTGTGTCTTCTTCTTTGCTTCTCCTTGTTCTGGCATGTATTTGTCTCTCTTTCTTGTTCAAAAGATGTGTTTTTTTGAGTTGAATCTCATAACTTGCTTGATTTGTAGGAAGAGTTATAGCTCCAAGTAATTCACCATTGGCAATGCCAGAGCCTCCTAGAGCTCAGAACATGAGACCAATTCATTCTCCAAGAAGACATAATGGTATTACTTATTTATTTATTTATTTTTTCTCTCTAAGGAAGAGTTCAATTTGATCTTAACTCATTTCTGTTGATTTCAATAGTGAGTTCCTCTCTGTCAAAGTATCACCACAGTGCACCACCTCAAAGCCAAGGTTTGTTGTTGTTTCTTAATTTGTTACTGGTGAGAATTGTGTTGTTTATTGTTCATTGTTTGTGAATTTTGGATTGCTTTTTTAATTTTTTTTATAGATTGTGAGGGAATGTCCTGTTCTAATCCACTCACTCTAACTCCAATTGGTTCACCCTGTGCTTGTGTATACCCTGTGCAAGTTGAAATTGATCTTGGTGTTGCTCCATATCAACTGTTTACAATGATTCCTGAACTAGAAATTGAGGTTGCAGCAGGGACATATCTGAAGCAAAGCCAAATCAGAATAATGGGTGCTAGTCCTAGTACCCGAAATCCCGAAAAAACAGCAGTTACTATTGATTTGGTGCCACTAGGGGGAAAGTTTGATAACATGACTGCATTTCTGATTTATGAGAGATTTTGGCAGAAGAAGGTGCCGATAAATGTCTCGCTTTTTGGTGATTATAATGTGATATATGTTCTTTATCCCGGTAATGTTCACTTTATTCTTGTTATCCATGTTTCATTGATTTCCATATTGTTTTGGCTCATCAAACATGACCACAGGACTTCCTTCTTCTCCACCGATGTCGGGAGTATCATCGGGTCCTGTCCCATCCACTATTGGAAGTCATGAAAATCCTCTATCTGCAAATGTGCCTCCTAGAAAGAGGCATAGTATGATCCCTGCAACTAGCGGGATCATCGTATTTTCCTTGTGTACCTTTGCCTTGATCTGCTTTGTGATGAGTTTTGTCCTATGGAAATTGAAGAGTATCGGTAGATCACAATCTGCTGTTGCTGCTGCGATCACTGCTCCAAGTAGTAAGAAAGACGGTAGGGAAATGCTCTACTGTTGTATATGCCTGTTTTTCTATCGATCAAGATTGAAGAAGCATAAATCAGTGTTATCGTGCAGGTGTCAGGTCTATAGCATCTCCTAGTGTTACAAGATCAACATCAAGGTCTTTCGCTCACAATGTCACTACATTCCCCTCTTCAGTAAAGACATTTTCCTTGACTGAAATTGAGAGGGCCACCGATACATTTAGCTCTCAAAAGGTTCTGGGTGAAGGTGGATTTGGCATTGTTTACCATGGTGTTATGGAGGATGGAAGCGAAGTCGCAGTGAAGTTGCTTACAAGGAAGGACCATAACGGGCATCGTGAGTTCATCGCTGAAATTGAGATGCTCAGCCGACTTCATCACCGCAATCTTGTCAAATTGATTGGTATATGTATTGAAGGACACGTCAGATGTCTCGTGTTTGAGCTTATAAGCAATGGAAGTGTGGAGTCCCATTTGCATGGTAAATTTAGAAATCTTGCCGATACTATATCTATATAATTCTAGTAAATTTGGTTCAAATGTTTGTGTTTTTTCTGTTGTTTTGATGAAATAGGTGCTGACAAGTGGAAGGGAATTCTCGATTGGGATGCACGGCTGAAGATCGCACTTGGTGCGGCAAGAGCATTGGCATATCTGCATGAGGACTCCAATCCTTGCATCATTCACCGTGATTTTAAGGCCAGCAATGTTCTATTGGAGGATGATTTCACTCCCAAGGTCTCGGACTTTGGATTGGCAAGGGAAGCATCAGAAGGAAGCAGACATATTTCAACTAAAGTCATGGGAACTTTCGGGTAATTAACTTCGCAAACAATTTCTTTTCTGCAGTGCTTGCTGTGATAGTCTATGACTGAAAATTGGAAAGTAATTTAATCATAGAACTTCATGATATTGAAAACAATTCACTCTCTGCAGTTGTGACTGCCGACAAATCATCCTGACATAACTGAATTCTTCAGGATTTGAAAAGGAAAATGTCTATTGCAGGTATGTGGCTCCAGAATACGCAATGACAGGGCATCTGCTAGTGAAGAGTGATGTCTACAGCTACGGCGTGGTGCTGGTGGAGCTTCTATCAGGGAGGAAGCCGGTGGACATGTCGCAACCTCAGGGGTCGGAAAACCTTGTGACATGGGCACGCCCGCTGCTCACCAGCAAAGAAGGATTGCAGAAACTAGTAGACCCTTCTCTTGATGGAAAATTCGATTTCGATAACATGGCTAAAGTGGCAGCAATAGCCTCCATGTGTGTTCACTTGGAAGCATCTCAGAGGCCATTCATGGGGGAAGTAGTGCAAGCATTGAAGCTGATATGCAATAGCATGGATGAAAACAATGAGTCATCTTTTGCTGCTGAACATGAGAGCAGCTCCTGGAATGGCGGCACACCACAATTGAACTATGGCTTTACACCATCTTCATTTTCATCCATGGAGTATGTTTCAGATCCACTGGGAGATTTACAGAGGGTAAGCAGATCTGGTCCTCTGAGAACAAAGAGAAAGAGGTCTGCTTTTCAAAGACTGAGGGGTAGCATGAGTGAGCATGAGTTCCTTTCCCGACGATTCGGCAGAAAACGAAACCTTGTTTGACTTCTCTGAGTTAGTTTTTCTTTCATGGAGGGGAAAATCCTCCATCTCTTAACCTCAAATGTACAGATGATCTTCATGAATCTGTCTGATATTCTTGGCTGCTATCTCATGAAATTCTGTAGTTTTTTCTGCAATTGTATTAAGATCAATTACACGGCAACCTAATAGATTCAATTATCAAAACAGGCAGCAGAACAGGGCAATCTGTCTGATATTCTTGGCTGTTTTCTCAAGAAATTGTGCAGTTTTTCAGTAATTGCAATAAGATAGATAATAGGGAAATCTGATAGATTCATTCCACATTACCAAAAATAGACTCAATTATCAAAATCATGAAAACAAGTCTTCTAGTGAGAACAGGCAGCAGAAAACTTTGAAGGACATCACAAAGGGAAAATAGTTGAGAACAAGAAGTCTTTTGGAAATAAGAAAAACTAGGCATTCTGCTGAATATCATGGAATGAAGGGGCTTAGTAACCACCCTTGAGATCATTGACCACATCATAGGGGATGGGGGTGACAGTCTCCAGTGTGGCGCATTCTACCATGAAACCCGGCTTGGGACCCTCAGGCTTCCTCTTGGTGCTGATTTTCTCACCACGAGCCTTTGCCTCTGCCTTCAGCTCATCATTCTTTTTCTTCCTCAGGCGAAATTCCTCTGTGCATCTCGAAGGCATCACATGCTCCACTCTGACATGGATCCTCTTCCTTATGATCCTATTCCCCACCTGAAAACAGTAACCAATAACAAATCTTAGACATTTGAGTGTTAAAACATCACTTAAACACTACAATACATGCCTGCCTTGAAGAGAAAGTTCAGATCATTTGTACTACAGTGCACCAAATTACAATATCTTTATAACAATATACCCCATAGTTTATTACCTTGGCTTCAAGGGAGTTCAATAAGCCATATCAAATCTATGGCTATATATATATATATATATATATATATATATATATACAGACACACATACAGTTTTGAGTAACATACAAAGCAAAGATAGAATTCAGTAACCCTAGATTAATTGGGTTGATATAGACATATGACCACTTGCCACCAAATGTGCAGCAGCTATTTTTCATACCGCTGATAAAAGAGTAACAGATACACAAATATATTGTTTAATAAAGAGCACAAGTACCTATAAAAATTTTTAGACATTTGAGTGTTAAAACGTAGCTTAAACACTACAATAAGTGCACTGAATTACAATATCCTTATAACAATATACCCCATAGTTTATTACCTCGGCTTCAAGATTAGCAAATACTTGATGATCCCATTATCACACACCAGGTGACAAAGCACATAGTACATATTCAAGGGAGTTCAATAAGCCATATCAAATCTACAGCTATACATATATATACAGTTTTGAGTAACATACAATGCAAAGATAGAATTCAGTAACACTAGATTAATTGGGTTGATATAGATATATGACCACTTGCCGCCAAATGTGCAACAGCTATTCATACGGCTGATAAAAGAGTAACAGATACACAAATATATTGTTTAATAAAGAGCACAAGTACCTACTTCTCTTACACTTGAAATCAAATTCCACTAGATTTGCAACACTCAAGTGAAGCCTATGATCCATCTCATACTAGCAGAGAATGTGAAAATGGCTGTCATTATTTAAAATCACAATTATATGAAAACACTCAGTTAACAGCTACTGAAAATTGACAAACTCATTCCTTTTCACAAGGTTGACAATAAATTTGAAACTTTGGATCAAGTTTTCAACTTTCTAATGTCCAAGTAGTATCACAAAGTTACAATTACATGTAATAAAGTCAATTAAATAATTACTGAAAAGAAACAAACTCCTTTCTTTCTACAAGAACCATAAAATTTGCAAGTTTGGACAAGTTCTCAACTTTCAATGTCTCCATTATTTTCATAAGCAAATCAATAACAAATCAAGAAATCAAAGCACAATAATAGATCCCAATTCGGTGAACTGATCAAGATCCGAAAATTAAAAATGATAGGGAGATGAATACCTGCTTGTTAACCTCGACGCCAATGGCGCGCTTAGTGACGTTCCAGACCTTGCCTGTGCGGCCATGGTAGAACTTGTGCGGCATTCCCTTGTGCACCGCGCCGTTCACCTTGATGTCCACGTGGTCGCCGATCTTATATGTCCGGAGGTAGGTCGTCAAGGGGATGTACCCCTTCTTCCTAAACGGCCTAGAGAAGAGATCCCTCGTCCGAGATCGAACTCCGTGTCCCGCCGGCATCTTCTCCGCAGCTCGCCGCCCTCAATTGAGAAGATGAGAGATGGAGGCTATGAAACCCTAACCATGTTTTTTGGGCAGCTTCAGCAATTTGTACTCATTTGCAAGCGAGCTAAAAAGACCAAACTACCCCTTTGGGCTTTTCTTGTGGACTAATAAAAGAGATGAAAGCTTTTCTAATATCTAAGAAAGGGAATTAATTATATGGAATTTTGTTTTCCCAATACAATTAAATAATAATTAACTATTCATCCCCCGAATAGTGCACAATTTATCTATAAATCTTTGGAGTTGGCAGGAGTGTAGTGTAATAGTATTTTAGGTATATATGTTTTGGGTAGAGAATAATGTCAAATAGTGTCAAAAATTAATAGGAAATTTGCCCTACAATCATATAATTAAAATTATATATATATATATATATATATATATATATATATATAAAGGGTTGTTACTCTCCGGCCGGCAGCAAGTGCGGCCGACGCATGAAAACACCCATACAAACAAATTAAATCCAAATGCACTAACACCCATGTGAAATGCAAATCCAAATGCATTAGCACCCATGTGAAATGCATTGGTGTGTTCATGGGCCGGCCGCACTTGTGGCCCGCCGGATAGCAATAGCCCTATATATATATATATATATATATATACACACACACACACATGGGTGTTATTGCATTTGGATGTAATTTGTTTGTATGGGTGTGTTCATGGGTAGACAGAACTTGCGGCCGACCGGATAAAACATTATTATTATTATTATTATATATAATAATTATCTATATATATATATATAATAATTATAAAAAAATGTAGATTGATATGAATATATCAAGAGTGGACACATGTCACTCATTCAGTCCAAACACCCAGCAGTATTAAGGCTAACCACCTGCCCTCATCCTCACCCTCCACGTAGCCGACCCAAACTTTGGTTGAAGCCTCTCCCCCTTGTCACGTCCTTAGGCTACACCCTCGCACAAATCAAAGTAACTGAGGTTCCTGAGCGAGTGATGGCGCCAGAAAACAAGTCCCTCAAGCAGACAAGTTCTGGCCAACCAACAAGGTGAATGAACTCTCTTACACTAGCTCACAACACAAGAGAATGAAGAAGCTAAGTAAGCAACACAAGATCACACACCAAGAACACAAGTGTTTGAGAGATGAAATCTATTCTCATTCAAGCTCTCTTGCTTACCAACAAGCAACTGAACTCTCCTCTTAGAGAAGAGGATCTCCTAAGTCAAACAATGAGTATGGTCTACCACCAACTTGTCCCATCACATAGACTCTTCAGCCCTTACAAACATGGGCTACACTACACTACTTTACAGCTGTAAAGAAAGGAAATATCCAGCCATGTATGGCTACATGAAAGTATACACACTAACATACATGCACCATACAACCATGTCTTGGTCTAACATGACCAAATGAACCAACTAGTCAAGGTTACATAGCATCACAAGTAAAAACAGTCAAGTAACAAATCAACCAGCTCTCAGCTTATGTGCGGGCTCGAGTGCGAGTCGTGACACTCTCCCACACCCATCACAGCGATGTCCTCATCACGGGCTGTGGCAAGAACCTCCTCCTGCGCAACTCCACTCGGTCGACCTCTCCCCAGATCTTCCCCGTCTTCATGATATGGCTTCAAGTTACTCACATGAAAAACCTTGTGAATTTTCAACCTTGGGGGCAGCTGCGCTGAAGTGCCAATTCGTCTCAAGATTCTGAATGGCCCTTCATACTTCTTCATCAACCCCTCGTGAAGGTGCCTCGCCGACTTGAATTGCTTGTATATCATCTTCACCATTACTAAATCATCAACTTCAAATTCAAGTGGCCTTCTCCTTTGATCAACCCAATGTTTCATCCGAGCAACAGCATGCTCTAGGCAGGGCTTGGTCAGCTCTCTCTCATCATCCTGCAAACAGGTCCTGGCTGCTAAGGTTGCTCTTATTGATCTTGCAGCCAAGGCACTTGGAGTTAGGGGCTGTTGTCCCTGCACTACCTCAAATGGGCTCTTTCTAATGGCTTCAGATCTCTGCAGATTATAGGAGAACTAAGCAACATCCAAATGATCAACCCAGTCTTGCTGATTTGCTGCAACAACGTGGCGCAAATACAACTCCAGCAATGCATTCATGCGCTCAGTCTGCCCATCAGTTTGGGCGTGCATACTTGTGGAAAACTTCAGCTCAGTGCCCAGCAACCTAAAGATACCTTTTCACAAGCCGCCTGTGAATCAAGAGTCTCGATCACTAATAATACTTGAAGGAACTCCCCAATACTTCACCACAAAAGACATGAACAAACCAGCAACTTCATCCGTAGAACATTTCGCAGGGGCTAGGATAAAAGTCCCATACTTAGAGAATCTGTCCACGATGACAAAAATAGGGCCAAACCCCTTTGAATATGGCAACGCAGAGATGAAGTCTAGCGAGAGACTCTCCCACGGCCTCTCAGGAATGGGCAAGGGTTGCAGCAAGCCTGCAGGCAATTTGGCCTCCCCCTTGTCCTCTTGACATGTCAAACAAGTCTTCACAAAGAACTCAACATCAACCACCATCTTGGGCCAAAAATATACTTCTCGCACCAATGCATGAGTCCTCTAAACACCTGGGTGACCAGCCCACAAATTATCATGGCATTCCTTGAGAATCCTCCTCCTCAAGTTCACCCACTTTGGCACATATAGGCGCCTTCCTTTGGCATAGAGGAGCCCATCCTCTAGCCAGAATTTCTGAGTTTTCCCCCCTTCCACCAACTTGATCAAGTCCTGAGCAACACTATCAACCTTTAATCCCTCCTTGATACTATCTTTCAGTTCACCCTGCACCTGAAATACAGCAACCAACACTGCCTTCCTGCTGAGCGCATCCGCCACATAGTTTACCTTCCCTGGCTTGTACAACAGCATATAGTTGAATTTAGCCAGGAAGTCCTGCCATCTTGCTTGTTTGGGGCTCAGCTTCTTTTGGGATTGGAAGTAGGAGGTTGCAACATTATCAGTCATGAGAGTAAACTCCGAACCAAGTAAGTAATGTCTCCATGTTCTCAAACAATGCACTATGGCCGTCATCTCCTTCTCTTGAATGGTGTATCTCCTCTCCACATCATTCAACTTTCTACTTTCAAAGTTGAGTATTCTGTTAGTTTAATTCTTGAAATATTTCCCTCTATCTTTATTCAAAGCATGAGAAGGTTGAGAGAGACCGTCTACAACAGCTGACAAATCTCAACTCAAACTATATGAACAAAGAACTGCCTGCTATCTTGGAAAGGGAACTGGAGAAGGAGATCTCGGTTGTTAGGCCAGTCTTAGCTAACACTTATTGAAAAAACGATATCTTCAGCAATAGACAATTCATTCCAGGTTTCTTTTTCTTCATCATCTTTTCTCTCCACAGAATAATATTATGATCATATTTATGTACATAAAAGGATACCTTTTCTCCAGAGGGGGGTTGGGGACAAGGCACTGAGTTAGTTGGACAATTCTATCAGTTCAGAAATTGAAGCTACAGTGGCTCGACAAATTCAGGGACAGTTCCAAACTTCTGGCAACCAAGCTCTTCAGGCATGCAAGTTAGACAAGATGATACTAATGAGCTAGTTAGCTGGTCATTAAATCCTTGAACTAAAATTGAGAATCAATTTGCATTGATGAGACATTTTGTCTCACCTTATACTCTGAACTATAGTTTCTATCTTGGTATTTCCAAGCAGGATGCCCTTTGGCTTACGTTGCAATCCTCAGTTATTCCTGTGTTTAAGCATTCTTGCAAATCGAAGTAGTGTCATATTGACATAATCCATTATTTGACTTCTCGAGTCAGCACTGTCAACTTTTTGTGATTGGGTAGTAGTGTATCTTAGTGTGAATTAGTTTGATATTTATGCAAACGTCATGATTGGGTTTGTATGTGGTCGCTGCAATTTTCATCAATCCATGAGTGGATGCCAGCTATATGCACTCACTATACCCGAAGGGTAAACTGTAAAGAGTCCAGGGTTGTTACAAACTGTGCTTGTCTGTCCGTTTGATTTTTTGTATGTATTCTGAGCTGAAGTTGGCTATTCATGATTTAAGTTTTACTCTATTATAGCCAAAGTTGAGTATTGTGTTAGTTCAATTCTTGAAATATTTCCCTCAATCTTTATTCAAAGCATGAGAAGGTTGAGAGAGACCATCTGCAGCAGCTGACAAACCTCAACTCGAACTATTTGAAAAAAGAACTACCTCCTATCTTGGAAATGGCGCTGGAGATGGAGATCTCGGTAGTTGGGTCAGTCTTAGCTCACACAATCACACCAGTTATTGAAAAAATGATATCTTCAGCAATAGACAATTTATTCCATGTTTCTTTTTCTACATCATCTTTTCTCTCCACAGAATATTATTATGATCATATTTGTGTACTTAAAAGGATACCTTTTCTCCAGAGGGGGGTTGGGGGCAAGGCACTGAGTCAGTTGGACAAATCTATCAGTTCAAAACTTGAAGCTATAATGGCTAGGCAAATTCAGTGACAGTTCAAAACTTTTGGCAAGCAAGCTCTTCAGGCATGCATGTTAGATAAGATGATACTAATAAGCTAGTTAGCTGGTCATTAAATCCTTCAACTAAAATTGAGAATCAAGTTTCATTGATGAGACATTTTGTTCCACCTTATACTCTGAACTATAGTTTCTAACTTGGTATTTCCAAGAAGGATGCCCTTTGGCTTATATTGCAAGCCTCAGTTATTCCTTTGTTTAAGCATTCTTGCAAATTGAAGTAGTATCATATTGACATAATCCATTATTTGATTTCTCGATTCAGCACTGTCAACTTTTTGTGATTGGGTAGTAGTGTATCTTAGAGTGAATTAGTTTGATTTTTATACAAATGTCATGATTGGGTTTGTATGTGGTTGCTACATTCTTCATCAATCCATCAGTGGATGCCAGCTATATGCACTCACCATACCCGATAGGTAAACTGTAAAGAGTCCAGGGCAGTTACAAACTGTGTTTGTCTGTCCGTTTGATTTTCTGTATGTATTTTGAGCTGAAGTTGGCTATGCATGATTGAAGTTTTACAGTATTATAGCCAAAGTTGAGTTTTGTGTTAGTTCAATTCTTGAAATATTGCCCTCCATCTTTATTCAAAGCATAAGAAGATTGAGTGAGGCCATCTGCAGCAGCTGACAAATCTCAACCCAAACTATATGAACAAAGAACTGCCTGGTATCTTGGAAAGGACGCTGGAGAAGGAAATCTCAGCAGTTTGGCCAGTCTTAGCTCACACAATCACACCAGTTATTGAAAAAATGATATCTTCAGCAATAGACGATTCATTCTATGTTTCTTTTTCTACATCATCTTTTCTCTCCATAGAATAATATTATGATCATATTTATGTACATAAAAGGATACATTTTCTCCAGAGGGGGGGTGGGGACAAGGCACTGAGTCAGTTGGATAATTCTATCAGTTCTAAACTTGAAGTTGCAGTGGCTCGGCAAATTCAGGGACGCAACCAAGCTCTTCAGGCATGCAAGTTAGACAAGATGATACTAATAAGCTAGTTAGCTGGTCATTAAATCCTTGAACTAAAATTGAGAATCAATTTGCATTGATGAGACATTTTGTTCCACCTTATACTCTTAACTATAGTTTCTAACATAGTATTTCCAAGCAGGATGCCCTTTGGCTAACTTGGAAATCCTTAGTTATTCTTGTGTTTGAGCATTCTTGCAAATCGAAGTAGTATCATATTGACATAATCCATTATTTGACTTCTCGATTCAGCACTGTCAACTTTTTGTGATTGGGTAGTAGTGTATCTTAGTGTGAATTAGTTTGATTTTTATGCAAATGTCATGATTGGGTTTGTATGTGGTTGCTGCATTCTTCATTAATCTATCAGTGGATGCCAGCTATATATATGCACTCACCATACCCGATGGGTAAACTGTAAAGAGTCCAGGGTAGGTACAAACTGTGCTTGTCTGTCCGTTTGATTTTCTATATCTATTCTGAGCTGAAGTTGATTGAAGTTTTATACTATTATAGCCAAAGGTGAGTATTGTATTAGTAAATTCTTGAAATATTGCCCTCCATCTTTATTCAAAGCATAAGAAGGTTGAGAGAGACCATCTTGTAAGGATCGAACGAAGGACCTGAGCAATAGAAAGAAGGAGAAGAAGAAGCACACACACAGAAAAACAGGATTTACGTGGTTCGGTCCAAGATGACCTACGTCCACAGCCGCAGTAGAGTTTCTGTTATTTTCTCACAAAATTAGGGTTTACAAAATACAAAGATATTTATATAGAGTCAGGAAAACCGAGCCTAAAATCCCACACGGGCCTGGGCCTAAAATAAAAATTTGCTTTTAGGGGCTCTGCCCCTGGAAAACCCCGCAAGGGGCCCGCCGAGGCGCTCGCGCCCTCGGACTCCCACAAGCGACGTGATCAAGGTCGTCAGGGCATCCATCAGACTCCACATGCTCAACAATCTCCCACTTGGAGGCTGATCAAATCAACTGCACTCTCACCATTGTAAACCCAATAAACTGTATAGAACAAACTCCACTAATGCGGCGCCTTCTCATCAATCAACCCTGAAGGCCTGCTCTGTGGTGACTACCTTGGTTAACATATCTGCAGGGTTATTTGAACCAAGGATCTTCATCAAAGACAATGTACCACCACTAATTAACTCTCTGATGAAGTGATACCTCAACTGAATATGTTTCCACCTTGCATGAAACACAGGATTCTTGGCAAGATGAATAGCACTCTGACTGTCACTATATAGAACACTGTCTGCTTGTTTCTTGCCCAATTCCTCAAGAGCATTCTTTAACCAAATCATTTCCTTGTTGGCTTCTGAAATTGCCATATATTCTGCCTCTGTGGTAGACAGAGCAACACTTTTCTGAAGTCGGGACAACCAACTAACTATTGTTCCTCCCATGGTGAAAATATACCCAGTAGTACTTCTCCTTGTATCTAAACAACCACCCAAATCTGTATCAGAGAATCTTGCCAAAATAGCATCTCTTTTCCTGAAACATAATGCAACTTTAGAAGTACCTTTTAAGTAGCGCAATAGCCACTTAACTGCTTCCCAGTGCTCTCTCCCTGGATTAGACATGAATCTGCTAACAACTCCCACTGCATGAGCAATGTCTGGCCTCGTACACACCATTGCATACATAACACTACCAACTGCAGATGCATATGGAACTTTAGCCATTTCTATCTTGTCTTCATCCGTTTGAGGTGACTGCTTCTTTGAAAGATTGAAGTGACTTCCCAAAGGCGTACTTCTGATCTTGGCATCCTGGAGACTGAACTTTCTCAACACTTTTCCAATATATTTCTCTTGGGATAATGTTAGAGAACCTTCATCTCTGTTCCTGCTGATGCTTATACCAAGTATCTGCTTTGAAGCACCCAAATCCTTCATTTCAAATACTTCAGACATTTGTTTCTTCAATCTGTTGATTTCACTCATGTCAGCCCCTGCAATTAACATGTCATCAACATATAACAGTAATATGATGAATGATGAATCAAATTTCTTCAAGTAGCAGCAATGATCCAAAGCACATTTCTTGTACTCATTCCTCATCATAAAACTGTCAAATTTTAAATACCACTGTCTCGGTGCTTGCTTCAAACCATATAAACTTTTCTGCAACTTACAAACCAAGTTTTCTTTCCCAACTACCTGAAAACCCTCTGGTTGTGCCATGTAGATGTCTTCCTCAAGATCACCATGCAAGAATGCAGTCTTAACATCTAGTTGTTCTAGATGTAAGTCCTCTGCGGCCACGATACTCAACACAAGTCTAATAGTAGTCATCTTGACCACTGGAGAGAAAATCTCATTGTAGTCAATGCCCTTCTTCTGCTGAAAACCTTTGACCACTAGCCTTGCCTTGTATCTTTTACTGCCATCATGCTCTTCCTTGATCCTGAACACCCACTTATTCTGCAAAACTTTCTTTCCTGTTGGTAACTTAGTCAAACACCAAGTTTCATTCATCTCAAGTGATCTCATCTCCTCATTCATGGCTAACTCCCACTGAGCCGAATCATCCATCTGTACTGCCTCAGAATAACATTGAGGCTCACCATTCTCTGTCAGAAGCAAATAATTTGCTGAAGGAGAGTATCTCTGTGGAGGTCTCGAAACTCTGGTGGATCTTCTCACTTCAATCTCTGGAGTAGCTGGAACTACATCCTCTGTATTTCTGTTCCCTGAACTCCCACTATTCCTTGCAAGATCATCTTCTGTAATGTCTTCCAACACCACCTCATCTTTTTCAATCTGTTTCCTTGTAGCATCAGACTTTCCTGCAAGCATGTCCTTGTACATAACATTCTCATTGAATGTGACATCCCTGCTTCTAATGATCTTCCTGCTCGACTCATCCCAGAAACGGTAACCCATATCATTTGAGCCATAGCCAATAAAGATACACTTCTTTGATTTGGGATCAAGCTTGTCTCTGTCAGAATCCTTAACAAGTACATAGGAAACACAGCCAAAAACTCTTAAGTATGAAAGATTTACTTCTTTCCCTTGCCATTCCTCCTCAGGAATTCTGAACCCCAAAGGAACTGAGGGTCCTCGATTAATGAGATGAGCTGCTGTACTTACTGAATTTGCCCAGAACATTTTAGGCAACCCTGCATGAAGTCGCATGCTTTTAGCCCTCTCATTCAAGGTTCTGTTCATCCTTTCAGCAATGCCATTCTGCTGTGGTGTCTCTGGAGTCGTCTTCAGCATTCTGATTCCATTCATAGCACAATACTCAATGAATTCAGAGCTACTGTACTCACCACCATTATCAGACTTCAGGCATTTGATCTTTAAGCCGGTTTCATTCTCAACCTCGGCTTTCCACTTCTTGAAAGTAGCAAAAACCTCAGATTTATGTTTCAAGAAATAAACCCATACCTTCCTAGTGGAATCATCAATGAAAGTGACATAGTACCGTGAACCTCCCAATGAAGAAACTGATGTTGGCCCGTACACATCTGTATGAACTAGCTCTAACTTCTCATCCTTGGGCATCTTCCCTGATTTTGCAAAAGTAACTCTTTTCTGCTTTCCAAGTACACATGGTTCACAGAAACTTACTTCCACATTCTTCAATTCTGGAATTTTCCCTTTGGAAACCAGCATCTTCATACCCTTCTCACTCATATGGCTGAGTCTTTGGTGCCACAGAGTTGAAAGACCAGCATCATCAAAAACTGCATTGACTTCACCAAATGGTAGTTCAGCTATGTATAGAGTCCCTTTCTTGCAGGCACGGGCAACAACTAAACTTCCCTTGACTATTTTCCACTCACCGGATCCAAAAATAACACGATATCCCTGATCATCTAACTGTCCCACAGACATCAACATCCTTTTCAGACCTGGAATATATCTGACATCCTTCAACACCCAACAAATACCCATATTTGTTTTCAGATTGATGTCTCCCATGCCTTCAATTTCCAAAGTTTCATCATCCGCAAGACGAACTTTGCCAAAATTTCCAGATCTGAAATTCTGTATCATATCCTTGCAGGGTGAAGCATGAAATGAAGCACCAGAATCCATGATCCAGGATTCAATCGGGCACTCAACACAGCAAACCAATGCATCATCTACATCTTCTGTTGCTGAATTAACTGACTTGTCTTCCTTCTTCTTGGGTACGGATGGAGCCGTACATTGATTTCTGAAGTGACCAGTCTTCTGACAGTTCCAGCATGTGATATCCTTGCGAACTTTCGACTGACCTCTCTTCTTTGACTTAGATCTACCGCGCCATTGATTCTGTCCCCTTTCAACTTTTCTGCCTCTGCTTTCTGTACTCAACAAAGAACCTGATGATTCCCCAGAACTTCTCCTTCGAATATCTTCGCCAAGAATCAGATCTCGAATTCCTTCAAAGGTTAGCTTAGTAGTCCCGGATGAACTGTTGACTGCTGTAACTGTTCCTGCCCAACTCTCTGGCAACGAAGATAATAAAAACAAAGCTTGCACTTCATCATCGAATTTAATATCTACTGAAACCAACCTTGACAATATAGTATTAAATTCGTTCACATGATCAGTGACACAAGCCCCTTCCTTTATCTTCGTGTTGACTAATTGGCGAATCAAGAATACCTTGTTTGAAGCAGACGGCTTTTCATACATATTCGACAACGCCTTCAGTAGACCATGGGTTGTCGTCTCCTTGACGATGTTGTAGGCGACTTTCTTGGTCAGCATCAATCGGACCACACCAAGAGCTTGCCGATCCAACAGATCCCAATCTTTCTGACTCATCTGATCTGGCTTCTCCCCTAACAGAGGTTCGTGCAACTTCTTTTGGTACAGATAATCCTCAACTTGCATCTTCCAAAACCCGAAGTCGCTACCATCAAACTTGTCGATCTTGACTTTTCCTTCTTCGGCCATCCCTCTTCAACGAACCTGGCTCTGATACCAGTTGTAAGGATCGAACGAAGGACCTGAGCAATAGAAAGAAGGAAAAGAAGAAGCACACACACAGAAAAACAGGATTTACGTGGTTCGGTCCAAGATGACCTACGTCCACGGCCGCAGTAAAGTTTCTGTTATTTTCTCACAAAATTAGGGTTTACAAAATACACAGATATTTATATAGAGTCAGGAAAACAGGGCCAAAAATCCCCCGCAAGCGACGTGATCAAGGTCGTCAGGGCATCCATCAGACTCCACATGCTCAACACATCTGCAGTAGTTGACAAACCTCAACTCAAACTATATGAACAAAAAACTGCCTGCTATCTTGGAAAGGGCGCTGGAGAAGGAGATCTCGGCAGTTTGGCCAGTCTTAGCTCACACAATCACACCAGTTATTGAAAAAATAATATCTTCAGCAATAGACGATTCATTCCAGTTTTCTTTTTCTATATCATCTTTTCTCTCCATAGAATATTATTATGATCATATTTATGTACTTAAAAGGATACCTTTTCTCCACAGGGGGGTTGGGGGCAAGGCACTGAGTCAGTTGGACAAATCTATTAGTTCTAAACTTGAAGCTGCAGTGGCTCGGCAAATTCAGCGACAGTTCCAAACTTCTGGCAAGCAAGCTCTTCAGCCATGCAAGTTTGACAAGATGATACTAATAAGCTAGTTAGCTTGTCATTAAATCCTTGAACTAAAATTGAGAATCTATTTTCATTGATGAGACATTTTGTTCCAACTTATACTCTGAACTATAGTTTCTAACTTGGTATTTCCAAGCAGGATGCCCTTTGGCTTACTTTGCAATCCTCAGTTATTCCTGTGTTTGATCATTCTTGCAAATCGAAGTAGTGTTATATTGACATAATCCATTATTTGATTTCTTGATTCAGCACTGTCAACTTTTTGTGATTGGGTAGTAGTGTATCTTAGTGTGAATTAGTTTGATTTTTATGCAAATGTCATGATTGGGTTTGTATGTGGTTGCTACATTCTTCATCAATCTATTAGTGGATGCCAGCTATATATATGCACTCATCATACCCGATGGGTAAACTGTAAAGAGTCCAGGGTAGTTACAAACTGTGCTTGTCTGTCCGTTTGACTTTCTGTATGTATTCTGAGCTGAAGTTGGCTATGCATGATTGAAGTTTTATACTATTATAGCCAAAGGTGAGTATTGTGTTCAATTCTTGAAATATTGCCCTCCATCTTTATTCAAATCATTAGAAAGTTGAGAGAGACCATCTGCAGCAGCTGACAAATATTAACTCAAACTATATGAACAAATAACTGCTTGCTATCCTGGAAAGGGTGTTGGAGAAGGAGATGTCAGCAGTTGGGCCAGTCTTAGCTCACACAATAATTTAATTCAGAAATTGAATTTTTATTATCAACTAAATTATCATGATAAAAAAAAGAATATCATGGAGTAAAAGACAATTTATAACTGATTACATAATACCATGTTATCATGGTATCATAGCGCTATCTCTAAGAGCTTGATGTTCTTTTTTATTTTCCCACTTTATGTCTATATAATACCATAGTATCATGGGATCAACAATACTTATGGGATAAACAACTAAGGTCTTCAATCAAAATGTGTAGCCAATTAGGCAGGTTCTCAGCATTTCTGTACACCAAGCTTGCACCATTAGTTCCGGCCCTCTTGGCCAGTGATTCTGCTATCGAATCATCTTCTCTTGGAATATACTTGAGGACCCACTTCTCCAGTTCTTGAATCAACCTCTGCATCTTGTGGTGAGTTCCCGACCCCAGGTTACAGGGGCACAGGGAGGTCTTTGGCGCTGTGAAGGATCGGGTCATGGGCATAACACCCGACCACGTTGCCTTTCAGCTCGTAACTGTGCATATAGAGGAGAAGGATGCGCAGATAGATTCATATTATAAATGATATCAATCAGAATAAACGAATCTGTAGCTAGGGAAATGTTTTGCAGAAACTTCCTCGCCGAACCGTCTAGGTTGTGCACAACACCAGAAATAGCCACCATTACTCTGCCATCAATTGAATCCAAAGAAATAATTTTTTCGATTTCAAAATTTCTAACATTCGGAAATATTAGAAAATTTTTGATTTCCTGCAAAAAAAAAAGACACAAAAACCAACAAATAAGAAAATGAAACAAAAACCACGGACTGAAGGAAGGAGTGTTGGTTTGGCAAATAAAATAAATATTTTACATGTTACTTTTTCTTTTTATGTAGTTGATCCTATTCCTATTCCTTCTAATTAAATTGTTTTTTTACTTGTTTCTTTTTCTTTTTATGTAATTTTATTTATATATATATTTTGTCTGTATTATTGTATTTTAATTAGAAGTTTTGGTAGTTGATCTTATTCCTATTCCATCAAATTAAATTGTATTTTTGCATGTTACTTTTTCTTTTTATGTAATTTGATTTTTATATATATTTTGTCTTTATTATTGTATTTTAATTAGAAGTTTTGGTAGTTGATCCTATTCCTATTCCATCTAATTAAATTGTTTTTTTACATGTTACTTTTTTTTTATGTAATTTGATTTTTTATATATAATTTGTCTTTATTATTGTATTTTAATTTGAAGTTTTGGTTGTTGATCCTATTCATATTCCATCTAATTAAATTGTTTTTTTTACATGTTTTTTTTTTTGAAAATGTGGATAAACCACTTTCATTAGATTTTAAGTTGTAAATTAAGTACATTGCTGATACGCCTGCTTAGTTGCGGTCATCAGGAAGGTAAGAGATAAAATGATACATAATAGGGAACCGCCTTGGGAACTGCGAGGCCCCTGGTCTTTTTTGGGTTGGAGGGTCGTCATATTCAAAATAATCTCCCGGTGGCCGCGGGTGAATGTGCGTCCGAAAAGCTCCCAAACTGCGTTTTGCCATCCTTTCTACCTATTGTAGGTTTGGCCTTTTGGTTTCAAGAACCGCGTCAATCCAAGATAGCAGGAGGAAGTCGATAGAGCGTATAACTTTCATGAAAATAAACAAGCAGTTTTTCATGAAAACATCGTCTATTCCTCTCCAACCACACACTCTATGTCACAACTATCCCCACCACCTTCCATCCTAGTCGGTAATTCTTATTCAGCTTCTTGGAACAGAGCGCCTTGCCCCAAATATCTTCGGTATTCTCTGGCTTCCTTAGTATCCCGCTCTCCGTACAGAAATGATTCCAAATGCTGGCTGTGTATGGGCATAGGAACAACAGATGGTTTGTCGTTTCCTCCTCAGTGTCACAGATATAGCAGCGAGTCCTCTCTCTCCCTTCCATTGTCATTTGGCGAGGTTTTGCAGGGTTAGAATTTTG
Organism: Dioscorea zingiberensis; assembly: GCA_026586065.1. Lineage (NCBI taxonomy): Eukaryota > Viridiplantae > Streptophyta > Magnoliopsida > Dioscoreales > Dioscoreaceae > Dioscorea > Dioscorea zingiberensis. The sequence goes on from CM048823.1 coordinate 51,676,325, forward strand.
TCATCCCATGTTATCGAATTATCTTCTCTTGGAATATACTGGAGGTCCCACTTCTCCAGTTTATGAATAAGGCTCTGCATCTTGTGGTGAGTTCCTGACCCCAGGTTACAGGGGCACGGGGAGGTCTGCCGCGCTGTGACGGACCGGGCCATGGGCATAACACTTGGCCACGTTGCCTTCCAACTCGTAACTGTGCACATAGAGGAGAAGGATGCGCAACTTGATTCACATTATAAATGACATCTTTCAAAATATACAAATCTGTAGCTAGGGAAATGTTATGCAAAAACTTTCTCGTCGAACCGTCTAGGTTGTGCACAACACCGGACATAACACCATTACTCTGCCATCAACTGAATCCAAAAAATAATTTTTTTTTATTTCAAAATTTCTAACATTCGGAAATATTAGAAAATTTTCGATTTCCTGCAAAAAAATGACACAAAAAAGAATATCATAGAGTAGAAGACAATTGATAACCGATTATATAATACTATGGTATCACGGTATCAGAGCGCTATATCTAAGAGCTTGATGTTCTTCTTTATTTTCCCACTTTATGCCTATATAATACCATAGAATCATGAGATCAGCACTACTTATGGGATAAACAACTAAGGTCTTCAATCAAAATGTGTAGCCAATTATACAAGTTCTCAGTATTTCTCTTGGCTTGCACCATTAATTCTGGCCCTCTTGGCCAGTAAGTCTACTATCGAATTATCTTCTCTTGGAATATACTGGAGGTCCAACTTCTCCAGTTTATGAATCAAGCTCTGCATCTTGTGGTGAGTTTCCGACCCCAGGTGACAAGGGCACAGGGAGGTCTGCCACGCTGTGACGGACTGGACCATGGGCATAACACTCGGCCAGGTTGCCTTCCAGATCGTAACTGTGCATATAGAGGAGAAGGATGCGCACCTTGATTCATATTATAAATAACATTATTCAAAATATACAAATTTGTAGCTAGGGAAATGTTCTGCAGAAACTTCCTCGCCGAACCATTTAGGTTGTGCAACACCAAAAATAGCCACCATTACTCTGCCATCAATTGAATTCAAAGAACTAATTTTTTTGATTTCAAAATTTCTAATATTCAAAAATATTAGAAAATTTTCGATTTCCTGCAAAAACAATGACACAAAAACGAGCAAATCAGAAAATAACACAAAAACCACGAACTAAAGGAAGGAGTCCTTGTTTGGAAAATAAATAAATAAATAAAATTAGATTTATAATCTTTTCACTTCTATCATGCTATGAATTACCTATATTCTGCAATATTCATGTTTTATCATAAATACATTACAAACAATCTTAATTTATTTTGTGCTTCCCTTGGGACAACAATCTTGAATTTGGTTTACAAATAAAAATTAATTTTTATTTGAAAAAAGGAATATTATGGAGTGTCGATGATATCCATCTTTAATTTATTTTATTAATAACAATTTTATTGATATATAGTGGTATTTTGTTATCCTTCGCTCTGATACCATGATAATTTATTGCAGAAGTTGAATTTTTATTATTAACTAAATTATCATGATAAAAAAAATATCATAGAGTCGAAGACAATTTATAACCGATTATATAATACCATAGTATCATGGTATAAGAGCGCTATCTCTAAGAGCTTGATGTTTTTCTTTATTTTCCCACTTTATGTCTATATAATACCATAATATCATGGGATCAACACTACTTATGGGATAAACAACTAAGGTCTTCAATCAAAATGTGTAGCCAATTAGGCAGGTTCTCAGCATTTCTGTACTCCAGGCTTTCACCATTAGTTCTGGACCTCTTGGCCAGTGAGTCTACTATCGAATTATATTCTCTTGGAATATACTGGAGGTTCCACTTCTCCAGTTCATGAAACAGGCTCTGCATCTTGTGGTGAGTTCTCTACCTGAGGTTACAGGGGCACAAGGAGGTCTGCCGCGCTGTGACGGACCAGACCATGGGCATAACACCCGACCACATTGCCTTCCAATTAGTAACTGTGCACATAGAGGAGAAAGATGCGCACCTTGATTCACATTATAAATGACATCATTCAGAATATACAAATCTGTAGCTAGGGAAATGTTATTTAGAAACTTTCTTGCCGAACTGTCTAGGTTGTGCACAATACCAGAAATAGCCACAGTTTCTCTCCCATCAATTGAATCCAAAAAAATAATTTTTTCAATTTCAAAATTTCTAACATTCGGAAATATTAGAAAATTTTTTATTTCCTGCAAAAAAAATGACACAAAAACCAGCAAATCAAAAAATCACACAAAAACCACGGAATGAAGGAATGAGTCTTGGTTTGGCAAATAAAATAAATAAATAAATAAAATAAATAAAATTAGATTTATAATCTTTTCACTTATATCATGCTATGAATTACCTATTTTTTGCTATATTCATGTTTTATTATAAATACATTACATAAAATCTATATTTATTTTGTGCTTCCCTTGGGACAACAATCTTGAATTTGGTTTACTAATAAAAATTAATTTTTATTTGAAAAAAGGAATATCATGGAGTGTCGATGATATCCATCTTTAATTTATTTTATTAATAATAATTTTATTGATATATAGTGGAATTTTGTTATCCTTCGCTCTGATACCATGATAATTTAATGCAGAAATTGAATTTTTTTTATCAACTAAATTATCATGATAAAAAAAATATCATAGAGTAAAGGACAATTTATAACCAATTACATAATACCATGTTATCATGGTATCAGAGCGCCAACTCTAGATGCTTGATGTTCTACTAGTGATTTTGGAGTTTCTGGAGGAGGTTGATATAATACTAAGTATCGGTGTAGACTATCTTTTTCATATTTGATATCGAGGCTTATCTTAATGGTTTTGAATTGTACTTTCTAATGATGAAGATATATTAGAGTCTAAAATATTAACAGTTTAATGACATAACACATTGTAGGAAGTGATTAACTCTTCTGACAGTGAAAAACATTGGTTATGTTGTTGATTGATGCCATTGTATGAATTTACATGTCTTGCTACATCTAGATCTTATTATTCATATAATAAATGAAAAACATTGGTTACATTGGTTATGAACTTTTTTTTACTCACATACTTGATGTAAATATTTTCTTGTTATGATTGTACTTGTTGAAATTTTGTTTATGCATTAACTTCCTTTCTCTTTGCATGAGTTGGTATTCTTCAAGGAAAATGTGATTCCCTTTTATATGGTTCTATGGACAATGGAGAGACAATTTGTTGCAATGACCCATTTCATTCCAAGGTTAGTTCCGTAGTACAATAATTGCCATTAATCTAGTTTCCATTGTTCACCCATGAGTCCACTCCATCTCTAATTGCACTTGTTGTAATTTTATTCTCAAGAAATATTATGAAGTCTTCTCCAATGGCTCTATTTTTTTTTAGATTTGACCAAGTGATCCTGTTGTTGTTTTTTTTTTTTGTTCCAACTTATGCTCTCAATGTACTTTATGGTAGCTTGAATTCACCATCTCATCTTATGAGATGGACTGCAAATGGTGGGGATCGCTGTGGGCAGTCATGGAAGGGAATTATGCTCTAATTCATCTGTTTGACTCATGACATTTGGAGTTTAAACAGAGGAGCTAGGGTTTTGGAGTCTTGATAATGGTGGATTAGTACTCTACTGATTTGGTGATGATTCTTGCTGAATGGTATCATAATATCTCATGATATCTCTGTAGTAGTTTTTTTTTTTTTTTTTTTTGCTTTTCTTTCAACATTTCATTCTATTTTTAATTCAACCATGTTATTAGAGCACTATCTTTAGAAAGACAATTTTATTGATTATAGTGATATTTTGGTATCCTTCGCTCTGATGCTATGATAATTTAATGCAAAAATTGAATTTTTTGCCAGTAAACTAAATTATCATGATGAAAAAAAAAGAATAACATAAAGTGCAAGACAATTTATAACCGAGTATATAATACCATGGTATCATGGTATCAGAGCATTATCTCTAGGAGGTTGATGATCTGCTAATGATTCTTGAGTTTCTGGAGAATGTTTTTATAATATCAAGTATCATGATTATATACCTATATTCATTTAATTGTGGTGTTCTGGTGTTGACTTCTGGGATTCTGCATATACTTGATGGTCTGACGAGGATATTTCTGCAAAACTTTTTCATAAATTTTAGAACAACCGGTAAAATATCAAGCTCCTGAGGTGCGCACTGATACCATTGGTAGAATATATAGATTTAGATATTATATGTATAGAGATGAGCACATTTTTTTTCTTTAAAAAACTTTTTTTTTCTCTCTCCCTGGTTTTATTGATGATGAATTAGCCACAATGCATAACGTCCCACCACAAGATCGCAACCTCCTAGTAGTTTCGTAATCATAACCTCACAACCCACCACGGATAAGATCAAACATTTTAAATTTTAAATTTTAATAACTATTATTATTATTTATTTTGGATTGATTATATATATATATGTTCAAGCTTAAGACTAATTATCAAAATGGTTATTGAGGATAATCTTAATGGTTTTGAAGTGTACTTTCTATTGATGAAGATATATTTGAGTTTAAAATATTAACAGTTTAATGACATAACACATTATAGGAAGTGACTAACTCTTCTGACAATGAAAAACATTGGTTGTGTTGTTGATTGATGCCATTGCGTGAATTTACATGTCTTGCTGCATCTAGATCTTATTATTTATATAATAAGTGAAAAGCATCGGTCACATTGGTTGAATTTTGTCATACTAACACCGGGCCCACCATTGTTCTCGCCATGCGAGTCCTCATCATGGTAAACGTAGGCAAAGCCACCGTGGTGAGTGAGATCCATGCCGGCCATCTCATCCTCCGGTGAGATCCTCAGCAACCCGAGTTTCTTCCATCCATAGAACAAAGGCCCCATGGTCGCACTGACACAACAGTCAATTACCAAGATTTGCACCACGTGCGCCGCCAACAGCCGCTACCCGCTGCCAAAGAACAGACCGTACGACTGACCGTCCCTCCCGGGGTACACCTCGTTGACGTACTTCTCCTGCGAGAACAAACCTGTGAAAAGAATCCCTCACGCTTCGCAGCCTCCGTGGAGCTGCATCGCCTCCAAGGGGTCATCATAGGCGAGCATATTGAAAGGATAACCCAAGCCGAGATGACTCTACAGATGATGGCGGCCCAGTAGTCAATGACAGAGCAGCCGGAGGTTATGGTGGCGAAGTCGTTGAGGAGGCCATTGCAGACGTCGGTGATGGTCCAATGGCCGGTCTGGAGGCATTTGGTGAAGAGGGTGGTGAGAGCGGCGACACAGCCGGAGAGGGTGGTGGTGACGGCGGTGCAAGCGATGGCTGAGCTTTGGCCATGGTTGTGAATGGTGATGAATGAGCCGGGGTTGAAGCCATACCAGCCGAACCAAAGAAGGAAGGTCTCGAGGACGACGAGGGTGGCGCTGTGGCCGCGGAGAGTGGAGCTGGTGTTGGCGAAGGGGCCGATGCGATGGCCTTCGAGGAAGGAGCCATAGAGGTCGGCGATGGCGCCGTCTAAGTGGACGACGCCTGAGCCGGCAAAGTCGATGACGCCAGAGTTGAAGAGGAGAGAATGGGCGGGAAGGAGAAGCCTAGTCGTTAGAGGACCAGAACTAGTGGAAGGCGATAGGGTAGACGAAGCCGGTGAGGAAGGAGTAGATGAGGTAGGCGACAAAGTGGGTGCGCTCGACAATGTAGCCGGATGTGATGCCGGCGGCGGCGATGGCGAAGGCCTATTGGAAGAGAATGAAGTAGAAGTCGGGGGAGGAAGAGGAGAGAGCGAAGGAGTGGCGCCCAATGAAGGAGTTGGAGGGGGAGCCGAAGGCGAAGGCGAAGCCGAAGAGGTAGTAGAAGAGGGCGCCGACAACGGCGTTGAGGACATTGGTGAGCATGATGTTTAAGGTGTTCTTGGCGTGGACTGAGCCGGCGCAGAGCATGGCGAAGCCGAGTTGCATGGTGAAGACGAGGTAAGCGGAGAAGAGGAGGTACGTGGAGTCGATGGTGGAGGCGGCGTCGCTCAGCTGGAGATAGACGGTGGAGAACTGGGAGCCGATAAAGTTGGCGGCGGCGCTGGAGTTTGGACCCAGGAGTGGAGCTAGCTTCGAAGCCGAGCAGCTTTGAGCCGCCATTATTAGCTTCAGTACTTGGTCTCTCTCTACGTGAGAAATGGAAGGAGGAGGATTTATAAGTGAAAGAGCTCTATTAATAATAAAAATAAGCAAAATTATATTAAAAAAACCTCATAAATGATAAAAAAAATTATAATAAAAATGGATAAACACTGTTTATGATCAATGGTTAAAGGTCAATGGTTATGGTAAAGAAGCAAGTGTATTATTCATGATAGTGCAGCTCAGAGGTGGGGCCTTATAGTGGACTTGTTTAAAACATCAACTTCAAAGTCGTCTCTAATATCCTCTTGAGCCACTTGGTCGCATGAGCTATAGGTCGATTCAGTTGTTCTGTTCATGGAAAGTTATAGTTATTATTTTGAGAATTAGGTTTAAATTTCATATAGTACTTAAAAATTCATAGAATCTACAGAGAATCACATTTTTGAGTGTTTGATCTAAAATTATTAAATATTTTATATCATATATATATATTTTTTTTGCAAATAAGATTAGCAGAGTTTTGGTGAGATATAGTATGGAATATAATGATAGATTCCTAAGATTTAATGATTGTGTACCATGTGAAGCCAAGAGAATCCCTTGGTTAATTTGATTTCTAAACCCTAATCTGAAGTTGCAATTAAAAGGATGTATCCTAATTTATGCTTATCACTTGATTTGAATCCCAATGTCTCTTATTAGCACATTCATTTGATCAGAAATTAGTGTTTATATTAGCTTTAGGTGGTTTATAGAGATTGGTTGTTCTTCAAGATTCTATTGGGTGGTTGACTATCATAGATTCCGACAAAAACTTTTGACTGTCATGTGTTCTTCCAAGGTATATGTTGAACCTTAACTAAAAGTTTTAAGGGTTATATTATAATTTTACATGATTAACTCTGCCTATGCTTAGTTGTTGTTGTTGTTGTTGTTGTTGTATAATTTCACATGACTTCAGATGGTATTGAACTATTGTAAGATGATATCAAATTAATTGCTATTTAAAAAAAATAACTGCTGAATCTGACATTTGTATGCGAATCCGGCCTCAAAATCACCAGAGTTCAATTTGAATATCAGCAATGTCCCACTCCATCAACCTCAATCAAGGCTGAAATTAAAATTAAAAACTTACAGTCAGTAACTCTACCAATTTCAAAGACTTTTTGTGATTTGTAAGCATGTTTTCATAGATTATGAAGCAATGATATCATTTCAAAAACTAATGATAGTCAAACAAATTTAATCAAAGACCCCTGCAGAAAAAATTCAGATATTCAAAACTTGAGTTTAGTCTAAAATTATCTTCCTTTCAGACAAACATCAGCTTTAATGGTGCTGTGGTAACATTATTGAGTCTTCCAGGACATCATGTTCTCTTTAGTTTATGTCTCATGATACTTTGATTCTTTGTAGTCAAAGAGAGGAATATAGGAAGGTAAAAGCAGCTACCTTTGTACAAATGGTGGTGTAGATCTCTTTCACATGGCTGAAGATTTGTGTGGCAGGTATAGCTCAAACAAGTGGGCATGGCATAATTTGTAATGCAAATCAAAAGGTTAGATGCTTTGACCTAAATCCAGCAGGAAAGTTCTTATCAAAACTTCTAGTCTTCATAAATTGATTCTTATCAAAAACGAAATATGATCACGACATGTCACCTCAAATAAGCCTTATTCACAAAATCTTTATCTAGATTTTTCTCATGGTGCTTCATTTCTGATAGTGAAGACAAATTGATTCATCGAGGTTCTTGGCATTCCACAAACATATTGCATTCCTTATCAAGAGAAAGCAAACAATAGACTTTTCTTATCCCATACAGAATTCAGATTTCTAGTCAAACAGGGATGAAAACTTTTATTCTGAAGCAACAGAAACTTGGATTAATGGAGGATTTGATTGCTGATCTTTAATGGAAGTTTTTGTACACAACACAAACTCCATTACAGGATCATGCAGTGGAAAACCAATATTGGGATTTCATATGTTAGAAGTGGTCCAATAAAATCATTGGAGTGGAAATCACAAGAAAATATTCTTTTGCAAAATCATGGACATCAACAATCATACTGCCGAAACCTTCAATGGAGTTGGTTTCTTTCTGTTGATCAATTCAGCATGACCTTTTTATATCATAAAAGATTTCTGATTTTTCATCAATAGGCTTTCATATCAAATACCATGAAAGTACAAAGAAAAAAATTATTTATCATCTTTTATTCTTCGCAGATTGGCAATGCTCAAAATGGAAGTTGAAAGCACCTGAGAAGTTAACAGCAAAATCATTTCAGGTTAAGTTTAATTTGCCTTCAATCAATTAATGGTTGTTTTTAATGGTCTAATATCTTGAAATTAAGAAAACTTGTAAATTTTGAAATTGAGATGGAGAGGTCCTGTCACAGGGATGAGGAAAGAGCTTGTGTTTGCTTTGAACAGGCAGTTCAGGCTGCCCCTCATGATTAAGTTCTTTTCTTATGAAACACATTACAATTTCCAAAAATAATAATGATAAAAAATAAACCGAAAAAAAGTCAGGGCTGAAGATAAGAAAAATCTTATGCACAAGACAAGAATTGAATTTCAGAAAAGAATTTATAAATTATCCCAAATGCTAAGAAAGAAAGACATGGCTGATAAAATTAATTTATATAGAATGAAGCTTAAAATAATAGTCAAGAATATCATTTACAAAATTAAGATTACCTATACCTATTAAAAGTGAAAGGATATCCTTGAAAAAATCAGCAATTATATCCTTGGAACTGATAAAATAAGTATAACATTCATCATCTTCATTTGTAGTATAACCTTTACCACTTTCGAACCTGGGCCTCGTTTAAAGAGCACCATGCTGGGCTGGGTTAATTGGATTTGGAACCAAAGTGACAGTTACATTCTTTACTGCAGGAAGTGGAATGGAGAACTCAGCAATGGTAGGGTCTTCATCAACTGGCAGAAGCATAAATTAACCTTCTTTAGGTCCCAACAGTTTATTCAAATTAATAAAGAATTCAGTCAGGCTCAAAATAACGAAATCAAATATGGAGATGACCACAGAAAGACATTTGCTTGACATACTTATAATACATCATAAAAATTCTCAACTTAGGTTCAATAATTGGAACAACCACTATAAATATCCTAAACTTAAAACATTATAACTTTGAGATGGGATATCTTTTTTTTAATTGAATTATGACTTGTAGCAATTTTCCAAAAGCATCAACAATGTACTACTTAATCTCTTCATATATGACTGCACCTGGAAACCAAACAGGATGGGCAAAAGAAAAATACATAGGATATTATAGAACATAAGGAACATGACAATTTAGAGAAGAAAGTGATCATAATATACCAACCACAAGACCGACAAAAATACTTTGCTGGCCATTGAGTTGGAAATAATTCATAAGCATTTTACTGGATTCAGAAAATAGCCCAAATGGTCGATTCACAATTTCTAAACTGTTCTTTGATGGATCAGATAACCTGCTTGTTTAATTTTGTGTGTAACATTTGTGACTTCAATCCTACAATATGATATAACTACATTGTTAAATAACTGAGGATGATATACCTTGATTCATATGCTGCTCTTCTTCTAAGAATTGAAGCACGTCGTTAATAATATAATGCCCTGGAGTGAAGAAAAATATTTGCATAATTTCCTCCTTGCTGAGTTATCAATGGTGTGCAAAAATCCATTAACCACCACCAATACACCTTCTTCCATTGAAACTATAGACTGAGTTGTTTTGATCTCAATCTTTGAGACATTTGAAAACATTAAAAACTTCTCAATTTCCTGTAGAAATTGAGCCAAAAATTTTATTAGTAAACTAAATTCAACTATTACAGAAGTTGAATAATGAGCCATACTAATATCACATCATGATAAATTATAGTTAACTTGATAGCAATCTTCTTCAAATGGGGATCAAATAACAAAAATAGACAAGTAAAACAACAATGTGGCTTCAAATGGGGAACATGTAATTTTGATGGAGCCCTACTGAAAGTCACTCAATTGTTCATAAAAGCACATCATACCAAAGGCCAAAACCAGAAAAAAGGGATATCAATCAAAATAAAACACACACGGGATCCACAAATGGTCAAATGCCAAAACTAGCACAGAGAGGCATCCACCAAATTAAATAGGGCACAATGGATCTCTAAATGGTCATAAGCAAGCAAGTTGGTAGTGTATGAGAAACAAGTTTCCTTGCCATGAGAGAAATAATATTTTGCTTAATTTTTATCCACCAATATTTGACCATTTTCCAAAATTGGCATCATTTCTAATACCAAGATATCAATGGACACAAAGTCAAAGTTAATATTGGAATTATGCAATGTAAAAGAATGAACACTTACAATTAATATATCACTTGCCCATGCCCGAACAACAATCACAAAAACGCGGGGTGGCAAAGAACGCATAACTTTTCAATCCTCAATTATAGAAAGGAAATTTCTTAGCTGAAATGCATCCTCCGAGATGCTCCAGCTTCTACAGTTTGAACATTGAAGAACTCATCACTCATGGCCGGCATTATTTGTGCAGCTCCTCATACTTCCACCAATCCAAATAATTCCTCTAAGACCGTATAAATATCTTCAAATTTAGGGTGGTGTTTATCACCAGAATAGAACTGGTGCACCTCACTATCAACCTCAATCCAGCTGCACCCAGGCAATTTCTTCCCTCCACCCTCCTTCAACAACTTTCTCACCTTCCTTACATCCTCCCACTTTCCACGCTCACTATATAAGTTTGCCAACATAACACCATAGTCAGCATTTTCAGGATCCAGCTCCAAAAGTTTCCTGACTGCCAATTCCGCCAACTTTGCATCCCCATAAATCCTACAACCATTAAGCAAAGACCCCCACACAACCTCATCGGGTTCTATTCTCATGTCCCTCACTATCCCCATTGCATCTTCGAATCTCCCAGCACGAACAAGAAGGTCTATCACACATCCATAGTGCTCAATCTGGGGCTCAATCCGGAAATCCTTACTCATTGACTCAAAATAGTCAAGACCTTCATCAACCAACCCACCATGCGTGCAAGCATTCAAAAGCCCCACAAATGTAACTTCATCCGGCTCACAGCCGTCACATTCCATCTCTTTGAATATTGCAATAGCACTTTCATTGTGCCCATGGAGCGCAAGACAATTGATCATCGAATTCCACGTTGTCAAGCTCTTCTCCAATAATGTGCTAAAAATCCACCTCGCTTCTCTCAAGCTCCCACATTTCCCATACATATCAATAAGAGCATTCGAAACATAAGGAGACTGCCCATTAATATCATTCTTGATGATATAGCCATGCACCCACTTCCCGAGACGGAGCATACTCAGTTGTCCACAAGCCGAGAGCACACATGTCACAGTAGTCTGATTCGGCCTTGCATCGGAAAGTAACATTTTCCGAAAAATCCCAACAGCCTCAGAGAAAAGCCCATTCTGATTGCAACCAGCAATCACAGCATTCCAAGAAGGCACATCCCTCTCAGGCATTTCCTCAAACAAAGCAACGGCATTCCCAACCATCCCAACCCGCAGGTAACCGGACACCAACGCGGTCCAAGATACCACATTTTTGTCACGCAATGTATCAAACAGTTGCCGTGCAGTAGCCACATTGGAAAATCTCGCATACCCATCGAGAAGTGATGTTTGCACGACACCATGATCCTGAAAACCGGACTTTAAAATGTGCGAATGGACTGATTCCATGAAAGCGCGATGAGAGGAATGCGAGCAGGATTTGAGAACGTGAGGATAGACGAAATGGTTGGGGCGGGGACGGGGACGGGAGAGCATGGTCCGGAAGAGACGGAGGGCGGAGGAGGGATCCGGGCTGGAGGAGTAGGCGGTGATCATGGCGGTGTAGAGATAGACATTGGGTGATCGAAGGCTGTCGAAGACTTGGCGGGCATAGGCGAGGTCGGAAAGCGCGAGTGCGGCAAAGCGGGCGAGCTTGAATGCGAAGAACTGGGTGTGAGCGTGGCCGACGGCGACGAGGTAGCCTTGGATTTGCTTGAGATGGCGCAAGTTCGAGGACTTCGATAGCAAGGAGAGGGCGTGCTCGTCCACAGAGGCCGCCATTGACGTGGAGAGATGCTAAAAGCTCCCGCGCGCCATGAAAAACCTCATAATTTCACATTTGCACCGGTAAGAAATTTTTAATTATACATATAAACTCTTTTGGACATAAGTTAGTTTTCAAAAAAACATAAGGCATTTGTACAACAGGGAATGTTGTTTTTATTTTTTTCCCAAAAAAACCTTATGGTTTCTCCCATTAAAAAAATAGAAAAGACCGTTAACTCCGATTAACGGTGTTAATGCTTAGTTGGCAGAGGTATTTTCATTATTTTTTTTATCTCTCAAACAAATGGAAATTTTAAAAAAAATCCAATAAAAAAAATCTAATTTAGAGTAATTTTCATGTAATTTTAGACATTTATTTTACAAAATTTGACAAAAAATACCCTTGCCAATTTAACACCGCGGGAGTTAACAGTTTTTGTCTTGTTAACTTGAGAAACCACAATATTTTTTTTTGAAAAAAAGGCTTAAATAAACTATTCATCCTTGTACTATACCCCAATATTCATTTTCGTCCCTATATTTTAAAAATATTCAATACAATCCCAGTATTTTATATATTTGTTTAATATAGTGCCTGTATTTTGCATATGAAATACAACCTATTTTTTTTTATTTTTCTTATTTACACGTGGCAGTATTTTGCTGACGTGACACATGTATTCTGCCACGTTATTTTTTTAAAAAATATTTTTTTAGCAAAAAATTAAAATTTTAAAAACAAGAAAAAAGTCAACAATGCTGATTGGGTGTGTTGACATGGCTTTTTTTAAGCAAAAAAAAACAAAAATGATTATTTTAAAAAAATATTTTTTAAAAAATATTATTTTGCTGACATGGCAGAATACGTATGCCATGTCAGCAAAATACTGCCACATGTAAATAAGAAAAATAAAAAAATTATGTTGTATTTCATATGCAAAATACAGGGATTGTATTGAACAAATATATAAAGTACAGGGACTGTATTGAACATTTTTAAAGTACAGGGACTAAAATGAACATTGGGGTAAAGTATAGGGATGAACAATGTATTTAAGCCAAAAAAACACATTTTCTATTTTGCAAATCTGTAAAACCACATGGACTTCTTTTGATATTTAAATTTGAACCCAAAAATTAGGGCTTTTTACCAAGATATATTTTTTCAAAAATTTTATTATTATTTTTATCTCCAAAATGACCATGAATAACCTACATGATCAGCATCTAGGGGCTAATTGGATGCTAATTAGGATTAAAAATAATATTTAAATATCTTTGAAAGAATATTAATGAAAATATAATATTTTATAATTAACTATTTTTTTTTCATAAACCACTCTCATTGATTGTAAAGAAGGTTCCTAGTTGATCCTCTATTACAAGTAATTCTTGGTTCGTGATATAGCCAGATAGCATTAATTGATACAAACAGATAGTTAGTGTGAAGGAGTGGAGCAGCACGAGCTCTCTCATGCCAGTACTTGTCTATGTAATCTATACGTTTGCAGGAGGATGTTGGTGTGGTGTGGCTCTCTCAGGGGTATTGTATGCCAGATGGGTAGTTGCCTGCAAGGGGGAGTGTGAATAGGGGCACGCTATGGGACCAACTCAACCAATCTTTAGAGCTTGCTTGCTTTCATTTGACCCTTTTCTTATCTTTATCTGGATTTTCTCATGGTGCTTCATTTCTAATAGTCAAGACACATTGATTAATGAGGTTCTTGGCATTCCACAAACATATTGCTTTCCTTATCAAGGGAAAGCAAACAATTAGACTTTTGAATGTGTACTTGTTTTCCAAGAAAATCAGGATTCATATCAGCCCAGCTTGCTTGCTTGCTTTTTCTTATCCCATACAGAATTCGGATTCCTATTTTTCACCATCCATGGAGGTGTCTAGTCAAACAGGGATGAAAACTTTTGATTATGCAGCAACAGAAACTTGGATTAATGGAGGATTTGATTGCTGATATCTTCAATGGAAGTTTCTTGTACACAACACATGCAACTCCATTACATAATCATGCAGTACTGGAAACCAATTAATATTGGGATTTCTTTCGTATGTAAGAAATGGTCCAATAAAATCATTGGAGTGGAAATCACAAGAAAATATATATTCTTTTGCAAAATCATGGGCATGCATCTTCAAAGCATCATATATAATAAGGGACATCAACAATAATCATACTGCCGAAACCTTCAATGAAGTACTTGGTTTCTTTCTGTTCATATATCAATTCAGCGTGGCCTTTTTTTATAGGAACAATTCCCTTTTTAGTCTTTATACTTTTCAGAAAGTAACCTTTTAGTCCCTTTACTTTTTTTTTGTAACTTTTTAGTCCCTATACTTTATAAAGTGGGCCTTATTAGTCCCCATTAAAACGCCGTTCGCTTCTGCCATTTGAGATGGCTGACGTGGCTGCCACATGGATTTTAAAAATATTAAAACCATTTAAAAAATTTAAAAAATGAAAAAATAAAACATTAAACATTAAAAATAAAAAAAAAATAAAACATTATACTGAGTGCATATCAGTATAATGTCAATCAATGGCTGATGCGGCTGCCACAAGGCTGCCATGTGGATTTTAAAAATATTAAAATCATTAAAAAAATTATAAAAAAATGAAAAAAAAATGAAAAAGTGACTAATAAGCCAACGACAGCCATGTTGAATGTTTTATTTTTTCATTTTTTAATCTTTTTAATGGTTTTAATATTTCTAAAATCCACGTGGCAGCCATGTTGCAGCCACATCAGCCATCTCAAACGGCAGAGGCGAACGGCGTTTTCATGGGGGGACTAATAAGGCCCACTTTATAAAGTATAGGGACTAAAAAGGTACAAAAAAAAGAAGAGGGACTAAAATGTTACTTTCTGAAAAATATAGGGACTAAAAAGGGAATTATTCTTTTTTTATATCATAGAGAATTTCTGATTTTTCATCAATATATAGGCTTTCATATCAAATACCATGAAAGTACAAAGAAAAACATTATCGATCATCTTTTATTCACAGAGAAAAACATTATCATCAATATATAGGTTCAACTGTAGTTATCAACTTATATATCATGATGAAAATGGAAGTGGAGACGTATTTTTTTTTTTGTCTTTAAATCCTCCTTGTTTTACTTATTTATTATTTTGTTTGATTAATTTTTGGTTTCTCTGACTAATTTCTTGAAATAATTAAGAAAGAACTTGTAAATTTTGAAATTGAGATTGAGATGGATAGGTCCTGTCACAGGGATGAGGAAAGGGCTTGTGCTTGATTTATTTATTTATTTATTTATTTGATCTAATAGAGATAGGACGTGAGCAGGGGATTGGACTATCATGGGTTTCACTCAGTGCACGGTGCACGTCATTACCGCCCAAACCGGAGTTCAGACTTGTGCTTGATTTGAACAGGCAGTTCAGGCTGCCCCCAGCTCGTAATTAGGTTCTTTTCTTATGAAACATATTACAATTTCTAAAAATAATAATAATAAAAAATAAACTTTAAAAAAGTCAGGGCTGGAGACAAGAAAAACGTAAATAATATGCACAAGAAAACGAGAAGTGAAGAGCATGATCCACTTGGGTACTCACTCAGTACTGGGAGAGAAAATTGTAGTGTGAAAACAGTTTGAAATTTAAATTAATTTTGTACACTGGACAAGATTTGAATTTCAGAAAAGAATTCATAAATTATCCCAAATGCTAAGAAAGAAAGACATGGCTGATAAAATTAATTTATATAGAATGAAGCTTTAAAATAATAGTCAAGAATATAATTTACAAAATTCAGAAATTTTATCCTTGGAACTGATAAAATAAGTATAACATTCATCTTCTTCATTTGTAGCACTCTTTACCACTTTCAAACCAAAGTGACAGCTGCAGGTGGTGGAATGGAGAACTCAGCAATGTTAGGGTCTTCACAAACTGGCAGAAGCATAAATTAACCTTCATTAGGTCCCCATTAGATTATTCGAATTAATAAAGAATTCAGTCAGGCTCAAAATAAAGAAATCAAATATGGAGATTTACCATAGAAAGGCATTTGCTTGGCATAATATCTATAATACATCATAAAAGTTCTCAACTTAGTTTTAAGAATTGGAACAACCACAATAAATATCCTAAACCATGACGAGATATATAATGAATGCCAATAAGATTAAAACATTCATCATAAAATGTGATATCATCTTTTTTTAATTGAATTATGACATGTAGCAATTTTCCAAAAGCATCGACAATGTATTACTTTCTTCATATATGACTGGACCTGGAAACAATTGTAAGAACAAGAAAAGGTATAAAAAATGAAACAGATGGGCAATAATAAAACATACAGAACCTGAAAATTTAGAGAAGAAAGTGATCACAATATATACCAACAAGAAGACAGAGACAAAAAAAATACCTTGCTGGCCATTGAGTTGGAAATAAATAATTCATAAGCATCCTGTTGGATTCAGACAATAGCTCAAATGGTTGATTCACAATTTCTACACTGTTCTTTGATGGAACAATTCCATTAAAATTCATTGATATATTGATTTATAGAGCTTAAAAATTATAAAACCAAGAAGAATAATTTATCAATCAACCTTTAAATATAAGGTTGTTTAATTTTGTGTGTAACATTTGTGACTTCAATCCTAAAATATGATATCAACTACAATATTGTTAGATAACTGAGGATGATACTTAAACATACCTTGATTCATATGCTGCTCCTCTTCTAACAATTGAAGCACGTCATTAATAATATAATGCTCTGGAGAGAAGAAAAATATTTGCATAAATTTCCTCCTTGCCAAATTATCAGTGGTGTGCAGAATTCCATTAACCACCACCCGTACACTTCCTTCCATTAAATCTATAGAATGTGTTGTTTTGATCTCAATTTTCGAGACATTTGGAAACATTACAAACTTCTCAATTTGCTGCAGAAATTGACAAAGAAGTTCTATTAGTAAAACTGCAAATTCAACTATTACTGAAGTTGAATAACGAGCTGATGCTAATATATAGTAGTTAAGTTGATAGCAATCTTCTTCGAATGGGGATCAAATAACAGAAATAGACCATTAGTAATTTTGATAAAGTCCTAACTGAAAGTCACTCAATTGTTCATAAAAACACAGTATACCAATTATGGCAGACAAACTACCAGGCTAGCAAACTGCATACAATCTCATGAAATTGTATCTTTATTAAAGACATATTGATGCAGATAAAAAATAAGAATATCCTTAATAACTGGCATTCATACTCTAAAAACATTCAAAGAACAAACTCATTTCCAATTAGTCTCATGAGAAAAGAGAAACCAAAAGTCAATCAAGTAAAAGAATAAAAAAATAAATCAGAAAAACAAAGAGGATATATTTAAAGACAACAAATACACTTCTATACCTCCAAACCAGAAGCAGTTTCCACTTTCTCCCCATCAATGCGCATCATCGAGCTCTCATCCCTGTAGCAATAGGACATACACCAAGGCTTTTCTTTGTTCTTGATGATGCTACGATAGTAGGTATTCACGACGCTACGCCCCACCTACACACTCCATACGAAATCCAACATTAAAAAAAAAAAACAAAAATATATAAAGAGATGCAATATTGAGAGCAAACAAAGAAAAATCATCACCACATCAGCAGGATACTTGAGGGCCATTATCACCAGCCCGAACTGCTTCAGCTTGGTTTCTAATGACACACACACTCTCTATATATATATATTATCACAGTGCTTCAGCTTTGTCTCTAATGACAGTACACACTCTCTCTATATATATAGGGATGAGTCCTCATGGGCGGGCTTTTTATCCCTTGAATCTATCCATAGAAGAGATCGGCTTGATAAGGTTGATCAATAATCATGGATTAAGTGCACAATATTGTGTTCTTTTATCTTGATTTATCTATTTTTTAAAAAAAATAAAAAAAAAACTATCTTTATATCTATTTTAAAGTTAATGAGATATTAACATAAGATAAGATAAAATTTTGTGTCAAATTTAAACATTAATAGGATTCAGAGTAAAACCTTTTTTTTTTTAACTTTTGTTCTTTTATATGTATATCTTCTAAAGTGGATGAATCACATCTCAGTTAAAATTTAAGATAGATAAGCTAGAGATGACATGTATAGTTAAAAGATATACAAAAAGTGGTGTTTGTTTGTTTGAATTTGAATTTACTACATCTCTAATATATGCCCCAATCTTAATAGGAATTGAAATCATAATCTTAATAAATTTAATATCGATTGAATTAGGATTTTATAAGATAAATAAATAAATAAATAAATAAATAATATGATATTATCCAGTCATATCTAGCGGACCAAGGCAAGTTAAGGATACATATCCGAGACTCATGATACAAATCCCGAGACAGACTAATTACATAAATCCTAAAATAATCTGAGAATAAAAATCTATAGTCCGATGATACAAATCTCGGGATGATCTCAAATTTCAAAATAGTCCAAGAACAGATCTCGAGGCAATTTAGGAAAATACATATCTCAATACAATCTTGAATCCCAAGATAACTCGAGAATACAAATCTCGAGGTAATCTAGAGAAAGCACAAATCCCGAGACAGCCTAGGAACACATATTTCTAGACAATCTAAAAAAATATATGTCACGCCCCGAACCAAAATGGGACGTCGGCAGATCGGCCGCATACTTGTGGGGATGGGCCCCACTGTGTATGCAAGGCCTTATAACCTGTTTACAATTACTACAAATAACTGAAGAATATGAATTTATTGCTAAATCTCAAATGTTCAATTCAACATCCAACACAATCTAACAGATGGGCAAAGTCTATGAAAATAAACCAGTAGAACTTAATTTATTCAACACACTAGAGAAAATCTAAGGATAAGATTAGGCTCTGGACATCTCATCTACTCACCGACTAGCTATTCCTCGTGATCTGAAAAAAAAAGTCCAGAGATTAATGAGCTTGGGAGCTCAGTAAGTACCCACTAAAACGGTGAACCATGCAGTGTTTAATATAATAAATAAATATGAAACAAAATAGTAAAAGAAAAAAGAATTCGTAAATAACACAATAATTTGCAAAAATTATAGTTTCTGAAGTTATCATACAAACATACTATCAGAAGGTTTAGTTTACACTCAAAATACTAGAGTCTCCCAAACTTTTTATGACCACTAATAACCCCGTGTACGGGTCGTAAAGTAAAGTGTTATTATAACCCGACAAAGACGGGAAACGTAAACAAAGGTACGCTATTGTGGCCAGGACAACACGGGTTGAACTAGTTCATAACAGATACGTGTCGACACGGTCAATGTTTAACCCCCATTGACGAAGGTCAGAACACATACAGTTTGGAGACGTACTCGCAAATCAGAATAAATATTGTAGAAAAAAATAAGTCATACAATCAGAATCAGAGAGTATGTCAAGCAAGCAAATGTCAATAGTTCTAAACAAAACATACATGCATGGTTCAGTTTTGTACCGAAAATAGATAGATTACAGTTTCTTTGAAATGTCAGATAAAATCAATATATAATTTAAGTTATAATAACAAAAAAATAATTTCTACAAGTTGATAAGAAAAACCTTGCTTAATTTAGGTGGAATACTTACCTCCAATCTCCAAGCTTAGCCTAATCGGGACTCAACCCTCGTTCAGTAACAGGATCTAGATAGGAACAAAATATTATCTCAGTTATTGAGTTTTATAAGACTCACACAAAACTGTTCCTATTCCCAAGTCTCTACGAGAACACAGCAAGAGATTCTTTTACATATTCTACCCATAAGTCATAGTATTTAACTTATTTATTTCTTGCAACTGCCTTTCCTAACAATCAAACAAAATCTCATTAATTACAAAAATAATTTTTTTTAAACAATATTAATTATAATAAACAATATAAAAAAATTATTATCTTATTCTAACAATGCTTTTAATCAAAAGGAAATCTACAGCAAGTGAGCATTTGATTCAATTGGATTAAAAATAATATTAAAATAAAATAAAACAAAACAATAACCCAAAATACAACATCATCAAGCCCTCATAGTGACTTAGCAAACGAAAAGTTTTTTTTTTATAAAAAAAAACAAACCAAAAGAATTGACGTCCGTTTCACAAAGTTGTAAAATCACATAAAAAAATAAACTACTTTTAATTCATTTAGAATGAAACATGAAGTTCATCTCCAAATAAAAAGGGTCAAAGAATGGGGAATTTACTATGCACAGACAGGCGCTTCTCTCATGGCTCAAAAATTCATAGGTTGCACAAAAAACAAAACATATGAAACCACTGATACTATAATAATACAATTCCTCAATAGGTTTAATACTGACACAAGTTATTTTTATTCTAATAATGAATTAATGCGATTTAGAAATCCAAATAAGAGAGACTTATTATTAGATCTCATAAAACTTATCAGGTAATCACGGAATTAGTGGAAGAAAATTAGCGAGTAACACAAAGAAGAAAAAGCAGACAATCAAATTAAAGTCAAGGTTCTCACTCCCATCATAAATAAGTTCTATTATCAATTTTAGTCCAACCTAACAAATCACAA
Source organism: Dioscorea zingiberensis (assembly GCA_026586065.1). NCBI lineage: Eukaryota > Viridiplantae > Streptophyta > Magnoliopsida > Dioscoreales > Dioscoreaceae > Dioscorea > Dioscorea zingiberensis. The sequence goes on from CM048823.1 coordinate 51,697,203, forward strand.
CAAGAGGTCTAAACACATCTTTATCAAATAATCTAACCCTGATTCCAACAAAAGTTTCAACTAAACAAACTAGAATAAAGATTAGTCGAGGGCTCACCTTGATAGCCTACTACTCAAAATCCGGTCAACTGAGGAGAAGATTTGAGAGAGGGAGAGAGAGTAAAAACTCCTATAGATCGTTTAAACACATCACTAGAAGAGAAAGAAATCGAGAACAATTAGGGTTCCAATGAGGGCGGCGGTGTGAGGGGATAAATAATGGAATTTGTAACTATTTTTTTTTAATTTAAGATTATGTTTTTATTTTTATTTTTATTTTTTCAACCGTTTAACCGTTTTGACTAAATCATTAAGGAACATAAATATCAGCCCACTTTGCTCTTTAGTCCCTACTATTTAATATATTTATTAATATCCAATAAGCGTATTATTACAATATAAATCTAGAATAAATCTCGAGCTAAAAAATATAAATTCCAAGGTAACCTGAGAGTACGAATCCCGAGACAAAAATAAAATAAATAAAATAAAATCGAACCAAATTCAATCCAATTAGTTGCAATATACGTTCTTTATCCAATTTTTTAACCATGTTCATCTTTCATAACAACATTTAAATACTTGGAATGATATATAATTTGAAAAATGTACAATTTAAATAAAGATTTTACCCTCAAATGATCAGTGAGGAACAACAAACCAACGAAAGAGCATGGGAAAGACCCCATGTAGGCAGAAATTAAAGTTAAAAAATCAATAACAATTTATTAAAAAAAAAATTCAATAACAATTGAAGCAAAAAATATAACATTCATATTCTATTTATTTTTTCATGTTGTAATTTTGCAATGTGTATGTATCTGTATGCCATGCATAGATATTGTTTTTGTGTTGATCTTATTCAATGTATTACTTTCTTAAAAAAATATAACTCAATCATATTTCTCAATGATTATATATATATATATCAATAATAATCAATTATAATTAATTATAGCAGGTGACACAAATTATACCACCCATAACAAACAATAAAAACACAACTTGAAACGAACCATCATGAAAGTAGCTATTTCAAGTGATGGACATGAAACTTAAATTAGAAATAAAAATAAAAACAAAGTAAATAAAACCTTGTGATATTTCTTTAACCTATAAGGAGCGGACAATGTCATCTTGCGGTCACAATGTGTTGAACCGGGATCTCTCCCAATCAACAACACCCTAAAGCCACATGCAATGGATACAAGTGGTAAAGCGATAGGAAGCATAAGAAAGGCAGCTAGTTAGTGCCCAACTATGGTGGATGAGTTCAGCCTTTGCCACCTGCAGCCCCTAAAGCCACATGCAATGGATACAAGTGTTCTGGCCATTGGTGAGCCATCTTTGCCTCATACTTCTTCACATCTCCGTGCCTTCAAACCGATCAAAACACATCCTAAGTTTGATCATTCCTTGTTTCATAGAAACAAATATGTGACAGTGTAACCAACCTTCACAAAGAAAGTTGACTCTCTCTCTCACACACACTAGCTTTGATATTATCTTAATTAGAACACATGTTCGATAATATTCAAAGCAAACATTAATAATTAGTTAATTACAACTAATTAATAATTGGCTTCATCTAATTACACGAATATCAACCCAATGATATATGTTTTAGTCTCTCTTCTACTAGGATCGTGCCCATTTAACATGTATAACAAGTCATACCTTTGGTCTATGAGTGCTTCCTTGAGCCAAGTATCAAACTCAATGGCCGAAGGCAAGACAAAGTTATGGGTGGCGCTGCCGGAGCCGATGATGAGCACTCCATCTCTGAGAGGGTGCCAAGGCCTTTCTGACATTGTAATGGTGCCCGCCGTCCATCTCTGGCTGCACCGAGAGCTGAAAGACCGGAATGTCAGTTTCGGGTACATGAGCATCAATGGCACCCATGCACCATGATCCAGATAGACCACTTCTCTGGTCTGCCTTTGTATTGAAGCCTGCATTGTTAAGCAGCAGTTCTCTCACTCTCTTTGCTAGCTCTGGTGCTCCTGGTGCAGGATACTCAAGCTTGCTACACAATCAAAGATTTGTTAACAATAAATTTAGTACGATATTTGATAATATCTTAACATGTTAGCTTCTTAGCTTATGTATCTGATCTGATGTATAATTTGTGTACATGAGTAAAAATTCTCACCTCATACATAGTTTTAGGGAAGTTGTTGAAGTCATGGATAGTATCGTTTCGATGGATGATGTGCACTGATGGCTCTGGTGTCTCCCAGTGTGCAGAGACAACGAGGATTGATTTTGGTTTTGTTGGAAGGATGTTTTTCTGCCATGACCGCATGAAAATAGTTTTGCCTTTAGGGGGCATAGTTGCTTCCAGAATCTTTGTCTTAGGTCACTTCTTGTGCCCCCATTGATTCGGAAGCTTAGAGCTACTTAACTGTGAATACTTTGGTATTCGTGAGGCTCCATTCCCTAATGTCGATTGCATCAGGGTTCGTGCCTGTGTTACCAAGTATCTTAGTTAAGAGTTGTAGGTCTTCCGTTACTTTAGCCATGAGTGTGCCCGGCTTGAAAATTGGGAGTCCTCTTTGCAGCTTTGGCCTCGCATCTTGGAACAGGCTAAAGAATGACACAAAGTCAAAGTTAATATCGGAATTATGCAATGTAAAAGAATGAACACTTACAATTATATCACTTGCCCATGCCTGAACCACAATCACAAAAACGCGGGGCATAACTTTTCAATCCTCAATTATAGAAAGGAAATTTCTTAGCTGGAATGCATTCTCCGAGATGTTCCAGCTTCTACAGTTTGAACATTGAAGAACTCATCACTCATGGCCGGCATTATTTGTGCAGCTCCTCATACTTCCACCAATCCAAATAATTCCTCTAAGACCGTATAAATATCTTCAAATTTAGGGTGGTGTTTATCACCAGAATAGAACTGGTGCACCTCACTATCAACCTCAATCCAGCTGCACCCAGGCAATTTTTTCCCTCCACCCTCCTTCAACAACTTTCTCACCTTCCTTACATCCTCCCACTTTCCACGCTCACTATATAAGTTTGCCAACATAACACCATAGTCAGCATTTTCAGGATCCAGCTTCAAAAGTTTCCTGACCGCCAATTCCGCCAACTTTGCATCCCCATAAATCCTACAACCATTAAGCAAAGATCCCCACACAACCTCATCGGGTTCTATTCTCATGTCCCTCACTATCCCCATTGCATCTTCGAATCTCCCAGCACGAACAAGAAGGTCTATCACACATCCATAGTGCTCAATCTGGGGCTCAATCCGGAAATCCTTACTCATTGACTCAAAATAGTCAAGACCTTCATCAACCAACCCACCATGCGTGCAAGCATTCAAAAGCCCCACAAATGTAACTTCATCCGGCTCACAGCCGTCACATTCCATCTCTTTGAATATTGCAATAGCACTTTCATTGTGCCCATGGAGAGCAAGACAATTGATCATCGAATTCCACGTTGTCAAGCTCTTCTCCAATAATGTGCTAAAAACCCACCTCGCTTCTCTCAAGCTCCCACATTTCCCATACATATCAATAAGAGCATTCGAAACATACAGAGACTGCCCAATAATATCATTCTTGATGATATAGCCATGCACCCACTTCCCGAGACGGAGCATACTCAGTTGTCCACAAGCCGAGAGCACACATGCCACAGTAGTCTGATTCGGCCTTGTATCGGAAAGTAACATTTTCCTAAAAATCCCAACAGCCTCAGAGAAAAGACCATTCTGATTGCAACCAGCAATCACAGCATTCCAAGAAGGCACATCCCTCTCAGGCATTTCCTCAAACAAAGCAACGGCATTCCCAACCATCCCAACCCGCAGGTAACCGGACACCAACGCGGTCCAAGATACCACATTTTTCTCACGCAATGTATCAAACAGTTGCCGTGCAGTAGCCACATTGGAAAATCTCGCATACCCATCGAGAAGTGATGTTTGCACGACACCATGATCCTGAAAACCGGACTTTAAAATGTGCGAATGGACTGATTCCATGAAAGCGCGATGGGAGGAATGCGAGCAGGATTTGAGGACGTGAGGATAGACGAAATGGTTGGGGCGGGGACGGGGACGGGAGAGCATGGTCCGGAAGAGACGGAGGGCGGAGGAGGGATCCGAGCTGGAGGAGTAGGCCGTGATCATGGCAGTGTAGAGATAGACATTGCGGGATCGAAGGCTATCGAAGATTTGGCGGGCATAGGCGAGGTCGGAAAGCGCGAGTGCGGCAAAGCGGACGAGCTTGAATGCGAAGAACTGGGTGTGAGCGTGGCCGACGGCGACAAGGTAACCATGGATTTGCTTGAGATGGCTCAAGTTAGAGGACTTCGATAGCAAGGAGAGGACGTGCTCGTCCATGGAGGCCGCCATTGATGTTGAGAGATGCTAAGCTCGCGCGCTCCATGAATCAATCTTGTCTTCTTATAAATTATTTTAAAACCTCATAATTTCACATTTGCACCCCTATGAACTTTATAATTATATACATATAATACTCTCTTGGACAAAAGTTAGAGTTTTTTCCCCCAATTTATAAATATTTAAATTTGATCCAAAAAATCAGGGCTTCTACCAAGATATATTTGTTCAAAAATTTTATTATTATTTTTTTTATCTCTAGGGTCATTTGATTAGTCAAAATGACCATGCATCTACATAATCAGCATCTGAGACTAATTGGGTACTGATTAGGATTAAAAATAATATTTAAATATTTTTTAATTAATATTAATGAAAGCATAACATTTTATAATTAATCATTTTTTTTAAGAGCTATGGGACCAACTCAGAGGGGGGGGGGGGGGGCCTATGAGTTGTGGGAGGGCAGGTGTAAGCTCCCCTGAGTGGGTACCATTGTTTCCTCGTCCATGAAGTCCCCTCTTGGGTCTCTCGGCTATGGCTCTTCTCCACTGAGGGTGAGGCTGTGCTTGACGAGGTTGACTGTCGGTTGGAGTTGTGTCCTGCTTGGTGGCGTGTGCACTGTCGAACCAAGAAAGGAAAAAGAAGTCGATTTGTCGGATTTTTATAATTAATCATTTTTTTTAAGAGCTATGGGACCAACTCAGGAGGGAGGGGGGGGGGGGTATGCCGTGGTCCCCTATGAGTTGTGGGAGGGCAGGTGTAAGCTCCCCTGAGTGGGTACAATTGTTTCCTCGTCCATGAAGTCCCCTCTTGGGTCTCTCAGCGATGGCTCTTCTCCACTGAGGGTGAGGCTGTGCTTGACGAGGTTGACTGTCGGTTGGAGTTGTGTCCTGCTTGGTGGCGTGTGCACTGTCGAACCAAGAAAGGAAAAAGAAGTCGATTTGTCGGATGAGTCGCTTACAAACGCGTCGTTTGTCCTTGAAACATCTCCTGTTCCTTTCCAGCCATAGGTTCCGAGTGATTACCATCGCAAGCAGCTGACATCCCTTGTGGCGGTCTCTCTCTAAGGTTTTGCCAATCGATGAGTCACCCCACATATATTGTATCTTGTTTGGGCAAAAGGGCAATCCGAGGATTTGGGCGTAGTGTGACCAAATTTCGGTTGCGTATTGGCATCTAAGGAGCACGTAAGACGTGGTTTCCTCCTGGGCGTTGCATATGTAGCATTGCGTCCTATCCCCTTGCCAATTTCTCTTTGCTAGGTTGTGCAGCGTGGGAAGCTTGTCTTCCAGTGCTAACCATGCAAAGAGTTTGATTTTCAAAGGGGAGGCTTGTCTCCAGAAGGACGCAGGGATGGGCTTCGCATGCCTCCATCGACCTTGAAGAGGTAGAGTGACTTTGCTGTGAATTGCTAGTTGGAGGTGAGACTCCAGCTTCTTTTGTCTTCCCCTTGGGGTTCTACATGCTTAAGGAATTCCTGAATCCCGTGAAACATTTCCATCGCCCCTTGTGACATGGGCCCCGGTTTGAGTATGAGCTGACTCCTTTCCCGGAGTTGTCTTGCGTCCCGTAAGGAAGAGAAACCCCTATAAGAAAGAAGCTATTTAGGGGATATACCGGCAAATTCCTTCCTTCGTGCGATACTATGATGCACTCTAAACCAGAGCCGGAACGACGACCGGTGGGGAGGAAATCAAGCTCACTCGGCGCGGGAAAACCTCTGTACAACCAGGGAGGAGCATCGGGGACCATCACCGAGGAAGGGGACCATCGTCAAGAGAATGCCCTAAGGGTGTGGGGCATTGGTGGGGCTCGTTCGATAACTCTCGCCCCCCACCCCAATTCCTTCATAAGCCCTATGATGATGTGGCCTGATTTTTTTTTTAAAAAAAAAAAACTGACGTGGCAGCATGCCAAGTTTGATGTCACCCATTTAATTTTTTAACAAAACTTAGAAAATGATGACGTGGAACGCCACCTAGCAATCCACTTCATCATGTACGCATGTGCGTATAGCCACCTAAGAAAAATACGACCAGGTAGAAATAAAAAAATTTTAAAAAAGGCATGTATTTCAGGCGTTTGCCAAATCAGCTGCCATGTCAACAAAATGGACTGTATTGAACAAAATACACAAAGTACATGGCATGTATTGAACATTTAAAATACAGGACTGAAAATGAACAAAGTGATAAAGTACAGGGACCATTAGTGGCTTTTGCCCTTTAATTTACCATGTCTCATGTCTTTCATTATTGAAAATGAGATTCTTATTTAAAATCTACATGCCTTTTTTATGTGGGGATTTTTGACTTAAAATATATTTACTTATTGTAATTGAAAACATATTTATTTATATTATTTTATATCATGGTTTTTTGGTGATAAAGAGAAGAGGATTATTATTTAAAATCTACATGCCTTTTTTGTGAATTAATTATTTAATTTAAAATTTTTATTTTTCAAAATTTATTAAAAATTTGATTTTTCTTTCCTTTTTTGTCCTTTAATTTTAACTTGTTATAATGAGGAGAATATGTGAAATTTATTTCTCATTCAAACATGCCTTCTAATTGCAAATAGTGGTCTAACACTTCATTTCAATATTTTTAAAACAAACATATGTTTTTTTGAATGTTAATGAAATAACATCCTTGAGCTTATGTAATCAAAATTTTGAGATAAAAAAATTGATGAACTGTAATTAGTTAATTCAATTTCATGGTGTTGGATTTTCTATGGATAAGAGTTTGTGTCCTATTACTACACTGATGCGAGCTCGATGAAGCTCGTAGACGGGGAGAAAATGGATCTGCTTTCGGTTTGGAGGTTTAGATGTATTTGTCTTTAAATCCTCCTTGTTTTGCTGCTTTATTCTTGTATTCAGTTAGTTTTTGGTTTCTCTTTGTGCCCATCTCCTCCTGCCCTTCAATTCTAACAAGTCTATACTTGTATACTCCAAACCAGATCAAACCAAGACTACACGATCTTGTAAAGCCCATCATATACATATAACTTGTTTGTGGGCTCCTGTTAGATTTGATACCGCAAATGACCATAAACCCGGCTCTTTTCTAGGGCGAGGTTGCCACCTTCAAGCTTCTGATTGACGGAATGGTGGATGCTCTTGCAGTTGCGGCTGCCATGGCCGGTGTAGACAAGCTCTACCCCGATGGCATCGTCGTCCTCGTAGCATGGTCTCCTCCAATGGCTCATACTTCTTTATATATAAATAATATCTATGTAAAATCTTCATTAAATTTTTAGGTCAATTTATGAACATGTATTATTACTGATTTTGTATCTTTAAAGTTTTCATATTTTGAAGGGGAAAATGAAATGAGATACCTATTTATATCATTTAATTCATGTCTCATGTCTTCTATTATTGAAAATGAGATTCTTATTTAAAATCTACATGCCATTTTTGTGTAGGGATTTTTGACTTAAAATATATTTATTTATTGTAATTGAAAACATATTTATTTATATTATTTTATATCATGGTTTTTTGGTCATAAAGAGGATTATTATTTAAAATCCACATGTCTTTTTAGTGAATTAATTATTTAATTTAAATTTTTTATTTTTCATGATTTTTTTAATTTTTCAAATTTATAAAAACTCTGATTTATGTTTCCTTTAATTATTATTATTATTATTATTATTATTATTATTATTATTATTATTATTATTATTATTATTATTTTGACATAGGTCATAAAGACCTCCCCAAAGGGCGTGTCAAGGTGTATTAGACATTTGAAAGACTTGACTTCACTCAAGCACGCATTGCATGTCAGGACTCAAATTTGGGAGCTTTGTGCTTACCAAATGAATTACTCAAACTACTCCCCCCATTTACGAGGAGGGTCTATTAAGTTGCTATTATATGTGGTTAATATTATTACCATTTTTACAATAAATTGTTACCATAGTCTGGTGGATAGAATTTTATGTTGTATCCATAGAGACCTGGGTTCAAATCCCACTAGTCACAATTTATTTTTTAAATTAGTACTTAAAAAATTAAAATTTTCATCATATATTCCCAATAAATCTTTTTATTTTTGTCTCGTATTTCAGTGATTTTCTTTTGTTATTCGAACTTAATTCCAACATCATCATTTTCTTTTAATTGTGATTTCTATGTTTTTTACAGACATTCCACCAATAAAACATGGATGGAATTAGACTTGTACCCAAATAATTAAAAATAAAATAAAACTTATTATTTTTTAAATAGAGAAATTAGCATAAACAAGTAATCTTAAGTTTAAATTAATATAATTTTTTTAAGTTGAAGTCAGCACCCCCTTAATTTTGCTTCTGATTCCGTCACTGGATCAACCAAATAAGCTTCAAGGCACGAAAGTGACAACGCTTTCTTTTAGATGAATTTTTCCCCCTCTGATTAGAATCACATTGCAACGAGGTATGTGAGAACCGCCTTCAGGATACAATGAAGCCCTTTGATTATTGTTGAAATGCGAACTTGCACTATTCATTTCAACCCGAAAACACTCTTATGGTTGTCTTTGATAATGTAGAGAAGGAAAGATAAGAATGAAATAGAGAGAGAGAGAGAGAGAGAGAGAGAGAGAGAGAGAAAAGAGTATGAAATTTGATGTTTGGTCTCTTTGCCTCACATAGAACTAGGCTATATATATAGAGTCCCAAAGGTCTCATCACAAGGTTGCATCCCTTGGTAACATACTTTCATGAAAAGGGAACACCCTCTGGCAAATGGTCATTCATAAAAGGGAACATTCTTTTGTGGGATCGAAAATACGCGCTTGGTATCGTGTGACACCAGACGATATATCGAAGCACAAATATCATATTTTAGTTTTGTGGGTTCTTTTATTCCTAATAGAGGCAAGCCTCTATTAATAATTACCCCAAACAATGTCGTGGGAACCTCCGATTAAGAGACAAAAGTACAAGTGGAGAGAATGAGAAAGAATAATTTATTTTATTGCAATATGATTTGTTACATATCAACATATATATATATATATATATATATATATATATATATATATATATATATATATATATATGTATGTATTTATTTATTTATTTGTTTATTTATGACGTCGCCCTCTACCTTGGAATCTGTTCCCGCCGGTCGTCTTGCATTTGAGATTTGAAAGAGGTTTATGACCAGGGTTCATATCGACTAGGTCGCCAATTAGCTTCCTTTCCGTCAAGAGCTGCACCTAACTGAGCCGCCGTTAGGAATTGTATCATATATGGTTGGAGAGGTCAAGGAGTCTAGCTTCCAATGCCACAAATTTCATTTTGATTGGAGCTCCCGGGTTGCCGAAAGGGGTCTGTGTTGTATATGACTATTGAAGATCTAGATATCTAGTTTCTCACGTCACAAATTTCACCTTCATTGGAGTTTTCTGGTAAAAGTTATCAATTTTTGAAAATGGGTAATCAGTATTGCTGGTGGCAGAATTGCTGGAATTGACCCTTTTATTTATCAAAATCTGCGCTGATTGGGCCACCTTCCAGATATCTAATTTCCAATGCCACAGATTTCACCTCAATCGGAGTTTCCAGGCCGGAGTTATGAATTTTTGAAAATGGGTAATCAGTATTGCTGGTGGCAGAATTGCTGGAATTGACCCTTTTATTTATCCAGATCTGCGCTAATTGTGCCGCCGAAAGGTTTTCTCTGTATATGACTATTGAAGATCCAAATATCTAATTTCCAACGCCATAGACTTCACCTCCATTGGAGTTCTCAGGGAAGAGTTACGAATTTTTGAAAATGAGTGGTCAGTATTGCTGGTGGCAGAATTGCTAGAATTGACCCTTTTATTTATCCATATCTGCGCTGATTGTGCCACCGAAAGGGTTTGCTCTGTATATGACTATTGAAGATCCAGATATCTAATTTCCAATGCCACAGATTTCACCTCAATCGGAATTTCCAGGCCAGAGTTATGAATTTTTGAATACAGGTCTTTATAACAACTATTTCTGCAGCAATTCAGCAATTCTTCAGCGATTTTCAGCAATTCGCGTCAGCAGCAGCTCTCTTTTTTTATTTCTGCAGCAATCTTGGGTTCTGATGAAGATGATCATACAATCAATACTTTCTTCTTAGGACCTTGGAGGAGCTTGATCTTGGTATTGCTCCAATGTAAGGGTCTGAAATATGCTTGAGAATCTCATTAAAACAAAACTGCTGGTATGTGTTCTGGCAACTCCACAAGTGGATGTGAATTTTCAATGTAAGACCACAATCAAAACAGTGAATTAGCTTCATTATAAATTGAATTATTGTTACATTCTTTTTTGGGGAATTTTGTCAAACAGGCTATATGCACTTCACACAAGTGAACCTTTGACATGTCTTTTGAGACACTTTAACATTTACAATCATTCAACTCGTAACTCATAAGATTGATTTCATCAACATCTACTTCTTCATTGAAAAACCAATGTTGCAATCTTGTGAATTCACAACCATGTACTCCCACATATCAATTGGAAAATAGTTCATAAGAAGGATGATCAGCAGCTCATTGCAAGGAAAAGCTGCAGTCTTGAGCCTTGAGATCATTGTGCAGCGGCCCCTTCATCTTCCTTCGGTTTTTTGACTCCTTGGGCTGTAAAATTTTGACAGAACTTCCTTCGTATTTAGGACTTTGATTTTATACAAGCACCCTCACAAAAGAAATCTTTCCTTTTTGCAACAAATCAACATCAGCATCGCAATGACTTCATCTTTGACCTCTAGCTTCAACGACACATCAACAACCCAGGTTCCGTTCAGTCAGCAACCGGGACCTCGGAACAGCGACCAAGTCTTGAATTCAGCACCCATTGCAACTAGGAGAATCGGCAACCAAGTCTTGAATTCAGCATCCATAGGTAGCATACATGCGTCGGCATCCAGCTTCAAACAAGTCAGCATCCGCGTCTTTGACCAAATCAGCATCCAAATTCTTGAATCTTGAACAACATCCGTGTCTTCAGCTTTTCTTTGTTGTATAGCAAAACTTCAACAGCATCCATTGCCTTCAGTATTCATCTTTTTTGAACAGTATCCAGATTCTTGAATCGGCACCCAGATTCTTGAACACCATCCAGGTTCTTGAACAGCATCCAAATTCTTGAACAGCATCCAAGCTTCAATGAATCAGCATCCGGGTTTTGAACAACATCCAGGTGAGATGTGGTTGCAGGAGCAGGCTGGTGCGGCGGCAAGGACGATGATGCTGGCTGCAGAGAGGGCGGATAACAGGGAGCAAAGGAAGCGAGGAGGGGCGGTCAAGGGCTGCAGGGCGGGCTGAATGTATCTGGGCAAACCTAGGGCGGATCAAGGAGGAGCTGATGGTAAGGGACGGGCAGTGCAGGGGAGTGTCTTGAGGCGCTTGTTGGCCAAGGCCGGGGACGCGCAAAGGGACAGCCTTGAAGCCTTGTGGCCCAGGGACTGCGACCGGGCGCTTGGCCATAGTAGCGACGCGCTAGCGCCAGAGCCTGGCTACAGGGCAGCACGCTACTTGTATGAGGGCCTGTATGGCCTGGGACGCAGCCGCCGGGCTGGTAGGGCGACAGCTACGGGCAGCGGTGGCCGAGGCGGCCAAGTTGATCCGGCGGCTGGGTGGAGGTTATTATATAACCTTTGTTTTCTTGTCCGGTGACAGCGGGCATCGACGGCGAAGGCATAGGAGACGACTTGGCTCGTTGATGGAACATGGGAGATGAGGGGGCTTCATCTTCGGCGGTCGATCGACGGATCCAAGCCTGTATCCTTCGGCAAAGCCATCAGAAACAGGCCCGTATCCGCTTGTTCGACCGACCATCGTACAGCTTCTTGCTTCACCGAGGGGAGAACCTGGAGGGGATTTCCTCCCCCTTTTTTTTTTTCTTGTAGTCCCTCTCTATTTATAGAACCTCCTAACATGATAAATTATAACTTAAATTTTGATTTGATTTATTCTTTAAATTTAGATAAATCAAAATTTAAGTTTTGATTTGATTTGATTTAAATTTTGTTTGATTTTGATTTGATTGATGATTGATTTTTTATTATTATTATTATTTTTTTGAGAGAATTATATTTTTATTTCTCTCGGGATTTGTTCTCTTAGATTGTCTTGGATTTGCCTCGGGATCTATGCTCATAGATTATCTTAGGATTTGTATTATTATTTTTCTTTTTAGATTGCCTCGAGATATGTATTCTCGGGTCATCTTGGAATTTGAGATTGCCTCGGGATTTGTTCTCAGGCTATCTTGGGGATTGAGATTGCCTCGAGATATGTGTTCTGGGGCTATCTTGGAATTTGAGACTGCCTCGAGATTTGTTCTCGGGCTATCTTGGAATTTGAGATTGCCTCGAGATATATATTCTCGGGCTATCTATTTCAATATATATATTTCATCATAATATTTATATGAAATATTTCATATTGGCCCTTGAGACATTTTGTATTTTCAAGGCTTATAAATATATTTTATATATTCCCCCTTTTTTATTTTATTTTATTTATTTTTTTTTTTTTAGGGTAAACACCTTTCATGTGTAGTAGTGTCCCTCCAATACTAATATAAGGGAACAACCTTTCATATGCAAAGTACCTTTTGATTCATCAATTAATGTCATATACATTTATTCTCTCAATTCAAATAAAACCAAAAAACCATATAAATATTGAAAATATCTAACATGTGTCGAATATGTGAAATTTATTTCTCTTTCAAACATGCCTTCTAAATGCAAATAGTGGTCTAACACTTCATTCAAATATTTTTAAAACAAACATATGCTTTTTGAATGTTAATGACATAAAAAATTGATAAACTGTAATTAGTTAATTCAATTTTATGGCGTTGGATTTCCTACGGAGAATCCTTGGTTTGTGTCCTATTACTACATCAATGCAGCTCCATGGAATCCGCTTTCGGTTTGGAGGTTTAGACATATTTCTGTCTTTAAATCCTCCTTGTTTTGTTACTTTATTCTTGTATTCAATTAGTTTTTGGTTTCTCTTTTCTCAGTAGTGCAATTAATTTCTTGATGTCAAGAAAGAACTTAATTGCATTACTGAGAAAAGAGAAACCAAGCTGCTGACCAACTCGCCAAACTTGGATTGATGAGACAGATGTTTAATGCCATTAATCACTTCTTTCATTCACCATATCTTCCTAAGGCTTGGGGAAAAACATACGTTGCCTTGATCCCAAAGCATGACTCAGCCAATAAGGTCCAGGATTTCAGACCTATATCTTTATGCAATGTGGCCTATAAAATCCTTTCTAAAATATTATCTAACAGATTAAAAGGGGTCATTAATAAAATTATTGTCCCTGAACAAGCTAATTTTATAACAGGGCGGTCTACATTTGATAATATTCTAGCCATTCAGGAAGTAGTCCATTCCTTAGAGCATGAACACAAAACCCTGCCCAGGATGATCCTCAAATTGGATATAGAAAAGGCTTATGATGCCTTAGAGTGGAATGCCATCCTTGCCACTCTCCATGTAATGAAATTTCCTGAGATTTGGATTTCATGGATTAGAGCATACATATCATCTCCTACTTTTTCCTTTCTTGTTAATGGGAAACCAACTATTTGGACTAGCAGCTCTAGAGGTATTAGGCAAGGAGATCCCCTTTCTCCTTAACTTTTCCTCCTGGTCTCTCAGAATTTGTTTGCCATGCTTAATCAAGCCATGCATCTAAATCTTATTCCAGGCTTTGATAACATACTAGCTTGTAATTTTAACCACCTACTTTTTGCTGATGATGCTCTTATTGTCACTAGATCAACTAGGGTTATGGCTAGAAGTTGCAAGTTATGTCTAGATTTATACAATCAGATGACAGGACAAAAAGTGAGTATGAATAAGTCTTATGTGCATTTTCCTTCTTGGTTTAACCATAGAGTTAGAGACTCTATTATACGTATTTGGGTATGAAAATAGGTTCTTTCCCTTTTAAATACCTTGGAGCCTTGATCTCTCCTAAAAGAATCCCTGTTTCACAGTGGACTCCTTTGATCAACAGAGTCAATAATAGCCGTAAATCCTGGTGCCCAACTTCCATTTCTTTAGCTGGTAGAGCTATCCTTGTAAACACCTCACTGATGTCTATCCCAGTGTATCCTATGTCATGTTATCCTATTCCTAATTTTGTCATTGATCAGATTTCCAAATTAATCAGGAAATTCTTATGGGCTAGTGGCACAGCTGGTGGCTCCATTCAAACAATTGGATGGTCAACTGCTACACTTGATCGATCTGAGGGAGGGTTGGGGATTAGAAACCTAAGAATTTCACAAGTGGCTCTCATATCAAAAAATATTTTCTCATTATTGAATAGTGAAAACAAATCTGGGGTTCAAATTGCCTTTTTAAAATATGGTTCTCTTAACCCTTGGATAGAGCAAAATAGAAATGCAACATCCTGGTTTTATAAGAAGTTATGTAAGTTTGCACAAAATGTGAAATCTAACCTTTTGATCAATAACTGTGATCCAAATAATACTAGTTTCCTTACGGATTCATGGCTATTTGACATTCCCCTTGCTCTTAAACCCACTCCTTTAAATATGCAAATTCCTTTTGAGAATATGTCCATTTGTGATCTTATGCAAGCTGACAGATTGAATTTTTCTCACATTACAACTTGCTTTGCGAATTCTTTGGAATTGAATAAAATCTGTAGAAATACATATTCTAAAAGGATACCTAAATAGTGGGTATGGTCTCATTCTGGGTCTACTATGGCCATATGCAGGGAAGTATATAGTGTGCTTAATAGAAAAATTTTAGCAGGAAATGAAAATTGGCACGGTTGGAATTTGCTTTGGAGTCTCTCTGTTGCTCCAAGAGTGAAAACATTTGTGTGGAGACTCATGCATGGGAGAATTCCTACTTCTGAGTACTTGTACTCTTTAGGCATTGGTCCACAAACAGATTGTCCTTTTTGTGGATTGTCAAGGGAAAATATATCTCGTCTTATGGTAAACTGTCGTACAGCCAAAATTTGTTGGAATTCTATTGTTGAACTCACTGGTTGCAATGCCAACATTACTGTTGATATACTTTCGGGAGATTGGCTTAGCATGAACATTGGGATGAGTAATACAAAACAAAAATTCATTAGAGCCTTGATAGCTACTTGTACGTGGAGTATCTGGAAGGCTTGATGTCATATTATTTTTAACAACAAAAGGCACCAGCCTTATATAATCTTCTTGCAGGCTTTATCCATGACACAAGACCACTTCTGGAAATTTCAGGGGCAGTTCAGGGAGTATCTCCATAGTTCAATATTCAAACAAACCTTAACTGTTATGTGTGATGCAGCTTGGATTGATGACCTGTCTATTTGTGGTGTAGGTTTTGTTATAATCAAGGGGAGAGACAGTATACTTATGGCGGGCTGTTCCAGAAGAATGGCTGAATCAGTTCTTCATGCTGAACTTCAAGCAATACAGCTAGCATTTGAGCCGTGTAGAAATCAAGAATGGAAATTGGAGACTATCTATTCAGACTGTCTTCAAGCATTACAGAACATCAGGCAGGGTTCTGATTCAAACTCACAAATCCTCCGAAGTAGTTTGCTCAGCATCAAGCATCTCATGTTGGATCAATCTGAAGGGGAGTTAAAATACTGTCCGAGAGAATTAAATCTTCTAGCAGATGCCCTAGCTAAACATGCACTCAAGAATCCAGAGTTATCTCTTTTCCACAGAGGAAGTGATAGGCCTAGATGGCTGGATGATGTTGTTATATCACTTGGTTTAAATTTTGGATAAATCTTGTTTTAAGCACTTAGTTGTATTTCTGTTTTTTATGGTTAGCTTGTGAAAGCTTTATCCTATCAAAAAAAAAGTGGAGTACTTGGCTACCTCTGTTGTTGCTCCTGCAATACAAGAATTTCCTTCATTAGTTAAGATGATATACCCCAGTCCAGCAGCACTTACTTGGTCTCCCCATGAAGTATCAGTTAATAGTTGGTGTTCATGATTCCTTTGGATCCATCTTTTGTGTTTCAGCTTCACTAACTCTTCTATGGGATGCTCCCTCATCATGTATTCCTCCGCAGCGAACAAGCTTCTCCTTGCCACCATTTGGGGGTGATCTACTTGCTTCTGAATATCTTCTGGCATCTTGCTTTCTACACCTGCCAAAGAATGTTAGAAATTATTGGACCCTCTGCTTCACTCAGGTGGTGGTCACCTAGAAAGCCATTGGACAACCAGTTGCCCTCCTGAAGACCTCCAACTTCAAGTTTCCAGTTCTTTAGGTACCCTTCCTTCTGGACTTCCTCCCAGATTAGTCTTGACCACCTGCATTCCAAGAACATGTGAGTACTATTTTTAGGGCTCAAGCTAGGAGCACATGGCACATGGTTCATCTGGTCCAACATGTCTATGGTGTAGTAGCTGCTTTGTAGGTAGTCCATTGTGGAAGAATTTCCAAAGGAAAATCTTCACTCTTGGAGCCACCCTAAGTTTCCACAAATGCTTCCACTTTCCATGGGTCAGTAATCTCTTCACTCTTGGAGCCATCCTAAGTTTCCACAAATGCTTCCACCCTTTCCATGGGTCAGTAATCTCTCTCGTGTCCTGCACTAGATGCATATATGGTAGCAGTTAAATTTCTTCCTCCTGTGTAATTTGGCCATCTCCACTCTATGTTCACGGTGTCCCATCCTATATCCCTATTTAAGATTAACTGTGAAATAAAGGGAGGAAACAGCTGTCTGATCAAATCTTCATCTCAGCAGTTGTCAATGGTGATGTTGTGTACCTGCATACTTGTTAGATCCACATCCATATTTATAAATGTAGGCTTGTATTGTATAGGTGTTTCTGTAAAACCAGGGAATTTTGGAATAAAACTTGGGCTTATGTTTGTGTTATTATTTGGAGGTTTGAATGATTTTAATTAAAGATAAATTAATTGAGGAAAGATGTTTGATATAATTTGGAATAATATTTGTGAATTTTGGTGTGTCAAGGACGGACTGGGAATAATAGAAACTATGGAGGACTAGGAAGTAATAGTTCAAACTCTCAGGAAAAGGATTTAATTATGGAAGGTTGAGTTTGAGGGACTGGAGATAAGTTTAACTAAGGTAAATTTAGAACAAGTGTGAGGGGGTTTTATTAAAAGGCCATGAACAACCATGCAAGTGCTCGGATTGTATGATATGGATTCGACGAGATCAAGGCCAACTTGCGATCGGGATTATTGCCATTTGGAAGAAAATAGAAGGCGCTGCTTTCGTCGCCGGTGAAGCTGCCACTCTAATCGAGTTCCTCGTGTGCTAAGTGAGTGGATAAGTGCATGATCTCATTCGCGTTTTGCCCGCGCTCCCAACGACCCAATAACCGCTTGTTTGTTAGGATAAGATGACGATGGAGATCGTGGATCGCTCGCCGCGGCCAGGGGTGTACATGAACATCGAGGAGGACCCTAAACGCCGCCACCATTCCTCTTGATTCTCTCTTTCCCTCTTCTATCTCTGTTAGCGTCTGTGGTGGAGGGTGGCACGGGCTGATCATTAGAGGAGCTCATTGTGACTAAGGTTGGACGACTCCGGTGCTGGGCAACGATGTTTGAATTCCAGAGGCTCTCTGGCATATGGTGAGTGCTCCCCTCCTCCAGTCACTGTGTTTGTTCGTTGTCGACGAGAGCTAACGGTGTGGATTATTTCTGTGTTGAAGAAGGGGTTGGGTTGAGAGAAAGGGAGGCAGGGAGAGCTCAAGGCCGCTGTTCGCGGGCAGCCACGGTCTGGTAAGTGTCTCTGTTGCTCTGTAGATGGATAACATGCATGCATTTGTTTAGGACCCAGTGTTTTACATGTGGATTGTTTTGGAATGATACTGCATGGCTTTAGTAGAGTTGGAAGACCTGTTCTTTGATGTTATTCACGCTCTTGATTTCATGGGAGTGGCTGCAGCGGGGGTGGATAGAAGCTTTGTATTAATTTGATTATATATTGAAGTGCAGGAGAAAGGCTGAGATCATTGTATAGTGTTGGTTTTGGTGATTCTGGGACATAGGGGCATGTTGATATTTGTAGAGTGGTGATGTTCTGATATGGGATCCTTGTATAGGTGTGGTGGTGTTTGTGTTCAGTTAATGATCAGTGAGAGGTTTGTTGGTGAAGGTTTTTGGTGTTTCCTTGATTTCTATTCAGGTGGTGGTGTGGAGGTGTAATCATGTCTTGGGGTTAGAGTTGTTTTGCTGGTCTGGGTAGTGTTTTTGGGCCTGATCTTCGGGAATAGGAGTAATGATTTTATGGAAATTGGTTTAGTGATGGTCCAGAGATCACTGTTCGGATGTTTTGGGATGTGGTTTGATTGGATAATAGTTGAGGTGCCTGGAGGTTGTTGTTTTATGTGTACTTCCAAGATTGTTATGATTTTAGAGGAGAAAGGAGCTTATGATTTCATGATGAAGGTATGAGATCTCTGATGGCTTGTGTGCAGGCAGTTTAAGGACTGATCAAAGCTTGGTTTTGTAAAGATGTAGTCATTAGTGGTGGGCTTTCATTGAATGAGGTTCTGATGTATGAAGGTGTTCAGTTGTGGTTTTGTGTAGAGGATTCAGAGGATGCCCATGATCTATAGGAAGATGATGTTGGTGGTGTTCATGGTTTCAGAAGGGAGTTCTCAGGATTGTGAGGCTCATAGATACTGGACTGTTGGTTGGCATAGTTTGATAATTTCATGTGATGAATTTCTAAGGGTGCTTAGGTGCTGATGCTAAAGTTTGAGAAGAGATGGACGTTAGAATAGAAGTTGTGTGCAGGTTATAGCTGGGCAAAAGCTTAGATTCCATTATCACATGTGTGGTTCGGTTGGAAAAGGTTGCTGTCAGGCTGCCTACTTCAACTGAAATCTGGGTAATGAGTAGACATCGGATAGTGTCACATAAGGTACCGTTGGATCTTTCCAACGAGCCTTAGATCACCTCGATCAGGTTTCTGGATCAAAAGTTATGGGCAGTTCTTTGGGACTGCGCATTAATTTCAGGAATTGGGCGTTAATGCTATTATTAATATTGATAAATCACTTTGTGTTGGTAATGGTACTGAGTCATAATTATCACTACCAGATATCGACGTGGATGCGTCGAGGGGAGATTCCGTGGAACACCAGGCTTAGTGATTACATGTAAGCACTCTTGCCTCGTTCCCACTCGGCTTCCGGTTTTCTTGGATTTGTTTTGATTTTGATTCGAGATATCATACTTGGTTATGATTTAGATACATGCATGTCTTTTTATGATTTGGTTGGATTCTGGTGCATGTATGTTTGTTTTCGGGATGTTGGCATCCATAGCTTTGGTTGTCTTCCGCCCGGATTCAGTGGAGCAGGTGAGCTCCGGATTATGTGAGAGCGTTGGGGACGGGACACCCTAGCGTTCCGGCATTCCTGACCAGAGGGACGATACTGCAGTTGTCCCCGCCAAATGGGTCGATCACCCACCATGTCGGACAAGAGAGAGAGAGGTGGCACTACCGCGGCTTACGGGATTTGTCGCGTCGGCAGCCAGCATTGTGGGATGGTCTGCCGGGATTGTCTTTAGAGGAACACAGATAAGATAGGGGTTTTACCGTTGACTTTGCCTTTGTGGTAGACCCCTAGGATTCTAGGATACGGGACGTTGGTCCCACTGTTGACTTCATATGTGATATGTCTGTTCATATTTTACTCGTTGTGTTCCTTGCAGGGTGCTTACTAAGCTTTCCTTTCGAAAGCTCACTCCTTTGTTTTTCCCTCCTTTTCAGATCCTCAAGAGCAGAAGGCGTGGCTTTGAGGGTCAGTACGTGGGACGGGCTTGACGAGGTATAGGACCTCTTCTATTTTTTTATTTGTTGATGAGTGAGGCTTTGTAGGACATCTTGTCCGGACATTTGTAGGGCATGTATACCCAGACTTGATTATTTTGCGACTCTGATTTTATTTTGATTTATTATGGATTTGTTTTTGTTATCTGCCCTTATTACTTAGGCCTTGTATCCGAGTAGGGCTTGTCTCTACTTGTGTATGGCCGATCTGTGACGTACCCGAGGTCCCAGGATTCGGGTCGGGGCATTACAGTTTCAAATAACCATGTCTCATACAGAATTGAGTCAGAGGCCAATGTTTGGTTTGATGTAATGTGCATTTTCATCAATGATAAATTCTTTTGTAAATTTCTAAATGCAGTTGATGTCTTGGGGATTTTCCTCACTCCATGGATGTAACTTACCATATTTGTGAATCATAAGTTTAATCCAATTTTTATCTACTCCATTTATAAAATCTAGAGTGTGTTTTGCTAAAATTGAGAACTTCATTCTTTTAAGGTCCTTCACCCCCAATCCTCCCTCAGTTTTGGGTTGGATAATGGTGTTAAATGAGCTGTTGTTTGTTCTCTGAACATTTTTGGAGTACAAATGCTAGTTCTTTCTTCTTTTTTCTTTTTATGATTCCAAGTTTTCCAATTCTTGATTCACTAGTATTCAGGATATTCTTATTTTATTTTATTTTATCTACATCAATATAATCATATATCTTCAATAAAGATACAATTCCATGAGATTGTATGTATAATATATATATTTTCTCCTATTTGCCTTGTTGATCTTGAGGCCGGGTTATTGTTTTACTTGTCTATGCCTGATCCCCATTTGAAGAAGATTACTATCAAGTTAAACTATCTATAGATGAAAAAACACTGCTGACCATTACCATGTTATCTCCAAAGTATCAAGATTTATCTGATGCTACTTAGTTTGTTTGATTCATTATCTTCACTATCATGTGAATGTTCAATGTTTTAACTTGAAAGTTAATAGTTTTTATATAATTCAAGGTTAATAGTTTTTCTTGTGTTATTAGGACTGCCCATTATTATGCTTCAGTTATAGTTGAATTTGGTTTACTAATATAACTTCTGGGTCAATTTCTGCAGCAAGTTGTGAAGCTTGTAACGTCTCTGAATTTGGTAAAAGTGGAGATCAAAACAACACATTCGTGCATATAACAAAAAAAAAAAAAAAAAAAAAAAGGGTGCTGGAGAGACTGTCAAAAAGTGGGAACAATAGCTTGCCCAAACAATTGCGCTTACCTCTAGTTGAAAGGGATGTTTGGTCGGCCTTTGCAGATTTATGTTGCTAACTCCATCCCACTTCGCATGTGCACTCACAGTAGAGGGCTTACTTCTTATAGCGTTCTACTGCGAGTGCACATGGTCCTCAAGATGAGTACTAGAGTGGACGGTGTGTTTTCCTTTTACTCCCTTAATATGTCCTTGTAGGTCTTTATGTTCACGCATCCTCTCCAGCTCCCTAGGACTGGAGTGCTCTTGTAATCATGGTTCAACTAGGAACCTTTGATAATCAATGAACGTGGTTTATCCACTTTTATCAAAAAAAAAAAAAAAACAACAACAACACATTCGTTTGATTTGATCTATGGAGTTCTGGTACATGGTTTCTGGATTTCTGCACACTAGTGATAACTTGGGAAAGAGGAAATTTTTGCAGACATTTTTCCTCGCTATTCAAAACTCACAATATTTTGATTGAAAAATTATTTCGTTTTGGTATTATTATTTGTAAGTTCCAGAATAAATCTAATGTTGTTATTCTGCAATGAAATATATCAATAAATTGCAATGAAATTGATATCTATTTATAATATATCATCAAAGAACAGTTTAGAAATTGTGAATCGATCATTTGAGCTGTTCTCTAAATCTAGCAGAATGTTTAAGAATTATTTCCAACTCAATGTCCAGCAAGGTATTTTAGTGTATGTCTTGTGGTTGCTATATTGTGATCATTTTCTTCTCTAAATTTTCATGTTTCCAGGTGCAGTCATTTATATATATATATATATATATATATATATATATATATATATATATATATATATATATGAAGAAAGTAGTATATTGTTGCTACTTTTGGAAAATTGCTGCATTTCATAATTCCATAAAAAAGATGACATCTTATTTTAGGGTTATGAAAAATTTAATCTTACTGGCGTCTGTTATACAGACTCTTCATGGTTTAAGATATTTATTGTGGTTGTTCCGATTCTTGAACCTAAGTTCAGAATTTATATGATGTATAAGTATATGAAGCAAACGCTTTTCTGTTCATTTCTTTTTTTTTGTCTTTATTTTGAACATGACGGATTTCTTTATTAATTTGAATTATCTGCTGGGATCTAAGGAGATTAATGCTTCTGTCAATTGTTGAAGACCTCCCGTCTGAAATTGCTGCTCTGGATTTTTGCATTCCATCCCTTCCAGTAGAGAATGTAACTGACATTACACAGCATCAACAAACATTTGCCAAATATTTCATCTGGAGAAGCTGCTGGATGCTGGACTGGACTGGCTCAATTGGCTTTGGGACTACATTTTATTCTCCCACTGGTTCCTCTGAAAATCAGAGACTTCGATGATTGCACAAGCAGTAGCAGAAGCCAAAGCTCCATATGAGACTTGTGCCTTTGATTGTCTATTTACCATTCAAATCAACAAAAACACTATAAAAAACTTTACTTATTTTAGATTTACAAATTCATAGTGTGTTCTTAAATTAATATAACTACCAGAGGGTTTTGTTTTTAGGGTATAAATTTTTGTTTGTGGTTTTCTCTAATATCTCAAAATATGATTATGTTTTATTTTTAATTTTTTTAAAAAAATATAGATTACAATGAAAAACACAATGATAAATATATAGTAACAATTGATTTTCATTTATCATGAAAACAAACTTTCTCATCTCTTCCCCATGAATTTGATTAAAAATGTAAATGGATTGCATGATACATTCACACCATATTTTATTTTATTTTATTTTATTTTATTTTATAAATGTGGACAAGCACATTTTGATATTTAAACCTTTAAAAAAATAAATAAAATAGGTTCTCTCTCTGAATTTTTCTATGCTACTCTGACTCTCATATCAACTGTGAAGACTAAGTATGGAATTTGTTTTTTGTTATTTCTCATTCAATCTTTGTGAAATTCTCTTGCTTCAGGGATTCATGGTAATTGTCCAAGTCTTCAAATATCTCCAACCTCACCACCTCAAATCTGTTCACCTTGTTCTCACTTCTTTTCATGTGCATACTTTGATTTTCTCATCCTCATCCCCTGACTTTTCCACTGTTCATTTATTATTATTATTTTTAGTTACAAACACCAACTAGCTTTCATCTTCTTACACAATGAATATACCAAAGCATCTTCCTTTTTATTCCTTTGAACATCCTAAACAAACAAACAACACTTAACAAGAAGTCAGTCACCTAGTCTTTTAACATAATTATCAGCATTGAACCATTGATTTATTTTCACATCTCATTGTCACACAGCACATAGGTTTATTAGACTAGAATCACAAACATATATGTTTTTTTCTTTTTCTTTCATTCATGATTGCTCAAGCAGTAGCAGAAGCCAAAGCTCCATAAGAGACCTGTGCCCCATTATAGTCATCCCCTCCATCATCCTCTGTTTCCCATAAGAATCCAGCATATGCAGCAGCAACATGGCTGTCACCAAACAAATCAAATCAGTAACCAATATTGATTCCCATTTAGTCTCTAAAAAGAGTTTGTTCATCACCAACCTATCATGAGGAGCAGCCTGAACTGCCTGTTCAAAGTAATCACAAGCCCTTTCCTCATCCCTGTGCAACTCCCACACCACTTTTGCATACTGTGCCAAAACCTCTCCATCTCCAGGCCCTGCCAGTATTGCTCTTGAATAGTACTCCTCAGCCCTCTCCAGATCCATCTTTGTCTATTTACAAAAACTCTATCAAAAACTTCACTTAATTTGTTAGTATAAAAGAAAGAAAGAAAGCAAGCTCACCTCATAGAGAAACTGGGCATAGTTCCTGAGAACCAGAGCATTACTTGGGTCCTCATCCACCATCTTCTTATAATACGTCTCCATCTCCGATCTCTCTCCTCCGGCGCTGAAGTTCATCATGCCGGACCCCAACCGGTCAATCCCGAGCCCTCGCGCGAGGAACAGCGGCCCTTGCTTATTACCTCCAGAGAAGCTAAACTCATGTTCTCTTTGCTCTGAATACAACACCCCCTTATCTCCTCCTTCATCTTCTTCTACTTCTAATTCATCTTCTTCTTCTTCTACTTCTACTTCTTCTACATCTTGTGGATGTTTGTTGGACTTGTAGACTGAGAATGAGGGGATGGTTTCAAGGGCGGGGTTGGAACGGGGATGGTGGTCGCCGGAGAGGAGAGAGTGGAGGTTTCCATCAGAGCGAGTCCGGCGAACTCCAGAGGAAGAGGGTGATGAGTCTGAGAGTGGAGAGAGACTACAATAGAAGTGATGTTGTTGATGGTTGTGGTGGCTGTTGTTTGGACTCTCAGCCATTAGAGATCCAAGCATTGGGGTTGATGAACTCCTTAGCAACATTCTCTTTCTCTTCTTCTTCTCTTTCTCTCCTCCTTCTCTTTGTTTCTCTATATAATGAGAGAGAGAGATAGAGAGAGGTTGGAAAGGGTTGTCAAGAAAGGTGACTAGAAAAATAATGGAGGGGAAGAAGACAAGGTGGCATCACATGAAGGCTTCTTCTGCTTCTCAGCTGTGCCACTGGCTCAGCTTTCAAGGAAAATTAAAAGATATAAGGAGAGAAAAAGATCTGGAACTCTATATATATATATATATATATATTTTAAAAAATATATAATATTTAATTATATATTTATATATGGCTTCCAGATGAATGAATGCTACTTTATATCTTTATATGCTTTTTTTTTTATGTGTGTGCGGGGTTCATTTTGATGGGATGAAACTAACCATGGAAGAAAAAAGATTATTAAATGATTTTGTAAATATATTTTTTTAAAAAATTTCTGATTTTTTAGATTTGAGTTATTTAAAAAAATAATAGGAAAAGATATTTAAAAATAATTTAGATTTTTGTTAATTATTATTAAGTTTTTTTTTGACATGGGGGATAAACTCCTCCATAAATAGAGTTCATGGCGATCTTGAAAAGCATAATCTCACCCTCATCGACAAGTGATAAAACGTAGCGACTCAAACTCTAAGCTCATTTCCTGCTCAATTACCCAAACTGTTCTTTTCATTTATAGTATGCATCAAATGTGTAAGAAAGATATTCAATCGCCAATAATCCAAATTTTACCCTCGGCATACCGCTGTAATTAACGATCCTTTCGCAGATTATTATTAAGTTTTAATTATGATTAAAACTCAAAATTTAACTGTTGTTAACTGTAATTGGTTGAAGGGTTACATAAACAAATATTTATAAAAATATTTAAATAAATATATATTTTTATATGGATATGTAACCTATTTTAATGGAGAGCTTTGGTGCACTAGTAAAATTGTTTTCTCACTTGGAAGTCACATGTTGAGTTCAGTTGTGGAAACACTCTTTTCCGGACTTCATATGATGCGGGAGCTTTATAGTATCGGGCTGCTCTTTTGTATATAAGCTATTTTCTCATTCAGAAAATATATACATAATTTTTACGAATTTATAAAATGTATATAATATACAAATGAATGAAAGATGTATACAAACTGAAGTTGTATTTCATTGAGACTAGAGGTGGAAAATTTAAAGAAGGAACATCACTTGACTTGACTGTGCTACACCCATGCATGCATACATGCTCATTTACTCTCTCTAGAACCTATGTCGGTCAGATGGAGAGAATTCTAGAGAGAGAAAGTGCGGAACGTGTTTACAGAAATTCATCAATTTTTTTCTTCTCCAGGCGGTGAGTGGAACGTGTTTAGAGGTGGACATTGGTCACATGAATGAAATATGGAAAGATCACACCTTGCCATGAACATCGTCATTGAAGTGCAAACAAGTCCTTGGTCCACAATTGAATGATAAAAACTTGTTTGGAGGCTCATGCCTAATCATCCCTTCTTCTGTAATCCATCTTTCTGGCTTAAACTCCATGCAATCTTCTCCCCAAATAGCTTTCATTCTCCCCATGGCATAAATTGGTACAACAACCATCATTTCGGGAAGAACTCGGTGCCCTGTAGGAAGTATATCGGCCATCAAAACAGACCTACGGGTAAAAGGAATCGATGGAAAAAGCCGAAGAGATTCACACAATGCTGCTTGCAAGTATACAAGCTCTCCGACGACATCTCTGGTCACTTGATCTTGTCTCAACTCCTCCAAAATCTTTGATTCAGCTTGAGGATTCATGGTTACTAGCCAGAAGAACCATGTGAGTGCAACTGATATGGTATCTCTTCCATCACTTAAAAAAGACAGTAGAGTGTCTCTGAGGAAATACTTATCTGATTCAAAATAACCTTTCCACAATTCATCCTCCCTCAGGCTTTTCATGTACATTGTCAAAAGATCATAATCACTCTTTGTCATGCAATTATCTGATCTCCTGTTTGAAATTATTTCATCCACAAAACTGTTTATCACTTTTTTTGCCATGAACATTTTTTTCTCACTCCCTACCTTAAACAACCTCTTCAACTTCCACCAGATGACCGGCACCGTGTGCCGGAGAAACAAGGCATGCTCAACTTCTTCAACAGCCTTCGCGAATGGCATGACCGGGAAGTCGGGAGCAAGACAAGCAGGATCTTCCCCTAACACCAATGAGCAAGAAGTATCGAATGTGAATCTACCGAACACATCCTGCAAGTCGATCACCTTATCTTGCTCAGCGGTCTGATCTAGAAGAGGAAGAAGAACTTTTTCTGCTTTTTCTCGACTACGAGAAACTATAGAGATTTTAAATTGATGTTTGTTCATCAGAGAGTGAGCGAGTTTCCTCTGAAACCGCCATGACTCGCCATCGGTATTGATTATGCCGTTGCCGAGGATATCAAACATTTCATTGAAGGCATCACCTTTGGGATAATTGGAGAAGTTGAGTTTGAAGATATGGTTGACATTGGAAGGGTCACAAGTGAGTAATATGTTCATTTTGAGGAACCAAGGGCCATGGAACATGAAGGAACAACTTGACTCATGAGAGAGGATATCAACACACCAATCATGGATCTTGTTGGCTTGAGCAATGAGGCTTGGTAGATGGCCAATCACTGGCCACTTGAATGGAATGCAACTGTTACTCTCTTTGCTTCTTTGTTTGTAGAGGAGGAGGAGGAGAGCAATGGATAGTAAGGTTACAAGGAAGACAACCAGTGAGGAACTCCAAGCCATATTTTTCTTGCCTCTATGCTCACTATTAACTCTAACTCTAAACCTTAACTTTAAGATATTATACAGATTTGTTTGCTTAGGCATTTAATGTGCCATCTAACTAGGAAAGGAGCAATGGATAGCAGGGTTAGGAGGAAGACAATAAGTGAGGAACTCCAAGCCACATATGTTCTTGGCCTCTATCCTCATTATCTCCAATCCACACATATGCATGACAAGATGGGACATTAAATGCCTAGCAGATGTCTCATGTCTATAATATCTTGAGTTTAAAAGTAATTTTCATAATAATAATAAGGTCAAATACCCAATTTGGTCCCTCTATTATTATAATTTGTCCCTTTGGATCCCTCTAATATAAAACGTGTCTTTTTGGTTCCTTTAATGTTATGTTTGTGCCTTTTAAATCCCTCCCTTAGAAATTTATAGGGATCGAAAACGAAAAGCGAATAAATAAAGGGGACGAAACTTATAGAAAAAGATTTAAAAGACACAAACGTAAAATTAAAATGACCAAAAAAACATGTTTTATGTTAGAGGGACCTAAAGGGACAAATCGTAATAATAGAGGGACTAAATTAGGTATTTGATCTAATAATAATAATAATAATAATAATAATAATAATAAGAGCAAATTATTTAATAGTCCCTGAAACAGTAATCAGGTCTCTACCCACCCCACTATTTGCTACACCCCCACCCATAAATACCCCAGGGACCAATAGGGATAATGACACTGTTTCAGGGACTAAAAATTCATTATCGATAATAATAATAATAATAATAATAATAATAATAATAATAATAAATTTTTGTTTGAACAAGTCATTAAATATTTATAAAAGTGGGTATTTTTATCAAGGAGAAAACAAATAAAATGAAGTGGTTGCAATACCACCAGATGTTGAAACTCTTAATATTCTCATAATTAAAACCATTTTATTATAATCATGTACTATAACAACATGATTCATTTCATTATATATATATATATATATATATATATATATATATATCAAATGGGTGAGCGCAGTAGATTCAGCCATCAGGGGTTTTACATAGCACATCTTATTTTACCGTCCGAAGGTTTCACACATCATATACTTATTTTACCACCCCAGGCTATACGATCCCACACGGAAAAGACTCATGTGCATGCACGGGCTACCCCACTGGGTCACCACACCCTGCGCGTTCACCTCCTGTAATGGGGTTTCGAAACCGGGTCTTATGCCACTCGGCCAAGAGGCCTTTGGCAATATATATATATATATATATATATATATATATATATATATATATATATATATATATTTGTTTGTGCTGAAGCACCTTGTTGGTATCATTAATTTGATACAATAATGAAGTGTCACAAGAAGTCAAAGCTAAGGTGACAAGTCAAGGCAAGAAAGTTGACAAGTCAAATTTGGAGAGGATCAGTTGGAGACTTACTTGGCCAGAAGCTAGGAATGGTAGATAGAATTGAATCCCTGATTAGTGGTTATTTGAAGTGCAAAATTGGATTGCAAGCTTGGTTTGGAAAGGTGCTGCATGCTCAACGGATTTGATTGAGAGCTAATTGAAGATTTAATGCAGGCCACATATGGAGAATCCATGATTGAAGAAGTGATTGAACGCCATATTTAAATTGGTAAAGACTATTCTGATGGAGATTTTGAAGACCCAAATCTTGATGAATGAAAATTGGATTTGGGAGATGATTTGTGCGCCTTGGTGAGGTGGGATCTTTAAAGAAGGCTGCAGACATGACAGAGAGGGGTCTAACCAATTGCCGTGGTCGTGATCTGGAGGATCCGACGGAGGTCGACTCAGACACAATTAGAAGGATGGGAGGGTCTTGAGGTTGTGGTGCAACACAAGCTACAACGTTAGTCAGTTCAGCAGTCGGGCCATGTTGCAAGTTCGGTTGGAACAGGAATTACAACGTCTAAATTTGGAAGGAGTCCAAATTACAACGTCTTAATATATTTTTGGTAATATTTTTGAAATAAATGGGGTAGGCTTTTCAAATCTTTCCAACCAAACACAAAATTCTGAAATCTGGATTTACAATTACATCCAATCAAACACTAGTTTTTGTATGTGGTCTATTTTTTTTTTTTATTTTTTTTTTGATAAAAGTGGATAAACCACATTCTTTTATTTTCTTATAATTTCATGGTAAGATACATGATAAGGACCCTCCTCGAATCTGTTACATTGATTCAAAGTTGCGCTATCATCCCTTTTGACCCTTAGCTCCTTGTGCTCCCTTTTCTCCCTTTAATCTTGGTTGTCGTCAAAGTCTGCCTCAGGGGGTTGTTGGGATGGCTCCTCGTGTGTGAATTCTAGGCCTCTTTTGACAATGGATTCCATCGCCAGCAACTTGGGCTTTTTGGTCGCTTGTGCTGCATCAAACCAAGAAAGGGTTAGAAAGTCGATGTCATGAATAGTTTTCATGAAAACGCGTTGTTTATCATGGAAACATCTTCTATTTCGCTCTAGCCACACACTCCAGGCAATGGCCATGGAGAGTAGGTTCCACCCTGTGCAAGTTTCCTTTGCCCATTGTGGATTGCTTCCCCCCCCCCCCCCCCCCCCTAGTTCTTGTAACGTATGGGGAACATGACCCAGTTGAAAGAGCTGCGAGAAGTGTTGCCATATTCTTGTAATATACCTACATGTTATCAGAAGGTGTTCCGTTGTCTCTTCAATCTCCTCACATAAGTAGCTACATGTGGTGTATTTTGAAAACCAAATATTCACAACTACATTGTAAGTCTTATGAAGGATTTTGACTTACGCCCACAAAATCCACGACTTCGGATTTCAGCGTTACATGCACAGCAGCATGTGAGGCAGAGTGATTATTTGAAATATATTTGAAATAAATATATTTATTTAAAAATAAATATAGCTTAAATAAATTTATTTATTTAAAAATAAATAATTTAACATAATATTTTTTAAATAAATATATTTATTTAAAAATATATATTTGAAATATGTAAGTAATTATTTACAGGATGATTTTTAAAAGAAGTCAAAAATAAATATATTTAAAATAATATTTAAACTAAATATAATTATAAAGGGGGCAGGTTTTTCAAACCCAAATTTTCAAATCTTTCCAATCAAACACAAAATTCTGAAATCTAGATTTACAATCAAGGGTGGAACCAAGGGGGGCTAGCAGGGGCTTCAAATACCCCACACAAATCAAACACAAAATTCTGAAATCTAGATTTACAGTGAAGGGTGGAACCAAGGGAGGGCTAGCAGGGGCTTCAGCCCCCCTCCCCCCACACGGCTCCAGCAATTCCCTGAGGTATCGCAGAGCTCCGAGAGAAAAAACCCCTTTCCTCAACCCACAGTCCCCCTCAAGCTGCCCTCAACCGCAGCCTGCAGCCCTGCAGGTCCACAATCCGTGAGAGAAGCATGCTGCTCGCCCTGGTTGTCCAGTTTCTTTCTCTATTCCATGATCGAACGATTTGGAGTCTGGACCATGACAATAAAGAAGAAGATAGAGTCATAAAGATAGGGTTTAAAATTAAAAAGTAAGAGAAATGGAAATTGGAATTGTGTTGGGATTTGGTTTCAAGGGAGATGTAGGGATGGATGGGCTGATATGGTTACATAAGTGATAAGTGTTTTGTCATCTCATCTAACTCATCAGTCATCACACATATGGTATTAAATTAAAATAAAAAAAAAACAATTCATTGATATTAAAATTTTAGAGGGGCCTTTCTATAAAACGTCCATAAAAAGTAAAAACAACCTTCTCCGGCGGAGAACCGGTTTACCTCCTATTGATCGCATGCATCACAAGTCCAGCACAGACGGTAGTTCTAGTTTGAGTGTGCATAAATAGATGTTTTATGTTTTTTTTTTATGTGTATTCAAATTGTGGTTGTTTTAATCATAATTATATTGTCGCACTATTTAATATTGGAAATAATTGTTATTTTAGATGTTTTTTTTATGTTTGGCATTTGCCCCCCTACCAGTGAGCCCTGGTTTCGTCCCTGGTTACAATTACTTCCAACTAAACACTAGTTTTTCATGTAGTGTATTTTGAAAACCAAGTATTTACAACTATATTGTAACTCTTACTTCTAACCAAATACTAGTTTTTTTAAAGAACAAGCCAACACACTCTTTAGAGTTAAAGTTTTTTTTATTCGAACGCTGATTAGCTCCAAAAAACTATAAATTAACGGAGGAGAAAAAAGGAACTAAATTAATGGAGGGACTAAAAAAGGAAGAAGTTGATGAGAGATAGGAAGATGGTGGAGAGAAAAGAGCAAGCGGTGATTGTCATTCTCAATCACTCTTTTGTAATGTTGGGGCAATCAAACGTCAATCGCTCTCATGCCAGCCTTCCTTTTTTTGGCCTCCTTATCTCCGTTTTCCTTTTTCAATGCTTTTGTTTTTGTTTTTATGACTAATAAATTACCATACCGTCCCCAACATAGTTTCATTTTCCCGGTAAGTCCCTCTGACTTTCCAACTTCCTTGTCAATCCCTCCTTTTTGATATTTTTTCCTCCAAGTCCCTCTTGTCAGTGGACTGTTAAATTTTTTGAAAAATGACAAGACTACCCTTGTCTCTTTTAATTGTTTTGGCGAGAGATCTCCCACTCAGTCACATCGTCGTCATCCTCACCATAATGAAGGGTTGCTTGGCCAACAAGCTTCCTCGAGTTGAACATCTTCACCATTAGTTTTTGATTACTAAACAACATTCAACGTTTATTGTTTGAATTTCGCTTATTCTGAAAGCTTAAATTTTTTGAAGTTTGGCTTACTACCTTCACTGTTTATTTTTTTGGAGTTTCCGCTTACTAAACTGTCGAAGCGTTTATTTCATGAAGTTTCAGCTTATTATATGGCGAAAATGTTTATTTTTTTTCTTCCAGTTTCTGCTTAGTATACGGCTGAAGCGTGTATTATTTTGGATGAAGCATGTATTATTTTGGGTAAATTAGCGTGTATTTTCAGGCTTATTAAACAGCTAAAGCGTGTACAACCGGACCAATAAACTCACAATTATACACGCACGCACTCACAATCAGTCAGGAACCCCAAATCTTAAAAGATAAACCCTAAACCCCAAAGAATAAACACAGAATCAGAAATCACGCACATTGTTACAACTCTAAGCTCGAAAACGAACATCAACCCCTGAATCACACACCTTAAAACCCCAAAACCGAAGAACTTTTCTTTGAGAAAGGCTCGCCCTGAATCATATACCCGAAACCCCCAAAATCAAAGAGCTTTCTTTTGGGAGAGGCCCGCCTTGGAGGTAATCGTTGGATGCTTCGGAGAGATTGTCTTCCCGGTGGCCGATAGAGATTGAATGTTGCGAAAATGGTAAGAAGAGTAACAAAAACTATGGATTTTTGTGAAGTTGGGGAGAAGAGCAACTATTGATGGGCACTACGATAATTTCATAACTTTTTTAACACCTTCAGTTATCTTTTGAACTGACATGACATCTATTCAAAAAGTACGGGTTTTTTGAAAAATGGGAAAGTATCAAGGGCTTTTTGAGTAGTTGTAAAGTTCCCAAAGTTTTTTTGAAAATTTCCTTCAAAAAAATATTAATCAATTTAAAAATACATTTATAATCACTATATTTTAAAGCACAATTGTCTGTGTGCCCTCTCAAAGTGGCATCTTATATTTTTAAATTTTTTTATAAATATTCTTTTTTAATTGTTATTTAAAGATTATTTGATTAAATTTATTTTTTAAAAAAAGCCAAATAGGTAATTTCTTTGGAAGTCTATGAGATGCTCTCTAGTGCCTTCGGGAAGGACACGTGGTTGGACAAGAAGAAACCACGGCTAAGTTTCGGACATGCCTTGTTATTTTAAGAAGGTCTAATATCCAATTTAGTCCATCTATTATACTGAACCGGCCCTTTTAGTCCTTCTATTTTAAATTGAGTATTTTTATTCCCTCTAGTTTCATGATTGTAAAAATCGTGTCCCTAAAGGCATATGTACAAGGATCAAAAAGGCCTGAAAGATATATATATATATATATATATATATATATAGGGACCAAAAAGGCATATAGGAAGGGCTGACATTTCTCATTTCTTTTCATGAGGACCAAAAAAGCTCAAATAATAATAGATGGACCTAAAGTTACAAATCAGTATAATACATGGATTAAATTGGGTATTAAACTTTTTAAGAACCTCAAAGTTCCTGCTCATGATGAGACACTGTAATGTGAACAATAATATAACATGATATAATATAATTCAATTCAAACGGGTTTTGAGTTAATTATTGAGAGGGTTTAGGTGGTCTGGTCCTAATGAAATGATCACGCTACATTTTTTTTTTTTAATTTGTAAAAATTATTTATATAGAAAATTTGAGAGAACGAAAGGAATTTGAGGAGGCGGTGGGCACGTCGGTTCATGTGACGGAATGGTTAAGATTCAAGAAGAAGGTGAATGTCCCCCACACGAGTGGCATTTTTTGGAGGAACACACATGTGATAGCCTTTTTAACTATTTTTAAATAATTTTTATTTAATATTACTCTTCCCACTGAAATTAATTTATAGTTTTTAATTCTTTTAAATTAAAAAAAACTTCTCCCATGAAAATAAATGTCTTTATTTTATATAATAAAAAAATAATAGTCACTACCAACTACAATGATCTCATGGGCTCAGTTCCATATAATCATCCATGGCACATGACCATGGATTGGAGGCACGTGAGAACAGTATTGCACTTGGCAGTGGGGCTAGAAATTGATGATAAGGGGGGCAAATAAAATTTTGTAAATCGAATTCCAGATACAATCAAAATTATATAATAACACAAGTTAAATATCATATCTAGTTAAATTTCAATTAACCCAAATCCAACACAAGATCAAAGAAAAATTTGAAAGGTGTGAAAGAACCTAATCATGAGAACCCTAGAATCTAGATAACGGAAATAAACATATTCTTAACCCTAATCGGAGGCAAAAATCAAAGAGAGGTGGCGTACCAAATTCCGGAGCTCGGTGAATACAATGAGGGCAAGTAATCCGAGGCGATTATGTGAAGATAAGAAAGAGATGACCAAAGACTCTTGAGGATGAGATGAGGGCATGATTTCGTTTCCTTCCTCCTCCAAGAGTAACTAGTAATATATATTTTAAACAAATTTCATTTTACATTTTTTATTAGGTTATTATGAGATTAGGGAAAATTTATGAGGATAAAACATGAATTTCTAAAAATTTCCGCTCATAGGAGTTTATACATAAATATTGATATTTTGTGGGAATGAGCATGTAAATGTAATTTTATAAGAATATTTATACAATTATACACTTTTTTTTTACCTAGGCCATAAAGACCTCCACTCACTGATGCGGTCAAATGCGTAGTAGAACACGAAGTAAAACTCACTCCAATCACCTCTACCCCTCACCACAGTCATTAAACTTGGAAACTTGAGGAGTAAACTCAACTCAAGGCTATGCTCATCCCAATTACAGGGCCGGGGAATCGAAACCAAGACCCCCAACACATGAGACCCGAAGATTTACCACTAGGCTATTAAGCTTTTGGTACAATTATACATTTTTATAGGGGTGAATGTACAAATGTCCCTATTATAACTCATGAACAAGGGCGCTTGGTTTGATACTAACGAAAAGAGCACGAGTTCCTTCAATGTTGATAATATCTTGGGATTTATTAGTGCGTGCACTGCTGGTGTTGCCCCATAAACACCATCATTCGCTTCAAATCACCTCCAGATCTGTGCAAAAAATACACCGGATATAATGGTTTCTCGAACAATTTTACATGTTAAATGGTAGAATACCCAAATTAGTCCCTGTATTTTTCTTTCTCTACCCTTTTAGTCCCTCTACTAAAAAATGGTAGAAAACAGTCTCCCTACTTTCTAAAACGACTAAAACTAGTCCAAAATTTAACAGGGTTAACTCTGCCCCATAAATCAGCCTTCTGATGTGACATTTTTAGGATTAAAATATTATTAAAAAATAATAATATAATTATTATGGGTATTCTAAAGGGATTATTCTGATATTCTACTTAAGTTAAAACAACCCTTATTTTATTATGCTGACATGGTAGGTTTTTTTTAAGAAAAAATAATAATATAATTAATTTTTAACAAATAACATAATTACATTCATTACAATCAAACAATATAATTAAACAATATAAACATCTTAATTAAACTCATTAAAATGAAACCTTAACCCTAACCCTAACATCCCCCTTCTCAAGCGGAGTTGCCTTCCCCGATCGCCACCAAGATCCGCATCGCAGAGAAAAAAGTTGTGGGTGTCGCGACTGCTCGTTGTGCCCTGCCTCAGCCTTTCCTCGAAGATGAAGAAATCCAACTTCTCCCTATCCGATTTCCAGGTACTTGCCTTCAAAATCCAAGATGTGATCGATTTTTGGATCGAAGAAGTAACTTATATCCCATTTGATGTGTTGGTTAAAGAGAGAAGGGGCTTCATATTCGATGCGCAAACTATCCATCAGATGGAGCTATTGGATCCTCGGAGCGCTTGATTGGCGAATGCGATCCATCACCCCCTTCTCTTCCTTTGATTAGTGATCTTGTTTCGTAATCTTGTGGCCCTTTTTTTATTAATTTTTGGGGATACTATATAGAAATCAAGATGCTTGACTTCAAGCCATCAAGTGATCGCCGCCTCCGCTCTCATCTCCGCTGCCCACGAGCTTACGGGAGTGCTGCTTGGTGATAGGAGGTGTGGTCAAGATAATGATGATGATGGACGGTTGTGATTCGCGCCATGAGCTGCAACACGGTGGTCACCGTGCTAGCCAGCACAACCCTAGCTTTGGGAGTGAGTTAATTGTCGGTTCCTCATCAGACGGTCGTGATAATGTTTATAATTAAATTGGTTATAATTAGTTTAATTAACGTTGATTATATTGTAATGAATTTAATTAAATTATTTATATTGTTAATTGTATTGTTTGGTTGTAACGAATGTAATTATCTTGTTTGTTAAAAATTAAATATATTGTTATTTTTTTAAAAAAATCTGTCATATCAGTATAATTAAAATGGGTCAGGTAGTCATCATTAAAATGGGTCAGCATGAGTAACCGGCAGAGTTAACCCCTGTTAAATTTTGGACTAATTTTAGTCGTTTTAGAAAGCAAGAGGACTGTTTTCAGCTATTTTTAAGTAGAGGGACTAAAAGGGTAGAGAGAAAAATACAAAGACTAATTTGGGTATTCTACCTTATTTTAACTAATAAAATATAAAAACCGCATAATATAAAAAATTGGTAAGATATAACACCTAAGTGAATATCTTATCAAGATAGTCCTAAATTGAGTTTTTAAGAAAAACATTTTTTTGACAAATATTTTTTTAAAAAATTATTTAATAAAGTTTTATTCATTCATGTCTGCAAATTAAATATAAAAAAATTAATTAAACATACAACAACAAACATTAATATTCTCATTTAACAGCTATAAATGACTATTTTTTAGAGTATTTATATTTTTTGAGTAAACTAAAAGTTTTGCCTCCCCAACAAGGCCACAACTATAGGTGGCATGAAATTTATGTGAATTTCATTTAAAATTTGTCTATTCATTTAACACAATCATACAAAATAATATATTATGAAGAACAAGGTGTGCGTTTGTATAGAGTTTTTTACTTGCCACCCCTTCAAAAAAATCACATATGTCACTCAATTATTTTTCACTTCATAAGCTGTTTTATTTATGTTTTACTTGCTACTCTTTAGACCAAACTCTTATGTTTAAATATGATTTAATTGCAAAACCTAATGTAATATAATATTTTTTTTATTTTTTTAAATATGTCATTAAAATAAATAAATAATTTTATTTGCTTATAAATTAAATATAAATTTATTTTAATGTAAACTTAAAAAGTCCATCTATGGCTTAAAGCAGGCATCCCGACAATGGTACCGGAAATTTGATCAGGTGATAACCTCTTTTGGTTTTAAGGAAAACACTGTTGATCAGTGTATATATCTCAAGGTCAGTGGGAGCAAATTTATTATCCTGGTGCTATATATAGATGATATTCTGCTAGCAAGCAGCGATATAGGCCTATTGTGTGATACCAAGAAATTTCTATCAAATAAATTTGAGATGAAAGATCTTGGTAATGCATCTTTTGTTCTGGGTATACAAATAGATCGAGATCGTACTAAAGGTATACTTGGACTATCTCAGAAGGCCTATATTGATAAGGTTCTCAACCGTTTTGGCATGCAGAACTGTGCACCAGGAGATTCACCAATTGCCAAGGGCGACAAATTTAGTATGCTCCAATGTCCAAGGATGGACCTAGAGAAAAAGGAAATGGAAAAGATCCCATATGCATCTGCAGTTGGGAGTCTTATGTATGCACAAGTATGTACGCGTCCGGATATAGCGTGCATAATGGGAATGTTAGGTAGATATTTGAGCAATCCGGGTATGGATCCTTTGGAAAGCGGAGTTAAGCGGGTCATGAGATACTTGCAAAGAGCGAAGAACTACAAGCTCACATTTGGAGATCGGATCATTTAGAGATCGTGGGGTACTCAGATTGATTTTCTTTGGATGCATTGATAGTAGGAGATCCACTTCAGGTTATATCTTTATGATGGCTGGAGGAGCAATTTCATGGAAAAGTGTCAAACAAACACTTGTTGCTTCCTCTACCATGGAGGCAGAATTTGTAGCCTGCTATGAAGCATCTAATCAAGGAATATGGCTGCGGAATTTTATCACCGGATTACAAGTGGTTGATGGAATTGATAAGCCACTTAGGATAAATTGTGATAATAAGGCCGCTGAGTTGTATTCCAAGAACAACAGGAGTTCGTCAAAATCGAAGCATATTGACATCAAGTATCTTGTTGTAAAGGAAAGAGTTCAGAGTCTTCAGGTGTCAATAGAGCACATAAGTACAAACTCCAATATTGCGGATCCGCTCACCAAAGGTTTACCACCTAAGGTGTTTCATGAGCATGTTGCTCACATGGGTGTAGTTAGTCTGGATGGCATGTCTATATAGTGGGAGTTTGTTTTTTGGGTTTGTTGCTTATGACATGATTTATATTTATATTTTGTTTATGTTATGTACAGACTTCAGTTTTATGATATTAATGAAATTCATGTTTGATTGAATACTCTGAAACTAAAGATTATATAACTTTCTATCATGGTTGACATCAGGTATTAGAAAGTTAGACTCTCGGAGTCATAAAGTAGGACCAGTTGGAAATAGGCCTGATTTGGATCACATTACATGCAATTTCTATGCTACACATCCATACTTGATCTATGTCATTAATTATGTTGATATTGTGACCATTGATAGGTTTAGTCACGGATATATATGTATACTTGAGAGGTAGCTTTGATCCTATATTAACATGATTGATGGACCAGATTGTTTATGATATTTCAAAGTTGGGATAACAACATTTGTGCACACTAAAGTTTATATCTTATACAATATTCGGAAACATATGTTGTCCAAGTGGGAGATTGTTAGCAATTTCATTAATGTGGACTCATATGTTTATCTTATCAATTATATATGAAAGGTTATCCAATTAATTAATGTGCCCTGTTTAATAGTGATATATTCAGGAATATCTTAAAAGGGCTTCTAGAAATATCTTTTAAATAAAGCATGGGTTCAAATAATGTGTAGAAACCCTTATGAGTAATCATCTATTTATGATGGGTTAATAGATAATTACTAAAATACCCCTTATGTTTAATTAATAAATAGGGTTGTGAATTAGAAACCAGGAGAGATATCGTTACATTTTTCTTCCCCATCCGGTAAAATGTAAAATTTCACAAATGGGATCTCCTCGAGGGTTTTGAAGGACGCACACGCGTAGAATCTAATCCCATTTTCTACAATGGATTGAGGGTATATGCTTATTCATCTTCTCTAATTTCTTACACTGCTTGATCCCTTGAAACATACTTTCTTTCTGCGATCACGGAAGTCTCTAGACTAATACATGAATATCATGCTATGAGTTCTTTATTTTATTTCCATCGCGGTGGTACCTTGCAGCCAGCGGCAGGCGCCGCAGTAGAGCCCACATCAGTGAGTCTAGAGACACAAGCGCGCGTCCGATGGCATTTGAGGTCATGCGCGGCCTTGGAAGAGGCCGGAGAGTGCCTGCCTGGCCATCGATGTCGCCGATGCCTTGTAGAACTTGGAGGTCGAGGATTGGG
Source organism: Dioscorea zingiberensis (assembly GCA_026586065.1). NCBI lineage: Eukaryota > Viridiplantae > Streptophyta > Magnoliopsida > Dioscoreales > Dioscoreaceae > Dioscorea > Dioscorea zingiberensis. The sequence continues at coordinate 51,737,115 of CM048823.1, forward strand.
CGATCAAGGAGGAAGCCACGGCAGCGATTGCTTGCAGCGCGGCGGCGCCACCACCGAGACTTCCATTCGCCCTGCCCTTGTAGATCAAGCTATAGAGGTCCGCAGCCATGGCGATGGATGTGAGTGCGCTGAAACTCGCGAAGATTAGAAGCCATTGATGGGTGAGACCCATCTCTGGTCCTCTCTATCGTTGCTTCTTCAGTGGTTCTCTTTGTGGCTTTTCTTCTTTGCTTTTGTTTTCTATTGCCTTTGCTCTGGAAAAGAAAAAGTTTTTCCTTTCCGTTTCCTCTTTTCCATCTCTTATCTCTCACTCCTTCAGTGAAGGCTCTACCAGGTTTTCTCTCTAGTTATTTGAATTCGGTTTCATTTTAGAGAATGAAAATGGGATTCATCAGTTGGGTTGGAATTGTGAGATTTCGAGAATCTCATTTTCATTTGAGATTGTTCTCTGAACTTCGAAGTTTTGAAGTTAGGCTTTGCTTTTGTGAAAGCTCTTCAGCTTCAGGTTGAAGTTCTTTATTAGTATTTTTTTAAAAAAATATATATTAAAATATACAAACTACTTAGAAAAAACCATTAGACCATGATTTTCAAGATAGTTCTAAATTGATGTTTAAAAAAAATTATTTTTTTAATAATTATTTTTAAAAGAAATTATTGTATTCATACATGTTTGCAAATTAAATATAATAATAAATTAAATTAAACATGCAACAATAAACATAAATGTTCTAAAAAACAAAGTCCAACATTTTTTACTCAACCACACCTGATTAATTTAGGGGTTGAAGATGTTGTTCGAAGTGTGGATCAACGTGTTATAATGTATTAAGATAATTCTAAATAAAAAAAATATTAAAAAAATATTATTCAAAACAATTTTCAATTGAAGTTTTTAAGAAAATCATTTTTCCTAAGATGTTGTTCCAAGCGTGGATCATCCTGTGATAATTATTTTTTTAAAAAAAAATGGGGCAAAAACCACTAATGATCTTTGTACTTTACCCTTTGTTCATTTTCAGTCATATACTTAAAAATGTTCAATATTGTGCTTGTCTTTTGTATATTTGTCCAATACAATCCCCAGGTGCTGACATGGCAGCTGATTTGGCATACGCCTGAAATATAGGGCTTTTTCTTAATTTCTTTTAATTTCCACATGGTTTATTTTGCTTATGTGGCTATATGCACATGGGTATATGATAATGTGGCTAGCCAAGTGGCATGCCACATCATCTCTTTTAAAAAAAATTTAAAAAGAAAATAGGTGTTATCTGCTGATGTGGCATATTGCCACATCAACATGCCATGTCAGATTTTTAAATTTTGTTTTAATTTTTTTCAAAAGTGGGTGCTTTCTGCTGACGTGGCATGATGCCATGTCAATATTTTTAAAAGAAATATTTATTTTTTTTATTTTTGTTTCAAAAGTGGTTGCTTTTTGCTGATGTGGCATGATGCCACGTCAGCATTTATTTTAAAAAATTATTAATTTTTTTAAATTTTTTTTAAAAAGTTGCTTTATGCTGATGTGGCATGCTGCCATGTCAGCATTTTTTCTTTAAAAAAATTATTAATTTTTTTATTTTATTTTATTTAAAGTGGGTACTTTCTGTTCACGTGGCATGCTACCATGTCAGCATTTTTTTAAAAAAAAATTAAAAATTAAAGTGGCATGCTACTAATCGTGGAGGCAACATGGCACTTTATTTTATTTATTTATTTTTTTAATTCTGACTTGGCAGCATGCCACATCAGCATAAAGCACCTACTTTTAAAAAAAAATAATTATTTTTTTTTAAAATTCTGACGTGGCAGTATGCCATGTCAGTAGACAACACTCATTTTTAAAAAAAATTTAAATTACAAAAGATGACAGGCATGCCACCTAGCAGCATGCCACTAAAATAATAAAAAAATTGACGTGGCAGTATGCCACATCAGTAGACAGGACCCATTTTTTTTAAAAAAAAATTAAAAAAAGATGACATGCATGCCACTTTAATTTTTTTAAAAAATATATTTTTTTTAAAAAAAATGTTGATGTGGTAGCATCCCACATCAGTAGGAAGCACCCACTTTTTTTTAAAAAAATTAAAATTTAAAAAAATCTGACGTGATAGTATGCCACGTCAACTGACAGCACCCATTTTCTGAAAAAAAAAAATTAAAAAAAAAGATGATGTGGCATGTCATCTCGCCGGCCACTTCATTATATACCCATGTGCGTATAGCCACATAAGCAAAATACAACCATGTGGAAATTAAAAATAAAAATAAAAAAACATGTATTTGTATGCCAAATCATTTACCGCCACGTCGTAGGGACTATATTGAACAAATACACAGCATAAACAATCGCATTATTGAATATTTTTTAAAAGTCTGGAATTTGAAAATGAACAAAATGCTAAAGTACAGGGATCATTAGTGGTTTTTGCTCCCAAAAAAAAATATTGAACAAGACATTATTCATATGCATCCATAAATTAAATATAATATAATAAATTAAACATACATTGATAAACATAAATGTTCTCAAAAGCAAATAGGGAAACATACATGTTCTAAAAAACAAGTACAACATTTGACACAACACATAAAGAAGATAATCTTTGAAGTTCATAAAAGAGATCTCTCTCTCATTCTAAGTAATCCACCAAGGGTGGTTGACAAAGGGTTGAAGACGTTGTTTTAAGTGCGGATCATCCTCCCATTCCAATGTATTCCACCATTCCTCGGTGCAAAGGATCTCCTTGAGTGCAGGCGAGAAAGGGAGCTTCTTTAGATTAGGACACCTTATTCCGTTAACCACACTCAGAAAATCACAAACCAGTTTGCCTGAGAAAACACTTGTTAACATTGGCAAATCATCCATGAACAACTTCTCCAACTTTGGGAGGATTATTGTATCTAAGCCAGTATCACATGAAATTATCTCCTTCATCCCACGGCATCTCTTTACATTAATAATTTTGAGATTTTGAAGGTTGTCAGGCAATAAATCATATGGTATCAACAACTTTAATCGATGACAATCTGAAACGTACAGCTCCTCTAAGTTTCTAAAGGCTTCCTGCTGTGCTTTTTGTTTGCACAAGCCTTGAAAATTGAGAAGACGCCTTAATTCAAGTCGTTGTAAGTTAGGAAAACCAATTTCTCCACACTCATCAATCCACTCCATTGCATTGCAATCAATAATTTTCAATGACTGGATGATACTGGGCAGCTTAACCCCACTCGCACTCACGCTTTTGAAATCACAGTCCACCAAACACATCTCATGTGACCTAAGTACACGTGCTCCAAAGTGATCACTTCTACCAATTCCAAAATAACTTTTCTCCAAGTGTTCCCATCTACCAGACTCGGAATAGCTATTGAAGCTCGTCACATCAGAAAAGTCAGCTGATAACTCGGTCAAATTTTCTAAACTTATGATTTCTGCAACCGTGGCTTTATCTTTGTCATCTTCATTACTATATGGCCATCTCCACCCACTTCCTCCCATTAAAAGATGTTCAAGGTTGGTCAATTTTGAGAGTATCCCAGATGGAAAACTTCTCAATCTTTCTCCATCAGAAATATCTAGATGTTTGAGTTTCACTAAGTTTTCCAATCCATGTGGAACTTCTTCAAGGGGTACTCCGAAAAGATCCAGAACTCTTAGTTTATGAAGCTTAGCTAGTGAAGGCAAACACTTGAGCCTCGAGCAGAAACCCAAGAGCAGCCCATGGAGGCTTGTCAGTTCAGAAAGTGCATCTGGAAGTGATTCTATATTTGTATAAGAGAGGTTCAAGACTCTGAGGTTGTCCATATATTTGAAGAATGTCTCCGATACGTTATTTAAACAACGATTATGTTGTAGAAACAAAGTCAACAATTGGGGACAATTTGGTTCGCCATGTAATGTTTCTATCTTACTTTGCATCAATGAGACTCTCTCTAGACTTTCTACCCATTCTTCCTCTTTAGGTGACTCTTCCAGCCATAATCCAGCTTTTACCATGAAGCGGGCAGGTTTTTTTGTGATGGAAATTGCTAGATCACGGATCAAGTCATGCATCCTTACACAATCTTCATCAAATTCATTAGCAGTACTCTCTATCATGCATGCATCTTTGAGTTCCTTGAGTATAGAATGCCCCTTGTCTTTCTCCTTCTCCCAACTCCCAACCTCACCTATCAAACCTTCTGCCATCCAATGCTGAATCAACGCATTAGTTGGTATCAGATAATCCTCTGGATACAGAGCACAATACAAGAAACATTCACGAACCTCATCATTACTCAGCCGGTCATAACTGAATTTCAACCTCTGAAAGACCTTTGTTTCCATGTCTTCAATCCCATAATTGCTTGCTGACTTCAGTTCCTCCAGTGCACTCCTCCAGACCTCCAACTGATTTGTTTTCCTCAAAGCACGCCCCACCGTGATCAGGGCCAGTGGCAGCCCCCCACATTCCTTAGCTACCTTTCTCGCAGTTGGCTCGATTTCAGGAGAAATGACATTCTCACCGCCAACTTTTTCTTTGAACAAACTCCAGGCTTCCTCCTCATGAAGGCATTCCACTTTGATGTCTCTTTGGCTCTCCATTTTATTACAAACCTTGTTGGAGCGAGTGGTCCACACTATTGTAGAGCCATTTTCTTTATTGGGCTCAGGAATTCCCACCTCTTCGAGACAAATATTATCCCACATGTCATCAAAGAAGATCAGAAAGTTCTTCCTCCTCCTAAAAGCTGAATATAACGTATTTTCTCTACAAGTTTCAGAAAGGTTACAGCCCAACTCTTTTGCAATCATGTCTTGTACCTGCCCCAAGTTTGGAGACCTTGAAACAGTCACCCAAATCACAATATCAAATTCTCCTGTTTCTTTCAGCTGATTGTGAATGTTTGTCATGATGGTTGTCTTGCCAACTCCGCCCATACCATACACTCCAATCTTACTCACTTCAGGATCCCTGATGCACTGTAAAATCTCAACCATCTTCCTTTCAGCTGTACTGCCCTGTATGTCTGTTGCAGGCAAAATTTCAACAGGCAATGAAGAATCAAACAAACCATCTGAAAATTGGCCATCCGCTAACAGACCTTTAACATTACTGATCAGCTTCTCGATGCGCTTGCTTTGCTTCAACCGTGAGTAGCAATTGGGGCAAAGTCGTCTTAGGCACATACTATTTTGATTTTCTGTATCCATGCCCTCTATTTCCTTCACTAACTCCTGTGAATTATGCAACCAAACTTTTACCACTTCCTTCGGTTTCTTTCCATGCTGCTGCCAGCCTTTATTCAGTTCCTCCTCGATGTCATTTCCTCGGCCTTTCAGAAGTTTTAACTCCTTTTGCAAATTCTTTTCATGATCTTTAAGTTTTCTGATATAGTTGTACTGTTTGCCCAGTGATGTGCACAGAGGGGGCCATAATGCACAGGATAACATCCCACCAAGAACCTCCATAACTAGGAGACAAATACACAAATAAAGCAAATCACCATTCAGTTGGATCTTAATTTAAAAGAATTCAAAGTAGTTAATGAAGTCTAAAACAATAAAATTCATCTACAAAGGCAGCAGATAGATGATACTTAATTAAGCTGCCTGGGATAGAGAATAAAGCATGTAATTTGATAGTTAATTCCGGAGATTTATCATCTTTACTATATAAATTGCAATTGGTACAATAAGTAAATCAGAATCCAACTTATTTATTATATTAGTTTTGCAGTGTGCCTGGGAAGAATTATAAGTAATCAATCATCAATAAACCTAGCTTCACACTTAATAAACCTTCTAAAACAGATGTGAAATTGGACAAGATGATGGTATGGTTTTAAATCTGTTTATCTTCAGAAAACACACACACACGGACAACACAGACAAATAAATGATCAAGTGTACAGATCTTCTTACCATCTATCAGATTTTGCCTTGGAAGCTCACAGAACCATCACAGTTGATTTCAGTCCTGGAAAGAGAGGTTCATGGATTCCACTGTTTGAAGAGAAAGATGCCCAAAATTAAACTACTATAAATATGTGTGCTTGGATTTTCTTAAAGTAATCAAGAAAGAAGATAAGCAAAACAAAAATACAATAGAGACCATAGATTACCAAAAATAAAAACTAAAGAAAAGACTTATAACTTGCCTAGAATCAGAGATATGAAAGCTGAAATGCTGAAATGGTTGTGATTTGGAAGGTTGTTGCCCAGGAAGAGAAGATGAAGATCAAATGGTATGTTGAATCGCATCTCTTCATTCTCTGAAAGTGAAACTTCAACTTTGTGGGATGCCTAACAAAAATCCTTTGGTCTTTGGAGTCAAGAGAAGTAGGCCAGAAGACTTGTGACAGGGTACCCCACAAATACAATGAGATGTCTCAATTATTTTACTTTTTTGGCCAAATAATTAATAATGGGCAATAATTCTCCAATGGACATATAATATAATATAACACCAACCTTTTATGAGAAGAACGTGGATCTAGCTGGTTTGCTTTTTTAAAACCAATGGACATGGCTTGTTATTTTAAGAATCTCAAAGTCCGGGACAATTTTGTTAATTTCATTTAAAAAAAACCTTTTTTTAATTTATTTTTTTAATGAGATTTTCATTTAAAATTTATTTACACATTTAACACAAGCATATTTTTTTTTATATAATAATATATTATGAAGAACAAGATGTGCGTTCGTATAGAATCTTTTACTTACCAATCCTCTCAAAGATATAAAAACATAACGTCACTCCATTATTTTTCACCTCATAAGTTCTTTTATTTTTGTTTTACTTGTTATTCTTTAGACCAAACTCTTATGTTTAAATATGATTTAGATGCAAAACCTAATCTAATATAGGATAATTTTTTTTTAATATGTCATTAAAATAAATAAATAAATAAATATTTTTATTTGCTTATAAATTAAATATAAATTTATTATAATTTTTTAATAAAATCAGAATTTACTTAACTCTTTTCTAAATATCATTAATTTTTTTATCAGTCACAAATAAATATCAATAATGAAAAAACATTTTTTTTTTGTTTTTATTTAATTTATTAAATAATTCAATAAATTAGGATTAGGAGTTAAGATTAGGTTTTTCATAACAAATAAATATTTTTATTATAATTAATATTAATTCAAAATCTTGGTCAACTTGATTTCAAAACTTCCCCCAAAACTGTCCATACAGGCAGGATCCTGACCCTATAAACACGTCAACAGCCGGTAGGTATTAAAGAAGAGATAAGCTCGACTTCGAATACAAGGTCTAAATAATGTGATAAGCGGATAACAATTCATAAATAAACATAAACTTCGAGTTCATAAGAACATAGAGTCATTAGGGTCCGTAGGCCCTATATAGAAATCACAGTCCCTATCACGGGTCCTACTGATAACAAAGCTCACAAAGACAAAGATAAAGAAGACTCCCATAACCTCTGGTCCTCGAAGTTCTCTCCCAGGGCTCCTCCCTCCTAAACCTCGGAATGCGTAAAAGAGGGAAAGAAAACACATGAGCTTTGAGAGGAAGCTCGATGAAAGTACACTACTTGAGGTCACAGTGTCATGAATAGGAAATATGACAGTCAACAAGATCATAATATCAACAATAAAGTCTTAGGGGTCTACCACAAGCAAGTCAAAGGTACGACCCCTGGTACAGAAGCCCTCGAGCTCTGTTGTGAGTCCTAAGAGAACTGCGAGTTTACTCCCCGGCGGTATGTCCGGCTTTTGGATATATAACACGACCTAGTTGGTGCGTTTGACCCTCGATCAAAGGTGGTAGAACTACCTCTTCTCACGTGTTAACACGGTGGATTAATACCATGCCGGCTGACGGGTAAGACCTCCGAGAGATTTGTTTCTCTGGTAAAATTTTGTCGGGGAAAGTCGGGGGTCTAACCACGAACACCTCCTAAATTGGAGCTTCCCTAGCTCCATTTGAGTCCGAGCGAGAACATAGCAAGCGAGGACACCAGCGTCCGTAAACAAGCATACATGCTTAGCGAGTTCAAAGCAGGGCATGAAGCGGCATGTATGGCATCAGCGATTGCATGTAATAAGAATACATAGCAAGTCCGAAATCCCGTTCTGGGGTGGAAACTAGGCAAGTGAACTTACCTCTGAAAAGACTAAATGTCTTCCTGGACTCCTTTGAAATGCCTTACGTCTCCCCTGAGAGTATCTGGCATACATAGACTCTTATTAGAGTCAAGTTTTCCACAAGCTTCTATTTTCACATGCATGTCCTACGTACTTGTTGGGCTTAGGCCCTCTAACTTGGGTCCTAGGGACCATCTCTCAATTCTGAAGCCCTTATTCCCGTTTCTGTGCCCCCGAGTTGACTCTTGGTCCTTCCTAGGTCAGACCTAGTCAACTTTAGTCCATCTGTTGAGTCTGACTCTTACTTAGTCATTTTGGTTGTGTTGGGCCTACTCAAATTTATTTCAACCCCCCTTTTTACCCTAGAAGGGCATTTTGGTCACTTGGCAACTTTTGACCCTAAAGTTTTTAAGGTTCCATTCGGTTAGGGCTTATTTAGCCCATTTAAGCTTCCCTACCAAATAATTTCCATAATTTAACCAATTATCTGAATTTAAGAAATTATTTAATTCTCCTTCGTCACACTAGCAAAATATTATCTACTATAATATTTGTCACACTCCCTAGGTTCATCAAAATTATTTGTGACATACAAATAGTCCTCAAATAATTATCTCGTCTAATTAATTATTGTTTGTCACAATAATCAACTAATTTTTTTCTAGCTCAAAACTAATAATTCATTAATATTATTCGCTTGACAATATAAGTTAACCTTTCATTAACTTTTATTTGTTGTCACTTGTCCTAAGTTCCCCATTTTTTTAATACCATGTATAGCCAATAATAAACAACTAATGTTCTCATTAAAAGAGAGGGAAAATAAATAATTATTTTAATTAATTAAATGAGTGTCACACCCCTAAGTATATAAATGTTTAATTATTGTCACACCCCTAAGTTTGAAATAATTAAACGATTAATGTTATATATATATATATATATATATATATATATATATATATATATCTATATATATATATATATTTTTTTTTTTTTCTTCACTTCTTCTTCTCTTTCGCGCGACCGAGAGCCACCAGCGTCCCGGCTCCTTCTCCGGCCACCATTCACGCTTTTGCTTAGGGCTTTCGAGACCTAGTAAACGGCCTCACGATCATGGCGAGCCCTCGGCCTGCGCCCGTGGGAGCCACGTCACTCCTCACAGAGGCACCAACAACTCTCCGGCGCGAGAAAGGATTTCTGCGGCGAGCTCTCACCGTCGATCTTATGCATGTAGCAATGACTTCGGAAATATTTTCACGGGGTTTTAGAACACTCACCGTGAGGTTCTTTGAGGTCGGAAGCTTGATGGAGTCGCGGAAAACGCCCTGCTTTTACTCCGACGAGCTCGGTAGGCGGTGGATCCTTCTCCTCGCCAGCGGCGTCCGCGGCCCGAGTTCTCCCTCTCCGTCCGCTATCGAGCTCCGAGATCCACGAGCACCAAATCGGCGAGCTTGCGAGCTTAAGCCGCCTCCGGTCAACTCTAGCGGAAAAGACAACCTCCGCAGGGAAAAACCCGAGAATCTTTGCGGCGAGGAGCTCGGCCGCTTCTTATAGCCCCCACGGGCTAAGGCGAAGCTTGGCGCTCGTGGGTTTAATTGGCGGTGGCGCCCTAATGAAGTAGCCGCATGTCGCCCGGTCTTGGCGTTCACGGTACGGCGGAAGGCGTGGCCGTTTCAATCGGTAGGGGAAGAGAAGAACACGCCTCGGGATTTGGTTTTCGATGATCAGCAGTAGTGATTAATTGAGTTAAATCCAACGGCGTCCTTTAGCCTCGTATCTAACAATCGTTAGATTTACGGCTCAATTTAATTAAAATGAGCGGCCCGATGTCTTTCCTATGTCTCAAGATACGGGTGATCATGAGATGGGCGGCTCCACGGTCGCACCCGCCCGTGAGGTCATCTCCAAGTTACCCATCCACTTTGCCTGCATTATCCGTTCCACGACGGATGGATTAAATCACGGACTTCGCCCGCGTGGCTCTCTGTAAGCCCTTATAATGCCTCGCGATTTGCTACAGTCTGAGATCATTTAATCTCGGCCGTTCGTTCTCTCTGATGGGGTTTTCTCTCACGAAATTTTATGAGAGGTCCCTGACTCTTTTAATATTATAATTAGGTCCAAATCTGTGAGAGAGGAAAACTTCTGTAAGGTCCTCATGTCTTTCAAAATTACTATTAGGTCCCTGCAGACCCCATAATAATTTTAAATTTCCATTTAAATTAAATAAATCATTTAATCCCACATTTTCACTAATCGCGTTAAGAAAATATTTTAAATATTTTTCCCAAGAAAATAAATAAAATTCATGGATTTTACAAAAACAAATTCAAAATATTAATTATCAATTAATATTTAAAAGTTATTACATTTGTAATAAATATTAAAAATCTATTAAAAAATATAAACTTAATATAAAATAATTATTTTTTGTTACAATTAATATTAATTAAAAATCTTGGTCAATAGGTTTAAAAACTTCCCTCAAACAAATTCAAATATCCAAACCCAACCTTTTACCAACCTCTTCCCCATCCCAGCCTAACACCATGGAACATTCTGCAAATTACTTACCAAAGTTAATTAACTCAACATATGAAAAAAAAAATTAAAACAAGTTTTCCATCTCCAGAATTGTTCAATTAAAGGAAAACACAAAAAAATCTTCTTTCATTTCGTCTGCAATGGAACTATTTTTAATGTCCATCATGAGTAATTAATATTATTAATTATTTCACTTTTATGTAATAATATATTATGAAGAACAAGATGTGCATTTGTATAGAGTTTTTTACTTACCAATTCTCTCAAAAATAAAAACATCACGTCACTCCATTATTTTTCACTTCATAAGCTCTTTTATTTTTGTTTTACTTGCTACTCTTCAGACCAAACTCTTATATTTTGATTATTAATTATTGAGAGGGTTTAGGTGGGCAGGTTCTACTGAAAAGATCATGTTACATTTTGATTATTAATTCAGCTATAAATGATTATTCTCGAGAGTATTTATATATTTTTTTTAAAGTAAAGAGAAAGTTTTACCTCCTCGAGAAGACGGCAACTATAGGTTGCATGAAATTTATGTGATTTTCATTTAAAATTTGTCTACTCATTTAACACAACCATATTTCGCTTTTACATAATAATATATTATGAAGAACAAGATGTGCATTTGTATAGAGTTTTTTACTTACCAATCCTCTCAAAAATAAAAACATCATGTCACTCCATTATTTTTCACTTCACAAGCTCTTTTATTTTTGTTTTACTTGCTACTCTTCGGACCAAACTCTTATGTTTAAATATAATTTAGATGCAAAACCTAATGTAATATAGGATAATCTTTTTTTTTATTTTTTTTAATATGTCATTAAAAATTAAAAAAATAATATTTTTATTTGCTTATAAATTAAATATAAATCTATTTATAATTTTTAATAAAATCAGAATTTCTTAACTCTTTTCAAAATATTATTAATTTTTGTTATCAGTCATAAATAAATATCAATAATGAAAAACATTTTTTTGCTTTTATTTAATTTATTAAATAATTTAATAAATAGGATTAGGAGTTAAGATTAGTTTTTTCAAAACAAATAAATATTTTTATTATAATTAATATTAATTCAAAATCTTGGTCAACTTGGTTTGAAAACTTCCCCCCAAACAAATTCATAATATTAATTATCAATTAATATTTAAAAGTTATTACATTTGCAATAAATATTAAAAATATATTAAAAAATATAAAATAATTATTTTTTGTTACAATTAATATTAATTAAAAATCTTGGTCAATAGGTTTAAAAACTTCCCTCAAACAAATTCAAATATCCAAACCCAACCTTTTTCCAACCTCTTCCCCATCCGAGCCTAACACCATGGAACATTCTGCAAATAATTACTTACCAAAGTTAATTAACTCAACATATTAAGTTCATATAAAATTACTTACCAAAGTCAAAATGATGAGTAGGAAATAATTTTTTGTAGAAAACAATTGATGTATTAAACAATTCTAACCATAGAGCTACTCAAATGTATCAATGTACACAGCCTAAAGGCAGAAGAAGTCTACAACTTTAGGATCAAAACATGTTAAAACTTCTAGATGATAAAAACCTTCTTGAATGTCTTCTCAATGGTAGAATTTAATATCTCAATTATTAAGTAAATTAACAAACAAAAACTATTTTTAGAATATCTGAAAATATTTATTAACCACAATGATAAGGTTGTGTTCAAACAACCCATATGGTTTGCATGAAGATTTAACGATTGTTAAAATAAAGGGGAATACTTTCAGCCTGTGAGGACCTATGTTTTGGGACATATTTGCAGAGCACAGCATATTATACACTTTTGATAAGGAGACAATTCAACAATGAAGATAATAAACAATGAAATATGAGATTTTCTTCACAAATCAGAATAGATGCAATTACAGATCCAACCACGCCGGTTTGAATCAAACAAAAACATAATACATGCTTGTCCATGTAAGAGATGGCGGAGACAATGGCTTCATTTCTCAACCATTTATATTATGAAAGTAACAATATACACTGTTACCAACTTTCACAATGAAAGTTGGTTAGCTTGTTCCTCTCACAATGAGAGGTTGAGGGTTCGAACCACGCCCACGATGTGTTTCTAGGGTTCGATCCACGCCCACGAGGTTAGCTAGTTCCTCTCAAAACGGCTCAAATTTGGAAGCAGTAAACACGGTGAAGCCTTGATCTTGAATTCACGCTTGATGTCACGCTAGGGTAATGATGAGTGTAGAGATGTGTTCGAGGATGACCTACCACCAACAGAGGGTACGATACAAGCATTCATGATGGGGTAGGTCAAGGAGGCAAGAGGAGGCAACATCTCAGACAAGGGAGCGTGCTAATAGATGTATTTTATTTCTCGATGCATGAGCAATGTAATGAACTCCTTGTAAATTAACTCATAAATAAATTGTGGTTTATCCACTTTATCACAAAAAAAATAGTAAACAAAACAATGTAATGAAAGTTCTACCTGTAAAGACTAAGAATCTTAGAAATAAAATATTATCCCCTTCAAACAAATTCACCAATGATCTTTGGTTAAATGGGGGGAGAAGAAATTTAAAAGAATAAAACCCTAAATAGGGTGAATAGAGGGACCTAAGGACCTATCGGTAATTTCTAAAGGCTTTGAGGACCTGATGGAAATTGTCCTCTCTCACAGGAGGGGGACTTAGACAAAACATAATAAAATTCAGGGACTTCTGGTAAATTTTCCAGATGAAAAACCTATAGAAGAGGTTGAACGGCAAGGATTAAAAGATCATGAGTTAGGATCGATCGCGATGCATTATAATGGCAATCGTGAGGCCACATGGCAAGCCCAGAGTAGATCCATCTGATCGTATGTTGGATCCAAGGCACCGAGGGAGAGGCCAGTGAGAGTGACCTCAAGATGCGGGTTGATGAGGATCGCTCATCTTGAGATGGACTCAAGTTCGAGACAAGATGGGTTAATCTGGCCGTTGATCACGATGTATCGTGGCCGTTCGTTCAAGTTGCGAGCGTGATACGAAGCAACTGGATGAATATATGGTCGTTGGATATGATCTAACGATATCCCAAGTCCATCTGACGGGTGCAAATCCTGAGGCATGGCCGTTCTCCCTCCGCTGCCCGGCAACGCCACCGCACCCCAACCATTTTCTACGGCCGTTACGCATGGGAGAAGCCGGCCGTTGTCACCTTGGTTACCAAGCTAACGCTTCTGTCGACTCCTCTTCCCCCCATCTATAAAAGAGAAGCCACAGCTCGAGCTGGAGCATCGAGTGCCTGGAGAACCGAAGTCCACCATGAGACTCCGACGAGTTAGAGTGGAGGAGGGGGGAAAAGAGTTCCCTGTTGGGCTCGCACTCTTCTCCGAACTATTGTAGCGGTCTGCAGACGGAGGAGGAGACCTGGACAACTAGAGAGAAGGAGCGTAGTGCAGGCTTCGCCGGAAGAAGCGAGGTGCACCGCTCGGCCTTGAGGGAAGCTCTCGGAGGGTGTTGTTTGTGGCCACCATCTATCGGTAAGCTTCTCTTCCCTCTTTAACGCTTTCATGTGGCATGCGTGCATAAATGGCAACTGGTCGAGCTCGCCGGTGGTGAGGAGAAAACCGGCCAGGAGCTGGGAAGAAACTCCAGTGAATAACAGAGGGAGCAGCAGCCCTCTAGAGGCACGCACGGAGTTCCCTGCGGTGAAGTTTCTACGGCCAAAGTGGAGCTTAAGAGTATGGCGCAAACACGCCAGCCCCAAGTGAATCCTCGCTGCCGTCAAATGTTGAAAAGTGAGGAGAGAGTGAAAAGAAGAAGAATATATAAAAATAATAATAATAATAATAATAATAATAATAATATATATATATATATATATATATATATATTAATAAAATTTTCTAATCTAATAAATTAACAGATTAAAGATTTATTTAATCATTTAGAAATAGATTAGTTTTCAATTATAGTGTGACAATTAATCAAAGTAAAGTAAATTAATCCGTTTAATTGGTGGTTGATTTACTTAAATTGATTAATTGATATTTGGTCATCTAGATGTTTAAATAAATAATACCTGAGCTGGTTTTTAAAAAAAATATAATAAATATCAAGGTTGATTAATTGATTTAATACCTAAGCATCTAGGTGATTAAATAAAGTCATGTAATGGCCTAAGTTTGATTAGATTAGAAGGATCAAGATTTGGACCTAAATGGCGAGATAATTGATCAATTGAAGAAAAGCTAATTGTGGGGTTCATGGTGTGACCTAATTGGTTTGGGCTAGGAAGATAAGTGAGCTCAGCCAAGATATAAAGAAAAATATAAGAGTAAAGAGAAAAAAAAAAGGAAGAAAGGGTTGTGGGTGGTGGGAGTTGAATCCTAGACCACCAAGACGGTATGGTTGGGCTTTAACCCAAGGGGACATGGCTAGCCACGTGAAAGAGGTTGCTCTTTCTAAATTAAATAAAACATGAGTAGGTAAAGCTAAACTTCTTTTGGGGCTTAGACATAGGCCCAATCTGGCTAAGAAGATTAGAAATGACCAATTAGGGTTCGTACCACGACAAATAAAAGTAAGGTTAACCAGCTGACCAGAGATGATTAAGGTTGACCAAGTAAAGAATGAAAGTCAACTAAGGGCGGGAAAATGAGTGAAATGGGTCGGTAACCAAGTAGAAGGTCTTAAGGACCTGTTTGGCGGGCTTAGGCCCATCGAAAGCGGGAGTTATGCATGAGCATTTAGAAACATAGGGTTTTAGTAGAATTTTGACACTAATAGAAACTCTATTGCCAGATACTCTCGTGGAATCTTAGAGGCACTTCAGGGGGAAAACTAGGAAGGTTCCCAATTTCTGATAAAGGTAAGTGCTTCTGCCTAGCACCGTTATCTTTGATTTACCTTTGATACTCGTGTAAGTACACTTGCCTTGAACCCACTCTTCGGAGTTTTTCTTGGCTTTGCTATGTTGATTTTCATACGTGCTATCTTTTTGCTTTCATTCCTGTTGAGCATGTGTGATTGTTTCGGGATGTTGGTATCCCTGTTTTTGCTGTGGGTCTACTGCTCGGACTCAGTGGAGCGTGAGGGCTCCGATAGGGAAATGTTTAAGGACAGGACACCTTGACATTTACGCTTCTACAGAGAGGGCGATTCTCCGTAGTCCTACGTGGAGTCGCGAATGATACGCCGGTCGTAATGGACACGCATTATGAGAGGTAGTACTACCGACTTACGACCTGAGGGTCGTGTTTACAGCGCGTAGCTGGTTACGCTGACCGGGAGTGATCCTCGAGTTATCTTTGAAACTCAACGCAGAGCCTGAGGGCTTTCTGTTGATAGGGGTCATATCGTTGTCTTTATTTGTGGTAGGCTCCTAGGGTTGTATTTTCTTGGGGGTGAAGTCCCTTGACTTTATATTTTATTTTACTATGCCTTTGTGACCTGCAGGGGCACTTACTGAGCTTTCTATTCGAAAGCTCACACACTTGTTCTTTCTTTCTGTTACAGATCCCGAGGTTTAGGGGTTGGTGCAAAGGAGACTATTTAGGAGCCACCAAGGTCTGGGAGTCTCCCTTGAGTTATCTTTTATATGAGACATTTATAGGGCCCGTGTAGGGACCTGATTTTTGTATAGGTCCTGTGGACCCTTATGACTCTGTGTTTTCTTAGACTTGAGTATAATTTTATTATTGCTTGTTATCTGCTGATTTATACTTGGGCCTTGTATTCGAGCTTCTCAACTTTGATACGGCCGGTCTGTGCACGTGCTCGGGACCTGGAATCCGGGAATGGGCGTGACACTACCCTTAGCCGCTATTGAGCAGGCCACCGCTATTGAGTCAGTACCTTATACTTTAAATTTTCCTGAGCTTATTCAAGTAGGGGAAGGTTTAGGCTTCCGAACTCTAAAGAGCAAGCCAATTCTCCTCGACCCGGAGAATTGGTCGTGTATGTAGAATCCTTTAGGGTTGGTCTTTGTCTTCCTCTTCCACCCTTGTTTTTATTGTACTTATTTTGCTTGGTGGTAGTTATTTTGTTTGGTGCCCTAGAAGACTTACTATTTCCACTTTTAAAATATGTGATTTGATTAATACCAACCAAATTAATACCAAATTTGGTGGCAGTTAGGGGTGTTTTTCCACATATAAACTTATAAATAATAATTTTACAATAAATATTCCAATAGAATATCAAAAATATTAGTAAGAAAAAATAAGAGCTTAAAATCCAAAATAGTTATTTTTTGTATTTTAATTACTAAGTCCCAAAATAGTCATCTTTAATTTAGCCAAGGTTCATATATACAATCTTAGTAT
Source organism: Dioscorea zingiberensis (assembly GCA_026586065.1). Classification (NCBI taxonomy): domain Eukaryota; kingdom Viridiplantae; phylum Streptophyta; class Magnoliopsida; order Dioscoreales; family Dioscoreaceae; genus Dioscorea; species Dioscorea zingiberensis. The sequence continues at coordinate 51,754,090 of CM048823.1, forward strand.
AGAATCAAATTTTAGGATTTTTCAAAGATTGACAAACAATTAAAATATTTTAAAGGTCAAATGCACCATTAGATTTATTTCCGGCCGTATACATAAAATAAAAAATCAATATGCATGTGTGTGGAATATATATATATATATATATATATATATATAAGTAGATATTTGGAAGGTTAAATACCCAATTTAGTTCCTCTATTGTTACGATTTATCCATTTAAGTCCCTTTAATATAAAACGTGCTTTTTTAGTCCCTTTAATTTTACGTTTGTGCCTTTTAAATCCCAGATGGATGTAGAGTGGAGGAAGTGGGGGTAGCTGCCACCACTCAATTTTAAGAAATGATGAAATAATATATATATATATATATATATATATATATATATATATATTCAATTTGTCCCTATTAAAATCGGAAAATGAAATCTATACAAAAGCAATTAAAACATTATCTAAGGACTTACATGAAGAAATTGATTTTAATGAAATAATATTTATTTTTTTTTTTACTATTTCAATTTTCCCCCACTAAATCAGGAAATGAAATCTATACAAAAGTAATTAAAAAATTATCTAAGAATTTATATAAAGAAATTGATTTTAAAAAGTTTAATTACCTTACATTTCCCAATTCTTATTTTTCTAACCCTGAGACCCCCCGACTGCGAGTGTGAGTTCGCCCTCTTCTCAAATTCTCAATCTCTCTGGCTCTCAAGTATGTGTTTTTTTGAAATTTTTCATGTTTTCTTTGCATTAGTTCTTTGAATGTATGCTTTCTAATTTTTACCCATCATTTGTTGGTTTTATGATGAAAGCTTACTAGAATGTTTTGGTTTTTCATGTTTTTCCACCTATATAGAAATTCTTTCTTGCATAACTGAATGAGAGATTTTTCGATGAACGATTGTTTGATTACTTATATAGAAAAAGATATATTTTGTAGTATTGATAATGAAAAAATCATGCATCGTTTTCAAACTATGAAAACACATAGAGAGACCAATTGTATTATGTTACTCTCATATGACAAAATGTTAATGAATTTGTGTTTCATTATATTTTTTTATATTTAATATTAGTTTGCCCCTGAATAAAAATCCTAGATCCGTCCATAGCCGGCACCTTCCTCTCCCCCTCCGACATCGCCTCCCAACTCACTTCCCCCTCTAACCCCTACGTATCCTCCATGCTTGACTGCATCCTCCGTCTCCTCGCCAACTACTCCACGCCGGCGGTGGTGAGGATGGTGACATGGACTCCACGCCGGCATGAAGGAGAGGGGAGGAATGGAAGGGGAGGAGGTAGAGATTGACAAAGGATGGGAGGTGGAGGTGGAGGGAGGCGGCTTTGATGGCGGTGGTGAGGAGGGAGGAGAGAGGAGGGTGAAGAATTATAATTTTTTTATAATATTTTTATAATATTTAATGTCACGTCAGCGATTTATGATGGAGAAACCGGCGTCCGTCATAGGGAGGGATTTAAAAGGCACAAACTTTAAATTAAAGGGACAAAAAAGTTACATTTTGTATTAGAGGGACCTAAAGAGACAAATCGTAATAATAAAGTGACTAAATTGGGTATTTGACCATATTTGAAAACAATTAGATATTATAGAGATTTGCTTGCCAAATAATGTCACTAATCTCCAATCTACCATATAACTAGATAGGATATTAAATGTGGAGTTCACAGTGAGTACAGAGGAAGAACAATATGGCTTGGAGTTCCTCACTAGTTATATCATAAAATAATATAAATATTATTTAGAAAAAATAAGAGCTTAAAATCCAAAATATTTTTTTTTGTATTTTAATTACTAAGTTCCAAAATAGTCATATTTTGTATTTTAATTATTTTTTCTGCTTTTAAAATATGTGATTTGATTAATACCAACCGAATTAATTGTACTATGCACACCCATTTGCTAAGACTCAACTGTTTTTATTGTACTTATTTTGTTTGGTGGCAGTTAGGGGTGTTTTTACCCATATAAATTCTCATAAATAATGATTTTGCAATATATATTCCCATAAAATAATATAAATATTATTAACAAAAAAATAAGAGCTTAAAATCCAAAATAGTTATTTTTTATATTTTAATTACTAAGTCCCAAATAAAGAGTAGTGCTATATCATACGATCAACTTTTCGGAAATGAGCACATGAATCATTGCTAGCCATTGCATGTTCCTCGGGATCATCAACACAACCATCTCGAGATAAATTCAATCGTTAGCAATCATTGTGCGTCCATTTCGGAAAAGTTGTTCGGATGACATAGCATTTCCCATATATAAAAGTAGACATTTGAAAACAACTGTTAGATGAGTAATTAAATGTATAGGCAAACAAATCTCTATAAAATCTTAAGTCAAAGTCTTGGAGTTCATAGTGAGCATAGAGGCAAGAACAATATGGCTTGGAGCTCATCTCTAGTTGTCTCCCTTGTAACCTTACTATCCATTGCTCCTTTCCTTCTCCTCCTCTACAAACAAAGAAACAAAGAGAGTAATAGTAGCATTCCATTTAAGTGGCCAGTGATCGGCATGCTACCAACCCTCATTGCTCAAGTCCACAGGATCCATGATTGTTGTGTTGATATCCTAGCTCATAAGTCAAGTTGCACCTTCATGTTCCATGGCCCTTGGTTCCTCAAAATGAACATCTTGCTCACTTGTGACCCTTCCAATGTTAACCACATCTTCAAACTCAACTTCTCGAATTATCCCAAAAGGGATGCTTACAATGAAATCTTTGATGAACTCGGTAATGGCATCCTCAATGTCGATGCCAAGTCATGGCAGTTTCAGAGGAAACTCGCTCATTCACTAATGAACCAACATCATTTTAAAATCTCTATAGTTTCTTGCACCCGAGAGAAAGCAGGAAAAGTTCTTCTTCCTTTTCAAGGTTGGACTGTGATACGACCCCAACTCCGACCACCGGAGTCACGGGAACTATCGCCGAGCAGCACCATAGAACCAGGCGATCAGATGAATGGTTCTTCTCCTCAATTAATATCTTATGTCCAATTAGAAGCCCTTTTTGGATTATTAGGAGGCTTGGTGACTAAGTAAGGGCACAGTAGTAAATGTATTGCTTCTCTCTTCTATATGGTTTAGGATTTGCTGTATCTTCATCATCAATGAAATATGAAGACGTTTATGGAGCTCTCTGAGCTATTCTCAATCCCATCTTTCCCTCTTCCATTGTTCCAGGAGTTTACACCCACTCGAAGTGGTGTTTATCCGTTGCGATCCCCATCAGGGTCGTAACATTGGTGCTTTCGTTGAGATAATCTTACAACCATGGAGGAGATGGACGCCGAAACCCGACGACAGTACCTGGCGGAGTTCGACAAGCAACTTCGTTGGGCAACCATGCACGCACTCTCGGAGCTAACGCAGACGACCACGGTGGCTGCTTTTCAAGCAGCATTCGAAGGTCTGTTGGATGGGGTCACTGGGATCTCTGAATCCCTACTCGTCACCTTCTGCATCTGCGGGTTACGACCGGAAGTCCGGCGAGAACTGCGCCACTTGCCGACACCGTTCACCCTGCAGGAAGCCTTCACACTGGCGTACATCTCTACTTGAAGCACGCTAGCATACCAACTCTGGCTCCCTCATGGACCTCCTCAAAACCCACCGCCATCTCCACCCCAACACCTATACCACCGGCCATCCCTCCTCAACTCCACCCACCACACTCTTAGCCCCTCCCAAAGCCACTCACATGACCTCCATTCCTCCATCCCCCACTCCCATGCCTTCCATTCCTCCTTCATCCATACCTTCACCAGATCCATCCATCTATTCGCCCTTCGACCAGTCTCTCACCGTCCAGATCTATCCATCTACTCGCTCTTCAACCAGTCCCCCACCTCTGAAAACCATCATCTTCTCCGATTCACTGTTCCCCATCGTTCCTTCAACCATCCTATCTCCAGATCCCTTCCCTTTACCACATTCATCACTAGATCCACCACCTCCTGATAAGCATAAGCAAGACATCGCCGGACAACGGACCTCGAGCGAGACGACATTCGTGTCAAAACAGAGCGGCGTCGAGGAGCCAGAGACCGTCGTGGTTTCACATCAAGCCGGGATGGCCTTTCCCGATCTGTTCTCCTTGTCAAAACCACCACCAGACCCACCGGATTCAGATCCGATTGTCAAGAGGGAGGATTACCCCATCTTACCGGCCACCATCGTTCCCCTATCCATATTCTCAGCCCCGGACTCCTCTCCGCTACTACATGTCCGAGACCGGATCCCGACTCGAGGAAGAAGATGGAGGGAGCTCACACCGCTCGTTGTCGCGGGTTTGCGCGACGAGCAAGAACCCGCGCACCTCCTGCGATGGCGACAAACTACCAAGCGAGGGGACCGCCAAACTTCTCTTAAAACCGAGGTATGCTTCTATGGATCATTATGAGTATGATTGGAGGATTGTTAAGGGTGGTTGGGATGCCTCGGGTTCTTGGTGAGGCGCCCGCGACCTTTTCCAATGTTGTTGAAGCGTGGAAGAGCCCAGAGGTCGTCGGTGAGGATGACTAATAGGATCCTCTTTGCTTTGATTCTTGATGGCGTTGCTCCCACAATCGCCAAGCTATAACACTCCTTTGTGGGGATTATCTCGAGCATGAAGTTGGATGTGGATAATAGGGACTGTAAGGGGTGTGAAGATACAAGGAATTGAGTCGATGTAGTTACTAACAACCTCTCGCTTGAGTGGTGGGGTGATAATGAAGAAGATTGATTATGCACGGAAGGTGTTCGAGGAATGCCCCATAAGAGCATTGTATCCTTTTCAAGAATGATCCATGATTTTGCAAGCAATGGTCTATGTAGGAATCCCGGCAACCGGTACATACGGACATATCTGAGAACCATGCCTTCCATCACACTCGAGCTGCGGCTCGGTGGAAAGAATTGCCACAAGTGGATTGAATCGGAATTTGATCATGGATCTATTTCAAGAGATGCATATGCCTCTGGTTCGAGCAATCAATACAGTTACTGTCACAAAGGCATTTGTTAAGTGTGGTTGGAATGCTCCAGTCCTTGGTGAAACGCCACATCAGTTTCCCAATGTTGTTGAAGCTTGATAAAAGAACCCCAAGGGTAATGATCGAGTTTTCCCTCGTTGGTCATTGTCGAAGAGGGTGGAAGCTGTTGAGACTCTAGATAAGCGGTATTATGGTAACACACCCAACGTCAGTACTTGAGATCATATGGAGATGTTTGCTAAGGCATTAGAAATCGGAGATTCACCAATTTGACCCAAGTTCATGTGTCAACAATTCATTATCTTTGGGATACTTGAGTGTGCTGAGTGAGTTGAAGTTTCAAGCCTTTATGTTGTATTCCCTTGACTACTAATGAGAACATCCGATATGTTGAAGTTCCTATTGATTTTGGAAGGATTTTCAAGGTGCAATTCCAAAGGAAGGCTGTAGAGAAGGTGTTTGATGGAATGCCTCATAAGAACAATGTATCTTTTTCATCAATGAATTTGCAAGTTGGATGGGATTTGGATGGCGATACTGTTGTGACATTCAACCACCGAGCAGAACGTATGGTTTGGTTCAACATGCTCAATTGTGGAGTACTTAATGATGTCAATGGTTGCACTTCTCTTTGGTAAAGAAGCTAATGTTTATCATGCAACCATAGGTGATGGTCGAATTTGCAATCAAAGTGTATAAAACATATGTTCTTGTTTTTAAGGACAGATCGAAATGACCAAAATGGATATCTTTGAAGAAACTCAAGATGTGTTCACTCAAGTGAGAACTATGGGAGTTGGACACGATAAAATTATAGTGGCTCAAGTCACCAAAGCTTCATCATTTACAAGAGATTCAAGAAGAAGAATGCATTGAGATGTAGGTGGAGGCTGTATATATTTTACCAATACTTATCACTACAGAGTTTCTTGGTGCAATTGTGGGAATCCACCTGGGGACTGAAACCTCACACTGGCCTTTGATAGCAGAAATGATAGCATTTATTCATGCTCAACAAATTAGGCGTGTTCAAGCAAGGCGTGTTCAAGAAATGATAGCAGAAACAATGCCTACCAACAGATGTGAATTTCTTTGCATATGCTGGAATAGAGATGATGGTAGGGGTCCCCAAGGGCCAGCTACTTAAGACTGAAAGATCTCAAGCTGAAGCAGCAGAATGGCTTAATCAAGCAAGGCGGTCACACCCCTCCGCTGTCAGGATTAAGCAAACTGAATGGCTTGAAAGGAATGGCTTGATCAAGTGGCGAAATGGCCTGATCAAGCAAGCTGTAGTTCTCAAATGTCTTGACATCCATGTTGCAGTCTTGTTTCCAGAAGCAAAATTCACCTACATAGTTGTTGGAAATGAAGCTCTCACTGCCTATTCTAGTACTGCTCCTGTTCAGCTCTCAACCAAGCTACAGCGACTTCTTCTTCCGGATGTTTACAAGATTGGTGGCAGTGGCACTGTTCCTTTCGGTCAAATTGCGACCGGTTTCTTGGGCTTGGCTTTGCTTGTTGTGGAGGCACTTGTGGCCAGGCCTGACGTCGAACATGGAGACGACCCTTGGTTGTACAAGCTTTATGAGTTCCTGGAGGCTCCAGGCGTCGTTGGTCAACGATCAGGGAGAACGCCGCCTGGGCGAACTTTGAGGAATACATCACACTCTATTATGTTTTCAACCTTGAGGACAAGGTTGGTTTTCAAGGGGTGGGAACTGATACGACCCCAACTCCGACCACCGGAGTCACGGGAACTATCGCCGAGCAGCACCATAGAACCAGGCGATCAGATGAATGGTTCTTCTCCTCAATTAATATCTTATGTCCAATTAGAAGCCCTTTTTGTCTTATTAGGAGGCTTGGTGACTAAGTAAGGGCACAGTAGTAAATGTATTGCTTCTCTCTTCTATATGGTTTAGGATTTGCTGTATCTTCATCATCAATGAAATATGAAGACGTTTATGGAGCTCTCTGAGCTATTCTCAATCCCATCTTTCCCTCTTCCATTGTTCTAGGAGTTTACACCTACTCGAAGTGGTGTTTATCCGTTGCGATCCCCATCAGGGTCGTAACAGACTGTGGAGCAAGATGTGGTGATCAACTTGCAAGATTTGTTGGCTAGGTTCACATTAGATATTACTTACTCATTGATGTTTGGTGAAGATCCTGCTTGTCTTGCTCCTGACTTTCCGATCATAGCTTTTCCGATCTTAGCCAAGTTTTTTTTTTTGACTGAATGAGCCAGCCGGTCAGCCCGGACTCGCTAAGATCAAAGGGGCAGGGCGCCTGGGATCGAATACGGCAGCTCGCATGGGGGAATAAATGTCATCAAGGGTGGCTCCCATCACTAAGTGCAACAGACTCGCCACAGAAAACCCCCCAAGCGTCACTCGAACCCGTGATGGGGTGCGAGGCACTGGAACCCAATACCATCAGACCAAGTGGCCATCGGTCTGGTTGAAGGCCAAGTTGTGAAACCTAAGCTTTCCATCGTCTTGAGTACATATATGGCATTATAATGAAATGAATCATGTTGTTATAGTACATGATTATAATAAAATGGTTTTATGAGAATATGAAGTGTTTCAAGATCTTGTGGTGATTGCATCCGCTTCATTTTTTTTATATTTTTATCCAGGATAAAAATACCTACTTTTATAAATATTCAATGACTTGTTCAAACAAAAATCTAATTACTAACCCTAAACAATGGCTTGGGGCTAGTGTTGCGTGAGCAACTCATATCAATTGTGTAATGATTCACAAAATTACAAAACTAAACTGTTGATGCCAAAATTAGGATGAAGCCCCAATTTCACCCAACATTTGAATTTGTATTAGTGGAGAGAAGAAGATTAACCAAAAAATCAAGGAGAAGACCAAAATCAAAGAGAAAACACCTAAAATTAACGTGGAAATCCCAAAATTAGGGAGAAAACCACGGGCTCCATCAGTGGGAGCAAAGATCCACTATCCATCCACACAGATTACAATTTGGAGCTCCATTGAAGAGTTATAAGAGGAGAAATGGAGAAGAAAAAGAAGAAGAAGAAGAGAACGCTCAAGTCCCCAGAGTGGCAGGGCTTCGCTAGAGTAGAAGTGTCTCTTTTTGAACTGGAGGACTAGGTATTTATAGGCTATTGGGATGAGGTGATGCTTGGGCAGCAAGCCAGCCTTTAATAGAGCACGTGGGTGCTAGCTGGAGGCCAGCTGGGATCCAGCTCATCAATCTTCTACATGGTTCAAGATGCCAGCCTAGAGACAGTTATTTTCCTAACTGCCTAACTGACTCTCAATTGTCTAACTGTCTGGGCTTTTAGAAGGTTACAGAGGTTCTCGGGTGCTGCTGTGAAGGTGTTTTGGGGAGTACTCCTCTTATGAAGTTAGGGGCCGAGGTACTGAGGAACTCGGCACTTGGGGGGCATTTCCGAGTAGGTGAGGAACACGACACTTTAGCACCTCGGCACTTGAGGACCTCAGCACTTGAGTTGGGCGGTGAGGGGCCTTTGGAGGGTTGTTGCAATGTCCCCATGTGGCTAATTGTCAGGGTGACATGTGCCCCCTAAATCTCATCCCTATCATAAACAAAAGAGATTAATGACAAAAGCAAGCAAATTAGCACAACTGAGACTAATCCAAGACAAAGCTGCAAAGCAACAAAATTATTAGGTTTGAACTAATATATAACTAATCAATTGTAGTATGGCTTGCAAAAATCTATACTCCTTTTATGCCCACTCTTCTCTACATCCACTCAATCCAACTCTAATTTCTCTTTGTGTCTTCAATTATCAGTTCATCACCAACCTTCAATAATCTGCAAATCCAAAACAAAATAATAAAAAATAACTAAATAATTTCTCAATAAGTAAAATAAAAAAATATATACTTTGTTTTGTTTATTCACATTCTTTAATTTACACAAAATACGATACCGAAATATCTTTTAATCCAATTTACTTCTTTTTTTTATATATGCCATAAAAACTCTCCATACGGGTCAGTCAGGGGCTCTGAGAAGTAAACTCACTCGATCGCCCTTGACCCACCTCACCGTGCGCTTACAATCCTCGAAGAGTAAACTCGACTCGAGCTTGCTCCCCCATTTACAGGGGCGGGGACTCGATCTCGGAACTTGTCAAAAGAGAATTACAGAATGCATGAGACTCAAGGTTATACTGCTAGACTATGAGCCTTTTGATAATCCAATGTACTTCTTAACAAAAGTTTTTTTATTTAGGAGAATTTGTCTATACATTTCTATAAAGATAGGTATTTACATATTTATTCATATAAAAATCATAAAACTATTTCTTTTTAATAAATTTGGACAAGCACACTAGGTGAGGTTGGAACCTCTATTTGTAAAAGGGAATATACTAGCCAATTTTTTTTTTTGTAAAAATTGGTATAAAAATACTTTTTTTAAAATATAATTTTACCATCATTTCATTTTTATTACATGATAATTTAGTAGTGAAAACAATAAACTAATATCTTTCCCAAAAAAAATTGCTTGGTAAAACCGACACTAAACACCATCTAGACTAAATTTTTAACAGAAATTTTTTTAAATTGAATTGGCTAAAAACTTTGACATAATCAAAATTAATTAAAATAAATAATTTTAACAATTTATATTTTTATAACTAATAATTAATCATTATTATTTATATTATATTTTAAAATATCAATTAATAAAAACTTTAATTTAATTAATTAAGACTAAATTAATGAAAAGTTTCCATTATATATATATATATATAAAATAAACTCACCATCTTTGGCTTTCTTCAAAGACCTGGCAAAGAGCAAGCAAATCACCAGGAATCCAAGACCAGCAACTCCTCCAACCACAATGGCCACTGTTTTCCCACTTTGCTGCCCTAATTAATCAAATCCAAACAACAAATCCATCAAAATCCCCAACAAATTCCCCCTAAAATTCACTTCCAAACCTATAATCACCTCCAAGATGCCCTCCTCCTCCTCCTCCTCCTCCTCCTCCTCCTCCGCCGCCGCCGCCGGTGCCGCGAGGGACGCCGTTAGGGTAGTAGCTGTAGCTAATATAGCATTTATCGAGATAGACCTGGCCGGAGGCGGCGCCGCCGCACTCGACCTCGGCCTTCTGCACGGCTTGGGCGACGCACTCGTTGCAATCCCCCGCCGATAAGTCCCCCTCGCACTGCGCCATGGCGTAGACGGACTCGTAGCTCGTCGCGTAGAATCCAGCTCCGCCGTCGCCGCTTGATAACCCGCTCTGGAGGGCGGACAACGCGCTGCCGCGCTTCTCCTCGAACCCGCTCCCGCCGCCGGCGGACCCGCAGGTCTTGAAGAGGAGCTGCGTGCCGGCGACCTGCGGGAATCCCGCGACCTGGTAGAGCGCGTAGCAGCCGGTGAGCTGCACCCGCGCCGCCGCGACGGAGGCGCCGCAGAGAGAGCCCCACATCGGCGTGAGTCTGGAGACACAAGCGGCGCAGTCCGATGGGCTGAGGTCGCCGCGGCACTGGAAGAGGCCGGACAGTGCCTGCCCGGCCATCGATGTCGCCGATGCTTTGTAGAACTTGGAGGTCGAGGATTGGGCGATCAAGGCGGAAGCCACGGCGGCGATTGCTTGCTGCGCGACGGCGCCACCGCCGAGGTTTCCATTCGCGCAGCCCTTGTAGATCAAGCTATAGAGGTCCGCGGCCATGGCAATGGAGGTGAGTGCGCTGAAACTCGCGAAGATTAGAAGCCACTGATGGGTGAGACCCATCTCTCTCTCTCTAGTTGCTTCTTCAGTGGTTCTCTTTGTGGCTTTTCTTCTTTGCTTTTGTTTTCTAGTGCGTTTGCTTTGGAAAAGAAAACGTTTTTCCATTTTCGTTTCCTCTGTTCCATTCTCTCATTCATCTCTCACTCCTTCAGTGAAGGCCCTACCAGCTTTTCTCTCTAGTGATTTGAATTCGGTTTCATTAGAAAATGAAAATGGGATTCATAGAGTGTTTGGAAAACTGGGATTTTTTTTTTTTTTTTTTGGAATTTTGAGATTTCCAGAATCTCATTTTCATTTGAGATTGTTCTCTGAACTTCGAGGTTATTAGGCTTTGCTTTGGAAAAGCTCTTCAACTTGAAGTTCTTTATTTCCTTTTTTTTTTTTAAAAAAAACAACTTATATTAAAATATACTAAACTATTTAGGAAGTGATCGCCATTTCTTTTCTTTGCTTTCTTGAATGTGTCTTGGTTAAAATTAGGATATAGGAAGTGGCGATCACAAAGAGGAGTTCATATTGAATGGTTTCATGCCTTTGAAGATGAAAAGCACAGAGGTAGGGCTAGATCGATCCCTTCTGCTGTAGGATTTGCGGATGATTCCTTTGAAATTGTTTCAATTTGATCCTCATTTAGTTTTCTCACTGTTTCTTGTATAATAAAATAAGGATATGGGAACTCACTATGGAGCTCATATTGAATGGTCTCATGTCTCTGAAAATGAACAACACATTGAGGTAGAGTTAGATCGCTCCCTCTGTTCTAGGGTCTGCTGATGATTCTTAATTTTTAATTCTTTCAAGAAACCCTTTGAAATTGTTTTGATCCTCATTTAGTTTCTCTGTTTTTTATATATTAAAATCAGGATATGGGAAGTCACGATCATGAAGAGAAGCTCATATTGAATGATCTCATGCCTATGCTTCTGAAGATGAACAGCACATTGAGGTAGGGCTCAATCACTCCCTTCTGCTATACGGTTTGGTGATGATTATTGTTTTTTTTTTTGCATGAAACCCTTTCAAATCGTTTTTACTTGATCCTCATTTTTTTTTCTTGTTGTTTCTTGAATATTTCTTGACTTGTATGAAGGAGGAGCTATCATGGCTATCAAGATAGACTACACATCAAGGTATGGCTCCACCATTCCATTATGCTCTAGGGTTTGTTGGTGATTCTTGATTTATTGGCTAATTATAAATTGTTTTGATCTGATCCTCATTTAATTTTTATCTTTTTTTGAATGTTTTCCTAAAAAATATTAGGATCGTAGGAAGTGCCTGATCACAAAGGGAGACCTCACATTGGATGGTCTCAAGTCTGTGAAGAGGAACAAGGTACTTTTGGTTCTTTTTTTCAGCTGTTTTATCTCTCTTTGCATTTTCTTGAAATGCAATGTTCCATAAATAGAAATATCTATCTTTTATGAAAATCCTCTAAGTGAAACCTGCATCATGGTAACTGAGCTATGGAAATTAGCCCTAAAGAATCTTTATTTCAGAATATGGTATTTATCTGAAACTCAGACATAATTAGATCATGGAATGCATAATCCTTGGGTGAGTCTGGTTCCCTTTGAAAACTTAAAATTACCATATCATTTTGGTGGTTTTTGGTTGGGAATGGGATAGGTTGGCTTATGGTGTATTTTAGATTTTGGGTATGGATTTTTTTACTCATTTTGGAAATTAGACTTTGAGTCAAATATGACTTAACTAATACTAATTAAAATAGATAGATTTAATGAATTTTTATTATCACAATTAATATTTAATAGTTTTAAAATAGTTTTATTCATTTAACTAATTGGATTTTGTATAATAATTATTCCTATTCCTAAGTGGTGCTTGGTTGGAATACTAATTAAAATAGATAGATTGAATTAGTTTTGTTATCACAATTAATATTTAATTTTTATTAATATAGTTTTAAAGATATTAATTAATATTTTTATTTAATTAATTAATTGGATCTTATATAATAAAGTATTTCTATTCCAAGTGTTGCTTGGTTGGAGGTGTTGCTTATCCCACAAGCATGTGAAACTCTTAAGATTTCTGTACATTATGTTTGATTTGCTTGTGAACTAGTTTATCACTAGATGCACATCCATTCGACTTTGATGGTTTATTTATCATGTACAATTTGATTATTTCAGTCTAGTTGTTCATATCTAGGTGAGCAATAGTGTGGATGCTGCTACATCCATAATATAAATGAATGAAAATTAATTCCATTATCTCCTCCATCACCTGGACAAGAATTTGTTTAGTTTTTGATTGATATTGATCCAAACCAGCTTGGTTGATTTTTGTGTTTGTGTTTTTCTGATTACCGAATAAACTAATCTCATAGTCCATTGTTTATTATTTTTGTTGGCTCATCATCTCCTTATATTAATGTGTAATAGATTTATGTTCTGCAGGTATTCCCTAGTATTTTATTACTACGTAATAACCATTACGGAAATATGGGGAAAATTGATTCAGTTAAGCCTATCTAATTTTTCAACTCATGACTTTATCATTGTGGTTAATAAATAATCAGACATAACTAAATCATGGAATGCATGATCCTTGGGTGAGATCTGGTATTTATTAAAGTGAAATTCAGACATAACTAGATCACGGAATGCATGATCCTTGGGTGAGAATCGTGAGATCTGGTTCCCTTTGAAAAATTAACATTACCATATCATTTTGGTGGTTTTGGTTGGGAATGGGATAAGTTGGCTTAAGGTGTATTTTAGATTTTGGGTTTAATTACTTTACTTATTTTGGAAATTAGACTTTGAGTCAGTTAAGCCTTTTAATTAGAAGTCTTGGAAACTCAGACATAACTTCTAATTAGAAGTCATTTTAGAAACATTTTGGAGAACTTAAAATCATCATATCACATTCTAAGACTTTTTAATATGGGGGGGTTATTGATTCAGTTAAGCCTCTCCAATGTTTCTACTCATTTCCTTACCATTGTGGTTAATAAATAGTCAATCTCTAAGTAATTGCATATGTTCTAATAATATATTTTTGTTAATTTTGTAAATAATTGAATAGTTGAGAAGGGTTAGAAAGCATCCGAAAAGCTTTTTATCATTTAGAAGTTTTTGAAAGTTTTTTATTCTTAAGCTGGAACCTTTATTACAAGTCTTGGATCTAGTTTTTTCTTAAAGTTGTGGGATTCTGCTTACATTGCTACATTTGAGCAGCTCTCTTGTACATTTGTTTATTACTTCATGGATTTTCTCCGAATTCATCATTTTGACTTGTAAATAGGAAGATACCCTACATTTCTTTGTATGTTTCTTCTACCAATTAGAGATTATGGAGCTGGTGATCTTTATAGTGTTTCTAAATGATTGCATCTTTCTTTTTACTTTTAATTGGTTTTCGAAATGTCTATAACTGGTACCAAGTTACAAAAATGGTAGTGGTTGCATGTAAATAATTGTTGTGTGGGGAAGAGGCCCATTTTAAGGATAAAAGGCCATTTGGATTGATTTATTTTAAGTCGTAAGTGTTATTTTATAAGTTTGGTACTCATAAGTTATATTTTAAATGTTTGTTTCGTCTTTTGGGGGGGAAAAAAATAGAACTGATGAATGAAAAAACAATTGGTTAGGTGCTTTTGGGAGGAGTATTTAGAAGTAAAAGTACACTTTTTTTTCCTTTTTTTTTGTATGAAAATGCCCTAAAAAAAGATTTTGTGCTGACTTCTTTAAATAGAGAAACGCTCGGGCAAACACTTCCTGGAAATATTTTTAAAAAATCATAAATTAATCCAAGCGAATTGAAATTCATTTTTTATGGTATTATGAGCAAAGGTTGACTGTTGTAAAATCTATGCCCTTCCATAATTTTAAGAAATGTAAAGATATCTTCGTAAATATTGTTGAATGGGAAGAAAATAATATTTTGATTTTTGTTCAAGTTGAATTATTCTGGAGATTCCATGCAATTTGATTTACTTTTTTTTTGTCTTTTGATAAAATCTTTTCATGAAGTATTTTAATGATCACCCTTAGTTTTCGAAATTGGAACTATTGGTATTCTAAGTATTTGAAGTTTTGGAAATTCTTACTAGCTTTAATTCTTTTCTTGTTTTTTTTATTTTATTTTTCTGAGAGAATGTTCTGATGTAGGACCCAACGGATTAGATGAATGAACTTGATGGCATTTGGGGATGGTGGCAACTTTGCATCTCGCCTTCATTGAGGACTTGGTTCCTGGTAAGTCACAATAACCTTATCTGTTTTTTTTTTTTTGGGAGAGACGAGCATATCGGTCAGCGACCCTCTGCTAAGTTCCCACGGGCGTGCGCCCACCCGGGTTCGAATCGCAGGTTAACGGGATTAAAGGTTTCTATACCCTCCACGTGCCTACAGACCCGCCTCGAATGGGCGCCCTCAGCGCATCCTCGAACCCGGGTGGGTGTCGAGGAGCGCGACCGTTTTTGCCGCTCGGCTAAGAAGCCTTTGGCACCTTATCTGTTTTAAAGGTTGATGCTGAATGCCAGCACTGAATTTCTAATAAAACATGTCCTATCATCATTTTCAAAAGATCACACTTTTCCCCTTCAAGGTAACAGAGTTACCAAAATTCCATTAGACTCAGTTAAACGTAAAATCAAAAACATAACATTAATAAAAACAATGTGGAAGGATTTCCTATAAAAAAAAGAAAGGAACTTTAAAAGGTTTTATTTGTTACATATGGTCACAGATATTGTCAGTATTTGTAGTATTGGCTGCTGTATTTTTTTTATTTTTTATTTTTATTTCTGGTATTGTGCCCAGCATGAAATTTATGTGCTTTTCTTCATGTAAAACTTGCCTATTCATTTAACACAGTGAATTTTTGTGAAGAATAAGATGCATATTTGTATAATACAAAAAAAAAAAATAATAATAAGATAGTGTTGAAATAATAAATAAATAAATAATTTCACATCAACTAAAAGTTTTTCCTGTTAATTTAAAGTGTTCAATTATTTGCAAAATGATTTGTAGAAAGAAAAACACATAATACAACATCAATTATTTGCAAAGTTTTTTTTTTTGTTTATTTGTTTAAAAAACACATAAACACATTAATAAAGACACATATTATTATTATTATTATTATTATTATTATTATTATTATTATTAAAAATCTATTAAAAAATATAAACTTAAAATAAATTAATTCTTTTTACAATAAGTAATATAAATTTAAAATCTTGGTCAACTTGGTTTAAAAACTTCCCTAAAAAAATTCAAAATATAAATTATTAATTAATATTTTAAAAGTTATCACACTTGCAATAAATATTAAAAAAAACTATAAACTTAATATAAATTAATTATTTTAAATACAATTAATATTAATTAAAACTATTGGTCAACTTGATTTAAAGGCTTACTTGAAACAAATTCAAATATCCAAACCCAACCTTATCAATGCCCTCCCCATCCCAACCTAACACCACTAACACCATTATGGGTTTCCATAATGATTTAACGATTGCTAAAATAAAGGGGAATTCTTGCAGCCTGCGAGGACCTATGTTTTGAGACAATGAAGATAGTAAACAATGAAATATGAGATTATCTTCACAGATACATGCTTGTCCATGTAAGTGATGAGAGACAACCAATGGCTTTATTTCTCAACCATTTATATCATGAAAGTAACAATATACACACTTGTTCAACAAGATTGAAAGACAATACTGAATCAATCAACTAGTCCTCTTCAATTATCTTGTAATTAATATGTAAATCATAGAAGTCAAACAAATGTGTATACATCAATAAAGGTGCTAGTTCACAAGCAAATCAAACAGAATGTACAGCAATCTTATGAGTTTCACAAGCTCAGATCTGAGACTCATCCGACATTTCACGGTCTTATCACGTATATATTGAAATCTCTGAGTTTAAGTTTGATAAATACCAAATTCTGAAATACACATTCTTTAGGGCCAATACATAAATGGCAGTACAAAGTTCACGTTAAGGGTATAGTTTACATCCAAAATCATCCAAAACTTGCAGGAAAAATCTCATATATAGTCCAAGAAGTACCAAAACAAAAAAAATAATAGCATGAAGAAGGTTTCTCCTTAAGAGGCGCATAGATATTTCTAATTGTGGAGCATTGCAGTTCTAGATAATGTAAGGAAAGATAAAATTGATGAAAGAAAGGACCAAACATAACTTGAGAACTTGGAGCAGGTCGAGGATTGGGCGATCAAGAAGGAAGCCACGGCCGAGACTTCCATTTGCGCATCCCTTGTAGATCAAGTTATATAGAGGTTGAAGATGTTGTTCTCAAAAACATAGTACAACATTTTGACTCAACCATACGATTAATTTAGGGGTTGAAGATGTTGTTCCAATGTATTAAGATAATTCTAAATAAAAAAATTATTAAAAAATTATTATTTAAGATAATTCTAAATTGAAGTTTTTTAAAAAAATCATTTTCTTTGACAATTATTTTTTTCAAAAAAAAAATATTGAACAAGACATTATTCATATGCATCCGTAAATTAAATATAATATAATAAATTAAACAACATAGGTAAAACATAAATGTTCTCAAAAGCAAGTAGGGAAACAAACATGTTCTAAAAACCAAGTACAACATTTGAGTCTTTGACACAACCACACATAAAATGCATAATCTTCAAAGTTCATAAAAGAGATATCTCTCTCATTCTAATGTGTTTGACTCGTATTCCACAAAGGGTTGAAGACGTAGTTTCATTTGTGGATCATCCCATTCCATTGTATTCCACGATTCCTCGGTCCAATAGATCTTCTTGAGTGCGGGCGAGAAAGGGAGCTTCTTTAGATTAGGACACTGTATTCCTTCGATCTCACTCAGAGAATCACAAACCAGTTTGCCTGAGAAAACACTTGTTAACACTGGCAAATAAGACATGTGCAACTTCTCCAACTTTGGGAGGATTATTGTATCTAAGCCAGTTTCACATGAAATTATCTCCTTCATCCCGTGACAGTCCCATGCATCAATAATTTTGAGATTTTGAAGGTTGTCCTGCAATAAATCATATGGTATCAACGACTTTAATTGATGACAATCTGAAACATGCAGCTCCTCTAAGTTTCTAAGGAACTCCTGCTGTGCTTTTTGTTTGCACAAGCCTTGAAAATTGAGAAGATTGGATAACTCAAGTCGTTGTAAGTTAGGAAAACCAACTTCTCCACCCTCATCAAACCACTCCATTGCATTGCAATTAATAATTTGCAAACACTGGATGATACTGGGCAGCTTAACCCCACTCATACTCACGCTTTTGAAATCACAGTCCACCAAACACATGTCATGTGACCAATGTCCACGTGCTACATAGTCATCACTTCTACCAATTAAAAAATCACTTTCCTCCAAGTGTTCCCATCTACGAGACTCGGAATAGCTATTGAAGCTCGTCACATCAGAAAAGTCAGCTGATAACTCGGTCAAATTTTCTAAACTTATGAGTTCTGCAACCGTGGCATTATCTTTGTCATCTTCATTACTATATGGCCATCTCCACCCACTTCCTCCCATTAAAAGATGTTCAAGGTTGGTCAATTTTGAGAGTATCCCAGATGGAAAACTTCTCAAATTTCGTCCTTCAGAAATATCTAGATGTCTGAGTTTCACCAAGTTTTCCAACCCATGTGGTACTTCTTCAAGCAGGCGTGCGCTTTTAAGAACCAGAACTCTTAGTTCATGAAGCTTAGCTAGTGAAGGCAAACACTTTAGCCTTTTGCAGAAACTCAAGAGCAGCTCATGGAGGCTTGTCAGTTCAGAAAGTGCATCTGGTAGAGATCTTATATTTGTATCAGAGAGGTTCAAGACTCTGAGTTTCACCAAGTTTTCCAACCCATGTGGTACTTCTTCAAGGGGTACATCACTAAGATCCAGAACTCTTAGTTTATGAAGCTTAGCTAGTGAAGGCAAACACTTGAGTCTGTCGCAGTAACACAAGAGCAGCTCATGGAGGCTTGTCAGTTCAGAAAGTGCATCTGGAAGTGATCCTATTTTTGTAAAAGAGAGGTTCAAGACTCTGAGGTTCACTAAGTTTTCCAACCCATGTGGTACTTCTTCAAGCAGGCGTGCGTCGTTAAGATACAGAACTCTTAGTTTATGAAGCTTAGCTAGTGAAGGCAAACACTTGAGTCTGATGCAGCCACCCAAGAGCAGCTCATGGAGGCTTGTCAGTTCAGAAAGTGCATCTGGAAGTGATTCTATATTTGTACAAGAGAGGTTCAGGACTCTGAGTTTCACCAAGTTTTCCAACCCATGTGGTACTTCTTCAAGCAGGCGTGCGCCGTAAAGATCCAGAACTCTTAGTTTATGAAGCTTAGCTAGTGAAGGCAAACACTTGAGATTGTGGCAGAAACGCAAGAGCAGCTCATGGAGGCTTGTCAGTTCAGAAAGTGCATCTGGAAGTGATTCTATATTTGTATAAGAGAGGTTCAAGACTCTGAGGTTGTCCATATATTTGAAGAATGTCTCTGATATGTTATCTAAAGAATAATTCTGCTGTAGAAACAAAGTCAACAATTGGGGACATTTTGGTTGGCCATGTAATGTTTCTATCTTATTATTCATCAATGAGACTCTCTCTAGACTTTCTACCCATTCTTCCTCCTTTGGTGACTCTTTCCGCCAGAATCCAGCTTTTACCATGAAGCGGGCTGGTTTTTTTGTGATGGAAATTGCTAGATCACGGATCAAGTCATGCATCCTTACACAATCTTTACCCAAGTAATTACTAGCACCACTCTCTATCATGCATGCATCTTTGAGTTCCTTGAGTATAGCATGTCCCTTGTCTTTCTCCTTCTCCCAACTCCCAACCTCACCTATCAAACCTTCTGCCATCCAATGCTGAATCAACTCATTAGTTGGTATCAGATAATCCTCTGGATACAGAGCACAATACAAGAAACATTCACGAACCTCATCATTACTCAGCCGGTCGTAACTGAATTTCAACCTCTGAAAGACCTTTGTTTCCATGTCTTCAATCCCATAATTGCTTGCTGACTTCAGTTCCTCCAGTGCACTCCTCCAGACCTCCAACTGATTTGTTTTCCTCAAAGCACGCCCCACCGTGATCAGGGCCAGTGGCAGCCCCCCACATTCCTCAGCTACTTTTTTTGCAATTGGCTCTATTTCATGAGAAATGACATTCTCACCGCCAACTTTTTCTTTAAACAAACTCCAGGCTTCCTCCGCAAGAAGGCGTTCCACTTTAATCTCTCTTTCGCTCTCCATGCTATTACAAACTTGGACGGACCGAGTGGTCCACACTATCTTAGAGCCACTTTCTCTATCAGGCTCAGGAACTCCCACCTCTTCCAGACAAATATTATCCCACATGTCATCAAACAAGATTAGAAAGTTCTTCCTCCTTCTAAAAGCTGTATATAATGTATTTGCTCTACCAGTTTCAGAGAGGCCACAGCCCAACTCTTTTGCAATCATGTCTTGTACCTGCCCCAAGTTTGGAGACCTTGAAACAGTCACCCAAATCACAATATCAAATTCTCCTGTTTCTTTAAGCTGATTGTGAATATTTTTCATGATGGTTGTCTTGCCAACTCCGCCCATGCCATACACTCCAATCTTACCCACCTCAGGATCCTTGATGCACTGCAAAATCTCAACCATCTTCCTTTCAGCTGTACTGCCCTGTATGTCTGTTGTAGGCAAACTGTCCTGTTTCTTAGGCAATGAAGCAGCAGGAAATAAACCATCTGAAAATTGGCCATTCTCGAACAGACCTTTAACATCACTGATCAGCTTCTCGATGCGCTTGCTTTGCTTCAACCGTGAGTAGCAATTGGGGCATAGTCCTCTCAGGCACATACCATTTCCATTTTCTGCGTCCATCCTCTCTATATCCTTCACTAACTTCTGCCATTTTTCCAACCAATGTGTTACCTCTTCCTTCGGATTCTTACCATGCTGCAGCCTGCCACTTTCCACTTCATTATTGATATCATTTCCGCGGCTCTTCAGATGATCTAATTCATTTTGCAAAATCTCTTTATTCTCTTTAAGTTTTCTGATATAGTTGTACTGTTTGCCCAGTGATGTGCACAAAGGGGGCCATAATGCACATGATAACAGCCCACAGAGAACCTCCATAACTATGAGACAAATACACAAATAAAGCAAATCACCATTCAGTTGGATCTTAATTTAAAAGAATTCAAAGTAGTTAATGAAGTCTAAAACAATAAAATTCATCTACAAAGGCAGCAGATAGATGATACTTAATTAAGCTGCCTGGGATAGAGAATAAAGCATGTAATTTGATAGTTAATTCCGGAGATTTATCATGTTTACTATATAAATTGCAATTGGTACAATAAGTAAATCAGAATCCAACTTATTTATTATATTAGTTTTGCAGTGTGCCTGGGAAGAATTATAAGTAATCAATCATCAATAAACCTAGCTTCACACTTGATAAAACTTCTAAAACAGATGTGAAATTGGACAAGATGATGGTATGATCGTATGGTTTTAAATCTGTTTATCTTCAGAAAACACACGCAAACAGACAACACCAACAAATAAATGATCAAGTGTACCGATCTTCTTACCATCTATCAGATTTTGCCTTGGAAGCTCACAGAACCATCACAGTTGATTTCAGTCCTGGAAAGAGGTTCATGGATTCCACTGTTTGAAGAGAAGATGTCCAAAATTAAACTACTATATGTGTGCTTGGAGTTTGAATGAATGTAAACCAGGAGATTCAATACTGTCACATACCTGAGAGTTTGAATGTTGTTGTCCAATATGAAATGTAGAAATAGTCTCTTGGATGTTGGATCCTTGAAAATCAACTACCATGAGCATCCCCCATTTTCATTCCCAATTCCTGCAAGTAAAGGATAAAGATTTCAGAATTTTACTTGTAGAGCATTGGTTACATTATATCATTTTTATAATTATTATCGAGCAAATAAAAATCATGAAATATTTGGTGAGTTGTCTAAACTTTCCTGGAAGAAGAAAGAGCAAAGAAAGCATACCTGAGATGAAACCAAGAATAAGAACTGGAAGATTGGAAATATTTGGTGAGATGTCAATCAAGTCCAAGATTTAGCTCGACTTTATTCTGCAATATATTTTGTCAACTAATTAAATACTTCTTCCATTAAATGAAACTTGATGTTGTATTAGAATGTTGGATTTTGGTCGAGAATGCTACCTGTTTTATTTGTTCTTTATGCACTTGTGGGAAATTTTCTATGAAACCTTTAGAATTTTATTTTTTGTGTTGAAAGAACAATTGTTTCATTTAATTTGGATTATGGATTATGGGTTAGTCTATGTTTGATCATCAAGAACTCGAAATTGAAATTAATTTTGGCTCGAAATTGAAACTCGAGCTCGGCTCGAAAGCTCGAAATTTCGAGCAGGGCTCTAATTTTTCTTGAGCCGATCTTGAGTTGTTCACAAAGAACTTGATCGTACAACAGCCCTAATGGGATGGTTTTAAATCTATTTATCTTCAGAAAACACACACACACACAAACACATATTCAATGATCAGTGTACAACTCTTCTAATTATCTATCAGATTTTGTCTTGGAAGGTAACGGAACCATCACAGTTGATTTCAGTTCATAGATTCCACTGTTTGAAGAGAAGATGTCCAAAATTAAACTACTATAGGTGTGCTTGGATTTTCTTG
Source organism: Dioscorea zingiberensis (assembly GCA_026586065.1). Lineage (NCBI taxonomy): Eukaryota > Viridiplantae > Streptophyta > Magnoliopsida > Dioscoreales > Dioscoreaceae > Dioscorea > Dioscorea zingiberensis. Next base: position 51,776,570 of record CM048823.1, read on the forward strand.
AAGTAATCAAGAAAATAGATAAACACAAATATATATATATATATATATATATATATATATATATATATATATATAATAGAGAGCATAGATTACCAAAAAAAAAAATAAAGACAAGAGTTATAACTTGCCTAGAATCAGAGATGAAAGCTGAATGCTGAAATGCCTGTGATTTGGAAGGTTGTTGCCTAGAAAGAGAAGATGAAGATCAAATGCCATACTGAATCATCTCTCTGAGGATGATTCAACTTTATGGGATGCCTAACAAAAGTCCTTTAAACTTTGGAGTCAACAGAAGTAGGCCAGAAGACATATGACAGGGTACCCCACAATGAGCTGTCTCAATTATTAAGGATGAAAAGTTTGATATTGTAAAACTTTAAACTCTTCCATGAGTTGGTTGACAGAGAAGTAAAATGGTTGCATGTTTCAGTATTTCATAAATAAGAAAATAAAAACTATGTTCATCTTCTGATTTTTCTTCTTTATAAAAGTTTTGGATAAAGGAATTCTCATAATATCTATAATACAGCAGTAATAACTTTGGATATGATATAACTTTTTCTTGATTGTTAGAACTTGGTTAATTTTGCTGCTGAACTTAACTTATTGTTTGATGTCAATAATTTTCCTTTTATGTCAAATAATCAATAATGGGCAGTAATTCACTTATGGACATATAATATAACACGAATAAACCGTATCACCATTCAGTTGGATCTTAATTTAAAAGCAATCAAAGTAGTTAATGAAGTCTAAAACAATAAAATTCATCTACAAAGGCATGTAATTTCATAGTTAACTCCGGAGATTTATCATCTTTACTATATAAATTGCAACTGGCACAATAAGTAAATCAAAATCTAACTTATTTATTATATTAGTTTTGCAGTGTGCCTGGGAAGAATTATAAGTAATCAATCATCAATAAACCTTGCTTCACACTTAATAAAACTTCTAAAACAGATGTGAAATTGGACAAGATGATGGTATGATGGTATGATTTGAAATCTGTTTATCTTCAGAAAACACACACACACGGACAACACAGACAAATAAATGATCAAGTGTACAGATCTTCTTACCATCTATCAGATTTTGCCTTGGAAGCTCACAGAACCATCACAGTTGATTTCAGTTCATGGATTCCACTGTTTGAAGAGAAGATGTCCAAAATTAAACTACTATTGATAGGTGTGCTTGGATTTTCTTAAAGTAATCAAGAAAGAAGATAAGCACAACAAAAATACAATAGAGACCATAGATTACCAAAAATAAAAACTAAAGAGAAGACTAACAACTTGCCTAGAATCAGAGATATGAAAGCTGAATGTGAAATGCCTGTAATTTGTAAGGTTGTTGCTCATAAAGAGAAGATGAAGAAAACATCATTCCATCTCTTCTAGATCTGAAACTTCAACTTTGTGGGATGCCTGACAAAAGTCCTTGCCGCAATGGAGTCAACAGAAGTAGGCCAGAAGACTTATGACAGGGTACCCCACAATGAGCTGTCTCAATTATTAAGGATGAAAAGTTTGATATAGTAAAACTTTATACTCTTCCATGAGTTGGTTGACAGAGAAGTAAACTGGTTGCATGTTTCAGTATTTCATAAATAAGAAGGGAAAAAAAAAACTATACTCATCTTCTGATTTTTCTTTTCTTTATTTGGATAAAGGAATTCACATAGTAGCTATAATACTGCAGTAATAAGTTTGGATATGATATAACTTTTTCTTGATTGTAAGAAACTTAGAACTTGGTTAATTTTGCTGCTGAACTTAACTTATTGTTTGATGTCACTAATTTTCCTTTTCTGTGAAATAATTAATAAGATGGTGGAGAAAAAAGATCAAGTGGTGTGGTGGTCGTCATTCTCAGTCACTCTCTTGTAATGTTGGGGCAATTGAACATCAATCCCTCTCATGACAGCATTCCTGTTTTTGGCCTCCTTATCTCCATTTTCTTTTTTAAGCTTTTGTTTTTATTTTATATCTAATTAAAAAATATTAATTAATTTAAAATATATTTAGGTAGTGTTTGTTTGGAGGGCAATGTAACTCAAAATCTCTGGATATCAAAAACTAGTGTTTGTTTGGAAAAAATATGAGTGTTTTCAAATTTTCTTGTAACTTCAAATACCTCATATGAGGGATTTTGACTTACGCACACAAAATCCATGGCTTTGGATTTCAGCCTTACATGCACAGCAGCATGTGAGGCTGTGTGATTATTTGAAATATATTTATTTAAAAATAAAAGATAGTTTAAATAAATCTATTTATTTAAAAATAAATAATTTAACATAATATATTTATTATAATATTTTTGAAATAAATATATTTTTTGAAAAATAAATATGTTTGAAATAATACATATTATTTGTTGTAGTAATTATTTACAGGATGATTTTTAAAAAACTCAAAAATAAATATATTGAAAATAATATTTAAACTAAATATAATTATAAAGGGGCTAGGTTTTTCAAACCCAAATCTTTTCAATTAAACACAAAATTCTGAAATCTAGATTTACAGTTACTTCCAACTAAACACTAGATGTTGCATGTGATGTATTTTGAAAACAAAGTATTTACAACTACATTGTAACTCTTACATCTAACCAAATATCAGTTTTTTTTTTAAAGAACAAGCCAACACAGTGTCTAGAGTTAAAGTTGTTTTTTATTTAAACGTTGTTTAGCTCCAAAAAACTATAAATTAACGGCGGAGAAAAAAAGGAATTAAATTAATGGAGGGAAAAAAAAGGAAGAAGTCAATGAGAGAAAAGAGCAAGTAGTGGTTGTCATTCTCAATCACTCTCTTGTAATGTTGGGGCAATTGGGCATCAATCCCTTTCATGCCAGCGTTCCTTTTTCTGGCCTCCTTATCTCCATTTTCTTTTTTTTCAATGCTTTTGTTTTTATTTTTATGTCTAATAAATTATTATACGGTCCCCGACATAGTTTCATTTTCCTGGCAAGTCCCTCTGACATTTCAATCCCTCCTTTTGATATTTTTTCCACCAAGTCCCTCCTATTAGTGGACTGTTACATTTTTTTTGAAAACGACAAGCACTACCCCCTGCTTTTTTGATTGTTTTGGCGTAGATCTCTACCCACCATCATCGTCATCATCCTCGCCATAATGAAGGGTTGCTTGGCCAATAAGCTATCTCGAGTTAAATATCTTCACCATTAGTTTTTGATTACTAAACAACATTCAATGTTTATTGTTGGACTTTCATTTATTCTAAAGGCTCTTTAATTTTGAAGTTTCATTATTATCTTGCATTTGTTTATTTTTGGAGTTTTGGAGTTTAAAATCGAATTGCGTAAGCGTTTATTACATGAAGTTTCAGCTTATTATATGGCGAAAACTTTTATTTTTTTCTTCCATTTTCTACTTAGTTTACAGCTGAAGCGTGTATTATTTTGGATAAAACATGTACTATTTTGGGTAAAGCGTGTATTTTCAGACTTATTAAGCAAATGTAAAGACGTACAACCTAATTCAATAAACTCACAATAATACACACACGCCTGGGTCACAAACCAAATAAACCGCAGCGACGTGTAAAAAACCATGGATTTTTATGAAGTTTGGGAGAAGAGCAACTATTGATGGGCACTGCGATAATTTCACAACTTTTTTAACACCTTCAGTTATCTTTTGAATTGACATGACATCTATTCAAAAAATAGGGACTTTTTGAGAAATGGAAAAATAACAGGGGCTTTTTGAGCAGTTGTATATATAGTTCCCAAGGTTTTTTTTGAAAATTTTCTGTAAAAAATATTAATCAATTTAAAAATACATTTATAATCACTATATTTTAGAGCACAATTGTTTGTGTTCTCTCAAAGTGGCATCTTATATTATTAAATATTTTTATAAATATTCTTTTTTAATTGTTATTTAAAGATTATTTGATTAATTTATTTGAAAAAAGCCATATAGGTAATTTCTTGGAAGCTTATGAGTTGCTCTCTAGTGCCTTCGGGAAGGACACGTGGTTGGACTAGAAGAAAACACGGTTAAGTTTCGGACATGCCTCGTTATTTTAAGAAGGTCTAATACCAATTTTAGGCCATCTATTATACCGAATTGGACCTTTTAGTCCTTGCGTTATAAATTGAGTATTTTTAGTCCCTCTATTTTCACGATTGTAAAAATCTAATCCCACTTGGGATTAGGAATAATTTTTGAAAAGTTTTGAATTTTTTGGGGTATTTTTAAAGTAAAGGTATTAATGATAAGATAGGCTGGGCCTACGTAAATGGTGGATGAGTCATTATTATATTCTTAAACTTAAATTAAAGTTTTTGGTGGGAAAAAATTTCATTGGGAAATGTGTTGGGGATATCCCACTTGGGGATATTCCCCTATCAAACACAAGCTAAAGGCATATATACAGGGATCAAAAAGACCTGAAAGACATATGTATAAAGACCAAAAATGCCTGTGGGAAGGGTTGACATTTCTCATTCATGAAAGTATGGGGAGTAAACTCACTCGATCGCCCATACCCCTCACCATGTGCGTACAAGCTTAAGGAGTAAACTTGACTATGCTCACCCCAATTATGGGACCGGGGACCCAAGGATTTACTGTTAGGCTATTAAGCCTTTGATACAATTATACACTTTTATAAGGGTGAATGTACAAATGTCCCTATGATAACTCAGGTTTAATTACCAGAATAGTCCCTCTACTTTTCTCTCTCTTCCCTTTTAATCCCTGCTTTTCAGATTATCCCCTTTAAATCCCTCTATTATGTAGATCGGGTAAAGTAAGCCCCTTCCTTTAACAGGCGTTAGTTTTTCCATTGTTTAACACTGACGTGGCTTTTTATATTATTAAAATATTATTAAAACATTTTAAAATATATATTTTTTAATTTTTCAGTTGTTTAAAGTTGGTGTGGCTTTTATATTATTAAAATATTATTTAAAAAATAAAAAAATTAACTAAGTTTGCATGGCCATCTTTGTGTCTTGCGTTGGCTGCCGTTGCCGCGGCGGCCTCAAGAGTGAGCACACCTTCCTTCTTGCTGGTGCTCGTGCTTCGCTTGATGAGGTCGTAGAGCTTGCGAAACTCCCACAATGTGATGTCTTTCTTGAGGTCGAGCGTGCCGCCGATGCTGCAAGCCAACTCTCCAAATGTCGGGAGGGTATCGGTGAAGACGTTGTCGTTAAGGCGGCGAGTGGCAGACATGGTTAACCTCCCGCTGCTCCCTGACGATGAGGACGACTGCTGGAGCGAGTTGATGACAGACTTGAGAGCTCTTCTAGGCGATGCATATGCAATTGGCTAGCATGATCTCGCCGACCGCGGCCGGGCTGAGACGTGCGCCACTTTGGAAAACCTCCTCCACCTGTAGGTAAAGCTTGTAGTCTTGATGAGGGCGTTTCTCCTGTAGACGGTGGCTGAGAGGTGGTTGAGAAGCTAGTTTGATGTGTTGTCCGAAGAGGTAATGGCAGAGCTTGACATTCTGCGTGCATAGCGTTGCATGCTTAAACCATTCCAAGTGTTTACAGAGTGTTGAAGCTCTGGAAAAGAGTTGAAGCTCTGAAATGAGCAAGGATTACTTCTATTCCTTCTCCTACTTTACTGCAACTCTCGAGAGCCAACTACAACTCAGTTCCCATTCTTTTTAAAGACAATGGGGAAACCAGAGCTCAAGGCAGCAACGAGGGACACGTCTACAACCCACCTCTCAGCCACCGCACCTGCAAATTCCATAAAATATAGGCCAACAAGAGAGGAAACAGAATCGAGCTTTACTACTACTTCACAGTCTAGCTGCCACCTTTTGAACGAACCCATAGAGTTTACAACTTGAAAGACACACTGCCACATATGTTTGTAAGTGAGTTGAAGTTAATTGTGAGTAGTTTCAAAAAATCATTGTTAGAGCTTCTTCCAGTACCCCCAGTTAAGGTTCACCCACTCTCTCTCTCTCTATCTCTCTAGAATACTGATGATAAGTTGTTTGGTATTTTCTCAGCAAGGAGCAGACAGACAACTATGGTTTGTATCCAAGCAATCACTCTCATACTTGATGGAAGGTAGAAAAACCAAAAAAAAAAAAAAAAAAAAAAAAAAATCATTCACTAGCTTCTTCACTTAAACCTCTTGTTTAGAAGCAAAGTTCAGTGCTTGCAATGCAATTCAATGAAGTATATATAGCTAGTCTTTGATTCAGCAATTCATCATGCACCAATACATGCATGCAAAGAAGCATTTGGTGCGCATGAATATTGAAGAAATGAAGCTCATCTCATCTTGCAACCTTCCTGGTGACTATGGCACCGGAGGGCAACGGAGGATTCATCGAGCCTAAGTGGTTGGCCTACGGCGAGGTCATCAACGGCCGTTATGCCATGCTTGGAGTTGTCAGTGCAATTGCACCAGAGATCCTTGGAAAAGCTGGCCTTATACCGCCGGAGACTGCCCTACCGTCGTTCAAGAGTGGTGTCATCTCCCAGCCAAAACCTATAACTACTAGGCAGTCAACTACCTTTTTTTTTAATTTTTAATAATATTTTAATAATATAAAAAACCACATCAGCCTTCAACCATGGAAAAAACTAAAAAAATATATTTTTTATTTTTTTAATAATATGTTAATAATATTAAACGCCACGTCAGTGTTAAAGAACGGAAAAACTAACGCCTGTTAATGGGAGGGGCTTACTTTACCCAATCTAAATAATAGAGGAACTAAAAGGGGACAATCTGAAAAGCATGGACTAAAATAGAAGAGAGAGAAAAGTAGAGGGACCATCCTGGTAATTAAACCGAACAAAGGCGCTTGGTTCGATACTAATGAAAAGAGCACGAGCTCCTTCGATATTGATAATATCTAGGGATTTATTAGTGCGTGCACGGCTGGTGTTGCCCCATAAACACCATCATTCGCTTCAAATCACCTCGAGATCCGTGCAAAAAATACACCGGATATAATGGTTTGTCGAACAATTTTACATATTATTTTAACTAATAAAATATAAAAATTGCAGAATAATAAAAAATTGGTAAGATATAACACCTCAAGATAGTCCTAAATTGAGTTTTTAAGAAAATCATTTTTTTAAAATTATTTAATAAAGTTTTATTCATTCATGTCTGCAAATTAAATATAATAAAATTAATTAAACATACAACAATAAACATTAATATTCTCATTTAATTGCTATAAATGATTATTTTTTAGAGTATTTATGTTTTTTTAAGTAAACTGAAAGTTTTACCTCCCTGACAAGGCGACAACTACAGGTGGCATGAAATTTATGTGATTTTCATTTAAAATTTATCTATTCATTTAACACAACCATATTTCACTCTTATATAATAATATATTATGAAGAACAAGATGTGAGTTTGTATAGAGGTTTTTTACTTGCCATCCCCTCAAAAAAAATTACATGTCACTCCATTGTTTCTCACTTCATAAGCTGTTTTATTTTTGTTTTACTTGCTACTCTGTGAAATCCGAAGATTTTAGGTTCCTAAGATCTTAGGTTAATAAAAGAAAGTCCCCAAGGTTGGAGACTAATGGAATTTTGTTAAGAATAAAAGTTTTCTAATTTCATTAATTAAATAGTTAGAGAAGTCCTTGCATTTAGAATTTATTGGATGTTATGACAAAAGAGGGGCTTAGATGCAAAGTAGCATAATTAAAAGAAATTAATAGTTGTTGATGGATAATGATAAGAATTTGACTAAAAGTCAAATTTAATAGATAATAAAATTTAGTATTTGATAAGAGGATATACCATAACATATATGGTGTCATATATGTTAATTATTTGGATAAGAGTTTGGTTAGAGATTAAATTGATGGATGATAAAAACTAATTATGTGATAAGAGAATGTATCTTCAAAATCTATTAGTGAGAGATAGATTTAGATAAAGATTTAATGTATATAAATCCATATATTAAAGTTAAATTGAATTATGGGTAATGGTTATATAAAGAAGAGGAATTATGAGTTTAAAAGAGGAATTTGAAATAATTAATCTCATAGTTTGGATCAAATGGGCCGCCAAAGGACCGATTGATAATTTAGGAAATGTTTAAGGACTTGAAGGAAATTTTCCTCTCTCTGAGAGAGGGACCTATATGTAAGCCTTTTCAGAACAAGGACTTGTACGAAATTTTCAGATTAAACTATATAGAGAGATGTAGAGAGAGATATAGAGAGAGAAATAATATGGATAAATAAATATATATCTAGAAGATGTCAAATGAATCATTATATGAATAGTATTGAAGGTTAATTAAGATAAAATCGATTAGGAGATAATATTTGAATTGAATTAGACTCATCCAATAGAGATAATTATAAGTTGATCTTTATCTAGAATTTAAATTTTATATAATTGAGGTTCAACTTGAATTAGATGAAGATCTATCCCGTAGAGATAACTCACAATTAAGTTTGAGTAAGATTAGGATTCTCTCATCTATAGAAAGGGGGATATAGTGGGAGAATTGAGATACAATTTGTTGAGGGATTTGCTAAGGGAGGTTTGCGTAGAGTGTGAGGACACGCCAAGAGGGAGTCTCGCGTGATTCGAGACGTCATTGATAGAGGTAAATACCTTCACTCTCCCTTTAATTAATGCATAGATTAGGAAGGAATAAACTTAAATCAACATGTAGACTTTTAAGGATGATAGTTTGGACTGCACCGGTCCGGGTACATCGCTTTGGAGCAATATGTTAAACCCTTATTGTGCTCCGATTTGGGTGTATAATATATCGTTGGAAAATATAGGAAATTTTCTTTCCAAATAATATTATATCATTAAAATCTGACTTACGGATTAGGAGATATGAGCAGTTATTTCGGACTGCGCATAACCTACTACTGAAATTGTACAGTTCCAAACTGCCTGTTTCAAGTATATTTTTGGCTATTTATAGTCTTCTGATCGGGTCATATAATATACCGTTGGAAATTTTATGAAAATAGCTTTCCAATAAATCTTAAATCAACATAATCAGATATCTGGATTGAAAGATATGGACAAATCTTTCCGACTGCGCAAAACTGACAGAAATTCTGCATTATGTTTTGACATATAAATCAATAAGATCCTTATAGGTGATCATGTATTTGGGCTGATTTGTGGACTCGGGTTGGTCAAGTAAAGTTGATTTGGTCCTGATGACTTGATTAGGTTAATCAATTGGTAGAGTCAATTGATTAAGTTTGGGTTTAGAATAAAACCAATTTGATTTAATTAAGTGGTCAAATCTAAATGAATTTGATTAACCAATTAAGTGTAATTAGGCTTTGGTAATGGGCCAGAATAGTGATAGAAAATAAAAGAGAGGAGATAAAAATTTTGTAGCCATTGAGATTGGAACCCAAGACCCCTTGTTAATAGTGGGGCCTCCTAACCAGTAGGCTATAGTGCATGTTTAGAAGAATGGTAGGATTCTGTCTACACAAGTGTGGACTACGATTAAGAAATAATATATGGACCGTTAGTGAGAGTTGCATGTGCATCTAGATATGAATCAGTGTACTATTATTAAAAATAGGTTTTGATTCAGATTTTGGCGTAGCGAGTGGAGACACGCCAAGTGGGGGATCTCGAGTAGATCATAGATAGAGGTAAGTACTCTTGCCTAGTACCCGCCCAGTGTGGGCTTCCTTGACTTTGTTGATTCATGTTTCTTGTAAGTTACTCTTGCTTTGTTTCCACCCTTGTATGGGTTTTCTTGATTAGAAATATGCTATTTTTGGCATATTTTCTCTATTTGTGATATCTATTTATTTGATGCATACACATGCTTGCTTTTGTTGTCTTCCTTCTTTGTGTGTGTATAGTTGAGCGTTAAAAGTAATGTTTACTGATCACTAGGATCCATGATTGACGCGTGGTCGCGGGAAACACGTGGGAGCCCGTGCTCCGCCCCGGATTAGAGTGTAAAGTTTCACTACTTGTTTGTTGAATGCTCTTTTGGACATGCCCACCCGTGGGCCGACACTTTATTCATAGGCCATGAGTCGTGTGTCTTTGGCCGCCGGGAAGTATGCGCCACCGAGTTCTATTCTTCCGCCGGTATACAATTGGAGTCACGAGGCCCGTTACTCGTCAAGGTTGATGTGCTGACCGTGTCGACACGTGAGAGGTGGCGCTATCGACCGACAGCATGTTACGCTTCACAAATGCAGGGATTTGTTGTTTTGCGCCCGAGGCTGCGTTGCTTATGATTCTGGCCAGGATGGTTGGTCATCCCGGGATGTTTGTGGAGTTGTTGTTTGAAATTCCTATCCAGGGCTCTGATGGCCGTAGCTGGATTCTATGATCTGATTGTGTGGGGTGTAGCCCCTTTGTTTGATGATTCGTTGATTGTTGATACCTTGTTTCATCTTATCGTTTTGAGATCCTTGCAGGGTACTTACTAGGCTTTCCTTTCGAAAGCTCACGACATTTTTCTTTCTCTCATTTTAGGTCCTAAGGAGTAGGTTAACTCGAGCTCAGGGACATGCGAGAGTTAAGGGGGGATACTTGTCGAGGTCGGAGGATCTCTCTAGGATTCGTTTTGTTGTGTGAGGACACTCATATTAGGACCCTTGTAGGGCCTGGACTTGTGTAGGGCCTGTGGCCCCTTTAGGATCATTTTATTTCCGTTGTAACTATCCTAAGGATATTATTGGTTGTCATTTGAGACATTTGATTATTATTTTATTTTATTATCTGCTTTGATTACTTAGGCCTTGTATTCGAGTGGGGCCCGTCTCAGTGGATACGGCAGAATCTATTGGCGTCTTGCATAGGGTCCCGGGATCCGCCTATGCGTTACATACTCTTTAGACCATACTCTTATGTTTAAATATGATTTAGATGCAAAACCTAATGTAATATAGGATAATCTTTTTTATCTTTTTTAAATATATGTCATTAAAAAATAAAAAAAATTAATTAATATTTTTATTTGCTTATAAATTAAATATAAATTTATTTATAATTTTTTAATAAAATCAGAATTTACTTAACTATCTTCAAAATATTATAATTTTTTTATCAGTCATAAATAAATATCAATAATGAAAAAAACATTTTTTTGTTTTTATATAATTCATTAAATAATTTAATAAATTAGGATTAGGAGTTAAGATTAGGTTTTTCATAACAAATAAATATTTTTATTATAATTAATATTAATTCAAAATCTTGGTCAACTTGGTTTGAAAACTTCCCCCAAAACAAATTCATAATATTAATTATCAATTAATATTTAAAAGTTATTACATTTGCAATAAATATTAAAAATCTATTAAAAATATATAAACCTAATATAAAATAATTATTAATTAAAAATCTTGGTCAATAGGTTTAAAAACTTCCCTCAAACAAATTCACCCAACCTTTTACCAACCTCTTCCCCATCCCAGCCTAACACCATGGAAAAATTACTTACCAAAGTTAATTAACTTAACATATGAAATTTTTTTTTTGAAAAAAAAGTTTTCCATCTCTTAAATTCCGTCTGCAATGGAACTATTTTTAATGTCCATCATGAGTGTATTACTTGGTTCTTGGATCATAATCATGTAGAAAAATTATTCAGCAATATTTTCAAAGATATCTTCACATTCCTTGAAACTATAAAATAATTGTTGACCTCATCAAAGCTTATGAATGAAACCCTACAAGATGGATGAGTTCTTTAAAACTGAAGACTTCCCCACACTCAATTAGTTGGTATCAGTGGCATGTATCCAATACCATTTCTTGTAACTTAGTATCAACTATGGAGTTTTTCACAAACAATTATAATGTAAAAAATCAACACTAGCTCCAGGATCTATTAATATAAAGGATATGTACTAAAAAAAATGTTCAGTACTTCCCATTCATGAGTCAAAACAATGAGTAGGAAATAAATTTTTTGTAGAAAACAATTGATGTATTAAACAATTCTAACCATAGAGCTACTCAAATGTATCAATGTACACAGCCTAAAGGCAGAAGAAGTCTACAGCTTTAGAATCAAAACATGTTAAAAACTTCTAGATGATAAAAACCTTCTTGAATGTCTTCCCAATGCTAGAATTTTAATATCTCAATTATTAAATAACTTAACAAACAAAAACTATTTTTAAAAACTAGTTTTAGAACATCTGAAAATATTTATTAACCACAATGATAAGGTTGTGTTCAAACAACCCATATGGTTCCCATGAAGAATTAACGATTGTTAAAATAAAGGGGAATACTTTCAGCCTGTCAGGACCTATGTTTTGGGACATATTTGCATAGCACAGCGTATTATACATTTTCGATAAGGAGACAATTCAACAATGAAGATAATAAACAATGAAATATGAGATTTTCTTCACAAATCAGGATAGATGCAATTACAAATCCAACCATGCCGGTTTGAATCAAACAAAACCTAATACATGCTTGTCCCAAGTAAGAGATGGCGGAGACAATGGCAATATTTATCAACCATTTATATTATGAAATTAACAATATACACGCTATTACCAACTTTCACAAGGAAAGTTGGTTAGCTTGTTCCTCTCACAATGGGAGGTTGAGGGTTCAAACCACGCCCACGATGTGCTTCGAGGGTTCGAACCACGCCCACGAGGTTAGCTTGTTCCTCTCAAAACGGCTCAAGCTGGAAACGGCAGGAAACCTGGTGAAGCGCAGTTTTGAATTCACGTTGGATATGCCAGGGTGGGCTGATGAGGGTGGAGATGTGTACAAGGATGACCTACCACCAATAGAGGGTATGATACAAACATTCATGATGCGGTTGGTCAAGGAGGCAAGAGAAGGCAACATCTCAGGCAGGGGAGAGTGCTCATAGATGTATTTTATTTCTCGCTGCATGAGCAATGTAATGAACTCCTTTTAAATTAACTCATAAATAAATTATAGTTTATCCATTTTATAAAAATAAAATAAAAAACAAAACAATGTAATAAAAGTTCTACCCTTAGCCGCTATTGAGCAGGTCACCGCTATACTTTAAATTTCCCTAAGCTTATCCAAGTAGGGGATGGCTTCTCCATTCTAGCTATGATCTCCTTTTAGGTTTAGGCTTCCGAACTCTAAAGAGCAAGCCAATTCTCCTCTGCCTGGAGAATTGGTCGTGTATGTAGAATCTTTCCGAGTTGGTCTTTATCTTCCTCATCCACCCTTGTTTTTATTGTAATTATTTTGCTTGCTGGTAGTTATTTTGTTTGGTGCCCTGCCACCCGAGAACACTTACTATTTCCACTTTTAAAATATGTGATTTGATTAATACCAACCAAATTAATACCAAATTTGGTGGCAGCTAATTAGGGGTGTTTTTCCACATATAAACTCTTATAAATAATAATTTTGCAATAAATATTCCAATAGAATATTAAAAATATTAGTAAGAAAAAATAAGAGATTTTTCAATGAACGATTGTCTGATTACTTATATAGGAAAAAATATATTTTGTAGTATAAACAATGAAAAAATCATGCATCGTTTTCAAACTATAAAAACACACAGAGAGCAATTGTAATATGTTACTCTCATATGTCAAACTTTTGATGAATTTGTGTTTCATTATATTTTTTATATTTAATATTAGTTTGCCCCCTGAATAAAAATCCTACATCGCCTCCAAACTCCCTTCCCCCTCCAACCCCCACGCCTCCTCCGTGCTCGACAGCATCCTCCGTCTCCTCGCCAGCTACTCCATGCCGGAGTGAAAGAGAAGGGAGGAATGGAAGGGGAGAAGATAGAGATTGACAGAGGAGGGGAGTTGGCGGTGGAGGGAGGCGGCTTTGCTTGCGGTGGTAAGGAGGGAGGAGAGAGGAGGGTGAAGAATTAGAATTTTTTTATAATATTTTAATAATATTTTTATAATATTTAATGCCATGTCAGCGGCTTATGACGGAGAAACCGACGTCCGTCATAGGGAGGGATTTAAAAGGCACAAACTTAAAATTAAAGGGACAAAAAAGTCATGTTTTATATTAGAGGGACCTAAAGGGACAAATAGTAATACTAAAGGGATAAAATTGGGTATTTGATCATATTTGAAAACAATTAGATATTATAGTGATTTGTTTGCCAAATAATGTCCCTAATCTCCAATCTACCATATAACTAGATAGGATATTAAATGCCTACGTCAACAAATCTCTATAATAACTCAAGGCTTGGAGTTCACAGTGAGTACAGAGGAAGAACAATATGGCTTGGAGTTCCTCACTAGTTATATCATAAAATAATATAAATATTATTAAGAAAAAAATAAGAGCTTAAAATCCAAAATATGTTTTTTGTATTTTAATTACTAAGTCCCGAAATAGTCATCTTTTGTATTTTAATTATTTTTTTTTGCTTTTAAAATATGTGATTTGATTAATACCAACCGAATTAACTGTACTATGCACACCCATTTGCTAAGACTCAACTTTTTTTATTGTACTTATTTTGTTTGGTGGCAATTAGGGGTGTTTTTACCCATATAAATTCTCATAAATAATGAGTTTGCAATATATATTCCCATTAAATAATATAAATATTATTGAGAAAAAAATAAGAGCTTAAAATCCAAAATAGTTATTTTTTATAGGTAATTAACTATTGCTCCCTTGAACAGTGCCCAACTTCCCTATAGGTCCCTAGCACTGTTCATCTCATCCCTAGGGTCCTTGGGTGGGGACTTAGTGTAAATAGGAGATTGGGTGGGTAGTGGAAAAAGGTAAACAATGCGTAAATAGTGCAGGGACTAATAGCTAATTTGCTCTATTTTTTATATTTTAATTACTAAGTCCCAAATAAAGAGTAGTGCTATATCATACGATCAGCTTTTCGGAAATGAGCACATGAATCATTGCTAGCCATTGCATGTTCCACGGGATCATCAACACGACCATCTTGAGATAAATTCAATGGTTAGCAATCATTGTGCGTTCATTTCGGAAAAGTTGTTCGGATGACATAGCATTTCCCATATATAAAAGTAGACATTTGAAAACAACTGTTAGATGAGTTATTAAATGTATAGGCAAACAAATCTCTATAAAACCTTAAGTTAAAGTCTTGGAGTTCATAGTGAGCATAGAGGCAAGAACAATATGGCTTGGAGTTCCTCACTAGTTGTCTTCCTTGTAACCTTACTATCCATTGCTCCTTTCCTTCTCCTCCTCCTCTACAAACAAAGAAACAAAGAGAGTAATAGTAGCATTCCATTTAAGTGGCCAGTGATCGGCATGCTACCAACCCTCATTGCTCAAGTCCACAGGATCCCTGATTGTTGTGTTGATATCCTAGCTCATGAGTCAAGTTGCACCTTCATGTTCCATGGCCCTTGGTTCCTCAAAATGAACATCTTGCTCACTTGTGACCCTTCCAATGTTAACCACATCTTCAAACTCAACTTCTCGAATTATCCCAAAGGGGATGCTTGCAAAGAAATCTTTGACGAACTCGGTAACGGCATCGTCAATGTCGATGCCGAGTCATGGCAGTTTCAGAGGAAACTCGCTCATTCTCTAATGAACCAACATCATTTTAAAATCTCTATAGTTTCTTGCACCCGAGAGAAAGCAGGAAAAGTTCTTCTTCCTTTTCTAGGTTGGACTGTGGAGCAAGATGTGGTGATCAACTTGCAAGATTTGTTGGCTAGGTTCACATTAGATATTACTTGCTCATTGATGTTTGGTGTGTTGAAAGTTGCATAAAAAGTTGCAACAAAGAGACAACTAAAAGACATGAGCAAAAAAAAACATGAGTTAAGTTGCATAGAAAGTTGCAACAAAGAAACAACTACATGTTGAAAGTCTTTTTATTTCATTTCATCATTTCAGACTTCCATACTCACTTGGAGCAATTCATTACAATTTATAGAACTTTACCTAACAATGAAAATAAGGAAAGAAAATTACATAATTTGGAAATATTTCAAATAATCTAAAGAAATCCTCTAACTAAGGAATCCTCCAATCAAGAAAATCTCCAATCTTCAAGATCTTCAATCAGTTGATTTTCACCGATTTCCAATCAATCTTCAAGGTCTTCAAGCTTCGATTTCCAAATGATTTCGCTAATCTTCAACACTCTCAGTTGGTGCAGCGTAGATATCACCAACTTGTCTAAGCCTATTTCAGAATTGGAGAAGATTTGTTCGCCGATTTCCTGAGCTTAATTTGTTCGCCGATTTCCTAATTTATTCGCCGATTCCCACTAATTTAAGAAAATTCAATTTGAGACAAACCGCACCAAATTCAGCTTGCCTCGCCTAATACCACGATCAATCGCCACCATTTTTGGTGTGTTGAGGCCTTTGTTGCAAAATTTGTTACAACATTCATGCAACAACCTCTCGTAGCCTGCATTCTTCTTCCAGTCAGACGGCTATGCATCCCACCACCGATATCCTACCAGCCCAAAGCATCGATCTTTGGTATGTCCGGGTCTCAAGTTGAGCGCATTTAAGCGTAGACTTATCATTCCACATTAGTGTGATGGTTGTGAGTCACCATGGTCAAGATTCAAAACTTTCGATTCGCCAACCAAAGTTTCTCGACGCACTCTCTTCGGAATTATCGCAGATAACATTCTTCCAAATCTGAACCTGGTTCTTTCGTGAGGATCTCCCCACCTAACTTGTTCCAAATGTTGCATCCAATCCAAAGAAGAAATATGTGCACCCTTAGTCGCTCAATGGACTCCGCTTGGTGATGTAATGATATCATCATCCGATCCTTCATGACAATTCTTATCACGTATGATCCAATTCTCGGAATACCCCTAAGTTAATTCTCCATAATATTCTCGATAGAGACTTCCTTTTGTGTGGTCAGTGAACGCCTTGATTTAGAGAAAAGACTTGCAGTTCATCATTTCCATCATAAAAAGCTTTAGATAGAGCCTTCCATATTTCATAGGCTGTAGGTATGCGCAAATAACGCTTCATAATGTCTGGAGTCATGGACATCAATATCCATTGCTTCACTTTTTGATTTTCAGCATACCATTTTTCAGCATACTCACAACCGAGAAGATCGTCAACAAAAAATGGTGACGATTGGTCGTGGTATTAGACGAGGCAAGCTGAATTTGGTGCCAGCTGTCTCAAATTGAATTTTCTTAAATTAGCCGGAAATCGGCTTGAATAAATTAGCCGGAAATCGGCTTGAACAAATATTCTCCAATTAGCTGGAAATAGGCTTAGACAAGTTGGTGATATCTACGCACCAACTTGAGGGGGAGTGTTGAAGATTAATAGAAATCACCGGAAATCACCAAGCACCTTGAAGATTGATTGAAATCACCGGAAATCGCCTCTTGATTGAAGATCTTGAAGTTTTGTTATTTTCTTGATTGTAGTATTACTTAGTTAGTGGATTTATTTAGATTATTTGAATTTTTTCCAAATTATGTAATTTTCTTTCCTTATTTTCATTGTTAGGTGAAGTTCTATAAATCAGAAATGAATCGCTTCCAAGTGAGTATGGAAATCTAAAATGATGAAATGAAATAAAAGGCTTTCAACATGTAGCTGTTTCATCTTGTTTGTTGGTCGTTTCTTTGTTGCAACTTTCTGTGCAACTTAACTCCCTCGCTTTTCTTTCTCTCAATTGCTAGTCGCTTTCGTTACAACTTTCTCAAGTAACTTTCAAATACTGGTGAAGATCCTGCTTGTCTTGCTCCTGACTTTCCGATCATAGCTTTTGCGAAAGCAATCGAGGAAGCTGAGCATATCTTGCTTCTTCGGTATACGGTGCTGATCATTTGGTGGAGTTGAAGAGGTTGTTGAAGGTAGGGAGTGAGAAAAAAATGTCCATGGCAAAAAAAGTGGTAAACCGTTTCATTGAAGATGTAATTTCAAACAAAAGAGAGAATTGCACTACAAAGAGTGATGATGATGAAGATAATCTTTTGACATTGTACATGAAAAACTTGTCTCATAAGGATGAATGGAGACGTTATTTTGAATCAGATAAGTGTTTCCTCAGAGACACTCTACTGACTTTTTTAGTTGCCGGAAAAAAGATACCGTAACATGGTTCTTTTGGCTAGTGACTATGAATACTCAAGCTGAATCAAAGATTGTGAAAGAGCTGAGTCAACACCGAGTTACCGGAGATGTTGGGGAGCTTGTATACTTGCAAGCATCATTGTATGAATCTCTTCGTCTTTTTCCATCGGTTCCTTTTAACTAGAAGTATGTTTCGAAGGCCGATATACTTCCGACCGGGCATCGAGTTCTTCCCGGGATGATGGTTCTTGTGTCCATGTATGCCATGGGGAGAATCAAAGCTATTTGGGGAGAAGATTGCATGGAGTTTAAACCTGAGAGATGGATTACAGAAGAAGGGAAACTTAGGCATGAGCCTTCAAACAAGTTTTTATCATTCAGTTGTGGACCAAGGACTTGTTTGGGAAAAGGAATGGCTTTCAAGCAGATGAAAGTGGCTGTTGCTACAGTGATTAGTAAGTTTAGATTTCAACTGGTTGAAGGCCAAGTTGTGAAACCTAAGCTTTCCATCGTCTTGAGTATGAAGGATGGCTTGATGGTTAAAGTGGTGAAAAGAAGCTATATATATATATATATATATATATATATATATATATATAGTACATGATTATAGTACATATATGGCATTATAATGAAATGAATCATGTTGTTATAGTACATGATTATAATAAAATGGTTTTATGAGAATATGAAGTGTTTCAAGATCTTGTGGTGATTGCATCCACTTCATTTTTTTTTTATATATTTATCCGGGATAAAAATACCTACTTTTATAAATATTCAATGACTTGTTCAAACAAAAATCTAATTACTAACCCTAACCAATGGCTTGGGGCTAGTGTTGCGTGAGCAACTCATATCAATTGTGTAATGATTCACAAAATTACAAAACTAAACTGTTGATGCCAAAATTAGGACGAAGCCCCAATCTCACCCAACATTTGAATTTGTACTAGTGGAGAGAAGAAGATTAACCAGGAAATCAAGAATAAGACCAAAATCAAAGAGAAAACACCTAGAATTAACGTGGAAACCCCAAAATTGGGGAGAAAACCACGAGCTCCATCAATGGGAGCAAAGATCCACTATCCATCCACACAGATTACAATTTGGAGCTCCATTGAAGAGCTATAAGAGGAGAAATGGAGAAGAAAAAGAAGAAGAAGAAGAAGAGAACGCTCAAGTCCCCAGAGTCGGCAGAGTAGAAGTGTCTTTTTTTGAACTGGAGGACTAGGTATTTATAGGCTGCTGGGATGAGTTGATGCTTGGGCAGCAAACTAGCCTCTAATAGAGCACGTGGGCGCTAGCTGGAGGCCAGCTGGGATCCAGCTCATCAATCTTCTACATGGTTCTAGATGCTAGCCTGGAGACGGTTATTTTCCTAACTGCCTAACTGACTCTTAATTGTCTAACTGTCTGGGCTTTTAGAATGTTACAGAGGTTCTCGGGTGCTGCTGTGAAGGTGTTTTGGGGAGTGCTCCTCTCATGAAGGTAGGGGTCGAGGTACTGAGGAACTCGGCACTTATGGGGCATTTCCGAGTAGGTGAGGAACTCGGCACTTTAGCACCTCGGCACTTGAGGACCTCAGTAGTTGAGTTGGGTGGTGAGGGGCCTTTGGAGGGTTGTTGTGATGTCCCCATGTAGCTAATTGTCAGGGTGACATGTGTCCCCCTCAATCTCATCCCTATCATAAACAAAAGAGATTAATGACAAAAGCAAGCAAATTAGCAAAACTGAGACTAATCCAAGACAAAGCTGCAAAGCAACAAAATTATTAGGTTTGAACTAATATATAACTAATCAATTGTAGTATGGCTTGCAAAAATCTATACTCCTTTTATGCCCACTCTTCTCTACATCCACTCAATCCAACCATAATTTCTCTTTTGTGCCTTCAATTATCAGTTCATCACCAACCTTCACTAATCTGCAAATCCAAAACAAAATAATAAAAAATAACTAAATAATTTCTCAATAATAAAATAAAAAAATATATACTTTGTTTTGTTTATTCACATTCTATAATTTACACAAAATACGATACCGAAATATCTTTTAATTCAATTTACTTCTTTTTTATTTTTACATGTGCCATTAAGACCCTTATACGGTTCATAAGGATAATGGTCATGCATTTCGAGTAAGAACTCACTCAATCGCCTCGACCCCCAACCGCAGTGTGCTTACAATCCTCAAGAAAGAACTCGACTTGAAATTCGCTTCCCCATTTACAAGGGCGAGGACTTCGATCCTAACTTGTCGAAGAGAATTACGTAATCACATTTGAGACTATAATCTTGCTGTACTATGGCCTTTTGGTAATCCAATGTACTTCTTAACAAAAGTTTTTTTTTATTTAGGAGAATTTGTCTATACATTTCTATAAAGATAGGTATTTACATATTTATTCATATAAAAATCATAAAATTATTTCTTTTTAATAAATTTGGACAAGCACACTCCGCGTGGTTGGAACCTCTATTTGTAAAAGGGAATATACTAGCCAATTTTTTTTTGGTAAAAATTGGTATAAAAAAACTTTTCTTAAAATATAATTTTACCATCATTTCATTTTTATTACGTGATAATTTAGTAGTGAAAACAATAAACTAATATCTTTCCCAAAAAAAAATTTGCTTGGTAAAACCGACACTAAACACCATCTAGACTAAATTTTTAACAGAAATTTTTTTAAATTGAATTGGCTAAAAACTTTGACATAATCAAAATTAATTAAAATAAATAATTTTAACAATTTATATTTTTATAACTAATAATTAATCATTATTATTTATATTATATTTTAAAATATCAATTAATAAAAACTTTAATTTAATTAATTAAAAATAAATTAATGAAAAGTTTCCATGATATATCTATATATATATATATATATATATATATGACCATTGCTTTAATCTCTGTGTAATAAAGTCTTATTTTTTATTTAATGAGTCATAAAAAATTATAAAAATCATAAACTAATAACCAATTCAATAACAATTAGTCAATTACTTTAAGTCATTAATCAATAAATAATATATATATATATATATATATATATATATGAGAGCATTAGCATTGTTTTTTTTTAAAAAAAAAAAAATTAAAAGCTATAATCATAAACTAATAACCAATTCAATAACAATTAGTCAATTACTTTAAGTCATTAATCAATAAATAATATATGTATATATATATATATATATATATATATATATATATGAGAGCATTAGCATTGTTTTTTTAAAAAAAAAAAAAAATTAAAAGCTATAATCACCAGGAACTCACCATCGTTGGCTTTCTTCAAAGACCTAGCAAAGAGCAAGCAAATCACCAGGAATCCAAGACCAGCAACTCCTCCAACCACAATGGCCACTGTTTTCCCACTTTGCTGCCCTAAATTAATCAAATCCAAAGAACAAATCCATCAAAATCCCCAACAAATTCCCCCAAAAATTCACTTCCAAACCTATAATCACCTCCAAGATGCCCTCCTCCTTCTCCTCCTCCGCCGCCGCCGCCGCCGCCGCCGCCGCATGTGCCGCGAGGGACGCCGTTAGGGTAGTAGCTGTAGCTAATATAGCATTTATCGAGATAGAGCTGGCCGGAGGCGGCGCCGCCGCACTCGACCTCGGCCTTCTGCACGGCTTGGGCGACGCACTCGTTGCAATCCCCCGCCGATAAGTCTCCCTCGCACTGCGCCATGGCGTTTACGGACTCGTAGCTCGTCGCGTAGAATCCGGCCCCGCCGCCGCCACTTGATAACCCGGTCTGGAGGCTGGACAAAGCGCTGCCGCGCTTCTCCTCGAACCCGCTCCCGCCGCCGGCGGACCCGCAGGTCTTGAAGAGGAGCTGCGTGCCGGCGACCTGCGGGAATCCCGTGACCTGGTAGAGCGCGTAGCAGCCGGTGAGCTGCACCCGCGCCGCTGCGACGGAGGCGCCGCAGAGAGAGCCCCACATCGGCGTGAGTCTGGAGACACAGGCGGCGCAGTCCGATGGGCTGAGGTCGCCGCGGCACTGGAAGAGGCCGGACAGTGCCTGCCCGGCCATCGATGTCGCCGATGCTTTGTAGAACTTGGAGGTCGAGGATTGGGCGATCAAGGCGGAAGCCACGGCGGCGATTGCTTGCTGCGCGACGGCGCCACCGCCGAGGTTTCCATTCGCGCAGCCCTTGTAGATCAAGCTATAGAGGTCCGCGGCCATGGCAATGGAGGTGAGTGCGCTGAAACTCGCGAAGATTAGAAGCCACTGATGGGTGAGACCCATCTCTCTCTCTCGTTGCTTCTTCAGTGGTTCTCTTTGTGGCTTTTCTTCTTTGCTTTTGTTTTCTAGTGCGTTTGCTTTGGAAAAGAAAACGTTTTTCCATTTTCGTTTCCTCTTTTCCATTCTCTCATTCATCTCTCACTCCTTCAGTGAAGGCCCTACCAGCTTTTCTCTCTAGTGATTTGAATTCGGTTTCATTAGAAAATGAAAATGGGATTCATAGAGTGTTTGGAAAGCTGGGATTTTTTTTTTTTTTTTTTTGGAATTTTGAGATTTCCAGAATCTCATTTTCATTTGAGATTGTTCTCTGAACTTCGAAGTTATTAGGCTTTGCTTTGGAAAAGCTCTTCAACTTGAAGTTCTTTATTTCCTTTTTTTTTTTTAAAAAAAACAACTTATATTAAAATATACTAAACTATTCAGGAAGTGATCGCCATTTCTTTTCTTCGCTTTCTTGAATGTGTCTTGGTTAAAATTAGGATATAGGAAGTGGCGATCACAAGGAGGAGTTCATATTGAATGGTTTCATGCCTTTGAAGATGAAAAGCACAGAGTTAGGGCTAGATCGATCCCTTCTGCTGTAGGATTTGCGGATGATTCCTTTGAAATTGTTTCAATTTGATCCTCATTTAGTTTTCTCACTGTTTCTTGTATAATAAATAAGGATATGGGAACTCACGATGGAGCTCATATTGAATGGTCTCATGTCTCTGAAAATGAACAACACATTGAGGTAGAGTTAGATCGCTCCCTCTGTTCTAGGGTCTGCTGATGATTCTTAATTTTTAATTCTTTCAAGAAACCCTTTGAAATTGTTTTGATCCTCATTTAGTTTCTCTGTTTTTTATATATTAAAATCAGGATATGGGAAGTCACGATCACAGTGAGTGGTCTCATGCCACTGAGAATGAACACCACATTGAGGTAGGGAGGGTTTGATCTTGCCCTTTCTTGATTTATGCCTTTCAAGATAATCCTCATTTTGGTTTCTTGCTGTTTCTTGAATATTAAAATCAGGATATGGGAAGTCATGATCATGAAGAGAAGCTCATATCGAATGATCTCATGCCTATGCTTCTGATGATGAACAACACATTGAGGTAGGGCTCAATCACTCCCTTCTGCTATACGGTTTGGTGATGATTATTGTTTTTTTAGTTTTTTTTTTCATGAAACCCTTTCAAATCGTTTTTACTTGATCCTCATTTTTTTTTCTTGTTGTTTCTTGAATATTTCTTGACTTGTATGAAGGAGGAGCTATCATGGCTATCAAGATAGACTACACATCAAAGTATGGCTCCACCATTCCATTATGCTCTAGGGTTTGTTGGTGATTCTTGATTTATTGGCTAATTATAAATTGTTTTGATTTGATCCTCATTTAATTTTTATCTTCTTTTGAATGTTTTCCTAAAAAATATTCGGATCGTAGGAAGTGCCTGATCACAAAGGGGGAGACCTCACATTGGATGGTCTCAAGTCTGTGAAGAGGAACGAGGTACTTTTGGTTCTTTTTTTCAGCTGTTTTATCTCTCTTTGCATTTTCTTGAAATGCAATGTTCCATAAATAGAAATATCTATCTTTTATGAAAATCCTCTAAGTGAAACCTGCATCATGGTAACTGAACTATGGAAATTAGCCCTAAAGAATCTTTATTTCAGAATATGGTATTTATCTGAAACTCAGACATAATTAGATCATGGAATGCATAATCCTTGGGTGAGTCTGGTTCCCTTTGAAAACTTAAAATTACCATATCATTTTGGTGGTTTTTGGTTGGGAATGGGATAGGTTGGTATTTTAGATTTTGGGTATGGATTTTTTTACTCATTTTGGAAATTAGACTTTGAGTTAAATATGACTTAACTAATACTAATTAAAATAGATAGATTGAATGAATTTTTATTATCATAATTAATATTTAATAGTTTTAAAATAGTTTTATTCATTTAACTAATTGGATTTTGTATAATAATTATTCCTATTCCTAAGTGGTGCTTGGTTGGAGTACTAATCAAAATAGATAGATTTAATTAGTTTTGTTATCACAATTAATATTTAATTTTTATTAATATATAATAGTTTTAAAGATATTAATTAATGTTTTTATTTAATTAATTAATTGGATCTTATATAATAAAGTATTTCTATTCCAAGTGTTTTTTGGTTGGAGGTGTTGCTTATCCCACAAGCATGTGAAACACGTAAGATTTCTGTACATTATGTTTGATTTGCTTGTGAACTAGTTTATCACTAGATGGACATCCATTCGACTTCGATGGTTTATTTATCATGTACAAGTTGATTATTTCAGTCTAGTTGTTCATATCTAGGTGAGCAATAGTGTGGATGCTGCTACATCCATAATATAAATGAATGAAAATTAATTCCATTATCTCCTCCATCACCTGGACAAGAATTTGTTTAGTTTTTGATTGATCCAAACCAGCTTGGTTGATTTTTGTGTTTGTGTTTTTCTGATTACCGAATAAACTAATCTCATAGTCCATTGTTTATTATTTTTGTTGGCTCATCATCTCCTTATATTAATGTGCAATAGATTTATGTTCTGCAGGTATTCCCTAGTATTTTATTACTACGTAATAACCATTACGGAAATATGGGGATAATTGATTCAGTTAAGCCTATCTAATTTTTCAACTCATGACTTTATCATTGTGGTTAATAAATAATCAGACATAACTAAATCATGGAATGCATGATCCTTGGGTGAGATCTGGTATTTATTAAAGTGAAATTCAGACATAACTATATCATGGAATTCATGATCCTTGGGTGAGATCTGGTTCCCTTTGAAAACTTAACATTACCATATCATTTTGGTGGTTTTTGGTTGGGAATGGGATAAGTTGGCTTAAGGTGTATTTTAGATTTTGGGTATAATTACTTTACTTATTTTGGAAATTAGCCTTTGAGTCAGTTAAGCCTTTTAATTAGAAGTCTTGGAAACTCGGACATAACTTCTAATTAGAAGTCATTTTAGAAACATTTTGGAGAACTTAAAATCATCGTATCACATTCTAAGAGCTTTTTAATATGGGGGTTATTGATTCAGTTAAGCCTCTCCAATGTTTCAACTCATTTCCTTACCATTGTGGTTAATAAATAGTCAATCTCTAAGTAATTGCATATGTTCTAATAATATATTTTTTTAATTTTGTAAATAATTGAATAGTTGAGAAGGGTTAGAAAGCATCCGAAAAGCTTTTTATCATTTAGAAGTTTTTGAAAGTTTTTTATTCTTAAGCTGGAACCTTTATTACAAGTCTTGGATCTAGTTTTTTCTTAAAGTTGTGGGATTCTGCTTACATTGCTACATTTGAGCAGCTCTCTTGTACAGTTGTTTATTACTTCAGTTTCTAATCATGGATTTCCTCCGAACTCATCATTTTGACTTGTAAATAGGAAGATACCCTACATTTCTTTGTATGTTTCTTATACCAATTAGAGATTATGGAGCTGGTGATCTTTATAGTGTTTCTAAATGATTGCATCTTTCTTTTTACTTTTAATTGGTTTTCGAAATGTCTATAACTGGTACCAAGTTACAAAAATGGTAGTGGTTGCATGTAAATAATTGTTGTGTGGGGAAGAGGCCCATTTTAAGGATAAAAGGCCATTTGGATTGATTTATTTTAAGTCGTAAGTGTTATTTTATAAGTTTGGTACTCATAAGTTATATTTTAAATGTTTGTTTCGTCTTTTGGGGGGGAAAAAATAGAACTGATGAATGAAAAAACAATTGGTTAGGTGCTTTTGGGAGGTGTATTTAGAAGTAAAAGTACACCTTTTTTTTTTTCTTTTTTCTTTTGTATGAAAATGCCCTAAAAAAAGGTTTTATGCTGACTTCTTTAAATAGAGAAACGCTCGGGCAAACACTTCCTGGAAATATTTTTAAAAAATCATAAATTAATCCAAGGGAATTGAAATTCATTTTTTAGGGTATTATGAGCAAAGGTTGACTGTTGTAAAATCTATGCCCTTCCATAATTTTAAGAAATGTAAAGATATCTTTGTAAATATTGTTGAATGGGAAGATTTGGAAATTCTTACTAGCTTTAATTCTCTTCTTGGGTTTTTTTTTTTTTTTTTTTTTGTTTTTGTTTTTTGTTTTTTTGTATGTTCTGATGTAGGACCCAACAGATTAGATGAATGAACTTGATGGCATTTGGGGATGGTGGCAACTTTGCATCTCGCCTTCATTGAGGACTTGGTTCCTGGTAAGTCACAATAACCTTATCTGTTTTAAAGGCTGATGCTGAATGGCAGCACTGAATTTCTAATAAAACATGTCCTATCATCATTTTCAAAAGATCACACTTTTCCCCTCAAGGTACCAGAGTTACCAAAATTCCATTAGACTCAGTTAATCGTAGAATCAAAAACATAACATTAATAAAAACAATGTGGAAGAATTTCCTATTAAAAAAAAGGAACTTTAAAAGGTTTTATTTGTTACATATGGTCACAGATATTGTCAGTATTTGTAGTATTGGCTGCTGTATTTTTTTTTTTTTAATTTTTGGTATTGTGCCCAGCATGAAATTTATGTGCTTTTCTTCATGTAGAACTTGTCTATTCATTTAACACAGTGAATTTTTGTGAAGAATAAGATGCATAGTTGTGACACGATCAAAGCTCCTCCGAGCTGCTTGGCGGCACGATTTCCGGCGACTGGCGGCGCACGGCGGAGATAGGAAATTGAAGGCAACTGCACCCGACTATCAACGGAGATGTCGAGGGTCTGGAAGCGAGCCCCCTCTCCTACGGCTCTCCTACGGCCGGAGCGGGCATCCAAGCACTGTTCCGTCCACGAGAGCAGGAGGTGCACAACAATCTGAGACGGGATGACTACAGCTACGTGGAGGCGGTGGCTGGGGAGAAAAAGCACTCCTTTATTGTAGAGGCGCTAACAATACCACACCCACTCCAGACACCAGACTCGGACAAGGAAAAAGGCTGGGAGGAAGTGCACTTTAAGCCTGGCGACGCCCTGAGGAGGAGCCAAGGACACGCAGAAGTCCTCCTGCACCACACCCCTTGGGATTGCGACCACGCTCCCCACCATACCTCAAGACGCCGGAGAGGGTCATCGAAGTCTGTGGACAATGCCTCAAACGGGGCATATGGCTGCTGAATGCCGGCGAGCAATAACTTGCAAGGTCTGTGGTGGTACGGGCCACAAGGGCCGCGACTGTCGGAAGTGAAACTCTGACCAACACCAACATAGAGAAGAGGAACGACAGAGAAGCCAGGCGCCTACAACAAGGACGAGCAGTAGAGACGCCTCAGACCAGCAGAACGACAGAGCAACCCCTCCAAAGCCCACAAGGAAAGAGCACAACCTACCAAGGCCATCCGCACAGGAGAAACAAAACGAAGATCAACCACCATGTCGGCGAGTCGGAAAGTTGAAGAACACCATGCATCTTTGACACTGCCCCGGTCGGGAGGGAAAGAATGTTGAGTTGTGTGGAGCCTGATCATACTGGACACCCAGCCACGCTTTTGGCGGGTCGAGCTTGTAAAGTTTTTTGAGGGGTATTTTGGGTATTTTCACTGTATTCGGGTTTCTGATTTCCCTATATATTCTTCATCCTTGTAAAGTTTTTTGTTCTGTTGAAAATTAGTGAAAACAGCCGGAGGCCGTGGACGTAGCCCTATTTATGGGTGAACCACGTAAAACTCTGTGTGCTTTCTTGCTTGTTTTCTTTTGCTTGTTCTTGCTTATCTCTCACGATCTGAAGGAATCCCGTCGGATTCCTAACAAAGAAGAGAAAGCAAGCCGCACACCCAAGCCAGTCACAAGGAAAATAGAGGAGCACCATGTCTCCTTGGCTTTGGATAGCGATATGGTGAACGGGAAAGAAAAAATGCAGACTTTTACAGTGGCAACGATTACAGCGGTTAGAGGAGGATGGGTAGATGCTCCTAAGTTCTCGGCGGCCTTGAAGACAACACTTGGTGGGGACTGGCTATGGCCAGCCAAAGAATTTAGAGATGGACGGATAATGGTCACATGTAAATATCTGGCGGAGGCGAGGGTGATGGAAAGAAGTGCCTGCAGACCTTCTTCTTCAAGTGTGAACCTTGGACGCCAGACTTATGGCGTGTAGACCGTGCTAACGGTTAGGTTCGATGGTTAGAAGTCCGGCGATTACCATGCCACTGTTGGAACAGGGACTCAGTTGGTCGCGTCCTCAAATCGGTTGGAGACCTCATATACATTGACCAGCGCGGCGGATGCTATATGGAAGACGTCCGGGTAGCAGTGAGGATCCAGCAAGGACGCTCCATGTCTTGCATCATTTGGACCAATATAGGAATAAGAAAATATAGGGTGTTGGTCGGGTTAGAGAGAGGGGAGTCACCATTACCGTGGGACGACAAAGAACCTGGAATGATAACTGACGAACTCGAGATGGGAGTTGCCGGAACGAGCAATGGACACCGACCTCTTCAGAAGAAAAAGAACAAAAAAAAGGAGAAAGGAGATGGTGGAACAAACCCAACAGACCAAAGACACGGTGGCGGACAACCAACGAACAAGGAGGTGGAGGCTACCGGACAGAGGAGGTGCATGGGCAGAGGAACAACCGGGAAGAAAGCTGAACCTCGAACCGGTCCTGCGTAGACCTCAGACCAGTCCAACATCTACGCAAGACCGGTCCATGGGCACGATGAAGCGACTAGAGAGGTCGCGTCGTGCAGAAATTCCGGCGTCCATACCACGGTCGCCAGATTCTCAGAGCCACGTTTCGGCTCACCAAGCCGTTGACGTAGAGGATGGAGGGATTTTGCATGGGAACCAGGGACACATTAAAACCTCGGAAGCGATTGGACCCTATTGGTATCAGACTCACAGCAGACTCGAACCCGATCAAGCAACATCAAACACCAGTCAAACCGATGAAGACATGTTGACTCGTCCTGGACCCTATTTGCATGCGACTCACAACATGCTTGAACCCAATTAGGAACCATCAAACAATCAAACTAATGAAGACATGTTGGCTCATCATGACCCAAAGCTAAACCAACCAAGAACCAGTTGCACATATGAGCAACACACACGCAGGCCTGGGAAAGAACCTTTTGAAGGGCCACCCTTACTAAACCCAATAATAAACAATTCAGACCTGGCAATTGCTAATGTTGAATTAAACCAACTTGGAGATGCGCCGACTCCAATGGAAGCTTCTAAGGTTAAGGGGCCAGATTATCAAAAAGGGTCCACTCAAGAACCTAACTTGATTGAAGATGTACCTAATGCTCAACAAGGGCCTAGTCAAGGCCCTGTACTACCTATATCCACGACTCCATCAAACTCCAACCCACTCTGTAATCCACAAGGTCTACAAAAATTGAATCCTCAAGCTCAGCACATTTTGGATCTAATCAACCATGGAATTATAGACCTAAACAACACAATTCCAAAGTATATGAACGGAGGATGGAACTTGATCTCAAACACCACATGGAATAACACACTAAATCTACTAGAGAATGCACCTCCCATTGATGAGGGGAAGACAGACCAGAAGCCCATGGCAGACTCCACATCAACCAAACAAGTGAAACAGAAAAACTTAGGAGAACCAAGCAGGACTAGAGGCCGCCTGAGAAAGATCACATCCGCCAAGGAACAAGGAGAGGCTGCAACACCAACCACTAAGAAGAGGAAAGATCGAATCAACCCCAAAGGTATAAACTCATCCCCACCTCCTAATTCTCTAACTTTGCCTGAATGGTCTGACAGGGAACTTATATCAAATGCCTTCAAATTGGGAATCGAAATAGACCAGTCAGATGACGCTGAGGTCTATCTACACCATATGAGACTAAGAGAGTCTACGAGGGCGGGCAGAACCCGGGGAGGTAACTAAACCACCCGCAGGGCCTACAACCAGGGAACCCCGAGGTTTGTTCATGAAGCTAATCTCATGGAATGTCAGGGGGCTTGGGAAACGGAAAAAGCGTTTCCTCGTGAGGGATTTTATTGGAACATACAAACCATACCTTTTCTGTCTACAAGAGACAAAATTGGCTTGAATGGACAATCGCATATGGAGGAGCTTGGGTGGGAATGCTTATGACATAAGACTATCCCTCCTGGAAACAAATACCAGTGGAGGATGCTGTATAGGTTAGAGCAGCAACCGTTTCAACATGGTCGGTAGCTATATAGATACCTTTAGTATAATGGCAATTCTGGAAGACCGCTCAAACCAAAAGTGTTGGATGTGTACCATAGTATATGGTCCATGTGATCGCGATCGTAAACAGGCTTTTTGGGATGAACTAAGACTGATCTGATCCCAATGAAGAGGATTGTGGATCATCGGGGGTGATTTCAATGCCACACTATTGGCTGAGGACTGCAACAGAACATCCTATAACACACAAAGCAGACGAGAATTCGGGGAATTGATTGACGACCTACAACTTTGGGATCCTCCACTGATGGGGCAAGAATACACATGGTCCGATGGCCGCAACAACTAATAAGACTCGACCGTTTCCTTCTATCAAACAACTGGTCCTCGGAGTTCCCTCAAGTGTGGCAAACGGCGCTACCAAGGGTCAGGTCCGACCACACCCCGATTATGCTGGATTGCGGCTCACACATACCCTATCGAACCCCTTTCCGCTTCAACAGATCATGGGTATCAATTGAAAGCTTTTGGGACATGATCAGAGAATGGTGGGAAGACGCTGAGTTCAGGAGATGTGGGGACTTTACCATATCTTAAAAATTAACCTTGATACGGAAAAGACTGAGAAGATGGAATGCACAAAAGAGAATAGCTGATGCCGCAAGGAAGACAGAGACACTCAACAAAATACAACACTATACAGGAAGAAGGAGACAACAACCCTCAGCCCTGACGAAGAACATACCAAGATGACATGTAGGAAAGAATATGATGAGCTGATTAGAGCTAAGGAGGCACTATGGCGACAACGTTCCCGTATCACATAGTAACAGAGAGTGACCAGAACACGAAATTCTTCCATGCAATGGTTAACGAAAGAAGGAGTCAAAACTGGATACACAAAATACAAGTGCATGACCACACAGTGGAAGGGCATGAGGCAGAGGCATCCACATTTAACACACTTTGCAAAACTCTTCGGCACTAAAAGACAAAATAGAATGTCTGCCAACTTGGATAGGTTATTCGCTCACAAAGAACTAATTAACCTAGAACAGTTGGATGACCCCTTCACAAAAGAAGAAATCTGGGCAGCAGTAAAAGAACTCAACCCAGATAAGGACCCGGGACCTAACAGTTTCCCAATGACCATCTACCAACAGGGATGGAACATCATGAAAGGTGATATCCTAACAATGTTTAATGATTTTTACCAAGGGAACGCCTCCATGGAGCGACTAAACTGGGCTTACATCATACTCATACCTAAAAAGAACTCACCCACTAGCATATTTGATTATAGGCTAATCAGCTTATTAAACTGCTCGATGAAGATTGTCACGAAGGTGTTGGCCAACAGACTCAGGAATGTGATAACTGACCTAGTCAACCACACCCAAACGACCTTCATCAAGGGAAGATGCATTCAAGACAATATTGTTGCGGCAGAACAACTTATACAAAAGATGAAACAAGGAAGGTCTAACGCGACACTACTTAAAGTGGATTTGGAAAAAACCTTCGATATTGTCGACTTGGATTTCCTCCTTGACATCCTACATGCTCAAGGTTTTGTCCCCTGATGGATCACTTGGATTAAAACAATCCTCCTCTTATCCAAAGCCAAACTCTTTCTGAATGGTAGACCTTCAGGCTATGTGCGCCACCAACGAGGGCTAAGGCAAGGCGACCCACTGTCACCCTTACTCTTTGTCCTCGTCACAGATGTATTCAGTACAATAATGTCTAATGCCATGAGAGCCAACTTATTTAGGGGTGTTAGGTTTGGAACAACGGATGAGGATGAAGTCTCCACACTATAATACGCAGACGATTTACTAATTCTGTGCTCTGGAGACCTACAATAGTTCAGAGTCCTAAAACTGATTTTCTCCATCTATGAAGGGTTGTCGGGCCTCAGAATAAACTATCAAAAAAGTGAGATCATCTCCATCAAAACACTAACCTATATACCCCGAGACCTCGAGCAAGTGATTGGTTGCAACATTGGCAGTCTACCCATTACATATTTGGGGCTACCACTCTCCGGCGCGAAGCCAAAAAAGGAGGACTGGAGAATGATTATTAGCAGAATCAGAGCAAGATTGGCAACATAGAAAGGGAAACCCCTATCACTAGGGGGGCACATTTCCCTACTCAACTCTGTAATCACAGCAGTACCAAACTACTGGCTATCCATCTATCGACTCCCGGAGTGGGTAGTTAATCAGATTGATTAAATCAGAAGGGATTTCCTCTGGAAAAGGGTTGAAAGGGAAGCCAAAGCATACAGACTGGTGCGATGGGACCGCTTATTAAGGCCAAAAGAATTTGGGGGATGGGGTATAATAAACATACGATGTTTTAACACAGCTATGTTGGGGAATGGTGGTGGCTAGAGGGGCGGGCGGGGTTTTGCGGCCCGGCCGGCGCAAAGCAAAACCAGCCGGTCCAGCGGACCCGGCGGGCGGGCGGGCTACCGGCCCTTCTGATGGCGGGATTCTGGTCAATGTTTTCAACCCGTGACCCCGGCGGGTTGACCCTCAGTCGGGCGGGTTGACCACTTGAGTTGACTCGGGTTGACCGAGTCAACCCAGCCTATTTTTTAATTTTTTTAATTTTTTTAATTTTTTAAACACATGTAAATACCATATATTTTTAATTGATTTTTTTAATATTTGAATAATTAGGTAATGATAATAAATTTTATAGATTTGAGTTTGTTTTCCCTTAAAAAGAGATTTTTACATTTTTTGATTACCAATAATTAAGGTTTTTCATGGTTATTTTCTTTTTTTAAATAGCTTGGCATTTATATATTTTGTGATTTTATAATTTTTTTGATTTTACAAAGTTTAAATAATTAGTGTAGAATAATGAATTTTATATATTGAATTTTTTTCCTTCAAGAGAGATTTTTGCATCTCTAGTTGTCAATAATGAAGGTTTTTTTTTGTTATTTTATTATTTTTTAAGTAGCTTGCCATTTATATGCTTTTATTTTATTTTATATATATTTTTTTGGTTTTCCTAATATTTGAATAATGAGGGTAGGATAATGAATTTTATAGTTTTCGATTTTTAAAAATTTTTCTCATTCTATTTTTATATCAAAATTGTAAAATCCAAGAATTTCTTTCATTTGGAATAAATAAAATCTTAATTTTGGAGGTTAATGTAATTTCCCCAAAAACATGAATTATTTGAAAAATGGAGATTTAATAAGTTAAAATCCCTAATTAGATTTAATGGTGGTCACGAGTATTTTGGAAATTTAGAATTTAATTGGAAAACCTAAAGAGGAATGAATCAAATTATTGGCATGATTAACCTAAATTGCATGGATGATTAATTTAATTAACTAAAGGAAAGATTAGTGATTGGTATAATTAAAGGAAAGATGGAGCAATTGATTAAATTCCTAATTAAAATAATTGGGGCTTTACAAAAATAACATAGTTTTCTTTTTTACATTTTTTTTCATTTTTTTACATTTTTTTGTAATTTGTTAATATACATTTAGATATTTAAAAAAAAAAATAAAAACGGCTGAGCGTAGTTAGCCGTGAGGTTGAGCCGGCCCATGATTCTATCTACTATTGGCCCAGCGGATTCAGGTCACCCTAAGGTGACGTGACACTTGATCCCCGGCCCGAAGTCGACCGGCCCCGGGCTACTCATGGCAGGGCGGTTCGGAGTTGGACTTTGGCCGGCCCGGGAAGGGCAGCCAGCCGGGCCCAGTTAACCGGCCCGATGCCTACAGTGGTGGCGCCTACTCGCGGGGAAGGCGGGCCTCTGTGCTTTGATAGTAAAGAACCAATACTATAGAAGGAACGAACCTAACCCATATACTATGGCGCCACACAGAGCTTCCTTCCTTTGGAAAGGCATCACAAAGCAACAGGAAGCCCTATCACACAACGTCGTGGTCGAGGCTGGGAGAGGCAACACAACCTTCTTCTGGCCTGACAAATGGATAGACGGGAAGGCACCACGCACTCTATACCCAGGCTTATATGACATGGCTCGCTATAAAGACCATACGGTCCAGATGGTGAGACAACTTTTAGCACATGGTCACCCCATCCTCCTAGATGGCCCACTCCACAAAGGAGCAAATGAATTGGAGCAACTCACCCGAAAGAAATCTGACTGTGCGGACGCAGAACAAGACAAGAGGCAATAGAAACTCACTCCCTACGGAGACTTCACAGTTCGATCATACTACCATTTGCTGATTGACTGGGGGGATCAGGGCAGACATAGGAAAAAGCTTCTGGAAGCAACCATGCCCGGTCAAAGTCAAGGCCTTCGTCTGGCTAGCGTTGGACAACAAAATCCTCACCCTAGACAACCTAAGGAAACGCGGCTGGAACGGGACACAGACGACCTGCTACTTGTGTGAGGAAAATGATGAAACGGTAGAGCACCTTATCTTCCAATGCCCATATTCAATAAGAATTTGGCAAAACTTCACACAACTATTACAGTTGGACAAGACCTGTGGGGAAGAACAACAATTGCTCAGTCCTTGCCAAGCAATGCCTGGTTGGGCTGGAATCTCCTGGCCATGGCTATTACATTGACTGTGCGGTTGGAACGCAATAGGAGATGTTTTCATGACAAACGACGCGTTTTCGCGAAAACTATCTGTGACATTGATTTTCTAACATTGTCTTGGTTTGATGCAGCTCATGTGTCAAAGAAGTCGAAGCTGGTTGCGATCGAGTCCATCGTCAAGCGGAGCCTTGCATTCACAAGGGAGGATGGCCAACAAGACTCGCCGGGGAGGGACTTTGAAGATACTCAACCCGAGTAGAGGGCTTTTCACGGTACTAGATGGACTCTTCGACACCTCTGGCTCCTTCAGACCCATCCACGGGACAGAAGTTAAAGTGCTTAGTAAGGGCCCATGTACCTCCTAATGTATCGGTCCTAGAAAGGACCATCTATATAACCGTTATCTTTGTAAGCGTTATCTACTATCAATAAAAATTGTGGTTTATCCATTTTTATCAAAAAAAAAAAGATGCATATTTGTATAATACAAAAAAATTAATAATAAGATAGTGTTGAAATAAATAAATAAATAAATAAATAAATAAATAATTCCACATCAACTAAAAGTTTTTCCTGTTAATTTAAAGTGTTACAATTATTTGCAAAATGATTTGTAGAAAGAAAAACACGTAATACAACATCAACTAATGCTTCTGTATTTATACATATCGTTAGATACATGTAGGTGCAGGAGTAGATATAGTTGTGGGTGGGTTACAGATAGTGGGATAGTGAGGTTGGGTATTATAGGATATTTTGCTTAAACTTAAAATAAATTAATTCTTTTTACAATAAGTAATATAAATTAAAAATCTTTGGTCAACTTGGTTTAAAAACTTCCCTAAAAATATTAAAAATATAAATTATTAATTAATATTTTAAAAGTTATCACACTTGCAATAAATATTAAAAAAAAACTATAAACATAATATAAATTAATTATTTTAAATACAATTAATATTAATTAAACTATTGGTCAACTTGATTTAAAGGCTTACTTGAAACAAATTCAAATATCCAAACCCAACCTTACCAATGTCCTCCCCATCCCAACCTAACACTACTAACACCATTATGGGTTTCCATAAAGATTTAACGATTGTTAAAATAAAGGGGAATTCTTGTAGCCTGCGAGGACCTATGTTTTGAGACAATGAAGATAGTAAACTGATGAGGGTAAAAACTGAGGAGCCAGACACTTGACACGTGTATCGATCCTGTTCGTTGGTCCGACACAGTAATCCTCTCGGGACTCTCCTTCTTCGAATTACCCCCCTCGGGAATCAAAGGGGAGGCAACCGCCTCGGTTCACTGTAAGCATACCGCCTCGGAAAAGTTGGCCTACCTCTTCAGTCATCAGAGTCAACATCCTCTGATCCACAGAAGTGGCACCTTGGATCCCGAGCCTGCAGGAACTGCCATGAGCCGAAGGACTTGACACCCCGGCAGTATAGAAGCATCTAGAAGAGAAGACCGTTGAGATCTAACTGAATTACAGCCTGGCGATCTAGAAGCATCTAGAAGAAGTATGAGCTGTCAAGCTAACTAACTCCAGCTGGCATCCACGTGGCCTATTGGGAGCTAGGTTTCTAGCCTGCACGTGGTCTATTATGGGTGACTTGCTCCCCAAGCAACACCCCCACTGGAAGCTTATAAATAGTGGAGCTCACTGAGTTATCCCCAAGATCTAGATGATTGGTGAAGCCCTGCCTCTCCAGAAACTCATATTCCACCTGAAAATTGTAATCTCTTTGATCTGATAGTGATTTCATCTCCGATCTAGGAGATCCCCATGGTTTTCTCCTCGATTTTGGGGTTTCCACGTAAATCTTGTGTCGATCTCTCCTTTTCTTGAGTTTTTCTCTCTCGATTCTTCTCGATCTCATCTTGATTGGTCCCCAATTGAACTACAAATTCAATTGTTGACTTGAATCAAGGGTTCTATCTGATTCTTGCATTAACAATTTGGCGCCGTCCGTGGGGACGGTCGGGCGAGAAGCCATGATGACGACGAGAAGATCCAAGCAGAGTCAACCTCAAGAACAACGAATCCCAGCCTCAGGGGTCGTTCCGCCACCGCCAGTCGTTCCAGCGGCAGGAGATTCGCATCCACAAAGCCCTTCCCCAGTTCCTGATCCAGCACCCAGGATGGTGGAGATTCCAGAGGAGCGATATAGGTCAATGGAACGACAGATCGCGGATCTCACTCAGACGCTCCTTGCGGTGGAGAGACACGTTTCTTAGGGGGTGGCTCCAAATTACCATCATAGGCCGGTGGAGAGTCATGATCGATCGGCTGTGCACTCCCCACGTCACCGGGATCCATCTCCATGAAGAGGTAGGAGTCGAAACTCTTAGTCTAGAAGTTCCGATTCTATTCGCCCGAGGCGTCAACGACGCTCTCAGGCCCGGAATTCTCGGAGAAGGAGGCCGGATTCCTCTCCTGATGAATCGATATCTCCTGAGCCTCTCGGGAGAAGGCATAGATCCCGACATCTCTCACCCCAAGGACATTCCCAGGAACGCTCCTCGAGGCGTTCACCCTACCACCATCGTCGGGGGGATCACTCCCCAGGGCGGCACTCTCCCAACCACCCACAGATAAGGCATCAGCCGCCCGGGCGGCATCGATCCCCCGGAGCACCTTATCGCGACTATGGCGAATGGAGGGCGAGAACTTACTCCCGATCATCAAAATTATATTCTCCTTTTGTTAGAGAAATTTGGGAAGCTCCTTTCCCGAGGACTTCCGGACCCCGCATGTAAGATACTACATGCGGAACTACTGATCCACATGAGCACGTGGTGCGTTATTGTGCTGAGATCATGGATAATCACATTGATGATGCAGTTCTATGTCGTTCTTTCCCGAAGACACTTACAGACATCGCCCACGATTGGTTCTGAAGTCTCCCGCTGGGCTCGATATCCAGTTTCGACCAGCTGACTGACCTCTTCTTTTGATGGTTCACAAATTACCGAAGATAGAAGAGAAACCCTCTGATGCTCCTCAGGTGTAAACAATTCGAGGGCGAGAGTCTCCGAGATTACCTGGATCGCTTTAACAAAGAAGCCGCAGGGATGAGCGATCAGGATTCTATTATGGTAGTAGGGGCAGTGATGGATGGACTTCGGGAATGTCCATTCTTAGACTCTATTTCGGGGAATGTCCCCAGGAACTTATCCGAAGTGATGAGTAGAGCTCAGGAGTTCATCACCGTAGAGGAATTTAAAACTGGGCGGAGAGAGGAGGCCCTGTGGCGAGTTCGGGAATTCCAAAAGGAGGAGCCGAGGCGGGAAGAAAACAGGAGCTCCCGCCGCGGTGACCAGAGAGCCCGAAAAGATGACAGGCTTACCCGCTCGGACGATCGGAGACCTCGGGATCCTCCCCCACAACAAAGTCGAGCGAGGTATGAGAACTACACATCCCTCATTACTTCAAGGGAGAATGTTTTGATGCAAATCCAGAGCAAGAAAATTATGAAGCAACCTGAACCCATTAAAGAGTCTGGATCCATGAAGAAGAGCAAGAAGTGTTGTGCCTATCATCAAATTAGAGGCCACACATCAAGATCAAGGCCCCAAACTCATGGATGCAATTGAAGATCGAGTCAAGGCGGGGAAGCTTGACCAGTTTCTCCCCAAGAAGGCGGTTACGAAGGAAAGCCCACCATGAGGGCCCAAAGCCCCTCCTAACCCCGCAAATCTTGACATCAAGCTCTTCTTCATTGCTGGGGGCCCAGGCTGCGGAGGAGAGAGTTCTTCCTTGAGGAAACAATATGCCAAAATGGTTGCTTCGGTTCAGGAGACAGCCCCACTCAAGAGAAGCCGCCCTTCAGCTCCTATTACTTTCTCTGATGAAGACCTGTGTGGAGTTTATCAACCCCATGATGATGCCCTGGTGATAGCAGTTAAGGTTGGGGTCTTCACCATGTATCGGGTGCTGGTTGATACGGGGAGTTCGGCTGATATAATCTTCTGGGACTGTTTTGAAAAAATGAAGATCAGGAAGGAGAATCTAAAACATATTCGATCCTATCCAGTGGGTTTCGATGGAAACTCGCGTCACCCAAAAGGCATGATTACTCTCCCAATGACACTCGGTGCACCTCCTCGGACTGTTACTGCAATGATTGACTTTCTGGTTTTGAGATGTCCTTCCAGCTATAATGCTATAATGGGGAGACCATCACTCTGTAAGCTGGCTGCAGTACCGTCCCCCTATCACTAGAAACTGAAGTTCCAAACTGAGGAGGGCAGTGGAGAAATATGGGGTGACCAGGCTTCCTCTCGCCAATGCTATTCCACTCTCTTGAAGCATTAAACGGGAGAGTCGAGCCGAGCTGCTGAGACGCTAACCCTGGAGGAGCTTCAGCATGAAGATGTGGAAAGGGAAGCTCGACGCCCGGTTCCAGTGGAGGGGTTGAAAGAATACCCGCTGGATGACAAGTTTCCCGAGCGGACTGTTCACCTCGGGGAAGGGCCCGAGTTGAAGAGGCAAAGTGAGCTCCTCGCAATACTGAAGGACAATGCTGATGTCTTTGCCTGGTCTGCAGAGGAGATGCCTGGAGTTCCTCGGGACGTGATTGAGCATCAGCTTAATGCTGATCCTGCTGTAAAACCAGTTATCCAGAAAAAGAGGAACTATGCCCCAGATCGTCTTGCAGCTGCTGAAGAGGAGGTCGATAAGCTCCTCAAAGCAGAGTTCATTCGGGAGGTCCAATATCCCGAATGGCTCTGTAATGTAGTCATGGTCAAGAAATCCTCCGGGAAATGGAGAATGTGTGTAGATTTCACAAATCTTGATAAAGCTTATCCTAAAGACTACTACCCCCTACCTCTCATTGATAATCTGGTTGATTCTACTTCTGGATACGGGATGCTTAGCTTCTTGGATGCGTTCTCGGGGTATAATCAAATTTTGATGGCAAAATCTGATGAAGAGAAGACATCTTTCATCACCTCCCGTGACACTTATTGTTATAAAGTGATGCCTTTCGGATTGAAGAACGCGGGAGCCACATTCCAGAGATTGGTGAATAAAGTTTTTAAGAAGCAGATAGGGAGGAATGTTGAAGCTTATGTTGATGATATACTTGTGAAAAGTCTTTCTCCCGAAGAGCATGCCTCGGATTTGAGGGAAACGTTCGCAGCCTTGCGGTCTCATGGGATGAGCCTCAATCCTAGCAAGTGCGCGTTCGGGGTGAGATCTGGAAAGTTCCTCGGGTTCATGATTACACACAGAGGAATAGAAGAAAATCCCAAACAAATCCGAGCCATCATGGAGACCAGATCCCCGAGGACCATAAAGGAGATTCAAAGTTTGAATGGGAGATTGGCTGCCCTCGGAAGGTTTATTTCAAGATCTGGGGAGAAGAACCTTCCTTTCTTCCGAGCTCTCAGGAAAGCACCAAAAGTGGAGTGTACCGAAGAGTGTGAGTTAGCACTGAATCAACTGAAGGACTACTTACAGTCACCTGCTCTATTGGTGAAGCCGAAGCCTGGGGAAGAGTTGTTTTTGTATTTAGCTGTCACAGATTCAGTTGTGATTTCGGTCCTCACCAAGAAGGAAGGAGGAACCCAGTAACCAGTTTATTATACTAGTAAGGTGCTCAATGATACAGAATCGAGGTACCTCCCCCTCGAGAAGCTAGCTCTGGCCTTAGTAACATCTGCAAGGAAGTTGCGGCCATATTTTCAATCACATAAAATCAAAGTCCTCACAGATCAGCCATTGAAGCAAGTACTACACTCTCCCGAATCTTCTGGGCGATTAACCAAGTGGGTAATCGAGCTCGGGGAGTATGATATCAGCTACGAGCCGCGGACAATGATAAAGGCTCAGGTAGTTGCGGATTTCATTGCAGAACTTACAGTAATTGATCAGAAGTCTCTTACCCCACCAGAAGAATCAGAATTACAGGAGCACCCCACTCCTCAATGGGTTCTTTATACTGACGGATCTGCGAATACTGAGAGTTCTGGAGCTAGTGTTGTGTTGCGATCACCCTCG
This sequence comes from Dioscorea zingiberensis, assembly GCA_026586065.1. Classification (NCBI taxonomy): domain Eukaryota; kingdom Viridiplantae; phylum Streptophyta; class Magnoliopsida; order Dioscoreales; family Dioscoreaceae; genus Dioscorea; species Dioscorea zingiberensis. The sequence continues at coordinate 51,817,596 of CM048823.1, forward strand.
GGATGGAGCACCTCGACGATATTGAAATTTAATTTTAAAGCAACCAACAATGAGGCTGAATACGAGGCGATCATAGCTGGTCTGCAACTTGCCCGAGGCCTGGGGGTTCAGAATCTTGAAGCTAACACTGATTCACAATTGGTAGTTGGCCACATTACTAAGGAGTTCGAAGCTAGGGAGGAAAACATGCAGAAGTACAGAGACGTAGTTCGGAAGCTTATCGACAGTTTCCGAAACGTCCATATTAATAAAATCCCCAGAGAGGAGAATCTGGAGGCTGATTTCCTATCAAAATTGGCTACATCCAAAGCAGATGTGAAGCAGCCTGTTAACATTCAATATCTCCCTGCAAGAACTATCGAATGTAGACCAATGGAGGAGCTTCTCGATATCAGTTGTGGTGAGTACTGGATGGATCCAATATTGAATTATCTCCAGAATGACACACTCCCTTCTGATCCAAAGGAGGCTCGTCGGATAGTTGTTCGGGTGGCTCGTCACAGCATAATTGAAGGGCAACTTTTCAAAAGATCCTTCACCTTTCCATATTTGAAGTGACTGCGACCTTCCGAGGCGAGGTACGTTTTGCATGAAATCCATGGCGGAGAGACAGGCGACCACCTCGGGGGGAGAGCTCTGAGTCATAAGGTGGTTCGGCAGGGGTATTACTGGCCCACATTGGCTAAAGATGTTATTGAATTTGTTCAGAAGTACGATGCTTGCCAGCGCCATTCGAATGTCCAACGGCGCCCTTCAGCTCACTTGACTTCAATTGCGAGCGCGAGACCCTTCGCTTTGTGGGGAGTTGACATTCTAGGCCCGTTCTCAGTTGGAGTTCGGCAGTTGAAGTTCCTCATTGTGGCCATTGATTACTTCACGAAGTGGGTCGAGGCCGAGCCGTTGTCTTCAATCACTGAGAAAGCTTGTGAAGGATTTTTGTGGAGGTCGATTCTTTGTCGATTCGGGATCCCCGTAGCCTTCATTACCGACAACGGGCGTCAGTTCGACAATTCTGCTTTCAGATCATTCTGTGACAAATTCAATATTGAACACGGACTCACTTCAGTTACTCATCCGCAAGCAAATGGGCAAGTGGAAGTAACTAACCGGACCCTTCTCCATAGCTTGAAGACAAGAGTTATTAGTCATGGATCTTCTTGGGTTGAGGAAATTCCAGGAACTCTTTGGGTGTATCGGACCACAACCCGAACCCCAACTGGAGAGACCCCGTTCGCTCTTGTGTTCAGGACTGAAGCGGTAATTCCACCAGAGACAAGAATACCAACTCCCCGAACTCAAGTCTTCAGTCCTGGGGTGAATGAGGAGCGTCTTAGAGCGGAGCTTGATCTTTTGGAGGAAAAGCGGGATGAAGCAAATCTCAAAGCAGCTGCATATCGTCAGAGGGTGAAGCGTTTCTATGACAAGAAGGTGAAGCAAGTGACCTTCCAACTTGGGGATCTGGTATTAAGGGCGAACAAGTTTGATGGGAACAAAAGCAGAACGGGAAGCTGACTCTGAATTGGGAGGGCCCATATGTTATTCAAGGAATTGTGAGGCCTGGAACATATTGGCTTGTTAGGATGAATGGGAAAAAGTTGAAGCGCCCATATCATTCCGAACATCTTCGAAGGTACTATCAATAAAATTAGTCCTTCAATTACAATTTCTTAATAATTCCATATTGTTTGTTTCTATGAACACTTTCTTGCTTGCATGAGCCTCCTTCGGGAAATGACTTTAAGCGCTTCGATCGCTTGGTCATTATCCCTCCTCGGGAAATAGCTTTAAGTGCTTCGATCGCTTAGCTATTGTCCCCCTCCTCGGGAAATGGCTTTAAGCGCTTCAATCGCTTAGTTATTGTCCCCCTCTTCGGCAAAAGGCTTAAAGCGCCTCGATCGCTTAGCCTCATTCTTCCTCGGGAAATAGCTTTAAGCGCTTCGATCGCTTGGCTATTATCCCTCTCTTCGGGAGATGGCTTGAAGCGCTTTGATCGCTTAGCTATTGTCCCCCTCCTCGGGAAATGGCTTTAAGCGTTTCGATCGCTTAGCTATTGTTCCCCTCTTCGGCAAAAGGCTTAAAGTGCCTCGATCGCTTAGCTTCACTCTTCCTCGGGAAATAGCTTTAAGCGCTTCGATCGCTTGGCTATTGTCCCTCTCTTCGGGAGATGGCTTGAAGCGCTTCGATCGCTTGGCCAGTGTTCCCCCTCGGGAGATAGCTTTAGGCGTTTTGATCGCTTGGCTATTGTCCCACTCTTCGGCAAAAGGCTTGAAGCGCTTCGATCGCTTAGTCTCATCGCCCTTCCAAAAATAACTCGAAGTACCTCGATCGATCGGTTACGAGTCCCCTCAGGAAAAAGTTCTAAGCACTTCAATCGAATAACTATAATTCAACCTCGGGAAGCAGACATCGGGGACTTCACTCAAGACACAAACTCGAAACGCAACAAACTAGCACAGTGATTCAAAAACAAAAAGATCAATTCAAGAAGTCTTTACCCACAAAGAGTTTGAGCTACAATTCAAATCTGTTGCAGAAGACGAAATCAAGATAAAATCAAATAGACAGTCAGACTCGGGGGCTCCTTTTCCTTCAGCAGAGGAGACAGGAGGATCAACAGTAGCCACCACTGTCTCGGAACCCGCTTCCGTTGTTCCTTCATTGGCAACGCCTTCGGTACCAGCTCCTCCTTCCTCTCCCAACGAAGGATCTTCTACCCACTCATTCTCAGAATCAGCGGTGGGGTCTTCTCCAGCAAGATATTTGAGACCTCCTTTGTAAGTCAGTGTAGAGAAGTCTACTGGAAGAGTTTTCAGGGTTTCCTCGGGGACCACCTGCAAAACCAGCTCCCGAAGGACCCTAAAAGCGTCAGTACCTCCGGCGAGGAACCCGAGGTCATACCCTCCAGCCTTCTCGCTTTAGCAAATGGCTTCGGCCTCCTTGATTTGGTCGGAACAAAGAGCCAGGGTTTCCTGATGGGAAGCAACCTCCGAAGAGAGTCTCTTTTTCTCCGCCTCCAGTGAGACCAGGAGTCGGTTCGCCTCATTGAGAAGCATAGATTTGCTAGTAAAATCTTCTTGGAGCTTCTTGTTCTCCTCTGTTAGAGTTTTCACCTGCTCTCTGATCTGGACCAATTCTAAAGCCGTTTTACCATACGTTTCTGACTGATAGCTGCGCCCATTCCCCCCCCCCCCCCCCCCGCTAATTTGCATCTATCGTCCAAGGATCCTTGGGTCTTCAGCATCTCATCAGCAGCGGCTCTATATTTTCTTATTTCATCTTCTAGGGGTTTGACCTTCCCCTCCAACCTTGTCTTCTCATCAAGCAGTTTCTGACACTTTCTGCAGAAGAGTCCAGAGAAGCTTGAATCTTGTCTCTCTCCGCCTTCAAGGTGGAAAGATCATCCTTCAGCTTTTCATAATCTCCTTCCCGGAGAGAGAGCGCAAAACGGAGATCTCTTCTTTCTTCTAGCAGCTGAGCTGCTCTGTTAGAAAGGATGCGGTTCTGCATGTAGAAGGGATTGGAACAATGAGTTATTAAGAAGAAGAATCATGAAGAAATTCAGGACCAGCCAATACGTACTGAAATAGCAGTAATACGAAGATGAGCGGCAATCTCATCTTCTTCTAGTTTGTCGAGCCTTGCTTCAGAATCTTCGTTTCGAAGAAGCTCCAAGCTGAATGCCGCTGATTCGGGGTTGAAGAAAAGTCCCTTGAGTGGGTTCACCTTCATTCCCTCTGAACTGCTTGCGATCAGGGCTTTTTCCTTTTCCCCGGGTGTCGGATTCTCCTTCACGAGCGGGACAGGAGTTGTTCCCTCGGTAGGCTCTTCAATCCTTAACTATCCCCTTTTCGAGCGTCTGAGTGGAACAGATGGCTCAGGAACTGGATCGACAGCCTCCGGAACAGGGTGATCAGAAGACAATGCTTCGACAATGTTTCTTGCTGCATCATCCCGATTATGGAGCTTGGGAACAACAGACACATAAGGCACATTTGGAGCTGTGCGAACGCGAAAGCGCCTTGCCGAAATGGGCACAGCATCATCGTTGTCCACCTCTTCGATGGGTGTCAGCGTCGGGATCTCCTCGGTGATAGTGGTAGGGGGAGCTATGAGCGTGCCCACCTTCCTCACGACTCCTTTCCTTGCGGGTTCGCTTGGTCCAGTTGCAGGAGCTCCCGAACTCGGTCGAGAAGATTTGTCCCTTGCTTCGGGAATTGGGTTCGAACCCTGTCCTCCCGAGGCACCTCCCTTCTTCTGTGGAGGCTCTTCAGTCATTGTAGCCCAAGGACCTTCCTTTTTCTTCTTCCTTTCGAGCTTCGAAGTCCTCAGCTGAGCTTCTTTTGCCCTCACGGTGGACAATAAGTTCCCAGCAGCAGCTCGGGGATCAGTAGGCCTTTTCTCTGCAGAACAGATATAAGAATTCAGATTAACAATATAGCTGAGCTAGTGATTGGAAAGGGGACAAATTTCTGAACAAACTCTACCCAAGATAGTATAGAGGCCACTAGCTTCGAGGACATCAGAGGTAAGATAAGAGTCGACTCGGAGATCAGAACACTCTAAGAGTTTGTCGTACTCAACCTTCTCCTCATCATTGAGATCCCTCTTTTCCATTGGGTGAGATCTGGGGGTACCCCATTTGGTCCGGAAGGGGAAACCATCGGAGCTGGAAACAAAGAAATATTTGGATTTCCAGCCTTTCAATGAAGAGGGAACGGGTCCGAGGAAGCGACGGTTATGGCGAGCCCCGAAATAATACAAATCAGTGGATTTCTCCTGACTTAAGCCAAAATAAAACTTAAACCTATCTACTGTGGGTTCGATTCCACAATGAAGACAAACAATAACGAAACCACAGAGACATCTCCAGGAATTGGGAGCAAGTTGAGAAGGGCATACATCGAATTCCTTAAGGATGTCTACAAATAACTGGGGAAGGGGAAGCCTAAGTCCTCCAATTAGGGCTTCATAATAAATAGCGATTTCCCCTTCCTTTGACGGAGAACTGGCGCGTTCTGAGGGGCTAGGAATCCTATAAGTTAAGGAAGATGGGATTCCAGAAATACTATACTCTACAGTTATTGCATTAATTCGTTTGGCAGAAAGGAGGTTTGGATATTCACTCAAGCAAGCATTCGGGCCAGGGTTTTTGAATACAGTTTGAACTACTTCAGCCTCATGCTCGGGAGAAGAAACAGAAGAATCCACAGGCAAAGAAGGGGATCTCGTACCTGGAGCCATTGGGTCAGAACCTCGGAGAGAAGAAAAGAGTAGTTCTTGCTAGGGATGCAAGTGGGGCGGGTCAAACCCGTTACCATGGGGCCCGCCGAGCAACGTGCGGGTAATCCCGTTATTTTTACCACGGGGCCAGTGCGTAAATTTTATACCCGTGATACCGAATGCGGGTTAGGTATGGTAAATGTTGCCCATGCAGCGTATCCCGACGCACTGCTCGCAGTGCGGGCGGTATCCCCCTATCTACCCGCTCTGATGCTGAGGATACCAAGTAACCCGTTATATAAATAAATAAATATATATATATATATATATATATATATATATATATATATATATATATATATAATATTAATATATTTATGAATTGTCTTGTATGTACTCCATGTTTATTTGCTAATGGATCTGACACTTTTGGAACTTATAGTTAAATTATCCTGATATTAATTCTATACTCTATAGGCAGATAAATTATCCATATTTATATGATATCCAAATATCCAATCTAAGGCCCTTTGTGAATAGCCATAAAATATTTATATATTAAAAAGCAGTGCGGGTTAGCAGGGGATACCGCCACCCATGAGTAGCAGGTTGGGGATTACCGTTTGTTATGGCGGGGATACCCGACGGTATCGTATCCCGCGGACGGGGATAATTTTTTCCCCGTTAGCATAACGGGTAACGGGTCGGGGATTACCCGTTTGTTAACGGGGCGGGGATGGTAACGGCCGCCCCGTCCCCGACCCGCCCCGTTTGCATCCCTAGTTCTTGCGCAATCTACTTCAAATGTCAGGCGAGAGGAAGAAGACGATTGCAAATCTTTGGCGATTAGGCAGGAGATCTTTTTAAATAGAGCTTGATCGACGTTACGGTATCTAAACCGTCGTGATCCAGTTCAATGGTCCGGATCCCTTCGAGATGGAACGGATGATCTCAAACTCCCATTCAAATTCAGAAATCGTAAGGCCAAGATTGAAGCGCAGACTCAGAATCCAGCGGATGGACGCCACGTGTCGTCAATGATGGGACCGGCCGCCAAGTTGAGAGATCATCATTACTTGGAACGGCGCTCGTTTTTGGAAAGGCACAACGGCACACTAAAGAGCGCGACGCATTAAATGCGCCCTACCGCCAGGAGCAGTAAACTAATGCCACATCAGTTCGAGAAACCAGCCCCAAGTCAAACACTGCGTTATGGCCTCAGGCAATCGAAGATCGAATAAACCCCGATCCTCTGTATGCTTAGCTAACGCAAGCATACTTGGGGGGTGGGTGGCGTGGATCGAATGATGAGGGTAAAACCGAGGAGCCGGCATACACTTGACACGCGTGTATCGCATCCCCGCCCGTTGGTCCGACACAGTAATCCTCTCGGGACTCTCCTTCTTCGAATTACCCCCCTCGGGAATCAAAGGGGAGGCAACCGCCTCGGTTCACTGTAAGCATACCGCCTCGGGAAAGTTGGCCTACCTCTTCAGTCATCAGAGTCAATATCCTCTGATCCACAGAAGTGGCACCTTGGATCCCGAGCCCGCAGGAACCGCCATGAGCCGAAGGACTTGACACCCCGGCAATCTAGAAGCATCTAGAAGAGAAGACCGTTGAGATCTAACTGAATTACAGCCTGGCGATCTAGAAGCATCTAGAAGAAGTATGAGCTGTCAAGCTAACTAACTCCAGCTGGCATCCACATGGCCTATTGGGAGCTAGGTTTCTAGCCTGCACGTGGTTTATTATGGGTGACTTGCTCCCCAAGCAACACCCCCCACTGGAAGCCTATAAATAGGGGAGCTCACTGAGTTATCCCCAAGATCTGGATGATTGGCGAAGCCCTGCCTCTCCAGAAACTCATATTCCACCTGAAAATTATAATCTCTTTGATCTGATAGTGATTTCATCTCCGATCTAGGAGATCCCCGTGGTTTTCTCCCCGATTTTGGGGTTTCCACGTAAATCTTGTGTCGATCTCTCTTTTTCTCGAGTTTTTCTCTCTCGATTCTTCTTGATCTCATCTTGATTGGTCCTCAATTGAACTACAAATTCAATTGTTGACTTGAATCAAGGGTTCTATCCGATTCTTGCATCAACACAATGAAATATGAGATTATCTTCACAAATACATGCTTGTCCATGTAAGTGATGGCAGAGACAATGGCTTTATTTCTCAACCATTTATATTATGAAAGTAACAATATACACACTCTTGTTCAACAAGATTGTAAGACAATACTGAATCAATCAACTAGTCCTCTTCAATTATCTTGTAATTAATGTGTAAATCATAGAAGTCAAACAAATGTGTATACATCAATAAAGGTGCTATATCACAAGCAAATCAAACAGAATGTACAGCAATCTTATGAGTTTCACATGCTCAGATCTGAGACTCATCCAACATTTCACGGTCTAATTATATATTGAAATCTCTGAGTTTAACTTTGATAAATACAAATTCTGAAATACACATTCTTTAGGGCCAATACAGAAATGGCAGTACAAAGTTCACGTTCAGGGTATAGTTTACATCCAAAATCATCCAAAACTTGCAGGAAAAATCTTATATATAGTCCAAGAAGTACCAAAACAAAAAAAAAATAATAGCATGAAGAAGGTTTCTCCTTAAGAGGTGCATAGATATTTCTAATTGTGGGGTATTGCAGTTCAAGATAATGTAAGGAAATATAAAATAGATGAAAGAAAGGACCAAACATAACTTGAGAACTTGGAGGTCGAGGATTGGGCGATCAAGGAGGAAGCCACCGCCGAGACTTCCATTCGCACAACCCCTGTAGATCAAGCTATAGAGGTTGAAGATGTTGTTCTAAAAAACATAGTACAACATTTTGATTCAAGCACACGATTAATTTAGGGGTTGAAGATGTTGTTCCAATGTATTAAGATAATTCTAAATAAAAATATTAAAAAATTATTATTCAAGTAATTCTAAATTGAAGTTTTTTAAAAAACCATTTTCTTTGACAATTATTTTTTTCAAAAAAAAATATTGAACAAGACATTATTCATATGCATCCGTAAATTAAATATAATATCATAAATTAAACAACATAGGTAAAACATAAATGTTCTCAAAAGCAAGTAGGGAAACAAAAAAAGTACAACATTTGAGTCTTTGACACAACCACAAATAATGATGATAATCTTGAAAGTTCATAAAAGAGACATCTCCCTCATAATAATGTGTTTCACTTGTATTCCACAAAGGGTTGAAGACGTAGTTTCATTTGTGGATCATCCCACTCCAATGTATTCCACCATTCCTCGGTACAAGAGATAGAGATCTTGAGTGCAGACGAGAAAGGGAGCTTCTTTAGATTAGGACACTGTTTTCCCTTGATCCTTCTCAGAAAATCACAAACCAATTTGCCTGAGAAAACACTTGTTAACATTGGCAAATCAATCATGTACAACTGCTCCAATTTTGGGAGGATTACTATATCTAAGCCAGTTTCACATGAAATTATCTCCTTCATCCCGCGGCATCTCTTTACATCAATAATTCTGAGATTTTGAAGGTTGTCCTGCAATAAATCATATGGTATCAACGACTTTAATTGATGACAAAATGAAACATGCAGCTCCTCTAAGTTTCTAAAGGCTTCCTGCTGTGCTTTTTGTTTGCACAAGCCTTGAAAATTTAGAAGACTGTTTAAGTCAAGTCTCTGTAAGTTAGGAAAACCAATTTCTCCACCCTCATCAATCCACTCCATTGCATTGCACTGGATAATTTGCATACTCTGGCTGATACTGGGTAGCTTAACCCCACTCACACTCACGCTTTTGAAATCACAGTCCACCAAACACACCTCATTTGACTTATATCCACGTACTACATAGCGACTTCCACCAATTAAAAAATCACTTTTCTCCAAGTGCTCCCATCTACGAGACTCGGAATAGCTATTGAAGCTCCTCACATCTGAAAAGTCAGCTGATAATTCGGTCAAATTTTCTAAACTTATGATTTCTGCAACCGTGGCTTTATCTTTGTCATCTTCATTACTACATGGCCATCTCCACCCACTTGCTCCCATTAAAAGATGTTCAAGGTTGGTGAATTTTGAGAGTATCCCAGATGGAAAACTTCTCAATCTTTCTCCTCCAGAAATATCTAGATGTCTGAGTTTCACTAAGTTTTCCAACCCATGTGGTACTTCTTCAAGGGGTACATTGCGAAGATCCAGAACTCTTAGTTCATGAAGCTTAGCTAGTGAAGGAGGCAAACACTTGAGGCCGTGGCAGCCACGCAAGAGCAGCTCATGAAGGCTTGTCAGTTCAGAAAGTGCATCTGGAAGTGATTCTATATTTGTTGCTGCACAGAGGTTCAAGACTCTAAGTTTCACTAAGTTTTCCAACCCATGTGGTACTTCTTCAAGGGGTGCGCTGTCAAGATCCAGAACTCTTAGTTTATGAAGCTTAGCTAGTGAAGGCAAACACTTGAGCCTCCCGCAGTAACACAAGAGCAGCTCATGGAGGCTTGTCAGTTCAGAAAGTGCATCTGGAAGTGATTCTATATTTGTATCAGAGAGGTTCAGGACTTTGAGCTTGTCCATATATTTGAAGAATGTCTCCGATACGTTATTTAAACAATGATTCTGCTGTAGAAACAAAGTCAACAATTGGGGACAATTTGGTTGGCCATGTAATGTTTCTATCTTACTTTGCATCAATGAGACTCTCTCTAGGCTTTCTACCCATTCTTCCTCTTTAGGTAACTCTTCCAGCCATAATCCAGCTTTTACCATGAAGCGGGCCGATTCTCTTGTGATGATAATTGCTAGATCACGGATCAAGTCATGCATCCTTACACAATCTTCATCAAATAGTTTAGCAGTACTCTCTATCATGCATGCATCTTTGAGTTCCTTGAGAATAGCATGCCCCTTGTCTTTCTCCTTCTCCCTACTCCCAACCTCACCTATCAAACCTTCTGCTATCCAATGCTCAATCAACTCATTAGCTGGTATGCTATAATCCTCTGGATACAGAGCACAATACAAGAAACATTCACGAACCTCATCATTACTCAGCCGGTCGTAACTGAACTTCAACCTCTGAAAGACCTTTGTTTCGATGTCTTCAATCCCATAATTGCTTGCTGACTTCAGTTCCTCCAGTGCACTCCTCCAGACCTCCAACTGATTTGTTTTCCTCAAAGCACGCCCCGCCGTGATCAGGGCCAGTGGCAGCCCCCCACATTCGTCAGCTACCATTTTTGCAATTGGCTCTATTTCATGAGAAATGACATTCTCACCGCCAACTTTTTCTTTAAACAAACTCCAGGCTTCCTCCTCAAGAAGGCGTTCCACTTTGATGTTTCTTTGACTCTCCATTTTATTACAAACCTTGTTGGAGCGAGTGGTCCACACTATCGTAGAGCCATTTTGTTTATCGGGCTCAGGAATTCCCACCTCTTCGAGACAAATATCATCCCACATGTCATCAAAGAAGATTAGAAAGTTCTTCCTCCTTCTAAAAGCTGCATATAACGTCTTTGCTCTACCAGTTTCAGAGAGGCCACAGCCCAACTCTTTTGCAATCATGTCTTGTACCTGCCCCAAGTTTGGAGACCTTGAAACAGTCACCCAAATCACAATATCAAATCCTCCTGTTGCTTTCAGCTGATTGTGAATGTTTGTCATGATGGTTGTCTTGCCAACTCCGCCCATACCATACACTCCAATCTTACTCACTTCAGGATCCCTGATGCACTGTAAAATCTCAACCATCTTCCTTTCAGCTGTTCTGCCCTGTATGTCTGGTGCAGGCAAATTGTCCTGATTCTCAGGCAATGAAGCAGCAAACAAACCATCTGAAAATTGGCCACCCGCGAACAGACCTTTAACATCACTGATCAACTTCTCGATGCGCTTGCTTTGCTTCAACCGTGAGTAGCAATTGGGGCATAGTCCTCTCAGGCACATACCATTTTCATATTCTGTGTCCATGCTCTTGATAGCATTCACTAGCTTCTCCCACGTTTCCAACCAAAGTGTTACCTCTTCCTTCGGATTCTTACCATGCTGCAGACTGCCACTTTTCAGTTCATTATTGATATCATTTCCTCGTCTATTCAGACGATCTAATTCATTTTGCAAATTCTCTTTATTCTTTTTAAGTTTTCTGATATGGTTGTACTGTTTGCCCAGTGATGTGCACAAAGGGGGCCATAATGCACATGATAACAGCCCACCGAGAACCTCCATAACTAGGAGAAAAATACACGAATAAACCACATCACCATTCAGTTGGATCTTAATTTAAAAGCAATTAAAGTAGTTAATGAAGTCTAAAACAATAAAATTCATCTACAAAGGCAGATAGATGATAATTAATTAAGCTGCCTAGGATAGAGAATAAAGCATGTAATTTTTTTTTTTTTGACAAAGGCGACAAGTGCCAACCCGTCAAGGACGGGCACGCGACGAACGCACGTGCCCACACCTTGCAAGAGGCAAGGCTCGATCCCTCAATCGATCGCGGGGATCAAGGCCAACCTCTTAGCAAGAGAACCCGGTACCAATAGACCCAAGGGTCATTGGTAATAAAGCATGTAATTTGATAGTTAATTCTGGAGATTTATCATTGTTACTAAATAAATTGGAACTGGTACAATATGTAAATCAGAATCTAACTTATTTATTTTATTAGTTTTGCAGTGTGCCTGGGAAGAATTATAAGTAATCAATCATCAATAAACCTAGCTTCACACTTGATAAACCTTCTAAAACAGATGTGAAATGGGACAAGATGATGGTATGGTTTTAAATCTGTTTATCTTCAGAGAACACACACACAGACAACACAGACAAATAAATGATCAAGTGTACAGATCTTCTTACCATCTATCAGATTTTGCCTTGGCAGGTCACAGAGCCATCACAGTTTGATTTCAGTCCTGGAAAGAGGTTCATGGATTCCACTGTTTGAAGGGAAGATGTCCAAAATTAAACTACTATTGATAGGTGTGCTTGGAGTTTGAATGAATGTAAACCAGGAGATTCACTACTGTCACATACCTGAGAGTTTGAATTTTGTTGTCCAATATGAAATGTAGAAATAGTCTCTTGGATGTTGGATCCTTGAAAATCAAGTAAAGGATAAAGATTTCAGAATTTTACTTGTAGAGCATTGGTTACATTATATCATTTTTATAATTATTATCGAGCAAATAAAAATCATGAAATATTTGGTGAGTTGTCTAAACTTTCCTGGAAGAAGAAAGAGCAAAGAAAGCATACCTGAGATGAAACCAAGAATAAGAACTGGAAGATTGGAAATATTTGGTGAGATGTCAATCAAGTCCAAGATTTAGCTCGACTTTATTCTGCAATATATTTTGTCAACTAATTAAATACTTCTTCCATTAAATGAAGTTTGATGTTGTATTAGAATGTTGGATTTTGGTTGAGAATGCTACCTGTTTGATTTGTTCTTTATGCACTTGTGGGAAATTATCTATGAAACCTTCAGAATTTTATTTTTTTTGTTTTGTTTGTTTTGAAAGAACAATTGTTTCATTTAATTTGGGTTATGGATTATGGGTTAGTCTATGTTTGATCATCAAGAACTCGAAATTGAAATTAATTTTGAGCTCGAAATTGAAACTCGAGTTTAGCTCGAAAGCTCGAAATTTCGAGCCGGGCTATAATTTTTACCGAGTCGATCTTGAGTTGTTCACAAAGAACTTGATCGTATAACAGCCCTAATGGTATGGTTTTAAATCTTTTTATCTTCAGAAAACACACACACACACAAACACATATTCAATGATCAGTGTACAACTCTTCTAATTATCTATCAGATTTTGTCTTGGAAGCTCACGGAACCATTACAGTTGATTTCAGTTCATAGATTCCACTGTTTGAAGAGAAGATGTCCAAAATTAAACTACTATAGGTGTGCTTGGATTTTCTTGAAGTAATCAAGAAAATAGATAAACACAAATATATATATATATATATATATATATATATATATATATATATAATAGAGACCATAGATTACCAAAAAAAAATTAAAGAAAAGACTTATAACTAGCCTAGAATCAGAGATGAAAGCTGAATGCTGAAATGCCTGTGATTTGGAAGGTTGTTGCCCAGAAAGAGAAGATGAAGATCAAATGCCATACTGAATCATCTCTCTGAGGAAACTTCATACCATCTCTTCTTCTAGATCTGAAAGTTCAACCTTGTGGGGATGCCTAACAAAAGTCCTTAAAACTTTGGACTCAACAGAAGTAGGCCAGAAGATTAATTTTAAAATACATTTAGGTAGTGTTCATTTTGGAGGGCAATGTAAATCAAAATCTCTGAATTTCAAAAACTAGTGTTTGTTTAGAAAAATTAGATGTGATTTCAAAATATCTTGTAACTTCAAAATTCAATTACCTCGTACGAGGGATTTTGACTTGGGCCCACAAAATCCATGGCTTTGGATTTCAGCCTCACAGAGGTATTTGACTTGGGCCCACAAAACCATGGCTTTGGATTTCAGCCTCACATGCACTTACAAAATTCAGCCTCACATGCACAGCTGCATGTGAGGCTGAGGGTGAATTCTGAGATACCGTGGGCACTGTTCCCACGGTATACTACAGTATTTTGCCGTGATTAGGTACTAGAATGTTGTTTTTGGGTTCTAGTGTTTTGTTTTTCGGTTCAGAGTGGGTTCACAGCCGCCATTTGATGAACAGTAATGAACAGTGTCACCGGACCCGATATATAAAGCTTGGGACCTAATTCTAGTATTTGGTATAATACCGTGTGGGTACAACCACAGTACTGTAGAAGGCCCCGAGGCTGAGTGTATATTTGAAATAAATATATTTATATTTTTGAAATATATATATATTTATTTAAAAATATATAAATTTGAAATAAATATATTTATTTAAAAATAAATATATTTGAAATAATACATTATTTGTTGTAGTAATTATTTACAGGATGATTTTTTAAAAAAACTCAAAAATAAATATATTTAAAATAATATTTAAACTAAATATAATTATAAAGGGGTAGGTTTTTCAAACCCAAATTTTTAAATCTTTCCAACCAAACACAAAATTCTAAAATCTAGATTTACAGTTATTTCCAACTAAACACTAGTTTTTGTATGTGATGTATTTTGAAAATCAAATATTTTCAACTACATCGTGACTCTTACATCTAATCAAATACTAGTTTTTTTAAAAGAACAAGCCAACACACTCTCTAGAGTTAAAAGTTGTTTTTTATATGAAAGCTGTTTAGCTCCAAAGAACTATAAATTAACGGGGGAGAAAAAAGGAACTAAATTAATGGAGGGAAAAAAAAGAGAGGAAGAAGTTGATGAGAGATAGGAAGATGGTGGAGAGAAAACAGCAAGTGGTGGTTGTCATTCTCAGTCACTCTCTTATAATGTTGGGGCAATTGACCCTCTCACGCCAGCCTTCCTTTTTTGGCCTCCTTATCTCCATTTCCTTTTTTTTTCAATGCTTTTGTTCTATTTTTATGTCTAATAAATTATTATACGGTCCCCGATATAGTTTCATTTTTCTGGCAAATTCCTCTGACTTTCCAACTTCTTTGTCAGTTCCACCTTTTTGATATTTTTCCCACCAACTCCCACATGTCAGTGGACTGTTAGATTTTTTTTGAAAAATAATAAGACTACCCCTGTCTCTTTTGATTGTTTTGGCGGGAGATCTCACACCGAGTCACATCGTCGTCATCCTCGCCATAATGAAGGGTTGCTTGGCCAACAAGCTTCCTTGAGTTGAACATCTTCACCATTAGTTTTTTATTACTAAATAACATTCAACGTTTATTGTTGGAATTTTACTTATTCTGAAGCCTTTAATTTTTTTGAAGTTTGGCTTATACACCTAAGTGAATATCTTATCAAGATAGTCCTAAATTGAGTTTTTTAGAAAAACATTTTTTTGACAAATATTTTTTTTTAAATTATTTAATAAAGTTTTATTCATTCATGTCTGCAAATTAAATATAATAAAATTAATTAAACATACAACAACAAACATTAATATTCTCATTTAACAGCTATAAATGACTATATTTTAGAGTATTAAAGTTTTCTAAGTAAACTGAAAGTATTTATGTTTTTTAAGTAAACTTATTTAAGATATAGGTGGCATGAAATTTATGTGATTTTTATTTAAAATTTGTCTATTCATTTAACACAACCATATTTCGCTCTTACATAATAATATATTATGAAGAACAAGATATGCAGATGTGCGTTTGTATAGAGTTTTTTACTTGCCACTCCCTAAAAAAAAAACACATGTCACTCCATTATTTTTCACTTCATAAGATGTTTTATTTATGTTTTACTTGCTACTCTTTAGACCAAACTCTTATGTTTAAATATGATTTAATTGCAAAACCTAATGTAATATAGGATAATTTTTTTATTTTTTTTAAATATATGTCATTAAAAATTTTAAAAAAATAAATTAATATTTTTATTTTCTTAAAATTAAATATAAATTTATTTATAATTTTTTAATAAAATCAGAATTTACTTAACTCTTTTCAATATATTATTAATTTTTTTATCAGTCATAAATAAATATCAATAATGAAAAAACATTTTTTTGTTTTTATTTAATTTATTAAATAATTTAATAAATTAGGATTAGGAGTTAAGATTAGGTTTTTCATAACAAATAAATATTTTTATTATAATTAATATTAATTCAAAATCTTGGTCAACTTGGTTTGAAAACTTCCCCCCAAAACAAATTCAAAATATTAATTATCAATTAATATTTAAAAGTTATTACATTTGCAATAAATATTAAAAATCTATTAAAAACATATAAACTTAATATAAAATAATTATTTTTTGTTACAATTAATATTAATTAAAAATCTTGGTCAATAGGTTTTAAAACTTTCCCTCAAACAAAATTCAAATATCCCAAACCCAACCTTTTACCAACCTCGTCCCCATCCCAGCCTAACACCATGGAACATTCTGCAAATAATTACTTACCAACGTTAATTAACTCAACATATTAAGTTTATATTTTCTAAATCAAGAATAAATTAGGATTAGGAGTTAAGATTAGGTTTTTTATAACAAATTTAAAAATTATTAATTAATATTTTAATTGCATTACACTTGCAATAAATATTAAAAATCTATTAAAAATATAAACTTAAAATAAATTAATTCTTTTTACAATAAGTAATATAAATTTAAAATCTTGGTCAACTTGGGTTAAAAACTTCCCTAAAAATATTCAAAATATAAATTATTAATTAATATTTTAAAAGTTATCACACTTGCAATAAATATTAAAAAAAACTATAAACTTAATATAAATTAATTATTTTAAATACAATTAATATTAATTAAAACTATTGGTCAACTTGATTTAAAGGCTTACTTGAAACAAATTCAAATATCCAAACCCAACCTTACCAATGTCCTCCCCATCCCAACCTAACACCACTAACACCATTATGGGTTTCCATAATGATTCAACGATTGCTAAAATAAAGGGGAATTCTTGCAGCCTGCGAGGACCTATGTTTTGAGACAATGTAGATGGTAAACAATGAAATATGAGATTATCTTCACAAATACATGCTTGTCCATGTAAGTGATGGCAGAGACAATGGCTTTATTTCTCAACCATTTATATTATGAAAGTAACAATATACACACTCTTGTTCAACAAGATTGAAAGACAATACTGAATCAATCAACTAGTCCTCTTCAATTATCTTGTAATTAATATGTAAATCATAGAAGTCAAACAAATGTGTATACATCAATAAAGGTGCTAGTTTACAATCAAATCAAACAGAATGTACAGCAATCTTATGAGTTTCACATGCTCAGATCTGAGACTCATCCGACATTTCACGGTCTTATCACATATATATTGAAATCTCTGAGTTTAAGTTTGATAAATACCAAATTCTGAAATACACATTCTTTAGGGCCAATACAGAAATGGCAGTACAAAGTTCACATTCATGGTATAGTTTATATCCAAAATCATCCAAAACTTGCAGGAAAAATCTCATATATAGTCCAAGAAGTACCAAAACAAAAAAATAATAGCATGAAGAAGGTTTCTCCTTAAGAGGCGCATAGATATTTCTAACTGTGGAGCATTGCAGTTCTAGATAATGTAAGGAAAGATAAAATAGATGAAAGAAAGGACCAAACATAACTTGAGAACTTGGAGCAGGTTGAGGATTGGGCGATCAAGAAGGAAGCCACCGCCGAGACTTCCATTTGCGCATCCCTTGTAGATCAAGTTATACAGAGGTTGAAGATGTTGTTCTCAAAAACATAGTACAACATTTTGACTAAACCACACGATTAATTTAGGGGTTGAAGATGTTGTTCCAATGTATTAAGATAATTCTAAATAAAAAAATTATTAAAAAATTATTATTCAAGATAATTCTAAATTGAAGTTTTCTAAAAAAAATCATTTTCTTTGACAATTATTTTTTTCAAAAACAAAATATTGAACAAGACATTATTCATATGCATCCGTAAATTAAATATAATATAATAAATTAAACAACATAGGTAAAACATAAATGTTCTCAAAAACAAGTAGGGAAACAAACATGTTCTAAAAGACATGTACAACATTTGAGTCTTTGACACAACCACACATAAAATGAATAATCTTCAAAGTTCATAAGAGAGATATCTTTCTCATAATAATGTGTTTCACTTGTATTCCACAAAGGGTTGAAGACGTAGTTTCATTTGTGGATCATCCCATTCCATTGTATTCCACAATTCCTCGGTCCAATAGATCTTCTTGAGTGCGGGCGAGAAAGGGAGCTTCTTTAGATTAGGACACTGTATTCCTTCGATCTCACTCAGAGAATCACAAACCAGTTTGCTTGAGAAAACACTTGTTAACACTGGCAAATAACTCATGGACAAATACTCGAACTTTGAGAGGATTATTGTATCTAAGCCAGTTTCACATGAAATTATCTCCTTCATCCCCCAGCAGTGCGATACATCAATAATTTTGAGGTTTTGAAGGTTGTCCTGCAATAAATCATATGGTATCAACTGTTAGGGATATAGTTGATATGCCCTAGACCCAATCTCTTATGTAATAATTTGAACACATTTCAAACAATATGGTTTGATTAATATATGACATTGCCTTACTTTTGTTATCATATTAAGTGTTTAATATGATAAAGTCCTTGATTAAATTTAGAGACTTGTCATTATGATAGAGATCATAATAATGAGAGTCAAGTGTAAAATGATTTAATCTAAAATTGTTCTTGATCACAGGATCATTAAGAATAGGATATTAGTAATCCGGTTAGATCAATATATGTGTGACAGTCTTTATAAGATAAAGATTAGTTGATCTCATTGACTAAATCACATATATAGATGATGCATATGGAGATATGATCATTGAACTGACTCAATTGAGAATTCCTAATGGTTAATATTACCATAAACTGTCAATAGGATATTCTCTTGAAGAATGAGATATAATAGTTTCTTTGACCTGAGATTATCATAGTAATTAACAAGCTATTTATCATACTTTGATTCTAGACACCTATTGTCCTAGGATGATAGTTGAAAGGATATTGGGTATGATTAAATACTTGTAGAATTAATGATTGATCAAGAAGGAATCTGTCAACTCTTGGTAATGAGTTTGAGCTCTATGTTGTCATTATTTATAACGACTGAATTAAGACCTTGGCCTGGGCAATTGAATAAAGAAGAAAAGAGTTTCTTAAGTCATTCGTTGGCCGGTCAGTTATAATTGACATGAAACATAGTTGGCAACCTATTGGGATTTGACAGTTCAACCATATCCTAGGGTTGACCCGGAGCTTTATAGACAGAAGGAAAATATTACATTATTCTTCAACGGGTTCTTGAGAGTAATTGTATACTTCATGCTATCCGGTCGTTAAGGAGTGTTGCTAGACGCCAACCTTGATTAGTAAAGTAGTATGACTAATTTACTACCGGCTTAGTACTGAACCTATGGGGTCACACACTAACGAGTGTTCTAGTCTTTGCTATAGGATTAATTGTTTTATTATTTGATGATTAAATTAGATTATTTAATTTATCAAATAAATAAAATAAATTAGTCTAAATGGAATATTATTATATTCTTTACTAGCATAGAGAATATAATTAATATTAATGGACAAAATGAATAATGATTTGATGTGTTGGTTTTGGGAAAACCAAAAGGTCTTTAGAAGACCAAAGGGTTTTGGGAAAACCAAAAGCCACATGCACTTAATGGCTTTGGGAAAACCAAAGGGTTTTGGGAAAACCAAAAGCCACATGCACTTAATGGTTTTGGGAAACCCAAAAGGTATTGGGAAGCCCAAAAGCCTCATGGAAATGCCTATATATATGTAGGCTTGCATATGGGTTAAGACACAAAAAAGAGAGAAGAGATACAATCCATCAAGTGAGTTTTGAGAGTCAAAACTATTTGTTTCAATTTGTTCATCGATTCCATTTTGTCAAAGGGTTGATAGCAAAGGTTGGTCTCGGTGTGGATACGCATAGAGTCTTCGTATTATCGAAGAGGTTTAGAGAGAAAAAGGAATTCGCTTCCAAGGTATGTTTTAGATCCGATCTTTAACATGTTAGATAAATTTTAAATGCAAATAGATCTTCCATTGGATTATTTCGCCTTCCGCTGCGCGTTTTGAACACCGAATAATCCTACATCAACGACTTTAATGGATGACAATTTGAAACGTACAGCTCCTTTAAGTTTCTAAGGAACTCTTGCTGTGCTTTTTGTTTGCACAAGCCTTGAAAATTGAGAAGATTGCGTAAGTCAAGTCGTCGTAAGTTAGGAAAACCAATTTCTCCACCCTCTTCAATCCACTCCATTGCATTGCAATCAATAATTTGCAAACACTGGATGATACTGGGCAGCTTAACCCCACTTGCACTCACGCTTTTGAAATCACAGTCCACCAAACACATGTCATGTGACGTACGTCCACGTAGTACATAGTGATCACTTCTACCAATTAAAAAATCACTTTTCTCCAAGTGTTCCCATCTACGAGACTCGGAATAGCTATTGAAGCTCGTCACATCAGAAAAGTCAGCTGATATATATATATATATATATATATATATATATATATATATAATAGAGACCATAGATTACCAAAAAAAATAAAGAAAAGACTTATAACTTGCCTAGAATCAGAGATGAAAGCTGGATGCTGAAATGCCTGTGATTTGGAAGGTTGTTGCCCAGAAAGAGAAGATGGAGATCAAATGCCATACTGAATCATCTCTCTGAGGAAAAATCATCCCATCTCTTCTTCTCTGAAACTTCAACTGTGTGGAATGCCTAACAAAAGTCCTTTGGTCTATGGAGGCAACAGAAGTAGGTCAGAAGACTTATGACAGGGTACCCCACAAGGAGGGCAAAAACTTAAATGGAGCCTGCTCCACCTATCTTTAGGTGGAGCCGGCTCCATTTTAGCTCTTATAAAATATTTTAAGTATTTTCAACTGTATGGATGGGAAGATCATCGAAAAATAAGCTAGCATGTCAATTTTCATATAATTTGGTAACTGTTTGATCCTCCCACTTAACGGTTGAAATTCTAAAATTCTGAACCATTGAAATTTCTACAAAATTTCAACCATTAAGTGGGAGGACCAAAAAGTCACCAATTATATGAAAATGGACATACTAACTTATTTTTCGATGATCTTCCCATCCGTACAGTTAAAAATACTTAAAACATTTTCTAAGTATCAAAATGGAGCCGGCTCCACCTAGAGATGCATGGAGCCGGCTCCATGTAAGTTTTCCTCCACAATGAGTTGTCTCAATTATTTTTTATAAAAGCTGTCTCAATTATTAAAGCACTTACACCGCAAACCTCCAATTGCCAGGGCTAGAATTGCCATGGCAATTCACACATCAAAAAAAAACTTCCACCCCAAACCTTCAATTGCCATGGCAATCACTATTTATAAATATTTTTTTTATATTTTGAGTTAGTTAATGACATTAATTAAAACAAAGCAAAGCAAATACATTAATTAAAATTTAAAGAAAGCACATTAATTAAACATGATAATCTAAACAAGTAGGAAGACAAACATCTAATCAAACCAATCCGTTGTATGATCTTCATCCACATTGCTAGGGGTGCCTTCATTCATGTTACTAGGGGTGGCTTCATTAAAAAGGCTTTTTCTCCTCAAAATTTCCATACTTTCTGCTTTCCAAAACTTTTTCCTATCAGGAGAAAATGTCGAACAATCCATGGCCATAACCTCCCGATCCATTTGATCTTGTTGTAGTTGACGGGCATACTCTTTATCCTTTTGGAGTGTCTCAAATCTCAATCTTTCAAATGCATTTTTTTCTTTATTTCTTTCAAGGTTGAGTTTACCCGTTGTGGCTAATTCCTCAAGATATTTAGCCATATCCAGATTAAATGAACCGGCAGCTTGCTTCAACTTCTTTCTTCCTGTCGGTCTAGCCACTCCACCAGATTGTGACGCCCTCCTACGTACGAATGGTGATGTTGTGGCAGCATCAGTTGGTGTCCCCTCATCACTAGGGGAATTAAATGTTGTTGGCTCTTGGGATGTTGGCGCCCATTCAGTCGGTGTAACGTGTTCAGGTTGAAATTATTGGATAATCATGAAGCGTGGATACCTCTTAACAACTTCCCAACATTGAAAATGAGCGAATTCTTTCTTGGCAGTAGCATTGTACCACGTTGTGCTTGCATTTGGTAATACAAATAAGTAAATTAAGTAAGTATATATTTTTAAAAAAATTAAATTATAATTTTAAATATTTAATTAAATAAATTAAATTTAAAAAATACCTCATCCCCAAGATTGGTGCCACTTTGATAATTTTCTGATGCTTTCTTCAAAGCATCCCTCCAATATCCTAGCGATTTATTCAACACTTTCCATCTACTAGACATACTCATTTCCGTGCGAGGAGAATTCACCGCATTCGATATGAATTTTTCGTGGATGAGGCTCCACATTCTTGCATTTTTCATTTCATTCTCCGTCAAAGGATTATGGGCAACTTCTCCCCAACATTGACACAATATCTTCGGCGGTGGACCACGAGCTACCCAAAGACGCCATTGAAATTCCCGAATATAAAGAAAAAAACAATAAGAATGTAGAGAGAATTTTTGTTGAGATGAATGTGTGAGGAGTTATGGAATTGTGTTTGGTATTTATAGAAAATTTTTTTTTGAATTTTTACTATTTATTTTATTTTATTAAAAATCTGGCCGTTAGAATGTATCCGTTGCTTTTTTTAATAAAATAATTTAAAATAGATCCGTTAATAATTGTTTTATTATAAAAAAAATGGTGGGCCCCACAAAATTAGATTCCATTTGCCCGGTTGAGCGCTCGGTTGGGTGGGTCCCGCACCTTACCCGGGCGATCAATCACGTGCTGTAATTTTTTTTTATCAAAAGGGCTGTAACTGACTTTTGCCCGGGCAATTCATGCCGCGGTGAAAGTGCTCTTTGGATGAAAAGTTTCACATGGTAAAACTTTAAACTCTTCTGTGATGTTTTTTTTTTTTTTTTTTTGGTAATATGAGCAGCAAACAACTAAAAAATCAAGGACGTGCACAAGCCTTACCGGAACAGACATGAGGGTAGGCCACAACACACATAGGCACGAAGACCACCAGTCATAACCACTACTCACACTCCTAAAAATATACCCTCACCTGAAGCTGAGTTTTCTTTATCATAGGAATTCTTTCGGGGATCGAGATATACTGCAAGGTTTTGGGTGTTGTGGCCTATGCTAAAGAGTTTGGGGTGTTATTGTGGGAGCCATTTATGCAAGGGGATTGATAGATTTGTCATTGGACAAAAGTGTGTGAAAAAATATGATATTTTTTATTTTTGTTTTTCTATTATTTTTTTAAATCTAGGCTTTGTGGTTCCCTCAATTTATTTAAGGTTGATTTGTTAATATTGATTTCATTTTTTTTTGAAATTGAAGTATAATTAATTGAATTAATATATACCAGTAAAATCATCACATTATTCAAGGATTTAAAAAAAAAATCCTGAGCAATAAAAAAAGTCATTGGCTAGTAAGTAGTAATACACTCTTCCCATCATATAAGTTGACTACTTTATAAAATTATATTAAAAAAACTTGAATATATGATTAAAATTAAATCAGTGCACAAAAAATTAAAAATATTGTTGAGGTCAAACAAAAAAAAAAAATATTTAGAGCAACTTCATTATTAGTCCCTCTACTATTTGGATATTATTCATCTTTTTTCCCTATACACACAAAACCCTATTTACACTAACTCCCCACACAAGGACCCTAGGGGGAAAGATAAATAGTAACAAGGGACTTATAAAGAATAAGTTTACTATTGAGGGATGAATAGTTAATTAACTAAAATATTTATGGTAATATAATATTATACGTTAGTTAGAAATGGACAGGACATAAATCTTTTTTAACCCTTTTTCAAAGTTTTTTTAAAATTAAAAAAAAAATAACTTCTCCCATTAAAATAGATGTGATTTGTCTATTTTATATATAACAAAAAAACTACCAATCACTATCAGATGAAAGGAATACTTCAAATTATAAAATGTTTGGTGAGCATCATAATATTCAACAGATGGCGGAAACCAACCCATTCAAATTCAAAGGCAGATCAAAGTTAAGGAGAAAAACATCATCAATGCTCATAT
Organism: Dioscorea zingiberensis; assembly: GCA_026586065.1. NCBI lineage: Eukaryota > Viridiplantae > Streptophyta > Magnoliopsida > Dioscoreales > Dioscoreaceae > Dioscorea > Dioscorea zingiberensis. The sequence continues at coordinate 51,841,607 of CM048823.1, forward strand.
GTTGGTCGTTGACGTGTCGTGATATGATTAATGGAAAGGAGTAAATCATTGGTAGGAAGGGGACCAAGGGGCACGTGCGGCGAGGTTCCTATATAAGGATGGCAATGGGGCAGGCAGGGGGTGGGGCAGGGGGTGGGGCAGACCTCTACCACCACCGCCCCGCCCAAATGTCACGGGACGTGGGGCGAGCCGCGAGGCAGGCGAGGCGAGGCGCGGGGCACCAATATACACATGCGAATCATAAAATGAAGAGAAATTTACCGATTAAACTCGAATAAAATAAACTTAATGGCAATGTAAAAGCAATTTGATATACAAGCTTAAGAGAAGAGTGGGAAAGCAGCCTCCAAAGTCCAAAGACTTCAAACAAAGCTTCATTGTAAACCCTAAAATTATATAATCTAATATATATAAGGGTATTTTTATATTTTTTTTTTAGCTGGGCGGGACGGGACGTATTTTAAGGGATCTTTATCATACCCTGCCCCGTCCCGTATTTCTCCGTCCAATCAGGCCGGATCGGGTCAGAAACCATGGATCGGATCTCGTATTGCCATCCCTATTCCCAGACCATAAGAAACCAAAAATATGTACAAACCTAACGAATATGCATGGTTGTTAGACCCGGCCCGGCCTGGCCGGTTGAACCGAAAAAATCGGGAACCGGGTGGGGGACCAAGACAAGTAGGCCCCAGGGGGGGTAGTTGGCGCTACTGTAATAGACCAGGCTTGGACCGAAATCGGGTGACGGGCAATCCGGTAAATTTTTTTTTTATTATTTTTTTTTATTTTTATTTTTGCAATGAAAAGTGGGGAAAAAACATGGATCAACAAAAATCATTGGAGCACGGGGAGCCTGAACTCGAATTCGACATTCGTAGCGCATGACGCCAGCCGCATGAGTTTTGGATTTCCAAGTCGATCCAAATTCGACAGGCTTTCAAAAAGTTGTATTTGTATACTTGAGTAACTATGGTTATATTTTAATTGTGTATTGTAATACTTTTGACTAATTTGTTTTGTTTAATGTGTTTGTTTTGAATATGGACTAAATATAAATATCAAATTTAGTTAATCAATTATATTTATTATTATTATTATTATTTTATTTTATATCATATTTTATATAAATTATATTTTAATATTTTATTATTGACCAGTTGAACCCCAGTTGAACCCTTGATCCCTGACCCCTGGGTTTGGCTGAGTCAATACCCCGAATCGGGTCTGACTGTTGAAGATTGAGAGGAAATCAACTGAAAATCAGCTTGAAGACCTTGAAGATTGATTGGAAATCAGCTGAAAATCAGCTTGATTGAAGATCTTGAAGATTGAAGATTTTCTTGATTGGAGGATTCCTTAGTTAGAGGATTTCTTTAAATTATTTGAAATATTTCAGATTATGTAATTTTCTTTCCTTATTTTCATTGTTAAGTGAAGTTCTATAAATTGTAATGAATTGCTCCAAGTGAGTATGGAAGTCTGAAATTATGAAATGAAATAAAAGACTTTCAATATGTAGTTGTTTCATCTTGTCTGTTAGTCGTTTCTTTGTTGCAACTTTCTGTGCAACTTAACTCCTGTTTTATTTCTCTTATGCATTGAGTCGCTTACGTATTCTACAACTTTTACGTGCAACTTTCAAATACGGTATCGTGAGCCGAAGGTTTAATTCCTATCCTAGCTGCTGAATCATCACGCCCAACGTGATGGCATCCTCCAACGACATGTCAGAATCATCCCAAAGAAGATCGGTTCCTGTTATTATCCAATCTGAAGAGAGAAACTCTCTCATTCGGTGTAAACCAAAGCCACCTGCAGAAATTGAAGATGGCTATGAAGTCTGGAGCTGCAGCTGTTGTTGCAACAGATGTTACAACAGATTTTGCAACACAGGCCCAACTCACAACCGGGAAGATCGTCAACGGAAAACGGTGACGATTGGCCGTGGTATTAGACGAGGCAAGCTATACTATTCGAATTTGGTGTCAGCTGTCTCAAATCGAATCTTCTTAAATTAGCCGGAAATCGGCTTGAATGAATTAGCTGGAAATCAGCTTGAACAAATTAGCCGGAAATCGGCTTGAATGAATTAGCCGGAAATCGGCTTGAATGAATTAGCCGGAAATCGGCTTGAATGATTCTTAAATTAGCCGGAAATCGGCTTGAATAAATCTTCTCCAATTAGCTGGAGATCGGCTTAGACAAGTTGGTGATATCTACGCACCAACTTGAGGGGGAGTGTTGAAGATTGAGAGGAAATCAACTGAAAATCAGCTTGAAGACCTTGAAGATTGATTGGAAATCAGCTGAAAATCAGCTTGATTGAAGATCTTGAAGATTGAAGATTTTCTTGATTGGAGGATTCCTTAGTTAGAGGATTTCTTTAAATTATTTGAAATATTTCAGATTATGTAATTTTCTTTCCTTATTTTCATTGTTAGGTGAAGTTCTATAAATTGTAATGAATTGCTCCAAGTGAGTATGGAAGTCCAAATTATGAAATGAAATAAAAGGCTTTCAACATGTAGTTGTTTCATGCTTGTTTGTTAGTTTTTCATTTGCAACTTTCTCGCAACTTAACTCATTTTCTTTCTCATGCATTTCTACGTTTTACGTATTCTGACTTTCTATGCAACTTTCAACACTGACAACCTTGCGAATATGAGGACATGATCCGCACACACAAGCGTTGAGACCACCCGTCGTAGCCACCGCTCACTCCAAAAAATATATCCTAAGACCTCTGGGTTGTTAGAATTTTTATTTTTGCGAGACCCAAACACTAATAGACTATTTGGAGGCGGGATCACGAGTTGCTGGCACGTGTAAATCATGTCCATACGTGGCTAATCATCGGCCATGGATTGCAGTCACGTGAGAACAGTATTGCGCTTGGTACGATACTAATGAAAAGAGCACGTGGTCCTTCAATGTTGATAATATCTTCCGATTTATTAGTGTGTGCACCGCTGGTGTTGCCCCGTGAACAGCATCATTCACTTCAAATCACCTCGAGATCCGTGCAACAAAAATACACACAGTATATGTATATATATATATGATTTCTTAACAATTTTACAAAATATTATTTTAACTAATAAAATATAAGAACCGTGGAACATAAAAAATTGGTAAGATATAACCCGATGGTTCTAAATTGTTTAGATTTTAAGAAAAACATTTTCTTTGACAATTATTTTTTTAAAAAATTTATTGAATAAAGCTTTATTCATACATGTTTGCAAATTAAATATAATAAAATAAATTAAACATATGACAACAACATAAATGTTAGTGCAAATTGATTTGGTTGGCAATATTTAACACAAGTCCACTTGGTCAACAAAGTCATGTTCAAGCGGATGTTGTAGCTTCTGTCAGTGCTTCAGTCGGGCCATGTTGCAATCAAAGTTACAACTAAGTTGCAACAGCTAAATGTTGAAGTAGTCCAATTTAGTAGCTGCGGAGATTATGACGATACTAAAAGAGGAAGGCGACATCTTAGGCATGTCCCGCATCTACTGAAGACCCTGCTGGATATTGACGGTGGGGCGAGAGAAAAACCTTGAGGGGAAAGGTTGGAGAATGCCGGCAATATTGAGGGGATAGGGTGCTGATGTTTGTTGAGTGTGTATGAGTGTTACTTGTTTGTACACATTTTGTTTCATCCTCTTTTAGTCGATTTTCATCTCCGAGTATGGCCTCTTAGATGTAGGCTTTGTAGCCGAACTGGGTTACCAACTTTTGTGTCCCCTTTCTTGTGTGGTTTTGTTTTTGCTTGTGTGTGAATGTTCTTGTTATTATCTTCTCAACATTCTGTGAGTAGTGAGTTGCAATCTGTGTTGCAACACATCATATAACAGGCAGACAACCTGACAGAACTTTCAATAAATATTCACAAAAGCGAAGTACAACATTTATTTGACACAATTACGCATGATTCTTTTATGGGTTCAAGACGTTCCAAGTAGAGGTGTGAAACGACCATGTGTTCACAGCCGTGTGACCCGCAGGCCAGCAAGCCTGATACACTCTGGGTCATGCGAGGCACGGCCCAAATCTGTTCTCGTGCTGGGCCAACTCCTCACGGCCCGTGGGTCGGCAAAGCATGTGGCCCGCGCAGGTCGTGCTGACCCATCACGCTTCTAGATCATAGTCAGTGTTTTTAAACCCGGACCGACAAATCCGAGAACCGAGCAACAATATGGTCCGAATTTCAACCAGGCCCGTCTAGGTTGAGGATTTTAAAAGGGATATATATTTATATATTAGAGCACATATATATATTTAAATAAAGTTATATATAGACTTTTTTATGATGTGATTCGATCTAATAGAAATGGGTCATCCAACTCGACCGACTCGTGACTCGATTGTGAGGCCAGTTCATTTTCCGGTCCGGTTTTAAAAACATTGATCTTAATCATGCAGAAAAAATTATTCACCAATGTTTTGGAAGATATCTTTACATTCCTTGAAACTATATATTTTTTTTTTTTGATGAAGTGGATAAACCACATTTTATTTAATAATTAACTTGATAGGAAATCAGTACATTGCTCATACAGCACAAACGTAAGTAAAGAAAAACATCGTTCCAACACATGCTGCTGTATGAGATGTTGCCTCCTCTATGCGTCAAACCACCTTGTTTGTTCAAGGCATGTCCCGAGTGAGAGGTGTATCGTCCTCAAACGCGTCACCGCCACCGCCCTCAGCATCCCATCCTGGCGTACTCGAAGAGAATTCAAGGCTCCGCTTCACCAGGTTCCCCGCAGCTTCCAATTTGAGCCGCTTTGCTGGAGGAGCTGCATTCAACCAAAAGATAGTAAGGAAAGTGATATCACGAATGAGTCTTAAGCAAACACGTTGTTTGTCTTGGAAGCATCGTCTATTCCTTTCCCCCCAAATGCTCCAGGTGGTTGCCATTACTATGAGCTCCCATCCTTCCCAAAGGGTATTGTCTACCCCTGGGGATGTTGCCCTAGCTCCCCAGAGTTCCGGCGTCCCACCACCTATTGTCCGTACCCCAAACAGGTTCGAAAAGTGGTTCCATATTTGTATTGTGAAGGGACATGAGAGCAGCAAATGTGTAACTGTTTCCTCTTCTGTATCACATAAATAACATGTTGTACGTTCCCCTCTCCAGTTTCGCTTGTGCAGGTTTTCGAGGGTAAGGAGCTTGTTCTCCCTTGCCAACCATGCAAAGAGTTTGACCTTTAGAGGGCGGAGTTGGTTCCAAAATCGGATCTTGAGATCACTTCGAGTACCCCCGTCAATTCTGAAGTGATACAGGGACTTCACAGAGAAACTTTTATTTGATGTGAGTTTCCATTCCCTAGAGTCCATCGTGGGATTTGTGGTTGGTTCCAGAATTGCCTGCTTAATCATGTCGAGACCACCTTGCTCCCCATAGTTGAGAGGTCCCGTTTTAAGTATCGGGTTGCCCCTTTGTAATTGGAGTCTTGCTTCTTGGATGGTCAGGTGAGATTTGACGGATAACTCCTTTAGACCCGGGTATAAGTTGCATAGGGCCAGCCCGTCCCACCAATTGTCCATCCAGAGGTTTGTTGTTTCTCCCATTCCTGGGTGGACCCTCATGTTTGCCAATGTTGGCGAGACTTCTCGGCAGATTCCTTTCCAGAAGGGGGAAGCTCTATTCGGGGGTGGTTTGTGAGGGTCGATATACCCCCTTCTGGAATAGATGTCCTGAAAAATCTTCTGACAGATTCCTGCTCTGCCCGTGAGGATCCTCCACCACCATTTACCTAGCAGTGCCCCGTTAAAGCTTCTAAGGTTCAGAATGCCCCAACCTCCATTCTCTTTCGGTCTGCATAGTCTATTCCAGTTAACAAGGTGGTAGCTTCGTGTCTCCTTATCCACACCCCTCCATAAGAAATCTTTTCTGATTGCATCTATTTTTTGGATAACCCACTCTGGAAGGCGATATGCTGCCATCCAGTGGATTGGTATTGTGGAGATGACTGAGTTCAGCATTGTGAGTCGGCCCCCCATTGACAAGAGTTTCCCCTTCCAGGACCCCAGCTTACCCCTGATCTTCTCTATAAGTACGTTCCAATCTTCTCTTCGCGGTCGTCCTCCAGTCAACGGGATCCCCAAGTATCTTACCGGTAGGTTGGCCACCATGCAATTCAGGGATAGGGCCAGGTTTTGTGTGTGTTGTTCCGATGACTTGATCGGGATTACAACACTTTTTGTGTAATTGATCTTCAGTCCCGATAGTCCCTCGAACGGGTAGAAAATGAGTTTCAGGATTCGGGCCTCCTCCAGTCCTCCCGAGCAGAAGATCAGGATGTCATCTGCATATTGCAAAGACGTAACTGTCGTCTCCCCATTAGACCCGATTGGGATTCCTCGATAGATGTTGGATCTGACAGCTTCTGACAGCATTGTGGGTAGCACATCCATCGCTAGTACGAAGAGTAGCGGGGATAGGGGGTCGCCTTCTCTTAGACCTCTTCTACATCTGACATAGCCCGCCGGCGTTCCATTGATTAGGAATTTTGCTTTGGAAGTACTTAGAAGGGAACTAATCCATGACCGCCATTTTGGTCCGAACCCCCTGGCCTGGAGGATTTCCATGAGATAGTCCCAATCTACCATATCAAAGGCCTTTTCCAAGTCGATCTTGATGATCGCCCCACCACTGTCCCCCCCCTTCATTTTGTGTATAAGTTCCTCTGCTGCTATTATATTATCATGGATCATTCTCCCTTGGATGAAGGCCGTTTGGGAATCATCTACTAGTTCTCCCAGGACCCCCTTGAGTCGATTGGCTAGAACTTTGGAAATGATCTTGACGGAACAGTTGATCAAACTGATCGGCCTGTAGTCCTGTATAGCCTCCGGAGAGTTATTTTTTGGGATTAGGAGAATATGTGCCCAATTTAGGCGTTCCAGATTGGCCGTGCCCTGGTAGAAATCGTCAAAAAGCCTCAGAATGTCTTCCTTAATGATATTCCACCCTTGTTGGTAGAAGGTCATAGGGAATCCATCCGGCCCTGGAGCTTTGTCCGCTCCTAGCTCTTTGACTGCCATTCTAATTTCATCTTCCCGGAAAGGCTGCTCCAGGTGAACCAAGTTCACCGCCCGTCTGTGTGCGAACAGGCGATCCCAGGTGGTTTTGTACCTCATCTCCTGTTCGGTCCCAAACAGGGCAGTGAAGTGTGTGGAAATGGCTTCGGTGATCCTTGTTGGGTCCGTTATGATGTGATCGTCAACCCGGAGTTGGTTAATCCTATTTATGTTCCTTCTCTGGCTGGCCATGGTGTGGAAAAATTTTGTGTTCTGATCCCCGTGTTGTAGCCAGCTAACCCGAGATCGCAGTCGCCAGTAAGCTTCCTCATCAGAAATGATTCTTTCATATTCGCTCCTGTGGGTCACTTCCTGATTTAGCTCCGTCTCTGAGAGGTCTCTTATTTCTTTATATTGATCCAGTGTTTTAATGGCCTCAAAGATGAGCCTCTTCCTTTCCATCTTCTGGTTTAGAGTTTCCTTCTTCCATCGGATTAGCTTGTCCTTGGTGAGTTTTAGTTTTTTGGCCATTATGAATGTTCCATCCCCGGATAGTGAATGTTCCTGCCAATGCGTCTTGATCATCTCCCAGAAGCCCTCTTCCTTGGCCCACTCCCTGTTAAACCGGAATGGAGCCGGGTGTGGGGTGTGCGTCCCGCATTCTAGACACAATGGTGCGTGGTCCGATCTTACTCTGGGTAGTGCCGTTTGCCATAAGCGTGGGTATTCTAGAACCCATTCAGTAGAAAGGAGGAATCTGTCCAACCTAGCAAAGGCCGGGGATGCACGCCCATTGGTCCATGTGTACCTTCTTCCCGAGAGAGGGGGATCAACGAGAAGGAGATCTTGTATCATCCTTTCGAAGTCATCCCTCTCCCTTGGCCCATGTGAGGACGAAGTGGACTCCTCTCTCCTGCGGGTGGTGTTGAAGTCTCCACAAATCATCCATAGGCCTTCCCATCTTCCCCTTATATCTCTGAGCTCGTTCCAACAGGATTCTTTTAGGGACGGGTTGCATGGTGCGTAAACTGTGGTTACCATTCTTGAGGATTCTACATTGTCCTTTGCAATTAGGATAACTGTGATTGCATACTGACCCTGGAACATGCTGTGGAGGTTGAAATTAGAGTTGTTCCAGCCGATGCAGCAACCTCCTCTTGTATTTTCCGCCGAAAGTTCTACGTATTTGTCAAACATGGTTCCCCCGATGGTTCTCCAGATACTATTGCTTATTTTTTCCAACTTGGTCTCTTGGAGGCAACATACATATGCTTTATGGGTGGCAAGGAGATCTCGTACTAGGTACCGTTTTTTTCTTTTACCTAGTCCTCTTACGTTCCAGGAGATTACTTTCATGGGGAAACTTGTGCGGGCCCGGTTTCTTGGTTATTGTTCCATTCCCTTCCTCGCACCTTTTCCTTCTCTCTTAGGTGTTGGATGTATAGAGCTTTGTGCACTCCCGATGTGCCCAGATCTATCCCTGCCTTTCGTGCGTTGTCCAAGAGGTCCCTGTCATTCCAATCACCAAGAGTTAGGGAATTAGGATTGTGTAGAGGAGTATTACCTTTTGATTGGGCCTTCCTCTTAGATGTGGGTGGTGCGATGAAGCCTTCCCTTTCCAGTCTCTCGGTCATCAACTTCCGGGCCCTGCGACTCCGGCTGGTTGCTTCCTTGGTGGGGTCCACCGCTACTTCTTGTGTTGCCTGGTTGTTTTGCCTTTGGTAGTTGTTGGGATCACCCGTTAATCCATCCCCTAGAAATATCTGACCAATGGATCCAGTGCCTGCCTTTATGCCCTCCCATGTTGTGTTTGCCATGAAGGTCCATGAACCTTGTATGCATCTCCAAGCATAATTGGAAAGATCTATGTCCGGATGCGGGCCAGGTACGACGGTCTCTTTTCCTTTGTCCTTGCTAGGAGAATGTAGAGGCATGTTTGGTCTCACCTCGAGTGTTAGGATTTCCTTTTGGCCAGGGGCCTTGGCCACAACGAGGTTGTGCAACGGGCTTTTTATAGGTGGGCTTGTCAGCTCCATGATACTTGTCCCTGGACTTACAGTGTTGTCTCCATCTTGGATCTCATCATTAGGTTGGTGGCTAGGGCTCTCATCATGATTGCTTCCTTCCCTATCCGATTGAGGGTTCCACAGTGATTGGAATTCAAGTTCGATTTCCTTTTCTAGAGTTGGGTCCAAATAAGCATTATCAGAGTCAATCTCCACGTCATCTGTAACCTCAGGCCTGGAGTAAATCATAATTGCCTTGGTTGGATTCACATTAATTTTATCTCTAGATAGTTCAAGTTCATTATCAAGTTCATTGCTCAATTGATCAGGTGCATCACAGCTATCCACCTGTCTGTGTGAAAACGGATCAGAGGGCTCTCTTTGCGCCACCTTTGCTTGCTGATGGGGTGCATGGTCTTCTCCTGATTGAGCCATGTGTCCCTTTGTTAAAATCCTGGCCTTTTGATTTGGTGTGATTGATCCTGATGCATGCGAACCAATCACGTGAACTGCGCTGGTTCCTTCCACGCACATGGGTTCCGCCTCCCTCCGAATCCTCGGACCCGGGAAACCGTGCCCGTCCGAGGTTGCATGCGAGCCCCTGGTTTCCACGTTACTCCCCCCTGTTCTTTGACCACCGAGTGGACCCTTCCCCCTTGCCACCTCCACGTGGCTCCTCTCATCTACATGCTTTTTGTTTTTTTTTGTTTTGTTCTTTTAAAACTTCGCCCATTTTTTGTTTTTCACTGGCCACGTCTCCATCACCTCTCCGCCGTACACTGGACGCCTCCATGCCGCTGATAGCGTGTTTCAGCTTTGCTCCGTACCCATCGAGCCTTGTTCCCCCATTTGGTGTCCCGTGGTCAATATCCGTTGGTTTGTTTGGATGCCTCTCCGTCGACCGCTGCTCACCGTCGGTTGCTTTTGTTCTTCCCCCATCTTCTCTGGTTTTCACCGTCGACTGGGTCCACGGAAGCGGTGTTTGGCCAGCTTCTAACTCCGTTCTCACCACATACTTCCGTCGCAGGATGTTGCAGTGGATGGTTACCGGGAATCTTCTTCCCCGACGGATTCTCACCATTGCCCGCAAGTGGCCGACGAATCGCGCTCCATGGATCGCTAGATGCACGAGTTCCCCGATTGGTTTTAAAATCCTTGCCACCGTATCTATCTTCCTTCCGAAGGTGGGGAGGCCTTTACCGACAATCCATCGGATCTCCTCGTCGAGCTTTTCCGATGGGTCACTGTCCATCTTCCATGGTTCATACCGGACAGAGAAGTCCGGGAAGGTTATCTCGCCCCGCCTCTCCATCTCCCTAGCCACCGATTCCGAAGGCCAGTGAATCAGTATCCTCCCGTCTTCATAGAGTTCAGAGCTCCAGTCAAGCTTCGGTTCGAACAGCTCCGCTGTCGCGGCCGTCACCTTCAAGGATTCTCCCAGGCCCTTGAAAGTTTTTACCACCGTCGCGACGGAACATCGCCGGAGCTCTTCCCTCTCCGCAAGCACGATGGAATCCATAGACAGGGAGACATGATGTTTCTCCTCCGCCTCTGATGTTGGAGTTCCTTGGCCTTCCCTCTGACCGCTTCCCGCCTGAGCGCCCTGGTGGTGCTCAGCCCTTGGGTTTGGTCGGGTTGCCGTCTGGCTCCCGCCGCGAGGCTGGTTAGTACCCAGCTCCGACGGGGGCATCGGGCACTTCCTCTCCCGGTGGCCAGGCCGTTCGCAGCGGCGACACACCTCCACTCGTCGGCATTCGCTCTTGAGGTGTCCCGGTTGGCGGCACCGGCCGCATACTTCGATCACTCCACTGGAGGTCCTCTTCCTGGGCGGCGAGTGACGACTGCGCCGGTGGCTGTACTCGTCTGGAACGTATCCCGAGCGTTCCCCGGTCGGGGAGTGCCGTCTCTTCTTGCGATGAACCTTCTCCCATGGCCGTTCGTTCTCCTCGTGCCGCGCCTCCATCTGTACCACTGGTTCATGGGCATCTCTTTGCGGGGACTCCTTCCCGGTGAGCACCTCCACGTACGAGGGGCTCCGTCGACTTCGCTCAATCTCCATCTCCATCTCCCTTCTACTGTGTCCTCCCCTGGCTGGAGCTTCGGGCATCGCCGTTCGTTGATGGTCGCCTAGGCGCTGCCGCCGGTCTTCCCCTCCTTGTGTGTCAACGGCGCGTGGCGTTTGAGTCCGGGACCCCTCCACAGGTTGCGGTGGCTCCACCTTTCTCTTCCAGACCCTTCCCATAGCTTCTGTGACTAAATCTGCTTCAGTTGTTGTTCGCCGCCATGCCTCCGCCGGACGTCGTGAATCGCGCCTCCAGACTCACCAACGCTTATAAGAGTTTGTTTTCATGACTTGAACCTGTATTCCTTGAAACTATAAAAGGAAAGAAATCATACAAAATAATTGTTGACCTCACCAAGGCTAATGAAACCCTACCAGATGGGATGAGATTCTTAAAACTGGAGACTTCCCCGCACTCAATTAGTTAATATCAGTGGCATGCATCCAATACCATTTCTTGTAACTTCTATGCTTTCACAAACAATTATAATGTAAAAAATCTTCAAAACACTATAAGAACACTAGCTCCAGGATCTATTAATATAAAAGAAACGTACTAAAAAAACAAGCGGACACAAGATTGTCTTCGATGGTTTTGCCGTGGGATACAAGCTCGGGTTCGTCCATAGACCGTAATGCTGCTGATCACCATACTTGTCACTACCAACGACGGAGACACCCTTGTAGTATTGCTCCCATCGCCGCCACCGATCGACGTTCTTGTTGCCGCCGCCAATAACGGAGCCACTCTTGTGGTATTGCTCCCGTCGCCGTCATTAATGACGGAGCCATTCTTGTGGTCTTGCTCCCATTCACAAGCCAAAATATAGAGTAGGAACTAATTTTTTTGTAGAAAACAATTGATGTATTAAACAATCAAAACGTATCAATGTACACAGCCTAATGGTAGAAGTCTACAACTTTAGAATCAAAACATGTTAAAACTTCGAGATGACAAAAATCTTCTAGAATGTCTTCCCAATTCTAGAATTTAATATCTCAATTATTAAATAACTTATCAAATAAAAATTATTTTTAGAACATATGAAAATATTTATTAACCACAAAGACAAGGTTGTGCTCAAAAGACCCATAAGGTTTCGATGAAGATTTAAGGATTGCTAAAATAAAGGGGAATACTTGCAGCCTGCAAGGACCTATGTTTTGGGGCATATTTGCAGAGCACAACCTATTATACATTTTAGACACAGTTACAAATCCAACCACACTGGTTTGAATCAAACAAAAACCTAATACATGATTGTCCCATGTAAGAGATGGCGGAGACAATGGCTTTATTTCTCAACCATTTATATTATGAAAGTAACAATATACACAATACTGTTCAACAAGATTGAAAGACAATACTGAATCAATCAACTAGTCTTCTTCAATTATCTTGTAATTAATATGTAAACCATAGAAGTCAAACAAATATGTATACATCAATAAAGGTGCTAGTTCACAAGCAAATCAAACAGAATGTACAGCAATCTTATGAGTTTCACATGATCAGATCTGAGACTCATCCAACATTTCACGGTCTAATTACGTATACATTGAAATTTCTGAGTTTAAGTTTGATAAATACCAAATTCTGAAATACACATTCTTTAGGGCCAATACAGAAATGGCAGTACAAAGTTAATGTTCAGGGTATAGTTTACATCCAAAATCATCCAAAACTTTGAAGTTCCAAACATTGCAGAAAAAATCTCATATATGGTCGAAGAAGTATCAAAACAAAAGAATAATAGCATGAAGAAGGTTTCTCCTTAAGGGGCGCATAGATATTTCTAACCGTGGAGAATTGCAGTTCAAGATAATGTAAAGATAGCTAAAATAGCTGAAAAAGGACCAAAAGTACCTTGAGAATGGGTACTTCCTTTGTGAATGGGTCTTCCTACATTCCTATTATTCTCCTGTAAATATCCAAGAAAATATGAAAAAATGAAATAAGGATCAGATCAAGAAAGGATCATGAAAGAATCAAAAATATATATGAGATACAATAGGTTGGGTTAATACCTTCAAGTCTGATAGAGCCTATCAGTTTACAAGAGCCTGCTAAATTTAAGGAGGAACTGGACAAAAATTTCACTAATAGAAGAGATGAAATGAGCATAAGGGTTGTTGAACATTCGAGAGGTTCAGCTCTCTCCCACCAAATTCCACTCAATTTCTTCCACTCCTTGATTCCCCTTCCCCCCGCCCCCTTTATACAGACTGACCCTTCAAAAGACTACAGATTTCACCCACTCTACAGACTCAACAAACTGACTCTTCAACCAAAACAAACTCAGTCAGCTGCCCAAAATGAACCCAGCTCAGCCTAGTCACCCGTTGTGTCATCTCAGCATCAAGCCACGCGCCTAGCCCGCCTTGCATAAGTAAAACGACAAGGTGGCTTATCAACACTTCCCGCCCACAAAGACACCTTGTCCTCAAGGTGAAATGCAGGAAACTGCTCCTGAATCAGTTCATATGGCTCCCACGTTGCCTTATGGGCCGGTAGCCCCCTCTATTGAATCAAAACTTCCATGTGGTGCCCTGGCCCCCCTTTGCCTTGGCGGAGCCCCAGTAAGGTCTCAGGTTGGGTCAGCATCTGCAAATCTTCAGTTAATTCCTATGGCAAACTAGGGGTTGCTGAAGCATTGCCTATCACTTTCTTAAGCTGAGAGACATGAAAAACTGGATGGATCACCGCCCCTGGAGGCAGCTCTAACCTATAAGCTACCACACCCACACGAGCCAACATCGGAAAAGGTCCGAAGAACCGTGGCCCCAACTTGGCAAATGGCCTCTTGGCCTCTGAGCTCTGTTGATACGGACGCAGCTTCACATACACCATATCTCCCACTTCCATGTGCACCTTGCGGCGATGAGAGTTAGCTATTGCCTTCATCTTCGCCTGTGCTCTTTGTAAGTGATGTTTGAGAACATCCAGCATAGTATCACGCTCCACCAACAACTTGTCAACCTCTGAACATATGGTTGTCCCTTGTTCAAACCGAAGTAGGACCGGAGGAGATCTGCCGTAACCAGCCTGAAACGGGGTACAGTTGGTGGTCGTATGAAATAACGTATTATACAAATATTCCGCCCATGACAGCCATCGAGCCCACAACCGGGGGTAGGCACATGTCAAACAGAGTAAGTTTCCAAGCAACGGTTAACCACCTCGGACTGCCCATCGGTTTGGGGATGGTAGGCGGTGTTGTGCTTCAATGCAGTCCCCTGTAGCTTGAAAAGTTCGGACCAAAAGCGACTCATGAACACCTTGTCTCGATCAGAGACAATAGACTTCGGGATTCCATGGAGTCTCACAACTTCCTTCACAAAAACAATAGCTACACTCGGGGCTGTGTATGGGTGCCGAAGGCCAATGAAATGGGAGTTCTTGGATAGCCGGTCCACCACGACGAGGATGGTGTCAAGTCCGTCCGAACGGGGGAGAGCTTCAATGAAATCCATCGAGAGATCTTCCCACACTTGCGAGGGTATAGGGAGTGGTTGTAGGAGGCCTGCAGGAGAGAGCATCGAATACTTTTGTTGTTGGCAAACCTCGCAGTGACTAACATGACGATGTACATCCCCTTTCATCCCCTCCCAATAGAATTGGCTGGAAATCCTCTTCCAAGTCTTCAGAATGCCCGAGTGACCCCCAATGCTCCCATCATGGTATTCGCGCACAATGGTCCCCACCAAAGGAGAGAGCTTCGGAATCACCACCCGCTGCTTGTACCATAACCGACCTTGTACCAAAGCGAAGCCCGGCTTGGAGGAAGGATCCACTTCTAGCGCTTCAATCACTGAGCGCAGTTCTGCATCAGATCTCACCTGGTTGTCCAAGTCATTAAAGTCTACAATACGGGGAACTGTCAGTGCTAGCAACTTCACCCTTATTACCACTCTCGACAACGCATCAGCCACCTTGTTTTCCAGGCCTGGTTTGTATTGGATCTCAAAGTCGAAACGGAGCAGTTTGGTCATCCATCGCTGATACTCCGGGCTGACCTCTCGCTACTCTAGAAAGAATTTCAGACTTCGTTGGTCAGTTCTTACAACGAAGTGTCGCCCCAACAAGTAATGTCGCCACTTCTGGACTGCCCACACCACAGCCATCAGCTCGCGTTCATAGGCCGACCACTCCCAAGAGCGCCCTGGAATAGCTCGGCTAAAATATGCTACAGGTCATTGATGTTGCATAAGGACAGCACCCACACCGTGCCCCGACGCATCAGTTTCCACTATAAAAGGAACTGTGAAGTCAGGAAGAGCCAATACCGAGATAGTAGTCATAGCATTCTTCAGGGATTGGAAGGCATCTTCTGCCTGGTCCGACCAACGGAAGTTATCCTTCTTCAACTGATCCGTAAAAGGCCATGCCAAGCTGTCGTACCCCTTCACGAACCGGCGATCGTACCCCATCAATCCTAGAAATCCCCGAAGTTCTTTAATAGTTCGCGGTCTAGGCCACTGTACCATTGCTGCAATCTTGGATGTATCAGCCTATACCCCTTCCTTTGAGACCACGTGACCGAGGAACTCCAAGCTCTCCTGCCCAAAAACACATTTTTTTTTCCATTAACATACAATTTGTTATTCGACAGGGTCCGTAACACTTGTTCCAAATGCACATAGTGATCGTCCACACTACAGATGTAGACAAGGATATCATCAAAGAATACCAAGACATGTTTTCGGAGGGAATTCTGAAAAATGTTATTCATAAGGGCCTGAAATGTTACCGGTGCGTTGGTGAGGCCGAAAGGCATTACCAAGAATTCGTAGTGCCCTGTAGGTGTACGGAAAACAATCTTGGCCACATCCTCCTGCCTTACCCGTATTTGGTGATACCCGGACTTGAGATCCAATTTTGAGAAAATAACTGCGCCATGAAGCCATCTAATAGTTCGTCGATCACCGGAATAGGAAACTTATCCTGCACAGTAACTCGATTCAACGCCCGGTAGTCGACACAGAAACGCCAACTACTATCCTTCTTCCTCACCAAAAGGACTGGGTTGGAATATGGACTCACACTGGGTTGAATTATGCTAGCATCCAACATCTCCCTAACCAACCTTTCCATCTTTGCCTTCTGACTTTGTGGATAACGATATGGGCGAACATTCACTGGGCCTGTCCCAAGTGTCAGAGTGATTGCATGATCGCGAGACCGAGTCGGTGGTAGCCCCGCTACCCAGTCAAACACTCGCGGGAATCGAGCCAAGACGCTTTGAACACCCTGTGGAACCTCCTGAATCTTGTCGGGTTGCGCCACCGCCAAATTACAGAATTCCAAGAGGAATCCTTCACCTTCCTCACGGAATGCCGCCTCCAAAGTCTTTAATGACACTCGCGAAATGCAGAGCCCCGGGTCCGCTTGGATGGAAACCTTCTCACCCCCTAGCCGAAAGCACATGCGCCGCTCTTTCCAATTCACCTGCATCCCCCCAATCGACGCCAACCATTTCATACCCAAAATTACATCTGCGTTGCCTAGCTCCAAAGGGAGAAAATCCTCCACCACTTCTACATTCTGCAGAGTGAGAACCACACCCTTACACACGCCAGCTCCCTTAACTGTCAGCCCGATCCCCATAAGAACACTGTAGTCGACCGTCTTCGACTGTTGTAACCCCAGCTGGTCTACTAACTCCATTGAGATGAAATTATGAAAAGCTCCACTGTCAATCAAAATCACCACGTAACGCTTGGCGATCGTCCCCTTGACCTTCATAGTCTGCGGGTTGGAGAGCCCCTCCACCGAGTTGATCGTCAGCTCCACCATTTCGGCCAGCTGGGGCTCCGACGACCGCTCCATCTCATCATCTTCTCCCACTTGGCCGGTTGCGGAATCCTCCCCGGTATCATCAGCAACTACCAAGACCTGGAGCTCTTTGTTGATAAGCATTCAAATGAGCATATTTACATACCATATATATACTAATTTTCATGTCAAATGCAATGATTTGTAGCCTGCCGGTACTTAAAATGCTTCATATTTTGTAAACAGGGCATAAATAGGCCACCCCGACGAAAAGGAAGCATTTATCAACAAAATGAAGAACAAACGAAGACATTTTGAAGTAAATAGGGGTGAACGGCCTTGTGAACGGCCGTTCACACCTGGGCACAAAGGCAGGCACAAAGAGAGTGTGAACGGCCTTGTGAATGGTCGTTCATCTGCCGGTTCAGAGCAAGCTGTGAGGTAAACAGGCTGATGAACCGCCAGTTCACCTGCCGGTTCAGAGCAAGCTATGAGGTGAACGGGGTGATGAACGGCCGGTTGACCTGCCGGTTCAGAGCAGGCTGTGAGCTGAACGGACCATGAAATGTGCCGTTCACGAGGCTGTTCATCGTAACTTTTGCAGTTTCATGAGCCCAATCAAGGGCAATGTTGTAATTTTTTTTAGTGGAGCCCTAATTCATGGGTATAAATAGTTAAGTATGAGAGTTGAGAGGAAGGTTGGCTTGGGAGAGGGGCTAGAGGAGAGATTAGGACTTGGGGGTCATCACCCCCAAATCTTGATAGTAGAGAACCCTTGGAGTTGCAAGCATTGGAGGTAATGGTGTTCTCCATTAATCTTTCATTGTTTTGTAAGCTGTTCCATTTTGGTTTGAGTTCCCCTTTCATGGGGAACTAATCTATTGGTACTTGGGTATGTTGAACTTTTGGATTGAGCATTAATAGCATTGAATGTTTATGACGATTTGTTGGTACCTTCTTGAATGTCTAATGAATGTTATGTATTGATTGTAATTTCATCACTAGAAATTACTTGTGTGCAATACAAGGGCTAGAGCTAGCGCCTCCTTGTATTAGGAACTTGCTTCATTAGGAGTTTCATGAGTATACCGAGGAATCGGGTACTAGAAGGGCGAACGACTCTTTCATACGAATTCACCCCCATGATTCTTCCAATATACATAAATTTCCTTGAGCCTCATATCAAGTCCTAGGAGACTAGTCATCCAACCACCTTGGAAGAGGGGTTGGGTGTAATTTAGAAATTATCCCTTGAGCTTCATATCAAGTCCTTGGAGACTAGTTATCCAATCACCTTGGAAGAGGGATTGGATATAATTTAGGGACTATTGGCACAAGAAGTACCAACGTTGATTCATAAACATCTTTGCTTATCTTTAGAATTGAAATCCAAAAGGGATACATACCCAAGTATCCTCTCTTGCCATCGATTCACCCCAAATCAACTCTCAATTTTCAATTCTTATTTGCAATCCTTAGTAGCTCTTTAGTTTCGACAACCAAACCCCCCCCCCCCCAAATTACCATTTAGACCAGGTTAGTAAAGCTTGGTTTACACTTAGCAATCTCTATTCCCTGTGGTTCGACATCCGACTTCCATAGTCCACTTTATTACTTGACCACGACCCGTATACTTGCGGAAAACACACCCATCATTTGTTCTTACAGCAGTGGCTAACGAAGTACTTCTCGCAACGAAAACAGAGGCCCTTCTCCCGTCATTGTTGGAGTTCTGAGTCTGACATCCTGCGAAACTGAGAAAAGGAGCTCTGACCAGGCCAATTCGCTGATGATTACTGGGTTCTCTGGCTTGCAGGGGGCGGTAGAGTGGGGTTAGGGCGTGAGAAGGAAAAGGAGCGTAATGACTTACTTGAGTCTGTGGGGGTTGACGAAGTCCAAGCTTGTTGAGTTGCAACTGGGTCCCGCCCCGTATTTTCGAAATTAACCCTCCGCTGAGATGATAAAATTAGGTTTCAATCCTCCACCAACTGAGCTCGTGTCATCAAGCGGTCGAGCGGCTCTGGTTGGTACATCCGAATCTTTACCCGAGATCTTGGGTCGAAGCCCGTTGACGAATGTGCTCTCGAAGACGTGGGGTGACACGTCCTCTACTGTTGCAGCCAGAGATTCAAAAGTCATCGGTATTCTCGGACCGTACCCGACTGTTGGATAGACAGGAATCAATCCAGTGCTCATCCATCTTGGGAGGAATGGAAGCGGTTGAGAAGCTTGCCCTTGAGCTCCGCCCAGGCGCCAAAAGGACGCCGGCCATCTTCCCACTGGAACCAAGCGAGGGCTTCACCTTCCAGGCAGATCGCCACCACATACAACCTCTCATCCTCTGTCAGACGATTTACGGCGAAGTACCTCTCCACCTGAAATATCCACCCCTCCGGATTCACGCCTTCAAATAGGGGCATCTCCAAACGTCGCACACTCAAATCTCCCCTTGGAGGTGCCTTGTGGACGACATCTCCAGCCGTTGGAGGTAGATCGGGAGTGTCCACTCCAAACATCGCCTGCCCTTTCGTCATATCTCCACCGCCGCCAGGAACACCTGTGCTGCCTGAACGCTCGCCAACTGAGACCCTTCCGGTCGTGGCGCCTCCATACGCTATAGAGCCTGATCCACGCGGTCAAGGATGGCGACTTTATCCATCAACCATGCCAGGTTCTACTCGATGGAGCTCAATCGCTGGAGATCAGAACGCGTTGTCTCTACCTGCTCTTCTACTACAACAAGACGGGGTTCCAAATGTTTGGCCATACACAGGATCACTCTCTGATACCAAATTGATAGAGCCTATCAGTTTACAAGAGCCTGCTAAATTTAAGGAGGAACTGGACAGAAATTTCACTAATAGAAGAGATGAAATGAGCATAAGGGTTGCTGAACATTCGAGAGGATCAGCTCTCTCCCACTAAATTCCACTCAATTTTTTCCACACCTTGATTCCCCTTTTTTCCCCCCTTTATACAGAAAGACCCTTTAAAAGACTACAGATTTCACCAACTCTGCAGACTCAACAAATTGACTCTTCAACCAAAACAAACTCAATCAGCTGCCCAAAATGAACCCAGCTCAGCCTAGTCACCCATTGTGTCATCTCAGCATCAAGCCACACGCCTAGCCCGCCTTGCATAAGTAAAACGACAAGGTGGCTTATCAAAGTCATACTTAATAAATTTCAAGTTATACTCAACAATTGGGTTCAAGTCACGCACAACAGAGTTTTAAGTCTTCTTCTCTAAGCCAATAATTTGTCTTTAACATGTAACTCCAACAGAGTTCAAGTTTTCTTTTCCAAACCACTAATTTACCTCTAGCCAGCTCTAAACAACTAATTCCAAAACTCTCTTAACATAAATGATTATTGAAACCAATACATTGGAATCACAAACAAGGGTTTATTCCACCGAAAATTAACACAAAAAAAGAAAATATCATATGAAGAAGAACCAAATCCTAGCTGATGAAAAAAGCCGAATAACTAAACAAAAGAAGAGAACCACAAAACGGTGGGATAAGATGATTTCACAAAGGAAGGATGACGGTAACTCTTCACGACTGCATGGCACAAATGGCGGGAGAGAGGAGATTTGAAATCAGACTTGTTCAAAAAACCATCGACGAGTGGGTAAACTGGATATACATATAACAAAATAGAAGTTGTGGTCAACCTTAATCCGGCCCTGTCCGTTGCCAAATACGTGCTTTCACCTCCTCCAATTAATCAATGAGCTATTTTTTAATTAGTGAAGTTTTGGTTTTGAAATATCCACTAATTAAAAAAATAGCTCATTGATTTATTGGATGAGGGGAAGGCACATGTCAGACATGAGACAGGACCAAATCAGGGATGAAACCTCCATCGATCATATGACTTTTTTTTTAAATATTACAATTTTTTTTTAATTTACCAAAATGCGCATTTTATAAAAAATGCTTGCATGTGCGCATCATGCGCATTTTGGTAATTGATGCATAAAATGTGCATTTTGGTAAATAAAAAAAAATCTCATCATGTTATATATGTATCTATTTTACCGGGTTAATTACATAAATGATCCCTCAACTTTGGGCCGATTTCACTTTCGTCCCTCAACTTAAAATCGTAACAAAACAGTCCCCCAACTTTCAAGACGTAACAAAGTGGTCCCCCGAAGCCGATTGCCGGTTGGAACGCTACCGACGCTGGCGGTACCACCGAAGTCACGCCGCATCCAGAAAGCTGATATGGACGATTCATTCAATTTGAGAGTTAAAATATCTTGATTGAATCAGAACCGTCCATTCAATTTAGCCCAAATTGAATGGACGGTTCAAATTACTTGAGTTTCATTTGAAACCCTAATTGCTCCTGAACGCCGCCAGCTACAGTAAGGAACCCTCGCCGTCTCCATCTCCTCCTCCGACGATCACATCAGACTCTCACCTCCTCTGTAATGGGAGACAACAAGGAAATCAAGAAAAAGGAGAAGAAAAATTGGGAAGGAACCCTCGCCGAATTCCAATTTTAGGGTTTCAGTTATCGGGCTGTGAGTGTTCTTCGATTAGAATTGGGAAACTCTTCACCATATGTATTTTCATTCATTGATTTCTGTTGTTGTGTTTGCAAACATCTGATTTAGGGTTTTGATCCCCGGCGGTAAAGAAGAATTGGGGATTAGTTGAAGAATCGATGGATTGATAGTCCTGCAACGGTGGTGAGATAGGGTTTCTGATCAAGGGTGGAATCCGAACTAGGGTTCCGATGGGAGGTCCATGGGCGATGGGGGAGTTGCGTGCATGCCTTCGTAGCTTCCAATGGTTCTTGAGGTGTTGGATTCAAACCCCGTGAATCCTCATCCATCTAGACTGGGCACCAGCGGCGAGGGCACAACGATCTATGGTGCCAAGTCCGGGCTGGGGGATGTGGGAGATGTTGGTCGGGTTTGGCGAGGCGGCGGCAGCGGGGGGTTCCGGTGAAGCGAAATGGGAGAGACATATTTAGGGTTAGGGCTAAATTTAGTTTGTTAATTTGATTGGATTGTTAATTTGATTTGATTAGATTAGATTAGAGAGTTTTGTTTGGAAGTTTGATTGTAATTAGATTATATTAGTTGAAATTGGTGTGTTAATGGTAATTATTTATTTAAAAATTTAATGCCATGTTTGAATTCCCATTTAAAAATTTATCATTATTATTTAAAAAAATGCCACGTCAGCATGTAATTTGAACCGTCCATTCAATTTGGGCTAAATTGAATGGACGGTTCTGATTCAATCAAGATATTTTAACTCTCAAATTGAATGAACCGTCCACATCAGCTTTCTGGATGGGGCGTGACTCAGCTGGGTACCGCCACGTCAGCGCGTTCCAACCGGCAACCGGCTTCGGGGGACCACTTTGTTACGTCTTGAAAGTTGGGGGACTGTTTTGTTACGATTTTAAGTTGAGGGACGAAAGTGAAATCGGCCCAAAGTTGAGGGACCATTTATGTAATTAACCCCTATTTTACCCTCTTGGCGATAACTTTCCAAACAAATTTAATTTCAATTTTCTATTCTCCCGCCATTCACACCATACAGGCGTGAAGCGCTACCGCCACCGTCCTCCTTTTATGAAGTCATCTCCCTCCATCGCTTCGTGATTCTTTTCCTTTATTTGGTTCTTCATTTCTTCTCCACAATCTAGGGTTTGATTATTCTCCATCTAATATTATTCTCTTTTTATGTTAATTTTCAGTGAAATAAACCATTGTTTGTGATTTCAATATATTGTCTTTAAGAATCATTTGTATTAAGAGAGTTTTGTAGTTAGTTGTTTAAAGCTAACTAGAGATTTTTCACATGATGTTAGTCTACTTCACATTCGACCCTGCAGAATAATTTAATCAAGAGGATTTTTCAAGATAACAGTTGCCCATTAAAAAACTGGGGACAAAATCTATATAAGAGGACAATATGAATTAGTAACAACAATAAATAAAACACAAGTACAATTTTTTTTAAGGAGAAATTATTTATTAGTCCTGACACTATTTGATACCATTTTCCATCTAAAACACACACCCAAAATACTATGACACTAAACCTCTACACCCCGAGGACCCATGAAAAAAAAAAACAGTGCCGAAGACTTTTAATTAATTACCTTTTTTTTAATCAAAAGAAAGATATATAAGCACCTAAACTACAAGACAAGTAACCCCAAATGACCTTCCATTTATATTTTCTAAATCGAGAATAAATTAGGATTAGGAGTTAACAAACTTTAATTAATAAATTAATCCAATTAGGGTTTTTTTTATAACAAATTCTAATTAATAAATTTAAATAGTTATCAATTAATATTTTAAAGGTTATTACACTTGAAATAACTTTTAAGGGTTTCTTGGAAAAAGCTATAAATCAAGAATGAGAACCAAAACCTAAAGAAGAAAGGAGCCATTGAGCGTTACCTTGATGAGCTGATCACCGATCACCGCAAAGAGATCATAATCATCGAAAACATGGAGAGATGACAGCGAACCGAGCTCTAGGGTTTGAGAGGAGGGCACACAGCATTCCTGGCAGCGGAGCTAGGGTTTCGAGGTTGGAAGAGAGGGGATCAAGCTAGCTGAGTTGCTGAAGGGATTAGGAGATCGAAACAGTGGAAAACGAGGGTGAGGGCAAGTCGGTGGTATAAATAGTAAGGGGTTGAAGGCCCTTCGAAAAATGGAAATGACATCTAGAACCTTCACGAACTTTCGAAATTGATAACTTTTTAATAGTTCTAAATCTAATTATCTATCTAAACCGGTAATTGCCAAAAAGTCCTCGACTGTTTGGCAATTACTTTTTAGTCCCTGAGGTTGTATATTGTTTGGTTTATAATATATATTGGGATTCTTAAAAATAGTATGAAAAAGTTTTAGGGTTCTTTTGATAATTCTTCCTTATCTAAAAGCCCGGTCCGCCATAGCATAGTGGCAGTGGGTTCGCTTTATGTATGGTTTCTTCACGTATGTTCGTTTCATGCAACAATTTTTCAATATTTATTTAGATAATCAAATTTTTAAGAAAAAAAAAAACTCATGACATCACATTGAGATCATGAGTGCATCTCTCCTATATTAATATAAAATTATATTCATTCGAATATGGGTTTGCAAATATAAAAAGTTTAGATAGATTATACTTTTTCAAGTTTCATGCTCAAACACTTTTAAGTAACTTATTATAAGGTACCATTACGTACTTTGTATCATATGGGTGGTCTTGGGTTTAAGTCTCCACTCGAACAAGGTAGTACGCCCCCCTTGTTTAGAGGTGTTCTTCCGGGACGGCTGATTCCGTGGTTGAATCCTCCTCAAGCAGGATTAGAACACAATGCGCGCATAAAGAGCACGTTGAGCTTGCTCAGTGCAGCTGTGCTCGCCCCGTGAATCCCTCATGATGTCATTTGTCGGCTAATTTTTTTTTAAAAAAATAACTTATTATAAGAATTGAATAAAACCAATTTAAGAAAAAAAAAGTTTTTTTATGTGAAAAATATAAAGTTAATGCTAATTCATGTATCGGCGAAAAAGAAAAGAAAAAGAAAAGAAAAGAAAAATAAGAAAAACATGGATAAACAGTACTAGTCTTGGTTGGTAGAGAGGAAGAGAGATGCCAAATGATTGAGAGACAAGTGCAAAGAGATAAAGAAGATGAAAGGCAAGTTGCATGCTTGAATGGGATCTCTAGTCTCTTCAAACCAACCAAGAATATGTACTCTTGTTTAGAACATTATCCTAGGTTCAAAGTAAGTTGGATTTCTTGTCCTTAAGAAGTAGGACAAGATGCATGGCCTTGGCTCCCAAGGGAACATGGATTGAGAATTATGATATACTAAGGCAAGGCAAGATGAAGAACAACTAGTCATTGCCCATGCACACAAAAGAGAACAATGGCTCAAATCATGCATGCAAGTGGAGATATATAGATAGAGATAGAATCTACTCCACTGTGATCTAAGATAAATAAGTGAATTACTCTCCAAATCTAATAGAACATGGCATTAAGTTTTTGCCACCCCTTTAGAAGTACAAACACAAACACAAGACCTGCTTTCTCTCTTTCTTTCTATCTCTTTGAGACATGAAGAGGCTTTTTGAGGGATTGATGGGCATTAGTTCCTTACTAGTGGGGGAGTTGTGCCTTTGTTTCAAGCTTTTGCTTGCCCTTATCTTCCTATACTTCGTGACTACTCTTTCCCATGGATGGGATAGGGAATATATATATAACATTGCATTCAAGCTTAAGATTAATTAGATGAAACTATATATATAAGTTGTCTTATGGAAGATTTTCGCCAAAAATTAAATGATCGATGGAATTTTTTTCATTTTCGATTAAGAAAGATTTAATTGGGTTTAATATCAACACAAAAGGGATTAATTGAAAATATATATATATATATATATAAGAGACTTAAGCTCTCCTTTCTTACAATTTATATATCAAAGGACATGCATGATGAATGACTTGAGTTATTTACATGTCCAACAAGAAGAATATTCTAAATCACTGGTCTCTAGATAATCTCACTCATGCACTACTTTAGTATTTGACTCTATAAACCTTTTCCAATTAATTAATTAATTAAGTTCTTTTTGTGCAATATAGATGGATAGATGTTCTTTGGGGCCCTTTCAAAAAGATGTTTTTACTAGAATAATGATTGGTTTGATCATTATGGAATAAATCGGTATTTTTTTTTCTTTTTAACTCGAGCTCAACCATTGGTGGAATTCTGATACTTAGTTTACTAATCATGGTATCAAAGACTATAATTGGGAATCTCATAAACTTATTTTTCTAATTTTGGATTACGTCCTCGAAGGATCAATCTATTAATAGACAATCTTGTTCAAAGGAGAGGTCGATGGTGTGAACTAATTTATAGACAATAACTTTGTTTTAAATAAAAAAAAATATTCGAAAGAAAAAGGTAGATGTGTTACTTGTTTGACATTAATTTGTTCACTGTTATGGAATGCCAATTGATGAAAAGAGATGCGACGATATCTAGCATCATATTCATATTAATCTATCACTCATATCACATTGTGTGTTGATTTTGTTGGTTTTAGATCAATAGGTGTGATATGTAGGTTAAGTTTTAGGAAAACACTAGACTAATTCCATTGTCCTTGTGTCTCCCTAACAAAACATAAGGGTCCCTACTAGTCACAAGTTGTTTCAATTGTTCTTAACTTATGTGATACTTAACTATATGATTTTTATTGAAAAGTGGTAAAAAAAAAACTTTAGCTAACTTTGTTCTTAAAACAAACCAAGAATAAAATTTGATAGTAATGTTTGAGATGACGGAAAAGCGAAATCTAATTATTTAGGTTAGAGGTTATCATAGTAATATTGCATTACCGAGTTTTTAACAATATTTTTACACCTTATTTATCACTAATTTTTTTATTATAACCTTTAAAGTTAGGAGAGAGGTGTGACACTAGAACTTTTCAAAAGTTAGGATGAAACAAGTGCTTTTCTAACTATGATGATCTAATAAGGGTTAAAAACTCTAATGTTGTTTAACTTCTCTCTCTCTTGTGTATATATATATGAGAAGGAGGTGTAGACTTTTTATTATTAGGGGTTTCTTCTTTTCCTCCATTTAACTTCTCATCTCCTTGGAAATTCAATACAAGAAGGGAAGACAGAAGAAAGAGTACTTACTTTGAAGCAAAGTTCAAAGTTGCAAGTTTCTTCTTCAAGAGAACATTGAGCTAAAGAGATACACTGATGTTGCAAAACATGCTCCATGTTCATCCAGAGCACCTACAAATTGTAATTCTCTTCCCTCCATCTCTTTCTTCTTAATTTCTTTGTTTCTTTCCCCTTTGAATTTTTCATTTGTTTATGCAAACTAATTAAAAAATTAATTTTCATGTAAAATTCACCACAAATTTGTCAATAAGAAGTTGCATTTTGTATTACTTCGTCTCTTTGATCCCTTTACCTCTCAAGTATGAAGTTCATTATTTATAGTAGTTAATTTGCTACTCATATCTCTCTCTCTCTCTATATATATATATATATTCGCCGCAGATTTATTTTTAAAAAGTTGCATTTTGTAATATTTCTCTTTGATCTCTCAACCTCTCAAGTATGAAGTTCATTATTTTGTAGTTAATTTACTACTCGTCTTTATCTCTCTCGCTCTCTCTTTCTTTATTCATTATAAATGTTAAAATTTTCACATAAAATATATTCACCGTAGATTCTTCGATAAGAAGTTGCATTTTGTATTACTTCTTTTTGATATGATCTCTACCTCTCTAAGTATGAAGTTCATTATTAAGTACTTATCTCTCTCTATTTCTCTAAACATTCATTATTAAATGTATCACTAATTGACCATTGCTTCTCATTTAAGATTTAATCATCTTCTCCTTGATATATCTTATCTTAAAAACATTTTCTTCATTCTCTACATACACTAAAATTTTGGATTGGATTGAAATCACTAAGATAGAATAGAGAGCTTGTGAAAGACTCTACCACCTTTTCTTCACATGGTGACCAATAATAAATACTCTTTAAAAGTTCCATGTTGGTGTACTATAAAGAGTTTGATTATGCTTTGTGTCTATGACCCCATTAATCTTTTTGACAAGACTAAAAACACCATGATCACTTCTAATAGTGCTTTAGTTCCCAAGTAAGGAAGCATAAATATGGATGCTATTTCTTTGGATAAACTCTCTCTATGTTTCACCCATTAACTTTGCTTGAAAAGCATGTTTCCATTGAGCTTCCCTTTTTGAAGAAATTCAATCTTCATAGGTTAATAGAGTTTATTATAATATTGATATAATTGATTAGCACTAATACAAAAGTTAAAAAGTTAGTACTTTTTTTACTCTCACTTTTAAAATTTAAAAAAAAAACGTTTGTTAAAAAAAAAGTTAAAAGAACATCTAAGAAATATCTTATTAGGTTTTCTTTTCAGTGTTCATCCATTCTAATTGCTAGTCTACTATTGCGCATGGTATTTTGCGTGGTATATGATATATTAAATTAATATATATATAGCATGATATGTTTTTTAAAAATAAAACTTTGGATGGATATTTTTTATAAATAGAAATTTTATTATATATTTTTTTATATAAATTAAAACTAGTTTCTTTAGATAAATTGTTTTACTTGGGTTTTAAGTCAAATGAAGTTTTTTTCCATGTAAGTAATTAAAAGGGCAACAAAAAAAAATTCTTTTATGGCACCAACTTTTAAATTTTGGAATAAAAAAATTAAGCTTAAGCTTTTATTTTCAGATGTTTTCATCAATTAATAATCAAATCTCTCTCCAAAAACCCTAAACCCTAAACTTAGTCATTTTAAAAGCAAAAGAGACATTTATTTATTTTTATTCTAAACATGAAAAATTATAAAAGATTAATTAAATATGTACTCTAAAAACAAATATACCCATTTTTTTAACTTGAAATGAATTATGAAAACTAATTTTTTAAATAAAAACTTAAATTTTGATTTTTTTTTTTTTATTTTTTTTTAAGATGTTTCCATCGAGTTTTGGCACAACAGTAAAGTTGTTGCCTTATGACCTGAAAATCACGGTGGTTTTCGAGTTGTGAAAATAACTTATTGCTTTAAAAACAAGGTAAAACCGCCTACAATTGGCCTAAACAATCCAACTCTTCCTTAGACCCCACACAATGCGGGTGCTTTATAGTATCGGGTCGCCCTTTTAGATGTTTTCATCTAATTAAATTAACAAACCCTACAAACCCTATATATATATATATATATATATATATATATATATCTCAAAAAACACACCCAAAGATTAGGCACATGCATTCCCAAAACCCTCTCCTAACTCCACTAAACCCATGGTTGACCCTAGTGGACTCCCCCACCATAAACACTAACTCAACGCGTTAGAGACCAAAGCAATAGTCTCTCACTCATCCTAAGTTGACCACATTCACAAACAGTTGACCTCGTGTATCTTATTGAGAAAAAAAAATCAAACCCATTAACAAAAACCATCAAAAGTGACCACAAAATCCCAACCCTCCAAACCGATCCTAAAACCCCTGGTTTCTTTTCCTAGTCTCTTTTCCAAGTCTCTCCCATGCACAGTACGTGCTCTTCATGTATATATATAAAACCCTAACACCACCATGTCCAACATCATCTCCACCACCTTCATCACTCCTCTTATACAACAACAAACACTATGATCAACTCACTCAAGCTTGATTCCATGTATTACGAGCAGGACAACATAACCGAGCTCTTCGCCGAGGTTTTCCGGGGCTCTGACAATCTGATCTCCGGCGACGGTGGTGGAGGAGCTCTTAATCTCACCGGCCACTCCGACGAGCTCTTCTCGCCATTGTTATACTCTACTACCCTTGACACTCGTTCATCACCGAGTAGTATATCTTCACCACCATTATCGACACTCTCATTCATCGATGATCCTCCTATCATGCTACCGGAGAACATCATTGGTGGCTACTCATTGCCGGCGATGCCGGTGTCTTATGCTGGTTTGGATGCCGGAAGAACATCTAGTTCATTTCTAGAGCCTGAGATTAGTTCATACTTCCCGGGGATTATCACCGACATGCAGTTCCCCGGTGATACTCCGGCGATCTATAACTATCAAACCACCACCTCCATGGGTGGTGGAGCTTTTCAACCTTCTTACAACTCCGGTGACATGCAGGTATATATCATACATAAAATTAATATCTAATTAGTATATGTATTATATACATGTATATATATATATATATATATATATATAAAGATTTATGGTTTTTGTGTTCATTTAATTAGGTAATTATGGAGAACAAGTGTAATACTCATGCACCATTGCCAATATTGGAGGAGTCTAACTTGAGGATTGGACGCTTATCACTTCAAGAGAGGAAGGAGAAGATTCATAGATACTTGAAGAAGAGAAATGAGAGAAATTTCAGCAAAAAAATAAAGGTAAAATTATGAATAATTAATTAACTTCTCTCTCTCTCTCTCTATATATATATACATACATGAATGTTATGAATATTGAGATTTTAATAATTAATATTTTTATTGATTTTATAGTATGCTTGTCGAAAAACATTGGCGGATAGTCGACCTCGAGTGAGAGGGAGATTTGCGAAGAATGATGATTTAGGAGAGACAATGAGATCGAGTTCCATTCGACATGACGATGAGGAGGTAAATGATTATATAAAAATATGAAATTTATACATACATACATATACATATATATATATACCATAAGTGACATTGGCATGTTGTGTTTTTGTAGGTTATGATGAAAGGAGAAGGAGATATAATGTTTGATTCTTCGGAGATATTTGCTCATTTAAGTGGAGTGAATTCCTTTAAATATAACTACACAATAGAGTCATGGATATGATGAGTTAGTTTAATTAGTTTTTTTTCCCCTTTACATGGTGTAAGACTACATTTATGAAAAGAGGCCTTATTAGGTAAATTTATACCTTGTTTTCTTACCATTTAATTTCAAATTTATCATGAAGAAAAAAAAAAGTGAAAAGAAGAAGAGAACCTTTGAAGAAGCATTAGATATATATCCATGCAATGAAAGACAAAAAGAGAAGCATCAATTAGTGGATGTCTGTCTTGTGTTGTTTATCACTTTGAAGCATTGAAATATTACTTGAAAAATAAAAAGTGGATTAATTGTAAAATTAAATCCAAATTATAAACTTGAAAAAATCTTCTATTTTTTTCATAGATTAATGTAAATATCTACATCACAAGATATAAACACTATATAAAACACAAAGTTGAGATTTTGAGATAAGAATGGAATCTTAGTTACAATATAATCCAATCACATCAAACCAAAAAGAATTGGCTTTAGACTTTTGGTCATGTAATGTTGTTGACTTTGTGGGCCGTATAGTTACCATCATGTTCTAACTTATCTTTGAACTTTATATAAATATCTTCATATAAAAAGTTAGATAAATGATTAAAGATAGACATCCACAAGGAGAAAACCCCATGGAGAGTGATTCACATGGGAATTGAAATTAGAGAAAGTTACAATAGGGACACATTTCATTATATATAGTTTAATATTTAATATTTTAGTTACATTCAAAAGGTTTTATTTGTCATAAAAAATTATATAAAATTAAAGAATAATTTCTATATAAAAAAAATCTTATTGTATTTACTTTTTTTTTACCATCTGACCTTTTTTTTTGTTTACCATAATATGCGTCAAGCACTATGGTTAATTCAGCTAATTTAGTCTAAAATTTGATAAAATTAAAATATTTCGGTTGTTATTCGAGCATGCGAACTTTTTTAAGGTTAGACCAGTTAATTTAGAGTTAAAATTATTTATGTAGAATACTAAAAATAAAATAAAAAAAACAAAGAAACAAAACACTTCATGGACAATGGATGTTAATATATGATAATATTTGTTAAATCTAATTAATTTAATTAATTATTTTACAAAATTTAAATTTAGAGCAAAGTTTATTTCCTCAAATACTTATAATTTTCTATTCATCTTCAAAAATATTTAATTAATTATAATCCCCAAATACACCCCTCTATCAAATCAGTTGATCATTTTAATACAAAATTAATATACCTTAAAAATTAAATCACATTACTTAACATTTGAAAAATAATTTAAGAATACAAATTATAAATATATGTTGGTGCAAAGATCTCTTCCTTTTGGGGATCAAAGCAAGTGACAGAGGTCGATGAAGGTTGAAATACTTTAGTTGATTTTAAATGAGAGACCAGTTGTGATCGACGGCTTATCTGGTTCGTTAGATCAACGTCTCCTTCAAAGATCAACCTCCATGGAGAAAGAAGATTTGAGTGCTCATGCTCAGGAAAAGCCACCAACACTCAAGTCAGGGGCTCAAAATAGAGAAAATAGAGAGATCATTAAGGGTTCTGAGGGAGAGATGCTCCAACTAACGCTCAATCTCAGTGGAGTGAAGAATTCAAGTTCCAAGTTATATTCTTCGCAAGCTGAGGACCTATTTTTATAACACCATTAGCTACACTTTTAGTTGGATGATCAGATGATTATTTTGACAATTAGTCGACTCTTATAATGATTATGTCACATGTCTACATATTTTTTCCCCATAACAATATATATTTTATTTTATAATAATCAACTATTTTCAATATAAGGATGGATGAGAGAATAGAAGCAATTTTTGTGTGTGCGCGTTTTTAGAATTATATAAATAATTACAAAATTTTGGAGTTCAAATAAATATGAGTTAAACCAACGGCAACTAGGTTTATTGGTACCGTGTTCCTTTATTAAGAGGTTGGGATTCTCTTAGACGACTTGAGATCGAATCCCCCTGTTGCAAAATGGGGCTTAATTAGGCGTGTTGAGGTGGCTCCACCCCTAGGCTCATACTTGACTTCCCTCATGGAGATACTGAAACTTAAGGGGATTATACAGGGATTTCAAAACTATACATGAACCATATGTTACCTTCCTCTAGAATATTTTATCGATAAAATTTATAAAAACCAAACCGAATCAATGAAAACATTCAAATAACTGAAAAATAAAACTAAATTTAATTAATTAAATGTATTTTTGAACTGAATTAATGGAACCAATGAATCAATTAATCAGGTCTTAACCAATCAAAAAGTTCAGACCCCCTAGCATAAAATATCATGGACCACCACCAGCTCCGGTGAGCGGCGGCTCTCACTGTCGCCGTCGCGGTCACGGTCGCATCATTTAAGTACATAAAACCATAAAAAACAGGGTGCATGAGCATGACCCACATTAAATAAAAGAGAGTACAAGAAGCACAGATCGATAATAGAGACCCAGCGAAGTCTAAACTGCTGCTGAATGCTGACCATTCCCAACTTCTCAGAAAGAGTCCTTCAAATTCAATGCTGGGAACATGGGAAATCCAGACACTTCTCACTACTGAATTCTATTTTAATAATCAACAAAGATTAATTTCACGCTTAATTTATCTCTCATCATTTATAAACTAATTTCCATTTTTATTCTTGATATAACTACATTAAATGGCCTTCATATTGGAGATTGGAGTTAGCTCAACCTTTCGGAATCTCGACACTTTGGAAGGTGAGATATTTTAGAGCTATCTTTGGAAAGATAATGAAAAGCTAAACTTGGATTGATCTTGAGTTTGGAAGGAGATCTTTGAAGACAATCTTGGTGATTGTGCACCTTGGTGAGGTGCAACCCTTAAAGAGAGATTGTGGACGGGATGGAAAGAATCCAGCTAGTTGCCGAAGGTCGAGATCTAGAGAATTCGATAATATTCGACTCAAATACAACTAGGAGGGTTGGAAGCGTCTTGAGGTCGCGTTGCAATGGAAGTTGCAACCTCAGTCAGTGTCAGCAGTCGGGCCACGTTGCAAGCTTGGTTACAACAGAAGTTGTAACAGCTAATTTTGGAAGATGTCCAACTTAGTTGTCGCGGAGATTCCGAAGATTCTAAAAGAGGCAGGTAATATTTTAGGCTCGTGGAGCGTCTATATAAGACCCGATTTTAAGTATTTAGGATGAACCACCGAAGAGAGACTCTAGTGTGAGGGTCGGAGTGGTTATCAGTCAATCTTGAGATGGTGCTTGTATTGTTGTGAGTATGAGTGACAAAGTGTTTTGTACTAATTAATGCCTTTTCTCCTCTTTTTAGTGGATTCTTATCTCCAGACTTGTCCCCCCCCCCCCCCCCCCGACATAGGCATGGAAAGCTGGACTGGGTTACCAACTTGTATGTCTCCTATCTCCTTGTTCTTATCATTTGATTATGTGTATGATTGTTTGTTTCATTGAGAGACCATCCTTCTAGAAGTCACACTACCCCCTCAACAGAACTAACAAGTGATATCAGAGATGCTCACCGGTTTTCACTTTGGTTTCAAAGTCGGTGAGGTCCTAGAAGAGTTTCATTCATGGCTGGAAGAAAAGGAGCATCCATCACTCTACCATCGTTACTCAATGGAGCCAACTACCTATATTGGAAGACGCACATGAAGGCATTCATCAAATCCATTGATGAAATTGTATGGACGATCGTGGAAGAAGGATGGACACCCCCAACATACTTTGGCAAGGATGAGATTGAAGTCACGAAGAAGAAGAGCAGCTAGACTCAAGAAGAAACAAGCAAAGCCAACGCTAATGGGAAGGCTCTCAATGCCATCTTTGGAGGAGTTGATGAGAACCAGTTCAAGTATGTTGCAATGAACAAAAAGTATTTAATGGAGAGAATAAACATATATATTTCACTCAACTAAAAATGTACAAGAAGCACTTAGTTATATACAATTGTTACTGGAAGAGAATATCTATCCTATTTGTTACAAATGATAAGAATCCAACTAACTAACAAAACAAAAAAAATGCAGATAAAGAGTAAAGAATAACAGATTTAGATAAAGAGAGGAAAAAAACAGTTTTTGCTAAATGAGTAGTTGTACGAGGAATAATTCAACATCCCCCCCTCAAGTTGGAGTTTGGTGGAGGTCAAACAAACCCAACTTGGAAATTAAGTTGTTGAATTGAGGAGCAGCTAAGGACCTTGTGAATACATCTGCTATTTGCTCTTGCGAAGAAACATACTTTGGTTGAATGAACCCTTGTTTGAATTGATCACGAACCAAGTGGCAATCAATGTCCAAGTGCTTCGTACGTTCGTGAAAAACTGGATTAGCTGTAATATGAATAGCTACTCTATTGTCACACCACAATGGAATCGGTTTCTATTGCATAATCTGGAACTCTTTTAAGACATAAGAAATCCATTGGAGTTCACAAACAGTGGCTGCAAGACTCCTATACTCAGCTTCAGCAGAGGATCGTGATACTGTAGTCTGTTTCTTCGTCTTCCATGAGATGAGAGCTGAACCAAGGTATATGCAGAACCCTGTCAAGGATCGACGGGTGTCAGTACAAGAAGCCCAATCTGCATCACTGAAAGCCTGTAATTGCATGTTATTGTCATTCGGATAGAGCAAGCCTTTTGAAGGACATCCTTTCAAGTATCGTAAAAGATGCATGACAGCTTTCCAATGAACCTGGCAGGGAGAGTTGACAAATTGGCTTAATTGTTGGACAGAATAACTGATATCAGGTCTGCTTATATTCAAGTAGAGAAGCTTGCCAATCAATCTTCTGTATTTCTCTGGTTCTTCAAGCAAAGGTCCTTTGTTGGTGTCAAGTTTTTGTCCCTTTGGCAAAGGAGTAGTGGCAGGTTTTGCGCCAAGAAGCCCTCCATCAGTTATGATGTCTAGAAGATATTTTCGTTGATTGATAATGGTGCCTGAAGGTCCTCTGGCTATTTCCGACCCAAGGAAATACTTGGTTGTACCCAAATCTTTGATAGTAAATTGATGATCCAAGTACTGCTTAATTGAAGTCATATCTTCCTCACAAGTTCTTGTCAATAATATGTCATCTACATAAATGAGTAAAGTTGTGAAGGAAGTGTCAATACTTTTTATGAAAAGGCAATTATCATAAGGTGATTGGCGAAAACCAATAGCCTTGATTTTATCACAAAATTCTGTATTCCATTGTCTCGAGGCTTGTTTTAGCCCATAAAGAGATCTTTGTAATTTGCAAACTTGACCAATCTTTGCTTTGGAATACCCTTCAGGTGGCTGCATATACACCTCTTCTTCAAGCCATCCATGCAAGAATGCATTGTTGATGTCAAGCTGGCAAATAGGCCACAATTTGGAAGTAGTTATAGCAAGGAAGATTCGCACTGTCACAATCTTGGCAACTGGTGAGAAGCTTTCAAAATAATCAACTCCTTCCAATTGATGAAAACCCTTGGCTACCAAACGAGCCTTGTGCCTATCTATAGTCCCATCAGGTTTCAATTTGAGTTTATATACCCATTTGGAGCCTATTGCTTTCTTCCCTTCAGGCAAAGAGGTGAGCTCCCAAGTACCATTATCTTCCAAAGCCTTCATCTCTTGTTCCATGGCTTTGACCCATGCTGCATCAGTATTGGCTTGTCTATAGGAAGTTGGTTCTTGTATGCTTGACACATTTGCTAAGAATGACATGTATGCTTTGGAAAGATTCAATGCTTGGACATATGGATATGTAGGAGGTGTATAAGAAGTGGGCTTGTGGACCTGCAACTGATGAGGAATCTTGTTCATAGGCTCAACAATAAGATTGGTGACATAATCTTTTAACCAAGAAGGTGTAGATTTGACCCTTGTGCTACGCTTAACAAAAGGTTCAGTTCGAAATTCTTCTAAAACCAAAGGTTCAACTTGGTCAATTTCAGTTTCAGCTCCAAGATTATTGTGAAAAGCATTTTCAAAATCATCGTGTTCTGTATGTAGAGAACCAGTTTGAACCTTTTCTGTATTTTGAAAACTCTTTGCTAAAATTCCTTGACTTTGTATTTCATCAGTTTCATCAATAGATAGAGGTAGGACCGTTGTGTGATCATGCTCAAGAGGGTTAAAATCATTTTTGTATGGAAAAATATTTTCGTAAAAATGAACATCTCGTGTGACATGAATCTTGTGATTTTCAAAATCATA
This sequence comes from Dioscorea zingiberensis, assembly GCA_026586065.1. NCBI lineage: Eukaryota > Viridiplantae > Streptophyta > Magnoliopsida > Dioscoreales > Dioscoreaceae > Dioscorea > Dioscorea zingiberensis. The sequence continues at coordinate 51,878,092 of CM048823.1, forward strand.
AACCTTGAAAGCCTTTTGACCTTGACTAAAACCGATGAAAACACATTTAAAAGCTCTTTTCTCAAACTTGTCCTTATGAGGCATTGTATTTGTCATATAACACAAGCAACCAAAGGTTTTAATTTCGTCATATTTGGGAGGGTTTTGTAAAAGTAATTCATGGGGTGTTTTCCAATTCAAGATTGAGGATGGGGTTTTATTTACTATATGAGTTACCATGAGTATGGATGACCCCCAGAATTTTTTAGGTAAATTGGATTGGAACATAAGGGCCCTTGCTATTTGTAACAAATGTTTGTGCTTTCGCTCCACTACACCGTTTTGTTGTGGGGTATATGGGCAAGTTTTCTGATGTTCAATCCCTTTTTCTGACAATATGAGCTGAAAATCATGATTGGTAAATTTAGTACCATTGTCAGTTCGTATTTTTTGAATTTTTTTTGTCATGTTGTGTGGCAATCATATTGAGAAAATGGGCAAAGATAGTTTTGGTCTGTGTTTTGTGCATCATCAAGTAAGTCCAGGTGGCTCTACTGTAGTCATCGACAATGGTTAGAACATATTTAGCTCCTTCAACAGAGACTTGCTTGTAGGGACCCCAAATATCAAGATGTAGAAGCTGAAAAGGATGAGTGGAGTTGATTTGGCTAAGGGGAAAGGGCAATCTCTGTTGCTTGGATTTATGACAAATATCACAGGCTGGACTAACCTCAAGATTTTGATTCTTTAGGAAACCAATATGTTGCAAGACATTTATTGGACAGTGCCCCAATCTTTGATGCCATAAAATAGATTTTGATAAACTAGCTTTATTCTCATCAAAACCAGCAGTACAAGATGAAACTGACTTCAAAAACATTCTATCAAGTTTGAAACCATTATACTGAAAATTTTTAAAAGCAACAACATCTAGGATATATAAGCTACCTAAAGGTTTGCCTATGCCCAAGATTCTCTCAGTCTGCAGGTCCTGCAAGACACAATAAGTAGGTGTGAAAATGAATTTCATTTTGCCAGAATTTGCAAGTTTATAAACTGAAATCAGATTGAATTTGAAACTTGGCAAGTAAAAAACATCTTTTAAGCACAATTCTTGAGATAATTTTATATCTCCAATGCCATGAACATATTTGGTTCATCCATCTGGTAAATAGACAGGGGAGGCCTTTTCTGGTGGGTTTAATTTGCAAAAAAAAGATTTGGTTCCACACATGTGATTAGTAGCACCTGTGTCAATTATCCAAGTCCCATCTTCTAATACATCAATAGTACTTGATGTAGAGTTTAAAACAAAATGGGTCTGAAAATTCATACCTGCAAAGTTGTCAAACATTGCAAAATTGACATGACTACTTTCACCTGTCATCTCCTTTCATGAGCCTTTTAATCTCTTTCTGCACCACATTTGCAATTTCAACCTGCATCTCTGTCTTCTCATTCATGTTTTGTTCAGCTTGCATCTCAAATGGTGTTTCAACCATGTTGGCCATTGCCTTGCTTCCCCCTTTCTTCTGTTGTTCCTTCAGTTCTTTAAACCATTCAGGATAACCATGTAATTTGAACCATGAATCCTTTGAATGACCCTTCATATTACAGTGAGCGCAGACCAACTTCTCCTTCTCTTTCTTTTTAATCATCATTTTAGCATTGTTGTCTTTCTTGTACTGATTATAGCTTTCCTGGGTTTTAGCCATTAATCCTGCTCCTTCAACTTTATCATTAAAACTCACATGCACTTCTCTTTGTTTCTCCACCCTGAGCATCATAGAATAAGCTCGATTCATAGTTGGTAAAGGATCCATCACCAGTATATTTCTGGTGTTGTCATAACATTCACTAAGACCCATGAGAAATTGCATAAGCTTATTTGTAGAGTAAAGATCTGCAATAGCCTTTGTCGCTCCACAAGAGCATGATGGCAATGGCATTAGGCAATTGAACTCATCCCACAAGCACTTCAATCTGGTGTAGTATCTTGCAACAGAGTCATTACCTTGTGTTATCGATGCAATATCCCTTTGGATCTGGTAAAGTAAAGGCCCATTACTTTCTCCATATCTTTCTGCTATCTCATCCCATAGTTCCTTGGCACTGGTAAGGTATAGAAAAGAATCTACTATATCCTTGGAAATAGAATTAAGAATCCAAGATGTGACCATATAGTTCACCCTCGTCCATATCTCAAATTCATTGCTACCTTCTTCTGGCATTGTAATCCTTCCATCAATAAAACCTAGCTTCAATTTCGCACCCAGAGCTATCTTCATTGACCTGCTCCAAGTGAGATAGTTCGCTTCCGTTAATGGTGCAGTAACTAACATCATACCTGGATGATCAGAATTTTGTAGAAAATAAGGATCTCCATTGGTATTATAAGCAAATCCTTTTGCTCCTTCTGCAGATGCAGCTTCAGTGGTTGTCACTCCAGTGGTGGAAATAGTATCTTCAGCCATGATAGAATTAAAAAAAGCACAGGTACCAGATCTTTATTGCTCTCTGATACCATGAACAAAAAGTATTTAATGGAGAGAATAAACATATATATTTCACTCAACTAAAAATGTACAAGAAGCACTTAGTTATATACAATTGTTACTGGAAGAGAATATCTATCCTATTTGTTACAAAGGATAAGAATCCAACTAACTAACAAAACAAAAAAATGCAGATAAAGAGTAAAGAATAACAGATTTAGATAAAGAGAGGAAAAAAACAGTTTCTGCTAAATGAGTAGTTGTACGAGGAATAATTCAACATGCAATATGTGACTCTGCAAAGGAAGCTTGGGATATCCTACAAAGAATCCATGAGGGTACAAACCTGGTACGTGTGTCTAAACTCCAGATACTAACAACTAAGTTTGAGAATCTCAGGATGGAGGAAAATGAGACCATTGCCACTTTCAATGCCAAGTTGATGGACATAGCCAATCAAGCATACCAACTCGGCAATAAGTACTCAGATGAGAAGCTAGTCAGGAAGACCTTAAGATCTCTACCTAGAAGGTTCGAAGCAAAGGTGAAAGAAGCTCGTGATATCACCTCCATGAGACTTGATGAGCTGATGGGTTCACTCCAAGCATATGAGATGAATCTGAAACCTGAAAGAAAGGAGGAAGGCATGGCCCTAAAAGTTGAAAAGGAAAATGGGTTGCAACATGAAGGTACAAATGATGCTGATATTGTATTGTTGTCAAGAAAACATCAAGGGATGTTCAAACAATACAGAACAAGAGGAAGAAAGTTTCAGAAAAACAACTCTAAGTTTGAAGAACAGAAAGAAGAAGAAGATCAAAACCGAGGCAAGAGAAAAATCAAGTGTAGAGAATGTGGAGGCTTTGGGCATATACAAGCTGAGTGTGCTAATACCTTCAAGAAAATAAAAAGGCAAATCACTCAATGCTACTTAGAGTGAAGAAGAGTCCGAGGAAAGTATGGAAGAAGAAGCTAACGAAGATCTTAGGATTGTTTGTTTGTTTGTTTGTTTGGTTCATGAAGGTCTTGATAATCCCAGAAATGATGAATTAACAATTTTTGATCCTCTGACCCGTTCTTGATTCAAGGTGAATTTATACCAATGAATAAAAAAAAAAAGGTCCATACAAATTGATCAATTGAAGAAAAGAAAATGGTATGTTGTACGAACAAACAATCCTTTCATTAAATTTTTTATTTATTTATGTAAAGTTGTTAGAGTATGATTAACCTCTGGATTTGTACAGGAATGAAAAAAATTAAAAATATTTTCGTAATAAATAACAAGTTTATACTAAATAATTTCAAAGATTGATTTACTCATATTTTTTTGATTTAATGCAACTAAATAAGTGGGAGATAATATCAGTAGAGTTGCTTGTGGTGAGTCCCTAAGCACAGAAGAGAACCATGCTGATTTTGAGTAATCTTTTTTTTTTGTGTGTGTACCCGGGCCATATAAGAGACCGATTTTGTTCATGAGTTTTTTTTTTAACTAAGGCGACAAGAGCCTCCTGAAGGATGTGTACATACTCGGCAGCTCAATGCGGAGGTAGATCTGTGTACCCTCATCTTGTCGCGCGGGAACAGATCCGGACATCTATGACCCTCATCTTGCAAGGGATGGGATTTGATCCAGGGCCATCTATAGGGAAATCTCATCTTTTAACAAGAGACCTGATACCAATAAGCCACATGGTCGTTGGTTTGTTTATGAGTTATTTTTATTATTTTTTGCATTTCAAACTGTATATGACTTTTTTTATTATTAATGAATGTGATCATTCAATTTTTTAAAAAACAAATTAAATATAATTTTAAAAATATTTATTTAGATAATAATAATTTAGAGAGAAAGAGAGAGAGTAGGTAATGGGAGTGGTGGGGGAAACAGTGAGCACACGTCTGCATCAGTGAGCAACTTGCAACTTGGACACTCTCACACTTTCTCCCTCATGTCCTTGTCCTCTTCTTCTTACAAAGGGGCTAATGGCAGCCATTTTGTTTGGAAACAGCCATACAGTTTAGGTCCCACTCACTCTGTTTCCAAACACCCTTGTGTTTCTCTTTCACTATGCTTCTTCTTCTTTTCTTGTGGCCAAGTGCAAGAGTAGCAGTTGAATATAGTAGTCACCAGAGAAAAAGGAAGTTGAAATCCTCCTGAAATCACTGAAAAAGGTTTGATTTTCTCTCTTTATAAACGCGTTTATCAGATTTCTTTTTCTTTCTTAAAGGGAGAGTTGGTGCTTTGTGGGTCCTTTGAATCCTTACTTCTCTTTAGCATTAGAACTAGAAGTCATAGCTTTAGAGAAAAATGGTGCTTATTTGTTTATCTTCCTAGCCGTTTCTCCTTGGAAACAGTGTTTTTTCAAGACTTTTTCTTATTTCCCTAAATAACAAGTCTTTTTTTCTGCATTTTGTGTGTTTGACAGTGTGTGTTTGTATATATACACTCTTTCCTGTTTGTCATCAATGGGAAAAAAGCCATTTTGGATTGTTTAGCTTCTCTGAAGAGCACAAAAAACCGTTTTTGTGTTTTTTTGTTTGACAGAGGGAAGCAAGAAAGAAGTGGCCTCTTGGTCTAATAATTCTTTTCAGAGAGGGTTTGGAGCTCATCTTAGGAATGGAGCTTTGGAGGTATGAAGTAAGAAATCATATGCTTTGTGAAAGAGTTTGGTTACCATAATCTTCTGTTTTTCATTGATTTATGAGCTATTTAATCCATTGCTTGAGTTTTGTATCAGAATAAATTTGTTTGGGAGTGACTCAAGAACAGTCCTCTGTTTTTCCTTAGTTCCAAAATCATCTTCATAAATGGTTTTTGATTTTTGGTCATCTTTTCATGATGTGCTTGATGAGCTTTGGTGGCAATAAGTAGGGTCCTTCTCTTTCCACAAACTCTCTGAAAGTTATAGTCATAAGCGATTTAATCACCGAGAAATTATGTTCGCCTATCAACCATACCTGCAATGTGTTTCTAGTAGCTTGTTCACATTTATAAAAAAACATATTCGCCTATCAAATGTAGTAACCGACACCCAAAATTTGCCATAAGATTGAATCCTGTTGAGAAGTTTCGAGAGAGAAAGGGGGAGACGAATTGAATGAATCTAGGGTGCCATTAATCCACTTCCATTAATGTCATTCTTCATTAGTTACGATCCTCGGTCACTCATTTACGCGTCCTTGCCAAGTTTGGTCATGGTAGTAATGGAGGTACTTCTTTCAGTGAAGGTGGCAAAGACCGAAAAGTTACCTCCAAATTTTGTTTTGTAGAAAAGGAATTTCATCAATGTTTTCCGCGTGGTTTGTAAGGTATTGAATCGGTAAGAAGAATAAGGTCACTAACATAGACAGCCCTTTTTTCTGCATCTCATGGCTTTTCAAATCATATATTGTCCGCAAACCTCTAGAAACAAGCTATGCACGGATTAGATCCCATGTTCAAGGTTAGAATTTTGATTTTTATTTCAAACAAGGCCTTTGCTTATGTTTGCGATTGCATCAATGTTATTCTAGAGATTTAATTATCCAACCTTGTATGTTCTCCATAACTTGTTGCTTGAAGATCTCTCTATTTCTTGTTGTGTTTCTCCATGCCAAGAGAAGAATTTTGATTGCTATTTCAAATGTGCAGTTGTTATGTTTGAAAGTTATAGGCATAAGTGCTTTAATCACTGATAAAACATGTTTGCCCATCAACCATGCCTGAAGCGTGTTTCTAGTGGATTGTCCATATTTATCAAAAATATATATATATATAAATATATAATATATAATAGGGCATCCCAGTGCAAGAAAGCTCCCGCATGCGGTGCGGGGTCCGAGGAAGGGTCGGACAACTTGGTCTATTGTACGCAGTCTTACCTTTTTTTTTTTTCCTGCTGCAAGAGGTTGTTTCCACAACTCAAAAAAACTTAAAAAAAAAACCTTCCCCGCCTATCAAATGTAGTTACTGATACCCGAAATTTGCCATCAGATTGAATTCTGTTGAGAAGTTTTGAGAGAGACGAATTGAATGAATCTAGGGTGCCATTAATCCGCTTCCATTATTGTCATTCTTCATTAGTTACTATCCTCGGTCACTCATTTACGCGTCCTTGCCAAGTTTGGTCATCGCAGTAATGGAGGTACTTCTTTTAGTGAAGGTGGCAAAGACCGAAAAGTTACCTCCAAATTTTGTTTTGTAGAAAAGGAATTTCATAATGTTTTCCGCGTGGTTTTTAAAGTATTGAATCGGGAAGAAGAATAAGGTCACTAATATAGACAGCCCTTTTTCTGCATCTCATGGCTTTTCAAACCATATATTGTCCGCAAACCTCTAGAAACAAGCTATCCGCAGATTAGATCTCATGTTCAGGGTTAGAGTTTTAATTTTTATTTCAAACAAGGCCATTGCTTATGTTTACGATTGCATCAATGTTATTCTAGAGGTTTAATTATTCTACCTTGTATGTTTTCCATAACTTGTTGCTTGAAGATCTCTGCCTCTTTCTTGGTGCGTTTCTACATGTTGAAGAGATGAATTTTGATTGTTATTTCAAATGTGCTATCTTTATGTTTGAAAGTTCATCAATACTTCTGTGATTTCTATAACTTGTGGATCGATGATCTCCAAATCTCTCTTTTATGTTTTTTTGTTTATTGGTAAATTTCTTTCTTGAAATAACTTCTATCTCAGTTTGATGCATCTTGTTCTTTTTCACTATGAGTTTGGTGATTAAATCTTTTCATATTATTCATTGCATGAAACAGGTAAGAGAATTTTGTGAATTTTGATTATCCATGTGGATGAACGGGAGGTGAACGGGAGGTGTTCAAAGATGAAAAGTTTTAGAATTGGAAAAAGTTAAATCAGAGTGAAATGCTTTAGAATCCGATGAGGACTTGGTAGGATGAGTGGCAAGGGATTGTTGAATCTGAATGTAGACGAACAGAAATGTCTACAAAGATGTATGGAGAAATCATGCCGGTGCAGCAGCGGATTCAAATTTTCAGATAACACAATTCTTTCCAGTCCCGCTGAGAATCCTCAATGGAATTCCTTGTGTGTGTTGCAATCTAAAACATGCACCACAGCTCCCTTCTTGCACATCCCATTGAACTTGAGGTCCTCAGAGTTCATCTTTGAAATATCGAAACATCAGAAAACCAGAAGCGTAAATGATCTAAGTGAAATTATTTTTGATTATTTCATGGCACCTGGTTTGCAGAATGAAGCTCTTAATCCTCCGGGAAAAATGATGTATGATTCACTGGAGAAATTTTTGAAGGCCGAGGTCCTTCTAAATCGAATACTGTTTTCTGATATGAGCTCTTTGGATGCTAATGTGAACCAATTCACGCTAACATCGACCCATACCAAATATCTAAAATCCACAGAGTTAAACCCATCTCTGCATGGTAGTAGTACTTCATTGAAAAAGCTCAATGTGGAATTAGATGCTGTCGGAAAACAAGTTTCCGGGTTGAAGATTTCTGAATGCTCACACCAATTGACTGAGTTTTTGCACAGTTCTGTTTCGAAAGGACTTCTCTGCCGTGTGTGCAAAGATGGCATGCCGTATTTTGTGTTCACAATGGACGATAACTGGGGAGAGGTTTTTGTTGCCAGCCCTCATAAGATTGAATCTATGACCGATGAAGCCTTGGATTATGTATTCTTGTTCCATGCTAGAAAATGTCAGAAAAAAGGTAACAAAATTTCTGTCGATAATTCCCAGAAATTTGTTGCCAAAATGAATGTATCCAGTTCTCTTGTTCCAAACTCTTGCAGTTCTGAAGTCATGGAAACCGAATTTATCCTTTTCAGTGCTAGTGAAGATCGTCCAATGGGACCGGAAATTTCATCCTCTGCTTCAATCAAAGGGAAGAGTTTGTCTAAGAAGGTGGCAAGGATACTTAAACCAAACCATTCATTCAACATGCCTAAGCCTACCTACAAAATTGGCAAACCGAGCTTTCAATACGATGAACTACTACATCAGCCATTTCTCTGCGAGTTATGTAATTTCGTTGGATTAGACTCGAACAAATACCTTTATTCTGATTTTCCTCCTAATCTCGAGCTGGCTGCTATTGTTATGAAGGGTTTACAATGTACTACTAAGAGTGAGCCGGAAGTCGGTGGTTGGGGCCTTAAATTCCTCCAGAAGGCTACATTGGCTCGTTCGTTTTCTCCTGAAATTTGCGAAGAAAGTTGTGTGAAAACTACAACGCAAACCAACAAGATAGTGAATGTGATAGTCCCGGCTGGTTTTCATGGCGGTCCGAATACTAGAATTGGTGGCCCGTCTAGTCTTACAGAAAGATGGAGGTCAGATGGACATTGTGAATGCGGCGGGTGGGATCTCGGCTGTCCTCTCACGGTCCTTCGCCATGTTCCAATTTGTGCAAAATCTTCGCCTGGTGAGCAGCCACAAGAAGACTCAAAGTCTGTTTATTTCTTTAAAGAGGTATGCGTAGTAGCATCAACTTCTCCTTAGTTTCTTGCACCTTTATAATCAAATACTGCTTGTAGAAATTAGTCATACCGAATTCTGTCTTAAAATTTCTGTATAAATTATTTCATGAAGTGAATTTGGATTGAATTACAATGGAATTGAAATCTTCATTTGGCTTTTGCTGCAACTTTTCAGGGTGCGGAAAATGGTGAACCTATGATAAAAATGGTAGATGTTGACGAGGGACGTCACCATATCTACTTCCAATCGACTCTTTCAGCGCTACAATGTTTCTCCATTGGTGTGGCAATGATCCATTCCCAAACTCTATCATCTCTCAATCCAAAGCTTTAAGTTAAACAAAGAAAGGTTTTGTTTTTGTGGTTTCTGAAACATGATAGGAGCTAGAAGAAAGTGAAAGTATTACTGCAGTAATATAGATGTGAATAGGTTCTGATCCGGCTTGTAATTCTTCTCATTGCTGATGTTTTTGCAAAGAAATGTGAAAATTCAATCCCAAATTGCAGTGTCATTCTGAATCTCACATGGGATATATATATATATATATATATATTTGATAAATGTGGACAAGCAACTAGAAACATGCATGGTTCGAACCTTTAATATCTTTATTAGATGGAATGAGTTAATCATTTTTTTTTTTTTTTTTTGTGAAAGTTGGCCACTTGGGCCGTATTTGATTCATCGGAGTGAAGCCCTATTTCGGTCCACTTTTGTATTTTTGGTTTACTGAGTTGGATTTCTATAGACCCCATTTCAGTGTTTTGACTTTTGAAGAAAAGATTGAAGGGAGAGTTCAGTGAAACTAGGCTTATTTATGTAACTTGGACTTCTCACTTTCATCATCATTTTCAAATGACTCAGGAATGAAGATGATATGTAGAAAATAGATGAAGAATTTCATTAATCTACACAAAGGTCTATCATAATTTTTACTAAATTTTTTTTTTTTTACTGTCATCACACTAAAATTATAACCACGGATAGTCTATAAATACAACAAAGAGAAAAATAAAATTACCAACAGCCTCTTGGCTTATTGGTATCGAGTTTCTTTGTAGAGTGTATTTTTTTAAACGAATCGAATCGAGTACGAACCTCCACTCACACGAGTGAAAGCTCAAAAATGGCCCTCTTTGGTGCACAAATTACATCTTGATTGATAACATGTTGTAACGCAATTTTGTCAAAAACAGATTTCAAGTCACATGAACAACATGATTTAAGAAGGTCAAATACCCTATTTAGTCCCTCTATTATTACGATTTGTCCTCTGGATCATACAATATAAAATACGCTTTTTTTGCCTTTAATTTTACGTTTGTTTTAAATCCTTTCCATTGGCTTTTTGGTCTTTATTTATGTTTTTACTTTGGCCCCTATAAACTTCGAAAGGAGGGATTTAAAAGGCATACAAACATAAAATTAAAAGGTAAAAGCATATTTTATATTGTATGACCAGACAAATCATAATAATAACTAAATAAGTGATTTGACCATGTAAGAATAACAAATTCAATAATCTCATCTCTATATTTTATAGATAGTACCTAAAAAGTTCTAACATTCTTGGCTTGTTATTGACTGGCACTTGCTCAGACTGCCAATATCTAGTTTTGTATCATGTTGGTAAGGGACCACATTTCCTGCAAAGATTCTTTCACACTATTGTGACTACAGGGAAAAGAGAAAATTAACTAGGTTGGTGTTAAAGAGGGAATGAATGGTGAAAGCAATGGGTCATGAGTGACCAATCAGATGGACAAGTCCTCCTCATACCATCCAAATCAGGCCCCACTCTGATTCACTCACATGACCCCAACATTGAGATAAGAATCACATAGCCTAATATAAAATAAAATGATATCCTAATATATAAATATATATTATCTTACTAATTAAATAAATATTAAATTTAAAATCATAAATCTCATATAATAACCACAGTTTTTCTCCCATTTTGCATGAATTTTTCTTCAATCATAGTTCTATTATTCAACATATATACCTCTGGACTCTCAACCGTTCAAGCTATTCATGAATATCTTAAGCTTGGCTTGATAAAAACTCGAACTCTATTTTTATTTTTATTTTTTAATAAAGACGACAAGCGCGCCCGCATGGGAAGTCAAGAATGTGTACAAGCGGGACAACTCGATCCTGTGTTAAATCACATGAGAACATCACCTGTGTGGTAATTCGATCCTATGTTAGTTTACGAGAGAACATCACCAGCCTGATTCGCACCTTACAAGAGTGGAGATTCGATCACAGGTTTTTCCACATGAGAACCCCACTCTTTAACAAAGGACCCAGATACCAATAGGCTAGGATGCCATTGGTACTCGAACTCTATTTGAAATTTCAATTTTTCTAGCCGAGTTCGATTGAATTTAGCTCTAAAGCTCAAAATGATATATATTAATATAAGTTATTATATATTATATATAATATATTACAGTAGAAATTTTACTCTTATTATGTTATTTAATATAATTAATTTTTTTATTATATATAATTATTAATTTAAGAAATTTATTTTTATAAAAATTATAATAGTTAATTCACTATTGGTCCCTAAAATAGTGCTAAAATTGCCTTGGGGTTCTTAGGGTGTTTGTTTATTATTTAGTGTTATGTGTGTGTTTGATTTTAAGGTTCCTGAAAACAGTACCAAGGACTTATAAATAATTTTCCTAAATTATAAATATAAACTTTATTTATTAAAAATATTAAATAATTTATATTTTTATTATACAAAATTATAACAAAAAAAATCAAGTTACAAATGAGCTTTTAGTTCAAACAAGCCTATTCTAACTCATGCGATCCAGACCAATCAAGTTTGGCCCGTTTAAATCACTATATACCTGTAAACAGAAATAATAAAACCATTTTTATGAAATATATATATTGAAAAAAATGAATAAATTATATTTATTTATTAAGGAGTAAAATAATAAATAGTTAAAGCCATTTTTGGTCACTGTAAACAGATATAATGTTCATTATTAAGGAGTAAAATAATAAATAGTTAAAACTATTTTTAGTCACTGTAAAGAGGTATAATGTTCATTTCCATACTAAATTTTCAAAATTATTTAATACGTTCTTGCGTATTGCATATTCTGTCATATTTGGTCTGATGCTGACATGACGTTGATGTAACACTGACGAATGAAAGATAATATATTTATTTATTTATTATTTTTAAAAATATGTTCTTGTGATGGATCTGATACAACAGGATATGAAGACCCCTAGGGGTAAACTTCTTTCGGTTCTGGGTGTTGTCGAAGTCTACCTTCCGTTATGCTCATCTACCTTCCATCCAAACCAAACCAAACCCTGTTGTGAAGTTTTGAAGGTTGGAAAAAGAACAATAAAATGGGTCCACTGACAGTTGTTGCTGCCTTAATCTGCAGTTCTTGTTTGGCAAGGCCAGTAGCAGTCTCCATTATTGCTGTCCAGCTCCACAAACATTTTTCATCTTCTATTAATTATAAACACATCCTCTTTGCCATTCTTGCACTGAAGAAGAAGAAGAAGAAGGAGAAGAAGAAGATGAGTAGTCTTACAAGAGTACTGGGAAACAAGAAGAGGATTCATGGCATGAGTTGGGCAAAGAGAGCACTAGGGAGTTCAGGAGATCGTTTGATGCGTTCATTCTCAATGAAACAAGTGTTTTTCAAGGTTAAGTCTCAGTGGAAGCAGGCCTTGAAGTCTTCCAAGCAGAGTGGGACTCTCAAGTTTGGGTATGATCCTGAGAGCTACTCTCAAAACTTTGATGATGGTAATTGTCTTTCTCAATGAACAACACAACTTATGACTTTGTTTCATGAGAAAAAAAAAAAGAAGAAAAGAAAAGAAAAAAAAAGCTTCTTCTTCTGTGCTTTTGTGGTTATTCAATTGGATTTTTATATTATGCAAATGTTTGGTATGAATTTCTATGGATTTAAACTTGATTATTATGAGAAAAAGAGAAGCATTCTCATGCTTGATAAAATCCAATATGAATTCAATTTTGAAATTACAAAATAGAAAGATCATGTGGCATAAGTCGGTTGTTAAACGATCAAGCGATTCGTGAGCAGCTCCGATTAGATAAAACCTCGAGGTTTAAAATATTATATAGTATATATTCTATATATACTATAATATATAGAGATTAAAATATTTATATAGTATAAATATAATCAAACTATAAAGTTTATTTTTTAAAAAAAAATATAAAATATAAATTTATTTATTAATAATATTTTATAAAAATAAATTAATATATTTTATAATATAATATGTTATGGGGAAAAATGGACCTTACATCTGGTGCGATCTGGTTAGCTAGGGGATAGGGGGACTACACCAATCAAACCGATCTTTTCCTGAAACGCCACATGGAGATTCCCCATTATTCTTTGGTAGAGAAACATTTGCCTGCGTAGGTGTGAGAGGCGACGCCTTATCTAGGTTGGAAAGCGAGTCCGTACAGGGAAAGTGCATGACCTGTAGCTCGGTAGTGGAATCTTTTGGTGATGGTCTTGCCCTCGCTCCGGAGAAAAGATGCCCCACGATTAGCGGCCCAATGACGGCCTGCAAGGTTTAAAGGAAAGGGAAAAGGGAGACTAAAAGGGGCTCATTTTTTCTTCTTGAAGAACCCTTCTCCTTCTTCTCGATTTCTCCTCTATGGTTCCTTCATGACTATTTCAGCTCCTCTTCCTCATTCTCCTCCTTATTCTTCCTTCACTTACACTCAACTAACTTGGGTGTCAGAGGGTCCAGGGAGAAGCCCCCAGACTTCCTTTTCTAGGAAAGGAGTCTCTGCAGCTCAGTGATTTGCCGTCTCGTGAGCTCAACAATCACTTGAGGCCGCTGTCAAGCTCACAAAGTTCTCAATCTAACTTTTCACTTCTCATTTCTTCAATTGATCTTGGAACGAAGTGCAGATCCCGAGGTCCCGTTCATTTCGAACACCAACATAATAAATAAGATTTAACCAAACTTCATGCCGTTTCTGAATTTTTATTTTTATTTTTTCCATTAAGTAATGTAAATCTTACATCAATTTACATTCCAACAAAATCATATATGATACACCTCGAATCCTGTCAGCCACGTGTCGGCTCCTCTATACCCCTAATAAATGCGACATGACCCCCTAGACCGCCATAATGCCCCCCACAGAAGGCAAAAGGTGCGCCACAACCCACAAGGGGAAAATGGTGACCTACACGCCTACTCTCATCATGACCGATAAGACGGCGACAGGGATAACATAATAGGTCCTGAATCCCCAGATGTGGTCAAGGCAACAAAAGGAAAGGAAACCAGGGAAAGAAAGATAAGCAAAACTTTAACTGAAAAACTCTCTCTTTCTCCAGCCATTTGAAGGCTAACTTGATCGTCGGAGAGGGTTTGGGCTCAAGGGCCCTATCCCCTCTAACTAGCATTTGTTCTTGTCCTCTTTTCAGGTGAGCCGTTCGCCCGAATGCCCACAACATCGTCTTCATCCAAGGGTTTGGTATAAACTGGGAGCTGTCAAAAGCCTAAACAGTTTTTCGGCTAACAAATATATATATATATATATAGCTTTAATGTTTATTTGGACATAAGTTAATTTCAACCAAACATTCCATGGATCTCACACACAAATTTATTTTGTCTTATTTTGGACATAACTCAATTAATAAACAAACACCCCAAATTAATTAAATCCATGAAGAAGACTAACTAAACTTCACTCGATATCGTGGCCTTTTTTTTCATGGGAATCAGTTGTGGCCTTATTGTGTTTGAGAACGAATCATTTTGTGCCACGTAGTGAACGTATATAAACTAAAGACATCGTCCGGTTACATTATACCGTATCCATATCTTTATCTATTCCTGTATATTCCCCGTCGCCGAGCTCCGAAAATTTGGTACTATTCCTTTCTCTCTCTCTTTCAATCTCTTCTTTCAGTTTTAGGATTAGGTTTAGGGTTTGTTCTTCTAGTGTTTCTCTTGATTTGATCTCTTTGTTCGTTTTTCTAACTTCGTTTGCATCTTCTTTCGGCTTTGAGATTGGTCGCCGCGGTCTCTGGATGAAGATTTAGGTGCAAAATCACGGTAAAAACTTAATTTTGTCGATCAAAATTGGACCTTTTTGTGGAAAGTTATATTCCTTTTGTTTTTGTATTGGTTACTTGTTGTTTCTTAATCTCAAGGAGAATCACTTATTAATTGGATATATTTCACTTGCTTATTTTTCATTATTGACGTGATTTCTCCTTTTTTATCCTTTGTTTTCTATGAATAATTTTTGTATGTCTTGTTAGAGTTTGATTCTGATGTTATGCATATTGTTTGATACATGCTGTTGTGATGATTGTTCAATTTCTTTTTGTATTCATGTCATAATAAAGTTCTGTTTTGTTTTCTTCTGTTTTTAAGTATCATTTGTTTTGTCACTGTTTATTGGGAGATTAGTTTTTTGCAGCATGTGGTAGCTGAAGTTTTGCTTGTAGTTAAAGTTGAGAATTTTGGGTTGTCATTGCACATTATGTTATTCAATAGATTCATACAACCTGTGATAACTCTACACACGGAGAGCAATGGATGCACAGCATACTTTATTGATTCAGAAATCACACATGAAACAACATAAGTGGATATACCACATTGTATTTAGAAATTGGGTAATAGTTTATATGTCCTTACAACTAGTGTATATAAAAAGAAGAAATAAGTTCACTATATGTGCTCTCCGGTTGTGTATGACATGCTTCCAGAGACACATTGTACTCTCTTCTTTAGGACATGAAACAGCATTTTAGCATGAGAATCCTTTAGCAGAGGACTATATTTTTGGAATCGTATGGTACAGGATGGTTATTATCATTCACCATGTCATCATCGAACAAATCTGTTACTCTGATTTAATAGATTTGTTATTTATTTAAGCTTTAATCTTGCCATAAAACTAGAGAAATTACAAATATGCAGGTATTCCAATATATAATATAATGTGAAACTTCTTCACCCCCTGTTAAAAGCCTCAGCTTTGTAGGAATACAACCTACTGACAAGAAGGAAGGCCATGAAGTTTATAAAACTAAGAACAGCAAGGAGTGAATAGTAGTAATCCAGATGAGAAGCATTGAGGTTGTTTATCACCCATCCTTTGCCATTTCTTCTTGTGATTTCAGTCACTGTTGAAAGTAAAACACTGCTGAGAAAATTACCAGCTCCATAAGCAGTCAGAGAATAGGAAGTCCCCAAACTCTTCATGCTCTCTGGAGCTTGATCGTAGAAAAACTCTATTTTACCAACCACCAAGAATGCATCTGATAATCCCATGAGAATGAACTGGGGGAGCAGTATGAATATAGTCAGAGGAACACGACCGCCGGTTTTATCCAATCCGTGGTTTCTCGCAACACTTAGTCTCCATTTCTCAGTAAAAGCAGCAATCACGAAAACCAGTGTCTGGAGGAACACTCCAAATCCCACTCTCTGAAGCAATGTGATCCCTCTGGGGTTTTTAGTGAACCTTTTCATGAAATTCACAAAGAATCGGTCATAAACAAAGACAGAAACAAGCATGGATATCGTCAGAAATGCCCCGAGGCTCGCCGGAGGGATTTGAAAACTCTGTCCCATGTGTCTGTTTAAGGTGGTTCCTTGCTTGATGAAGAGAGTGTTCACTTGAGCAATCATAGTGCATGGGATGAACATTGTGATCAGAATTGGAAGCATTCTCAGTATTTGCTTTGTCTCTTCTACTTCAGTCACTGGACACAGAATCCAGGGAGATGTCTTCCCATTTTTCACTGCAGCTTTATTCAGAAATCTACAAAGTTTTACAACCATTTGTTATCATTGGCTTTGATATCATGTTAAATTGACTCGATTCAATCTGAAGCATATATGCTAACCTCATCGAAGATGTGGAATCGATCCGAGCCTTGGATTTCTTGGTGTAGACCTCCATGTCAAGCTCATGAAGGTCCTTAGGATCAGTAGGAATAGGGACAGTCCACTTCCTGAATGAAGCCACAATGACCCTGGCCATCCTTGTGAAAGGACTCCCTTGAGGGAGCTTGTGCCTATAAAATGGAGTTCCAACCAAGAAGATGATGATAGAGAGTGCAAGACCAAGCAAAGGGATTCCATAACCAAGGGACCAACCCACATTGTCTTGCAAGTAAACAAGGACAGTGGTGGCAAAGAGAGTGCCCAAGAAGATGGAAAACATCCACCAGTTGAAGAATGAGAGCTTGTGTTTCCTCTCAGTGGGATCAAAATCATCAAACTGTTCTGCACCAATGGTGGAGATGTTGGGTTTGGTTCCACCATTTCCAAGTGCAAGTATGTAGAGTCCACTGAAGAACACTGCCAGTTGAAATGTGGATGCTGCCTTGCAATTGCCTGCTGGTGTTGTTGATGCACAAGGTGGTGGCCTTAGTGATGGGATTGACACTGCTACAACCAGCAAGCACATTCCCTGATGTATCACCACAAAAGTACTAATCAGTTTGTTAATTTGCACTGTTTTTTTAGTTGTATTTAAGTGTTTTATTGGTTATAAGTACTTCTATATATATGGCTCATTTGAATTGGTTCATGAAAAATGTGTTTCTTTTCAGTTTGATAAGATTTTTGAAAAAAAAAAGTAAGTTAAAAGATTTTGTATATTTTATATTTGAATATAGGAGAAATTATCTATAGATCCCTGACATTGTTTTCAGGGACTTTAAAGTCAAACACACACTAAAAAATAATAAACAATCCACCTTAAGGACCGCAAGGCAATTAAGCTAGTATTGAGGAACCAATAGTTAAAAATCTATTGAATATATGAATTGAAGAGTACTTTTATAATTTAGAAGTTTTATTGTAAACTATTTTTAATTAAATAAAATAATACTGTTTTATCACAAATTAATTTATTTTTAACATAATTAATACTAATTATAAAATAAAAATATATTAAAATGAAATAATTTTGATTAACATTGATATCTACTAATAATATAATAATACTATTAATTAATGACTTCATTAAACTTTTATAAAAAGAGTTACTTGAACTTATGAATTTTTTTTAATTAAAATATTTAGCAAAAAAATAATTGTAAAATAATTAATTATTAATAAATACAGAATTAATTTAAAATATAATTTTAACTATTATTAATTGATTCAAAGTAAGGTATAACCAAAAGTCAGACAATAGCAACTAGACAACAACTTGTAAAATGAATCCCTTTCCTTGTCTTAAATATCTAGAAAAGAATATGCTATCTTTCAACCTTTTGGTCCTTCTTTTCAACATCAAGGCATTTTTTGACTTTTCTTCACACCCTAAGTCCAAATCAAAGTCAACAACAACAATAATTGGATACTTTGAACAAGAAAAGAACTTAGAAAAAAAAAATGTTTTGAAAATTATAATCCAATATTTGTTCATAATATAACTATCCAATATACAATGTTTATTTTAATATAAACATTAAAATTTTAATTTGAGATCAAATTGAACATTCTTTATATTCAAAAACTAAAATAAATATAAAAATATATAGTTCATAACAATAA
Source organism: Dioscorea zingiberensis (assembly GCA_026586065.1). Classification (NCBI taxonomy): domain Eukaryota; kingdom Viridiplantae; phylum Streptophyta; class Magnoliopsida; order Dioscoreales; family Dioscoreaceae; genus Dioscorea; species Dioscorea zingiberensis. The sequence goes on from CM048823.1 coordinate 51,896,606, forward strand.
TACTTTTTTTTTTAACAAGGGGATAAACCCCAGCACAAGGCTGCCAAATGGGCGTGCGTAGGGGGATGGACTATCACGAGTTTCACTGCCTGCGGGATACACTGAGTGCAGACCGCCCGCAGGGTGCGCCGGGGCGCATTATGTTACCGCTCGTGACTACCAGTCCTATACACGGAGAAGACTCACGTGCAAGCGTGGGCAAGACCCCACTGGGTGTCCCACGCACCTACGCCCTCACCTTCCGCGGAGATTCGAAACGGGGACTTCCCAGAGACGAACACCTTACGAAAGGGACCATGCCGCTCGGCCAAGAGGCATTTGTTTTAAAAACAAAATAAGACCGACCCAAGTGACTTGACCCTCATCCAAGCCTAGTATGATATATGAGCTTTGTAGCACTAGATTGCCCTTTTAGTTCATAAAAATAACAAAATCTATAGATGATAAATTTTTCATTATAAATTCAAAACAGAAGATTAATAAAACTTAATATAAAAATTAACAAGCTAAGAAATCATGAATCCTAATTTGGTATTGAAAATACTAATTAATTAAACATGAGAATTAATTCTTATGATCATGCACTTACCACAATATAGATTGAAGATCCCAAGACAAAAGTCCAATACCTCCCAAGATGAGCATCAGCAATATAAGCACCGAGTATTGGTGTCAAGAACACAGTCCCTACCCAATTAGTAACATTATTTGAAGCTTCAACCACTCCTTGATGAAGCTTAGTACTCAAATAAATCACCAAATTCGACGATATACCGTAATACGCCATCCTCTCAAACACTTCATACACTGCATGGATGCACGCATGCATGCGTTCACGTAAATATATTTATGTATTAATTCATCACAAGCTTAAAATTAATCGATAAGAAGAGAGACCTAGACTTATATATTTGATTCATACCGACGATAAAAGAGCATGCGGTCCATCCACCTCTTTTGGACCTGAGAATTGGATTGCCCTTGAGATCAACTGAGCCATCCTTGGTGTAGTTATCACCTTGGCCATTCTCTAAGCTCTCTGCCATTGTTACTCTCTCTGCAAAAGCTTTGCTTCTATTGGAGCATGGATGTACTTATAATTATAATAGCATATAAGGGAAATATCTAGCTCCTTTGATTTGAATTTGTTTGCATTGAATGTGGGTCTGAAATTGGACACTGGATGCAGTGATCTTGATAATCACTTGTGGACCGATTCATAGCAATGTTTCACATCAGCAGTGAGGTGCATCCTTTGGCTCATTACTGCTCATCAATGTGGATGGTTGGAGACTTTTCTCATCACTCTCACACTCTCACACTCTCTACACACATACACACAAATGCATGTGGATAAGTTTGTATCAATTGATTTAATAGTTCACTAATCTCACATTAAGAATGTTAACTTGTACTAGAGAGGACCTACACACCACTCTACCAAGTACAAGACCCGGCTTTGTTATTTTCTTTTTTTTTTGACATAGGTCATAAAGACCTTCTCAAAGGGCTTGTCAAGGGGCCAGCATGGCCTTAGGTGACGAGCACCCTTGACCCCTCATCATGTGCGTATAGAGATAGTGACTCAAATTTGGGAGCTTTGTTGCTCATCAAGTGAATTGCCCAAACTGCTCCCTCTGTTAAGGAGGCAAGAACTCAAACCTGGGAACTTTGCTTATCAAGTGAATTATCCAATACGCGGGACCCGAGATACCCTAGACAAATGGTCCTTTGGGAGCTTTGTTATTTTCATGTTCTTATTTTCTCATCTTATATGTATTTGGTTTCATGTGGGGGATGTATTAAACTATAACATTTTATTAATGAATGTGATTTATCTATTTTTATTATAAAAAAATATTAAATTTATTGGATAATATATAGTTAGACCAGCCATGTTATATGAGAGCTGAGTGTTGACATATTTATAAGATGAGTGTGGCAGAAATGATGATGTTAAAGTGGATGAATGGTCATATAATATTGGATAAGATTTGAAATAAACACATATGACAGAAGGTGTATGTTGCATCAATTAAAGATAAAATAAGAGAAAAAATGTTTAAGATGGTTTGAACACGTGCATTGTAGACCCCAAAGTGCCCCACTTCGACAGTTTAGTGATAAAAAGTAAGAAAAAGGGTATAGGTAGGCCTAGAATTATGTGGAAAGAGATAGTATTTAAAGACTTACGTATATTATATATTAAGCTGGATTTTACTTTTGGCAGAGCGACACGGAGACAAGAAATCCATATAGCCAAGTCCATTTAGTATGAGATTAAGGCTTAGTAGTTGTTGTTGTTGTTGTTGTTGGGTAATATAGGGAAATAAGATAATAAATTTATAAGGCATTAAATTATTTTCATATTTGGTAGGGAATTTTTTTTGTCATTATTCATTTTTTCTTTTAGATGACAAGGATAAAACATTAAACAATTTGTACGAGATTAATTTTTTCATATTTGGTAGAGGACATGTCTTCCCTTATTCAAGTGTATTTTGTTTCTATGAGATGATGAGGATATATAGCATTAAATTATTGCTAATAAAGCTTTTTCTTACGAATTTGTATGAGATCTTTCTTTCAATTATTTAATTATTATTATTTTGGCAAATATTAAATTTTTCTTATAATTTTCTAATGAATATTTCAGGAAGAAATTTTCTAAAGAATAATTTACTTGATTTTTAATTAGCTTTATTAAGTTATTAATATTGTTTTATAAAAATGAAAACATTTAAAGACTAATCTAATTGAAAGGTTGACACCATTAATAATTATATTTTCTATTTATATGAAAAAGTTGGGTGGAAATCAAAACTCACATGGGTTGGTAACCATAGGTAGCTGATTAGATTGCTAATATCTAATTAATTTATATTTTGATAGATGAGAACAAGCTTGAAAGTCGGTATATCTAATCAATTTATAGGTTGCTAAACTTAGCCAACTTATACAATAGAGTGATTCAATGTGATATGGTTTTTTTGGGCACATTGAGTATATATATCTATATAGACTGATCTAATGACACCATTAATAACTAATGTCTTCTTTTTTCTTAGAAAAGTTAGGTGGATATCAAATCTCACATGGGTTGGTGACTTTGAGTAGCTGATAAGATTGCTAATATCTAATCAATTTATATTATTATGATAAGAGAAATGCTATTTTCAACTTGATCGTACGAAATCCTGACACGAAACCATTGGATGTGTTTCGAGATAGTTGTATTGATGATCTCGAGGCACAAGCATTTCCCAAATGAAGTCAAAGATGGGCAGCAGGTGCCGAACCAGTTCAACGCAACTACGCCCACACTTGTAAGAGGAGGGGGTCGATCCCAGAACCCGTTCATGAAAATCGAGGCCCATCTCTTAGTAAGGAAACTCGGTATAAAAATGGCCATTGGTGCATTGCTCTTTTAATAAATGTAGACAAATCACATTATAGATATGATTTTAACTCTCAACCTTTATTTGTGAAAGAAAATGAATTAGCCAATTTTTTTTTACGTAAGTTATTAAATTTAATGCATTTATAGGTGGTGAAATTTAGTCAATTTATATAATAGAGTGATTCAATGTGATATATATATATAATTTTTATTATTATTTTTTCATTCTTAAAGATAAACCGCTTTGTATTAATAAACCAATACACCATTCTTAATGAAACTAAAAAGAAGCTATAAAATAAAAGTGAGATGAGTGTCAATGAAAGGTACAAAAAAACAAAGTTCAACAATCCTAGCCTAATATGACCAAAACATTTTGGTCATGACTCATGATTGATGCTTTCCTCTAAGTTTTGTGTTTTCAGACGGAACTACATCAAATCATTTTCATTCCTTTGTTGAATTCAACATATGATGGTGTGAAAACATATAAAAAACATGTCCCTGATCAAGTTTTTTTAGTTGACAAACGCACTTTAAAAGAAGTCAAAAATGAACAGTAAATATGAAACTCATTCAATGCAACTATACACATGCCTTATAAAAGGAGAGGTTTGATCCTGATATATGTCCTGTCCATGAAGATTGAGACCCATTTTTTAGTAAAGGAATCCGGTACTAATAGACCATCATGAATGTTAGTGTGTCCCTAAACAAGTGGAGCCTTATTTTTACCACAGAGGAGTTCGATGAAACCCCCAAATCAAAATATTGAGCTTGATTTGGTAGAGTAGTTGCCTGCGTTCCTTTCTTTTCTTTTATTCTTTCAAGCTATTTGTGTTGCCCGATTATGTACCCATCTTATTTGGAATGTTTTGAACTGTTTATTTTAATAAAAATAATTTATCCATTTTTATAAATAAAAAAAATTAATGAAAATAATGACATAATGAAAAATTGAGATAATACATATAGACTTTACAAGGTGTTTTTTTAAGACACCCTTCACCTTGTTTTAATTTGCTTTGTATTTTTAACTAAATATGATTTATCTACTCTTTATAATAATAATAATAATAATAAATAAATAAATAAATAAATAAATAAATATGAGAGGCCCATTATGGAACAACGAAGTGTCTTGTCCATTGTTTAAGACAGAGCAACATGCTAATATTTGTACTATTCAATGTTGTTATGAGATTTGGACTTAATTGTGATTTTAGTTACACATCCAAAGATGGAACAAGGGTCATATATTTATTAGAAATTATTAATACTTTTATAATAGTTAATTTAGTGAATCTCATATGAATATATAAATATCGACCTCTCTGTTATGTCATTTAATCTTTTAGATTGAATAAATCTCATTTAATATATGTTTCTCATTAAATTTTTTTATAATGTATTATCCCAAATGCTTCCAGTGGTTTGTCCACATTTATCAAAAAAAAAAAAAATATGTATATATATATCTATACTATCATGAGTGAACACAAGATTATTGTTTGATTAAAGCTTCAGTTTGATAATCTTCGGTAAAATCATTAATGTTTTTAGTGCTAAAAATACTTGTGTTGTGTATAGATATAACATGTGATTCTTAGTGTTAATATCACTTTGAATGTGAGACTAAGACTTTTATTTTGAGAACCAATATTTGTTTAATCAAATGATTCCAAATTATTATCCCTAACAAAAAAAACACATGTCTCTTGTCATTTGTTTGCAGGTGATCACAGAGTTCCGAATGCTGACATTTGTTAGAAATTATGGATAAGTCATAAGAAGTTTGTCTGCCTTTTCTCTTCTTGATTTTTCTCCGTGGTTCTTTCATGGTACTAAAGACAATTAGTAGAATCAACAGCCATGATGACCTATTGGTATCGGGTTCTCTTACTAAGAGAGTTGGACTTCAATGTTTGTGGACAGGTCCTGAGATCGAGCCCCTCGTCTTGTAAGGTGTGGATGCAATTGTGTTGAACTGGTTCTACACTTCTGCCCATCCTTGACTTCCTTTGGGGGCACTTGTCGCCTTTGTCAAAAAATTAAAAAAAAAAATAGTGAGTGGATTCGACACTGTGATCAACACACATCTAAGGGAGGGGTCTAAGAAAGAGAACAATTAAATCTTAGGAGAAGAGCGCAAGCTTTCCGTGTGAGGGGCTTTAAAAACAGTGTATTTGACGTGCCTCTCATCCTGGTTCTCAGAGATAAATTTTTTCCAATCTTCACTATATTTTTTCTGTTTTGTTTTTTCTTTTTGGCTAATAAATTTCCAACAATAGCAAGTAGAGGCAAGGACTCATCAGGTTGGCAAAGAAGAATGGAGAAGTTAAGACTTGATTTTCTTAGCATGAATATAGTTTTAATTATCTTTATCAATGATATGTAAGAAAACAGGACCAGTTTAACATAATAATCACTTTTTCAATCCCTTTCTTTTTTTCTGGGATCAAGAGTCTCCAGTTGCTGCAATTTTTGACAGCATTGCACTGGATTTCTGCATTTCATTCCCAGGCTCAATAACATCAGTACTGTTGTAAACATAGTACTTAGAAACCAGCAAGAAGAAGATGAGGTTAATGGCACTGAGAATGGCAAAGAACAAGTAGTAATAGTCCAAATGAGAGCTATTCAAGTTGTCTTGAATCCATCCTTTGCTGCCATTTCTCTTAGTGATTTCTGATACTGTGGATAAGAGAATGCTACTCAAGAAGTTCCCAACTCCCAAGCTTGTAGTGAAATAAGAGGTGCCTAAGCTTTTCATGCTTTCAGGAGCTTGATCATAGAAAAACTCAAGCTTGGCAACATCCACAAAGGTATCTGCAACTCCCATGAGAGCAAACTGAGGGAGAAGTATGAATATGGTTATCGGAACCATGGCTTTTTTATCGGCAAGACCGTGTTGTTCCACAACACTTAGTCTTTTCCTCTCTGTTATTGAAGCAGTGAGCATGATGATGATGTGCAAAACCAGGCCAATTCCCATCCTCTGTAGCAATGTGATGCCTCTGGGGTTCTTTGTGTACCGGCGTATCGCCGGCACGAAAATTCGGTCATAGATGAGTAGGCTTAACAGCATGAAGATGGTAACGAATGCGGTGAGGCTCGCCGCGGGGATTTGAAACCCCGGCCCCATGCTTCGGTCCAGTGTTGATCCTTGTTTGATGAAGAGTGTGTTGATTTGTGCTGTCATGACACTTGGGATGAATGTCACTAAGAGTACTGGTAACATCTTGATCATCTGCTTGGCTTCTTCGACTTGTGTCACTGTACACAACATCCATGGTGTTTCTGCAACTCCATCTTTTACTGCAGCTTTGTTCAGAAATCTGCAAACATGAATTAATTAATCCAGTACTGTTCTATCAATTAACTGAAAATAATTCAATTAACAAATATTGGACCTTAAAGCAGGAGTGGAATTGATTCTAAACTTGCCAATTCTGGCATACTCCTTGTCATCCAGTTCATGAAGCTCAGAAGGATCACTAGGAACAATGGCATTTGATTTCCTGCAGGATGCCACTAAAACTGCAGCAATCTTTGTAAAAGGACTCCCTGATGGCAACTTGTGTCTGTAGTATGGTGTTCCGAGAAAGAAGACTACAAGAGAGAGTGTGAGGCCGAGGGTCGGGAGTGCGTACCCAACGGAGAAACCGACACGGTCTTGGATGTATACGAGGAAGGTGTTTGCAAAGAGAGTGCCAAAGAAAATGCTGAACATCCACCAGTTGAAGAATGAGAGCTTTTGGGACCTCTCTTTTGGGTGGAAATCATCAAATTGGTCTGCTCCCATGGTTGATATGTTTGGTTTTGTTCCTCCTGTTCCTATTGCTATTATATACAATGCACAGTAGAAAATTCCCACTTGGAATTGGCTTGCATGGATGTTGCATTCACTGGACTGTTCATTGCTGCACTTTGGAGGCCGCAGTGATGGAAGAGAGACTGTGAGAGTTAGCAGGATCATTCCCTGAAGAATGAACAAATTGTTCAGTAAAATTAGTTATCAAGATGAATTAATTGATGAATTTAGGATGCATTACCATGAGATAGATAGCAGAAGAGAGGACAAAGGTCCAATATCGGCCGAGGAATGCGTCGGCTATGTAGGCGCCGATGATCGGTGTCATCCACACAGTTCCTGCCCAATCTGTGACATTGTTTGCAGATGAAACAGTGCCTTCATGGAGCTTGCTGGTCAGATACAACACCAGGTTTGCTCCAATCCCATAAAATGCCATTCTCTCAAACACTTCATACCCTTCAAAAATCAAAATCAACAAGACTTTATCATACAATTTAATGCAGAAATTCAGATTACATGAAACTTTGAAAATTACTGCTCGCAGAAATGAATTCTCTACAATTAAATACAGAAATTCAGATAAAATGGACAAGACATTTCAGAAATCAAAGTACTGCAGAAATATATTCAGATAATTTCAGAATGGAATGAATTCAGATAAAATGGACAAGATTGACTTGTTTGGATTTCAGAAATCAAATTACTGCAGAAATATATTCAGATGATTTGGATGTGTGATGATCAGAATGGAATGAAGGCTTGCCTACTATGAAAGAACAAGCTTTCCATCCTCCTCCCCGGGACCGAACGAAAGGCCGGCCCTTGAGATCAACAGTGCCATCCTTTGTGAGCTCCTCACCTCCATTTGCAACCTCACCAAGCTCAGCCATGAGAGTGAGAGAAGGAGATGGGATGCAGTTGGAGTTCATGTGGATGAAAGCTTAGCCTTATTATATAAAGCAAGTGGGCAGGTGAAAAAGAGCTACCATTCCTTGTGCATGGGATATTTTCACCTCTCCTAACCTACTCACCTCAAAACCATGTCTCTGATCATTTTCACCATCAAATTAATCCTCCTTTTGCCACAAAAATGTGCAGAAGATAAGGTTCAAATTGTGTTCATCATGCATGATGGTGAGAACAGACAGCCATATATTGACTAAGTTCCAAGAACTTCCATTTGGAATGCTGACAATATTGTCCATTTGAATTGAAGACCGTGTCATCCATTCTATGTGAAAACCTTTGGAATGATATAAACAGCATCATCTACATTGGACATGCATGCCTTCAAAGTTTTGATCCTAATTACTTCACTGTCAATCACCATATCCAATGTTTTAGCTTTGTTTTTGCACTCATGTTGTTATGCATTAATTTACACTAGTAAACAACCTCCATAATGTGATGATTCTTATAAAAACACATAATATACGACAAAAGAAAGAAATTTCTACATATAAAGCTCCTCAAGCATGCAGTAGTCCGGTAAAACGATCGGACCACTTGAGTTAAAAAAAAAGAGATAAATCATATTCATTAAAACAGTAAAAATGTTAAGACAATAACTAGTATCCAATTTATTTGGCATCATCTTCATCCTCTCTTCTACATTTGAGCTTCGATTACCATTGTTTAATGACAACAAAACTCCTTTTAACTTTAATGTCGACCCTCACAATTTAAAACTTAGACTTGAGATAAAAGAAGGTAAGGATGAACAATTAAGGAGTAAGGATCAAACAAGAGCAAACATAAACAACTTCTATTTGAGCTTCGATTACCATTTTTTAGTGACAACAAAACTCCTTTTAACCTTAATGTCGACCCTCACTATCTAGTTAAAACTTAGACTCAAGATAAAAGAAGATAATTAATGAAAAATATAGGCTTCTAAGTAGAAATAACTCAACGACAAAATCAATTTTTTTCACTAATATTAATTTCTAAAGAAAATTTTGTTTGAACCACAAAATCGATTCGAATAACTTGAAAAAGAAATTTAAAGATGAGAATTAAGGAGTAAGGATCAAACAAGAGCAAGCATAAACAACTTCTATTTGAGCTTCGATTACCATTTTTTAGTGACAACAAAACTCCTTTTAACTTTAATGTCGACCCTCACAATTTAATTAAAACTTAGACTCGAGATAAAAGAAGGTAATTAATGAAAAAATAGGCTTCTAAGTAGAAATAACTCAAACGACAAAATCAATTATTTTTCACTAATATTAATTTCTAAAGAAAATTTTGTTTGAACCACAAAATCGATTCGAATAATTTGAACAAGAAATTTAAAGATGAGAATTAAGGAGTAAGGATCAAACAAGAGCAAGCATAAACAACTTCTATTTGAGCTTTGATTACCATTTTTTAGTGACAACAAAACTCCTTTTAACTTTAATGTCGACCCTCACAATTTAATAAAACTTAGACCCGAGATAAAAGAAGGTAATTAATGAAAACAATAGGCTTCTAAGTAGAAATAACTCAAACGACAAAATCAATTATTTTTCACTAATATTAATTTTTAAAGAAAATTTTCTTTGAACAACAAAATCCATTCGATTAATTTGATCAACAAGATTTAAAGATGAGCAATTAAGGAGTAAGGATCAAACAAGAGCAAGCAGAAACAACTTCTATTTGAACTTTGATTACCATTTTTTAGTGACAACAAAACTCCTTTTAACCTTAATTTCGACCCTCATAATTTAAAACTTAGACTTGAGATAAAAAAAAGATAATTAACGAAAAAAAATAGGCTTCTAAGTAGAAATAACTAAGACAACAAAATCAATATATTAATTTCTAAAGAAAATTTTGTTTGAACCACAATATCGATTCGAATAATTTGAACAAGAAATTTAAAGATGATAATTAAGGAGTAAGGATCAAACAAGATGAACCCATGGCCATAAATCCAAGGTGAACAAGCTCCATATGGCTATAATGGAACAAGGGCCCTCTACATTAACAAATGACAAGTGTCACTTTAAAGAGTACCATCCATTGTTTCTATTGTTGATAGGAGTTGTTCAAACACAGGGAACCATTAGATTTTAAAAGAATAAGAAAAAAAATCCATGTGTCCTTTGGAGATTCTAACCCACAACTTTGGATGAACTCCATCACTCCAAGTCTCCATGTATCCATTATTGCCATTTGTACACTTTGGTTGGTTTGACCAACCAGACACTGAGATGCCAGTGAAGGGGGTTTTATTGCCAACTTTCATGTTTCTTGGTTGATGTCCATCAATGAAAAATCCATGGGCTGTGGAAGTGGTGGGGGAAGTCATTCTCAAGGGTAGCTCAGAAGTAGCTAGAGAAGCAATTTACTTCTCTTAACTTTTAGTATTTATTTAAGGGAAAATTATTATTATTTTATATTATTTTTAATATATCAGTTTGGTATTGTTTGGGTATTTAATCTATTAAAATCAAACCGTTAATTACTTATCGATCTCTGAAAAGTTTTGAAATTGTCAAAAAGTCCCTGCTAAGCCATTGTAAGTGTTTACTGCCTAGTTATGTGCCACTTAGTATTCACCTTAAGTATTTAAAATCAGAAACATGTGGTTCCTGGAGGGATTTTTAATTTGATAATTTCCCTAAATCAAATTCAAATGTACACAATTCAATCAATTTCAAACTTTAATATATTTTAAATTTTAATCGAGGAGAACATGCCACATACTCAGACCCGAACAATTAGAGTTACCATACTTTAAAAGCATATATTTTTGTTACCCGATTATGTAACACCTACTTCAACTATAAATAAATGTGTTTCATCCATCTTTTTTAAAAACAAAGTTAATATTTTTTTAAAGTATTTATTTAAGTGGAAGTGGTCATGCAAAAGTTGTTTCTAACTAATTTTAGGAACTCCTTTAAATAACTACTGCCTCTCTGTTCACATTTCATGAATGGATCATAAGTTGTGAGTGGGTATTAATTTTAAATTTTAAAATTTGATGATTTGTTTGTATTCTAAGTGATATACAATAACAATTAAGTCTTAATTCCATACTAGATGAGATCGACTATATAAATTCTTTGGCTCCATATTGTTTTGTTTTACATTCTAAATGATATAAATTGTTAATATTGGTAGACAATTTAGAAGATGTTCTAAATTATATAAATAAAATTGAAAGAAAGACAAAAAAGGGTCTATAAATTTGAAGGAAAAAGTAGTTTGTTGGAATATTCTTAGTGTATGAAATTAATTGAAGTATATATGAACATGACCATGCAATAAGATAATATATACTATTTTGATTAATTTATAATTATAGTAGCAATGTGTAATGTTTCCTTTCATTATGTTTGTCATTGCCAACTTTGATGTTTCTTGGTTGATGTCCATCAATGAAAAAAAAAATTCATGGGCTATGGAAGTGGTGGGGGAAGTCATGTTCAAGGGTAGCTGAGAAGCAGTGAAGCAATTACTTCTTTTAACAAATTTTTTTTTATAAGTGGATAAACCACGGTCTTTTATTTATAATAGTCAATATAGCGATTACATAGATGGTCCCTTTAATGGGGCCAATACATTTGGAGGTGTATTACTCCTTACAAAGCACATGCCCTTCCTCCTCGTGGATGGGTCTAGAAGAGCCCCTGATGCCGGAGATCCCTCCAAAAGTCCCCTAAGCGCCATCTACTCAGTTTGAGTATTTTCAAAATCCCTCCCCGATGAGTCGTGTTGGTCTTCTTCTCCTGTAAAGGCCAGGCTTCGTTTGACGATCGATTCAACTGCGACTAGCTTTGGCTTTTTTGATACATGGGCTGCATCAAACCAAAACAGTGTTAGGAATAATAGTTTTCGTAAAAACACAATATTTATCATGAAAACATCTCCTATTGCGTTCCAACCACACGGTCCATAACTTTTAGTATTTATTTAAATATTATTATTATTGTATATTATTTTTAATATTTAAGTTTGGTATTGTTTGGGTTTTTAATCTTCAAATAGATCAATCCACACATAATTCAATCAATATCAAATTTTAATATGTTTCAAATCTTAATCGAGGAGAACATGCCCACATGCTAAGGTATTGTAACGCCCCCAACCCTGCCTCCCGTGGACCCTGAACGCCGACAGATCGGGCCACACCTCAAAGGAGACAAGCCCCAATCGGATACAAGGCCTAATAATGATAAGCAGATAATACTTTAATCAGAAAGTAACCAATAAATAGTCCATAAAATCTCAACGGAAACAATATGAAATCAAATAAGGGTCTACATGCCCCCTAGAAGATCCAGGCCCTACAAGGGTCCTGTAATAAAAATAAATGACATAAATGTTCTCTCACACAAAAGAAAACAACTTAGTGAGGTCCTCCAACCTCAAAGAATATCCCCCACCTCTCGGCCCCTCGAAAGCCTCGAAGTCTATCTACCTCGTGACTCAAATGAGAGAAGAGAAAGTCGCGGAGCTCGAATGGAAAGCTCTCAAGAAGTACCCCATGAATCACAATGGTCACCGAACATATATCAAAAATATAGGATCATCAAACAAAGGGCTACACCCCATACAAACAACAGATCCTAACATCCAAATTTACTACCGAGCCCCTCGGATGAGAAGTCCAAGAAACAAAGCAAACACTTCCCTGACAACCATTTCAGTCAGACAAGAAAAGCAAATGATCGCGATAACAAATGGGTCAGCGAGTTTACCTTAACCCGCCGCAGCTCGGTAGCGCCAATTCTCTACGCGTCGACACCTGGCCAACAAATCAACCCCATCGACAGGATACGGAGTCTCGACTCCACCGCAAACCGGCAAGAGATTAACTCGCATACAAACCTCCCCACTCAAAGACACAAGACCATATGCCCATGATCAAGCTGTCTACCACCGCGGGTAGTCCAACTAAGTATATCAACAAATGGTAGTCCTAAACTACCACAAGCAATTCAACCATGCACATAATAGGAAAGATATCAATCAAATTATCTATGTGCATGTATTACAAGAGTAAGCACAAACAAGATCATGCTAACAGATAGCATCCAACAAAGCAAGAAAACCCATGCAAGGGTAGAAACAAGGCAAGAGTGACTTACTTTTGATCGCAATCTAACTAAACAACTCGTATCTGTCCCGACGAAGCTCCACGCTCCTCGTCGATATCTGGAAACCATAAACTAGTCACAAAACAATGCATACATGCTCGTGAACAACCGGTTCTACGACGAATGCCTACTAACACTAATGCAGAATTTCTGAACCCGCTGCGCAGTCCCAAAAAACAACCCATATCTTTTGATCCAGAGACCTGATCGAGTTGATCTAAAGCTCATTGGAAAGATCTCTTTCTCATCTTTCTAATGACATATAATACGTCCCCATCGGGTACCTACAGGTTGCCCAGCAATCCCCCTAAGTGAACAACCAATCTGCAGCCTACCAATTCACTTATATAATTTCATCACTATTATACATACTCTTTAATCCGGACCAAAAGCCCAACTACTTGTCAGGTCCACCACAAAATAATTCAGCTACCACTCATTGAATCTATAAGTCTAAATCACCATGAAATCCAAACCTAGAAGATCAATAAGATTCCACAGAAACCATTCCAAATCTTAGCTACTATCTCTTGCAGAAACTATATCTAAACCTCTTTTCTCTGTCAATTAAGTGCACTCATTCATCATCCAGGTTTCAAAACTTTAAACCCAAGTATTACTATCACTAATGATTTGAATAACACTCATATATCAATTCCAAGATATCCAAAGTTAAACCCGTATATTCATCGAGGCCTGGAGACTCATTAACACCAATAAAACTATGATCCACAACAATATTTTCTTATCTAACCTGCACTAATAATAAAATAAATCCATTAAGATTCCTACTATGAATACTCAAAGACACATAAAAATTTCATGAGTTCAATCGGGCATCCCACCACTCTATCCCCCACATGAAATCATCAAGCATCTCTCTTACACTAACTAAAGAATCCATCGGGTCCATCTTTGTCCCACATAAAATCATGAACCCTTCCAATCTCTACATTCCACATCTTTGTAATATTTCAATTCGCTCCTGCGTAATACTACTACCCCTACCGACACACCCACGTAGCCCTCACAAAACCTTTTTACCATCCATCTCGCTCTATTGTCACTAAGCAAATAAAGGAGCACACATAACCTGCCCACTATTTCCAGTTCTTAAGGAACCCAAACCATGATGATCAACTAATCCTCAAACTCCCTCTAAACAACATCTCATCTAACAACCCGACCATGAGACCTTTTAATTCCTTGACCACCCAACTATCTAGTACTTAAAATGACACCTGGGACCACCAACACATCCTCATATACTATCAACAAGGTCACACAAGTTCAGATCTTAGAGCAAACTTAAACCCAAACCTTCACAGAACATATAATCTCATAAACAGTATAGATCTTTTACAAGGAATACCTCAAGGATATATAAGAGGACTCACCGGCTTGGTCATGATGGCCTGACCGCCTGATCGAACTCCAAAGTCGCCCTCTAACTCTCAGACGTAATGTGTGGCCTACCGCCGCTGAGTAGAAGTCGCGGAAGATCTCTTTCTTCTTTCTGCGAGAAGCATGCGTGAGTGGCTCTCGCGGAAATATATGCTAGGGTTGGAAACTAACGCCGGGTTTATAGGGTTTGGGGAGAGATCTCGCAACGCTGGATCTCGTTATAAATCCAAGTTTTAAAATGGATTTGAATGATTCCCTCTCCTTATCCACTGCTCGACGCCATGAGTCTACGCATGGTGTGTCGGCCGAATGAAACCTCGGTGAACGACTTCGCCGCATTCTCACCATCGACACTATTAAAAGGGATCCTAACTCAATCCCTACGCTGAAATCGTAGTAAAATTTTCGCCACGTGCATGACTTAACACCATTTGTGAAAAGCCCCTCCACTTCCGAAAATTTACTCTCCGGTCCTTATTTCTTTATCCTGTGAGAGGGAGGACGTTTTCTCTTGTAGTCCCCATGCTTTCTCTTAATTAACTCTAGTCCAACAACTCAGAGTATAGGAAATTTGTTTCCAGTCCCTCAAGTCCCAAACTTCACAGTCCCCTAAAATTTCTAATCTTCTTATTCAGTCCTCAACGTACCAAAAATTCACAATTATCATTTCAAATTTTAATCAATTTAATTCCCCACTTTTCTAACTAACTAACTTTAGGAAAATTCCTTCCATTATTAAAATAATCAAAGCTAGTAAAAGAAAGAAAATAAATAAATAAATAAATAAATAAGTAAATAAACACCCAAATTATTCGTAAAAACCCTGGGTCTTACAGGTATACTTACTTAACTATAAATAAATGTTTCATTTATTTTTTAAAAAACAAATTTAATATTTATTTAAGTGAAAGAGGTCATGTAAAAGTTATTTCTACCAATTTTAAGGAACTCCTTTAAATAACTAGCTCTCCGTTCACACAAAAATTTTATGTTTTAAATACTCTTTCAAATTATACAGAATTTATCAAGCATAACTTTTTCTAATTCTAATATTGGTTTTCCACAAATTATTATAATATTTATTTATTTTCTTTTATATAGATTTTAGGGCAAATGAATTATTGGTCTCTGGCACTGTTTGTCAGGGACCAAACCTTTCCACTATTTGCTACACCCCATCCAACACCACCCCAGGGACACATGGGATAAACCAAACAGTGCCAGAGATCTTGAATTAATTATCCTTAGTTTTTACTTCAATTATATTAGAAAAAATAAAAAAAGTTAGAAGAATAATAAAAACTAATATTTTTTTGACCATATATGAATAGATTGATCTATTTACATAAGGACATATCTCTAAATTCTAAAAAGTTAAGGGGGCGTTTGGTTTGTTTTCCATTTTTTGTTTTCTGAAAAGGCAGAAAACGTAGAAAAAGAAAAGGATTTTCTGTTGCGTTTTCTGGAAAATGAAAAATGAAAAAGTTATTTGGTTTGGTTTATTGGAAACTGTTTTCAGAAACAGAAAATGGAAATTATTTGCAGAAAAAAAAAACAAATATGATATTTTATAAAGTTCAAAATATAAAAAATAACAAACATGATATTTTTATAATAACAAAGTTCAAAAAAATATATTTAAGAAATAAAAAAATTATAAACTTGAAATTTTAATAAAGATTAAAATATAAAAAATAACAAATATGATATTTTTATAAAGTTTAAAATATAAAAAGTAAAAAAAACCTGATATTTTTATAAATTTTTATAATAACAAAAGTTCAATAAAATGTATTTTAAGAAATAAAAAAATGATAAACATGATATTTTATATATTTTTATAATTATTTTTGAAGTTTTGTTTATTTACAACTATGCCACCATCGTTTTCCAAACTAGAAAACGATTTTTTGTTTTGTTTTCCAGTTTTCCGTTTTCCAGCCATTTCCGTTTTCCGTCTTTTCCAGAAAACGGCCCAACCAAACGCGTTTTCGCGTTTTTTGCGTTTTCGCAGAAAATGGAAAACGTAGAAAACGACGAAAACGCGGAAAATGGCCAAACCAAACAAGGCCTAAGGTGTTTATTTTCACTCTCCGCTCAACTCTCTTCTAAATATCGTTAAACAATAGAGAGAGAAGAGAGATCAAAGCGAGTCTAAGGAAATAGCTCTAGCTCTAGATCTGGGCCCGCTGGCTCGCCGTCCTCCTCGAGCTCCTCCTCGCTGCCTCCCCTCTCCTTCCACGACCTAGACTCCATCTTGTTCCTAATTGACCACCTCCTCGCGTGGTTGTGGATTTTTTTTTTTAAGGGCATGTTTGGACTGGCCAAAATTATGACATATTTCATGCATTATGTCATAATTTTATATCGGGGAAATTGGTTATATACCCCTCAAAAGTTTCATAATTGCATATTTACCCCTGAAAAAAATCATAATTGCTTGTATACCCTTGAAAAACAGATTGAATTGCGGATATACCCCTACTGTTATGATCCGTTGACAGAAGTTAACCAAGTAATCTTAACCATGGTTACAACTTAGGTTAAGGGTTGAAAAATGTCCAAAATACCCCTTTTTATATATTTTTTAACTATTTAAAATTTAGATTTTTAAATGGGTATTTTTAAATTTACAGTCAAACAAATTTTTAGGGATATATATGTTAAGGGTATGATGGTCATTTTGCATGTCTACCGTTTGTTAACTTGACGGTTTTTCATTTGATTTTAACCACATGGGTATATACGCAATTATAACTATTATTCAGGGGTATGTATGTAATTATGTTTTATTTAGGGGTAAATATATAATTTCAAAATTATTCAAGGGTACACCTACAAAAAGCCCTTTTATATTTTGAGGGGATTATGGAATATGTGGCGTGGGTTAATTGGTTCCTTGAGGGTTGAGACTATAAAATTATTACATAATATGAGAATTATGCTATAAAATAATACTCCCGAGCTCTCTCCCGCTCGCGCCTCTCTCCCTGTCCGATCTCTTCCTTTCTCTCCCCGTCTGACTCTCTCTCGGGCAGCCTCACCGCCGGCGCCGAGCATCCTCACCGGAGGCGGATCTCTCTCTCGTCCCCTTCCGATCTCTCTCCCGAGCAGCCTCACCGCCGGAGACGAGCAACCTCACCGGAGGATTAGGTTTCTTTCAATCTCTTCTTTCAGTTTTAGGACTAGTTTTGGGTTTGTTCTTCTAGGATTTCTTTTGTTCGTTTTTCTAACTTCGTTTGCATCTTTGGATGGGACTTTCAGATTGGTGGCCGCGGTCTTTGGGTGAAGATTTAGGTGCAAAATCACGGTAAAATCTTAATTTTGGTGATCAAAATTGAAACTTTTTGTTGAAAGTTATATTCTCTTTTGTTTTGTATTGGTTACTTTGGTGAATTTGATGGGTTGAACTTGGTTTTTATTTGCAAATTATAAGGTTTGGTTGTTGGTTGTTGGTTGTTGGAATGATTTGGGACATTGTTTCTCTCTGTGTAGCTTACTGTAAAGAATGATTTGAGAATTTACTGCCATTTAGTTGGGGAATCGCCCAATGGGGTAGAACTTTATGTTTTTGAACTAATCTTTGTATCTTATATCTGTGTTTTATAGTTCATATTTTGTGTTGCATTTTAGTAAGATGATTGGAACTGCTTGATATGTTTGTGTTGCATTTTAGTACCTTTTAATATGTATGTACATGTGCAAACCCTTTTTTATATCCAAGTACCAAATTACCCGTTGATTTTCAAGTTGTTGCTCTCTTCCTCCCCTCCACTCTGTGAGTTGTGGTTTGGCCTCTCATCTGCTCAATAGTAAGGAGTTCTCTCTCCACTTGGAAACCCTAATTGCTCCATTGATCAGATCCGAGGTACGTGTTTCCAATCTTCTTTCTTTGTATTCAATCTCTTCTTTCCATTAAGTTCTTTCAAATGATGGTTGGTGTGAATCATAGAAAGATGACTCCTTTGAAGAATCTTATTAGTGAAAAGTAGTTCATTTTATGGTGCATCTTGGATTTAATCTTAGGGTTTTTTTTTCTAGTGATTGTTTGAACTGCCTACTTAGGGCTGCTTTTATTGGTGATTCAATTCTCTGCATGAGTAGAATGCAATCTAATCTTCTCAGAAGTAGTAGTTCCCTCTGGCATTGGGGGATTACATCCAATAAAATAAAGCCTGTCTAGTTTTTGAGAAAATTCTCCAACTGGCATGCAAAAAATGTTTGATGAAATCCTTGAACCAAACTTCCATTTGAGCAAATATTATTTTAGGATTTGCAAGCCCAACATCAACAAATTGCGCCTAGTGAAAGTTTGGCAAAATGCTTGACCAAAGGGATGATCCGGCTCAATATTTAATCTACGTAGATCCTTAGACAGTACCGCTCTCCACGTAATACTAGACCTACTTCTAGTCTTTTTCTTACCATCTATTACTAGACTATCATATTTTTTAACCAGAACACCTGGGGGTTTATGACTCACGTGTCCAAACCATCTTAAATGTTTTTTCTTATTTTATCTTCAATTGGTGCCACATACACTTTCTGTCAGCTGTGTCTGTTTTTAATTATGTCCAATTTTGTATGACTACTCATCCATCTTAAATCTTCTTGACATTGATTGAAATTGAAGTTGAAATTGAATTCCTTTCTTTCCTCAAAGGCTTTAATGAGTTTACATGAGATAAATATGTTTTAATAAAAATTCTAAGTTGACTTTTAACTATAATTCAAGTAAATATCTTTTAGATTAGGAAAACAATTTTCCACTTTTGTGAGGTGCATATATTTGCACTTTTCCAGTTATATATACCATACTAAACTTTTATTTACTTACACACCTTTTTGAACATTTGAAAATTGTCCTGGTCTTACTAATCAGAACTTTTGGGGAAATAAACTTGTTCAATAAATGATTTAAAGTTTAATGTTTTCATATATTCAGCAATTTTTTTCTTCTTGTCTTTACTCAAATATGACTTGTTCCCTAAAAAGAATGATCCATTGTCCATTGAGAACTAAATAATGATCTGAATAAATTTATTTTCAAACTTTAACCTGTTAGCATTTGGTTTACATTGTAGCATCGGCGAAGATTCAAACATAAGAAAACAATTTTCCTTTTCTGTTTCTATTCAGTCTAAAAAAAAAAAAAAAAAAACAAACAAACAAACTTTGTTCAATGTACTAACCAACTGCACAGCCCAACAATCACCAGCCAAAGATTTTGAAGGCACAAAGAAACAGCAGCAAATTGCAATGCGCAATGCCCGGCTTGAATTTATCTCAACCTGCATGAAATCACTTGCACAATCATCTTTGTTCAACAATCTATAAATTTAGTACAAATGCCTAAATCGGTCCAGAAAATAGGCTGTGCTGGTAATAAGTTGATCAACATAGCAATGTAATCTGATCAACATATGTGATGCAAGAAGTCTCATTGCTGTCAAAGCAAAACATGCAGTAGCTTTAAAATTCAGATGCAATACTACACAAACAACCGATGAATCATATGCTAGTACATTATTAGTGGCATTTACAAGTTTACTATGAAGACTAGAAAGGGTATGGAAAACTCATCCTTTTACTGCTCTTGATAATCAGTCAGCCAAAGTAATAATTTGCAACAGTTATACAATGAAGCTCTAGCCCTACATTACCATCTCTTGTGAGTGAGAGAATGGAAAATATAAAATGTTGATCAGAACAAAGAATTTAGAACTAGAAGGCTAAGTGATGTCTCATAGAGTAGCTGCAATTACAACAGAAACCTAAAAGAGCTCTAAAAGAACGCAATATACTAGGATTGAAATAGTTAGTCATAGGATTTAAGCACGTATCAAGAGGGATTATAAATAATTTCATTCTTCCTACATTTCTTAGGTGTTATCTGTTGGCATAGAGTGTTAAATAACTTTATATTTTCAATATGTTTTGGAATAGAGAATTTAATTGAAAGATTTGGATACTTCCAAAAGTATGTCTGCGGCTAGGGCTGGAAATGAGCCGAACCGGAATGAGCCCAGCTCGAGTTCGGCTCGATGTTATTATCGAAGTTTGAGTTCGATTCGAAATAGTTCGAAATTAAACAATAATTTTTAAATTATAATAATTTTTTTGATTTGGGGGAGTTGGAATACAATTCAAGTGGATTAGTGTTTGATATATTAACATTTTATACATAACCACATAAATTATAACATAAATAATTGAAAAAAAATCTCAACCAAATTACTAGGGATATAAATTTACATCTACATCATAAAATAACCATTCTCGTACATAACAATATTAAATATAGAATATATAATAAAATGAATCTGATTTTCAAGATATTAACACTCTAATGTGATTCAATACATGAATTTAGCCAACCTCCCTTGCAAAATTCTCACTAAGGTTTAGAGAAAGCAAAAAGAAAATTCACAATAAAAAAAATGAGTGCAAGGAACAACATCCTTACAGAAATTTACCTTCTTCCGCGATTAGGATAGACTAAAAGACAAGAATCAACACAAAGTGCGCCAAATTCACTACTTTCAGAACCCTAGATCCTCTGAGAAAGGGTCCTGGCAATGACTTTGGGGCTGATAGATTGCTAGAAGGACTTGTCCTATTTCTCTCACCCATTAAATGATTGGCAACCAACAGAGAGCTGCAGGAAGACGACGCTAGAAGCGATTAATATTGTAGTTCGGTCGCCGTCGTTCGCGACGGAGGTGACGAAGGAGGCGGTGGTGGCGTGGAGTGAGAGAGGGGGGCTAAACGAAGGTTTTTGGTATGAACTCAAGACGTTTATATTTAACACTATAAATTTTTAATTAATTTATTATTAATGAAAAACTGTGTAATTAAATATAAATATAAATTAATAAAAAATAAACCTTTTTCCCATCCAAACAACACAAATTTATAATTGGAAAAATTAGTAATTTGAGCCAAATTTGATTTTTCTTTTCCAATTATAACAATAAGTTAGAAGTTCTTTTTCCTATATGGAAACTACAATATGGATCCGATAACATCCAGATCCGACTAGATTTCATCTAATAACGCAGGAATCTTATCGGATGCGGATCCTTGAAGATCAGAACCCTATGATGAGGATGTAACTGACGTGGCATACAAACAGTTGTAAATGTTTTCCACAATTCCACGTTTCCGGCTGTGAAGAAGTCTTCCTTAAAATACCATCTTTTTAATCTTTTCCTCTTGCTCTGCGAACCTAAAAGAAAACAGAGAAAGAAAACGGGAAAAAACAAAAAACAAAATGGTTTGTTTCATCACCTCCTCTTTTCAACCTCTCCTTGATATATGATCTCATTACCATCTATCTTAACGTGTAATGATCCCATAGACTTAGTTTCATAGGACCATCAATGGAACCGATCCATGGGATCATCACAGCCCCAAAGGGCACCTCGAGATATGTGGGCGCCACACATTTTGAGGCTATCTTTGTGGGCGCCTCGAGATATGCGAGGTGCACTTTGTGGTTGTGATGATCCCATTGCTCGGTTCCATGGATGATCCCATGAAACTAAGTCTATGGGATCATTACACGTTAAGATAGATGGTAATGAGAGCATATATCAAGGAGAGATTGAAAAGAGGAGGTGATGAAACAAACCATTTTGTTTTTTGTTTTTCCTGTTTTCTTTCTCTGTTTTCTTTTAGGTTCGCAAAGCAAGAGGAAAAGATCAAAAAGATGGTATTTTAAGGAAGACTTCTTCATAGCCGGAAACGTGGAATTGTGGAAAACATTTACAATTGTTTGTATGCCACGTCAGTTACATCCTCATCATAGGGTTCGGATCTTCAAGGATCCGCATCCGATAAGATTCCTGCGTTATTAGATGAAATCTAGTCGGATCCGGATGTTATCGGATCCATATTGTAGTTTCCATATAGCAAAAAGAACTTCTAACTTATTGTTATAATTGGAAAAGAAAAATCAAATTTGGCTCAAATTACTAATTTTTTTCAATTATAAATTTGTGTTGTTTAGATGGGGAAAAGGTTTATTTTTTATTAATTTATATTTATATTTAATTACACAGTTTTTCATTAATAATAAATTAATTAAAAATTTATAGTGTTAAATATAAATGTCTTGAGTTCATACCAAAAACCTTCGTTTAGCCCTTCTCTCACTCCGCGCCACCGCCGCCTCCTTTGTCACCTCCGTCGCGAACGACGGCGACCCGACTACGATATCAATCGCTTCTAGCGTCGTCTTCCTGCGGCTCTCTGTTGGTTGCCAATCGTTCGAAGGGAGAGAGAAATAGGACAAGTCCTTCTAGCAATCTATCAGCCCCAAAGTCATTGCCAGGACCCTTTCTCGGAGGATCCAGGGTTCTGAAAGTAGTGAATTTGGTGCACTTTATGTTGATTCTTGTCTTTTCATCTATCCTAATCGCGGAAGAAGGTAAATTTATGTACAAAGTGGTGTTTTTCTTTTAAGAATTTTATTTCTGTTGTTTAATTTGTTACCTTTTTTCTTTTTAGGATCTCACAGTCGCAATGGCAACTGAGTGGAGTTCAATTGAATTAGATCAGTCTTTTAGCGAGAATATGGATACAAAGTGAGATTTATTACATCTTCCATTGTTATGCTTGAAGTTGTAGTTTTGACAAGCTTTATGAAATTTCCTGGAATTTTTATTGATGGATATTTTGTTCTTTGGTTGCAAATTTATAGCTTAAACGGGGATGGAAG
The DNA here is from genome assembly GCA_026586065.1 of Dioscorea zingiberensis. Taxonomy (NCBI): domain Eukaryota; kingdom Viridiplantae; phylum Streptophyta; class Magnoliopsida; order Dioscoreales; family Dioscoreaceae; genus Dioscorea; species Dioscorea zingiberensis. The sequence goes on from CM048823.1 coordinate 51,920,047, forward strand.
CAATGCCATAATTTTGCCTCAAAAGAAGAAGAATAAGGGTAAAGGTGCAGGCAAGGTACAATAAGCCACCTGTTAGGTTTTTCTGAGTAGTGTTTTTGTTATTTGTGGGTGTATGTGTGTGTGCGTGTTTTAATGAATTTAGTTGGCTTAGCATTGGATTTTGAAGTGCTTTGAATTTTTTTGGTTTAGGCTTCAAGGAAGAGCAAGGCAAAAGAACCTCAGAAAATGAGCAAAACCAAGGAAAGGAAGCTGAAACAGATTCAGGTCTGTGTGGGGTGAATGGTTGCATGTATCTACTATTCTGTTTTGATGATTATGTCTTTCATGCTCCTGCTACTCCTAGCTGTATTATGGTTTCTTAGTGCTTTTCTAAATTTTTCAGGAGGAGAAGGAAAAGAGATTGTTACTATCTAGGAGCATTGAAGTTTTAGAGTATGTTGCTGATTTTATTTTATATAGTCATCCATGGGTTGTTGCCAGTGTCTTTCATGTGTGTTTTTACACAAGGCTCTTTTTTAATTCATTGTTGCAGGAAGCACAAGATTTGGGGTGGTGCATATTCTTTGATGAAGTGTTCTGGGACTATTGGCCAAGTATGTTTCTCTAAATTTGTATTATTATTTTAGTTAATCATGTCGGCTTAGAAAAGTATTTTAATGTTAACTTAAATGTGAAACAGACAGAGACTATGCGGGAGAAACGAAGACGGGCAGTAGAATTTTCTAAAGCAGGTTTACAGGTCCCAGAAGAGATTTCTCTTTTTAAGAGAAAAAGAAAAGAGAAGGCTATTAAAGTAGCTGCTGTCAAGCTCGACAGCAACCAAAGCCATCTTGAACACAATCACAATGATAGTCAGCTCCTTCCAGTAGAATGTGCTGATGAGGATGTTGGATCACAACCTTCCCTCCAAGTTACAAACAACAATACTCATACATGCATGATGGAAGGTGCAGAAAGTCATTCAACTCCATGTGATTCTGATGAGAGACTAGACACCAATTCACAGGTATTTTAGTGTTGTCTGATATAAATATTCAATCTTTGCAAACCCTAATTTATATTTACTTGACTCAATAGATATTTGATTGGCAATGTCTTTCCGTTGTTTTGTACTTCTTTGGTGCCTGCCTTATGAAGATGATGGTGCTTCATGGAATCAGTTTTCAGGCCTTTTTACTTTCTTAATTCAAGATGAAGAAAACCATTCCCTGTTTTGGATGTGTGTTTATAAATGAAAGCTTGAAGTTAGTGAGGTGAGAAATTAGAGGTTGTAGGCTTTCTAGTAGCACCACTTGGCTATTGTTGTTATATAGATAGAAGCCAGTTACAGTTAAAAAAATGTAACATATACTCTGGCTGCTCTTCCAGAGTCTTTTGTGGTCTCGTTCTTCACCCATTAATACCTAAACAAATTTTGAGGCATTTGACTTGTACCTATCAACAATGTAGGTGCACAAACTCACCAAGTTTTACTTGACTCGTTATTGCCCAAAGAATCAAATTGTTTTAGCACTATCTGTTGAAACTCAGCATCTGAGAACCAAAATATATTCCCGCTTTTGTTTCCTAAAGATAAGAATATTGCTATTTAAAACCAACTGCATACCAAATGTTCAAAATGGATATTGTATGGAGATGTCTCTAATTTCTGCGTATGTAGAGATGTCTCTAATTTCTGCGTATGTATCTTGTATCCCTTTGACTTGTGTATTCTCATCAGTAACGTCTCAGACCTTGGTTGATACTTAAGAATAAATTATAAATGATTGATCTTGTTGGTGTTGTAAATTTATTGCTGGGTGTTAAAGGTGATATCATCATGTTCTATAGTTGAGCTGCATATAATAGGATATTGCCTCTAGAAATCAATATCCCATCTAAATAACTTCATTTTTTTTTTACTTGTTCTCAGTGTCTGCAACCTGGTGTTTCAGATATTGTTCATCAGAACAATGTGTTGCCTACCGATGTCATGTTCATGGATTGTAGGACTACCCCAATTATAGTTCATGTATCAAGGCCTAAGGAGGTTGAAGAAACAAGAAGAGATCTCCCAATAGTCATGATGGAGCAAGAGATAATGGAAGCTATAAATGAGCATCCAGTTGTCATTATTTGTGGAGAAACTGGGTGTGGTAAAACTACTCAAGTACCTCAGGTGAGATTTTATGTGCTTCTTTTTCATATCTCAGTTTCAAACATTAAACTTGGCAGTCTATATTTTTGTCTTCTCGAGATCATTTTTGTCATTGCTAATCTGCAGTTTCTGTATGAAGCGGGATTTGGTTCAAAAGATCATAGTGATAGAAAAGGGATGATTGGTGTCACCCAACCTCGGCGTGTTGCTGTTCTTGCCACTGCCAAGCGTGTGGCTTTTGAATTAGGTCTCCACCTCGGTAAAGAGGTTGGGTTTCAAGTCAGGCATGACAAGATGATTGGAAGTAGCTGCTCTGTCAAATTCATGACAGATGGTATTTTGCTTCGAGAAGTCCAGGTTTGTATCTTCGACTTTACTTTTTAGCTTTGCTATGATGAAATCAAATCATTGTGCATAACTATTTATTTTATTTAGTTTCTTACACTTAGCTTGATGATAGTAACTCCACAGATAAAATATAATCTTCCTCATTGTCAGAGCTTGTCAGTGTCTGTTTTTCTCAAATACCACAATGTGCGTTATTTACTCTCTGATAAGCAAAATGACCGTTGATATTTTTGTTTTGATATCCCCTTTGTATTATTTTTTTATCAACTTGCAATAGTCGGGAATAATTCTGAAACCAAGGACTTTCCAACATCCTGGAACCAACGGATCTGCTAGGGTAATCAGGTTCTTGCGGTGAATACAATGGTATATCTTCTTACCTGAGTGCATTAGAGAATGAGGAGAACATTCAGAAATTTCCAGTTAAACAGCATGGCTAAACTGTGACTGCTTATTGTTTGGAATCATTTATTTAGAGTAATGGCGGTTTTGACATTCTGGATACTGTACTTGATGTCGTCTGTCTGATCTGAGTGTTTACAGTTTTTGTTCTGAGGCAGCTTTTGTACAATATCTATAGATAATTATTTCATATGCATCTTTGTTACTCATGAATTAACCAATTCATACGGTGCAGAATGATTTCCTACTGAGGCAATATTCTGTACTTATTCTGGATGAAGCTCATGAGAGGAGCCTGAATACTGATATTCTTATTGGCATGCTTTCTCGGGTTGTCAGACTTCGGCAGGTGAAAACTACAACCATTTAATTCCTCATTTGTTAACACATGAACATCATTGCTGTGTCTTAGTAGTACTGACAGGTATTCAATAATTTGTTATCCATGTACCTGGCAGAAAATATATATGGAGCAGCAGGAGAAGTTGATGTCTGGAGTGAAAATCAGTCCTGAGAATATTATTACACAGTTGAGGCTTGTCCTTATGAGTGCAACACTACGTGTGGAAGATTTTATTTTGGACAGGAAACTGTTTTCTGATACTCCGCCTGTTGTGGAAGTGGCCGTTAGGCAGTACCCAGTGACTATACACTTCTCCAAGAACACTAAGGTGGATTATTTAGGTCAGGCTTTTAAAAAAGTAATGTCCATTCATAAGATGCTTCCACCAGGTGGTATACTTGTGTTTGTTACTGGGCAGAGGGAAGTTGAGTTCCTGTGCAAAAAGTTGCGTAAAGCTTCTGAGAGATTGACTAAAAAAAGTTCTAAGTTGGAAACTGAGAGCAATCTTACCTCAGACGTGGATATGAAGGAAATCAATGAAGCTTATGAAGTTGAAGGCAATTCACCTTATCAACAAACTGACATGTTCAGTGATGATGAGAACCCTCATGATGCAGAGGTGGATTGCTATTCATCTGACTCAGAGTTAGAGAGTGGGAGTGAAGCTGAAAATGAAGATGAAGATGTTGTGGGGATTGAAGGCTCACAACAGAGTGGCTTGGCTGTTGATTTTCTGAAAGATGCTGCGAGCCTTTCTTCTTTAAAAGCTGCTTTTGAGACACTGGCTGGAAATGTTTCAGAACCAGATTGTAAACAGAACACTGATCTCCTTGTTGCTCCTGCTACTGAAGGACATCTAGAGTCCGCTGCGAGGTCTGCTGGTGCATTGTATGTGTTGCCACTCTATGCAATGTTACCTGCCAATGCCCAGCTTCGTGTATTTGCAGATATTCCTGAAAGAGAACGCCTCGTAGTGGTTGCTACTAATGTGGCTGAGACATCTTTAACTATCCCGGGCATAAAATACGTGGTCGACACCGGGAAAGAAAAGGTCAAGAACTACAAATATACCAGTGGTATGGCAACTTATGAGGTCCAGTGGATAAGTAAGGCATCAGCTGCTCAGCGTGCAGGAAGAGCTGGAAGAACTGGACCCGGTCATTGCTACCGTTTATATTCCTCTGCAGCGTTTGGTAAAGATGACATATTTCCTAAGTTCTCCTGTCCGGAAATATCCAAGGTCTCACTTGATGGTGTTGTGCTCCTCTTGAAATCTATGGGTATAGATAAGGTCCTGCTATTGTTATTCTTAGATTTTCTTTATTCTTGATATATATTTTTTCATTCTCTGTCTTTTTCTATTTGATCTTGTTTAAGTTTTAATCTGAAGGCTATTATTTTTGTTATGTTACAGATTGTGAACTTTCCATTTCCAACTCCTCCCAAAATGGAAGCCTTGGTTGAAGCTGAGAAATGCTTGAAAGCTCTAAATGCTCTTGATCCCCAAGGAAGGCTTACACGAATAGGGGAGGCGATGGGCCAATATCCGATGAGTCCTCGTCATTCTCGCATGCTCCTTACTTTTATTGAAATTATGAGGAGTCAGCCAGGCTATTTGAGAGCTGATTTGGTTCTGGCATATGCAGTTGCAGTTGCAGCCGCTTTAAGTGTATCGAATCCCATTATAGTGGAGTATGAGGCGGTCAGTAGTACTTCAGATGATGTGGATCATGAAGAGAAGAAAGATGAGAAGCCTGGCACTGAGAAAATGAAAGAAAAAATGGAAAAGCAGGTTCGGAAAAAGGCAAAAGCCGCAGCCAGAGAGTCCCGTGCAAGGTTCTGCAATCCAAGTAGTGATGCATTGACTATTGCACATGCTTTGCAACTATTTGAGCTTAGTGATGACCCCATCACATTTTGCAAGACCAACGCGCTTCACTTGAAAACTATGGAGGAGATGTCTAAATTGAGGAAACAACTGCTGCAACTGGTGTTCTTCCAAAGTAAAGTATGCGAAGAATTCTCTTGGAATCATGGGAAGATAAATGATGTTGAGTGCTCATGGCGGAAGTATCCTGAAAAGCAACCTTTACTTCTGAATGAAGAGAAGCTATTGGGACAGGCTATCTGCGCTGGCTGGGCAGACCGGGTTGCCAAACGTATTCGAGTGGTTTCAAAATCAGAAGACCAGAAAGTAAATGCTGCTCGGTATCAATCATGTGCCTTGAAGGACACAGTCTTTCTCCACCGGTGGTCCTCTGCTTCTCAATCAGCACCTGAGTTTCTAGTCTACACCGAGCTTCTCTGCAGTAAAAGGCCCTACATGCATGGGGTGACTGCTGTGAATGCAGATTGGCTCATAAAGCATGCCAGCCCCCTTTGCACCTTCTCAGCCCCACTGACAGACCCAAAACCGTATTACAATCCTCTAAATGACCAGGTACTATGCTGGGTGAGTCCTACATTCGGCCCGCATAACTGGGAGCTCCCGTTGCAGAGTTTACCAATCAAGAACACCACACTCCGGGTATCTGTTTTCGCTTCAGCTTTACTTGAAGGAAATGTATTACCATGCCTGAAGACTGCCCAGAAGTTCTTAGCTGCACCACCATCCAGCATTTTAAGGCCAGAGGCTTTGGGTCAGAGAAGAGTTGGAGATTTGCTAAACCGATTAAAGATCGGGTCGAGACCAATTGATAGCCGTGCAATGCTGCGAGAAATATGGAGCGAGAAGCCTCAATTTTTGTACACTGAGATCCAACAATGGTTCCAAGATAAATTCCATGTCTGTTTTGCAGAAATCTGGGAACAGATGCATGAAGAGGCAAAGTTGGAATGCAATGAACTCTTTGCAAAAAGAGCAAAGAAAGATAGAAAGAAGATTAAGAAACACTAACTTATGCTTTTCTGTGGTTCTGCAACATGATTCTTGTGTTTTAATTTCTTGTAAACATTATCAAAGCAGAGGCAATTTTCCCACTTTTGCCTGAATAATTATTTCATACAGTTAAAACTACAAGGCTGTGTTTGTTTGCCAGTTTTTTCTATGGAAAATTTTTCCATAAATTGGTTGCTTGATTGCCCAAATTTTTCATGGAAAATTTTTCCACAAATCCTATCATAACTATTTTTTTTTTGAATTGGTGGAAATGTTTTCCTTCTTACAATCAAACACACCCAAATATATTTATCATATCCTATTCTGTAGCCATGTTATTAGTTAAAAATAAATACCAATTTAATTTTTTTTAAATGGTTAAAATGAAAAAAAGAGTTCAGAAAGAACCATCTTTGATCGGAGGGGGATACTAGCTTGGTATATATCCCCGTTTCATACAATCCTAACTCATTCAAAGTATAAGGAACATTGATGATTTTCCCATGTGAAATAAACACCATCAGTTTCCTATTATTTTTCAAAAAAAAATTCATGTTATACACCATTTAACAATTTATTTTTATTTTTATTTTTTAAAATTCCCCTTGTTATATATCAACCCTATTTTTAATCCCCATCCGCGTCACAATGAATCACACATGACACACGTACCTGCATGGCTTCTCCATGCATGCAACGTCCCTAACCACACCCTTCATCCTCTCTCTCTCTAAGAATCCGGGCAACCCTTCATCTCTCTCTCTCTCTCTCTCTCCTCCTCTGTAACCTCTGAGATCCCCTCTCCTAGGTCACAGAGAGAGAGAGAGAGAGAGAAAAGGGCACAAAGCTCTAGAGAGAGAGAGAATGGGGCGGCATGCGTCGGTGGCGGGCTCGTCCATCACGATGTCCGACGGCGACGCAGACTTCTCCGAGGAAAAGGAGCTCGAATGGCCGTTCGGCCGCATCGACTCTCTCCGCCGCTCCGACCTCCGTGAGACCGCCTACGAGCTCTTCTTCATGTCCTGCCGCTCCTCTCCCGGCTTCGGCGGCCGCTCTCCCCTCTCCTACTACCCTTCCTCCCCTTCTCAGGACGGTGCCGGAGCCGGACCCATCTCCGGAGCCGGAGATTCCTCCCCGGTGGGACCCAAGGGAGGGACCGGGATGATGGTGGTGAACAGCCGGGTTAAAAGGTCTCTGGGATTGAAGAGGAGCAGAGCTTCGATGATGAGGCCGATGACATCCCCTATTGGTTCCTCCGCCGCCGCCGGGATTGCCTCCGGCGGTCCCAACTCGCCTAAGGTTAGGCGTCCGATGACCTCCGCCGAGATAATGAGGCAGCAAATGAAGGTCACTGAGCAGAGCGATCACCGCCTTCGCAAGACTCTCATGCGCACCCTCGTCGGCCAGGTCTTAATTTCCTTCCTCCCTTTTCTCTTTTATTTTATTATAATAATAATAATAATAATAATAATAATAATAATAATGTAGTGTCATGGGTTAAATTCCCTCATTTCATTGAGAAAATTATATAATTTTCTTTTTCTCAATGAAATGAGGGAATTTATGAATAAACTCCCATGACACTACTTTATTATTATTATTATTATTATTATTATTATTATTATATAAAAATGAGTATTTTTTACTGATAATTACCCCAGCTCCTGCACTGTTTATTTTTTACTTTTGGATCCTTGGGTGAGGATGTAGAGATTTAATATAAATAGTATTTTGGATGAGTAAGGTATAAAAATAAATGGTGTACAAACAGTACCAGGACTTTTTGATAATTTCTTCATTTTTTATAAGCATATTTTAAATTTGCAATGAAAGTGGTTTATCCACATTTAAAAAAATGAGTATTTTTTTTATAAATTAAACATAAATTTACTTGTAGTATCTTAATAAAACCATAATTTTTTATAACTCCTTCAAAAATATTTTTAATTAATTATTTACTAATCATAGGTAAATATCAAGTATTTTTGTCTTTTACTTTTTCTTGATATTTCAAATAGTTTATAAGAAATATTCAAAAATTTTGATTAGGAGAACTAACTTAGAGGGTGACAAGTAGAATAAAAATAAATCAAGGGATTATGAGTAGGGTTGTCAAATGATCAAGCTATTTGTGAACAGCTTGAGATCGGTTCAATAAAAGCTCGAGCTCAAAATTAGTTTTAAGTTAAGCTTGAGCCGAGTCGAGCTTGATCGGTTCAAAAGATAAAAATTTATTATTAATATATTAATATATAATGTAAATATTAATAAATATTATTTTATAAATAACTTTTAATTTTGTGCTAAATCAAATCTAATTTGAGTTTTCAAAATTATAATCAAGCTTTTAATTTCGAGCTAAATCGAGTTTAAGTGTTTGAAATTAAAATTGAGTCGAATTTGGTCAAATTTATGTAAGTTAATTTCGAGTTCGAGCTAGGTAATTTATTTTGAGGCACTTGAAGCATTTTTTTTTTTTAAATCCAACCGTATGGATGGAAAGAACATCGAAAAATAAGCTAGCATGTCAATTTTCATACAATTTGGGAACTTGTAGGGTATTCATCTTAATGGGTGAAAATTTATAAAAATCTTATCGGTTCAAAATTTCACCCTTTAAAATGAAGACCCTACAAGTTCCCAAATCGTATAAAAATTGACATGCTAACTTATTTTTTTAATGTTCTTTCCATCCATATGGTTGGATTTTCTTAAAATACTGTATAAATTAGCTAAAATGGGGGGACTGTATTTGCACAGTATTACGGCCGGCTGCATAGATATGTGTATATTGAGAGAGAGAGAGAAATAGATAGATGATTGAGAAATTAATGGGTTTTTCACGGGTGAATGCAGACAGGGAGAAGAGCAGAGACCATAATCCTCCCACTGGAACTCCTCCGCCAACTAAAGCCCTCCGAGTTCAACGACGGCCAAGAGTACCACTCCTGGCAGCGCCGCCAGCTCAAAATCCTCGAAGCCGGCCTCCTCCTCCACCCCTTCATCCCTCTCGACCGCCTCAACTCCCCCGCCCTCCGCCTCCGCGAAGTCCTCCGCTCCGCCGACCACAAACCCCTCGACACCTCCAAGAACTCCGACCAAATGCGCTCTCTCTGCAACGCCGTCCTCTCCCTCGCCTGGCGCAGCGCCACCGGCGCCCCCTCCGACGTCTGCCACTGGGTCGACGGCTTCCCCGTCAACGTCCACCTCTACCTCTCTCTCCTCCAATCCATCTTCGATCTCCGCGACGAGACCATCGTCCTCGACGAAGTTGACGAGCTTCTCGAGCTCATGAAAAAAACCTGGTCAACGCTTGGACTTAACAAAATGATTCACAATGTGTGCTTCACTTGGGTTCTCTTCCAGCAGTACATCATCACCGGCCAGGTGGAGCCTGACCTGATGACGGCCACTCTGGCGATGCTCACCGAAGTCGCCATCGATGCCCGGAGAGCTGATCGGGAGCCTGGATACTCCAAGGTCTTGGCGAGCACTCTCGCGTCGATGCAAGGCTGGGCCGAGAAGAGGTTGCTGGACTATCAAGAGAACTTCGACAGAACCACCGTCGCAAACTTGGACAATGTTCTTGCTTTAGCTATCACCACCACCAGGATCCTCAACAATCAAGATGCTTCTAATATTGATCATGGCATAGATAGAGAGAGCGCCGTCGACCGCTATATAAGATCTTCAATGAGGAATGCATTCACCAGGGTAAGTATCTGTTGGAAGCAATTCATATTTATGTATGCGGCATGTTTTGTAATATTGTATTACATTTGCGATGTTGTAGATACTGGAGAGTGGGAATGGGGTGGATAGTATGGTGGTGGAGGTGGACGAGGAACCGAGTGAAATACTGGTGCAATTGGCGAAGGACACGGAGGAACTGGCGATGGTGGAGAAGGAGACATTCAGTCCTGCATTGAAGAAATGGCATCCAGTTCCCACGGCATTGGCTGTGGGAACTCTGCATAATTGCTTTGGAGTGATATTGAAGCAGTACTTGGCAAGAGTGACCAGCCTCACTAATGAGTTGGTTCGAGTTCTTCAATCGGCTGCGAAGCTTGAGAAGTTCTTGGTTCAGATGGTGGTCGAGGATTCTGTTGATTGTGAAGACGGCGGCAAGGGAGTTGTTCGGGAGATGGTGCCTTATGAAGTTGATTCTGTGATCATGACCCTTTTGAAGAGTTGGATGGATGAGAGGCTTAGGATTGGAAGGGAATTCCTCGCCAGAGCTAAAGAAACTGAGGTGAGTGAGTTCGTTCCTTCGATCATTTTTCTTTTCGATATAAGTATTGATAATGTCGGACTAAGAATGAAAAATGGTATCAGAGTTGGATCCCAAGGTCGAAAACAGAGCCAGTTGCGCAGTCTGCTGTGGATCTAATGAGGCTGGCTAAGGTGACTGTCGATGAGTTCTATGAGATTCCTGTCGGTTCGAGGGAGGATTTGGTGATGGAACTGGCTGATGGCTTGGAGACTCTCTTCCAAGACTACACTGCCTTTGTTGCTTCTTGTGGTAAGTAAGGTTTGCATGATGATTCTGTCACTCTGTTTCTCAGTTAGTAGGAAGTAAAATTCTTGTGTTCATCTTGACTGAAATGCAGGATCAAAGCAGAGCTACATACCTCCACTGCCTCCGTTGACAAGATGCAATCAAGGCTCAAAGTTCACCAAGCTATGGAAGAAGGCAACACCATGCAGCACAGTAGCTAATAGACCTCCGAACATGAAGAATGGCCCTGTGGACGGCCACCATCCCCGGCCATCCACCAGCCGAGGCACTCAGCGCCTTTACATTCGCATTAACACCCTCCATTTCCTCCTCTCGCATATTCATTCACTGGAGAAGTCACTCTCCTTCTTCTCCGGTCGTCTCAGGCCTTCTCCATCCAATCGCCGCTTAACTCCGGCTCACCGCTTCAGCCTCTCCTGCTCCTCCATACAGTCTGCTATACAACATGTCTCTGAAGTCGCTGCCTACCGTCTAATCTTCCTCGACTCCAATCACTCCTTCTGCGACGGCCTTTATCTGCACTATGTTGCAAACTCCAGAATTCGCCCAGCATTGCGCATTCTCAAGCAGAACTTAACACTCCTTGTATCAGTCCTCACTGACAGAGCACAACCGGTTGCAGTGAAGGAGGTGATGAAGGCCTCCTTTGAAGCATTCCTAATGGTTCTTCTTGCTGGTGGCAGTGAAAGAGCTTTTTCGTTGTCGGACTATGAGATGATAATGGAAGACTTCAATAACTTGAAGAGAGTTTTCTGTACCACCGGCGAGGGGCTGGTGGCCGAGGAGGTGGTTGAACATGAGGCAGAGGTGGTGGAGGCCATTGTTGCGCTCATGGGACAGCCTTCGGAGAGGCTTGTCGAGGAATTCAGCATTGCAGCTTGTGAATCGAGTGGCATGGGAGGGCTTGGCGGCACCAGTGTGAAGGTACCGATGCCGCCTACCACAGGGAGGTGGAATCGCGCTGATCCTAACACTCTGTTGAGGGTGCTCTGCCACCGGGATGATGAAGTTTCAAACAGTTTCTTGAAGAGGACATTTCAGTTGGCAAGGAGACACTAATGAGAGGATCTCTAATGAATCTTGGTGGCTGTTGTTCATGTCCATGCATCTGTAAGCAACCTAACAACAAGGCATTGTGTGTGCTACTAAGATTCTTAGTATTTGTTCCCTGAGGAGGTTTTTCCAAGTATATGCTCATGTCCTCATTTATATTTTGTGTTCTTTCTTTCTTAGATGTCAATCTCATGCTTGAATTCAGAAAAGAACTTGTCATTTTTGATGTCTCTGATTGAGAATTTCAGATTGAACTTCAATTTTATGAATAATTCAAATTCAATTCAATTCAACTCTTTGAGATTACAAACCTCTTTTTCAAGTACAGAGTATCAACAAAGTATCCTCAAAATACACTTCAAACAAGTATCAAATCCTAAGGTTTTTCATGAATTGACAAAATCAATAACATAAACACAGACTACTCACTATCTCAATTCAATTCAATTCAATTCAATACTTTGTGATTACAAACCTCCTTTTCAAGTACAATGCACAACCCCAATAACAAATCCACAACAAATACATACACCAACTAACATAAAATAAATGATGTGGTTTATCCACTTTCTCAAAAAAACAAAAAACAAATACATACACCAACAAGTATCTAATTCTAATGTTTCCACGTGTTTTTCCTGAATTGTGTGACAAAAACCAAAACACAAACACACAAACTCACAAACACACAGACAAACAATTAGCTCAAGCAAGCTTCAGGAGCACCTCTGTTGTTCAAAGCTTTTTCCAGCCTTTTCTCAAATGGAGTGGAATGCCAGTTCACTCTCCTATCCTGTCAACAACCAACGGAATCATTAAATCTACACTATATAAACCGAAAACATGGTCTTAACATAAAGGACTGCCCTACAATCTACATACCTCGCTGTATTTGCTTGTAGTGTTGGGAATCCCTTTGACATTTGAACCAGATGGAGAAGAAACTGAATCATTCCAATAACTCCCAACAGTACCCAATAGAGGCATGTCATCAGGGCTCCTACTTGGAGACCTTCGGGGCGAAGACGTCACCGATTGCTTAAGATCATCAACAGTTAATGCACCTAGAATAGGCTGATCTTCCCGGCTTAGTGATGAGTTGGAACAATTAGATTTGCTAATCTGCGGCCTATCCACAGTTGAGCTTTCAGGCGAAACCAACCAGGTGGAAAGGCTAGCATCCACAGACACTTCTTGTTTGGCAGATGGAATGGGGATTGAATTCGTAATGCTGTTCTTTCGAGATGGTTTTTCAATCTTCATGGCAGGTTCTGAGCTAAATGGTACTTTTGTTTCTAGCTCAGAACTAATGTTTTCTTTCTGAAGCTTCAATGGTGCTGCACGAACCTTGACCTCCTTCCACTGTGAGAGATTTTCAACTGGATTCAGCACTGAATGCACATACTGGCTTCTGTCTCTCACATTTTTACCTGCCAAAATCTTCTTTTGCTCATCTGGAGAAGCTTCGGTGATCGGCTTAGGACTATTAATTTCTTGTGACTCCTCTCTTTCTTTGTCCATAGGCAGTGAAAAGTATGAATCATAGGATTCATCCTCATTCCCTCCAACAACACCAATGTCTTCCCCCTCCTCATCTAAATCACTGTCCTCAAACTCTTCATCTTCGGCACCTTCACAGTCTTCATCATCGTCACTGTTTGCGCAATTTTGGTATCTATGATTATCTGGAAAAGTACACAATATTGGGCTAGATTTTTCCTCTCCTCCCCTCACATCATTTTCAACATCCTCATCAGAAGAGTACTTCGAAACATCCTCATATGTTTTCACATTCAGATCAAATGTGACTTTCTTTTTACTGCTACCAAAGCTCCCTGGTTCCTGATTCTCTCTACCACATACAACTCACAAACAGAAACAACATCAAAACCACAACCCAATTTTCACTTAGACATTAAAACAAACACATTGCACACAAAACAAAGACCACCAAAACAAAGCAATGAGTGAACTACTAAAGCTTAACATCAAAACAATGGTGATAGCTCAAGTACCTGAACTTCAAAGGTGAGCCACTGGCCACCTCTGGAGTTGGTTTCTTCGGCGAAATGCTCAGCCCGAGTGGCATGTAATTCTCATGAATCTAAGAGGCATAAACAACAAGTTTCAATAAGTAAACAGGAAACAAAGTAGAGAAAATAACATACTTACTCGGTGTGCCGGCGTCGCCGGAACCACCGGTCGCCGGCGTTTTCGGTCCTTAGGGCCTCCAAAACAAGCAAGGAAGCAGCCCATGGTTGATTCCTTCTCCCTTCTCTCTCTCACTCTCCTTCTCTAATGGACCAAAGAGGAGAAGGGAGCAGAGCTTTGGAGCTTGCTGGTTAACGGGCAACATGGCGTCTTTAGAGTGCCTTGGAGAATATGACCGTTGGAGTTTGAGGCCATCTGTTTGAATGCCAAGGTGGGGCCCATTAAATCTAGCTGTTTGGCTTGGTACAGTATATCATCCTGCCCTCCCATTTTAAGCTTAGGGTTAGGGTTAGGGTTAGGGTTAGGGTTTATCTTCACTTTTTAAAGAACCTTTTGTATAGAAAACAGGGGGCTTTGCATATATATCCTAAAAAAGTATGAAATTACATGTATAATTTCGTAATTGTGTGTGTACCCTAGTTTTCTTGCAAGTTTTACATATATAGATTAAAATTTAATATCTTTTTAAAAAAACATAGAGATGAAATTCAATAGAGTAACCATGTAATTTCATATTTTTATGGTGATATACATAGAATTTTGCCAAGAAAAAAAAATTGTTCCTAGGTAAATTATTTCTCATATTATTATTTTTATAAAAGTGGATAAATCGAGCTTTATCGAAATAAATGATAAGGTGGTATCATGCTGATAGATTGATATTACATTAGGTATTAAAATACCAAAAATTGTCTTCATATGTTCGTGTAGCCTTTTCTCGCTCAACTTTACTCTTTTCTCCCTGTATTGTGTTATATCATCGTTGTCTTGGTGGGCTTCTATGGTGAAAAAAAAGCTCATTTTAATCAAGTTTTACGTTGTTTTGAGCTTGGCTCACATTAGGTGCGTTACTTGCATCAAACCAAGAGAGAAGTATAAAGTCAATATCTCGGATTAGTTTAGTATAAAAATGTTATTTATCATTAAAACATTTTTGATTTTTTTCTAGCCATAAGCTCCATAGTATGGCCAGTGTAATCGGTTCCTATATTAACTTAACTCATTGTTGAGAGAGGGCCTTATATAGTTAAGTTACTATGCATTGTCAATTTCTTATGAACAAAAAACTCATAAGCCACCACGCTCGATGAAGCAAAAACTGGAACCACTGTCGTCCATCGCCTGTAGCTCCCTGGCCGCCATACACTCAAGTCCACAACAAGCGACATCCAACGGGGATGACTTTGAAGAGGAGCTCAAGTGTCGTTCATCACGGGAGGGGTCCACAAACACCATGTAATCAGGGAATCTAGGCACCCGGAAGGGGAACAACAAGAGAGCTCAAATACAAGCGCCAATGTACCAACTTGATTTAAATACTGAATAAAGGAATGTGGTTTATCCACTTTAATAATAATAATAATAATATAAAAAAAAAACTCATAAGCCACTCAATCTATTCCTCATTTGATGAGTCCTTAAGATGTAATTGGATTCCTGTTTTACATTATTCCATCAAGAGATTTTCCAGCATGCAATGTGTATTCTAATCTGTTGTTTTTCTGAATCTGTTTATCATCAATTGAGTAATAGTGTTTTATCTGCAAATATGTCTTCATGGATACAATGTGAAAGGATTAATTTTATCCAAAAATAAAAAATGAAAGGATTAATCCAGTTTGGTGTACTTTCTTAATGAAATGAACTTGGGAATCTTGAACCATCTCCGGCGAAATCGATGCAATCCTTTTACTTTTATCCTCCATCTGATCTTCCGAACCTGATTACTGAATTTGCCATAGTTTTTCTTGAAGATCTTTGATTTTGGGAGTCTAAAAACTTTCTTGACACTTGGACAGCCTGCATTGATGTAAAAGAAAACATTGTTAGATCCTTAGTTTAACTGCTGAATTTTGATCAATTCATGATGCTTTTTTATCTGTCGATCATGTAAAAGAATCACCCTTTTGCAAACCACTTCGAAGTGTCTTATGATCTTCACTTCCTATCCTCGCCTTTCTTATCACCTGACATGTCGATTAATTAAACAAATATTAGTCTGAATATATAAGTCTGAGTCTCACTCCTTATCGGCTTCACATTACCTCGACCATACTCTCTAGACGCTGCCTCATCTTTCTTTGGATGAAAGCACGGGTGCACTGTTCATGAGAGTGTCACTTGAATGAAAATTTATCGATATAATCTTATCTGTAATTGTATTCACAAATGCATCAAACCTTCACATAGTGCTTGACATATGCATAGAAGTTCAGTAAAATCCACACAGTCTTGTCCTCTTTGGCACCTTTAACATGTTGTGGAAAAATATCTGCAGAGTTGGCAGCAAATTAACTAAATTTAAAACAATACGAAGTTTTCCTGCTTATGTTTTTCTGAAACTATATTCTTTCTTCGATTGTTTAACCAAATTGCAAGCAGAGTGTTTCTTCTTATGTTTTTCGTTTGACCAGTTAACTTTCATATACATTGTTTGATCATAATCAGACATTTTGTTACTAAATAATATGCAGAGTTTATGCGTATGTTTTTCATCCGATCAGTTAATGAGATTCCTTGTTAATTCCTCTTCTTCGATCATGAGCAGACATTTTTTTTTTTCTATATGATATGCAGTTTTTTCTGCTAATGTTTCTGCTAATGTTTGTCGTTTGATCAGTTAATTGAATTGCCGATAATTCATATTCTTTTCTCTTCTTTTTATTTTGAAAGCATACATTTTGTTACTAAATAAAGCTCTGAATACCGAAAGATACGAAGCCGCCGTTGGTGGTTAAATGTTGAAATGATTCCCCTCTCAGCTCTTGAGGGGGAATTGGTGACCAGGTGCAGTGTGGCGCCTTTGCACAGGATACTGAATAGCCAACATCCATGAGTTCCTGTTATTCAATTGTAAAAAGTTTTGATCATAGAATTAAGGGTAAGTGTAGAGCGTGAGAGCTCAATTTTGATTATAATGCAGTAAAAACCTGCCTGAAAAAATGAAGTTGCTATGACCACATCGGAATTATCCTTAAATCGCATGGGAAATATTGCTGTTATCTTCTCTATCTGTATCAAACACAAAATGGTATGAACAATGCAATGAAATAAAAAATCAAGAAATTTATATGGCAAGATCAAATTTAAATTGAATCGACTTCATAGATTCAAAAAACGTGAACTTTTCACCATTCTGACGACAAAGAAAGGTTCTCTTGGATGATAAACAAGTTGAATCGGCTTGCATATGCCATTAGTCTTATCCTGAGAACCAAGATTCCACAACATGTCTTTCAGTTGTAAGCTCAATATGACTGCTTGTATTGAAGAAATCTCAGTGATCATCTTCCTTCGATTTTCTGAAACAATTCCGAAAAAATACGAAAAAAAGAAAACATTCAGTAATGCAGAATGAATCTCAATTCTGAACATTAGATCAGAAGCTCTTTACCTTCGTGATCTGGAAACTTAGCAACAGCAAGTCTCATGGTTAGCAGAAATCCTTCTTTTGGTGGTATGATTATTTCCACAATATCAGAGTACATGTTCTTAATATCATGCAAGAGATAATTGGGAAGACTGTTGGTGAGTAAAAATTCTGGAGACAATGGTGGTGTCAACACTGACAAGTATATGTTCTGAGGTTCTGATGCTAAAGCCTGCAGAACAGTCAACAATGTCATGACTAATTTATCATTAAACTTTCATATACTTTGCTGAGGATTACCTGAACATGATATTTAACCGACCCGAATTCATAAAAGCAGTGGTCAGCATCTATTTGTCTTTCAGCACTGCCATGAAAAAAGGAGTTGAACAACAATATATTTGTTTTTCATTTGTTTTCAATGTACTTGTGTTCTTTCTGCAGAAATACTATGCCTTTCCAGCTAACATTTTCCGAAAAGGATCTATTAGCAATCAGATTCGATACTTTTACTGTTTTATTAGCACTGATCAAAATCCAGTGCCGAAACAACAATGTGTTTTAATAAGAAAAAGATCGAATTATCGAATTGACTAATTTTACTACTTCATAGCATATGCAGAAAAAGAAAAAGAAAAACAACAGAAGATCAATACCTGAGCAATCTGCTTAAGATCTCTACTAATGCCGGCGAGGCTCTGTTGAAACATGCCATGATCAGTTCTTCAGTTTCGACATTCCATTCGGAGATCGATTTAAATGAGAGTAGAGTGGGCTGTCATTGTTGCTTAAGATGAAGGACTTGCCTCAAATTACACAATTCTGAAAAAGAATAAAAAGACAGAAGATTCATCATACAAGGAAATCATTCAAGCAACCTCCATTCATCCATCCATCATTCATGCTTTGTTTAAAAAACACTCAACTATGACTCTATTTGTTGTTTATCAGTGAATATAAATACTCTTGACTTGCTAAATAACTCTCATAACTCTGAAAAGTTTGGAAAAAAATTCTTGTTATATATTGGTCTTTTTTTTTCCAAGAGTTTTAGTCTAAATTTTATATACATTAAAATCTCATGCAAATATATTTTTCTTGTTATTTTTAGGGTCTTTTAGTAATGGAATATAATAAAGGGAGGATGAATAGGTGACAAGAATATAGAGCCACTTCAGCGATAAATTTGGTGTGAGAGTGGGGCCAAAGACTTACAACAAATGTGGGGTACCAGGCCACCAGGGCCACTCACTACAGCCTACAGGGTGAACAAAACTTTGCAGTGGTAAGACCTCCCTATAATGGCAATCATCTGGAGCATATCGAGCGAATAAAATATACAATGTTTTAAAGATAAACAATACGTATTCTTAAAAATTATTCGTGATATCTCTTTTTCTCGTATTGTCTTGATTAAATGCAGCTTCACTCTCCAAAAAACCAAGCTAGAGGTGACACACAACTTGATGAAAGACGAGTCTTAAGTTCGCGAGCGACACACCGATATGGACTGAAGGAGATGACAAGGCCTTTGAGAACGACACGACAACAAACCAGGGGAGCATCGAGGCTTCACCAACTCAATCAAAGGGGCAACTTTGATTTAACTATTTGTATTTTATGCTTTTCAAGTCTGTAACTTTAACTTTATATGATTATCAATAAATAAGATTTATCCATTTTTTTTTAATAAAAAGACAATTCTACTATTTTATTTTTTACAATGCAAATATTTATTTTTTCTTCCATTTTTAAACCCTTAATTACAATAAAAAATTGAAATAATTAGATAAATTCCTCGGATAAACATCGAGAGAGAGAGAGAGAGAGAGAGAGGACAATGGAAGGCTCGCATAGTGATGGCGCTCAGAAGGCGGCGGTGGTATCGCGTCTAATGGCGGCGAAGAAGCTCTCAGGGAAGTCGTACAGCCAGATCGCGGCGGAGACGGGCCTGACGAACGTGTATGTGGCTCAGCTCCTGCGCCGCCAGGCTCAGCTCAAGGCTGGCCCGACCACCGTCGCGCTCTGCACCGCCATTCCATCCCTTAACGATGAGCTCGTCGCCGAGATGATGCTCCCGCCATTCCGTTCCTTTCGCTCCGATCTCCTCCAGGAGCCCGCAGTCTACAGGCATAGCACCTCTATTTCTGGATTTCGATCTTTCTTTTCTGTTTTTTTTTTCCTTGTAGTTCTGGAAATTTATGAACTTTCATGAGGTCTTGTGATCGATAGGTTGGAACTTGGTTTCCTAGAGTCATGCATAGTTTGCTCATGAGAATTGATACTGGCCATGGAATTTTGTTAATTGGAAGTATCACCTTAAAGAAAATTTCACCACTTTGTGATTAGTTTTGTGCCTGGGGTTCTACCTTTTCTCATCATTTCATGAAATTTTCTGCTTTGCTGATTGAAGGTGTGATCATAATTTTAATAAGTCAATGCAAAAAATTAGAAAGGACAAAAAGACATTTTTGTCAAGTGATTGAGATGGATTTGAAAGAAGTACATGCACAATCAACCCTGACTAGAATTCTTTTCAGGTTAAATGAGGCTGTTATGCATTTTGGAGAGAGCATCAAAGAGATTATCAATGAGGAGTTTGGTGATGGCATGTAAGTTGAACCCTTTTTTTTTTTTTTTTTTTTGGTTCTTCAATTGACATGTAAGAAGGGGAGCCTTGGCACAACGGTAAAGTTATTGTCTGTAGTAGGAAGGTCGGCGGGTTAGTCGTGGAAGCAGTCTCTTTGCAAAAAGCGAGGTGTAAAGGCGTCTGATAGACCCAAGTGGTCCGGCCTTCCCAGGACCCAGCATCTTGAAGCTTTGTTGCACCGGGCTGCCCTTTTGGTTCTTCAATTGGTTTCCAACCTTCTTATGTCTTTTTCAGATATCTATGACAAAAAAAAGGTTTTTCTTTTCTTTTTGTATCTTTACTGTTTCAGATATCTATGATAAAATAAGAGAAGAGCGATAGACTCGTAAGTGTTAGTAATAGAAGGTAAGAAGAAGAAAATAAGTATGTCTAGGATTTGGTGAAGAGGGATAGTATTTAAGGACCTACTTATATTACATATTGAGCCAGATCTTGTCTTTGACAGAGGGATATGGAGACAGATAATCCATATAGCGGACCCCATCTAGTATGGAATTAAGGCTTGGTAGTTGTTGTTGTTGTACTGTTTTAGGTGTGGGCTAATGGTATCACACAATTCAGTTTGTTCTAATTCACTTATATTATGTTCCTTCACTTCACATTCTATTTCTTTTTACCACAGTGGAGGACCAGGAAAAAGTTCATATATACATAGTAGAACTACTTCGTGATATATTTATTATACACACATTGTCTGGGGTTCAAAGTCGAAACAGGGGGGTCGTAAGGTCCATGAAGCTGGATCCTGCAAATCATCTGCATTGTCCTTGTTTTGTAGTGTTGGCACAATAAATTTTTGAAGGGATGGTTATTTTTTATCTAAACCTCTCAGTCTGTGAGTTAGATCTTGTACTAAGGTATTTAAACAAATTGTAGGTTTGAGAGATGGTGATGTCCAAATTAGGTGGCACTTTACTTGTTTCTTGATATCCATATTCATGTTTGGATAGTCAATTGTGATAAAACTTCTAAAGGAATTGTTTGGATCCCTCCCTGGGCCCAACCGTTATTGCAAGGTGAAGATTTTGTTTTTTTCGAAAAGTGAATGGGTTTCTTTTTACTGAGTATTTTGCTAGAGAGAGGGTTGTTTCTAAATATGCATTTCCTTGCATGTTGATGTTGGTTATATAGTTTAACTGGTTTTTAACTCTTTTGAATCACAGAATGTCAGCTATAGATTTCTACTGCTCTGTTGACAAGATTCAAGGTGTTGATGGAAAGGATCGTGTGGTTGTTACATTTGATGGGAAGTACTTGCCCCATACTGAGCAGGTTAGACATTCCAACACATTCAATGCCTTCCATGTTTGTTAAAATACATCCAAGGTTTTAAAAGCAAGTTATCGACTGTATCATGGTCTTTTAATAACTTAAGGAGATCAAATCGTTGAATCAAAGTATTACCTTTTTTGTGAACTTACAAGTGCAAGCCTTGAACACATATTTCGGTGATTCTTAAACTCTATTTTAAATTAGTTCCAGCACAGAAGCAAAGAGGGTTCTCTTTACTACACTCTTCATTTAGTTTTTACAAAATGGTTTGAAAGTTTTGATCAAATGATCGGGTTGTTGAATCTGGTGCCTCTTCAAAATTCATAGCTTTCTGAATCTGGTGCCTCTTCAAAATTCATAGCTTTCTAATACCTTCTTCCCTTTTCATCGTAGAGGGCTGAACATATGGTCTCAAGACGACAGCAATAGACCGTGTTACAATGCCTCACCAGCAGAAGAATGTATCTGTCCGTCTCGCCTGAAAATTGTTGTTCATATTGTATATGTGAGTTTGTATGCGGCCGTGAAGGTCGGTCTATCTACGAAAATAACAGCAATGCTCCTGCCGCTTTCTTGTACTTCTTTCGAGCTTCTTCTCGAAAGTTAAGCTCAATGTAAAAGATTACAACCAGTCATGCTGCATTGACTGATGTAAACTGTATCGATCTTTATCTATTCGTCCTGGCTAAAACAACAAAAACTTTTTTCTAATGCTGTGTTTGGTTGTATGTAAATTTGGATTGAGATTTAATTGTAGCTTGAACTTTTGAGTTGTTTGATTTTAATTTATGTTTGTAAGCTGAAAAATGATTTTCGAACACCGGATTTGGAGATACTTGAACTCTAAATCAAGGTATCATTAAGGATTATAAATGTGGCATAGATGAATGAGAAATTTCTAAAGTATATGTGTAAATTTTTTTTTTTTTGACAGAGAAGAGCTGTTACAGCTAGAAAAAAAACAGAAAAAACAGTGGTAACAAAAAACTACAGAAAACCAATCAGAATTGCAGCCCCGCTGCAATCGTTAACTTTTCTAGCCATCTGGGCCGATCCACTCCCATATGGTACAGGGAGAGTCTTGGGTTCTTCCTTCCATTTGACGCTAGAGCTGCCTCAAGTAATGTGTTGATTTCCGCGGCAATAAGCAATTTCCACTCCCGTTGCTTTCGCATAAATAATGTTTAATGGTCCAATTTCAGCTTGATGTCTTCTATCTTCCATGCTTCTTTCATTTTCAATCATATCCAATGCTTGCGTGACAAATGTAAACAATTCTTCCAGGCTTCAGATTCTGTCCTTTACATTGACTAATCGCAATGAGGATGGCTTGCACTTCAGCTTGAAGGCTTGACTCTGCAATTCCTCCTAAGCTTCCAGCCAGCAGCACCTTGTTTTGGCCCAAAATGATGATAAAACCTAGACCACAAGGAGAAAATTCATTAATCCAAGATGTATCGCACATAACTGTAATAGTAGTATTGTATACAGAATTATGTAAATACTCCCTGAGATGCCCTCGAAGTTTCCACAGGTGATCCTTGGTGACTTTAAAAGATTGACTAACAATCTGGCTTGGATGAGTTCTTCTGTTGTTGAAAACAAGGTCACACCTTGCTTTCCATATATTCCAAGCTGCCAGTCGCCATCGCTCTTGAAAACTTTTGCCCGCTACAAGCGTATTCCTCCTCTGTCACCATGGTTTGCAGGATATCTGTATCTTCATCTATATGTTCAGAAATAATATCCCAGCACTGCATTGCAATTCTACAATCATAAAAGAGATGCTTAATAGTTTCATCTGCCAGTCCACAAAAAGGACACATAATGTGAGGGCCAAATCCCAGTGAATGCATAAGTGCATAAGTAGGAAGCTTTCCATGCATCATCTTCCAGATAAACAATTTTATTCTTGGAGCAACAGCTAGCTTCCAAATCTCATGCCAACCCTGCCATTTATTTTCTTCTCCACTTAAAGTATGATTCAGAGTGCCATATACTTCTTTAACAATGTTTGCATTGGAACCAGATGGGGACCAAATCCAATGTTTGTCAATATTTTCCATATATGTAGCTTTGGATAAATTATTCCAATCCAGGTCTTTGCCAAAGCAATTTAGTATATCAGTATAATTAAGCCTATTCTCAGTTAAGAAATCAGGAATTTGTAGTGATTCAACAGGCATTTCCATATTAAGGAAGGTTGGCTTAAGAGAAATAGGAATATCAAATATCCATGGGTCATTCAGAAAGTTTATATTATTAGGATTGCAATTAGTAAACCTAAAATTTGATTTCATTGAAAACGCAATAGCTTGTAGCTTCCTAAAAAACCAAGAAAACCTGCCCAAATTTGATCTATTCCAAGGGTTTAGCTCACCATATTTGAGTATGGAGATTTTGACCCAAAATTTGTCTTCATTGTTTAAAAGAGAAAGGATGTTCTTGGTCATGAAAGCAGTTCTAACAATTTTTAAATTTCTAACCCCCAAACCATCTCAGATTTACCAAGTGTAATTGTGTTCCAATTAATGGTTTGAAAGGAGCCTCCAGCAGTGCCACTGTTCCACAGAAATTTCTTGGACATTTTTGAGATTTGATCTATAATGGAATCAGGGATAGGAAAGCAAGTCATTGTACATACAGGTATAGACATTAAAGAAGCATTGACTAGAACTACCCCCCCAGCCATGGATATGGAAGCAGCTCTCCATGTATTAATACTGTTTGATGTCCTGGTGATGAGTGGCTGCCATTGATTAATAGGAATTCTTTTAGGTGCAATCAGGACCCCTAGATATTTAAATGGGAAAGAACCAACTTTCATCCCTAAAATGTTGACTATAGATGCCTTGACTCTTCTATTGAACCAAGAGGGAAAATGAATAGTTGATTTTTCCAAGCTGACTTTTTGTCCTGTGAGTTGATTATATATGTCCAAACATGATCTGCAATTTCTAGCCACAGCCCTAGTAGCTCTAGTAACTATAAGTGCATCATCAGCATAAAGAAGATGATTAAAATACCTAACTAGTCTGTTATCAAAGCCAGGGATATAATTCATGGACATTGCATGGTTCATTATGGCAGTGAAATTTTGTGAAACTAATAGGAAGAGATAAGATGATAATGGGTCTCCTTGTCTAATCCCCCTAGAGCTATGAACCCACCCAGTTGGTTGTCCATTTACTAAGAAGGAAAAAGAAGGAGAGGTGATACATGCTCTGATCCAAGAGATCCAGGTCTCAGGAAATTTCATGTTATGAAGAGTGGCAAGGATAGCATTCCATTCCAAGGCATCATATGCATTTTCAATGTCTAGCTTTAATATCATCATTAGGAGGTGTTTTAATGTCATGCTCTAGTGTGTGTACAATCTCTTGTGTAGCAATGCTATTATCAGATGTTGACCTTCCAAACAAAAACCAGTTCGCATTGCCCGACTTATAAGTTTACCGATACAGCTTTCACGCTTGATAACAGTTTGGATACAATTTTATAGGAGACATTGCACAGAGAGATTGGTCTAAATTCATGCACCCTAATTGAGTTCTCTTTTTTGGGAATAAGTGCTACAAAGGTTCTTCCCCAAGACACTGGGAGCTGTCCAGTGTCAAAGAAATGCTTGATAGGAAGATATAGGGGTTCCTTAACAATTTCCCAGTAAAAGAGATAAAATTCAACATTAAATCCATCAGGGCCAGGGCTTTTACCCTTGGCCATTGACTTAAGTGTTTGATAAATTTTAGTAATGGTAACAGTTTTGATGAGGGACTCTCCTTCCATCTCAGTTAGAAATGGAAGGTCATTGGGTAATCTAATAATCAGTTCATCCAAAGATAAAGTACATTTGGATTGCCACAGGCTGAAATAAAAATCAGAAAAAGCCTGTCCAATAGAGGAGTGATCAGAAAGTAATACCCCATGGTCAATTATTAGAGCAGAAATTTTATTTCTGTGTCCTCTAATTTTTGCTTGTTTGTGAAAGAAACCAGAATTGTAGTCTCCATGTTTAAGCCAAAGTAGTTTAGCCCTTTGTGCCCATTTTGTAGCATTTTGTCTAAGGAGAGCAGCATGCTTGTTATATAGCCCTCTAAGAGCAACACTATTTAGATCAGAGTAATCCAAAGTTGGTTCTAAAGATTCCAGAAGTGTAATTTCTTCTTCAGTTGTTGAGATATTTTTATCTAATGAGGAAAGATGTTTAGATTTTCATTTGCAAAGTAGAGACCTAGTTCTGGAAATAAAATGATTAAAAGCATGCATAGGAGAGGCACCAATCCTAACATTCCATGCCCTATAAACATTATGATGACAGTTTTCATAATCAAACCAAAAATTTTCAAATCGAAATAATCTGTGTTTTTGATTTGAAAAAAATTTAGCAGTCAAAAGCATGGGTGAATGATCAGAAGCTGTTCTGGGAAGGTGTGTGTTAGTGTATGAATCGAAATTTGTTAACCATTCATTATTTGCCAAAATCCTATTAAGCATGGCCCATCTTCTGGCTAATCCAAGCTGATTGTTACACCAAGTAAAGGGAGTTCCAATGAAACCCAAATCATAAAGTTGGCTTTCATTTACAAATTCATTGAAGAGTATTGATTTTGCAGTGTAATTATCAAATCTTCCCCCCCCCCCCCTGTGTTCATCTTGATTTAAGATAGCATTATAATCACCTAGCAATATCCAAGGGATACTAAGGAAGGAAAATTTTTTTAATTCTACCCACAGAGCTTTTTGAGCCTGAATGTGTTGAGAATTATAGATTACGGAAAGAATCCATTCTTTTGGTTTTTCAGATGAAATAATCAAATGTAAAGAGAATCTAGTGAGAGCGATGGGAGTCACCATACCAACCCTCTCAAGGCCGAGGGTGACGATTCCCCGTGCATACGCCTGAAAGGTGTATGGCGTATACCGCCAGTTCTTAGCAAATTTGTTGCAGAAATTCAGAGTTCGGTTTGAATCGGTACGGGTTTCCACCAGGCAAACAAGGTCTGGTTGTGCACTTCTCATGAGGGCTTTAATTCTATTGAGAGTTCTGGGGTTCGACGATCCCCTACAATTTCAACAGATCACTTTGAGACAATTCATATTTAAAACTATTGAAAATATGAAAAAGGACTTTAGAGAAACTTCTCATTGGAGAGAAAAAATTAATTGGCATTCTCTGCCAATCTGCCCTTCTTTGGGCATGAATTTTCCTTTGCTTTGCCCCTTCTTGCCAAGGCTTCCAGCTTTGCATCCTTTTGAACAATCGCCAAGGGCATGTCATCATCAAACATTCCATGTCTCTCTTCATCAGATAGTGCCTCCTCCATGGAATGGTCCTTAGGTGACTGTTGCATCTTTGGTTTGATGACTTGAGAAACTCTGTCAACCAACATGGCATGACTAGCCTGCTGACCTTCATGTCCAAGAGACTGGACCACTTCTTTTCCCCTATCCAAAGAGGTGATGAGACCTGGATTCTCAAAGATCATGTCATCTGGAGAATCTGCAGAGATAGGAGGTGGAGCCAGCAACGATAACCCATCAGTCTCGTCAGCAGCAATAGCTTCAACGGCTTGATTTCCCTTCAGGCCTCAACGCAAGATGACCAAATTAGCTGAGAAGGACGCCATGCGATCCTTGATTACAATCGCTCTGTAAGGCTCCTTGCTTTTCTGGCTAGGGTTTTCCAAAGGGGGCCATTCCTTGTCCATCGAGAAGTCCTCAATATAAGTGCCATTGTTGCCTCGGGATTGGCTCACATCACTTTCCACGCCCACCGCTGCGAAGTTTGACCTCTGGCCCACGCTCGGCTACCGCTTTTAAGTTGTCTGGCCGCCCATCACTGGATCATCCCGTTTGCGAGTGTTTGGAGGGGGGCCACGCATCAGCGACCTCGGCCTAGCGTGCCTATCTTCCGTGTTCTAATGTCATCCGCAGAGGGAAGCTCGCGCTCAACCGGGATCTCGACCTCCCAGACTTGTGGCTTCGCTTGATTCTTGTACTTCCACAACTGCCTGCATTGGCTGAGATTTAGACGATGACGCCATTCCCACTGTTTGCACTCCATCCTTCTCAGTCTCCATTGCAGTAGGGAACCTTGTTACGTATCCATCGTGTGCCCAATTCGGCCACATCGAAAACACAAAGAAGGGATCTTCTCATAGATTAGTGCCACCAGTGTCTCATCTTCACCCTCCCCTACCCAAATGGCTCTCTGGAGAGGTTGTGAGAGATCTAAATTCACGCATAAACGGGCATATTTTGATCGTCCGTTCTCCGACGATGGATCATCCACCTCCATTGTATGCGAATCAATTTTGAGAACCGGTCCCAACAGCGAACCCAAATTTTCCAGCTGATCATACTCCCAAAACTCCATCAGTAGATGGTGGAGTTGTACCCACACTGCAGCAGACTCCAACTTCTCAAAGGCTGGCTGAAAATTTTCCTTCCATGGCATCAACTGGAGAACCATACAACTGATGGTCCAAGGTCCATCCCACAGCACCCTCTCCACCATATCAGTCGTCTCACAACGAATGTAGTAAAAGCCATTGGGTAAATCGGAAATGGAGAAACTCCCCAGATCTTCCCATTGTTTGGCCAGGGATGTTTGTACCTGATCGAGGGGCAAGGCCTTCCCCAAAAACTTTCCATAGATAACCATCTTCATCCTATCCTGAAGATGCAGACAGAACTCCGGACCAGGGATGTATCTTGGATGTTGAAGCTTCTTTAGCTTCTCAAAATTCTCCTTAGAGTTGATCGTGTCACTGCCAAAGGCTTTCGGTTTGGGCTCTCCGGAGACCACAGGGGAGAAAGATTTCCCATTTTGAAGGGCTGAATATGTAGATCGAGTTGTATTACGGGCGGTGGAGAAGGGGCTCGTGCGTCCCTACTTGGCCATGTAAAGTGAGGCGGTGGGACGAAGTTTAGGTCAGGGGCTCTATATGTGTAAATTAGACCTTATTAATATAAAGTGATGGGGAGGTTATAAACAAGGACACGTGGCACACAGGTATCCAGGCGTGTGCATGTCACGTGACAGTCCTTGTGGGGAGAGACTCGCTTTCTCTCTATGGCCGAGCTCCTCCACCTCGGAAATTATGACAAATTCCGAGGTCCTCATGGAGGAGCTCGGAAATTCATATGAAGGCGTGCCACCTTTGATTCCTCTTCCAGCGATTGACGCTAAGGTGACTCGAGACCTTCTAGAGGCGCCAAATACTGCAGACAGTTGAACAATTCAAAACGGTTAAATCCATTTGAGGAGCCAACTTGGAGTCTAGAAGCTTCTAGAAGCATGCTGAGCTGGATTCGCTGAGTTGGCATGCTGAGTAGACACCCACGTGCTTGAATTAGAAAGCTTGCTCTCCAAGCAACACCTCAGCTTCCCGACCCTATAAATACCTCCTTCCTCCAATTCAACAGCAAGAAATTGAGATCCAGCGAAGCCCTGCCTCTCTGGCGACTGAAGCTCCTCTCTCCCCCTCCAATTTTCTCCATCTTCATTTCTCTCATTCTAGAGTTCAATCTTGGAGCTTTGATTGTAAGACTGGAAGAAGTTTAGTGGATTCATCCTCAGAGAAGAGGATCGCGTGGTTTTTTCCCCTTCATTTGGGGTTTTCCACGTGATATTCTGCGTGCTTTTACTTTTGATCCCTGCTTTCTTCTTGATCTTCTGATTCTTGTTCTTCCCTCTCAAATACAAATTTAAAGTGTTTGCTCGAAATTGGGGCTTGATCCAATTTTGGAGCTAACATAAAGGAAAAATAATCTGTTCATATCCCGAGACAAACCAACGGAGATGATTAAAGTTATTACATCAATAAGCTATAGATTAGGAGATCTGATCTCGAGGCAGCTAAGTATAGCGAGGAGCTCGACGTAGTCGATAACACTCCGAGCAGTGTCTTTCCTTGAGCCCACTCATCGCGAGGTCGTCCTCATATCGCCACCCTTCGCCGGCGGCATCTCCGCCGCCGACGCGCCTCTAATATCTGGCGACGGACGGTGTGTCCTTCTGCTCCTCTCCAATCTCATAGACTTTCCTACACTTACCTTTTGTTTGATTTGTTGCCCACTTCTTGTTCTGCTTGATTTAGGGTTTTTCTCTAGGTTTTGTTTTGTTTGGAAAGAAATGCATTGTGAATGCTTTTAAAATCTAGATGCGCTAGAATTGATTGTTTGATGGTTTATCTTTTGCGATTCATCCTTGCTAAGATGGTTGGTTCATTAAAATTAGGAAAGAGAGTTTGTGATAGTATGTTCAGAATTTCTCTATGTGCATTCTTGCTATATTTCATCTGAAAATGTGCACTCTGGCTGATATAAGTATGCAAGCATTAAGGATTAACAGCTATTTTTACCATACAAGGGCAAAGAAAACCTAGATATTTCATTCAAATGCCATATTTAGGGCAATTATGTATGGAATTGTGTGCATTTGTTATAGAAATTATAAGCCTATGGATATAAACTAAATAAAAGGAAATTGAAAAATGGAGAAAAGGAGGAAGAATAAAGGGATGATCTTCCTCAAATTAGATTTTTTCACCTTGCATAATCTTTAGGTAGTCTTTGCAGGTTGCTTGTTCACTTGGGCAGAGAACTGTAGTTGAGGTATTAGATCCCATGGGCAGAACCAGGCATAGTGAAAAATCTCCAAGAAACAATCCCAACGAAAGCACTTCAGCACGAACACGACCGTTTAGCTTTGAAGAAATCATGTTAAGAAGAAAAGAGAAACTTGCTTCAAATGCTAAAAATACTTTTACAGAATTGAGAGAATCTGACGGCAGTCGTCAGAATGTGAAAGATCTTGATGCTGAGGCAAAGAAGAGTTCCAATAGAACCGATGAGAGAATTGTCAAAAGAGAAAGGGATCACTCCGTAGGTAAAGAAAAAAGAAACTTTGCTTTAGATTCCGAATTGAAGCGGAAGTCCACAAATAATAAAAGCAGCGGGGATAGAGAAAGCAGAGAGGAAAAGCAGGGTCACCATAAAACCAGAACTGCTGATCAGCCCAGTAACCAGTTGGAAAAGATAACTGACAAGAAGAGATCTAAGGATGCATTGGAAAAGAATAGGCATGAGGAGAGAGGTAGAGTGTCTAAAGGGGAGGGGAAAAGGAAACATCACAGTCGGAGCAATGAGAAAGAGAGACCTGATACTGATCTTTCCATTGTGAAGAGGCGGGATTCTGGTAAATTGAAAGACACTAAGCATTCAGATAGAAATTATCAGAAGAAAGAGCACTCACAAGCTTATCATGAAGAGTCAAGGCTGAAAAAGAAAAGATCAAGAAGTCGTGAATATGATCGAGAGAAAGATAAATCCCCTTCAATGTCACCCAGGGCAACCAGACATTCACATCATGAACGTGACTATGGGGACCCATCATCCTTTAAAGATAAATCGAGGAGAAAGTATCATGATGATGACAAATATAGGACATCTGGAAATGGTGGTTACTCAAGTGGGCATCAGTGGAAACGTGGAAGTGGACTTGGTGGCTACTCACCAAGGAAAAGGAGAACCGAAGTTGCTGTTGACACTCCAACTGTTCGGTCCCCTGAGAGGAAGAACCCTAAATGGGATCAGCCTCCTGCAGGAAACAGCAATTCTCATTCAGGGTCTTTGCTTGCTAGTATCCAATCATCTGCCAGTAAAATTCAAGAGCTTGTCCCTCCTAGTCCTCTCACGTCTTCTACAATCAAGCCTAAGTCTGTACCTTCAATAGAAATACCATCTGCAGGGGTCAATGTATCCCTTGACTCTGTTCAACTAACACAGGCTACACGGCCCATAAGAAGACTTTATATTGAAAACTTGCCACCATCTGCCTCGGAGAAAACTCTGGTTGATTATCTTAACGACTTTATATTGTCATCTGATGTTAATCACATCCAAGGAACCAAGCCATGCATCAGCTGTATTGTGAGTAATTTTTCTTTACTCCCCCCTCTGTTTTTGCTATTGTTCCATTTGTGGTATCAAATTTTCTTGCTCTGATATTCATTGCAGGTCAACAAAGAAAAATGCCAGGCAGTAGTAGAATTTCTTACACCAGAGAATGCAACAGCAGCTCTTTCTTTTGATGGCAAATCCTTGTTTGGGACTGTTCTCAAAATCCGGCGCCCCAAAGATTTTGTTGAAGTAGCAGTAAGATTTCTGGATATACTTATTCCTTTCCTGTACTTTGTACTTAATCATTATTATTTCTGTCTGAAATATCACATTTAATATGTGCCCTGATTATCACTAAGTTTTAATAACCGATGGCAATAACCAGTTTCTGCTCTCTAGACTAAGAACTTGGAACTTTTGAGAAATATTGAAAGCAAGAGACAAATTGGAAAGGAATGGTTACTTCCTTGTGTATTAGGACCAACTATTAAATGCTTATAACAACCACTTGTGCAAACGTTTTTTACCCTCTCAAGTCTCCTAGTATGGAGCTAACCTCTATAGTGAACGTCAGCGAAAAGATGTGAAAGATGATGAAGACTGATTTCATTTAACCACACAAAAAGATGGCTTGGGTTACAAGTTCAATTTGTCCAATCAAACTATGAGGTAGAGGTCCTTTTGACTTCCATTTTGGCCATGGCGGCCAGTGCTCCTAAAATCATAGAAGCAATACTGCAGAAAAAGAAGATTTGTTGTTGAAAAACCATTGAATCAATTTGTATCTGTTCTATAAGTAATTAAAATTTGGTGTGTTGGTACCAAGCTATCAGTCATGATGAAATTGAGAATTGAGGGTTCTGTTGAAGCTTTTACTTCTGGTCATTCCCTTCTCATTGATGCTAAACTTCACTTCAACTGCTTCTGCAGTATTCCTACATACACCTAGTTCTTAGTATATTTTTCTTGTTCCTTCTCTATTACTTTACTCAGAAAGATAATCAGATATTGTATACTTAGGGGCAAGTTGTCTTTGTACATCATCCAGTCATTTCAGATGCAATATGGTTATTCTGTTATCATGAAAAAATTTACATGTTCAATATTCATCATGAAATATTTGCACAAGTTCTTTTATTTACTTTTGTGAATTATATGCATTAGAAAAATTTGCCTGCAGTTAATATCTTTATTTGAAGAGTGCCCTTCTATTCGATGATTTTGTAGTTTTTTGATAGAAATGCTGGGAACAATGTGTGCTTGTTTTTGCAAGTTGTCTGTGTACACTATCTAATCTTTTCAGATGCATTGTGGTTATTCTGTTATCATGGAAAAATTACATGTTCAATATTCATTGTGAAATATTTGCACAAGTTTTTTTTTATTTACTTTTGTGAAATGTATGCACTAGAAAGATTTGTCTGCATTTAATATCTTTATTTGAATTGCGTCCCTCTATTTGTTGATTTTGTAATTTTTTGATAAACATGCTGAGTATCAATGTGTAGCCTTTTTTTTTGCATGAAGTTATAAACCATAATATTAGCATATGGCCACTTGCATGATAACTGCTCTCCATGAGTGACCAGAATGGATTTGGGTGCCTTAAAGTTTCATATGTGGAAAGAAGCCAGGCCTTTTATTCCAACCCATATCCTTTGATTTGATTCCCATGAAACTTATAATTGGATATTTTGATTATTCGTTGTTAAGTGAAATTGAGGAGTAAATGCTGATGTGAGTTTCACTTCTTGAAGCATTGTTTTTATTCTGTCATAGCTTGCGACACTTGTACACCTTTAAAAGATAACTAAATTGCTTTAAGAGCTTCTTCAGAGTGGCTATTTATTTAGTTCACTAGTTTTGGTTTGTGCAAGGCTTGATGTTATTGGTTTCAGATGAAATCTTATCTGACAATCGTGTTGGATTCTCTTAACTAGGGTATTTGTATTGGGTGTGTCATAATTGACATTCAGGATCGTGACAAAGCGAGGACTTTTTAAAGCAGACTTCCAGGTGTAGTGCAAGGGTTGATGTGTTTGCTGCTTATCTCATAATTTATTTCTGGTGGCTGATATTAACTGTTGGCAGAGTCCTTTCTGGTGACTCTTTTGTGTTTTCTTTATTTTTTAAAGGAAAGTTACAAATTGATACTAGCTACAGAAATGTCGAGCATGTTTGCATTTTGGGCCAATCAAGGGTGTATTATCGAGGAGTATATCTACCTTCTTCACAATGATCCCTACTGTATTTTGCATAAAGCTAAGTTGCTTTGATGGGTTCTCTATCCATCCTTGTTCCCTGGGAATCTAGGTAGTAGCCTTCTCACAATCACAATATGCTGTAGTATGGAGGTATGTTGTGTGAGTGTGGTGCTTATTATAAAGTTATCTTGGTATACTCCTTGTCTTCAATGTACCCTCAATGAAGATATTCTTAAAGTTTCATGTTGCTATTTCAGTTTTCATCATAGCACTCCTCTTAACTTGTCAGACAGTTTTGTTATCAATTCGTTTACTATTCTAGGTACCATACCAAGAAGCGGGGTTAAATTGGAATAGGAATATAAATGTAGCATTAGGATTAGCAATGATATCTGATGAATGTCAATTTCTTTAGACCATTTTGCTCAATGTCTTTGCTTTCATGTTTTGATTCTTCATGCAAAATTTGGTCTTAGGATCTTGGTTTTTTTTATTCTTCCGATAGATGGTTGCTTTTTATTTTTTACCACTCCTTGCGCAACTGCTTTTATTGGAGGACCAAGAGAACATATTGTTCATCACTTGGGTTTTTTAGTAGTGACACTAGAAATGACTGGATGAGTACGTGCAATAAACTATGCTTCATATGTAAGTGAAAAGATAAAATTCCTTCTTATCAATAAATGTGTGAAATGAATTGAAGCGGGTGGTCACCAAGGTCCAGTGTGCTGGTGTCATTGTGAACTAATCAACCTTTGCAGATGTAAAATTTCTTCTTTTTAGAACTTGGGGTTTGTTATGGTAGCTATAATCATGGTAATGCTAGAAGTAATTACCATTTGTAATAAGAAGAAATTCCAGCTTTATAAAAATGATCTGTTATTCAAGCAAGTGCCCAAGACATATGTAGTAATTATTCAGTTACTGAAGAATAGCAATTGAAGTGATCAATTTCTTAGAAACTTAGTCATGCTTCCATTATATCATTTAAATAACTTAGCAAATCCATTTATTACTACTAATAACATGTATGATTTGGCTGCCAAATTTTGTTTGTCATGTTATCAGTAAAGAAAATTTCTCTTTTATGTATGATTTGGCTGCTTAAACTGTTGACTTAATAGCTGTTTGAACTTGATTTTGCTCACGTTTCAAATTTGTTCCAATATTTTCTCAAATTCTATCTGTCAATGCAGATTTTATTGTTGTTTAACTTCTAAAAGGATTAAACATTGTTACAATGTAACTGCCTTTTTCTGCTTCAAGACATTTCATTGCAACTATTGTTGTTAGTTTATCTCAACTTAAGTGATCAGACATTTGGTTTATCCTTTTGCAAGTAAATTATTAAAAATTGGCATAGATTAACATATTGTTGTTTCATGGAAGATATGTAACATGAAGCTATTTTTTATAGCCTTGGTAAGTTTTTAAAAATCAATATATATTTGTTTTTTTGGCATAAAGAGCTTATATTACTTAGATATTACAAAATCCCTCAGTATGTGGAATTCTTCTTGCATCCTTCCCGGTGGTTCCCTTTACTCTTTGAATTCTGCTTCTATGTCTCCAGTTGAGGCTTCTTTGACTTCTTTTGCCATCTTATCCGTAAGGTTGTTTGCTTCCTTTGGCAGATGACCCATTTTCCAATTTCTGAGCCTTTGTAATAAAATTATGCATTGCTCTAATGATCCTTTACTTCTTTAATTTGGGCTTCTTTTGCTTTCTTGGAACATATTCACTATACCGAAATTATTTGTGCCGATATATATATCTTCTAGTCTCATCACAACAGCTCTAAGTATGCCTTCTTTCATGGCCTCTGTCTTCGTTTCAAAGGCTAAATTCACCTTGCATTTTCTCGCCTCTGCCAAGCAAAAGTAACTTGTATTAGTTAATATTACATATCCAATCCCTCATCTATTGGTTCCTATCCTTCATGAACCATGTGAGTAGAATGTATTTATAATGGTTTCTATCCCAACAATGTCCTCTGCCACCGAGGCTTTCCATCTCATCCTACTAAGCATAAGGTTCAAGTGTCAAATTAATACTTGTTGTTATCACAACTAGTGTGAAAGATAGTATCTCTGTAGAGTAGATTACATCTTGCTTTCCAGATTTGCCAAATTGTATTGACAATTGGCTTCCGATTTATTTCAGCGATTTCCTTAGGCCTTTTGTCTTTCCTCTATAACTAACCTCTCATCTGCAATGTCACAACATTATTATCATAATTAACCTGATAGCCTTTAGATTTAATAACGTTCCAAACCTCCTGAGTCTACCTACATTCAGAGAAAATATGAGTAATATTTTCACGGTTGAGTTTACAAATCGGGGGTCATCTGGCCCTATTCATCTTTTGGGACATAAGAGCCAGGCGGTCAGCCCCGCCTAGCTAGGATTACCCACGGACGTGCTTAGTCGCGGGATCGAACCCCAGCGCACGGGTATTTAGGTTTCTATACCCACCACGTGCCCCAGGAAATTCGCCACACGATTAGCCCTCAGCGCATCCTCGAACCCGGGTGGGTGTCGAGGAGCGCGACCGGTTTGACCACTCGGCTGAGATGCCAGTGTCGGCCCTATTCATCTTTCAAACAACATCCTTCTTGTATGCAACTTATCATAGAACACTTTCCAGATAAAAATTTTGATCCTGAGTGTAACTCTTAGCTCATGTTTGATAGGGGGATATCCCTAAGTGGGATATCCCCAACGCATTCCCCAATGAAAATTTTTCCCGCCAAAAATTTTAATTTAAGTTTAAGAATATAATAATAACCCACCCACCAATGCATGGATGCCACTTAGCTATCTTATCATTAATACCTTTATTTTAAAATTTTCCCCCCAAAAATTCAAAACTTTTCAAAAGTTATTCCTAATCCCAAGTGGGATATTCCTTTATCAAACACAAGCTTAGTTTCCACAATCTCCTCCACCCTTCCTACTATGCTTCTTGTGTTTTGTGCCTATATTCATCATATACCACAGTAATAAGAGACCTCCCTTCAGTGCTTGAGTCCATCTCCATTTGTCCATTGTTGGTCCCACAAGAGCCTATTGGCTTTGTATCCTGTTTGCTAGCCATTGTGGGAACATCTCATACAATATCTCCATATCCCACTATTGTTCAAGCATCAACTAGTTAATCTGCACATTAG
The DNA here is from genome assembly GCA_026586065.1 of Dioscorea zingiberensis. NCBI lineage: Eukaryota > Viridiplantae > Streptophyta > Magnoliopsida > Dioscoreales > Dioscoreaceae > Dioscorea > Dioscorea zingiberensis. Next base: position 51,956,510 of record CM048823.1, read on the forward strand.
TAGTATCATAATCCACACTAATAAATGTAGGCTTCAATTGTATAGGTATATCACACAACCATGGGTCCGGTAATATAAAAGCATTTAAACTACAATTGACAAGTGATACGTTATTTCTAATCCTAGTGGCAGCAGTGATGAGTCCTCTAAATGACCATGATACATTAGTGTATTTTGTGGCATTCCAGATTTTAGGTTTCTTATATTTATTCCACATTAATTGTACCCAGATTTTTTCCCTATTACACAGGAGTTTAAGTGCATGTTTTGCTAACAATGCAGTTTTCATGGCCTTCATGTCCTTAATATCCCATCGTCCCTTAGACTTTGGGCTAGTAATATGAATCATATTACTATATTTATCGTTCTTCAATATGAACTTCTTGACTAGTTTAGATATGCCCTCTGGGATGGTGTCTGAGATAGCATATGTGTTAAAGGCATATACAAGGAGCGACATTATAACTGAATTAATGAGTGTGATCTTACAAGTCATGGATAAGTTTAATGACTTCCAATGAGCTAGCTTTCTATCAACTTTACTAATCAGGTATCTAAAATAATGTACAGGGAGTATGTTGGGTGAAATCTAGCAACCTAGATACTCAAAGGGAAAACATTCAGTTTTTAGGTTAAGGATCTGTTTTATATCCCTTCCAACTTGTTGGTTCATCCAAGTAGGAAAGTACAATTCAGATTTACCCCGGTTTGCTCTTTGGCCAGTTATGGAAGAGTATATGCCATACACAGTTTAATAGCTGTAGTATTTTTCCTAGAGGTCCTACAATATAAAAGTGGTCATCAGCATATAAGATGTGGTTGATTTTCAAGGTGGCATTGACTTTAAAGCCCCTTATTAACCCCATCGAATATGCCTTATTAAGTATGTTGGTTAGTAGTTGTGATACTATTATAAATATGTAAGGTGATATTAGGCCCCCTTGTATTATCTCTATTTTTTACTTTACCAATCTACCTATCCTATAATTAATTACAAATGCAAACGTTGAGGTTTCTATGCAAGCCCTAATCCAATCAATCCATATGTTCGGAAAATTTATCCTGTGGAGAATAACAGTTACATAATCCCAGCACAATATATCATATGCTTTCTCCATATCCATTTTAATCATCATTATTGGTGGGGATTAGGTATTCTTTTCTAGGGAGTGGGCTATTTCCTGGGTTGTTAAGATGTCGTCAAATATGCTTCTGTCAGGAATAAATGCATTTTGTTCCCTACTGATTAAGCTCGGCAGGATCCCTCTAACTCTTTGTCAAAATTTTAGTGATAGTTTTGTAATTAACATTACATAATGATATGAGCCTATAGCATGTCAGTACTTAATAAAAGGTTCTACATTGAAACTATTGGGCTGGACTCTTACCTCTTTCCATTGATGTTAAGGCTTTATAAATTTCAAACTTGGTGGTTAGTCTTGTAAGCTTCCCTCCTTGTTGCATGTTTAGAGATGGTAAATCATTTGGAAGGGAACCAATGACGCTTCCCAGGTCCTTTTGCTCCTACCCATGCCACAACTTAGTGTAGAAGTTAATAAAAGATTACTCAATTCCATCTGAGTTTGAGATTATAACATCCCTGTCATCCCTAATGTGAGTTATTCTATTGTTACTCCTATGACTTCTAGTAATGTTATGAAAGTACTTAGAGTTACAGACCCCATCTTGCATCCAACCTCTCCTAGACCTTTGAACCCATAATAGGTTTACTTGCCTAAGCAATGCTCAGTGCTTGTTGTATAATACTCTAAGGTCTCTCCAAATATTATCATCCTTAATTACCTGACAATCTACTAGCTCTAACATGGAAATAGCCTCCTCTGTGCTTCTGATCCTATTTTCTAAATTTTTAATACTGGTTCTATACTTCCTACCTAAGTCCTTAGATTATGAAGCTTGTGGGTAATGTCATGTAATGGATTATTATTTGACCCAGTTCTTCATATGTTTTCCACACTCTGAAGGTATTTGGCCTGGTACATCCAACTGTTTTTTAATCTAAAAAGCCTTGTACCTCTGTTTTCCTGGCAAAAACACTTAAGAAATAATGGATTGTGGTCTGACTAGCACATGGGAAAAGTCTCTAGAGTATATGCCTTAACTATTTCATTCCATAGTTCATTCGCTAGCATCCTATCCAATCTAGCCCACAACCTTGCATTTCAAATAAGCCATTATGTATGACAAAATCATTGAACAATTTGCTTTTATTACATGGGTCCTATCTTTCTTTAGTTAATCATATGGCATTAAAAAATCTCTTAAGATGAGCCAAGGAGCTTGGTTACCTAAGAGCTTCGCCAACTCCCTCTGTCTCTCTATGTTCTGACTGTTATATACCACGGATAGGAGCCACGTTTAGTAGTCATTAGTCGAAATAACTAAATGTAATGCATCCCTTGATATCACTGTTGGAGTAATGATGCCAACACTCTTCTTCCATGCAGACTGGAATTCAACAAGAGCAAGCACAAGCTGCAGTTAAGGCAATTTCTGATGTTGTTGAAGATTCACCTAACAAGGTACTTACCTTGGGCATATACATGTTTTATTTTCTCTTACTTCAGAACTCACTACCTATAATGTTTGCAAGGAGAATCATAAGATGCTACTCCCTGTTTAAATAGAAATTGAGAGTAGGGGTGTCTTGGTAAATTCAAGGACCAAGGCAATAGGCGAAATGATTTTGTTGCTATTGCCCTGCTGTAAGACCCACTTGTGGTTGTAAAAAATTCTTTAGTAGATTCCATCGTAAAAATAAATATAAACAGTGTTCTAGACTGTAACATAAAACAATTTAAAAGAAAAATTCGCATGTGCTAAGCTTTTTCACCGGAGGAACAAATAAATGGCAAGTCAGTCCCAGCTTGTGTAGCACATGATTGTGTGGTACAGCAAATTTAGAATTGATCTCATGCTATAAGTGAAATCATGAAGCATTCAAGTTGCAGATTTTAGTTGTAAGTTTTTTAAAAGTTTAGGTAGACTAAACTGGTTGAGTCTAGGTTTTAGAATATCAGGCACATGTGAGGTGCATGATTGTGATATGCCCATGGTGGATGTGTACTTGTGTGCTTTGTTATGTTTTCCTATTCTAATAGCTGATTTCTTTGCTGCTGCAGATTTTCATAGCTGGAATATCGAAGATTCTGTCCTCTGATATGGTAAGTTCCTTTTACGACATTATCAAATGCAGATCTGTCATGGATATTCATGATTTTATTTATCCTTTCTCTTTATCATATGGGACAGATAGTGAATGTTTTCTTGTGATGTTTGCCTGCCCTAAAATTTGTACCATTTTGCAAAAGATTGGGGCTTGCCACAAACTTAAGGAATAATTCTCTGAACTTGTGATGATTAAACATGTGCAAGAATGATAAATTGGATAGATGTGATGTTCCAAATTGTATTCACCCCCATAGGATGAAAGTTAAGACTTACAATATACTGAAACATAGTCTAATGAAATATTTTGTTCTAGGTTAATTGCCAAAATAGAATCATTTCCATTTGCCAACATACTCACCCCCTTTTTTTTTTTCTTGTTTTTAGCTCATGGAAATTGTTAGTGCCTTTGGACCTTTGAAAGCATACCATTTTGAGTTCAAGGAGGAGCTAAATGGGGCATGTGCCTTTCTAGAGGTATCTTTTTTATGTTCTTTCTTTTTTTCTGATAATGTGAATTGAACTCTCTTCCTGTGCTTGAGATGTTAGGAATTTCACTCATCTTCCATTTTGAATTAATATTAGTATGTAGAACCTTGCACAACCTTGAAGGCTTGTGCTGGACTTAATGGGATGAAATTAGGTGGGAATATCCTTACTGCAGTTCAAGCTACTCCACATGCCCATTGGGAGGTACAGTGTTTTATGGTTTTTTATTTACCCACTACAACAATATATTATTGTTGCATTATGAAATAATCAACGCATTTCTTATCACATGCCACTATCATTCTTTTTTCAGGACATCACAGAAGGTGTTCCATCATATGATATTCCAGAACATGTGAAGCCACTACTTGCCAGCCCAACGAAGGTTCTGCAGCTTAAGAATATGGTAGTACATAATTACGAAAACTAAATTTTATTCGAAAAGTGAAGTTCTTTTTGTGAATATATTGTTTTCTTCTGTGCTTCATGGGGATTATGATGCCATCTTTCCTTTGTTTTTTTCTAAATTTGCTTTTGAATCTGAACTAGTTGACACAAGAAGAGTTATCACTGCTATCAGAACCTGAAGTTGAGGAAACACTGGAAGACATTCGATTAGAGTGTGCTAGGTACAAACCTTATTTATTTGAATGCCACTACCAGAGCTCGTAAATGAATGAGCGCTCTCATCTTTTGTTTACAAACTTGCAGGTTTGGAACTGTCAAATCTGTGAATGTAGTGAGGAATGAAAGTAGCAGTACAGTAATCCCTAGAGTTGCTGTTCAAGAAACTAATGGCGAATCAACTAGGGTAGAGTCTACAAAAGAAAGCCATCACAGTTACACAGAGCAGAATGACCTTATTCCAGCTTCAAACACTGAAGAATGTAATGATGGAAGGGAAGTTGAAGAAGACACCAACATCAATGATGCAAAGCTCATTAAAGACCTCGAAGCAAAAGATAATGCAGATGATTCCACTGTTCAGAGAGAGCTTATGGAGGTTGCTAGTCCACAGAATGCACCTGATGATAATGTCAGTGATAAGGTAGAAGAACTTAGCACAGAAAGGTCAGTTTCAGAAATGTCAAAATCAGAGGTGAATGCTGAGCCTCTTGATTATATAGAGGATGCCAATCCAAAAAGCATCATCAACAAGACTGAAGTCGGTGATCATCAAACACAAGCCCTTAAGTTGTTCGAAGCTGGTTGTGTTCTTGTGGAGTACGTGAGGGAAGAGGCGGCTTGCAAGGCAGCTCACTGTTTGCATGGAAGGTCATACGGTGAGCGAGTTGTCGTAACTGGGTATGTCCCTCATGATCTCTATCTCTCACAATTCGATCCCAAGATGAAGCAAGATGCTGCACTTTGATAAATTGAAAATGTTAAGCATGATTCACACCACCAGGCACTCCGAATGACCATCAGTTAAGTTATGGTGACTGTTTACTTCCACATTTGAGCTACCCCTACATGTTTTAATTCAGGTTCTTTCCTTACATTCAAATGATTACATTACATTGTGATTTGAGATACCAGAGTTATTGGCATTGTGTAACATATACAAAGGGATGTATATTTAGAGAACTAATTTGCGCTTAGTGAGTCATGTAATTGTTTCTCTGGAAGAGAGCCTATGTTGTGATGTCTTGGTGAACATCATCCATTCAGACCTTGTGATTGTCTCCAGCTGACCTGCATGAATTGTGATACTCCTACTAAGATGCACTTATTTTCACAAGGATACTTGTTAATTTTATTAATTTTTTGTGTGTGCCTTAATGTTATCCTTTTTTGATACTCATTATATTTGTGTGGAAGCAGTTTTCTTTGTGACACAATAAAAGTTGTAAAAGTATGATCCATTTTGAAATGGAAAAAACAAAAGACTAATATATAAGAGCATCCTGTATCTTTTATCACTGTTATGGCCTTTTTCCCTATTTTAACATTCTACATTGTAAATCACAAATTTGGTTTTTATTTTTTGTTATTTTTTTTTTGCTTGCATGCTCCTACAAAATATCAAAATTGCTTATTTATCCTTACAAAAGTGATAATTGTTTGCATATCCTTACGAAACAACAATAATTGCTTATATGCCCCTTATAATTGCTTGCATACCTCTACAAAACCACTAACAACGACTAACAATGAGTAACAGTAGGGGCATATAAATAATTATTGTTGTTTCGTAGGAGTATGCAAGCAATTATCACTTTTGTAAGGGTAAATAAGTAATTTTGATGTTTTATAGGGGCATGCAAGTAATTATCTCTTTTTTTTTTTACTTCTGTGTTGAGATATTGGAGGAAATGATAGGAAGAAATTATTGAAATTAATAAAAAAAATTGAAGAGCACCAAAACACAAACCTTTTAGGGCATAGATCCTATAAAATCCGAAAGTCCTTTTCACGGAGACAACCGGAAAATGGTATCTTCCTTGCTACAGTGCTTAACTTTGTGTGCAAAGTTATACAAAAATTATGTGCAGGACTATAGCAATTGTGCAACGGGTTCGGATTGTGTAATGGGCTCAATAACAAGTTATGTGTAGCACTAAAGGAATTATGTGTAAGTGTATATAGATTATGTGCTAAGTATGCTACCTTGGGAATAATACACAAGGTATCTTAGTAATCAGTATTCACCAACTGAAAAGAGAGATCAAGAGTTACAACTGATGTATGATCGAACATGGACTAACCGTCTCCGATCCCTAACAGTGGCCGGAGATCACCGAAGCGCTCTCCTCCTCTACGTCCACTGCCTCCGCTCGCCGGCGCCGCCTCCCGACGCTATTGTCCTCCCCTCCATCCTACTCTCCTGCGCAGCTCTCGCCCTCCCCCGCGTTGCCGCCCAGCTCCACTCCCGCGCCCGCTCCGTCGGCTGTCTCGCCGATCCCCGCGTCCTCACCGCCCTCATCTCCTCCTATTCCCGTCTCTCCCTCCTTCCCCTCTCTGTTCATCTGTTCAACGAGCTCACCTCCTTCCCGCTTCTCCCCATACCCTCCCTGCTCGTTCTCCACAACTCCCTCATCTCCGCCTACGCGGCCCACTCCCTAAATCCCCTCCCCCTCTTCATCTCCATGCGCCGCTCTTCCATCCCCTTCGATCCAGTCACCGTTCTCGCTCTTCTCCCTTCAGTGCCCCTCTCCGCCTCCCAACTGCACGCCCTCAATGAAAAATCTGGTGGCACTTTCAATCGCTCCGTTTCCAATTGCTTGTTGTCCGCTTACTCCAAAATCGGAGATGTAGATCTTGCTCGGCAGGTGTTCGATGAAATGCCTCATCCAAAGGATTTAATAGCATGGAATGCGATGATCTCGTGTTATGCTCAGAATGGACACTGTGGCCGCGCTCTCGACTTGTACCGTGAGATGGAGCGGAGTGCGGATGTGAAGCCTGATCCTGTGACACTCGTTGGTGTGCTCTCTGCCTGTGCCAATCTTGGTGCACGGGCCATTGGCCGGGACATTGACATGTACATACGCAACAATTCGATGCTCTGTTCAAATATATTTTTGAAGAATGCCCTTATAAGTATGTATTCACGGTGTGGGGATTTGACGCGTGCAAGAGAGATGTTTGATGGAATGCTTAAGAGGAGTGTTGTTACTTGGACAGCGATAATTGCTGGGTATGGAATGCATGGGCATGGGGAAGTTGCGGTGCACATGTTTGATAGAATGCTGCGAGATGGTATCCGACCTGATGGAGTTTTGATGGTGAGTGTATTGTCTGCGTGCAGTCATGCTGGGTTGACAGAGAAGGGATTGGAGTATTTCTTTGGCATGGAGAAGGTGTATGGAGTTCTACCGAGCCTGGACCATTATGCCTGTGTGGTGGATCTTCTAGGCCGAGCAGGGCGGCTCAAGGATGCATGGGAACTTATCAGGTCAATGCCGGTAGAGCCTGATGGTGCAGTGTGGGGTGCTTTATTGGGTGCATGCAAGATTCATAGTAATGTTGAACTTGGGGAGTTGGCTTTTGAGCGTGTGATTGAGTATGAGCCAACTAATGTGGGTTACTATGTTCTGTTATCGAATATATACTCAGATGCAGGAAGGTTGGATGGCGTGATGAGGATGAGGAGATTGATGAAGGAGAGAGGTCTTAGGAAGGACCCTGGATATAGCTATGTCGAACACAAGGAGAAAGTTCATTTGTTCTTTGCTGATGACCGCTCACACCCACAGACAAGGAGTATCTATGAGATGATTGGTGAGTTGGAAGGCTTGCTGAACGAGAAGAGCAAGAGCAAGAAGGGGGAGGAGGGGAGTATAACTTCGATCGGATATCATAGTGAGAGGTTAGCCATTGCCTTTGGGTTACTGAACACTGAAGTTGGTGCAGAGATTGTTGTGTTCAAGAACTTGAGAGTGTGTGAAGATTGCCATGTGTTTATAAAGTCAGTATCAAGGGTGGCAAACCGGAGAGTGGTTGTTAGAGATGCCACTCGTTTCCATCATTTTGAGGAAGGATTGTGTTCTTGCAATGACTATTGGTGAAATTATCCTTGACAAGAGGGATGGCGTCTCTTTTCTGATATATCAGACAAATGATCAATATCGTGGTTTACTATCCTGATAAATTGAGGATGCAATTGAAGCAATGGAGAAAGAATTATAGAAGTATATTATAGAGTTAGTGTTGATGATTCCTGAATTAGAACTTCATTAGCCTTTTAACTTGCAATTGCTTTCAGGATCTCAGTGTTCTTTGAATATCAGGAGAGTTTCTTGTTCTTTTGCTGGCAATGCTCAGAATTTGCTCAGGATTCTGGTTACTAAATGGAGTGAGTACCTGTTGTGCTTGATAGATTTGATCTTAACACTTGTTTGTTTCAAAAGGATTGAAGTGCTTTCTAATCTAATGGATCTGCAGTAGTTTCTCAAATGAGGGGGCATACATAGTTTCTAGGATTCAGGTATTCATATATGGAAGCTTTGGATGACTAAGTTTCATGAGGTCTTGTGATCGATCGCTTGGAACTTAGTGAAAATTTCACCACTTCGTGATTAGTTTTGTTCATGGGGTTCTACCTTTTCTCATCATTTCATGAAATTTTCTACTTTGCTGATTGAGGTTGTGATCATGATTTTAATAAGTCAATGCAAAAATTAGAAGGGAAAAAAGACATTTTTGTTCAAGTGATTGAGATGGATTTGAAAGAAGTACATGCACAATCAACCCTGACTAGAATTCTTTTCGGGTTAAATGAGGCTGTTATGCATTTTGGAGAAAGCATCAAAGAGATTATCAATGAGGAGTTTGGTGATGGCATGTAAGTTGAATCCTACTGTTTTTTTTGTTCTTCAATTGGTTTCCAAGCTTCTTATGTCTTTTTCAGATATCTGTGACCAAAAATGGTTTTTTTTTTTAATTTTTTTATCTGTACTGTTTTAGTTATGGAAGGGAGCCTTGGCACAATGCTCAAGTTGTCACCATGTGACCTAGTGGTCACGGGTTCGAGTCGTGGAAACAGTCTCTTGCAAAATGCAAGGTAAGGTTGTGTATAATAGACCTAAATGGTCTGACACCTGGCTGCCCTCTTTTTTTTTACTGTTTTAGGTATGCGGGCTAATGGTATCACACAATTCAGTTTGTTCTAATTCTCTTATATCATGTTCCTTCACTTCACATTCTATTTTTTTTCGGGTGTAGGACCAGGAAAAAGTTCATATATACATAGAAGAACTACTTCGTGATATATTTATTATACATGCATTGTATAATAAAGGTCCATGAAGCTGGATCCTGCAAATCATCTGCATTGTCCTTGTTTTGTAGTGTTGGCACAATAACTTTTTGAAGGGATGGTTATTATTTATCTCAACTTTTCAGTCTGTGAGTTAGATCTTGTACTATAAAACAATTTAAAAGAAAAATTCTCACGTGCTAAGCTTTTTCACCGGAGGAACAAATAAATGGCAAGTCAGACCCAGCTTGTGTAGCACATTAGTGTGGTACAGCAAATTTAGAATTGATCTCATGCCATAAGTGAAATCATGAAGAATTCAAGTTGCAGATTTGAATTGAAAGTTTTTTAGAAGTTTAGGTAGACTGAACTGGTTGAGTCTAGGTTTTAGAATATCAGGCACATGTGATGTGCATGATTGTGATATTTCCATGATGGATCGTGTACTTGTGTGCTTTGTTATGTTTTGCTATTCTAATAGCTGATTTCTTTGCTGCTGCAGATTTTCATAGCTGGAATATCGAAGATTCTGTCCTCTGATATGGTAAGTTCCTTTTACAACATTATCAAATGCAGATTTGTCATGGGATATTCATAATTTCATTTATCCTTTTTCTTTATCATGTGGGACGGATAGTGAATATTTTCTTGTATTGTTCGCCTGCCCTAAATTTGTACCACTTTGCAAAAGATTGGGGCTTGCCACAAACTTAGGAATAATTCTCTGAACTTGTGGCGATTAATCAAATGCAAAATTGGATAGATCTGATGTCCCAAATTGTGTTCACCCCCATAGGATGAAAGTTAGACCTACAAATATACTGAAACATAGTCCAATGAAATATTTTGTTCTAGGTTAATTGCCAAAATAGAATCATTTCCATTTGCCAACATACTCACCTTTTTTTTCCTATTTTTAGCTCATGGAAATTGTTAGTGCTTTCGGATCTTTGAAAGCATACCATTTTGAGTTCAAGGAGGAGCTAAATGGGGCGTGTGCCTTTCTAGAGGTATCTTTTTTATGTTCTCTTTTTTTTCTGATAGTGTGAATTGAACTCTCTTCCTGTGTTTGAGATGTTAGGAATTTCACTCATCTTCCATTTTGAATTAATATTAGTATGTAGAACCTTGCACAACTTTGAAGGCTTGTGCTGGACTTAATGGGATGAAATTAGGTACGAATATCCTTACTGCAGTTCAAGCTACTCCCATGCCCATTGGGAGGTACGGTGTTTTATGGTTTTTTATTTACCAACTACAACAAAATATTATTGTTGCATTATGAAATAATCATCGCATTTCTTATCACATGCTACTATCATTCTTTTTTCAGGACGTCACAGAAGGTGTTCCATCATATGATATTCCAGAACATGCGAAGCCATTACTTACCAGCCCAACGAAGGTTCTGCGGCTTAAGAATGTGGTAGTACATACATGATTATGAAAAACCAAATTTTCTTTGAAAAGCGGTGTTCTTTTTGTGAATATATTGTTTTCTTCTGTGCTTCATTGGGATTTATGATGCCAGCTTTTTTTCTTTTTCTAAATTTGCTTTTGAATCTGAACTAGTTGACACAGGAAGAGTTTTCACTGCTATCGGAACCTGAAGTTGAGGAAACACTGGAAGACATTCGATTAGAGTGTGCTAGGTACAAACCATATTTATTTGAATGCCACTACCAGAGCTCGTAAATGAATGAGCGTTCTCATCTTTTGTTTACAAACTTGCAGGATTGGAACTGTCAAATCTGTGAATGTAGTGAGGAATGAAAGTAGCAGTACAGTAATCCCTAGAGTTGCTGTTCAAGAAACTAATGGCGAATCAACTAGGGTAGAGTCTACAAAAGAAAGCCATCACAGTTACACAGAGCAGAATGACCTTATTCCAGCTTCAAACACTGAAGAATGTAATGATGGAAGGGAAGTTGAAGAAGACACCAACATCAATGATGCAAAGCTCATTAAAGACCTCGAAGCAAAAGATAATGCAGATGATTCCACTGTTCAGAGAGAGCTTATGGAGGTTGCTAGTCCACAGAATGCACCTGATGATAATGCCAGTGATAAGGTAGAAGAACTTAGCACAGAAAGGTCAGTTTCAGAAATGTCAAAATCAGAGGTGAATGCAGAGCCTCTTGATTATATAGAGGATGCCAATACGAAAAGCATCATCAACAAGACTGAAGTCGGTGATTATCAAACACAAGCCCTTAAGTTGTTCGAAGCTGGTTGTGTTCTTGTGGAGTACGTGAGGGAAGAGGTGGCCTGCAAGGCAGCTCACTGTTTGCATGGAAGGTCATACGGTGAGCGAGTTGTCGTAACTGGGTATGTCCCTCATGATCTCTATCTCTCACAATTCCCAAGATGAAGCAAGATGCTGCACTTACGATAAATTGAAAATGTTAAGCATGATTCACACCAGCAGGCACTCCGAATGGCCATCAGTTAAGATATGGTGACTGTTTCCTTCCACACTTGAGCTACCCCTGCATGTTTTGGTTCAGGTTCTTTCCTTTCATTCAAATGATTACATTACATTGTGATTTGAGATACTGGAGTTATTGGCATTGTGTAACATATACAAAGGGCTGTATATTTAGAGAACTAATTTGCGCTTAGTGAGTCACATGTAATTGTTTCTCTGGAAGAGAGTGCCTATATGTTGTGATGTATTGGTGAGAACATCCATTCAGACCTTGTGACTGTCTCCAGCTGACCTGCATGAATTGTGAAACTCTTACTAAGATGCACTTATCTTCATAAGAATCCTTGTTAATTTTATTAATTGTTTATGTGTGCCTTGATGTTATCTTATTTTAATACTCATTTTATTTGTGTGGAAGCAGCAGCTTTCTTGTGACACAATAAAAGTTGTAGAAGTATGATCCATTTTGTAATGGAAAACACAAAAGACTAATATATAAGAACACCCTGTCTCTTTATCACTGTTATGGCCTTTTTCCTTATTTTAACATCCTACATGGTAAATCACAAAAAACATTACTTAAAACATTCATATTCATAAGAGTTTAAGCTAATGAATTATATTTGTGACAAAAACATTACATATAACTATAGAGGTTACAAAAGTTCTCTTGAGATATTGGAGGAAATGATATGAAGAAATAATTGAAATTTTAATAAAGAAAAAATTGAAGACCATTTCAACCTCCCCATTCGTTTACTTTAAGGAGTCCAAGTGTCCTAAAGACGAAGAGTTTGATCTTATAATTGAAGTTCATTGGTTGAGTTTAATGGTGTATTATTAATAATAAAATAATGTTATTTTCCATTCTTTTTATTTGTAATTTGGGATAAAGTTATATATTAAAGATATTTTCATGTATCTGTTTTTTTTTATAATTTTTTGAAAGTTTAAAATAAAGACTAAACTACTGGATCTACATTTAAAACTATCAGCACAATATTATTAATTAACAAGAAGTTTTCAGAATTAATTATGTGATTTCTTTTTATTTACGTTTAGACCTGCATATTATTTGATCAATTATGTGATTGTTTAGATACCATTGATGTAATTAGCACACATGCACCATCACACTAATCGTGTGTGTGTGTATATATATAATACCATAGATGTAATTAGCACACATGCACCATCACACTAATCGTGTGTGTATATATATATATATATATATATATATATATATATATATATATATATATATTAAATTAACCGACTGTCAATTCTACGAGGATTCAAAAGATAGGCACAAATACCGCATCTGAGTTATCAGACGCTAGAAAGCAAACTCAATGCCCGCACTGTGCCCTCACCCTATGTAATCGTATTTTTATATATTAGATACATTAATTTAACAATCATATGCAAGAATGACCCATTGATGAACTTTCAACTAATTTCATTAAATATAGTGGTAAAAAAAAATTAATTACTTACATATCTTTATAAAAAATAATATTTATGTATATACTTCATAAACACTAATATTTGTAAGTATATATTTTAATTCAATTATATTAAAAATATATATTATGTCCTTCCCTTTTATACAAATATAGAGAAACAACTGTAATCTGTGACTCTAAAGATACCAAAAGACCATTGGTCTAGTGGTATATCAGGTTATTAGGTAATCCGCTTAATTAAGCATACTCTCAGGTTCGAGTCCCCGCCCGCATAAATGGGGGGAACAATTTAGGTAATTCACTTGGTGAGCACAAAGCTCCCAGGATCGAGTCCCTACATCTGTACGCGCACGGTGAGAGGGTGCTCTTCACCTAAAGCCACGTCCCTTGACACGCCATCTGGGAAGGTCTTTATGGCCTATGTCAAAAAAAAAAAACAAAAAAAAAATCCTTAACTAAGGCCAATACAAACAAAAGCAAAGAAATCAGAAAGTTGAAATCCTGTTAATTTACAGAAATAGGAGAGAAGTGATCCTTGAGTTATGGTGACTGTTTTCTTCCACACTTGAGCTACCCCTGCATGTTTTAATTCAGGTTCTTTCCTTACATTCAAATGACTACATCACATTGTGATTTGAGATACTAGAGTTATTGGCATTGTGTTACATATACACTAATTTGCGCTTAGTGAGTCATGTAATTGTTTCTCTGGAAGAGAGTGCCTATGTTGTGATGTCTTGGTGAACATCCATTCAGACCTTGTGACTGTTTCATGAATCTTGATACTCTTACTAAGATGCACTTATCTTCATAAGAATCCTTGTTAATTTTATTAATTGTTTATGTGCGCCTTGATGATGTTATCTTATTTTGATACTCATTTTATTTGTGTGGAAGCAGCAGTTTTCTTGTGACACAATAAAAGTTGTAAAAGTATGATCCATTTTGAAATGGAAATGTCAAGAGCATCATATATCTTTATCACTGTTTATGGCATTTTTCCCATATGTTACCATCCTACATGGTGAATCACAAATTTGTTTTTTCTTGTTTTTTTATTTTTGTTCTGTGTTGAGATATTGGAGGAAATTCAAGAATGAACTGATTGAAATTAATAAAAAAATCGAAGACAACCAAAAGAAGGTGTGTCCGGCGTCTGGTATATCCTGAGATGGGGAAATAGAACGATGCTAACCACTCCTCCCTTTGGCAGGACCATAGAAGGTGTTCCACTTCTTGAATTTTCTTGTTAATAGAAGTCTGTTCCTCTTGCTCGGTTTGCTTTTGTTTTGTGAATGTCCTGTAACAAGAGGGAGTGTAGGTCGCATGAGGGCCAGTGAGACGGGTTTTACGGGTTAAGTTATTAACATCTGTGATGTTAAACCAACAATCATTTGTCATAGGCAAAAAAAAAAAAAGCCATGTCGTGTTGAGATTAGTATACTCGGCTGAAGAACTGATTTCATAATCTTGTAATTATTTCCTCAATCTTTTCAGTTGGACTTGGAAATGTGAATGATGCTTATTTCCTTGTGATGTATAAAGGCTGTAAGCCAAGGTACAAAAAGGAAGCTCAATAAAATTTTTCCTTATACCAACGGCCATGATGACATATTGATACCAGGTTCCCTTGCTAAGAGATGGATCTCAATCTCCGTGGACGAATTCCAGAATTGAACCCCTCTTGCAAAGAGTGGATATAATTGCATTGAACAAGTTCCGCACCTCCTGCTTATCATTGACTTCCATTGGGCGGCTCAAAAAAAAATAAAATAAAATAAAATAAAATCTTTCCTTAGCCCCTTCCATTTTGCATGTTACTTGGAAAACTGATTAGTTGCCATTAGGGTCGGTAATGAGTCGAATCAACGCCCGAGCCCCAAATTTCGAAGTTCGGTTCGAAATTCCGTTATTCAGCTCGAGTTCGAATAATCTTTAAAATTTGAAGTTCAGGTTCGGCTCGCGACTATAAGTAAAAGTTCGAGTTCGATTCGACTACTATTAAAAATATTTAAAATTTAATAAATTTTTTAAATTTCACTTTAAAATCCAAGTGGAGCTCACTATTCTTTCTTTATTAGAGGGAAAGAACAGCTTAATTGCTCAATGCTTACCATTCCCCTGAGGCTCCATTGTTTTTATAATGGCATTTGAAAAGTCTGTTGCTTTGCTCTCCGATGTGGGACTAAAGTAAGGAATAGATCCATTGTTTTACTCACACACACTGACACACACTCTCTCTCTCTCTCACACACACACACGTCTGTCACTTTCCCCCCCTCTCTCTCTCTCTCACTCACACTGTCACACACACAGCCCCATATACTGTACATAATATTATATATATTTATTTATGTATATAATTTATATCATTATTATATATATATATATATATATATATATATATATATATTTATGTATATATTTTTATATAATTATTATATATGTATTCTAATGATATGATAATTTAATAATTACATATATATATATAATAATTATATATATATATATTCGAACTTCGAACCGAACTCAAACGAGCTGACTCTGGCTTGAGTTGGACTCATTTATTATTCGAGCTCAAATTTGAGTTCAAGTTCAGTTTGTTATCAAAATGATCGAACCGAACTCGGCTAATATCGAACCGAACTCGAGCTGCTCACGAACAGTTTGATTGTTTGCCAGCCCTAGTTGCCATGTGATGGATGCATAAGAGACCGATGTGGAAAAACACATGAAAGATTCACATCCTCTTGATATTCAATCAACTAAAATCTGGAAATGCTTCCACTAATTTACACTAATTAGGTTTATATAAATATAACACTGATTATTGCATTTCGACATTAAAAATTGTGTGACTAGAGAAACAACTGAAATCTGGTAACTCCAGATACTAAGTTACTAACCAATCAGTCCTTAACTAAGGCCAATACAAACAAAAGCAAAGAAATCAGAAAGTTGAAATCCTGTTAACTTACAGAAATAGGAGAGAAGTGATCCTTGGGAGTGAAGATCATATTTATTAAAACATAATACATTCTAATCATAAAAATACATAGTTAATATATATCATCAATGAGTAACTAAAGACTAATTTGTAAATTAATTCAACAGACATCAATCAGTATTTATTGGGAAAAGAAATGACAATCTTGACATGAACTTGGAAACAAATTCTCACCGCAAACTCAGGATTCAACCCTCCAATTCCGATCCTGCAGCTCTCTGCAGACAGATAACTCATGCCGATGAGTAAATATATATACTTCTCCCTTGCGATCAATATGTTCAATAAAACCATCATCTAAGAAACATTTTTTATTCACCTGTTAGTAAAAAATGGTAGCTATCATCCTTAAAATGACTTTATTCCCGGAGACTGCATGTGAACTGAACAAAGCTTGAGAGTAGAAAAATGGTCATCCCCATGGAATCCTTGTATTTCAATCAATATGTAGTTATATAATGACTTCATTGAATAAATTATCTGCTAATAAATAAAAGAAGATTTGCGGATAAAAAATAAATAAAGATAAAAAAAGGGGGGGCACGATGCAAAAAGTTTCTAAGTATTGAGACTTTAAATGTAAACCATCTTACCTCCCATGCAGCTAAGCTAAGCTGATCCTTCACCTCAACCTATGACACAAAGTCAAAACCGAGTAACCTTACCAATACGCCAAGGCATAAGACAAACTAGATAAAATCTGTTCTCATGACCAAGTGTCAATTGGATGCACTAGTTTTTAAGACTTTATGAACAATCAGTTCCAAGATCAACCTCCACTGACTCAATTCTATGCAGCCAATTATTCACTTCAATCTTTCAAGTTACAAAAGTGATAAATCTATAAAAAT
This sequence comes from Dioscorea zingiberensis, assembly GCA_026586065.1. Lineage (NCBI taxonomy): Eukaryota > Viridiplantae > Streptophyta > Magnoliopsida > Dioscoreales > Dioscoreaceae > Dioscorea > Dioscorea zingiberensis. Next base: position 51,973,641 of record CM048823.1, read on the forward strand.
CTTCAGTGTCTTTAAAGTTCAACATAAATTCAAAGAACACAAGAGGACCATATGCACTGGCTGAAGCAAATAACATCTGACTAGACTCATCATAGGTGAAAATTTATATGTTGAACAAGCTAACATCGGTAAAATGCAGAAAGGAAAATTTTTTGTAGGTATACAACAGCTTACAGTGAAAATTCCCTTGCTATATACAGGAGTCACCTAAATGGCTCAGCTGGTGCAGATTCTTCAAGAAGAGTAGCAGCCTGAAAACATTCGACGGCCTCAAGAACAGATTTACCACCTTCAGCTTTATTAAGAAGACCAAGATTAAACCAAGCAACATGGTTAGTTTTATCAAGTCGCAGGGCATCGGTCAAGAAGCTTCTAGCAATGGCCAATGGTTGACAACCGAGTTCTCTCAGAACAATGGCTGTAGACACCAAGCTTGGAACATGTGCATGCTCTCGATCTAATGCTTTAGAATAAGCTCCCAGAGCTTCTCTGTAGTCACCCTTAGCTTCATATAGTCTTCCTGAAAAAAAAATGAAAAAAAAAATTAAATAATAGAATGAAGGTCATAAGTAACATCAATCTTGCAGTCCAGCAAAGAACTCAAGGGCAATTTTTAGAAGAATGAATGAGTCTACGAAATGTTAAGAATATGAAAAGACAATTCACTTAGGAAAGCTTAAAAAAAAAAACATTGCTCAAACTGCCATACATAACTCAAGCTCCATGGCTTACAGTACACGGCATACTTAAAGCTAAATTTAGCAGTACCTAAATCAGACAAACTAAACTAATTAGTGTTTGGCTTTTGGTGGAGGAATAAGCTAATAATAATATGAATTGCATTAGTTTATTCCGGAATAACATCTCAAAATCCACAAAAGGGGATTAATCTATTCACAATGAGGAATTGGGTGTTTGCTACTTAACCCGAGAATAAGGAGCTTAATCACCTCTTATTCATTATTCAAATAAAGAACAGTACAAAGGATGCATTATATTCTGCAGATAATGCTCCTCAATTAGTATTTCTATTCTACACTTTTATATTGCTTCTCAAAATGTATAATTAAAAGAAAAGCTTATGCAGTTATAAGTAATCCATCAACAAAAAGCCAAAAAGTACCAAGAAAAAGATCTAGCAGTTGAAGTACCTGTGGCATGCCATCTTGATGCAGACTGAGGACTAATTGCCGTCAATTTTGAGATACAAATTTCAGCATCCCTCCACTGTGACATGGTAGTGTAGACATTAGCTAGATCTTGCCAAGTTTCCATTTCCAAACTTCTATCATCTCGGCCACCCTGTCATATATTAACAAAAGTCAATTTACAAAGTGATCTTTGACAAAGTTATAAAAAAGGCTAAAAAGAGTCACATTACTTTCAAAGACTTCATCCCAACAGCAAAGCTTTTGGTCCTCAATTGAAGTACTGCTAGAAGTTGAGTATATGTCTCTACTGCATTCTTTAATTGCCCATTTGCAATCTGCAGTTTGGATTTAGTTCGCAATAATTCTCCCTGGTTCCATTTTCCAGTCTGATCAAGAGCAGCATTCACAACAGTCTCAGCATCAACATATCTTTTCTGAGCAGACAATATTCGAGCTAACAAAATCCAAGTCTTAATATTTGCTCCAGCTTCCAATTTCAGCAGCTGTTTTGCAAAACGAAGAGCAGGATCTAACTTCCTCTGTTCGGCATTCTCAACGCTTAGATTAAAAAGTACTTGATAGTCTTTACCTTCTACCATCTCATCAGCTTTTCCCAGCACCTCAAGTGCCTCAGACTGCCTTGATACTCTTTCTGAATCTGAAGAAGAAGATCTAGCCTGAGCTGAAAGAGAAACTCCCAGTAAGCAATTTGCAACACTTGCCATTACATCACAACCGCTGTTTAAATTAGCAAGGGCCCTGCGTGCAAAAGATACTCCTTCTTCTGCATAAGCACTATTCTCTCCACAGATTTTTGAAGCTAACAATAATGCTTTAAGGCAATTAGGGTCTTCTCTAGCACTCAAAAGTATTTTTAGTAAGTTCAAGGCAACTAAGCTATCACCTTCCCCAAAGTAACATAGGGCAAGTGTGTAGTATCTTTCTTTTCTCTCTAGGACACCAGGCAGCAGTTCTTCAGCTTGACTGGCAAGAGTTTTCAGCTCTCCGGAAACAGATAGAGCAAAAGTTAGGTGATCAATAATGGATGGGTCCCACTCAACTCTCTTGAGATTGAACTTTCTTAAGAGAATCATTAATAGAAGAATAGCTTCTTCAATGTTGTTTCTAGGTATAAAGGAACTATCCATTTGCGAACGGAGATTTGGAGGACTGGCATCACAACCTCCATAGAGAAGAAAAATAGCAAACTCCTTCTGTATCCTTGTACAGGTGCTGGCATCAAGATTCCAACAACCAAGTAAGGCACGCCTATATGACGAGATGGCTTCATTGGGAAAACCAGACAGTTTCCACAGCTCTGGAAGCAACTCAACAGCCTTGCCCAGCGTCTCTAGTAATTTACAATCCATACCAAGGTTTTCAGGCAAACCTTCAGTTAATGCAGGTTCAACTGTATCCAAAATTATGCTGCATGTTTGTGCAGCTTCTGCAACAACCAAAATATGTGAGATTAGTCACAGATTGCACCTTCCAATGAACATCAAAGATTAGCCTGTCAGATCCACAATGGATTTATAAAAAACTGAAGGCCATGTATATAAAAGCATTATTGTATGGCAAGTATCAAAATCAGAAATATGCATATCCACATTCCCGGGGAAAAAAAAACAGCAAAACTAACTTTAAGAGCAGCAGAGGACAAGATACAGAATAGGAGTCAGATTCCTTCATAAGACTGCTTCAGATGTTGCTGGCTTGCATGCATAAGGGAAAGGAAAACTTAATATAAAATTGAGGCAAGTACCAATGCATCAAAACACAAATATTTCCCAACTCTGCTAATGCTCACCTTTCCAATACAAACAACAATACCACGGCGCATACAACTTTGATGCCTGAAGTATATACACTTTTCCTACCTTAATGGATGCATGCTTGTGCACACGAATGCATATGCATATTCATTATATTTGCTTCAGTAAGACTTTTTTTGAGTCCACACAATGATTTTATTTTATAGGTTTTGCGCAAGGGAAAGATGTCTGTATCTCAACATTTGATCTCAACAACAGGAAATACCAGACACATACATCTTTTACAACTTTACATCCATATTCTTGAGAACATTGGCCTATGAAATACCTAAATGCCACCCAAGTAAAATAATATTTCATTAAGCAAATGCACGATATTAAACCACCACACAAACAATACAAAGCTGTTATAATGAAGGCAGAAATTGTTCTGAACTCAAATACCAAATCTCAAAGGTCCTTGAGAAAACTTATGAAGGATGAGAAAGGAAAATAATGACCATGAATGACCATGGAGCTAATGGAGAAATAAAAGTCCGGAAAACTTGTTTGACCTTTTTCAGATTTATATAAACTTGTACCTTTAAATCTGCTAAGGTCTTGGAGCGCTCTAGCTTTAAGATATGTAGCTTCAATAAGTAAACTAACAGCATGTATGGACATGGGTGGCACATCCCATGGTGAGTTTGGTTTGTGACGACTAATCTTTCTTGTAATAGAAATTTTCATCTTTGGAGCTATTGCAGCTATGTCTATTCCATCAAATACACGAAGAGCAGCTTCAACATTTCCTCTCTGATATTCAAGCCTCCCAAGTAAAGCTCTTGCTTCCTGCAGAAACCGCCCTCTGCTATTAGAATCCACATATACTTTAGAACCGATACATCTCAGCAGAAATTGAATATCTGGTTAACATATTTAGAGTTTAAGAGTTTGTGGCAGTTGTACATCTGCTTTTAAACAAGGGATACTAAAAAGTTGGAATAGAATGTTAAAACACAATTTTTAATTTTTCAATTTGAATCACCACCCACCATCAAAATCAAAATAAGCTAAGTTTTTCAGTTTTTACATTACAAACATCAAAAGAGATGGTGAGCATCTCAATCAATTTCAAGATTATCCCTGTTTCATGACAGAATAAAATAAAATAAACCTATAGTCAAGAAGAAACTTGGTGATGTTTCACGAAATCAAAATTGCAAAGATTATATCTCAAGTCAAGTCCAAAGTAACACTTTTTGAATATTTAGATGATTAAGTTCTGAAGTCATGTAAAATTCACCAAGGCACCATAGGGTGCCACTATATCAGCAGACATAAACTAACCTCATAGTTAAGGCAAACCCCGTCTCGAAGGGAAGATTCAGCTTCTTCAATATTTCCAGTATCAAGCCTCTGATCACCATTACCAACCTGAGAAGTGCAGCTGCTGGCTAAGCAGTCCCTGGATGCCTGAGACCCAGTTGCAGGTACCATTTCATTTGCTTTCACTAGTTCAGCAGAACACAAGCAATTTGTTGTGCTCCGGAAACCCAATCTAGCAAAGAGTTTGCGCAACTTTGCTCGCTTTCTACCTCTCATGCTGCATCATCACAAACAAGGATTCCCTTGAACATGATCTCCAAAATAAGGCTAGAAAAAGTAGGAAAAAAAATTGCAAGGAGCATCCCGAAAAAGCTCCAACAGTCAAGATCCTTATTTCCCACTTGGAGGACCATCATCCAAAGATAAATGAAAAGGCCAACCAAATGAGAACAGAGCACTTACAAGTTCAAAACAAAAGCTTCTTAAAAATACAAGAAAAAGATAAAAAGAAGAGAACAACACCAAAATAGGAAACACATCAAAACCATAAGATCAAGAACTAATATATCCATTCCAACAGCAGTAATTGTCAACAAGTTCATGCCCAACAAGCAATTTTCTCAGCAAGCACAAAATTCCAATCCTCTAATTTCAGATATGGAAAAAAATATATATATACATATATGAAGAACATAATTCAAAGGGCAAATAACACAAAATCCAGAACTTTAACAACTAGAACATTCGTTCCTTTTAATGGTTCCACTAAAACCCACCAAAAAAGCAAATCCACTAAACCTGTGAAAGCAAACCCTAAGATTTCATGGAATAACAAAAACTCCACGTCAAATCCCACTAACTCCCACGCCATCCAGATTTAACCCTAAAAAATCCTGCAGAGCAAGAAAAGAGAAGGAAATTCACCGGATCGCACGAATCTTCCGGGCGAATCCGGAACCACGACCGAGATGTAGAAATCTCAACCGTCCCAACCGGCCTATTGAATGCCCACCCATAAAAACCTAAATTTGAATTGAAAGCAAGCACCCAAGAAAGAGAATCAAAACAAAGAGGGCCATTAAAAGAAGTACCTCTCCGACAAACAACTCTTAAATTCCACCAACCCATCCCTCTAATCCCTTTAAACACCACATCTCTCCATTCAAGAATCAAAACCTGATCCTGATCCTTTTCGCTTTCTCGATTCGCTGTAGCAACAAAATCCCTAGATAAAACTCGAATTTCTCTCAAAAAAAACCTCAAAAAGGGTTCGTTTTTCCTCCTTTTTCTAGCTCATCAACCCCCAGAATCAATCTAGGAACAAAATCAAGCCCAATAGAGGATCAAAAGCTGCAAAATTTGGGCTTTCAAAGAAAAAGAAAGATCAAAGAAACAAAAAAAGAAGAGAAGAGAAAAAAAAATTGAGATTTTTAAATATAAAGAGAAGGAATGCTCGATGTGGGGCCCAAAATTGGAAGTTTCGAATCGCTGGCGATGGCTGAAATGATGCCACGTGTCATCAGTTTGCACGTGCTTCATGCGTGCTCTCGAATTTGGGGGAGTTCGGAAATGTCACCATGCCCAAAATACCCCTGTAATCCTAATTTGTGTCGAAAATACCCCTGTGAATTTTGAGCTTGTTCAATGAAAGGTCTCATTTGACTTGGCCTTGGGGTATAGTTATATTTTTTAGATTCAATTTGGGAAGTCAAAGAATTAGGTGGTTCTTAAATAATGTTTTTATTTTTTATTTTTTCAATTTAAAATTAGTTAGGTTTGGAGTTGGATGGATTTAAAATAATTATTTTATCAATCAATCAATCATCAAAAATGTCCTTTGAATGACTTTTCTTTAATGATTTGATGGTAATGACAGTGAGTTTTTTTAATAAAGTGATAAACTATATTCATAATAATGACTTTTAAAAAAATTATATGGATTCCAATAAGATTAAGATTTTAGTACAACATAGCTTCGAGTGTTTGGTTCACCTTTATTTGCTGAATTGAGCTTGAAATTGGAAAGAAAAACCAAAAGCAAGAGGACAAAGAGTTGGTAGCCAAATAAACAGTAAGAATTTTAGAAGAAACCAACAAACAACACACACTTGTCTCATAGTTCAATGTTCATCAACAAAATCTAAAGTCAGTACTGTTTCTTCTCTTTGTTTCTCATAAGCCAAATTCATCCATATTCATATATGATGCCAATTGCTAAGTCCTGTCAGTAATTTTACCAAAAACCAAGAAACAAGAATCACAAATTTAATACGTTAAATCTTGTCGATGATTTTACAACAAATAAAAAAATAAGCAATCAGAACAACTAAGAACTACTGAATTTTTGCGAGAAGCTGAATCCATTCGTATAATTATCGAAATCCAAATCTCAAAGCACATCAAATCCCAATCGGAATCAAATTAATATATAAATATATATATGTTAATGTAGTGGAGCAATCAGAACAATTAAGAACCTCTGAAATTTCCACCTTCTTTGACAGAAAATGATACAGTACCTTCCTCTGGCTTTAATTTCCATGTTTCCAGTCACAATGCTGCTTTTCTCCCCACTAAATGGAGCAGCTGCTTTCAATCTCCAGTTCCATACCTTCCATTCATTCACAAGCATGCATGCTGAACAGGAGAGGCACAGTACAATCAAGAATCCAATGTAACATGGTCTTTAAATAAGGAAGGCATGTTCAAAGAGATTCAATTTCACTCAAGGATTCAGCAGCTTTTTTAACCAGAGAGAGTTACTGTAGTAAAAAAGACTGCAGATGTTCCAGAAAGTAATAACTACAGCATTGAGAAGCCCAAACCACCTGAATTTATTGATTTCTTTTCAACATCACAAGCAATTCATAATCCAAGATCAGTCTTTTGAGTCAAGAAGAGAAGGTTGAGGATTTAGAAGACATTAGATCATGAACTTGATCGATGCCTGGGGCTGTTACAACTAAAATCAGGATCACGGAGCCATGAATGATCTGTTAGAGAGACTGAGACTTTGGATTTATGTTACCATTTTGGTATAACACATCAGCTCTGTATGATACAGACCATTAGACTACACTGTCAATCTGCACCTACTGTTTTTTTCTTTACAAGAAAGAAGACCGATGGACGGTAAATCACCACCGACACTCTGGCATCTGCAACCCCACCCTCATTGAAAACTCTAGCAAGAGATTAATGCAGCAGGAGAAGAGATGATGCACGGATGAGATCATGTTACTTAGAAGTCTAGTTTCACCCACTCATAGCGGCCTGGAAGAGGGAGATCATTCACAGGATCGAAGTTATACCTGCAATGGCCAAAAAAAAAAATTATACTAGTTAAATATTAGATTCATGAGATGCCGGTATTTATAACCATTTCTTTGTTCGTTAAATTTATCCTTCTAATTCTACTTAATGATGTCCTAATGTGAGAAAGTAGGAAAGATTTATTTGAAGGACCAAAGGGTACATACTTTTCAGCAAACATCCTCTGCTGCATTTGCTCTGCACCAGAGAAAAACTCTTCCATCTCATGGGTTGTGGGGATGTTTTGGTGCACCGAACTCTGCATCCTCCTACTGGATGCAGTTGAATTGTTGGGTCTGGTTGTCGAGCCAGGCGTCCTTATTGAGTCTGAATTCCTTATCAGACTGCATGGTGTGGTCTCCCTCACACTCCTGCAAACAAATCCAGTCCATCTTCACATTATATTTACTCGCAGAAAAAGTAATTATTTGTGGTAGTTAACCTGATACAATGGTTACCCGGAAAGATATCTCATCATAGAAAAGAACTATAATAAAGCTCAAAACAAATAGAAAAGCTAAAGAGAAAAAGAAGAGGCATAGAATGAATTTGAATCTGACGGTGAATCCAACAATTCATAGAGAGGATAACCTACTGCCCGACTTTTTTCCTTATGCATGCACAACGACAAACCAAATCAATGCAAGATAAAATTCACATGACCGACTCAGAAATGAAATGCTTAACCAAATGCCAAAATTTTGTCAAAAATACTCTTGAATGCTCAGCTAAGAGTAGGAAGTAACCATAACAATCCAAAAAGCTAGTTGCCTTGCACCCAGGGACAAACCATCGTCGGAACCATTCTCAACAACACTATGCCCATGGTCATAGGGCACCCGCAAAAATTCAGATCGAGCATTGCTAAGTAAGTGGACCCAGAAAATGGCTTCCAGACGACCACTAAACCAAGTGAATGAGCCAAAGACATCATGGCTATCACTATCAGCAACACTTGCACTTTGCTAGCAGCTCTGTCAAAAATAGGTCATGCTGACCTCTGTTTGATGTGGTTAAGCTTATAGCATGCTTAAAATATAGACTGACATTATACAGAAGGCTGTGAGCAACAAATGGTCCCGGGGTGATTTTCAAACCAGAGAAGCAGCAAGATAGAAAGATAGAAACAAGGTACAATTGACAAAGGTTAGTAGTGTGCAGAGTTAATGAATCAGGACCACACGTCTCCATTGCTTGAGCAATCACCCTCAAGAGAAAAACACTAGAGTCACCATAGAAGTTACAATATCAAGAATCGATTAGGTTATACTACTCTGCTAAACAAAATTACATAAACATCATGCTTCACTTGATAGTGAAGGCAATAATTTGCAAGGCATAAATGAGCATCAATGGAAGAGACCTTCAGCAACCAGGTAACATAACTAGAAAGGAGGCTCAATAATTTTGAAAACATAAGGATACAAGAAAATAAAGCATGCAGTAGTACTCTTGTTCCAGAAAAAGGAGAGAGACAAGCCCAGTGACAATGAAAGTAGTCAATTTATTTCCAAACAGCATTCAAGGTTCAGCAAGACAGACATAAAACATTTCAAGCAAGAAGTGGACCAACATATTAAAGAGATCTTGCAATGCAACCAGCCTGGAGAAGTAAAAAAGGCAAACACAAGTAACAACCCATGAAAAGAAGGCAACCAAAAGTCACAACAACAAAGAAGATCAAAGTCCTCTTTTCTTAGAAAGAAGTAAAATCCTATTATAAACACAATGCAAATCACCCAGAAATGCATGATTTTGAGTAAAAATTCATTGAAAAAAATAAAAAATAAAAAACAAAAAAAACTGATTTGAAGGAAGGATAATAACAGCATGCCCAAGAGCCTAAGAACAAACTATACATTACACACACACACACACACACACACACACACACACACACACACACACACACACAAGCTAGAAAAATGGTATAGAGAGAACAAAGGCATAAACAAAACACAGAAAAAATGCTAACTTTTTTCAAGCATAGCACAACATAGAAGCCCTCTCTGTATACAGAAAACAGAAGCAAGTTCCAGACATGAGAGCATCCCAAAATCCAAACCAAAAAAAAGAACCTTTTTTGCTTTAAAAGGAACAATTTTAGCGATTCAAGAAAAGCAACAAACAAACCACCCTTAAAAATACTACAAACCAGAACTTTTAACATTCAAGGAACCCTAAAAATCAAATCTTTGAGACTTCTCCAGAAAACCATCGTTCGAGAACCAACCACAAAGCCCTAATCCTCGGAAAAAGGGAAAAAGAACACACCTGTCCCTCGCCTCGGCTTCAATAACATTATCACCGAACGAAACCTCCACGGCACCATCAGCCTCCAGCATCGCCTCGTCCCGGCAACTCCTCGCCGACCCGGGAGAGCCCGAATTCGCCCTAGTCCTCGGACTAGGGTTTGAATCCTTGGGCTTTGGGGGAGGAGGGATGGGTTTCTCAAGTCGGCGGCTTCGGAGCTGGATGTAGGACGACGACGACGACGACGGCGGCGGCGGGGGGACTTCAGCCTCCTCCTCCTCTGGGGGCGGCTTCTGGAGGCGCTGGAGCGCGAGGGTGCGAGCGCGAGTTCGTACGCCGAGAAGGGACTGGTGGCCGACCTCCATTACGGCTACCTCGCCGCTAATCTTGGTTTTCTTCATGTACTTTCCCATAATGCCCCCGCTATTCCGGTTTGCTATTGGAATAGTGGTGCTATTCCGGAATAGGGTGGATGGAGTTGGGATAAGAGTGGGGGTGAATAAGGAGGGAAAGTGGAGGGAAAGAGAGAACAAGAAGAAGGGTGGGAAGTGATGTAAGAGAGAGAAAGGGAAGAGGGAGGAGGTCTCTTTGCTTTGTATAGGGGGGGTTTAGAGAGAGAAGGAAATTTAGAGAGAGAAAATTTAGGGGGAGTGTACTTTGTTAAGAAGATATTTGGGGGACAAGATAAATTGTATGTAGTAGGAGTATGTGAATGAGTGACACAATATTGAACTATTCACTGTTTGTTGTTTTGTTTGATGTTGAATTTTATGTTTCCTTTTTTTAACTGAATGTGTTTTTATTTATTTTTATTTTTTTTGAGAAAAATAAATAAACCATATTCATTAATTATCATAAAAGTTCTTAATCGAACCATTGTTATAGATAATTCTGGAATCTTGGTGAATCGACAAAATCACTGTGGTACAATGGTCAAGATTGACAAGTTTGGGCAACTAGAAGGAGTAGTGGAGCACCCCCTGAAGCGGAGGTACTCGACCCAGATAGACGTAATTCATGCATGCCGAAGTTTCATTAAGGGCATCCACCCTAGAAGTAATCTATGCCATATAAAGTGGGATACAAGTAGCAGCATGTAAAGTGGGATACAAGTAACAGCATGATCCTACCAAGAAAAGTCTTTCGTCAAAAATGTGTTTTGATTTTATAAAAAGATAAATCTTAAATTTTATAAACTGATTTAGATATTTCAAATTAGTTTATAAGAAAAGCGGAATACCGTAAGTCTGTGGTGTCCGAGACATAAGTATTTCAAGATCAAAAAATATTTTTTTTTATAAACATGAATAAACCATTAAAAGTATGTTACAAGTTGTTTAAACCCTCAATCTTTTTTCTTGATAAATAACAGACTAATAAATTTTTCTTACGAAAATAACTTTTTTCTCTAAAAATTGGTTAAAACAATTATAAAAATACTTGTAAAAAAAATTTAGATGTCAATATTGTTGTTTTGTTGATGTTGAATTTTATACTTTTATAAAATGTGTTTTATTTTACAACAAATAAATCTCAATTTTAATAAACTAAATTTAGATCTTTCCGGTTGCTTTCTAAAAAAAAATGGAATATAGCAAGTCTGTGCTTGAGAGAGAATTATTTCAAGTTCAACAATTGTTTATTTATTTTAAACAATATTTACTTTATGGATGAAAATATTATAGTAAAAAAAAACTATTTAAATTACTCATAAAAACACCTATAAAAAATTTAGATAACTTGAAAATTAGTTTTTATGAAATGCATCAAAACATAGAGAATTATATTATATTTTATTTTTAGGGGTAATTATTTATTAGTCCCTAACACTATTTTGGACTATTTCACCGTTACACACTACACACCCAAAACCCTATTCACTTTAGATTCCCAAACACCCCTACCCAAGGATCATTTGGCAATTTGGGCACTATTTAAGAGATGAATAGTGAATTATCTATAATTTTTTTATTCAAGAAATAATAAATTATGATCTAAAGATATTGATTTTCTCGGATGATTTAAGAAAAAAAAAGATGAAACTTAAATTTCTAAACTTTTATAATTGAATAAGAATGTAAACATATCTGTGGGAGAGGGAGCCTGGGAGATGCATAAGTATAAGAAAGATTGGGGCACAGGATGAGGGCAATGAAGTCGTTAAAGATAATCCCTCCGAGAGCCAACCAAGACAACCGAAGGAGATATAGTCACATAGAACCAAAAGCTAAATAGTACATACTATAAATGAAAATCATGTAAACCGGCTATGTATGTATATAATGCTTTAATTAATATTAAACAAATTATGAATTATCTATTTTTTTAAAAAAAAATAAGAATAAGAATGCAAACATTGAAGGGGAATTATTTATGTTGAGTGATCATGTTATGTTATTTAGAAGAAAAAGAAAATAATTTCATTTAATAATTTTGTGGTAAATCAATTTATGTGAGTTTTTGTGATGGGGTTGGTCAACTGTTGGGGAAATGAATGACATGAGGATTTGGAGGGATTAGAATTGAAAGCCGCGTGCCAAAGGTTTAATAGCGTAGCGGTAAAACCCTTGGATTCTATGTATTGGAAAAAATTTCTGAAAAGTCTAGGGATCGAATGTCTGGTTCCGTAAATGAGATGAGCAACTTAAGTTGAGTTTACTCCTTTAGTTTGTACACGCATGATGAAGGATTATGAGAGATCAAGTGAGTTTACTCTTTGGACTCTATAGTTATATCTCTAACTGATCCGTGAGTGGGAGCTTTAATGACCTAAGTAAAAAAATAAATATTAAAAATTAAAATAAAAAAAAAGGATTGAAAACCAAGTTTAAAGCATTGGATGCTCTTTGGAAATGGACAGGTGGAAAGTTACCTTATTATCTTCTCTGTTTAAAAAAAACCCCAATTTTCTCTCTCTAGCTCTATTATTCTTTTGAGGAAAATGAACATTGATTCCTATTAATATAGTATCTTAGTCATTATCAATGCCAATCTAATTTTATATTAAAAATTAAAATAGTTTATTTTTTTATATTTATTTATTTATTTTAATAAAAGCTTCATAACTAAATCAGAAGATATATGAAAACCGATAAAAAGACTACATCGAGATCTTTGTATTACAATCAGAGTCCTTATAACCGGTATAATAAAAAGGTTTATATCTTATTTGAAAAATAAGATTTGTGAACTTTATGATAAGTTTTATATATATATATATATATATATATATATATAGAGTAAAATAAAGTTTAGTTTTTTTTATATATTTGTCTTAATAATACATCACATTAATTAAGTTGTATGAAAATAAAATTGGATTCTTGGTGGCAAGAGCAACCATGCAATTCATAAGTTTGTTTTTTGTTTTTCTTTTTAATTTATTTTTTCCCATTTACAATCATATCATATGAAGTGCATTGTGTGCTCAATCAAATGGAGTAATCTTTGATGCCAATCCTCACAATTCAATGCACCTTCAATTTAATTGAACCGACATGAACAGCATCCAATGATTGGAGTAATTTTTTTAAAAAATAAATAAATAAATGGGAGTTTAAATTTATGGTATTTATTGGGCTTGGGCCTCAATTAATCAAGGTGAAAAATTTAGAGATGGGTTATGATTCATATTAAAGTTTCTAAGTTTTTAAAGCCTTGGTTTGAGCCAACATCACATGTCAAAGTAAAGTAAAAAATAAAAAAAATAAAAAATAAAAATTCCACTTGCATGACATACATTATTTATATATATTTTTTATATATTTTTACCTTCGCTTGCATGATCTTAATCCGCATCAAAAATTTTATAGGTTTCTTCAAAGACATCTCATGCGTGTCTTAAATGTCGGGAATGGAAAAAGAGCGACCAAGTTCTCTATTGTCCCCGATCCTCTTCTATTGTAACACCAGATATTGTAATTAAAGTATCCTAACTTCAAATATATAACTTATTTTTATTTATTAATGATGAGTTTGAGTTTAGTATGATCATTACCAATCATTAACGCGACTGAATAATAATGAAAGGTTTTGATATGATGATTCAAAAAACAATTATTTTTACAATCTTATACTTGTTTAACTAGGGAGATTCAATTTTTATTTTGTAAGATTGAATTCACATAAACATAAACAAAATCATGACAAGGTACATAGTTTTTTTTTTTAATAAAGTGGGTAAGGTACATAGTTAATCAATGCAATGACCATGTTTCACAGAGCATATTGGTTGACCAAACTAACTATGAATGCAAATAATGTTTGTATAGTAAAGTGTACCAATTGTACTATAATCAAATAAATTAAGAATTAAAAGTATCAATCACCAAGTAACAAATTACACAGAGGGAGTGAAAAGAGGAGGGACAACTACATATTTTGTTTTATTTTAAAAACTCAAAAAAAAAAATATAGAAAAAATAGAATCATTGGTTTTGTTCATTCCATTTTTTATTTTTTAAATTATTAAATATTAGACACACTATTGGACAACTATTTGGTATCCGCAACACACCTAACATATAAGATTTGTGGGGCGATAACACAATCCAAACATGGGTGGACAAAGAGAAAAGACTCAATATGGCAATCACTTAAAACATATGAAAATAGATGAACTAAAGATGTTTTATGATAACAATCGTGGTTTTACGAAAACCATTCGAGACATTGATTTCCTAATATTTCTTTGATTTGATGCAGTATATGTATTCAAGAGCCCAAAGCTGGTGGCACTAGAAACAATAGCAAAACAAAGTTTGGTTTTCATATGAGACGAGTTTGACACACCGCCGATAGATAACTTCAAAAACAACCTCAAATCCAGAAAACACCGGTTAAGGAAGAGTAACAGTCCTAAAATCAACTAGGGTCTCTTGGGGCACCAGTGCTTTATAAATTGTATTATTTTATTAATAAATATGATTTATCTATTTTTCAAACAAAAATCATTAAATGAAATAATAATAAATTCCCCAAATTTCAGGGACCTACCCAACCCCCTTAAAAAATAAAAACCATTCCCGCCAAAACTTAACGAGAGAACCCATCAAATTCTTTCCCGCCAATACTCAGCCTTCCAACTTTATTAGTTTAATGAAAATTATTAATATTTATTTATTTATTTAATTTTGGTTATTATTGCAATGTAGTTGTAGTACGTGGCTACGTATAAAGAAAGAAAAGCAATGCTACGAATCCGAAGCGGTGGCACGGAGACCAAGAACCCATTCATTTGGTGACTTGGTCCCATAAAATAAAATAACAAAAAATTAGGGAAAAAATAATTAATAATATTTTAAAATATATTAACCGTACGTGCGGCGCCCAAGTCCCAAGTCCCAACCCACAAACTCAAAACAACCGCTATAATAATAATAAATTATTTTATATTTATTCAGATCCGCACTTGGATAATAAATCAATAATAATAATAATAATAATAAACTTAATAAGTAGCAACAAGGATTTCATCACAAAGCTGTGTAACATGAATCAAAATTAATATTCATCAATCTTAAAATAATTATTTATGATAATATATTTTAAATTGAAATAAATGTTAACGCAACGATAAAGTTGTCATCATGTGCCTTGAAGATCAAGGGTGAGTCACAGAAACAACTTGTAAAAAAATTATGATAAAACTAAATATAATAAATCTAAGTTGTTCAATTATGCTCTAATATGCTCTAAATTATAAATAGATAAACCACAATTTATTACAATTAGTAAATGTTGTAAGGAAATAAAACCTCATAAACTCGTCTTTGTGGTACTGTCTAGTTGGTTTGAAACCAAACAAGCACATGTTACATATAGCCATATTTTACTAAACATAGCACCGGTAAATAATTTTTTTTTACTAAATTAGTAATAAAAAAAGGTGAAGAGTTTAACCTATGAGATAAAGAAGAATAAAAGGGGGACTGTGTAAAGGATCCAAGGATCTGACCAAGCTCAATGATAGAGTAGCAGAAAATGAGTGGCACTATCAGAAAATCACATATAGTTTATTGCATGTGTGCAGCCTTTGGGATGATAAGAGGGCCCTCTATTATCTGGCACTGAAGGACAAATATAATAATAAAAAAAAAACACAAGAACAGAAAAGAACTAACTCAAACAGGTCAGTGCTGAAAACAGCAACACATTTGATTAAACAATAAACTAAAGTTTTTGAACTCCTGTGTCAGTATATATATATATATATTTTTTGACAAAAACGACAAGCACCCTCACAAAGGATGTTAAGAATGGGGCCAGATGCAGAGTCCACTCAATATATCTGAGTTCCCATATTTACAAGAGGAGGGCTTGATCCTGGATTCATCCTAAAAGAGTAGAACCTCTTAATAAAATAACCCGATACCAATAGGCTTTCATGGCCGTTGGTTCCTGTGTGAGTATATTAAACTCTTGAAATTGGTGAAATACAATATTTATTTATTTATTTTACTTATTTGTGATCAGGACTCATAGACTAATAACATACCTGTACCATCAACAGAGCAGATATCAGACACAGGCATTCAAGATTCTGGCTACTGGATATAGTTATAGTTTGATTTTCCTAAGTAAAACTATAGGATTGAATGTTCTTGGGAATGAGTTTGAGGAAAGAAACAAGATATAATCTCTCATCTTATCCTTGCGTCTAGTGATCAATGTGAAAATTAAAACCTATAAGTACAATAACAAATGAGGAGTAAATGAATTGAAGAAAAAATCATTGAAAATCCTTGAAAACAAATTTGAAGGTCAGAAGGAATTTCACAAATTAGTTTATATTTATTTTGGAGGAAAAATTTTACAACTCAAAACCTATAAAACCAAAAAAAATCTCGGTGATAAGCTCACCAACACATGAAAGTGGTGACCGGATTCATATTTTCGAACGAACCAAACATCAAGAAGTATGGAACTTATACTTTAAAGTTCACACTTCCGAACCAAATATCCGAAGTGTGCAGAAATGATTCGCTTCTATGTACAACCAAACACACAAAAGTCTAGTTTCCATCAGGAACCCAAGGTTCTATGGAAGTGACACTTCTGCACTTTCATGATTTTCGTGGACTTCTGAGAACCAAACACCCCCTTAATCCTAAAAGAATAAAAGCATTTTGAACCTGAACTTTGGGTACATTTATCCACGAACAGACCTAGAAAAATTACAGTTATATCAATGAAGAACAGCTTCAAAGTGGCATCAAAAGGGTGGTTTGGCCATGGATGAGTTGCAAGATATAGTTTCTTTTCTCTCATGCAGTCATGCTGTTTTTGTACTCCTTTTCAATTCATTGGATTCTGATTTCTCTCTTTTACTTATTAGGAGGGATCCATTGAACTTGAGATTGTGGGGTTTGAAGGTGGGCCAAATGGATCAGGAGGGAAAAAGCACCAAGTTGCAAAACTTAAGAAAAAGCTCACAAGAAATTAAAAAAAGTAGACTGGAGTGCTTTACATGTAGTGCAGTGATGAACATCATTGGCCTCCCCTTTCTAGTTTGAAATTTAATTTGGTGCACTAAGTTTAGTGCACCAACTTAAATGTGCCATAAATTGAGGGATTTAAAGTAACTTAAATGCAACAAGCTTTTTTACTTTTAGAAAGGTGATGAAGAGAGAGGGGGAATTTTCAAGTGTAATGGCCTTAATAATATATTTCAGATGAAAAGAGTTCAGACAAAATTGAGGACCTTGGACTTAGGATATTGCCAACTTTTAATGATGAAATGGATAAAAGTTGGAAGGACTTGCTCACTAACTCCAATTTTCTCCCTATATATACTGAAAAAAAATAATAATAATTAAATTCTCCCAACTTCTATGTTAGCAGACATGACACAACCAGTGCAAGACTATATAGCTAATTTCCTATTTTGATGAGCATGTCATGTATGTCAAAATCTAGAAATGAGTTGATCCAGCTATGGGTTTTGCTAGACTTCCAGGATTTTTTTTTATCACATCTGATGTCATGTAGGCAAGCTGCTACTAACTAGATCAGTGAAAATGTAGCCCTAGTATACAGTAAACATAAAACAAAGTGGAGTTCTTATCACCAGAACTGAAGTTTGGAATCATATGTTTTCATTGGATCCTTGAGGACCACAATGGAATCTACAATGCAACACTTTCCGAGGAAACCCTAAAGCCTTCATGAAGTCATCCCCAACACTTGTTGGGAGAGATGACGGCCATGTTGCTTTCAATGGTCACAGAAGTAATAGTAAGAAGCCATGCATGAAAACAAAGACTTCTTTCATTCATGACTGTCCTTTGGGAAGCATGGTGGTCTTATTTTATTGGATGCATGCGAGGGCAAACACTTGCACTTATTGTATTGCTAGCTTTGGCTTTCCCAATGAGGCAGAGGCCACAAGGCATGGCCCAGGAGTTAATAAGGTTTGGACTAAAAGAATACTCCTACTGGTGCTATCATAGGTATAGCTCAGGGTGGGCACTCTAAGATAGAAGTGGTGATGCTGATGGTTCAATGCAAGGACTCCTGCAATTTATTTTGTGAATTTTGTGCATGAAGAGAATCATTGAGACACTTGAAAAGCAAGCAGTAGCATCCACTGGCCAACTTTACTGGGGTAAAAACTAGATACAACAAGATAACACTATATAGAGGACTCAAATGAGCGCTGCTAATTGATAAAAGAAAGTACCATGATGTTTATCAAAAAAAAAAAAAGGACAGAAAGAAAGTTGTATGATGGATGGGAATGGAATAAGCCAGTTTAACTAAGATTGCAGGTAATTACCACTAGAAGAGATGCCAGCCATTCTTTATGCTGAATGATGGAGAGGATTTGCAGGTAAAGGTATGTTCTTCCAAGAAGATCAAAAGCAGTAGCAAACAGAGAAATGAGTGATTTGGAATGATATAGACCAGCATAAAGAAAGAATGTAGACCAATTCCCATAGGGAGAGGAGCACTATTTGATGCTAAATGATGGGAAGGATATGCAGGTAATAGACATATGGGCTATAATTTAATCAGATAAGAAGTGTCAACAAAGATTAATAATAGCAATCACAAATAGAGATTTGAGTTACGAAGGCACTTATCTTGAGATACATTCGGCTCATCTTTAAGAAAAAATCGCAGGAAGCATTAGGATGCCTCCTATGTCCCATCCCTGTCAGGCACAAGAAAACTTTCAATTAGAAGTTTTCACCTGATTTTATTAAACAAGAGAACCTATGAAATGCCAGCCAGTATAAGCAAACCAAATTCAATGACATTATTATAGTGTTTCACATTCACATCATAATATCTCCCAACAATATTACCAACAATGGTGGAAGGGTTACAAACTTGGCATTTCTTCACATTCATACCATTCAACTTCAAGGCCTCTGGAATCACATATGCAAGATTTAGCAAGTGGTGTGCTCATCAAACAAACTGATTTTTTGGCTCAGCAGCTTCAATAAGAATAGATGCAACAATGAAATATGCAACATATCTTAACCCTTAACCCTTCATGAATTCAAGGGCTTAACCTTTTGTCTTCTTTTGTATGAATGACACATGGACAACATTAACTTAGTTCAACTTTAAGCAACACATTACAAGTCAACTGCACTCTCATGCTATCTTACTGTCCTCGACTTATGTATCTCTAACATTTGAGAGTCATCAAGCTCAAATGTGTGGTCAGGCCTGTGCTGCTGATTGAATCTGCCAGCAAGTTCAGAGCTTGAACTATAGCAAGTCTCACAGAGGTCATAGCCTATTTTCTCCTTGCAATCTTTACACCTGTACCTATTTCCGATGATGGGATACATCTGCAAAAAAATAATATTACACTCAAATAATCACTAGCTGTTACTGGACAAGTAGTCCCACAAAGAAATCATATCAATGAAAAACTCTGTGATTAATAGCTCTAAATCAAGAGAAAGAAGATTGTATTTTTTTATTGAAAGAAAGACAAAAGGAATAACATAGCCACTACACACACATTTTTAAAGACATGGTACTAACATAAAGAATTCCACTAATGTTGGTACTTGAGATAACAGAAAACATTGATGCCTTAAATCATAATAGGGTTGGCAATTGAATGAGTTGTTCGTGAACTATTCGAATTCAGCTCGATTTTAAATCTTGTTCCGTTCAATCATTTAGCAAACAAGCCAAACTCGAGCTGCATTTTGTAGCTCGAAATTAATTTCGAGCTGAACTCAAATTCGATTTATTAAAAATATATTATAATATGTATTACATGTATTATATATATTCTTTTTTTTGTTGATAAATGTGGACAAGGCACTTGAAGCACGCCATAGGCGTGATTCGAACCCTCGATCTCCCTCCTTGCGAGAAGGAATGAGTTACCAACTTTCCTCGTGAATGTTGGTATTTATTATACATATTCTAATTAATTGTTTATTACAAAATGAAATGTGGTGGAAATCCACCTGCTTTCAAATCCCTCAGCCCATGGATCAGCAGCATTAACTGCTGATTTTTAAACCAGCCAAATGCCAGCCTTCCTCATCCCATTAACTGTTAGGTTTTTAACCAGCAAATGGGATTGGACACAGCTCAAGCCGGATTCAAGCTGCTCGGGGCTGGTTTGAATTCTAACCAAGCTCAAACTGGTTTATAACAATTTGAGTCAAACTCAAGTAAGGTTAGGCTCACTCAATTTCGACTCCTTGTCACCCCTAATCATAACATACTCACTCCCTTGAGTTGCTCTACTGATATGAATATAGGTTGAAAAAACAGGTTTATCTATTTGTACCTATATAATTCAAGCAAAATGAACTTCTATCCACTAATTGGACAAGAATTGCAGCTTCCTAAAATCCATTGGCATTTCAAAAATGCTGCTGAGATGCTTTTTAAGTATAAGCTAAAACTGCAAATAAATAGTTGTTGACGCATATATGCAATCCCCTGGGGCACAGTACAACACATCCCCGTGATTCTTCTTGTAATTAAAAG
This sequence comes from Dioscorea zingiberensis, assembly GCA_026586065.1. Lineage (NCBI taxonomy): Eukaryota > Viridiplantae > Streptophyta > Magnoliopsida > Dioscoreales > Dioscoreaceae > Dioscorea > Dioscorea zingiberensis. The sequence continues at coordinate 51,994,414 of CM048823.1, forward strand.
CACATGGGCATTTTATGAACACAAATAATTTTATTTTTCGGAAGCATGCTATTGTTGTTGACATCAAGAACCTGAAGTCAAAACCCTTTACCAATGCTTGAAGTTAGTGTTTTGCAGGTTCAGGTTAAAATAAAATGATCCTGGAGAACCTTAAATTTATGAATGGGAACTTACTCCACATGAATCACAGCCAACTCCCACGTGAACATTTGCTGAGTCACCATCAAAGAAAAACTCGTTGTACTTTGATTTACCAGATTTTCCAACCTTCGGTTCCTCTGCTTGTGAAACACCTATCAGGAAATATCAGCCCCATTCAGCCTTTCAGGATCATTCTCCCATGGGTCAATAAAAAGAAATTTACTATGTTTTCAGAAATCATAACATAAAGATATCTTAAATTCTTTTTAATGGAGCAAAAGTAATCCAATTGCAGTTTCTTCCACAAAAATGTGAATAATAGGAAGCTAACCCAATAGAATAAAGGGGGCAGTTAAAAAGATTGAAAATAAAGATAACTTCCATAACCTCTACAGATACTCATGGTTCCAAGACAACTATCATGCATTTTCAGAAATTGAATTTGTATAAATCACATCAGAACAGTTTGGAAGTGCTTCTATCCAGACTAACACTTTTAGAATGAAGAAAATACTGCCTTCAGAGATAAAACATACTTGATTGCTAGAACTATAGAGTTCTAGCATACAACAATAGAATAGGATTCTAGAAATTGAAGCAGGAATAGACCATCAGTTTCTCATAAAGGACAACAGGAATTGGAAAAACAGATGTTGAAAAGTGATTTCAAACTTTCACCAAATTACTGTAAAAAATACATGCAGTTAAAAGCTTACTGGATGATGCTTCCCCTTTTGGGCCTTGTGCTTTTTTAAGCTGCACACTGTCTCTCCTTGTCATGTAATCTATTGGGAATTGTTCTTCCAAGAAATGATCCAGATCCAAACAAACATTACGAAATCCTTTAGGATGCAGGCTGTGACAAACTTCACATTTAAGAGGTCCATCAACTAGACCCGATAGACAAGAATCACAATATACTGCAGGGTAACCAATAGAAGAAAGTGTCAGCATGAAAATTACTCATAAACTGAGAAAAAAAAAAAACACAGCTGAATGATTTCATGTCTACTTAGAATATCAAAACTCACCATGCCCACAGTTAAGAACAACAGGTTGGAAAAGCAGTTTTTTGCATATAGGGCAAATTACATCATCCTCAGAGACTTGCTTGCCTGTTGCGCTCTTGAAGACAGTCTCCGGCAAGTCATTGCTCTTGGGGCTACGAGAAGATTGTTTAACATCCTCTAAAACACCAGAATTATTTTACTACTTAATAAGATTACAATCCACAGAATGGTCAGTTAGAAGGATAAGCATAATGAATGACCAACCACTCTTACCAAGATGGACTCTCTCAAAGCTTACATGCTCCGAAAGCTGTGGTGAGAAGCAGTCAAGATGTTTCTCTTCCTCTGAGAGAATAAAGTTTAAGATGGTAAAAATGGACACACAACACAAAATAGTCTGATTGTTTGTAACAGACCAAGGTATTAGGTTGTGCAAAGTATTAAAAATAGCATATAAACATGCAAATTCACAAAAAACGCAATCATAAAAAGCCAAACCCTGCCACCATTTGAAGTTTAATTTTCCCCATGTGTGTGGGATGGCTGGTCTGAACCCTTTAGAGACCCAACCCCACTCAACTCCAAGCCTGGATTTGCTTGAAGTAACTAATAAAAAAAATGAAACAAACAATTTAGGCCCAAGCCAACCCCATCTATCCTCTTGATTATAAGTTTGGTTCAAAGGGGTCACAGTGACCATGACTGGGTGAGTATTAATAAAAAACATAGGTTTCTTGCCTGTCCCTTTCTTCTCAAACAATATATCCACCTCATGGTTGTAAGATTGTCTCTAGTGCTCATTGATAGCCATCTTGACTGCTGGATGCTTGTCTTGCCTTGATTCCACATTAAATAAGGCTTTATGGTTGGTATTATTCATTAACTTATAACTGCATGTTTAGCTGTCTAAAATTATAGACACTGCTGCTGCAAATGGCTTTTAGGGCATCCGGCCGTAACCTATCACTGTGTCTTTCTTAAATGAATTGCATTGATAAAAAGGATTTGTCTGAGGCATAAAGTCAAGGAAAATGGAGTAAAGGAAAAAGGCGGTTTTGAGAGGTGTTTAAGCTTAATAACAAGATCAACAATAAAAGCTCATATGTTTGACTCCTATATTGGTTTCAAATTAACATGTAATCATAAAGAGAACAGAAGGTAACCAGAATACTTCAACATTAGCTGGTTCAGAGTGAGAATGGTGACTACTATAGTTAGTTTTGGCATGTGTGAACAATTCAGGAATCCAACACTGTCCACCACTGTCTGGTCATCATTCAGAGTAGATTGTCCTTAAGATCTTATTCTCAACAAGTGTATATGTGTGGATAGGATTTGTGAATATTGCAATATATTCATGTCTCAAAACTATCCAATATCAAATCACCCAAAGAAAAAGTAAAGCACCAGCAACAAAACCAACAATTTTGAAATTGATCATTATAGACCATCAAATTGTTGAAATCCCAAACATATGCATGTGTTCATCACATAGGAAAGCACATAAATAGCATTTTCTTGTGTGTGTGCTACAAGTATACATGCAGGTATATTATCATTCTACCAAAATATCATTGTTCTTTAGGTATTACAAAAATTTTCTAGGTCCTATGTCTAAAAAACTCTATAATGGAATTTTGGTGCTAATAGTTTGCTTTCAGGAAACATAAGCCTAATGCTAGTTTAGAAGCCAAAACCAAATCGACGGCAACATTAGCAAACTCTAGTTAATATGACCTAGTGGGCTGTGGAAGTGTCAAACTGAGAATAGGAAATATTGGTAGTTGGAAATCACTAGGAAGACGATCAACTAATTTTGACAAACACGTGAACAACAGCTACATCTCAGGTGTAAATACATGCACTATATATAAATATATACAGCATTCAACCAATTCTGATTGCTTTGTAATAAAATAAATTTTGATGAAAAACTTATGGAAAATATCTATTTGAATAAAAAAATCATATCCGGATTTTTAAAGATTAATCTTTAGGATAGGGAGGAGCTCACCCAGAGTTTCCACTTCCCTTTTTTTGTAAGCCAACGGTTCAATTTTCAGGAGCAAAAAGTGGAGCAACTGACAAATGCTAGGAAAATGGTAATAAGGGTTTCGGCAAATAGGACACTGGGAAGCTTGCAAACCATGCATGGCCTTATGCACACACCAAAAGCAAGACATGTGGCCACATGCTGCAATAGTAAAAAATGATTAAACAAGGATAAGATCATGTGCAAAACTCAGTCACACTTAAGCCATGAACTGTTCTTACCAAGAACAACCGGCTTATAGAGGAGATCCCTGCAATAACAAAATGGGAGAATCAATTATGAAATTATGCATGTGAAAAGGAGAAGGAGATATAACATCAGACAATTCAATTTTCCAAAGACAGTTAACCATTTTAAAAACAATAATTCAACAAACTTTTATAAAATTCAAAAAATCTTGTTAGCCCACTTCATTGCTAGAAGCTCAAAAACCCAAGCTAATGTTGCAACTATTATCAGACACTTCAAATTGGCAAGTTCTTTATAAGTATAATACTATTCTTCCAATTGGAGTCTCTAAAACCAGCTGAATTTATTTCTACTTTTAGGCAAACAATGACTGTTTATAGAGATGCAATTTTGCTCAAAATCAGTGATCGTGAAATAGCAATAGTTCATGCCTCCAAATATGTATTGAAATGTTCGTGTAATAGCAATAGTTCATAGTTTTCCTTTGCCTTCATCTCCATTTGGTTCCTCTTGGTCATCATGTCTCTCTTCCTCCTAAATCCAACCATGGCTCCAATTTCAGAAGGATCCCAATCCTGACGCCAGTTAATCAAACAAACAACGATCCGAAATCGGGAAAAACAACAAGCTAACACAACCATAAACAGACCGAAATCTCTTCGGTATTCTAAGAACAGAAGATCAAATCACTATATTATTCAACCAACCCAACACCAGAAAGCAAACATCCTTCTCATTCTCGTTCATGCCCGAACATCCGAGAAAGGGAGATCAAACAGAGAAAAGACATCAATCGGTGAGATAAAATGATGGAAAGAAGCTCACAGGCAAATGCAGCACTGGAAGGACGGGTGAATGGAGGGCTCTGAGTCCGCTTCCCCCATTTCCGCCGCCGCCGGCGACGGAGATATCGCCGGATCCAATGGCGGTGTCTCCTTGTCCGCCATCAAAGAGCGGGAGCGAAGAGGCCAAATCGGAAGCGATGAACGATATTTTATAATTTTTAGGATCTCTTGCTTGCATAGCAAATCTTGTGGATATTAGACCTTAAATGCATTGAGATTCGTGCATATGTCTATTTCCACCAATCACGAGACTTATCAATGGTTGCCTGAGCTACAGATCAGCTTATCCTGTTATCCAACCCACCGCCTTGATAAAAAATATATATCTATATATCTATATATTATTACTTGAGAATATTAATTTTAGTTTAAAAAATCTAAAAAAAAATAGGTTGAGATTTTAGAAATTTCTAAAATTTTTATATTTTTAAAAATTTTAAAAATATCTTATTACTATGCAGGGGAGTAAATTGATTATAGATAAATTTGATTATAAAAAATTTCAAAAAATTAAACTTTTGCAAATTTTAAAATTTTAAATTTTTTAATTTTAAAAATTATAAAATTATTTGAAACGATACATTTTAAACCAATGATCTAACACAAGTTATGACAGTAAAACGATGATCAATATATATATATATATATATAATATTTTTTATAAATAATATATTATTAAATTTCATCTTAATTTAAAAAAAAATTAATAAATTAACTTTAAAACTTTTAGGGAAAAAATAAAAGGGTGGGGGTGGGGGGGTTATCGGTTATATTAACTATCATATCAACAAAATCAATCAAAATCAACCAGAACCAATCAAGAGACCGCATCAAGTAATCCCATATATTTAGCCTATTAATCAAAATAAAAATTTTGAAATTTTATCTCCATTCAAATCTATGGAAGTAATGAAAGAATGAAAAAGTCATTCTTTCATTTTTATTTTTTTACACATTATATACTGTTTATAGTGCACTTGGTTATTATTTTATTTTATATATTTTTTTAAAAAAAATGGATAAACCACTTTAAGTTCAAACTTCATAGTACATAGTACAAAGTTGTTGGATCCTATCTAGGGGTGAAATCGGTTCGGTTTGGGTCAGTTTGGACTAATTTCCAAACCAAACCAATATTTTTCAGTTTGAAAAAAATCAACCAACCGAAAAGTTTGAAAAATGAAACCAAACCAAACTGGTTCGATTCGGTTAATTGCATATCTATTCTCTTATCTTATCTCTCCTTGTATAGATGTGAGTGTGAAATAAATCATAAATTTTTTATAATTATCCCTATGAGATAAATCTTAATCCAATTCAAATTCAAATATCAAATTATAATCAAATTATGATTATCTCCTTTCATCTTATACCAATCCTTACAAGGTTAACCCAAGTCGGATAACATATGTTGGTTCAATCACATTAAAAGTAGGAATATGCGGTCCGGTTCGTTTCAAACCACATTTATGAAATTTCAAACCGAACTGAACCGAATATTAATCGATTTCAAACCAAACCAAACAAATTTATTTTCGATTTCAACGGTTTCGACGGATTGGTTTGGAGCGGTTTAGGCGGTTTGGCTGTTTAGAGTTTCAGCCCTAATCCTATCGATCCTTGAAGCCACAAATACATGAGCGTTATCTTTGTTGTGAGTTGCATCCCTCATTCTACATGATCTCATTCCTACAGCACATCGTCCTCTAAGTCCCTACTAGGATATTTGTTTTGATCTCATTCTTGTTGTACATCATTCTCGAAGTCTCAGTCGGGATTTAGGGGTTGTTGGTCCTCCACATGGGGTGAGAGCCAAGCTTCTTATGGTGATGACCTTCAAATCCAACATCTTTGTCTTTTGTGTTGTTTGGGATGCCTGAAACCAAGATAGTATGAGGAAATTTATGTGACAGATCAGGTTTGTGTAAACGCTTTGTTTAGCTTGAAAGCTTCTCCGATTTCTCTCTAGCCATTATATTCCAGTTTATTGTCATTACCTCTAAGTTCCATCATGTACGGGCGTCTAGCGTCGTTTGATTGGCAACAGTATCTTGTCCCCATAGACCTTGTATCCGGGCAGAGATGATGGCTGCAAATAGCTTGTAACGCCTCGGAATTTTTACGGATAAATAAATTAATTTTTGGAAACAATTACTGAGATTAATTAGCACTTAAAAGAGATTAACTACTTTTAAACCCAATTAAGGGAAAATCGGAAAGTAATAAATCCAAAATCCAACCTCGTAACGAAATTGGGTCAGAGAAGGCCGTATTGGGTCAGGCCAATTAGACATGAAATTATTGGAGGTGGATGAACAGACGGATTCCGGTTAATGTATTGGGAAATTTATTAAGTGTTAACTAATCAAGATTAATTTAGTGGAGAAGATCAGACGAATGTTCGAGTCCCGATAAAGTAGATTGGGCAAGTCAAAAGTCGGTATGCGTGGATCTGGTCTGACGAGAGACAGAACCCGTGAGGGTACAGTACGCCTGTGATGACTAGAATTATTGACCCGGGATTTCCGGATCTGGGTCGATGAATTATTGGAAAGATAATATTAATTAATGAGTGAAGTGACATAAAGTTATGGAATAACTTAGATTTAATAAACCCAAGTGACCATAGGGTGATAACAAGTCAAATAATTTGAAACTTCGTGATAAGATTAAAGAAATGAGATTAATTAATAAATTAAATATTTCATATCTACCAAAGCTTGGCAGACTAGGGATGGCAATTATACCCAAACCCGACCCGACCCGAGTTTGACGGGGAAAACCCGGTTTGACCGGGTTTCGGGTCGGGTTCGGGTAAAACCCGAATAATATAAAGCGGGTGCGGGGCGGGTATGGGAAACTTGATACCCGACCCGAACCCGACCCGAAATGTAAAATTATTATTCTCCATGAAAATAATGATGGTGATGAATGGGGATTCTAAAGGGCTATGTTCCTTGGATTAAACTTTTCAATTTTTATTTTAGTATCATTTTGTATAAGTTTGAATGTGCACTTTATTATTTTGGTTTGATCTCTTTGAAGATGATGATGAATGGTGGTCATTTTATCTAAAAAACATTAAGATTTTGGATTGAAGTTTTCAATTTATACTTTATTATTGTTTTATGAGATTTTAAATGTGCATTTTTTACTTAGGATTGAAATTTTAAATTTTTTTTGTTAATGTTATGTGGGCGGGCCTAGAGGACGGGGACGGATACCGGGTACCCATTCCCGTCGGGTTGGGTTTGGGGCGGAGTTTTTAAAACCCGCGGTATCGTATGGCTGGGCGGGGAGTGGTGGGCGGGGTAGGCAAAACCCACCCCCGACCCGACCCATTGCCATCCCTAGGACCTATGTTAAAGGGGAAAATCACTTCAATTGAAAAAGAGAAGTGATTGTGCCCTATCTCTCTCCCTCTCTCGATCTCATTCTTGGGCGACAGTGCTTCGATCTCTCTCCCTTTCAGCCACGCCCGGCCGCGCCTCCACCCGTCAGCACCCCACTTCTCGCACGCGTTGCGCGCCCCAAGTCCTACCATGCGAGCTCCGCCGCCGTCTAGGGCCGCGCCGTCTGTGCCAGGTCTCCCGCCGAAGCTCGGCCACCTCTACCCATGGCGAGACCCTTCACCATCCTCAGACCGCCCGGCCGCCAACGACGCGGCGGGCGCGCGAGCCTACGTCTCTCCGGCGTTGTCTTCCCCTACTCGTGCCGCTCTCCAGTGAGCCGCCGCCGCGGCGCAGGTTCAGACCTGTGGCCCCATCGCCTCTTTGTAGCTGCCACCTGTCAGCTTGCTCCGCCTCTACGCTGTTCCAGTGTCGGTATGCTGTTCTTGTCGGCGAAGCCGGACACCCAACCAACGTCCCCTTCATCTCTCTTTCTCCCTACTGAATCGGTTTGCTGACAATCTGCTCAAGAGCATCGAGAACTTAGTAAATTTTCTATAACCCTTAATTGGAGGAAACTTTGAACTGAATACATGAATTGAAACATGAGATTATGGGGAATGTATGCTTGTGGGCTTGACTGGATTATTAGGGGTTTAGAGCAGCGAATTAAGTAATCAATGATGCCATGGAATGTATGTAGAGTGAATTTAAATTGTATATGTTTCAAATTGTATATATGAGTGTATGTTTGTATAATTTCGGGGCCCTCCAAATAGAGGAGGTGTTGCCGGATTTTCGTAGAAAACTTTAGTATTAATGCTTGATCTAATCCCCATGATCATACTTAGCAAGTAATCACTTCTAAAGGCATGTTAGAAGCTTTTAGATAGCGATAGGATAAGTGGGACGAGTCCGTATTTTAATTCTAAAGAAATACGAAGATCATGCTTAACATTTAATCATCCTTTAAGAGCATGTTATGAACGTTAAAATTTAGCTTAGGATGATTAGAGTTGAATCCTTCAATGATACAATTCCGTATTTCCATGTTTTAGAACTACGAATTTCAAATTAAGAGAAATCATACTTGGTTTAGTTTGATGAAATTATAGTACTTTAATGAGTCCAATTAAAGTACAAGATAAGAATATGTTTTCCATATTCTTATAAATTTTTGAAACATATATTAGATATTAATTAAGAATCAAGCTTGGATGGTTTACTGAGTTTATCGTATTTTAACGAGTTAAGTTAGAACTTAGAAAGAATACGATTCTTCGTATCCTTAAATCTCCATATTCTAAAGCAATAAAACTAAGTCATCTAAAATACGAACTTCGTATTTACTTAGTACTATTATTGATTATAGGAAATGATAAAGGTCCTGCGAGAGTTTGAGCAGGACCGAGCCAAACTTAGGAAAAATTGCTAAGGACTTCAGGTGAGGGAACACAATTGTAAATTATCGTACTTTTTTCTGTGTTTTTATCGTATTGTTTTAATTTGGAGTATTCATGATATGAAATTATTATTTTCATGGAATGCTTCAAGCTTTCAAGCATGACTTGCTGATTTATTTCAGAGATTGAAACTATGTTTATGAAAAGCATGTGAGCACATATACACATTTTAGGAATTGTCATGATAGACATATTAGTGCATTGCACCATACTCGAATACATGCCTGCGCCAGACGTGGCTCTACGATAGAGCCAGAGAGTACGATACTAGGTACGGAAGGGGTGGTTTTATATAATTCTATTTTTACTCGTCCAACTAACTGTTTTTCAAACCCTCTTGATTTCAAGAAAACAAAACCCCCTTCGAGTACCCGTCGGGTGCTTAGTATACGTATATACTCTTATCGCTCACGACCGATGAGTTGATCCGACCGGAGAGTTATTGAGTGTTGGTTTATTCCACTCTGGTGCCGCTGTATGAAAGTAGAGGTGTAGATGAAACTAATATGATAGATAACAATGATTTGTTTCCATAGCTTGTCACCCCATGGTTGTTGATACGGTCCAACCTGGGAGGACCATGACATGTGTGGAATCCATCTCCCGTCTGATGATAAAAGATTGAAGAAATATATAAGTGTATGTCATTTGATTTAGTTAGATTTTGCCATGACTCGTATCATGATCAGCATGCTGTTTTCCGTGTTGTAAATATTGTTCAATCTTTGTATTTCACTTTTCGATATTTTATTCTTACAATTGAAGACATACAGGTATGTTAAACTTGACAGTAGTGTTAGTACCTCACTGAGCTTCTGTAGCTCACCTTGTTGTTGAATGACTCTTTTGCAGGTAGTAAGCAGGGTCATGGCTCTGCTTAGAGTGGAAGATATGGTCTGGATATCTTTAGTTAGCTCTGACCACCTGACCCACGTCGTTTATTTTATTCCATGTTGTATGATTTGAGGAGTATGTTAACTCCTATCTAGACTTGTGTGAAACTTTAAGACATTATGGTTTGTATTAGTGTTGTATTTGACTTTATATTTCCTAATATTAGCGTTGATTATGATTAAATGTTTAGTTTATACAGCCTTAAGCCGGGGTTCAGTCCCTGACCTGGCTGGTGTGACACCTGGGTCCTGAAAGGATAAGGGTGTTACATAGCTCATAGAAATGAGCCAAAATATGTTGCGTGTAGGCACAATGTTGGAGTAGATGAGTTGTTTCCTTTGCTTCGTTGCAGAGGTAATAACATGTGGGTCTCCCTTCCAGTTTTTTTTTGCCAAGTTTTGGAGAGTGAGTATTTTGTCATCCCGCATAAGCTAGGTAAAGAGTTTGATCTTAGTAGGGCACGATGTCTTCCAGAAGGCTCTTAGGAGGGGGTTTCGCATACCTTCTGCTACCTTAAAGCAATACAACGATTTAATGTTGAATTGATTGTTTAGGGTAAGGTGCTAGGCTCTGACGTACTACATTCCTTGGAGGGAGAGTTACAGGCTACACTAAAGGTATATCAACTGCTCCTTGGCCATAGACGATAGTGATCCCAGTTTAAGTAGTGCATGGCCTTCTATGAGCTGTTGTTTTGCCTCTGCAATGGCCATCCATTCATTGCGGATCAAGAGCTAGATATCGAGGCATAGATTGAGTGGCGCTTGTTCATTTACCCAGTTCTCATGCTAACAACTTGTGGAGAGACTGTTGCCTAATGTGGTCATCATTTTGCGAGAACAATGTCCCTCGAGTTTAGGATTCCTTTCCAGAAGTATGAGACCCACCTTGGGGGGCATGTTATTGGTTGTATGTTACCATCTCTAAAGGATATATGTTTGGCTGATTATCTTTCCACTAATTCCTGTCTCCCCTTGTAGTAATCTCCACTACCATTTGCAGAGGAGAGCTTTATCTAAGTATATGATATTAATGATTCCCCATCCCTCGTATTGTTTTGGTTGACATAGGCGGTTCTAGTTGACCAGTTGGTATGTGTTTGGTGACTGATTGACCCACTTCCACATAAAGTCTTTGTGGATCCCCTCAATATCCTGGATCACCCACTCTCGGAGTTTGTATACGGCCATCCAATAAATTGGTATGGCCAAGACCATTAAGTTCAAGAGTGTTATCCAACCTCCTCTTGATATGAGCCTTCCTTTCCATCTGCTAAGCTTCCTTATGATTTTAGTCGATAGTTTCTTCGAGTTGTTCTTGTTGGGCATTGCTTCAGAGATAGCCATGCCCAGGTATGTGATGGGGAGTGTAGCTAGTCTGCAATTCATGATTAGGGTGATAGCTTGGTGGTTAATGTAGACCGCTTTGATTGGTATTATTTTTCTTTTCTCATAGTTTATTCAAAGCCTAGTGAGTCCCTCATATAGATATAAAATCAGCTTTAGTGTGTTAAACTGTGCTATACTCTCTGTATAGTAATAGGAGGTCCTCAACGTATTACAAAATCGTAATTTTGTCCCCCCTACTTTGCCCCACCAGTACATCGCTGAATATGCATGCCTCCGTTGCTTTCGTTAACATGGCAGATAGTATATCCGTAACCAAGACAAAAAGGAGTAGGGATAGGGGCTCATCTTGCCGTAAACCTCGCTTGTGTCTCATGTAGCCGGTTGGAGACCCGTTTATAAGGAAGGTGGATTTTGAAAAATATAAGAGATCCTCCAACTACCTAATCCAGTGGGGATTGAAGCCTCTCACATGGAGGGCCTCTAATAGAAATTCCCAATCGATATTGTCAAAAGCCTTATCGAAATCCACCTTCATGATCTTTCCATTGCCTGTATTACCGCGCATTTGGTGGATCAGCTCTTATGCTGCCACTATGTTGTCATGAATACATCTACCTTTAATGAACATCGTTCGACTTTCGTGCACCAGCTTTGCTATGACCCCTTATAGCTTGTTGGTGAGTACCTTGGTGATGATCTTCATGGAGCAATTGAGCAGGATGATCGATTTGTAGTCACTGATGCCCTGCAGGGCCTCCATCTTTGGAATTAGAGTGATGTGTGCTCTGTTGATTCATTTTAGGTTCGATCTCCCTTGGTAGGAATCCTGGAAGATTTGGTGTAGGTCATCCTTAATGAATTCTCATCCCTGTTGGTAGAAGATCATGGGGAATCCATCGGGCCCTGGGGCTTTGTCCGCATTAAATTCCTTGACAACCATCTAAATTTCCCTTTCTAAGAACTAATCCTCCATATATGAGAGGTTTATATACTATTTATGAAACAAATTTTCCCAGTTGGTAGTGATCCTTATGGGTTGGGCAATGTCTAAGAGTGCTCGAAAATGCTCCTTAATCGAGTCTGCTATCTCTTTGTGATCAATTATAGTCTTGTCTTGGTACCGTAGTTGGCTAATCCGGTTTTTATTCTTCCGATTATTTGTTACAGCATGGAAGAATTTTGTGTTTGGGTCTCCTTCTGTGAGCTATGTGATCCAGGACTGTTGTCTCCATAATGATTTCTCCGCGGATATAATCTCCTCCTATTCTCTTTTCCGTGTATTGTATGTTTGTTCTTCGTTATGTGTTAGTGTTCGATGTTCCGAGGTAGCATATGCCCGTTCAATTTCCTATAGAAGTTCTTCTTTCCTTACCAACCGCCTCTTTGTCTTCTCCCTGATCCATTTCCTAAGGTAGCTTCTTAATACAATCATCCTCTTTGTGAAGATATAACTACCAGGGCCTTAGAAGGTGCTGTTCGACCGCCATATTTTCACCTAGTCCCAGAAGCCTTCCTTTTTTGTCTATTCCCTATCAAATCAGAAAGGGTGGTATTTGTCATCATGGGTTCTACATTCCAGGGCTATTGGAGTGTGGTCGGAGCGGATTCGTGGGAGGGCCTTTTGCCAAATTCTTTAGTAGTCTATTATCCATTATGTGGATTGGAGAAATCTATCCAACCGTGTAAAAGCTGGAGATACCTGTAACACCCTTATCCTTTTCAGGACCCAGGTGTCACACCAGCCAGATCTGGGGAATAATCCCTAAACCTAATGCTGTATTCTGCTAATTAACTGGAAAATTATCAACATGCGGAAGGTATCAAGCAAACTGAATAGATTAAAGCACCAACTCAATGATTAATACAATACAAAATAAACATTGTCTTAAACTTAATGTCTCACAAACACTCGAAATCAAATAACATAATACTAGACGCGGAGTCAGAGCCAGCTACGGAGCATCATCATTAACTCGTGGTCAGACGACCCTCTAGAATAACTCTTGTCTAACGTCCTGCGAAAACAATGTCAAGAAGTGGGGCTGAGCTACTAAAGCTTAGTGAGTGGAAACAAACTGCCGGGTGTAACTGAACCCATAGAATAAGTAAAACAGTAAAGAAACCTCGCGTGTAAAACACGAATAGAAAACTTTGTATTAAAAATACTGAAACTGTACTGAATACTGAGCAAGTAAATATTAATCAAAATATTTTCTTAAAATGCATAACTGAGTATCTATTTCTCTGTCTTGTGAATTAAATCTTGTGAATTAAATCTGATACCGACATTCCCCCTAGGTAATCTGTACCTGTGCCCTCTCTCCCTCTGAGATGAGCTCTATCTCGAGAAGGCGAGGAACGCGACATCATCTAATACACAAGACTATTCTCTGACTACACATCTACTTCAGTACTGTATGGCCAGCGACCAACATGTATATCTGATACAAGAGGTCGACAATATATACGTACACTAAGCATGGAAGTGTTTTTAAAACAGATAGTTCGAACTTAAAACATAATTTAAATCACCCCTCTCCTAACTCAGTGTCGTACTCTCTGGCTCTACACGAGCCACCGCTGGTCTATACATGTACATCAATAGAATGTAATCTAATCTGTATACAGAATCGCTTCTCTTTTACATTCTTTGAAATACTAAGCATGAAAATGGGTTTATAAAACTCTAGAAACTTTCATAAAAAACTCATAGTTCATGCTTTCAAAACTGAAAACTGCATCATATAAAAATACGGTAAAACTCATGAACTGTACAGGTAAATTCCCCTCACCTGAGTCTGGGTCGAATTTACATTTGACTCGGTCCTTCGGCGGTGGCGGACTTGCCCTTGCCCTTACCTGATAGTTGAAATAAGAACTCTATAAATTCGAAGCCCGTATTCTTGATTCATACTACAATTAAAACTAAATAGAGTATGATAAAAATACGAGATTTCTCTTCTATGTATCTACACTTAACTTCCTCATCAACTTATCTTCGAACTACCATCATGCTTTTATTAATTCAATTACTTGCTAATTAATGCATGATAAATCTAAGTATATCGGCAAAAATTTCGGCAGCACCTCCTCTAATTGTAGGGCTCCGAAATTTCTACAAACATTCACGCATAACATACCAAATTAACAATTCATCATCCATGTCGATTCTATCACCTCCCTGCCTTATTAAATCATAACTCTAATCTTCAATTTCTCTAGGTTTCAGTTTTTCAGTCCCTTTACTAAGACTCCTTTCATTCAAGGTTTGAGAAGCTCACGAAAGGTTCGAGCTTGAGATGCCGGCTGGTGGCTGCGTGACCGTGCTGGTAGACATCGGACAGAGGTGCGACGTGGCTGGGAGGTAGGGCTGCTGTGAGCTCGTGACGAAGCTGCTGAAATCTCCTACAGCAGGGAGAGAACTGTGATACGATCCTCAAAGGCCGGATGATCACGCCCAACCTTCTTTGGTGCATCACAGGGAGCTAATGATACGATGCGATCCTGGACAGCTGGCCACAACACATGGGCGAGAGAAATGTTATTTCATTAGTTACTATAAATACTGAGATGTATGACTGAAAACCTCAATGAATGATGATATGAAATTTCCTTTCTTGGCTGCGGCCATTTCCCCCCTTCTTTCCTTCTTCTTCCTCTGAAGTCTGAACTCCTCCCTTGCTTTCTCTTGGAGCGAGCCACCTGCTCGAAAGGTGACGCCGATACGCCCTTTCCCCTTCCAGGTCATATCAATGGTGCTTTCGTTGAGAGATCCTCCACCACGAGCTCTCATGGCAGAGGCCTATGTCCATAGCTTCCATCCCTTCACCTCACCACTCGAAGAGCGACGATACCTAGAGGAGTTCGACGCACAACATCGCCGGGCCACCTTGGACGCTCTCTCAAAGCTGAAGCAAACGACCTCGGTGGTCGATTACCAAGAAGCCTTTGAAGATTTGACGATGATACCTTACGTGGCATCTCTTGAGCCGCTATTCTCCTACTACATCACCGGGCTACAACCGGAGATCCGGCGGGAGCTCCTCTTGAGGTACCCTTCCACCCTTATGGACGCCTTTGCCCAGGCGTGCCGCTGCGAAGCACGCGCCACCCACTCCTCCAGCTCTAGCTCCCTCAGTGAACCCCTGAAACCCACTGTCACTCCCACCACACTCTCGGCCTTCTCCCCAAAGGACTTCCATTCTCCAATTCTCAATCCCATGCCACCACTATCGCCAATCATCGCGAAACCCCCTTAACCCTATCACCAACCCATCACAAAACTCCACCTCTTCCTCGACCTACTACCACCATCGCCAACTTCCCACCATCGCCTTTCATCCGGCCCATCCATGCAACCCACCTCTCCTCCATCCATCCTCTCTTTAAATCCTCTGCCCTTATCAAACCCCTTACCAGATCCACCTCCTGATGAGCAAAAGCAAGACATCGCCAGACGGCGGGCCTTGAGTGAGAAGGCATCCGTGCCAAAACAGAGCGGGGGAGCCGAGATTTCATCAAGCCAGATGGCATCTCCCAAGCCGTTTCTCCTTGTCAAAACCACTTCACCACACCCACCATCCGTGATCGGATGGTCAAAGAGGGAGGATTACCATCTCACCGGCCCACCGCTGTTCCTCATCCATCTTCTGCTCAGACCCTCTCAAGCGCCATGTTTAAGACTAGATCCACTCAAGGAAGAAGATGAAGGAGCTACCGCCGCTCGTTGTTGTGGGTCGCAAGCAAGAACCCACGCACCTCCTAAGGTGACAACAAAGAGACGAGGACCTACCAGCCTTTGAAACCGAGGTATGCTTCTATGGACCATTATAGTATGATGGGAGTGTTGTTAAGCATGGTTGGGATGCTCGAAGTTCTTGGTGGCACCATCAAATTCTTAGTGTTATTAGCAAGCGTGAGCCGCCATCTGGGTGTTGTTGGTTACCGTGTTCTTCAATATTCGACGTATTTGTGTATGGCGTGGTTCCCACTCCTTCGATCTACAACACTCTCTTGTTGGATTTCTCCCTAAGCATGAAGATGGACATGACGACTAGGGTCCTTGAAGGCATGAAAATGCAAGGACTTGAGCCTGACATTGTAATGCCTAACATTCTCACTGAAAGGTGGGAGTGAGAGCAAAGCTGATGATGGAGAGGAGGTGTTTGATGAAATGCCTCATGAGAAATTTGTATCCTTTTCAACCATAAATTGTGGACTTACAAGCCATGGCGTCTACAGGGAATCTCTTATGTTGTTTCTGAATATACAGAGGTCCTCAATTCATCCCAATTCATTCATCCTTGTTGCATTGTTTATCAAAGTGACAGCTATATGTGTTGAGGATGAAAGTGACAGTAGTGTTCATAATGTGGTGAACCAAGGAGTTCCTGATGAAGTAATAGAAGAAATAAAGATTGATTTGGATGAGTTTTTCAAGTTCCCTTTGAAGGAGAAAGACGCCCTTGCATCATTGGTTGTAGAATTGGGCAAGCAGGATTACAACCTTGTCATTAAAGTTGGCATCTCATTAGACTTGTATGCTTGTTGTGGGGAAAAGTTGAGACAATTTGACAAGGGAGACCTGATAATGTCTGACATTAGTTCCACTGTGAGCAAGATTGCTACAAGTTGGATGAAAGGAGTTATTCATTCACTAGGCCCAGTTCAGAGAGCTGATTCTTTTTATACCTGGAGTTGGGCTTTCAAAATTGATGGGACTTTATTCTTGGTGGCTGGTGGAAGCAATGTTCTAATTTGTGTTATTAATGTTGGCAATGCGGAGATTGACAAGAGTTTGGTTGGCCATGGAGGAGCTGCAGGAGCTCGAGATGTGATCATAGAACTAAAAGCTAATGGAGTTGAACCAGATCCAGTATGGTCATGGCTGGAGAGTTTTCTTTGAAGAGAGGGTAAGCTGACTAAAGGAAGAAATGGCAAGCCATCCCCGATTTGATCTTGGGTAATTACAATGAAGGAAATTTAGCGCATCCTTGTTGGCTCTCGGTTAGTAGTGAATCAAAGATGCCATCGCTGCTCATGACTTGCAATAAAAGAAGCATTCCAATTCGAGTATGAATCGAATAAGTTTGAGAATCAATTTCACCTTCCTAATTATGGGTCAGGGGAAGGCCGCCTTTGATTCTTACTCCAACTCGTGAAGTAGCAACATGATTAAGAAGATCATGCAATACATGTGACTACTTGGTTCGAAGGTTCATACATGTGTTGGAGGAGCAAGGGTCCATGAAGACCAAAGAATATTTACAACTGTGTTTTATGCAGCTTATTAAAACCTGATCATGTGTTCATCATGTTCGTAAGATCCATCCTCGCTCGACCACATTGATGTGTTTGTGTGGGATGAGGCTTCTAGGAAATACTCTTCTCTTTGTCAAAGAATCAACTATGAAATTTTCCAAATTTCATCTTCAACATATCAGGACGGGGTTTTTCATCCTACCAGACCTCCCGATACTCCGGAGATTATTCTTAATTTTGTGAAGAAGTCAATGAGGATGTTGTTTCGCATCCAACGTTTTTACAGGGTTACAGATGAAGAACTGCTCCGGCTTGTAGCACTCGAGGATCTCTACCTTTCGCTGTGTCGCCACCCCCAAGACGCCGTGATGGAGGACATTGGCTTCCTCAGCAAAGGTTCAAACCATCACCTTGAGGACAAGGTGGTTTTGAAGAATGGGGGAATGATACGATCCTCGTAGGATCGCGGATCACGGCCCAACCTTCAAGCTGTCAGTGCATCACAGGAGCTAATGATATGCGACCTCGGTACCGCCACAAAGACATGGGCTTAGAGAAATGTTATTTCATTAGTTACTATAAATACCGAGATGTATGACCTAAAACCTCAAACAATGATGATATGAAATTTCCTTTCTTAGGCTGCGCCTTTTCCTCCCTTCTTTCCTTCTTCTTCTTCCCTCAAAGTCCGAACTCCTCCTCTTGCTTTCTCTTGGAGGCGAGCCACCGCTCGAAAGGTGACGCCGAGCACGCTTTCCTTCCGTGTCGGGACAACCGTGTCAGCGACAGTGGAAGCCGAGGAGGACGCTACGCGAAGGTTTACTGACGCCATTGGCTCTGCCGCGTCAAGTGAACTCCGGCGTTATGCATCAAGGCACGCGGGAGAGGGGGGACGGGGCGGATGGCTCGCGATGGGGGTAGTCCGGGAGGCGCTGGCTGTCGGCAGTGGTCCTCGGCGGTGAGCTCGAAGGGGGGAGGCAGACGCGTCTGCGAATGAGAGAGGGCACGAGAGAGAAAGAGAGAATTGATTTCTCTCTCTCTTTCTCTCATCTCTGATTTTAAAGAGAGACCTTTTCTTCTTTTTTTTTATTTATTTAAATAATTTTTTCTTTAATTAATTAAAGTATTATAATACTTTATCTTTAAAAAAATTTAATAATTAATATTATTTTTTTATTTTATGTCACATCACTATTTAAAAATATTATCTTATCAATAATTATCAATAATTCTTCCGACTTAGATCCGGGAATTCCTGGTCAGACGACCCCCGTGACACGGGCTGACTGTAGCATCACGGGTCGTCCTTCTCTCCAGACCTAGATCCGCGGATCTCAGTTTTTGACTCGGCCAGATCTACTTTATCGGGCTCTAATTTTTGTCCGATATTTATACTTAATTAATCTAGATTAATTAATATTTAATTAATCTCTGGTTTAATTAATCTAACTCGGCCGACTATCCATCTCCAACTATTCTATATAACTCTTGGCCTGGCCCATTAAGGCCTCTCTCGGCCCTATAGTTGCGAAAATGGATTTCGGTCTATTTTATTCTAATTGTTTTTAACTTGAGATTAATATTAATTAATATGTTTTAAGTTAATTAACCTTATTAAAAATTTCAGAAATTCACTAAATTTACTTATGAAATTTTGGGATGTTACAGTACCCGTCCATTCTAAAAAGTGTAGTGTCTCCCCCGAAGCGGGGGGTCAACTAGCTGCAGTTCCTAGATTGTTGAATTGAATTCTTGTTGATCTCTATGATTATAGTGCCTTGAGCTTCGTTATGCACTAGATCTGGTAAAGTTGAAGTCACCACATAAGATCCAGAGATGGTCCCACAAGCTTTGAATATACTTTAGCTCTCACAATAAGGCATTCTTCTAGGTCCTATTATAGGGGCCGTAGGCGGACATACACATCCATAACTTACTAAAGGTTTTTTTCCTTTAACTGGGCAGTGATGGTGAAGGTTCCAATATGGTTGTACAACATTTTGAAGTTAGCTTTGTTCCAGCCGATGCAACACCCTACTCGTATGTTTGATGCAAGCAGTACCAGGTAACACTTATTGTGGTTCCCCCTATCGATCCCCATATTCAGTTGTCTATTAGGTCTAACTTCATCTCTTGCAGACATAAGACATTGACTTTTTGTATTTAGTGGAAGTCTCTTACTAGAAAGTGCTTTTTACGCTTTCCTAGCCGCAGGGGGGGGATTACTTAGTGGGAGATGCCTCTATTGTGTTTTTGAGATGATGGGTGTCCTCTGGGAGCTTATGCTTTCAGGGTCGGGCCCTGGTTCTTGAAGTTGCTGAAGGGGGATCGTTTAATTTGTCGTTTCCTTATTTGGGTGCAGGGGTTGGCACTCCTGATTCATTGGTGGGGGCGGGTAGTGCAGGTAATGCCGGTAGTGGGTGTCCCTTTTTTTGTATGTGTTCTTGGGTTGTCCTCTCTGATGGGATCCGGTGCTTTAGTATTGATCCCATCTAGTATGGGATTAAGGCTTAGTTGTTGTTGTATTGTCTTGGGTTGTCATCCCTGTTATTAGAGCCCATGTCTCATCTATGATGAGGTTCCATGAGCCTCTAATGAATCTCAAGGCCATCTTGTTCATGTCCAATCCAATGACCTTGCTAAAATGGGATAAATTTTATTTAGTGTGAGTCGGTGTATAAGGTGGAATTTGCCTTAGTTGGCGATTTTCTTCATTAAAATCACATCCTTTGGAATACAATTCAGTTCTCTTAGAGTTAGATTCAATTAAAGGCCATAACAAATTGATTGATGACTTGGCCGCTTGGAGGTTTGGTGGGTTGGATTGGTAGTAACGGGCTTGCGTGGGCCGTCCGCCCAGTCCGGTTCTTGCTCGACCCATTGCTCACTTGACTGTGGTCTAATTGGCCCAATTGTTGGCGCTTGGTTGGACGTGGCCCGCGTGGGCGACTGAGTCCTCTGTGTGAAATGTGAATGGATGATCAAGTGCATAGGGTTCAACAATCGTGGTCGGTATACGTGGCTTCCTTTGATTTGTTGTTCTATACCGGGCCTCCGCCTCATCACGGTTGGCTATTATTTTTTATATATTACTTCATCTAACAAGCACAATATAATTTTTTGTTAGAATTTTATCCATGTATACATAATTATTTAAAAACAAAATATAATAGCTTCTCATTCGATTACTTGTAGATTATATTTGTGGCACCGTTGAGATGACACCAAGAAGCCGAAGGTGATTTGAGTAAAGTCATTGGAATCACACACCGCCACCGATTCTCTTCCCAAGAACAATGCTCATGTGAAGATTGATCCCTTGCTCATTAGGGTTTGGTTGTTGTTAGTTTTGGTTTTTGTGGTTGTGAAGGTGAAGTTATTTAGGACCTACGAGCTTGTTTACAACCAATGCAGTGTATATGGCCATGTGGCATGGCTGATGTGGCGTATTGTGTGCCACGCGTCATGCCACATCATTGGTCATCCGGCCCTAATGATGTTAGCATGGGTGACTCAATTGAATGTGATTCCAAAGTTGGTTTACCCAATTAAAATTTTTTATAATTCGGTGACTCGAATAGAAGTATCCAAATAGTTGTGTGACTATTTAAATAATTTATCTTTTCATATATTATTTTTATATATTTCAATTTATATGCGGTAATTCACACGGACCGTGTTTACCATCCATCAATTTTCTATTTTAATCAATGCATAGAAAGCTAATTCAACACAAAATAAAAAAAAAGAGCTTAGTCAACAATTATTATTATTTTTAAATTATACTAATTAATCATGTGTTTATCGGTTATTTGTAAAGCAAACTTAACAATTAATAATTAGTTGATTACTTGATTTGATAGTGAATTGGATGACAAGTGTTTGCCTCGGGATCAGTGTATTGGGAAATCGGTGCATGAGACACCGGGTTCCAATTCCATACGTCACTTCCCGCGACCGCGAAACCGCAGGGAGCACGTGCGGAGTGCCAACTCAGAATCCGTCAGCTCCGAAGCTCGCTCCTTCCGGACCCGCAACCCGAGAGCACCCTGACCATTGACGTGCCTCGTGATCAGAACTCCCGAACCAAAGCGCGATCACGAAGCACAGGTGTCGCATTGTATATATATATATATCTATCCATCTGTTATAACAAATAAAATCAAAACTGTTTTTAAATTTTTAAATTTAAAATTTAAAAACAAATCTAATCTCTTTTCAGATATAGTTATCAAATTGGGAGAAATTTATGGATAAAATTTTAAAAGTAAAGAAAATAAAATATTCATTAAAAATTTTATTTTCATAGTTTCAGATAATGAGAAAAAATGATGTACGTATATATATATTTATTTAAAAATGAAGACAAGCCCAGTCATAATGTACACGTGTTCAAGTATTTTAACAACACGTGGCGGGTTAAAAAAATAAAGTCGGATTCTGAGTGTTAATAAGAGAATTATAATTTGTTAAGCGTTTTGATCAACGAGACGCGATCCCGAGGCACACGTGGACCAATCCTTTGCCTCGGGATCTTCCCAGATCTCCAGGTCCGTTCACCGAACCTCCTCTATATCTCTCTTTAGAAAAGATCGGGGGCGAGATTCAGGCTTGCAGCTCGGGCGTCTCCATCTCGTCCAAATCTCCGAAACCCTAGTTGTTCTTCGGCTGCAAAGGTTTTTTTCTCTCTCTCTTGATTGGCATCTCTTCCAATCGGGGAATCTGGGAATTCTCTGAATGTAGTATGTACACGATCTTGGTTTTCTTAAAAAAGAAAGAAAGAAAGAGTTTTTTGTGATCAAGTTTAAATCAAGTTGTAATTTGTACTGGATTTTCTATTTAGAGTTTGAACTGGGAGTTGAATTGATTGAAATTGATAATGTGGCCCGTGACTCTTTGATGTTTTTGATATTCGTGAAGGATTTGTGCAAGTTTTACTGTTTCTGTTGTGTGATCGTCGGAGTTATATGCTTGGTTCTGGTGTTGTTTGATCGGGAGGAATCATGAGTCAGAGTACTTGGGAAGCAGATAAAATGTGGGTACTTTGTCAAGATTTTATCTTTTTGCGTGTTTCTCTAGATTTTTGGGTGTGATTGATTATTAATAGACGATTTGCTGCTTTGATTTCAGGCTTGATGTTTATATTTATGATTATTTTCTAAAGCGGAACCTTCAATCGGCCGCCAAAGCGTTCAAGGCGGATGCCAAGGTTGCAGTGGATCCAGTAGGTAATTTATTTTTTTATACTTTTTTTTTTTAAATTTGTTGCTCAGTTTCATAAATAAATCCCCCCCCAAATTGAACTTCAATTTCATTATTTTTTTTGTGTGTATCTTTTTGGCATTTTTGCTGGGCAGTTGAGTTGTGGAATCTTGCATGAATGTTCTTTGATACATTGATTTGTGGGATTGTTATTGTATGGAGTAACCCTTCCTCTCCAAAAATGAGGTTGAAGGTTCCAGGCATGTTGGTGCCTAAACCATGGCTTGCCCACATCTCTCTCAAAAATGGAAAAACAAATGTTTTCCATGTTTCAAAATTTTGTTTAAGCAAGAGGGCTTAACCATTTTTAGTAGTTCAGCAGTTCAGATGCTAAAACTGGCAGAAGCATAATTGGAAAATTGGATTGAAGAAGTGATAGTTGATATAATTTAGATCATGGCCAGCAATATAAATGTATCTCATATGCTTTTGTGAGAATCCTGACATGAGTGTAGATATTTAACTATAACTAATTCCTCCTATTGCACACTAATTTTATTGCTTACTATACCTATTTTTACCGGTGCCTCTTGATATGACCAAATTTTTTGGAAATGGATAATTACAAGTCATGATAAGAGTTCAGATCCATGCCTCTGAGATATATTTTCGGATTTTTCCATTATGTATCCTTGGGAATTCAAGTCAGTTATCCTTTAGAAGCCTTGATATTCTGTAACATTTAGCTTGTGTTTTCAGCTATTGATGCCCCTGGAGGATTTCTGCTGGAATGGTGGTCCGTCTTCTGGGACATTTTTATTGCAAGGACAAATGAAAAGCATTCTGAGGTTGCTGCAGCTTATATAGAGGTGGGTAATTCTGTTATAATCAATACATATGCTTCCACTATGTTTGCTTTCTTGGTGCCTGGATGGTTATTCCTTCTAACTCTCATTTGACTTACAGGCTCAACAACTTAAAGCAAAAGAGTTGCAGATGCAGCAATTGCTACATCAGCGAAGGGCTCAAATGCAGCAAAGAGATTCTAATCACCCATCTCTAAATGGTCCTATGAATGCCGTGGGTTCTGATGGGATTTTGGGACCAGCAACTGCTAGTATGTTGGCTGCGAAACTATATCAAGAACAAATGAAGCATCCTCATGGACTGGATTCTGAGGCATCTTCTCAACTTCTTGATCCAGGTAGAATTGCCACGTTAAAGTCAGCAGTCAATCATTCCGGGTAAGATCTAGCATTAGATTCCAAGTTTCACAAGCAATTTAATTTCCTTTTGAGATGTCATGTTTTAATCTGTTTTAATGTTTCACGAGACAGGCAGTTAATCCATGGTAATGCAGGCAGCATGTCTGCTGCTGCTGCACTACAGCAAATGCAAGCACGAACTCAACAGGCTGCTGTAACTTGCTCTCTCTCTCTCTCTCTCTCTCTCTCTCTCTCTCTCTCTCTCATTCACTTCAATATTCTTTATCTTCGCACCATTTCAGATTATCAACACTGAGAATATGTGAAATGTGTTTATTTTATTATTATCTGTTCAGGACATCAAAGGTGAGATGGGTGTGGTGCAAAGATCCTTGCCCATGGATACATCCTCAATGTTTGGACAAAGAATAATTCAGTCAAAATCTGGATTGGGCAGTGCTGGTAATTTCCTGTCTTGTGGATCATGCATATAAACTCTCTTAATCTGTTAGTGTGTTCATGAAATTAATGATATGGGTAACCTGATCATGAATTATACATGGTGAAATGTGTGTCGTATGAGATGATTTATACATGATCATGAATGATCTCAGTACTTTTGGGGATTACCTTGATGCTTGCACATTATACAAAATATTATTTATTTCAAAGCTCATTGTTAGACCTAACCTTTTTGTATTTTCTCTGATTTTGTAATTATTACTTTTCTTTAGGGTAATCTAATCCCATATAAGGAATTAGATTAGATTACAAGTAGAATTCAGAACAACTTTAGGGAGGGAATCCTTTCATCTCGAAGTGTCTCCAAGTCTAGTTATTGTCTTGGAGGGCAAATCAGCACTGGTAACATCTTCACGATTAGTTCGTTGAATTTGGAAATTACCAATGTCTGGATCATCCAAACTGGAGTGAGGATGTTAAGGATTTCAGTTGGTCCACAATCTGATTGAATATGCAAACTACAGCCCAGCTGATGGAAAAGATTTGGAGTCTTTGCATTCCACATTGTCTCCCTATGTCAATTGTGATAGGTTTTGCCTTCATTTTTCCAAAGGAGAAATTGGTTGAACTACAAACAGGGGATGCAACCATAGGTATAGACTCCAACACCTGCAGTCATCTGTGAAAGCACCATCAACCAGTTCCACGGTTCCTCAGCTCTGATGATCTCCCAAAGGGTATTCCTTCCATATTGTGCCTGCTACAAAAGAATAGAGTAATTAAAGACTTGAGTGCATGAATCCAATACTGACAACCCTCTTGCATTGATCTTTCCAAATAAGCCAGAATAACAACACAATTCAGGTCCGCAGCTGCATTTGGTTGTGCTTATCCTTGGAATCATTGAGTAAAAAACCAGGAGGTCATAAATTTCATGCAAAGAAGGTAGGTAACCAGTGTAGTCATAAAACAAAGACCGTTCATTGCTGGCTAACACGCAAGAAAAGGAGAATATGTAGAATATCTTCGAAGTGAAATTGGTGAGTAGGACATGTGATGTCACTAGTGATAGACCACCTTGGTAGGTCAGCAAGAGTGGGAAGGCCCTCCTGATGCGAGTTTCCAGATAAGGACTCAGACCCTATGATGGGCCTTGATATGCTAGAGAGTTGCTTCTGGCCCTTTTGTGAAATTTGGTCATTAATAGTTGAAAGTTTGAATTGCCAAAGTAATTTGTTACCATCTTTCTCTTCAATGGTTTTCCATGTTTTGGTTATGTTTTGTTGCCACTTTTGCCGATGCCTCTGTAAGGAAAGTTTTGATTTTGTGCATATTTGTCTTTAGCTGATACTTAATAGAATATAATATTAGTCTTAATTAAAACATTGGAGTTAATGAGAAATGTAACATGCAGAGCAGTATTTTATTGAATGGAATGCTATTGGTGGTCAACAATTTGATCTTGGTTTAGTGGATATTTTTCCTAATTGAAGATTGCTTAAATTTTTGTTACATGAGAATGATGCTTATTTTTCAACCTCAGCTGGATTAAACCAAGGTGTTAGTGCTCTGAAAGGATATCCTTTATCGGTATGTGGCTGTAGGGAAGTGTAAGTTTCCTTTATTTCATAGCTATATTATACTTAATAAGGTTTTTAATGGCTTCAAATGCAATCAAACTCTGCAGGACGTTGATCAGATCCATTCAAATTTAGGTCCACAAATGCATAGGCCTTTTATCCCAACACAAAATCAGTTCCAGCTTTTGTCACCACAGCAACAAAACCAATTATTACCGCAGGCTCAAGTACCAAGCAATCTTGGTCATTCTTCTAACTATGGTGACGTTGATCCTCAAAGACTTAGGGGATTGTTGAGGGCTAATTTGACTGCGAAAGAAGGTCAACAAGCTATGAATGATGGTTCAGTTACTTCAGTTGGTTCACCGATACAATCAAATTCACCAAATCTCAGGTTGGATCCATCTGAATATCTTATTAAGGTCAGTTTTTATGGTTCTGTTTACTACTCACTGCCTACGTATAATTAGAGGTTTCTAATAATTATGCCACTTTAATTTGTGGGGTGATATGCTACTCATTGTAGATTCAATGTTGCATTTGTTCAAGCAATTTTAATGTGAATTTTTTTTCTTATTCATCATCATCATCATCATCATCATCCCGTTGTTGCTCCATGCAATTATTTGTTTAGTGTATCGGTAACATTAACAGTCTAAGTTGACACAAAAAGTGAGGAAATCAAATGAAGTGATTTTAACGTGTTTAGATGACTGTTTATTAGTGCTATGCAATGAGGATAAGTGCTTTCCCCTAGGAACGTACATTGCTTTGTATGCATCATAGGAATACAATATCCTGCTGATTTGCATTGGATTGTTGAAGTGACATTATTGTAAACCATCTTACCATGAAATATCATTTGATTGTTGGCATGGTGAAAAGTTTATCATTCTCGTGATTTGATCAACAAATGACCACTTAGTCATTTTGATATGCCAAGGGACTTTAATGCCAAACCCTGACATATGAATTATTAACCACGTAAAAAACTAAATAAATTGTGGTATGCTTGTACATAACCTTTCCTATGGCTTCACTGTTATTATAACAAAATTGTTGCAGTAGTTGTTAGATAGACTTTTGACATAAATTATCATTGATTTCCCATCTTACCATGAAATATCATTTGATTGTTGGCATGGTGAAAAGTTTATCATTCCCGTGATTTGATCAACAAATGACCACTTAGTCATCTTGATATCCCAAGGGGCTTTAATGCCAAACCCTGACGTATGAATTGATAACCATATAAAAAACTAAATAAATTGTGGTATGCTTGTACATAACCTTTCCTATGGCTTCACTGTTATTATAACAAAATTGTTGCAGTAGTTTTTAGATGGGCTTATGACATAAATTATCATTGGTTTCCCATTTTTTATTTCTTTTTGCTTTCAGATGAAAGCAACCAATATGCAGCAGTCCCTGGTTCACCCGCAGCAGGAACAGATGCAGCCACAGCAACAGTTACAACAGGTACTCAATTGTCTATCGTATATTTCTTTCCCTTATGTCATGTAAGATAATGTTCTTTGAGTAATTATCACTATTTTATATTGTTAATTTAATATTATGATGACAGAATAATAGAAAAAGGAAACAAAGTTCTTCTGGAGCCGCCAACAGTACTGGTACAGGAAATACAGTTGGGCCTTCTAATTCCCCTCCATCAACTCCATCAATTCACACGCCTGGTGATGGAATGGGAATGGGTGGGAACCTGCAACATGTTAACATGTCAAAAAATTTAATGATGTATGGTGCTGGTGCTGATGGAACTGGTGTGCTTGCTTCATCTTCAAATCAGATGGTATTTTCTCATATTCTTTTTGATGTTTATCTATGGGACCTGAAATGGTGCCCATTTTCTTCACACTCCTACAACCATTTATATCTCTTCAAATTGCAGGGTGACCTGGACCATTTTGCGGATGTTGGTTCGTTGGATGATAACGTAGAGTCATTTTTGTCACATGATGATGCAGATGCAAGAGACATTTTTTCTGCATTAAAAACAAGTCCTGCAGAGCATAAGTCAGAGCTTTCAAAAAGTAAGTATAGTCATGAAGAAAATTAAGTTCGGTGTCCATAAAAAGGAAAATTCTAAATTGTGTGAACACATGTTGCTTTCCAGGTTTTACCTTCACAGAGGCTGGATGTACCCGAGCAAGCAGTGACAAAATAGTTTGCTGTCATTTCTCTTCAGATGGAAAGTTGTTGGCTAGTGCTGGGCATGAGAAGAAGGTAACATACATAGCAATGTAACGTTCATGCAATGATGTAGATTTATTCACTTGTGCATCTCTTTGAGGTGAGGAAAAAAAAAACTATTCCTGGTGCTAAGCAATCAAAATTAGAAGGTAGTGGAAAGTTGTTTTAGTAATATGAGAAATAATAGGCCCACTGTTGCAGCTACTACTTTATGTCCTGTGGGTGTTTTTGATAAATCTTTGAATTGTCTCCAAGACCTTCATCTTAGATATAACTGAAAGCATTCTCATGTTTCTATTAGTATAACTTGGACTTGCTCCAAGTCTGGAATTTTACTTTTGAATAAATTATACTTTAGATCGGATCTACGCTCTATATATATTAAAGGGGATAAAAAGGTGAGGTAAAGACCAGCCATAAATTTTTATGGATTTCATGGGTAACTATTTGATTATAAACTTACTAGGGAATGGTTGTCTCCTGTGAGTTTTCAATTGATTTCTTTTCCTTTTTTTATTTTAAATAATGATGTTATTCTTCTTGAATCAATTAGAAAATGTTGATTCTACATGATTGATGTACCACATGGATGATTCTGAGTTCTAAAATGTTTCATCAACTCTGAAGATTGAGGATTCTTACTAGTTTGTCTTTTTGCCAATAGGTTTTTCTGTGGAACATGGATACTAAGAAAACAGAAATCACTCCAGAAGAACACAGTCTTCTCATTACAGATGTTCGTTTTAGACCAAACTCGACTTATCTGGCGACATCTTCGTTAGATAAAACAGTGCGATTATGGAACGCAGCTGAAGTAATAGTTCCTGCTTGCTCTACATTTTCCTATATAATGTTACAGGCCATTTGCTAATTTTTCTTATATCAACTGCATGCTTTTATACTCTCTTTAGTGAGTAACTGAACCGTTGATTATTTTTTTGGGTCCCCTTTGTCATGGCACTTAAATTTCCTTTTGTTTTAACAATCCAATCTTTCATCTTCTTACTTGTGCCTGCAATCTCTCTGCTCCACAAAGGGTTATTTGAGTTGATAGCTAATTTATCTGTCATTTCTATTCATTTACTTTTAGTTTCAAATTTCAATCATTTGAAATGCATATTATGTTTCAATTGTCACTGTAGCTGTTCAAGCGTCTCATGGTAAATGTGGGCATTGTGAAATTTGTGAGTTGGTCGACTGTCAGCTAATAAGTTTTAGCCATTCGTGAACAATTCCATAGAAAGTCATCGTAGACCAATATGTTGGCATTTAGTTACTGGATGATATAGTTATCTCCCTCCTGTGTTTGCTTGTTTTGTATATTTTCTATGATATGCCATCCTTATATTTTGGTGGTTTGGACACGTATGCCGGAGACCCCCCGGGTGCTCCGGTTCGAAAGTGTGATAGTTTAGTTATAAAAGGTAAGAAAAGGGGTAGAGGTAGGCCTAAGATTATGTGGAGAGAGGTAGTGTCTAAGGACCTATGTATGTTAGATATTGAGCATGATCTTGTTTTTGACAGAGTGACATGGAGACAAAGAATCCATATAGCCGACCCCATCTAGTATGGGATTATGGATGAGTCGGTTAAATTTTTTTTTCATTAGCTTTGTTTGGGGGATACTTATATGCT
Source organism: Dioscorea zingiberensis (assembly GCA_026586065.1). Taxonomy (NCBI): domain Eukaryota; kingdom Viridiplantae; phylum Streptophyta; class Magnoliopsida; order Dioscoreales; family Dioscoreaceae; genus Dioscorea; species Dioscorea zingiberensis. The sequence continues at coordinate 52,024,306 of CM048823.1, forward strand.
TTAACATGCCAAGCCCTCATGGAATTATTTATTTATTATTTTTTATTATTTATAGATTATTTTTTAATATATTTATTATTATTATTATTATTATTATTTATTTATCTATTTATTTTTTTGGAGAGCAACACGGAGACAGAGAATCCATATAGCCGACCCCATCCAGTATGGGATTAAGGCTTAGTTGTTGTTGTTGTCGTCGTTGTTGTTGTATGCCATTCTTATTTTTTATATCCTGATGCTGCTGGAGTGGCTCACTTGATCAATTTGATCATTTAGAATTTTTTTTTGAGTAATGATATATATCATGACTAGATTTCCCGAATAGATTTCATGAAATGATCTCAACCATCCATGTCATCTTGAGATCATCAATACCACCATCTCGAGATGACATGGATGGTTGAGATCATTTCATGAAGTCTATTCGGGAAGTCTAGTCATGATATATATCATTATTCTTTTTTTTTTACCTTATTGTCTTCAAAGCCTCTATTTTTTATCTGCTGGTGCTGTACTTTATCATTGAGATGCTTACTCTGCAGTGACCTGTTATTTGTTTATTTAAAAATTTGCAGCCAAATTATTGTTTGCACACATACACCGGGCACAGTGCCGAAGTGACGTCACTAGATTTTCATCCGAAAAAGACAGACTTGCTCTGCTCTTGTGATGGTAATGGTGAGATTCGATTCTGGAATGTAGGCCAATATTCATGTTCCCGTGTTTCCAAGGTTTGGTTTGAGACCCTCTCCCTTGTCTTTTCTGATTCTTCACGAGTTGCCATGGTTATTTGTGTAAAACATTTTATCTGAATTCTGCAATAATGTTAAACAGTGTGGTGCAACACAAGTGAGATTTCAGCCAAGAATTGGACATCACCTGGCAGCACCAGTAGAAAACACAGTCTCCATCTTTGATGTTGAGACAGATAGAAAGACAATGTCATTACAGGTGTTTGATTTATTTATTGACTTTGTCTTTCTTGGGAGTACTTCAAAACCACCTTGCTAAAATATGATGATCTCTATTACATGATTTATGATAAACTGTGGGAACTATCCATTCAGCAAATTAATACTTTGTATATATTCAGGGTCATAACAAGGTCCACTCTGTTTGCTGGGATGCAAATGGTGACTACTTGGCATCAGTTAGTCAGGATTATGTTAAGGTGTGGTCCTTATCAGCAGGGAACTGCATCCATGAGCTGAGCTCCAGTGGGAACAAGTTCCATTCTTGTGTTTTCCATCCAACCTATACAACTCTCTTGATTATTGGTGGTTACCAGGTAAAATTATACTTCAGATAACTGGTTGCATCCTAAGCGTGACTTATTATTTTCTTTACACAACAATGAACGTCATAGGTCATGACTCACTTCCTAACATCTTCCATTACACTCCCAATTGAGAATTCTACTACTGAATTATCTTTCCTTTCGTCATGTGTTCTGTCAATATTCATGTACAATGTGATGATTTGTCTGAAGAACTGAATTAAAGTTTCTAGGACGAAATGTCTCCATTCTGCATTCCTGCAAATAAACAACAAATACTTGTTTTTTCATTATATCTGAAACTTGGTTGTAGTTTCCCACAATGTGGGACCTTTTATTTTACTATCACTGTGCCCGATCTTTGTAGTTTCACAAGTCCAGTGAACTTTGATAATTCTGATTTATTCTTGTGACAATTGTTTCAGTCCTTGTCAATCTGGAGCATGGTGGATAACCAGCTTATGATGGTCCAGGCTCACGACGGTCTAATAGCGGGATTGACCCAATCTCCGCTCACTGGACTTGTTGCATCTGCAAGCCACGATAAAACCGTCAAACTATGGAAATAAATCCGGCGGTTCAATTTCTACCTATGGCATTCTATTCTGATTAACTGCAGTAAATTCATTCTGCTCCTTTGGTTGGTCCTGTTCTTCCAATACAATAAAATTGGTTAGTAGAAGGTAGCCTTTAGAGTGGAGAGTGAAAGACATTATTCTGTGTCGGACACTGATATGATGTAAATATAATATATTGTCCCAGTTTTGAAATTTAAATAAATAAATAAATAATATATAAATCACATTTTGTTTGGCATCAATGAGGTGGAGGCAATTACAAACTGATTTAAAATTTTCATGAAAATGTAAAACTGTGGTTTTGTTCAATGAATTCATTCTCACTGAACAAGATCATTTACAATTTACAATTCAATTAATGAGGATCAATGAGTATTATTGTTTCCATTTACAATTCAGACATGTTTGGTAACACTAGAATTTCTATCTCAGATATTTATGGAATTTAATATTTTATAAGAAAATTATATTATGGTTGTTTAGCAAAGTTTTTTCACAATGCAAAATTCCTATGAAATAGTTAGATTCCATAAGAAAAAAATAATTTATTCTAATCCTATTATTATTATTATTAGTAGTAGTAGTATTGGTAGTAGTGAGTTTACATATATATCTCCACAAAAGTCCATAACTACATGCATATTCAACAATTTTTAGCAAAATGACTATTTTACCCCCTCAAAACAATAATATTTTCAGCATGTTTCATAAACTATATATTATATATAAGGAATATGACGGTAAAATGGTCATTTTAAATAGGGCATATATTCATTTATAGGCTTTTATGAGGTCTATTTAAATATTTTTTAAATAATAACTATATGAAATTTTTATAGTATCCAAACATTCATTCCATAGTAAAAAATTCTGTAGGATTTGTTTTCAAATTTTATGGGAAAAAAAATAACTATGTGATATATTATTTTATATCTAAATAGGGCCTCAATTAATGAATTCCTCACTGTAGAATCATGCCTTACTATAACCATTTACAATTCAATTAATGAGAATATATGATTGAAGATATCAACTTGAAACTTATTCTAATTTTGAGCAATAAATAAAATCTAATGCATGCATGTCCCTAAGGTGTCCATTATGGCCTATAAAATGATGTTAGTTAGTCTCTTTGGTGTCTCAAATCCCACACCATATCACTAGAGAATATAATAACAAGAGAAGAGAAAAGAAGGGAAATGGCTCTTGTTACCTTCTCCAAGCTCAAGTCTCTCCTCTTCTCCATTCTCATCACCCTTGCCATCTTTGCTTCACTGCCATGTAACTCTCTCTCTCTCCCTTTCTCTTTCTCTTTTTCCATAAGCTACCGGATTTACGTCACAGATGTGGTTCGAGCCCTTTTTTTTCTGAAAGTTTTCTCTCTTTGTGCGTGTTTGTTTTGGTTTTTGGGTTATTTGAAAGTCGATTAAAGTAGAAGTTTATGAAAGTCTACTTTTTCACTTGGTAAGTTAAATATATAAAAATGGTTGACAAAAGTTGACCGAAGTGACTCATTCTCGACTTCTAAGAGTTTTGATCCCATGGGCTCGGTTTCATGGGATCATCCATGGAACCGAAGCCCTGGCATGATCATAGCCAAGGAACACATCTCGGGATGTGTGTGCGGCACACATCCCGAGGCTCCTTTCTTGGTTGTGATGATGCTAGGGCTCGGTTCCATGGATGATCCCATGGAACCAAACCCATAGGATCATTACTCGACTTTCTAATACTTCACTTCGATGAACTAAACATGCTCTAAAATTAAATTTATTTATTTATTTATTTATTTATTTATTTGATGTTGTGAATGCAGTGTCTACAAGAGCAAATTACCAAATTAATGGAGACAAGTTTCATTGCATATCAGATGAGTGCCTGCCAAGCTGCAAATTGGACTGTGTCAAAAGTGGATATGAAGATGGCAATTGTGTTGCTTTGGGGGGTGGACAGTTGATTTGTTGCTGCAAGTTCTTCCCTGCACCCACAGCACCTTAATTTCTAGAACTATATATTATCATATAATCATCATCTTATCAATAAAACTTTAATTTCAAATATATATCTATCTTGTGATTACTTGGAGTTTTGTGACTTTTATTTATTTATAATACTGTTAATCAAATAAATAAGTTTATTATAAGACAAATAAATAATATATTTTCCCCAATTTTAAGATTTAAATAAATAAGTTTTATATAAATCACCGTTTGTTTGTTTGGCAGTGCCTTCTATAGTGCTATGAAGCATGGGTGTCGTGGGGTGCTCCGCACCCAATTTTTATATACCTCACATCTACACCCTACCCCAAGGGCTCACATCCCACAGTATGATGTTGTGGCTAATGTAGCACGGCATCATAGAATTTACATTTGTTTAGCATCAATGAAGTGAAGAGAATTATCAACGTTCTCCACGATCACAAGGTGAGGGCACACGCACATGGGTGCTATGTTGTTCGTCCCTAGACGGGAGGCGCTTGTCGTCTTTATCCAAAAAAAAATAAAAAAATAACAACAACAATGAAGTGGAGAGAATTACAAATTGATTTAAAAATGTCATGAAAATGTAAAGATGTGGTTTACAAGAAAATTTTATTGTGGTTGTTTGGCAAAGTTTTTCATAATGCAAAATTCCTGTAGAATAGTTGGATTTCATAGGGGGTAAAAAGGAGGCCTACATATATATATATATGAAATTTAAAAGTCTGATCTTCACCCCTCTTTTACTTTAATCCCATTATTATTATTATTATAATTAGGGAAAATATATACTTACTGACAAAGTATCTTGAAAACAGTTCTTGAAACCATTGATGACACCTCGAGATGTGTGTGTTGATGATCCCGATACTGTTAGAAGATGGTACTCAATAGCATGCAAATTCAAATCAGAAAAAGAAATTGCAGTTATATAAAGAGATTAGATTGAAACGATCTGGCCTGGGTTTGGCGTGCGAGAGCACTGCCTTAACACAAAATTGGCCTCCCTCGTGCGAGAATGTTGGCCTCACTCCTGTGCTAAGGTACTCAAACCCAAGAAGATCAACTCTTCGCCTATCACGCTCGCCGAAGTTTATCCAAGTATCACCCAAGGCTACAGGACTGGAAGATGATGATTTGAGCAGTTTGAGGAGGAAGTTTGCAGCAGTTTTGTGAGAAGATGCAGCAACCTGGGGAAGAGTATTTGATGCTCAGGAGAAGGATGAATATGATTCACTATGGTGGCTAGGTTTACAGCACTTGAAGTCTTTATAAGCCAAGCTTCAACGGGCAGAATTTTGACCGTTGGTGAGCTGATCCAACGGTCCAAAAAATGTTGATGTGAGTGTGAGGTGATGAGATAAAAGTATAAGGGCAAGAGGGTAAAATACATGGGGACCAGGTTTGGGTGTACAAGCAGAGTGGGCCAGGGCTGGCCCATCTCCAACAGTCCCCCACTACATCCATAACCTGGATATGAATAGTCAACAATGCAAGAATGTCAACGGGGTTTCAAATAACAAGTTTCAAGATGAATACTGGAAGTATGACTTATAGCAAGATGACATGAGAGTGAAATGAGAGTTGATAATCATGACATAAAGAACACAAGGAAATGCACAGCCTTGGGTTTCATAAGATCAAGCTAAGGTGTCTTTAGAGACTTGAACCTTAACCCTTCACTAAAGCTTCCAACTGATAGGGATAGTAGTGAACTGGGTCTTGAACTACGACCGTTTGAATCAGAATTCCACTCTAGTGAAAATCCTATGTGATACTTGAACATAACGGGGTTGGCGCATTATTGGCCATGCGCTCGATACCATGTTCATGGAGATTGCTAGAAAGATTGCTAGAAAGTTTGCCCAAAACTTTCATAGCTGCGGCATGACAGCTATCTCCATATAGGTGAGATCTCCAAAGATATTAGTAGTGTAATATCTCGCTAAATTTAGCCTTTGATCTCATTAAGAGCTATGCTCAACCTCTAACCACTACATGAGAGCACGCACCATAGGAATGGGGTAATAATAATAGTAATGATGTATGTATCTCTAATACATATAGGGTGCTCTCCCAGTCAACCAATCAATAGCTTCCCTTTGAACTTCTATCCTAGGATCTCCATTCAAAGAAGTAGGGTCACTATTGTTATTGACCTTTATGGGCTAAGCCCCATTCCCCTCGACGCTTCGGCTATCATTTGTCTCGATAGCCCTTTAGTCAGGCAATCCGCAAGATTCATCTTTGACTTTATATAGTTTATGCTCACAACGTTGTGCTTCAAGTGTCTCCACACTGACTTGTGTCGGATCCGCATATGCCTGTTCATTTTATCATTTATACTTTCACGCCTGCATAACTCAATAGCAGATTTAGAATCACAATGTATAACAATAGGAGGCATAGGAGAAGGCATGATAGGAATCTCAGATAATAGATTTCTAATCCATTCAGCTTCAGTACAAGTAGAATCAAGAGCAATCAATTCAGCTTCCATGGTGCTTCTAGCATTGAGCTTCTGCTTAGCAGATTTCCATTGGATAGCTCCTCCACCAAGTAGGAATACTTGGCCGGAGGTTGATTTTAAGTCAATTGAGTCAGATATCCAATTGGCATCGGTATATCCCTCTACAACATTTGGGTATCCAGTGTATCTAAGTCCAAGAGGAATAGTCCCCTTCAGAAATCTAAGGACTCTCTCAAGGGCAGTCCAGTGTTCTTGATTTGGGTTACTAGTGTATCTACTCAATCTAGATACAGCATAGGCAATACCGGGTCTAGTTCTATTGGATAGATACATCAATGAACCTATGATTTGAGCATAAAGGTCTTGATTGACTGGTTCACCCTCATTTTTCTTAATATGTACACTAGGATCATAGGGTGTAGCTACTGGCTTGCAGTCAAGATACCCATATTTTTCCAACACTTTCTCAGTATAGTGAGACTGACAGAGGTAGACCTAATAAGTTTGATACCTAGTATTACATTTGCTTCTCCTAGATCTTTCATGTCAAATTTGCTACTTAGGAAATTCTTGACGTCATTCACTAGGTTCAAATCAGTAGCAAAGATCAACAAATCATCCACATATAGACATACTAGCACACATCCACCATCTACCACTTTGCTGTAAATGCATCTGTCATAATTGTTTACAACAAAGCCATAAGAGATGATTGTAGAGTTGAACTTGGCATGCCACTGTTTAGGGGCTTGCTTTAGTCCATATAGAGATTTAACAAGTTTGCAAACCTTGTGCTCTTGTCCAGGGACAACAAAGCCTTCAGGTTGCTCCATGTAAATCTCTTCCTCTAAATCACCATTCAAGAAAGCAGTCTTTATATCCATCTGGTGGATCTCAAGACTGAAGGATGATGCAATAGCAATTAGAATCCTAATGGTGGTAGTGCGAGCTACAGGTGAGTAGGTATCAAAGTAATCTAATCCTTGTTTTTGATTAAATCCTTTTGCAACTAACCTGACCTTAAACATTTCAATGGATCCATCAGGTCTCAGTTTCTTCCTAAATACCCATTTGCATCCTAATGGTTTATTTCCAGGAGGCAAGGAAGTTAGGATCCATGTGTTGTTACTCATGATTGAATGATACTCATCATCTATAGCTTCTTTCCAGAAAACTGAATCAGCAGAAGCCATAGCTTCCTGGAAAGTGCTAGGGGTGTCCTCTATCATGAAAGTGACAAAATCATCACCTAAGGTCTTTTCAACTCTGCCCCTCTTACTTCTTCTGGGTTCCTCCATAGAAGTAGGAACTAGTCCAGAAGGAGAGTGAGAAGTCAGAGGCACAGATGGAGTGGTACATATTGTAGATTTTAAAGGAAATATGTTTTCAAAGTATACTGCGTCTCTGGCTTCAATGATGGTGTTTCTAGCTATTTCACTCACCTCTGAGTTAATAACTAGAAATCTCCCAGCATTGCTATCCAGAGCATATCCTACAAACACTGCATCAACTATTTTTGGACCTATCTTCCTAATCCTAAAGTCAGGAATCTTCACCTTAGCCAAACACCCCCACACTTTGAAGTAGTTGAGCTGAGGGGCTCTTCCTTTCCAAAGTTCATAAGGTGTTGTGCTACGGTCCTTAAAAGGTATTCTATTCAAGATAAAACAAGCTGAGAGCAATGCCTCCCCCCACAAGTTCTCGGGTACTCCAGAACTTAACAACATGGCATTCACCATGTCCATTAAGGTTCTGTTTTTCCTTTCAGCAACCCCATTTGACTCTGGTGTATACGGAGCAGTAAACTCATGTACAATGCCACTTTGTTCACAGAACAAGGACATTGCATTGGAAGTATACTCTCCACCTCTATCTGATCTAAGAGTCTTAATAGTTTTCTCTAATTGGTTTTCAACTTCAGCTTTGTAAATCATGAATTTGTTGAGGGCTTCATCTTTAGACTTGATCAAGTAGACATAGCAATATTTGGAGTAATCATCAATAAAAGTAATGAAATATCGGTTTCCAGCTCTAGTAGGAATCCTACAAGAATCACAAATGTCGCTATGGATCAAGTCAAGTAAGTTAGTGTTTCGGTTGATGTGTTGGAAAGGTTTCTTGGGTAGTTTGGCTTGGACACAAATCTGACATTTGGAGCATTGATCAATCTTAGATTTGGGAATTAAGTCAAGGTTCATTAATCTTTTAATAGTTCCAAAGTTCACATGACCCAATCTTCCATGCCAAACATCTGGGGACTCAACACTCAACACGACAGAAGATGAAGAAGCAAAATCAAAATTTTCATTAAGAGATAAATCAGAAGGTTCACATATATTAAGTCTAAACAAACCACCAGATACAAAGCCTTTACCAACAAAAAGGTTTCCCTTAGAAATTACAAGACGACTAGATTCTAATACAATTTTGTAACCACATTGGATAAGTAAAGAACCACTAACAAGATTTTTCCTAATATCAGGTACATGCTGAACATCTAGTAGAGTGAGGGTTTTCCCAGATGTTATCTTCAAGTCAATTCTCCCTCTCCCTAGCACGTGTGCAACTGATCCATTTCCTAGAGTCAGGCTTCCTCCACTTGAGACCTGGTAAGTGGAGAACCAGAAATGTTCAGCACACACATGGACGTTAGCTCCAGAGTCAAGAAACCATTCTAAGTTTTGGTAAGCTAGATGAACAGAAGGGATAAAGGAGACTGACCTAAAGTGGGTCCCAGAGGATGGTGCACCCATCTCAAGCACATTGGCTTGCGGTTTGGGTGGACCGGAGTTCTTCTGAGGAGGTCCAGTCTTCTTGAAGAAACAGTCACGGGCAACATGGTTTGTCCTACCACAAACAAAACAGTGTTTAGTATTTTTCCCAGAAGATTTAGAAGAAGATGAGGAATTGGGTTGCTGAGACTTTTGAGGGCGAGTATGGGGAGGTTTGCCTTTAGTTTTGAAGGATTTCCCTTTAGGGGAAAAATGATGGGAGTTCTTGGAGCCTTTGGAGCTCTTAGGGCTATCATTATGTTCGGTCAGATAGGCTTTACCCTTTTGAGGTTCAGCAATGTTTGTGAATAATCGGTTTGCCTCCTCAATCCTAATGGTGTTATAAACACCCATAAGGTTCAGACTATCTATTTTGTGCCTAAGGTTGTTTGCAAAGTTTGTCCAAGATGGAGGGAGTTTGTTCAAAAGAATGGAGATGGCATGACTCTCGTTATAGACGGTTCCACATTTCTCTATAGCACTTAGGTAATCCTGGAATGTGTGAATTTGTTCACCCATGCTTACGCCATCCACCATCTTATAGTTTTCAAACTCTATGCTTAGGTGACTGATTCTAGTGGCATTATCAGGTTCATATTCCTTTTCTAGGGCAGTCCATATATCCTTAGCACTCTTGTAATCAAAATATTTGTCATAGAGTCGGTCAGAGAGAATGCTAAGAATTCTATGACGACAGTGAAAATCAATTTCCTCAGGACTCTTGTTAGGAGGCTTAGTTGGATCATAGGAAATTGACAATCTATGGAGGGCATCAGACCCTTGTTCAGAGGATTCAGAATCTGGGGCTGGTGACAAGGCGGATCGAAGACCTAAAGTAATAAGCCAAAACTCGGCTTGGGTTTTCCATCTCCTAAAGTTCATCTTACCATCAAATTTCTCAGGTCGGCATGAAGTGTCAGATTGTGCACTAGACATTTTTGTGTGAGTGAGTGAGAATCGAGTTTATAGAGCAACTAAAGTAATCACAAAATGAAGTAATACAAGCAGATTTCAGCAAAATATAGGTGCTTTATGAATACAACTTCAGAACAAGTACAGGCTGAAAAACTACAACAAGTATCTCAGTATTTTAGCAAAATACAGCAAGTAAGCAGTCAGCAATGCAGCAGGTATTTCAGTGAATTTTAAATAGTAAATCAGCAGAAATCTGGCAGAATTTCAACAGGAATTTCAGAAAGTTTTAAACAGTAAATTAGCAGAAATCTGGCAGAATTTCAGCAAAATTTCAGAAAATTTTAAACAGTAAATCAGCAGGAATCTGGCAGAATTTCAGCAGGAATTTTCGAAAAATAAAGTGGCATACAGTTTCAGATTTTCAATCCTTGTTCCAACTGTAATATTTGGCAATTCTTTTCAAATATGAACGCAATAGTTCAGAGATGAATAAGAGCACATAAATGATTCAACATCAATGTTAAAAAGAACCATACAGCATGCTACTTTAGAGAGAGAATCAATTTTGTGTTAAATTGTTAGAAGATGGTACTCAATAGCATGCAAATTCAAATCAGAAAAAGAAACTGCAGTTATATAAAGAGATTAGATTGAAACGATCTGGCCTGGGCTTGGCGTGCGAGAGCACTGCCTTAACACAAAATTGGCCTCCCTCGTGCGAGAATGTTGGCCTCACTCCTGTGCTAAGGTACTCAAACCCAAGAAGATCAACTCTTCGCCTATCACGTTCAGCGTCGAGTTTATCCAAGTATCACCCAAGGCTACAGGACTGGAAGATGATGATTTGAGCAGTTTGAGGAGGAAGTTTGCAGCAGTTTTTTTTGAGAAGATGCAGTAGCCTGAGGAAGAGTATTTGATGCTCAGGAGAAGGATGAATATAATTCACTGTGGTGGCTAGGTTTACAGCACTTGAAGTCTTTATAAGCCAAGCTTCAACGGGCAGAATTTTGACCGTTGGTGAGCTGATCCAACGGTCCAAAAAATGTTGATGTGAGTGTGAGGTGATGAGATAAAAGTATAAGGGCAAGAGGGTAAAATACATGGGGACCAGGTTTGGGTGTACAAGCAGAGTGGGCCAGGGCTGGCCCATCTCCAACAGATACACCATCAATAGTTTCGGAAACCGTTTTCGTGATACTTCGTCGGTAAGTATATCACTACTCTTATTATTAGTAGTTGTAGTAAATTTATATATATATACCTCCACAAAAGTCCATAAATACATACAAATTCAACAATTTTAGTAAAATAACTATTTTACCCCCTCAAAACAACAATATTTTCAGCATGTTCTATAAACTATATATTTAAATATAAAATGATTATTTTAACAAAAAAATGTTGATAAGTTTTGAGATTTAAATAAATAAATTTTATATAAATCACCATTTGTTTGGCATCAATGAAGTGGAGTGAATTACAAATTGATTTAAAATTTTCATTGAAATTTAAAGCTGTGATTTTGTCCAATGAATTTCTCACTGAACAATCTTGTCTTACTGTAACCATTTACAATTCAATTAATGAGGATATATGATTCAGTGTATCAATATGAATGTTATTAAGTTCAAGATATCAACTTGATTTTAATTCTAATTTTGAGCAATAATAATATATAATGCATGCATGTCCCTGAGGTGTCCATTATGGACTTGTTTTCTAATTATGTTTATGGCCTATAAAATGATGGTAGTTAGTCTCTTGGTCTCTCAAATCCCTCACAAGAGAAGAGAAAAGAAGGGAATGGCTCTTGTTACCTTCTCCAAGCTCAAGCCTCTCCTCTTCCCCATTCTCATCATCCTTGCCATCTTTGCTTCACTGCCATGTAACTCTCTATCTCTTACTCTTTCTTTCTTTATGTAGTGTTTGACTTGATAATAATTCCATGAATAATTCATTTGTTTTTTCTGAAGTCAAAATATTAAAGTAGGTGTTTATATATGGAAATCCAATTTTTCACTTCCATAAATCAAATATATATTTTTCATTTTTTTTTCCTTGTAAAGTGGATAAACTACATTCATTTCTTATCAAAAGACAGGTTCATGGTCAAACCTCTAGTACAAATATTTCTGGTTTACAGAGAAACCAAGAAGTGATAACAGTTACAAATATTTTAGTGGCTCATTTTCAACTTCGAGGACTTCACTTCAATGAACCAAACATGCTCTAACATTAAAATTATTTATTTATTTATTTATTTATATTATTATTATTTGTATGGATGCAATATTTACTTATTTATTTATAAATAGGAGTTCATGGGAATTCAATTTTTCACTTCCGTACATCAAATATAGAGAAGTGGACTGAAGTGACACACTTCCAATTTCGAGAACTTACTTCGATGAACCAAACATGCTCTAAAATTAAAAATATTTATTATTATTATTATTTATTTATTTATATGGATGCAATATATATAAATAGATTTAAGTGACCCATTTTTGATTTCGAATACTTCATTTGAGTAAACCAAACATGTCCTGAAATTAAATTTATTTATTTATTTATTTATTTTTGATGTTGTGAATGCAGTATCGGCAAGAGCAAATTACCAAATTGACCGAGACAAGTTCCAGTGCTCACTTGAGTGCCTGCCAAGCTGCAAATTGGACTGTGTCAATAGTGGATATGAAGATGGCAATTGTGTTGCTTTGGGGAATGGACAGTTGATTTGTTGCTGCAAGTTCTTCTCACCACCACCAGCAGCTTAATTTCTACAACTATTATTACTATTATTATTTTGGATAATTATTGTGGATAAGCCACAGTCTACAACTATTATCATAATTATCATCTTATCAATAAAACTTTAATGTCATCTATATATCTATCATGTCACTTAGAGTTAGGGATGGTAAATCCCATCTTCTCCTGCGGTTTTCGACCCGATCCACTTTGATAAGGGCCGATTTTTTTTAGAGAGCAGGGGCGGGGCAAGATGGAGTTTTTTCTTTTGAAAAGCCAAGGCAGGGTGGGACGGAGCGGTTTTGGTAAACATCTATTTCACATCCGTCATGTCCCGTCCCGCTAAAAAAGTTACATAAATAACCTTATAATATTAGATTAGATATATTTTAGGTTTCAAGTGGAACTCCTCTCGTGCGACTTTCATAAAGACTCTCTCTTTATGAAGCCGATAAAGGTGAATAGTGGATCCTGATTCAAACACATTTCCATATAGATCTTATTGAGATTGGTTGGTGAGGTATTAATCTGAGTGGTGTGCTCTCATATTTTAAAGGAAAAATTATCTATAGGTCCCTGACATTGTTTTCAAGGACTTTAAAGTCAAACACACACACAACACTAAATAATAAACAAATTAGAGCACTATTCTAGGGACCAATAGTGAATTATTTATATTTTAAAAAGATATTTTCTCTTATTATTTTGTTTCTTTCTATTAGGAACTTGATGTGGATATTTATACATGAGAAAAGATATACAGTATTAATGCTACTGTGATTCTGTGAAGGCATTTAAATTACATTAAAGATTAAAAAAATTATGGGGCGGGACATGAGGAAAAACCATGATAGTGGTTGTGATATTCAAAATAGCACTATTTAGGTGAGGTAAGGCATGGGGATGGTTTAAGCGGGGTGGTAGCGGTTGAGGTAGTCCTTGTTCCCCGCCCTTGCCCGCCCCACTCCGGCCCATTGCAATCCCTACTTAGAGTTTTGTGACTTTTATTTATTTTTATACTGTTATTATAAGACAAATGGTTTCCATGTGTGTGTGGGTGACAGAGAACTTGGAAATGGGCTAAATTTGGTTTTATTATCTTTCAAACTCAAAAGCTGCCATGTGTTGTTTATTCAAATTAAAGTCTTGTAATTTGGTTTAAACACCTTATAATGAAATACAAGATTTTATAAAACAAAATAAAATTTGAATAAAACTTAATAAAATTAACTTTACTCTCTCTTTCCCTTTTTTCTTTCTTTGGACTTATATAAATTCGGTTGCATGTCTTCTTACGATCAAGGAATGCACTATAGTTGGTTTAAATTTTTAAAAATGATTAAATGGTTTTGATAGAAAATTAATAAAGTTTATTGTGGGTTAGTATATAATGAATACAAAAAAATTAAGATGATAATATAGACCATTTTGACCTTCATTGTGATTAACCAATCATCTATATGATTAAATCTAGAAAAGCTGAAGAAGTTGACGTTCACACAAGAAGACCCACCACCATGTTTCTTGGGGATAGAGTTTGATGATACCCAAGAATGAAGACAATGCATGTAACTAGAGTCGCCATACCCACTTATATGTGATCTGTAATTAGCGGATCTTATTTTTGTATAACGTACACATCCTTTATCGTTTAATGAATGTAGTTTATCTACTTTATCACAAAAAAAAAGGTTGAAGAAGCGTTGTGTTGATAATTAATGAGAAAAAACCAACGGTCTCTTGGCCTAGTGGTATTGGATCCCTTGTGTAAGGCACAGATGGTTGCCTGGTTGGATGATCATGAAACCCCCACGACCACAAAGTAAGGGCATACGTGCAGGGAGCCGTGTTGCCCGCCCATGACTTACCTCATAGGGAAGGGGCGCTTGTCGCCTTTGTCAAAATAAAATAAAATAAAAATTAATGAGAAAAAACAGTTGTTAAAATAGATAAATAGATTTTTTATTATTGTTATTATTCAAGATGATAATAACTCAGTAAGCCTTGAGTCCTTGACACACCATGAGAGAACTTTTGGTTACAGAGAATTAATGGAGAAAATGAACAATAAATCATTCATCACAGCAACAATGGATTCTATTATGAACAAAGAGACAGAAGCCACTTGGGAACCCTTCACTTTTGCACTCCTCATCACACTCATCATAGTCTTCATGACAATATCCAATGCATGCCAATCCCTTTGTTTCCTCAACTGCACTCACATATAAAATAAAATAAAAATATCACTTTCATTATATATAATATATAGATATAGGGAAAGAGAAAAAAAAGGCAGTCTGATGCTATAAAGCTCCAGCTATGCACAAGGTCCGGGGAGGGTCGGACCACTTGGGTCTATCGTACGCAGCCTTATCTTGCTTTTTTGCAGGAGGCTCTTTCCATAATTCGAATCCGTGACCTCCAGGTCACATAACGACAAATTTACCGTTGAGTCAAAAAAAATAAATAATATATAGATATAGGGAGAGAAAAAAAAGTCAGTCTTGATGCTATAAAGCTCCAGCTATGCGCAGGATCCAGAGAAGGGTAGGACCACTTGGGTCTATTGTAAGCAACTTTATCTTACTTTTTAACAAAAGGTTTTTTCCATAATTCGAATCCGTGACCTTCAGGTCACATAACGACAAATTTACCGTTGCGTCAAAAAATATATATTTATATATAAAGAGAGAGAGAAAGAGAGAGAACCATAGTGAGCTGAGAAGATGAAAGCCATGACGAAGAAGACAAGAGAAGCTTTCTTGAAAGACATTTGTTTATCAAGTGGGAGTGAGTTTGCCTTCATTTTATAGGAAAATCCCAAGAATTAAGTTGAACTAAAATCATCAAACTATGAACATTAACAAAAGAAAAAAAAGGAAACTAATGAAATGCAGTAAATTGTGATCCAGATTTTGATTTGGACATTAAAATACTATATCAAACAAATTTGGAAATAACTCATTGACCATATCATCTGCTTTGATTTCATTGCAAGCCTTATAAATACTACAATCATCTCCAACAAAAACATCCTGAAGAGTTATTCATCAACAAATGGCTGTCAAATTTTCAATTGCAGTTATCCTCCTCCTTGCAATCCTTGTAATCTCAGGTACAACTCTTTTTTTTCTTTTTTTTTAGTGTCAATAGTTTATATTTATCAGACTGTTAAAATGTTAATTTTGATTTGGCAGGTGAAGGTAGGTATGTGGAGCCGGATACAGAATGGGATTTCTGTCAAGGGCTATGCAGTAATTTTCCAGATTGCGATGGGGAATGCAGAAATAGAGGGTTTTCTGGTGGAGGTCAATGCATTAAACCATCTCCACTCAGCAAAGGCTATCTTTGCTGCTGTGCCAAAGGCAATTGATCTCAAATTCAAATAATCTCATCAAAATCCCTGTTGATCAATATTATGGATGATTGAATAAAATGATTTTATAACTCATATCATGCAAACTATACATTGGAATGCATCTCATTTGATGTTGAAAAAAAAAACTAATACAATGTTAACTCCTAAAATTTCTGATTACATACTGTTTCTGAGAAAAAATACAAAAAAAAGAAAACGCAAAACCCTTGTTTTTCTTGCTGTGAAGGGTTTATGGCACTGAAAATGATTTAGCATTCACAGTGGAAAACAGTATTACTAAAACAACTGCTCTTGGGTGCAATCTGTCGTACTCCGGTCTCGTTTAGAGTCCTCAAGGTGAAGGGAGACTCATAGATCCTGTCCATCATGTTTACTTTGGGGGCTTCGAGTATTGCTTTGGGAGGAGATAATGCCCATTGCATCGCCCAGATTGCAAGAGGCCGCATATAAATCAGGGACCGATAATGCCCATCGGTCGTCCATCCTTCAGGGGTCTGAAACCAGTACCTACATGTCCACAAAAACAACATCAAGATCATCGATGAAAAGTATACACAAGTATTATTAAATAGACTTGAAAAAAAAGTATCTTTCAACAAAGTGTATGTGAAGCACATTTCATGAAGCATATGGGTATTAGAGTTGCCAGGGGAAATGGCTGCATGTTAGGAATCATAAGCTTGATACAACAACATATTTGGGCGACAAGTGAGAAAGAGTTAAAAGCAAATTGGAAATTAGTTAATCAAAGTAAAGAATGAGAAAAACTCACCCAAATCCTTCTTCTGACCAGCCTGCGGTAAAAATACCTTCTGCAGTAGTAAATGCCTGATGCTCCATCCCAGCAAGAAGCATGTTGGCGGCAACGCTATAGGTCACCCCTGTCCAAATTTCACGTGATTGCATGCAAGATTCGTCAACTTTTCCGTTAGGGTGCATTCCGTTGACTGCTCCCATCCGTCCTCCTTTCACTTTCATTACATTGAACTCGAATATTTTTTGAAGAGTGCTTCGGACTTTGGACTCATCGAAAAGTGAGGGCAATCCTGAGGACGCTGCATACCATTGCCCTGCTAGTTGATCTGCTTGAATAGATCGACTATTGCTGCTTGTCCCACTATCATAATTGAAGTATGAACCGTTCCATAATTTGGCTTCAAACACAGTTTTGGCTTTCAAAAATTTAATCTTACACTTTTCAGCAAAGGCATGATCTCCGAGACGTTGACCCATAGCTGCAGCAGCTTGGAGTGCAGCAAGCCATAAACACCCACAATAAGCACTGATGCCGTGCACCGTCCAAGCATCATAAGTTTGATCTGGAAAACCATCATTCTCAATGAGACCATCACCATCTCGATCAAATTGTTCCATGTAATCCATAGCAGCACAAACTGCTGGCCAAACTTCCCGTCCAAACGACATGTCACCGGTGGCCGCAAAATCTCTATATATTTGGAGCACAAACTTTGGGTTAAGATCCTTCCATCGACTGGTATCATGTATATTATATGCATTCATTTCTTGCCAAGGGTCATGCGTTCCTAGATCATGAGGAACAGCACCTCTCACTTTCCGGATACCCCAGTTACCGTCAGCAAGGAACTTGACTTTTCTTCTATCCTCGTACAATACTGCTCTTGCAAAGTCACGCTGGATGCTCAATTCAATTTTGGGGAAGAGATCAAGAAGAGCAAAAGATGCGTAAAAGTGCACATCATATGTGCACCACATGATATACTCTACTCCTTCCAAATACAAGAACCTCCCAACATTTTCAACACCAGATGGTGGATTCAGAAGAGGGTTGTTTTCCTTCTGAGGAAGTGCTAACCTATGGTCTAAATGAGGCTCTGGAAGGACTTTTTCATCATCATTTTCTACACTGTATGCAGCAGCACGCTCTGCAGCTAGTTCCACTCGACCATTTCTTGTGGATCCTGTTCTCCCATCTTTCTTGGTTGACTTATGATGGGAGCCAGTAATTGATTTCTCCTCAGCAGTTGGTGGTTCACCATCTGTATTGACATATATTAAAATATCATCAGCAGTAGAAAGAATTGAGTAACATTTTCCAAGGAAACTCAGATTTGATAATACAATCTGTGAGTTACTGTAAAAATTAGTTTACATGCAAGGCATACCATATGCATAAAAACAACTAGAAAGAGAATACTGAGCCAACCCAAAATCAGAAGATAACTGAGTACAATTACCGGCTGAACATGGGTTAAAGTGAAGTTAAAAGAAATACTAGAAATTCTAATAGTACCTGTCCAAACAGTGCCCCCCGCAACCAAAAAGTAGAGCTCATTGAAAAGAGTAAACTTGTACCTGCATCCATTAGGTAGGTAATCAGATATAATAGTTCAATGGCATATGGACCATCATACTCTGTCAATAGAAGTTATTGATTCTCTTCAAGAAATACAATATCTTATCATTATAAATATGTCGGCGAAGTTCAGTCTACTGTTTGTATAGGACTATTAAGAAACAAGATTTGCTACATGTATATTCTCGGCCAGATCTGACAACATATTCACCATGAATAATATTGATATGTCCTAAGGCTTCAAGAATTATTTGTGTTTCCAAGTTCAAACAGATTAAATTTTGGAGCAACGAAATTACCACTCTGGAAGTTTTTCATTCTTGAGTATAGGATTTTGCCACTTCTCAATCTCTTCTTCCCACCATTTATATCCTGAAAGATCATCAATATTAGCAAATTTAAAGATTAACAAATGAATTTGAATAAAAAATGACATGGTTGCACCTTGCAAATGTAAAATCAAGAAAACAAAAATTAAGTCAATTTAAAGTTTATGAAAGATTGCAAAAGACTACTGTGGCAAAGATGCCCCATGAATACATACTCATCAATGCATCATGCACCAGATTAACGGCTGATCTTTCAGAAGTTCCATAGAATTTTGTGTATCGCCTGCAAAGAGGAAACAAAGTAAGAACATAAACTTATCAAAGATATAAAAGATATAACACGAAGGACTATAGGTAAAATAATAGAACAAGGCCTTTTTTGAAATTCACTTCAACTGAAGTTTGGGTTGTCAGTGTCTATCCAAAGGGGTTGTGCACGTAAATAAAGCACATAAGACTAAAAGAATACATTCAACATCTATGATATAGAAGCTACCTGTGATAGATGCATCCCTTCTGAAACTTCACTTTAGGAGAAGACCAGGCCAAAGCAAATGCAACGGTGCACTTTCCATGAGGTTCAACCCAAGCTGAGGCTGAAACTGCTGCGCAGAGTGTTTCTCCAGGCAAAGATGGCATGCTGCGGCCAGCATTAAAATTTGCACGATCAAATTGCCCATCCTTGAAAGGTAATCAATAATCAGTTTCAAGTTCCCAAAAAAAAAAAAAAAAAACACACAACTTAGGAACATAAAAACAATGCTTCAGATAAAATGCACACATGTTATTCTTTGGTCATACATTGGTCAGAAGTTAATGCTGGAGACTTATGTTGGATAAAATGAAACCACCAACACAATATTTATTCAAATCACAATCAACTAACACAATCAAAATTTCATATATAATTTTGATCAATCAAAAGAAATAGAAGGTAGAAACAGACACCAAGTTTTCATAAATAAAAAAAAGAGAGAAAAGTTATTGATGATTAAAATCAGTTACCTGCAACATAGTGCCCCACATATCACTAGCTGTGACACAATTTTCTCCGGATATCCCAAAACAAGGTAATACCGTCACATTAACATTCTGGGTTTCACATGCAGCGATAGCAAAAGTAACAGGAGGATTATCTTTAGCGGTCCTGCATAATTCCAATCAAATATGGTTAACTAGGGAAGACAGGTCCTCCGGGACTGAGTAATACAATGATGAAATATAAGAACACAAATTGAATAGCTTCTTTTGAACATTGCTAAACAAAGAGTGGGGCTTTCAACAATCCAGGCTGTTCTGGGCTAAAAAGTTTGAATTTGGGCTCAAGAACTTAGGTTGTCAATGTTCATGTCTTGCTCAAGCACAAAATTTGTATTACTTAGAGTCAGCTTAAGACAATGATTTCTAATCAATTCAGTTTAGGCTAAGCAGGGCCATGCCCTGGCTTCTGTACAACTGAACTCAGCTCATTCAAAGCCTAATTATATCACCGTTCAGCTTTTTAAATGTAAACCACAGAAAGGCCAAAGGCAATCATCAAGTTCTCTATGGGACTGGGGAAGGAGACCATAATGTAGCTTATTGGACTTTCTTTGACCACAGGTGACCTAAGGGGATCTGCTAACCAGCCATCAAAACAGAGTAATCAAGGGTTGACAAACTTGCTTGTGATGTAGAAGCACCCCATATACTCCATCTTCACCACTGCATATAAATAGTTAGAAGAAATTATGTCAGAAATGAGGTGGTTGCAAAAGGTAGACAAGTCCAAAAAAATTAGCAGCACAGGGACTGACATGAATGGCTCATTGGCATGATCTCCAGATTGGTGCGAGACTCCTCCAATGGAATTCTGACCCCGAAAAAAAAGTGAGGAAAAAAATATTGCAACAGAAGGAATTTCTTCCAAGACGAATGAGGAAAGAAGTTGGAATAGAAGTTACACATACCGCCCAAGTCAACAGCAAGCTGACTTTTGCCCTTTCTCTCCCAGTATTTACTAACTACAAAAGAGGATCCTAATTCAGTATTAGTACAAACTGAAATGAAAAAATGTTGAACTTCATAGAAAAGAGTTCTACCATAATCACAAGAACTAGATTTAACATACATACAGTGTAAACAAAGACGCATGTGGGAAGACTGCTCTCCTTGTAATCATGAGGTATGAATGGTGATATTTGACGACAAGAAATTTTAAGTTCTGGATCCGGTTCACCTAGAAAAAATAAAATAGTGAAAGAGTGGGTGTGAAATCAATAGGCACATGGAGATCTGTCTGTGTATAACATATAAAATACTAGGGAAGAATACCATCATAAATAGTCCATGCCCTTGGAAACAAGGCGTGGTAAGTGGAATGTTGACCACTTAAATTCCAGTCCCAAGAAGATATACCCTTATCACCAAACTTCCTGAAAATAAAATTAACAAAAACATTATTTATAGTTCACAGAATACATTAAAAAAACAAAAAGAAAAGAAAAAAAAAAGTAACAACAGAATTGACATAAAAATGATGCCGATGGATTAACTGGAGTAATAGGATAAATTAATCTTATCTTATACCTGATGAAACAGGATAAAAGCATATCTTTAAATTAAGGGAGGCATGTTACAAATTACTCACAAGAGCGGTTGCAGTGAATCACACAAAACAGAAAGTACAAAGGGAACTCATATGTTAAAGGGGGCAGTTCTAAACATTGAGCCATATCATTTTGGAAAATGAAAGGGTGAAGCACATTTAATAGGAAGTTCAATAGAGTTCAAAGAAATAACCAAACAAAAGGACTGACACCTTGCTGATTGACAGTTGGATTCTTTCACATGAAAATATAGCAACATTATCCATGGTTGATGTAACATAGATGATAAAGAAGCAAGAAATAAATGGCTTACTTTATCCCTTCATGATGACCAGGTGCTAAAACAGATGAGTATTTTTTGTTTCCTCCATCTCGAGATATGAATATCTGTATCATAATAGAAAGTATAGAGTCCAGCCTTCAGTTGACAATTCTCATGTGTGTAAATACAATGCTTATATCCTATACTATATGACTTATGATAGTTTATATTGCTTTCAGCATGAAAAATACATCAGCACCGCATATTATACATATTTCCCTAATTGCACAAAAGGAAAATTATCGCAGAATGTATACAAATAACTGATTAAACCTACTGTTTATAAAAAAAATGAATAAGCCTACTGTAACCACAACAGTACCCTAGCCACAAAAGGATTGTTATGACACAAAATGAGTTGTAAAGGTTCAATTATTTCATCATGAGGAGAAATGCTCAAAAATTTGATAGTATATACAACGTGAACACTTGATGCCAAACTTGCATACCCAAGTCTCCACAAAATCATCAAAGACTGCCACTATTTTGACTATCATCTGTACAGTGCACAGATTAAAACTAAATAGTTAGATCCTAACCATGAAAACAGTGACACTATAAAGAATAATTCCCAAACATGATAACGGGAATAACCTAAAAATGCCATCAACCAATTTACAAAGTGGGAAAAGTAATAACTCATCGGAAATGAAGGGTTGAGAATTACAGAGAATTGGTTTGCCATAACAGGTGACATTTCACACAAACCAGGAATAATTTGCCAATGCTTAAACTCCCCTCTAAACCCTCTTGATATGCTGCCACTTCTGCAAAAGGATCACTTGAATCAATGAAAAACCAAGGGTTGGAATTAAAAGTTTTAGAGAAGCAGTATATTACCCCATTCCTCCAAGAGGGACTCCTTGTGAAGCTGAGGGTTTGCATCTTTCCCGTGTGAATGGGTCAATTGGTGCTTTCTGAAAGGAGAACAAATTATAAATTTTCAAATGAACAGCAAGAAATCCACTCCAAGCATTCTCATGAAAATGTTGTAACTACAAGTCCACAATGTTTGTAATATATGAGACTAAGATTATGAAAAGAAATAGGTAGATTACCCTTCCTTGAGAAGCTTCTTCTCTGACATATGACCAAAGACGAACACCAAGACGCATCTGAACATCCAAAAAACAAAAAAAAAAAAATGAATTCATTGATAAAAGAACCTCACACTCCCAAAACAAGCACCATTGATTAGTTGCAGTCTCAGAGAAGTTTATATACCATTCTCATTGCCTCCATGAAAGTCACACTAAATTCTTTCAGTCTATTAGCATGACTGTTCAGCCTCCTTCTCCAGGCCTGCTCTGGTGGAGCAGCACCATCAAAGTCCAACTACAACAATTCATCAAAATAAACATCAGCAAAGGATTCCAAACAACTTAAACTGAATTGGCTCTGAAAACATTCCATCTCAAATGATTAAACCAACTATATGAGAAATTCCAAGTCCTAAACAAGGATAAAAAAACATACAAGAAAACTGCCTCTTTTCAATCCTAATGGTAAAAATATAAAAGATCAGAAGAAGTGGACGATATACAAAATTTCCACCATGTCTTACAATCAATCATGGATCAAATTCAACATAGCATGACAATCAATGTTCCAAAATTCAAGAGTAACAAAGACTCACCAACTGCAACGTAGCCCGGCTAACATATTCATCCGGAGGCCATGAGTGCTTTCTACAGTGAAACAAGGAGCTGCTCACCATCCTTCCTCCCTAATACTGAAAAAGCCCAAAACCAAAACCCTCGGCTTTTTATGCCTTCCCAGAATCACCCAAGAGAAAAACAAAATCGCACTTTTCAACTCCTAAAAAAGGCAACTTTCACTGTTTTCCTCCAAATCCAAACCTTCAAAGATTCAGCCGCCCAATCCACACCCCAAATCAGAATACAACTGACCTCCAAATCTAATTCATCTACAATGATTCAGCCACCCAATCCACACCCCAAAAAAGCATCTACAATAAAAGAAATGATTCAGCCGCCCATAAGAGCATCTAAACCATTAAAATCTCTAACCTTCAACACAAATCACTACGAATCAAGCAACCAAAACCTTTCCGCAATGCAAACAAGTTACAAACTCAACAAGCAGAGAAAGAAACGGATCGATGTTGCCGCAGAGGCAAGAAAAGAAGAACCAAACTCTCCGGAACCGAACAATCTATGCTACCCCGATCGAGTCGTGGCGATCGGTGGATCTCCCAGGGCGGCCACAGTACTCCTTCGGTCGGTTCAATTAATCAAAAATTGGAACTTTTTAGTAAGAGAGAGAGAGAGAGGCGCCATCTGGACACAGGGGAGGAAAAAGGCGTCGCCTTTTTAACTCCCTCTAAAGACTTTTGTCCAATAACTCGTTTCACAGTCATTTCACGTTCTGGAATCGATGAAACGATTTAGGAAGGCAACATGGAAACGAGTTGCCTACCAAATAGAAAAAAAAAACTATTAATAAGGAATAATAAAGAAATTTTATAACTTTTAGAATAATAAAAAGTTAATAATTATTGTTTTTACTTAGGTTTAAAGGTTTTATAGTGTTATAGGGAAAAATATCTGAAAACATATGACATATTTGTGAACACCGAGATGAGAGTTCAATTGTAATCATAACCACCTAGTTATCTAACAGTGGAGGATGAATTCGAAAGGTTCTGAAAGCGAACAATTAATGATCTTCAGGCTGACAACTATCTTTTATAAAAGGAGATCCTCAGCTCAAAAAGTAAGTAACTAAATTTTAAATCGGAAAACTAAAATTCAATCTAGATTCCTTGGAGATTAGCGTTGATTTGATCATCAATCCTCTCTGAGTTCTCCCTAGCTCTTTATTTCTCTTTCTTCGCTTTGCTCTCTTCTCTATTTCGAGAAGATATTGAATGTATATGTAATAAATATTACATATACTATAAATCAAATTATAATTTATTAATAGCTAGTTGATGATGATTAATTGATATTTATCAAAATCCAAATTATTAATTAAACAAATAATTGGTCAGAGACTTGGAATGAGACCGGAATCGTTCTTTCTTTGTATATATGTATATATGATTTTGGAATTTTATATAGGGTAAATTATTTATAGATCTCTGGTACTATTTGGTATTATTTCCTACCTAAAATACACACGCCCAAAATACTATTACATTAAACTCTTACACACCCCTCCCAAGGACCCCAAGATAAAAAAGAAATAATGCCAGAAACTAATAATTAAATAATTATTTTATATATGATTTTAAAATTAAAAAAAAGGCAGTTCGGTGCTATAAAACTCGAGTATATACAGATCGCAGGATTTATATTTAGAAATTTTATTTTTAGATTTTTGAGTGGATATTGTGATAGGGAACTAAGTGGCCATTCCTAAATTAGTGAGTGCACATGGATTGGAGATTGGGTCCACAAATAGAAATGCATGGGTTCAATGATTGGGTGCATGGTTGTGCCCACACAGTGTGGCTAATGGATTAGGATGGATCAACTTAGAATCCAATTTAGTTAAAAAATTTGTCCCATTTTGATTGCTAGACAAAAGTAGGGTCAAACATCAAGAACACCATGATTTTGTGGTCCTCTTCTCAGATTTCATCCACTTATTTTTTTTAACTATATATATATTGTAAAATCTGAAATTATAAAAAATATTAATAAAATACTCAAAATATGGTATTATAAACACTTTGCATCATTTTTTATTTTTTTAGGAATATTTATCAATGATAAGATCCAAATATTCATTTTTGATAAGAATAGTCATCATTCCATCTTAATATTTGTTTTTGTTTATTAATTTTGAAAACCCATATGTTGATGCTTAGTGCTTAGATTTGCTCCTCCTAGGGATCAGATCATATTAAGATCAATGGGTAAGAGAGACTGGTGAAGATTGAAATATTACAATTAATTTTGAAGGAGAGATCAGCTGCTGTGATTTGCAACGTCACTCTTTCGTGTTTGTAGGATTAACGCCTCCACCAGGGATCAAACCTAGGAGAAGCAATTGTGAAGGAAGAAAGTACGAGCACTCATGCTCTGGGAGAATCTTTAACACTTGTATATAAATTATCATATTATATAATATTAACCAAATTTTATATTTTCTTTTAGCAAACCAAAGAATCGTTCTTTGTGGTTTTCCGTTTCCCAATGAAAAATAATGAAAGTAGAAACGAAGAAACACGTTTCTCATTTGCGTATTCCGTTTGGAAGTCGATGTTGGTTGGCTTTCTAAATTTTTTTTAATTAATTTAATAACAATAAAATTGTTTGGCTCCTGGCTTCCATTCCACCACCGCCATTGACGTTCTAACCATTTATTTTTTCATTTTTTAATACTTCATTAATAATCTTAATAATATAATTAATTAATTTACAGCATGAAGAGGATATCGAGTTTTTTAAAAATAAATAAATCATATTAATTAATAATTAAAGTATATAAGCGGTGCTCCGAATAACTCTACTTCGTCCTAAAACTCACTCCTAGATTGTTACCTTTTCCTAACCGATGTTTTTCAGATCTGAATATATATATATATATATATATATATATATATATATATATATATAAATTATTTCTTCTTGGCTAAACAAAATCACAACATTGTTTGAGTTATAACATTAAATTTTAATTATTTTATTTTTTAAGAATATATTAGTTATTTTCGGTATAGTGAATATTTGTTATATATATTATTAAGTGAAAAAATACTGAAAAATAGAAGAAATTATTTATGAAAATGGAAAAAAAATTAGAGGCCTAAGTTAGAAAAATAAGATGACATAATAAAGTGTTAAAAACAAAAATTATAGCACTTTATTTCTCATTCCCCATTACCTCTTTAGAAATTATTTATAGAATTTTACAAATAGTTTTCCTGTTTATTTATTATGGGTCTAAAAATAAAGAAATATTATAATGCTTAACCTAATTAATAAATGGTCAATATGAGCAACTTTTAAATATATAACTTACAAAGTACATGAATCACACAATCAAATAATTAAATGAATGATCAATGACATCAAAACCTATTGATATCTGAGTCCTTGGTAAAGCATGAGATTCTCGTATGGAAGAACTTATGATCAAATTTCTACTCTTACAAGGTGACGATCACGTGGAATTATTGATGTAGACGCCATCTTTATACGTCACTTGCATCAATGGCATCGCCAGGTGGCATAAGTTGACACATAGCGATGCTACTAATGCAAGTGATGTGTAAAGATGGCGTCCACATAAGCAATTCCTCACTAGATTTCCTTGGGTGATTCTCCGGTTAAGTCCCGCAACGAGCGCAACCCTCGTGTTTAGTTGCCACCATTGAGTTTGGAACCCTGAACAGACTGCCGATGATAAGTCGGAGGAAGGTGAGGATGACGTCAAGTCATCATGCCCCTTATGCCCTGGGCGACACATGTGCTACAATGGGCAGGACAAAGGGTCGCGATCCATCTATTATTTTGGAAATTTATAATTCTTCTGTTTTACTGGATGGAATTTCCGTGAGTTAAGTTCATAAGATCCTAGGTTTTCAATAAAAAAAAATTACTTAAAACTCCGATTTCTGAATCATTCTGGTAGTTCGATCGTGGAATTTATTTGTTTCGGTATTTTCGGAATATGAGTGTGTGACTTGTTATAATTGATCCTATTGATAATACAGAGAATGAGTTTATCATCTATTGCCATCCCTATAAGTGGCGTAGTACCCCAGCCTCGAGTTATTTTACCATATTCCGAATTCAACGGTTTTAATAAATCCCCTATAATAGTTCGTCTTGGCCCAGATCTGAAAAACCAAATTGAAGTTTAGTAACCATTTTGATACAAATTGAAATTTGGTACCAAAAATGAGAATTGATTATAGTTTGGTGATCAACCATAATATTTACCTAAGAAAACTATAAACCATCTTTTTATTATACAAATACATATATTTATATAGAGATCATTTTATTTATTCATTTTTAAAAAATAGATATTTTTTTTATTTTTTTATTTATGATAATATATAAACAGTAAAATCATCCCTGTGTTATAAAAAATAGAGTAGTACACGTGTGCCGACATTATTTAATGAAATTAACATCAAACTTTGAATATTCAATTTTTGAATGAAGTTATCAAATTGACAAGATTCAATCAATGAAAAGCATGCATGGGAATCAAGAAACAATTCAATTGAAGAAAAGTGAAACCAATTTGGAAAAATGCTACAAAATTCTCTAGTCTTACTTTTTATTGGAAGTTATTTGATTTTTCTTTTTTTCTTTTGTTTTGTTGACATGTCACATGGAGTGAAGAACAGAAAAGTAAAGGAATGGAATCCTTTTGAGATGTGTGTGCTTCATGAGTTGGCATCCATTAAAGAGTTTCAATTCACACAAGTGGCCAAGTAATGGTAGTAGATCCCTCTAGATGAAGTTCTTTTTTCAAAATAAATAAATAAATAAACTACATTTGTTAGGATAAAATAAATCTTTGTCCAACCATTTTATATAAGTTCTGACCTAAGCTCAGACTCATTATATTTTACAGATACAATATGATTCGAATAGACAAATAAGAGGCATGTTCAGTGTCCTAGTTGACAACAATTTATATTTATTATACTCCCTTGGTTCTATATAACTAGAACATCATCAGAATACTCCAATAACCGGGAGAAGACTGATTGAAGAACAAGAAAGATTATAGAGCAAGACAGAGGCTTGTTAGAAGGAATCAGGAAATGAAAGATCTAGCTAATTCCTAAAGAACGAAACAAAGTTGTTGACACATTGGCAAAGTCTGCTAGAAGAGAGCAACATGATCAAATATATGTAGAAAAAAGGGATTTATCGGATGTTATGCAGACTAATATGGATTATATTATTTATGACTTGTAATTGGTTTTACTAATTAGTCTTAAGACTCTCATTAGCAAAAAAAATAAAATAAAATAAAATAAAATAAAATAATAATAATAATAATAATAATAATAATAATTGATGGAAGAGATCTCACACTATACATTTATATATATTGCATGAGAATTAAAACACATGGCCATCTCTAATTGTAAATGACAAGTGTGCCTCTCCAAATATAAATTAATAATCACTAAAAAGGAAAAGGAAAAGGAAAAGAAAAAGACTCACCTACTAGCCGACAATATTGAATCATAGGACAAGGAAGGAGATTAATTAAACATTTGATGTTTAGTGAGTTCAAGTTGTAGATTTTTCTAAGCTTGAATAGAAATCAACATTCATTAGGGTTAAGGTTTCAAATGTGCTATTCTTCTAGAAAACCACTACTACTTCAGTGAAAGACTTGGACTAGACTTCCATTAAACTGTTTATTAGCCATTGTTAGCTCAACTATATACATTAATGATCCCAAATTATATTATAACATGATGAATAGCATGTGAAATTATTGGAACTCATTGTTTCTCTTTTATAAAATATTATTAAATATATGTTGATGCTGAGATCTGATCCGCTTTTTTTTGGGATTAGAAGAGATCCGGATCTACAAATGATAGATCGCTGGAGATGGAGAAACTTTATGGATTTGGAGGGAAAGATCAGCTGTGTGAACGACTCTTCAAGTGGACTCCTTGCTTGCTAGATTGTTTATATGGTTATAAACTTTTGTGGTTTCCCAAATATTTGAAGGGTAATATCTTATGCTGCACGTAACACAAATCTTCCCTTGTTTAGGAAAGAAAGACCTTTAATAATTTCTATTTTTTGTTTTTAGAATCAGTTTAAAGGAGCTTTAGCAGAGTCCGCACGAGATGAGGGGGAAAGAGAGATCAGCATCGTGACCAGATGATGCATCTGATGTAGAATATGATGACGCAATTTGAGGTCAGGATGCTTCAACGCTCACAGTTCAGCATTTAAGACTCACAACCAGCTAGTGATGATCATGATATCGATCACCTAGATGACTTGTAGTTTATTTGTTGTTTCGTTGTAATTTTTTTTTGTTAAACTAACTTGTTTGAACATCTATTATCTATATGAATTAATGAAATTATATGTTGTCAGCATTGTTGGTTGAACAAATTTGTTATAACAGGTGTTATTTCTATGAATTATCAAAATAAAAATATTACTTTTTTTTGGTTTTGTTTCAGGGATCTAGAAACGGATTAGAAACAAATTAATCTGTTTCTAATACCAAAATAAAATAGATTATTTTCCGTTTCTAATCCGAAACTAAATTCAGATACATTCCGTTTCAAATCCGTTTTTAAATTTAGAAACAGATTTGAAACAAATTTGTATCCGTTTCAGAATTTAGAAATGGATTTGAAACAAAATATTTGTCGTTTCAAAATTTAGAAACGAATTGTATTCAGTTGCAAATCCGTTTCTAAATTCTGAAACGGACTGCTACTTCTGTTGCTAATAAATTAGCAATGAGTTTTTTAGAAACAGAAATTTTCTGTTTCTAATTCGTTTCTAAATTGAATTAGCAACGGATTAGAAACGGAAAATGTTGTTTCTAAATTGTAATTTTCTTGCAGTTTATTGCTCTGGACATCGAACTTTTAGGGATCACCCCTCACTAGAAGGATGATCTGCAAAGAAAGGAGGGTCGGGCACTCGTTCCCCGGGGACGCTAGCTCAAGTTAGAGGCTCCAGAGAAAGGGAAAGCTAGGATGAGGGTGGAGAGAGTTAGAGTGAGTTCCATGTGAGAGCGTATTGGTACTCCTTTTATAGTAGGCTGAGGCGGTTAGGTAATTAGGATCCACTTGGACGCCAACAGTCTCGGATCAAGCAAGGTTCCAGCAAAGTTCCAACTCTGAGATGCCAGGCTGATGACATTTGGATTCTAGTTGTTAGAACTTTTCTGGAAGTTTGATCTCCACTATCAGCTAATTAGAT
Organism: Dioscorea zingiberensis; assembly: GCA_026586065.1. NCBI lineage: Eukaryota > Viridiplantae > Streptophyta > Magnoliopsida > Dioscoreales > Dioscoreaceae > Dioscorea > Dioscorea zingiberensis. Next base: position 52,054,914 of record CM048823.1, read on the forward strand.
GGTTGGATGACAATTAGGTCTTCATCCGTGTACTTTAAAATTATTTAAAGCATAACAATATATATAGAGTATTTATCTTTAATAAATCTATAATTAATATTAGAAATTAATTAAGAGTATGTTTAGTTGAAAGTATTAAGCCTAAGTAAGTTTAATTAAATGAAACATGATCCAGTGCATTGCACTATACCAGTAAAAATACGACAAATGATAAGTAATTTTTAATATATTTTTTTCTTCTCAAAACACTAACTAGGTAAACAAAACAAATTAATTTAATCAAATTAACTAAATCTAACCAAATTAACCTATCAAAACAATTAAATTCAATAAATTTTTTTTAAAAAAATGATAAAATTAATTTATTCAAACTAAATCAATTCCTAAAATTTATGAATAAAAACTGATTATAATTTAAATAATTACAAGAAAGTCCCGTCACTTCCCCACTTACTATTCAATGGAAGTGTTCTTCATGGGCCAATAGGAAGTCATAATGGGCCGTAATAGGCTTCATCTGAGGCCCACTTCAGTGGTTGGTTAGAGCTCGAAGCGAGAGCTTCGTGCTTTCTATGATTTCGATGGCGGCGAGGGCGGCGACGGCGGCGGTAAGGGTGGTGGCGAGAGGAGCGCCGGCAGCTTCAGGGAGGCAAATCCATGTCCAGCAGATGCCTCCGCCACCGCTGCCGCTGCAGCAGCAGTTCCCATGGAGGGAGAAGCTGGAGAGATTCAAGGGGGAGCTCTCGAAGGGAGTATGGGGTTACTGGCACCTTGGAGCCTGGAAGCCGCTTGCTCTCAGCGCCCGTAAGCGCGCTCGCCTCCGGAAAGAGGTCCTTCTCGCCGGAGAGTGAGTGCCATTCCGGATTTTGTTTCTTTTTTTTCCGATTTTTTTTTTTAAGGAGCTAGCTTTTTATCGTTTTGGATTTGGGAACGGGGTTTAGGGATTGGCCTTATGATCCTGCGAGGAAGGAAATGAGGAAGAAGCGGAAAGGGCACAAATGCGATCGCATCTCCGCCGAGAAGTACTGTTCTTCAAACATTGGATTCTAGTCTTCTACTTCAGGGTTTTGCAATTTGATTTTTGATTGATTTATTATTATTATTTATTTAGGCGGGCGAACACTGTGGAGCTGATGAAAAAGATGCCAGATATGCTGCTTGATTATAAGGTTAGTATTTGTTTTTTTTTTCCTTCTTTGTTTTGCAAGTTATAATTTAGGAGAGAATTCATATTGTGGATAAAATTAGGAATGAACAAATTCTACTGAGGTGAATGTTGCACCAATTGATGATAAAATAAGTGATGGACGATTTAGATGGTTTGGACATGTGCATTGTAGACCCCGAGGTATCCCAGTTCGAAAATATGATAGTTTAGTAATAAAAAGTAAGAAGAGAGGTAGAGGTAGGCTTAGGATTATGTGGAGAGAGATAGTGTCTAAGGACGCATGTATATTAAATATTGAACCGGATCTTGACTTTGACAGTGACATGGAGATAGAGAATTCATATAGCCGACCCTATCTAGTATAGGATTAAGGCTTAGTTGTTGTTGTTGTCGTCTTTGTTTTGCAAGTGCACAAGTTTATGCTCTTATATGGAAATTGAACCTTTTCCATTGAAAATGGCATCAAAATTGATCTTTTACATCATCTCTGGGTTAGAATTGACTTGCGACTTAAAAAAAAAAAAAAAAAAAAAAAATGTTAAGGCTGTGTACAAGTGTACAATAGACCCAAGTTGTTCAACCCTTCCCCGGAGCTTGTGCATAGCGGGAGTTTTGTAGCACCGACCTATCTTTTGTGACTTTGTAGCTCAAGGATGACCAAGATATTAGCTCATAGGTTGCTTGGTATTGTTTAGTTTGGCATTCCACTGTTTATACACCATGGAAATTTGAAGGAAAAACCACTATGAGAGATGATCTTCTATTCGTAGTTTTGGTTAATGATTGTGATTCAACATGGTATTGTATGGTTTACCTTCGAATATGATAGGTGCAATATGTAAATGGTGGAGAATATTGATTTATTGCAAAATAATTATTCAATGCTGCTCTTGTTTTTCATTGTTTGGGAAGCACAACATGTGTGCACATCCAAGTTTTACATTGAGCATCATACTGTTCTTTTACAAGCTAACGATTCAAGTAGCCTGTTCTGAGTTGCAATTCTAATTGCCTTAGTGCCATAGATTGCATTTCCTTTCGTTACATGGTTGCCTAATATGAAGATTTATACTGATTATGAGTGTTGATTTGAATTATTTTATCAGTTTTGCTAATGACTTTCATTATTATGCCCTTGGCTAACATAATGTGAAGATAGTTGTAACTCTATTCGTATTCTGTCAAGTATGTTTAATGTTACAGTATGTTCTAAATATTACGAGCTTTTGGAGTTGATATTCTAGTTTAATAATTTGTGACTGCCATTTGATTGACATCCATAGATCCATTTATTAATTATTGACATGAATTAACTTATTGACCCTGAAATTCAGAGTCTCAACTCCTATAAACTATCTAGGCAGCATCTCCAGTGTATCAAACATAGCAGTGGGACTTCCACTGCAATGCAATTGTTACTTTTGTCCTAGAGTTCATTGATTACTAGATGGCAAAAAATTGGATCTGAACTGAAAGGTTTATGCAAATCAGTCTCTCTTGCATTGGACAAGCATCATTGGCTCTTTGTCTTGGATAGCTAGTAAATATAATGTTCCATATACTTGCAAGCCCCTTTACCTTGCAATTTATTTGCTACTAGGCTATGAGTGCATCTTGCCGATGAAAACATGGTTCCTAACTTGATTAATGCTTGATAAACTCATTATGTGTTCTATGCTATTGCTTTAAATATAGCTAATATCTGTTATTATTCCTAAGGAAATATTTCTCTTCTCTTTTCTCTCAGAAACGTAGATGGGAGAAAAAGATGAAAGAGGAGGAAACAAAGAAAGAGTGAACTTGGTGTATGCCAGAGAATGTTCAGTTTTGCACAACTTAGCACTTTCCATCACCAGTTGCTGTCCTGCTCCTTGAACTATTGGCAATGTTTTATAAAACAACCAGCTGACTATTAGCTCATAATTCTTGGTTGTCCTTCACTCTTTCAACAGAAATTGTTAGGAATGAAAAGATCAAAAGAGAAGTTTTTCTACTGCTTTAAAATGGTGATTTGTGTCGTTTACATTTTACTTTCAGGATTGCCTTGTTGGAGTGAAGGAAAATAACTAAATATATTTTTTATACCTGATCTCTCGGCCAAATATATTTCTAATATCATAAGTAATGCTAGGGAAACCGAACAGATTTCACGACGTTCAACTTTCCTTGGGATCATCAATACCACCATCCCGATTTGATTCGTGAAACCTCTTCGGTTCCCCTGGCATTACTCAATATCATATGATATTTCTTTTTCAGAATCTGAAAAATATTGGGCTGTATGTATAGTAGCACTGCAGTTGGGCACATTCTTCCGATAAAATCCATTCATTCATTCACTTTCATAAGATCATCTTGTCTTAAATATTCTAAATTTACTAGTTCTAAACATCATTCCCTCACCTTAGGCCCTCCATCAGGGGGGTCAAGGGCACTATATAGTCAAAATTTCGGCTACAAAGTGATTCTGATGGGCAACAATAAACAGTAAAGGGGAGCATGGTTCAATGCTGCCTATCATGCATGTGCAAATGGTACAGTGCATAAATAATCTAAACCTAGGCACCAAATTGTAGGCGCCGTGAGGTGCTGCTGCTCGCAAAATGGGAGAAGAATACGATCGAAACAACAGTAGATTCATAACTCAGATTGGGACTCAGTATCATCTTCAGTGGCTTCATTGTTAGTAGAACCTTCAGCAGGCTGCACTGGTGGGGAAGATGTGGCTTCCTGGGCTTCGATCTCTTCCCCTAGGATTCTAGCAGTGACTCCTCTAGCCTCGGCGTCAAGATCTACCCACTCGGGAATTATTCTTCTGGCACCCTGTGGGAAATAATGAGGTTTAAGAAGCATTACAGGTTAAGTAAGATGTGATGCATATAATGTCAGAAAAATTTTGTCCTTCAGGAGTACCTGAAGCTTGGGTTCCTTGGTCATTGGGTTGTTGCAGAGATCTATGGTCTTTGCCCTTGATTTTGTGGCATTACCACACCAGGATTCACACCAGAGCCATTCTTGGGGAAGAGAAAATATGGGCACTGTGTGCTGGGCATAGTTAGGAAGATCCTGAAAATAACAGAACAAAAATTCAGATGGGAAGATGGAATATAGACCAAGAGTGACAAGCGAAATAGCATAGTAATAAAAAAAAAAACTGTTACTGGTATCATTTTCAATGTTCCTTTGCATTTTACAATCCAGACAAGGTATAATTTTTATTTTTGAACTTTTACAATATAATCGGTCATCCAATAATCTAAAAACCACAAGCCTGTAATTCATAATTCAGGGTATGAAGCACACACACGTGTCCAAGCTGAATGCATATTAAGCAAGAAAATTTTTTGAGGCACTATGTAACATGAGCTTCTTGGAACATTAATACTGTGTGAAGTGCAAAAACATGAAAATGACAGTAGCAAACAAAGTAGGATCAAAGCAAAATCATGTGAGGTGAGAGAAATAACGAACTAGTTGATAGTTGGAAAGTAAGATGATTCTCTGAATAACCATCTCCCACATTTAAGCGTTATAATATTCAAGAATTGTACCTGGTCAAGATTGGAAAGACTGTTAGGGTCCTTACTAAGAGTCTCATAGTACACCCTCAGTGTGTCTCCTGCAGCTGTTTGCCGGAATTTCACCAAGTCCACAACATACAAAGCACTGTTTCAATACACCACATGACAACTAAAAATCAATTCCTCCTACAATCATAATAGTTAATATACATAAGAGGCAGGGCAGATCAGACAGTCACAAACCTAATATGATATGGCTTTCCTCGTAGGTGGTCCCTCCAAAAACCCTAATTAGTAAAAGAAAATGTCTGAAAAAGAAAGTGGGCAAATCCAAACATGTCTTCAATGAAGATATTAGAAAAAGCACTAACTTGTCTCCAAAAACGGTAGCCATCCATATCCTTATTGTTGTCACAAAAGGGGGTATAAGCAAGAGGCCTTCCTTTTATGTCCATGTCATATAGTTCTCCCATGTCTGTTCTTACAACTTGATCCGCATCAACAAAAATTACCTGCAAAATTATCTCATAGAGAATATCTTGATAATTCAACAACAAAAAGAAAATAAATTTGACGGCTTCTCAGAAAAATACAAAGCAAACTGCTCATACTCTAGAAAAAGAGATGCTACATACCTTTTCCAGAGAAAGAGGGAAAATAACATCAAGAAATAAGATTTTATAAGCCCAGATGATTCTCTGCTTCTCCTTCTGCTTATGCAACCAGGTTGGCCACTTGTAGGTGATGAGCTCATATTCAAACCCATATTCTTGTGCCATGTGAGGTATAACATCCTGCACAAGAACAAAACATATTCAAGCCCATATTACACTGAGATTTTTTCATAGTAGCTCATACTAAGAAGAAAAAAATAAATAGAAAAAACAAGAGATACCTTAAACTGAGGAGAGAGATAGTTCTTTATAAACCAAAATTTTACAGGTCTTTGAGTGTTCTTAAGAACGCTGAGAATCATGATTTTTAGAAATCGTTCATACCTGCAAACCAAAAATAATAATACAGAGTCATTCACACCTTAAACTGAGAATCACAAAATAAAAAGAATTCTCATGTAACCCCTTTCTCATTGTCAAAACGAACAGAGTCTGCAACTTTTGGTTACTACACAAAACTAACAAATACTTCTCAAAAAATGGTACTTTTCAATCTTCTAATGGTGATGAATAAAAATAAAAATACTTTCTAGGGAGGATCTAGAAAATCTTAGAATAGGAAAAAGATACTTGACAAGATACTGCATTTAAGGTAATAGGATGTTGTCTGTTATTCAATTAACATGACCAAGAGGCTGAATTTTGTGTGGTTTTGAATCTGAAAAAAATGTTGAGCACTGCATGCACACATTGTTATTACACAATGACTAAGTGGGATCTAACCAATTCCTCATGCCTATGGAATAAAGCAGCTTGATACTTCCATATGTGCCCAGCTTGAGTAAGATACCAAATTTGACATCTCTTTATCAAATTTATACTCACTAGTGACAATTAACTACTACTGCATTCTCATGTTGAGTGAAAGACAAACACAAAATGTATACTACTTCCACAATACATGGAAGGGAAGATGAAATATTCAAGTATTTGAATTAAATATATTTTACGATTAATTCTTATAAATCAATAATGGAACATGGAGGTCAAATTCTACACGGAACAAAAAGAACATCTTTTACAATGCAGTTATTCAGCCACCTAAAATGATCATCTTTATAACAGTTCTCCTGACAATTATAAGTAATGCACCAACCAACACAAATTCATGTTTCACATGTCTGCATAATGCATTATACAAGGTTCTCAGTGAAGAAATAGCAAGGGGTATCCTCAATAATTCAGTGCAATTAAGAACACATATAGGAAGACAGGAAGAATGGATGGTCGACTTACAGATGCCCAGAAGCAATTGAAAATATATTTATTGTTTTCCCATGTCTTCCACCATTTTTCTGTAAGGTGCAATGACATTACATTATGTAAATAGATAACCTTGTTAATTTAATGGAATGATATGCATTATCACATCAAAAACAAAATTAATCAAGTGGGTAAGGGAATTAAAGTATTTATAAGTGTTTAACATTTCAAAGATAAAATCATAAGAGTAGCAGTCTCATCCAAAATCAGCATGTACATACCATCTATTCCTATCTAAAAGAGGAATCCCAGATTAACAAGAGTTGCAACATCTTAAGGATTTAATGTCACAAATCTAATGGCTACTTAGTCACAATATACACAAGATGTTCAAATTTTCGCACCCCGTGCGCTTAATTTTATTGTAAGTAATAATAGAAACACCAACTTGAGTTGTACTGTTACAAAAATATCACCATCTAAGTACATAATAGCTTCTGGTCATTAGAAGTTGTCTATTGAATTAGTGTATTTTTTTGCATTGCCTGAACAAAGAATTGCATTAAATCAATTACCTTTTGTATAAACCAAACTTAAATAACTATTACCATGCACAATGGAGAGTGGTGTCGTTATCATAATTAGATTGCAAGAAATTGATTGTATCTGGTTCAGCAGAAAATCAAGGGAACTCCTATAGCCTTCTAACTTAGTGTTCATCTACTATTGTGTAAATCAACTATTGTAACAAGCTTAGGAGGGTATAAATGTGAGTTTCCAATGTTCATGCTGTGGGTGGGGATATTTTTCTCTTAAATAAGTTTAGCAGGGCAATAAATTTACCACATTAGTATCATTTGGCTTCCTTGAGTGCCCGTTACCACCAATAAACCCAGATGCCCATCTCAGCAGGTTAGAATTCCAGCTATTATGATTTCCCTGTACAGAAAATATGACCACAAGAGAGCATTAGCCTCTTGATATAACATATACACTCCAAATCTCTGTAATATACCTTTTTCCTTTCCACCGGATTGGCACCATCATCAGAAGTATCAAGCAATTCCTCATGTTCCTTTCCTGGCTTCTTCTTTACTTCTATACGCACAAGTTTACCCCTCAAATCATTTATCACAATGCGCTTTGATGAAGGATAAGATGGACTGTCATCTCTACTTTCCTGCAATACATAAAGATCTGAACTTCTGCCAGGAGCAAGCTGTAGGTACCATACACCAGGAGAAAGTTTCATCTGCCAGTAACCTAAATTAGCCATAACAAGGGTATCCACCAAATGGGGCATTCTTTTGGTTCCAAGAATTAACTGAAGTCCACGGGGAGGATCATGATCTTTCTCGGAACAATGGCCTGTGAAAGAAAATCCAATTTAATAACTCACAGCATATGAACATGTGCACATAAATAGCACACACGTAACCTGTCAAAAGAAGTGCTTCGAGTTCAAACACGGCTTGCAATGTCCTCATTTCACCTATGTTCTCAAGAAGAATATTGTCCACATCATGGCTGAGAGCAAGTAAATAGACATATTACACCTCATTAAACGGCTATGCACGTTAAAATATAAAAAACCATAAATTTACACATGCAAAATAATGTATGTAAAATTGAAGAAAAAAAAATTTAGAGAAAACAACATACATAGCAATGACAGGTTCAACAAGCCATGGCTCAGGGACATCAAGATTCATAGTAAGGGTTTTAGATAGTGGCATATTTGCAAAAAATGCATTGGGGCCATTTACTGCAGAGTCAACGGCGCTAAAGTCATCCTACAAATTGCAGTGACATGTTAGATTGAAAATAAAAATATTAATTTTGACAATCAGCATAAATGGACCAGCACATACCATCGAGGGAACAACAAATCTGTAGTAATTTTTTAGAGGAAGATCAACAAGAGAGCTCTGCAGAAGTAATTAAGAAAGAAAACAAATTATGTAATTCCACTCGTTAGTGAAAAGAATGACATAAGATGAAATTATGTACAAAATTTATCTGAAAATATCCATGCTGAGTATCTGAAAAGAGGATTGTGCTAAATATGAAGTCACATTAAAGTACATAAAAGCATGCCTCTTAAGCCAACTCTGAATATGATAGGGCCATAACACAATTCATGAAGTAGAACAGTCAAGCCTTATATTGAAGAAATATGCATGAATGTCCAGGCCTCATAGGAATATCCAAGTTGACCGATTTCTTTAACGGCCTTAAGTTCAAAAAAGAAAAAGAAATTTCATTTAGAGAGCATCATATTTTGACCAAGATGTCTCCTCTCCAAAATAAATCGGAAACGAATGAAACCATCTTAGGAAATTATAATCACTATCTTACTGAATTTCCAAAATTTCTATGGTATTTGGCAATAGAGAACCTACAATAAATTCAAATTTGATAAGTGTGAATAAAAATTTAAGGATTAAACAATCAAGCACGCAAATAACCCAACTTCACAGATTGCTATTCTTTCATGAATCAAAATTATAACATTGTTCAGAATGTCAAAATAAGAACTCACTATTGGATTGAGGACAATTCTCATGCTTGGCTGAATGCATTTCCACAGCATACGGAGAAGTGGAGAAAGCTTTTGACCAGAGGGGCTCAATGGATCAATAACAGCGTCAATATGTATGCTAGAATTCTTACTATTAAGAACAATGGCACTGAAAAAAAAAATGAATTGACATATTAGCTACCCAAAGGGAAAAATGACACCATACATTTTTTAAAAAGTAAGCCTGAAGTCACAGAATGAAAATAAATAAATAAAAAAACAAGTCTATAACTTCAGTAAGGTGATAAATGACATGGGAGTTGGAACACATGATCTAGTGGTTAAATAAAATTAAGAATCAATAAACAGCAGTATGGGTTTTGAGATTCTCAAATCAAATAGCAAGGTTATCCAATGCATGCCTATTAAAATCTGGCAAGCAGATTATTCAACCAAAATGGGTGGCTACTAAAGAAAATGAAAGCTTCTTAACGAACACAATGATATGGGAACAAATATGAAGCATAACTTAATATGGGAGTAATTACAAAAGTAAATGAAGAAATTTCATACCTGGGTATTAGACTAACTTCTTTTCAATAAGGGTTGCTCACCGAATTAGATATTTATTTATGAGACTTTCATCGTGGTTGCTGTCATAAAATGTTTCATGTTGTAACCTCAAAAGTCCCTTCGTAACTGATTCATTTCTTTTATCTGAATCTAAGGATCCTTTATTTAAACTTTATTATTCCACCATGTACAGCAGTTCTTCTAAGATATTTTGTTAAATAACACCGTTACAGGCTAATTTTCTGATAGTCCAATGCAATTATGTATAATCCTCTATACTTCTACCAGATGCTTATTAGGGAAAACCAGACAAAAAAAGAGAACAATTAGTAAAACACATCAGGATCAACAAAACTAACAACAGAATAGACAACAGGTGCAAGTGTACAGAATTATGCTTCTGTGTGCTAATGAATAGTCAAATAACCTGTATTTTGCATTTAAAATTTCAAAATGAGCTCTTTCAGAACTGCGTTCGCGTATTGACATTGTAGACGAGACAAGCATGACAACATCACTATAAAACTTGCTGCAAACAATGAGTAAACAATGTCAAAATCTTCTTAGACAGTTTTGCACAAAGTAGATAATAAATGCGTAAAACAATATTGAATACATACAAAAGCTACAAAGAAAAAATAACAAAAACAAAAGATTCACTTACAGTGACCAAGTAAACTGAGACAAAGACGCTTAACATTATTTTCCATGAAAAAATTTCCAATATGAAGCCAATTTGTTTTAAGAAGGCACACAACACAACTAGGGTTCTTTTTATTTGATCTCCAAATTTACAAGAAATCTTAGTGAGGGAAGCTTATGCAGCCTTGCTGGCAGCTGTGATAGGCAGCTGTGAGACAAAATCACTTGATTCCGCGTGTAAATTACATCAATCCCACCTCTTGCAAAGGTGATGTATGATGAGGATACCATTTCGGCTGTCAGTAAAGTAAAATCTAGTTACTGTTCTTGCAGGTTGCTTTCTCTTGTTTTTTATGTAACCAAGCTATGATACTACTAATTCTCCAGTAGCTAAAAATGAAAACTATGCAAACACTCTAAGGTTTCCTTTAGATGCATTTGTTATTGACATATTAGTCCCTCTTTATTTCTCGTCACATTAACTACTTTCAGGTAACTCCAATGTACTTTTTCTGTAGCATGTACTACAGTTAGAAACCAACTTCATTAAAAACAGCTTCAAATGATTCTAAATTAATTCCTTGTCCAATGCAATCACTGGAAAGAACCCCAATATAACAAATCAAGCCCAAGCAATTAATTAACAATTTTCAAAATATCAATAAAGCATCACGAGTATAATTTTACTTCATTCATCAAAGAGAAAAAGGGCGGGAATATATATTAGATCACTAATTCAACATCGTCATTTGAATTTCACGTTCATTTTTAAATTTCTTCGTTTCAAAATAACAAATTATCCTGGAATCAAAATAGTAGACTACAGAGCAAGCATAAATTAAAAGATCCATGCTCTTACCTAGTTAAGTCATCGGGGTCAATATCAACCCACTCAACTTCTTTAATAATTTCTAAAATGTATCTTATTCTCCGTTCATACTCCACTGACTCCAAGAGGGTTAAATCATCACTTAAAATTGGCTTTCTTTCCATTGGAACAATTACCTAAAAAAAATACAAAAGACATGTCAATCTACATTTGAACATTTGTTTATATATATATATATATATATATATATATACCCAAATAACATGCAAAGTAGCCTTAATTATGAAGTTATGATAAAAATGTGTTTTCACATTCTACATGAGGACACTGATAGGACTGCTCTGAAAAACTTCGTGTGGCCCATCATGTTAATGATTACATGTAAACCAAAAGCTTACCCTTCCATTTGTAATCACAGAATTGATGCCAAATTCAAGACCAAGTTGCCCATAAAGAAAAGTTGACACCTGAACACCATTTAAGAAAAAGACAGAGATTCAGCATGTTAATATTAATTTAAATTTCTTCAAATTCAGAAAATATCTAGAATAGTTTAGGATTTCAATGTGCATGCAGGTGATTGTCTGTGAGTGCTCGCATGGAGGGAAAACGTTTACATAAACAAAGAATAAAGCTCTGCAACATCATTGTTTGTCACAGTTCCAACATACATTGGATAAGTTTGGTGCTACAGAGCAGGATCGATGATTTGTCCAAGTAAATTCACAAGTCATGCACAAAGAAATATTGTAGAAAGGGATTCATTAGTTTTGCAAGTTTTCTACTCATCCTTTTCTTTGTTGTTTACAAAAAATTGTACGAGAAAATCATGAAAAATTGCTAATTTGCCTCAAAATTAAAAAAATTTAAAATATAAAAGATGTTATCAAGAATAATAGAACTAGCTTCATACCTTCTCCATTTGTAGTCTTACTGCATCCACAGATATACCTGAAAGAAGTGTTTTGTATTCCTCTGATGGCAAAGCATTTGCTTCAGCTAGCTCACATACTTTTTCTGTAAATAATTGGAAGCTTCTCGAGTCCCAGAATTGATTTAATGCATATTGAACTTCGTATAAGGAGCACACTTGATCCAAGAATTCCAAGACTTTATCTTTATGACTAACATTAATAAAGCAAATTATCAGTAACTAGAACAGACATTGGCTTTTAAATCCAATGAACATAGATCTGCACAATAAAAGACAGCCTATTTGATAACCTAGGAAGTAGGAAACCTCCGAATCCTAACCAGGTTACACAGCTTTTAAATTATATTCAAACCTGAATAAGGATGTGGTTTTCTCAAATATCTTTGCCAAAAGAAATACAGGTGATGTAGCTCCATCACTATTAAGGTGAAATATTATACCAACACGAGACCTTTCAGATGATCCCATCTGCAGCAATGAATTGCAAGTTGATATAAGTTGAAGAATTGCAAAAATGTGCCACTATCATTAGAGTTAGTTTCAAGGTCTAAAGTTTAACCAAGTAATGAAGTCCTTCACGCAGAAATTGAATCCCTTCCCTTGATGCACCGTTAATGACAAGAAGATGTGTTACTGGTTTCAGATCATCAGCAGCTGACAAAATGGATCATATCAAACTATTTAGCTCAATAATGTTTAATAAGTTTGTAAAGCACAAGTGCAGCTGCAATCATTTCATTAGCCAAGCTTACTTCCTGGTGAATGTAAATAACATATATCACGTAGTATTGATTCCTTCTGAAGATAACTTGGAAAAAGTGAGACAAATCTTTTCATGTCTTTTCCTTCACCAATAATCTACAGATTCAGAAAACAATCATGTCAACTCAATCAATGAATCAATGAGACACACATACATATATATGCCTTGCACACAAACTTGGCTCAACACATTACCAGTGGGTTATAGCGCTGATAGCCACTTTCAGATAGAAATTTTTCCAAGATGTCTGTATGTGAGCTGATATGTCCAAAATAAACTTGCTCCTGGATCCTGGGAAGTTCCTCATTCATGGCATTTATAGTAGCCTCCTACACAAGTGAATAATGTATAAGTTCAACAATGTCAACACATATATCTGATAAGAATTTTTCATGTCTACAGACAATTATAATTTTTCAGGAATCAAATATTATGTTTTTGAGGAAACAAAAGACCAAGTGATTCTCAGGTACAGATTCTCAGGTACAGATTATAGGGCTAAAAAATGGCAAGTGCACAAATGAGATGATTAGAGAAGAATGTTTGAAGTGGATGCAGGGCAAAACTATCTTGAATATGTGTGCAAGCAAACAAATCAGTGGTAGCTTGGTGCACCTTAGCTCAACTATTCAGTAATATACAAAGAGAGCTCAATGTGTCAATAATTCTACACAAGCTCAGAAAAAAATCAAATCTGAAGAGAAAAACCAAAATTTAACAAAAAAATCTCATCAACCAAAACTTATAACAAATCGATGAATTTATTAACAGAAGGATCTCCTAATCATAGAAATTAGTAATAATCAGGCTAACAAAATTTCAGTTATTACATAATTTGAGATTCCTATCAAAAAGAGAACAGCGCCTTAGTTATACAAAATACAAAATAACCAAGATAATTATTTTTAAGCTCAATCAACATACAAAGTTTGTTATAAAACAGTCAAATTTCTTAACTCCCACACACTTAGCCTTTTCATGAAACTGCCAGATTGAAGCTTAAAAACATAAAAATGACCTGCAATCAAACTATGCATGCACATTTCTCCAAAAAAAAAGCATGAAGAGGAACTCAGATTGCAGCTTGATACCTCATTCGGCTCATAAACAAGACCATTCATCAATAAGCAACAATGTAGCTCAGATAATCCTAATTTAGAAACAAAACGGGAACTTTCTTCAGCTTCCACTTTGAATTTTGATTCTTTTTCTATTTTTAGTAATATCTCTTGAGGAGGAGATTTAGCCTTAGATCTGCAAGAGGAGAACTTGTATTAAAGTTTGAGTAAATCACAAACAACACATTCCAATCACAGTGACCTATTAATAGTCTAAAGTTCTGCGTGATGTGTTAATGCTTACAGAAGAACTTCAACAAACGCCCCTTCAACATGATGCACCTCAAGGACCTCATCATCAGTATCTTCTGCAGTATTCCGTAATTTGTTTACCTATTGCAAATGAGAATTATGGCAGTGTCTCAGCCTTGATAGACATTTCTCAGCACTAACATGCCAAATGTAATATACAAAGAAATCAACGTACATAAAAGAAACAGCATACATCTGAAGAAAAGGTTCCCATTTCATAAGGCTCAGTTCATACAGAAAGGAAATTCAGTTTAAAAACATATTATGAGCAACAACATCAATAATAGAGGAAATGAATTCCAAGTCCGCCAGCAAACCAAGAAAAAAGCAAAGGAATTATATTATTTCTATTTGACCCAGAAAGCAAAAGAACATAACTAATTCCATCATATGAAAGGCAAAATAAATAAATAAATAAATAATTGCCTCAACCAGTAACATACATTTCTCAGAAATTGGAAAGCCAACTGATTACTGTAGTTCTCCTTCATGTACAGGAAAAGTCGTATTATCTGTCACAAGTTGGAGAAGATTTGAACCATCAACAAAATTAGAGTGCCAAAGAAGAAATAAACATATATCAGAAGATAACAATCAAAATTAAACTAAGACAACTTAAAAAAGAAGGATCAATCAATTGGTAACTAAGTTTTAATGAGCTGATCAGCAGGTTTTTTAATAGTTTCCACATGGTAACTCTGTTTTTTTGCTATATGAACAAATCGATCAGCCAAAGTCTACAGTAAATAAAAAGACTGCTATTGATTCATATTTGAGTAAATTAAAAATGATGCCTTTCCAGAAAACTTCGACAGTTGGAGAAGCTTCAGATAAAGTTGACTGTGGCATTCAAATTCTGAAACATGAATTGTAGAAGGAGCAGGCAAACATTGCCAGGATGAATAGCAATGAACTAAATTGCAGATTGCACGCAATATATATTATTGAACCTTAAAGATGAATGCACATTGACAGAAAAGGTTCCTCTGTATTTCAAGTAAATCAAGTAGAACACACTATTGATTCCAAGATTCCAAGAAGGAAAGCAACCTAGCAGAAAAAGAGAGCACACAATTCCTATTACCTACTTGAGAAGCTTCTTTTCATCATGAGCAAAAGGTAGCATTTTTCCCTCAGAAAGTAGAAACTTCTAAAAAGATTAAAGTTGCCAAAACAACATATCTATATTTTGTTACATAAAGGCTTTTTGAATGCCAAAGAGTATGTTAACAGAAACTTTCTGCTGTGCAGATGAACCAATTGGAGAAGTTGTAGAGAAAAATCAACAGTTTGAAATTCACAATTTTCCAACATATGGTGTTTCAATTTCTAAAACTAACAGTATAAGGATAGGGTGACATTTAGGTGCTAAATCTGACTAAATTGCCACTGCAAGTTTACTGAGATCATGGAAACTTAAGTCCATCCCTAAAAAAGATAAAATCAATCACAAACAGTCTGGAGCCATTTTTATGATTAAGATGCTAACTACTGCTTTGTTCTATGAAATTACCAAACTTGAGACATCCTCCCCAGAATTGTGGTCGTCCTGTGTGACAGAAGTTGCAGGAAGTTTGCCACTTTCTTCAATAAACTTGATCAGTTTTGAGGAATACAGTAATACTCCAAATCTCATTGGCATACTACTTTCATACATTGATAGGATCATGTCAATTGTCTGCAGATGTCAAGAAAAACAACATTCAAATGATCAATTCCACAGCCGTTAAGAGCTTATATTAAAGCATCTAAATACAGAAAACGACAAATAATTTTGCAACTCCACATTTCAATATGAAAAATAAGCATGCCTTGGCACCACATGATGTTGCAGGATCAATAACATAAACTGCATGGAATAGATTCTTGCGGATGTACCGAAGCTGACCAGGGAAGACTGGCATTAAAAGCTACAAAACCATTAAGGATTGTGTCAATTCAAAATAGGATGGAAAGAATGCATAAAGAGAAAAATTATGTGTGCACATTATGAAAATATGTGCCACAAAGCCACTGTGTAAATACAACCTCATTGAGATTGTTCCTCCACCGCCTGTACATCGCATCCTCCTCCAAGTTATTAAGGTAATGAACATGAGTTGAACGAAAGTCAACACGGAATGCATTGGACTCAGAAGGAGGTGCCGCAGACAACAGCTTTAGAATAGCATTTTGAGGAATCTGAAATATTTTAGCAAAAGTAAACCACATGAAATTATTAACATATTACAGAGGAATAGATCCATAGCAGTTTGACTAATGATGGCCACAGCAGAAGAAGAAAGTTATTGATATCCTACAGTTCAAGGAATTATACTTCAAACAAAGTGAATGAGATATATACTCAGCACAATCCAAGGGGATTTCAATGTATTATGTTACTTTCCAGACAAGACATAACTCATGTCATGATAAGAAAAGAAAAAAAAAAATTGAAGGAAGATGAACATACAAAATTAAGGGAATGTGAATATTTATTGCCTTCAAAGGCGGCAAAAACTAAAATATGAAAACATGGTTTCGAACAAAATCAGGCTTACAATATGAAAAGTAAAAAACAATTGCAGGATTCCAAGCCATACAATTGGAAGGTGTTGGATGATTAAATAACAGATTAACTCATTTAATTCTTAACATCTCACAAATGTTCTTTTTTTATCTCTTTATTTAATTATCAAAGAATAAGACATAAATATACAGAATGGACATGCAAAAAGAGGCAAAGAAAAATCATATTAAGCTAAAATTACGCAACATTCAGAGACCAAAAATTAAACAAAAACTCCAAAAGATGACAGCAGAGCACAGAGAGGAAAAAAAAAAGGTAGACAGAAATCACCTTAAATACTGAAAACTGATCAGCCACTGATAGCTCTTCATGAACAAGATCAAGCAATCTACATGACAGCAATAGGTATCCATGTATTACCACATCAAACTCAACAAATGTATTCTTAGAATGAATCCATATACATCAAACTCAATAGGAATTGAAGTGACAAAGAAATCAAGACAAAATTCAAACACCGTAAGAACTTGTAGTTATCCTACTAAAATGGCAGAATAAATTCTCAGAATTTAACTACACAAATGAAGTCAGTGAAGAACACATTACTGGTAAAGATCAATATCTTCAATATTGATCAAAGCACCGTTCAGAGCCATCAAAGACTTGCCAGGAGGAACCATCCGCTGGTTTGCAATTATTTCATCCTTAATCGAATCATTGATCTGCATAAAAATCACATGAAATATCCACTGAGATGAAAAACATATAATTTTTGAAAAGATAATCTAAAATTGGACTGACATATGTCATCCACCTTCATGCGGGATAATGATGAAACTATGCTGGGAAAATTTTGATTGATTTCCTGCATAGACTGTAAGGGATCTAATGCATGCACAATCCTTTGGGCTGTTTGATGACCCAAATCTACAGAAAGTCCAAACACACCAGTTAGTGAAGGCTCAAAAAAATCTAAAAGTTTGATTGATGTGCACAGAGAATCTCCTATATAAAACAAAACTAAGTACCCTTCAGTTCCCAGACTTCCAGTGTATCTGATATTGATGACGATAATAAGTAGTCTCTGAAGGCCATTATCTCAGCAGTTAAATCAGGCTTGCGCTCCTACAGATTTAAATATAAAAAATATAATCTATAGATTTATTGATGTTATATGTGGCATCTTTTAGACTTTTACAGTAACCTATCTATATTGTTAAACTGGTAAGATTCAATGCACAGACCAAGATCTTGGAAAATATAAATCCTCTAACTTCTTGACTAAGATCCTCAGTCCTGGGATCTTCTAGAGTGACACCTGCAAAATAAGGACAATCATCTTAGTATGTTCCTGACATGTAATAGAAGAAAACAATGTAATTTACAGGTACGACTTATAGTTATAGACACAATATAACATACAAGACTGCACATGAGGCTACATCAATCAGAGAACATGTTGTCAATCATCTAAAACACAATAGCATGAATGCATAAATACTATCAAGCAACTTCATGCAGGGTGGAACTGTGCTAAAAAATGGCTTTCTGAAAATGAAATCTAGCTGGATCAGTTTAACTTTACCTCTACACTGATGGACAGTGATATATCTCATGTGAATAAAGATAGCTCCAGAAGATTTAGAAAGAATTCAAAAGCTATGTGAGATAGAATTTCCCAGCCTGCTTCAGAATGTTAAAACTCATAAAACTATTAGGTGCTTTGTGATGGCGAATCTGAACATATTCTCTGTCATATCTAAGCAAAAAATAAAGGAACTAAGTGGTTGAATTTTGACTAAGGCAATTTAACATAATGGCACAAGTACCTTAATTCATTCTTCAAGAGGCAAACAAGAAATTATTCACACTCAAAAAATTATGACAAACCGTAATGGTTCTCTCCACAATATATATAAATTATGACTCAAAATTATAAAGTGTCCTAGGATTCCAAACAAAACTTCTTCCATTCAAAATGCCAAACCATATCGCTGCCCCTCATTCAATCATAATGAATTGAAAAAAATGCCTATACCATTCAGCACAAGAGTATATAAAAGTAAACCAATAATGAGCCAATACACTTTGGTTCTTATGCATATTCCGCATAGCCCATCTATAGAAAATACCTACCGAAACTAGTTATGACAATAAAACAAAGCACTGGTAAAATGTTAAACAGATCATAACTCGAAGTATATCCCAAATTTTTCAAACATGACTAAAATAATCACCTTTCTTTATTGCACTGTCATCCATTGCTTTGTACTCCATATTCTTCAAAGCAAGTTCTACTCCATAGCCACCCAAATGTACCGCATCTGATGTACCAATACCACCACAATAGCTTGTTATGGCTTGACAACCAGAAGGTAGTACAGGTCTAACCACATACTTAGCTTGACCCTGTAAGCAAGAGAAGACACATGAAACAAAAAAAAAAAAAAAAAAAGCTGGAACGGGGAGAATATAGAAATTCAAAAATATGCTGAACATGGCAAGTATATTTCTGTGATTAAATTCACAGAAGATTGTTCAAAATCAAAATTCAATAAATAGTTGGACGTGGAAAAAATAAATGTGGGAAGTACACAAATTTAGGTGTTGATGGTAAAAATACCACTGCAGTAACAAGATTTAGAACTAGCCAACATGGAAGGAAATTTATAAAAGGCGAATACTAAATTTCTCAACTAGCCCAGCAGTTCATACATTGCCTGAAAACAGTAATTCTATTGAAGCTTTGATGTTTCCAAAGATTCACAAAAAAGAAAACTGTTCCATGGCTATGCAATTATGAATTGGAACAGACATTTCAAGGACTGATGTTCGATCTTGCTTTCATGAAAAAGAAGTATAAAAACCACAAGAGTTGCCCTGTAGTCCCAACTAAAGAATCACGTCATCTTTTCTAGAGCGTAAAGCCTATGTAATCCCAAAACTTACAACATCAATGATTGACCACCAATCCGTTTTACCTATGTTAGGCATGCAGGGCATGTAACCGGCCGTTAGAAGGGTATTGTTTTTGGCGTGATCGAGCTGGAGTGGCGTGATTGAGCTAGTGTGAAGATTCCAGAATTAGTTATCGGGTCATTTTTCCTTTTTGTTTTTTCATGCGTCTGAGCAGGTGAGGCAGAATATAGGTAGCAGCCAGGTACCATTTGGGGGTGGGGACTTTTACTGGTTTTGGGGTATTGAGAGCTGTATAGCTTCTCCGGGGAGAGTACTAACCTCTTGAAAGTCAATAGGGAACCAAGTTGTGTTCATCTATTTCCTTATTACATAATCCAAGTGTTGTTTTAGAGATTTCTCTCTCAGATTGGGTCTCGTCCTTGGCTATATCTTGATGGTGTCTATCATTTGTGATATCAGAGCAATTCCTGTGTGGGGAAATGGTTGCTAAGAAGTTGGATACTAGAGTGGATGCAATGGTGGAGCGCGTGGAGGGCTTGCAACGTGAGTTGCTGCAGGAGACAGAGTTCATGCGTGGTGAATGCTAGTATTGATGGAAAAGATGTTGATGTTGGACAAGGTTGATCTGATTCTCCAACAGCTTGAGAATCCGATCTGATCGCATCCGATTAAGAGCGATAAGGGAAAGGGGATTGAAGGAGACTTGTCAAGCGTTTCTTCAACGACGAGGGTAGGGGATGACGTCCGGCAGCCATGGGAGACAGGGAGTGAACTGTAGCGGGATCGGGCAACAGCGGAACTGGTGAAGGAATGCAAGGCCACCCTCTGTTGTGAGCCTTAGCTCCGTCAACTAGAGATGTCGGTCTTCGATGGCGAGAATCCTAAGGGCCAGGTATTTTGGGTTGAATATTTTTTACCGTGAACCAATTATCGGAGGCGGAGAAATTAGAGGCGGCGGTCATCAACCTAGATGAAGATGCTTTCGCATGGTTCGAATCGAATGGGAGGATGGATGCCATCCGATGCGTACATGGCCTGAGTTGCGCGCGAATCTGCTGGAGCGTTTCCGATCTACCCAGGAGAGGTCGATTTATGAGCAATTCCTCACGCTGAGATAGGACGGCTTTGTTCTGGATTATCACTTGAAGTTTGAACTGTTGGCCACGCCGTTGACGAATGTCTCGGAACTCGTGTTTGAGGACCACTTCATCAATGGCTTGAAACCAGAGATTTGAGCAGAGATCCAGATGTTAAAACCCACTGGGTTGGGCCGCATCATGGAGATGGCCCAAGGAGTAAAGGAGCGAACTCCTTGTTCAACCTGCCCACAATGGGTACTAGGCGTCCAGGCCCAAGTGGAACTAATAGGGCCTGCACATGGGATACAGCCCTAAGGGGTATGTTTAGCTCCCTTCAAACCAAAGACAAGGGGCGGCGTCCGGGTCTACCATTGCTTCTCCGACAAACCCATGCTTAGCGGCGCGACCGGGTTTGTCGTTTCAAAAGATGACGGAGACAGAATTATAGCAAAAACAGGTGAAAGGGCTATGTTTTAGGTGTGACGAAAAGTATTCGATGGGACACCGTTGCCATAGTAAGGAACTGCATGTCTTAGTGGTCTACAACGAAGACAGGGGCAATGTTAGAGAGGACACTCACGAGGAAGATGAAACCCAGCTGCCGTAGCTACCAAAGACGGTGAAACTTTCCCTCAACTCAGTGACCGGGTTAACTGCGCCACGTACAATGAAGGTCATGGATCAAATCAAACAACATGAGGTAGTGGTGTTGATTGGCAGCGACACACTTCATAATTTCATCTCCACTGAGGTGATGGGGTGTTTGGACTTACCTCAGGACCGAACAACAAGCTATGGGGTGTTGATGGGAACCTGGTTAACCGTTAAGGGAGGAGGTATATCTAAAGGAGTCATTTTAACTCTTCCAAACATTAAGATTATGGAAGATTTTTTGCCCTTGGAATTAGGCAGTGCCGATGTCATTTTAGGGATGAAATGGTTAGAAACTTTAGGAGGAATATAGGTGAATTGGAAATCTTTGACCATAAGGTTCAAGGTGGATGGCATTTCGGTGACCTTGCAAGATGATCCCGGTTTATATAAGGTCGCGGTTTACTTGAAAACCTTGTTGCGAACCTTACACGATCAAGGGGAGGAGGTGCTTGTCGAGTGTGGTTGTTTGGGAATATCTGAAAAGACTGAGGTCGAGTTGGTCGTGCCTCTTGAACTAAAGCCAATGTTACAAAGGTTTCAGGTGGTGTTCGAGTGAGACAGGAGGATACCACCATAACTCCCGAGACCACTCAATCCTCCTACAGCTGGGAATGTCTCCAGTGAATGTTCGCCCCTATCGATACCAGCACATCCAAAAGTCCGAGATAGAAAGGTTGATGGGTGAGACGTTGGTAGTCGAGATTATACAACCAAGCTCAAGTTCCTTTTCGAGGCCTACCCTCTTAGTGAAGGACGGTGGTTGGAGATTTTATGTGGATTATAGGGCCCTTAACAAGGTGACGGTGGCAGATAAACTTTCGATTCCGGTGATTGATGAATTGCTGGATGAATTGAACGACGCCGCAATTATTTTGAAGTTAAATTTAAAGTCTGGGTACCATCAAAATAAGGGTGCGCACGGAAGATGTGCCAAAAACGATACTTCATACTCACGAGGGTCATTAAAAAATTTAAGTCATGCCGTTTGGCCTCACAAACGCACCGACAACTTTCCAATCACTTATGAATGAAGTGTTTAGGCCGTACCTACATCGCTTTGTACTGGTGTTTTTTGATGATATACTCGTGTATAATACGAATATAGAGAAGTATGTTGGTTATCTTAGCACTATCTTGGAGGTTCTTGAAACCAACCACCTATTGCTAACAAAAAGAAGTGTCCGTTTGGAAGAACTAGCTTGGAATACCTGGGGAATATAATTTCACGAGCAAGAGTAGCTACAGATCCAACGAAAATAGAGGTAATGACTGCATGGCCTACACCTAAGACAATGAAGGAGCTACAGGGATTCTTAAGACTTATAGGTTACTATCGCAGATTAGCTTAAGATTATAGGAGAATAGCGTGGCCACTGACCTAGTTACTTCGAAAGAACAACTTCGTTTGGGGTTGTGAGGCCAAGGAAGCTTTTCAGAAATTAAAGGTTACCATGATCAATATTCCGGTTCTGGCCTTGTTCGACTTTCTTAGGAGTTCGTGATTGAAACAAATGCTTCAGGGGTGGGCTTGGTGACAGTGCTAACTCAAACTCAGAGGCCAATTGCATACTACATTCAGACTCATATCCCCGCAGGCAAAACAGAAGTCAATTTATGAGAGAGAATTGATGGCCATAGTGTTTGCTATACAAAAATGGCGGCATTATCTTTTGGTTAGACATTTTGTGGTGCGACAGACCATAATAGTCTCAAATTCTTGTTGGTTGTTAGAGCAACACATGGTGAGCGCTAATCATCAATGCTGGCTGACCAAGTTAATGGATACGATTTTGACATTCAATATCTCCTCGGGCTCGAGAATAAACCAACGGATGCTCTGTCTCGTTTTTCTCCTACTGTGGCTTTAATGGTGCTTTCAATTCCACAGTCATTGCTATTAGAAGAGTTGTATGCTTTGGTGGCAGAGGTCGAACACTTGGGCGAGATTGTTCGTGCCTTGAGTGAGGACCACAACTCAAGGACAGGATACTCTTTGATTCATGGCATATTATATTTCAGGATCGAGTCGTCCTACCCCGTTATTCACCGTAGGTTCGAATGGTTTTGCACGAACTCCACGATAGTTGTATTGGAGGACATGCAGGTTTTCTCAAGACTTAGAAACAAATTGTTGCAAGTGTGTATTGGGTTAGGATGAAGAAAGAGATTCAGGAGTATGTGGTAAGTGTGCCATGTATCAGCAAAACAAGTACTCATCCTTGTTGGGGTCCTACAACCGTTGTTGGTCCCGAAGCTTATTTGGGAAAACTTATCAATGGATTTTATCAAGGAGCTACCACGTTCTAATGGGTATGACTCGATTCTAGTGGTGGTTGATTGCCTAAGCAAGTCTGCGCATTTCATCAGGCTGAAACACTCTTATTCAGCGCAGACCATTGCTCATGTGTTCATCCGGGAGGTTGTTCGCTTACATGGGTACTAAAATCGATTGTGACAGATCCAGACAAGGTGTTCATCAGAAATTTCTGGTCTGAGCTCTACCATATGCAGAGTACCAAACTGAACCGCAACCCCTGCATACTACTCGCAGTTGGATGGCCAATCCGGGGTGGTGAATAAGTGTTTAAAGACTTACCTAAGCTGGTTCGCCAATACAAAGCCTCGAACTTGGGCTGACTGGTTGTCGTGGGCAGAATTTTGATACAACACTTCTTACCATAAGCCCACAAAGATGACTCCTTTTTGACTTGTCTATGGTCGTGAGCCACATCCATTGATTCGTTTCGACCATGACAGCACCACTAATTTAGCGGTGAAACAACAGTTTTATGTGCAGTTTTATGTCCGAGACCAAATATTGGAAGAATTGCACATGAACCTGAGTCGAGCTCAACAACAAATGAAGAGCGTTGCAGATGGACATCGGAAGGAAGTAAACTTCATTATTGGTGATTTGGTATATCTTAAAATACGGTCATATCGACTCAAGTCCTTAGCCAAACGGTCGAATGAAAAACTGGCTCCCCGTTTTTTTGGTCCTTTCAAGGTGCTACAATGCATTAGCCCGGTGACCTACCGTTTAGACCTACCTTTTGCGGCTGTGATCCACCCGATTTTTCATGTTTTCCAGTTGCGAAAAGCCATTGACAAGTCCCATTCCTCTCCTGAGATACCTCCCGAGTTAAGTGAGGACTTGGAGTTATTGGTGAAGCTTGAAGATGTGTTGGAGGTACATCCGAGTCATAAGGCAGAGGTAGCTAATTGAAAGGTGCTAGTTAAATGGAAAAATTACCCTGCATTTGAAGCAACATGGCAGTCTTTTGCAGCGATCTGAACTCAGTGTCCCTCTTTCCACCTTGAGGACAAGGTGGCTCTTCTGGCACGAGGTATTGATAAACCACCAATCCCTTTTACCTATGTTAAGTGTGTAGGGAACATGACTGGCTGTTAGAAGGGAATTGTTTTTGGCGTGATCGAGTTGGAGTGGCATGATTGAGCTAGTGTGAAGATTCCAGAATTAGTGATCGGGTCATTTTTCCTTTTCGTTTTTTCATGCGTCTGAGCATGTGAGGCAGAATATAAGTAACGGCTAGTTACCATTTGAGGTGGAGGGGGAACTTTTACTTGTTTTGGGGTATTGAGAGCTGTATAGCTTCTCCGCGGAGAATACTAACCTCTTGAAAGTTAGTGGGGAACCAAGTTATGTTCATCTATTTGCTTATTAAATAATCCAAGTGTTGTTTCAAAGATCTCTCTCTCATATTGGGTTTCTTCCTTGGTTATATCTTGTTGGTGTCTATCAATCAACAACAATTAAGCCTCAATCTCATACTAGATGAGGTAAGCTATATGGATTCTCTGTCTCCATGTCTCGTCAAAGACAAGATTAGGCTCAATATCTAATATCCGCAAGTCCTTAGACATTATGTCTCTCTACATAATCCTAACCCTACCTCAACCCTTCTTCTTACCTTCTATCACTAAACTATCACATTTTCGAACCGGGACCCCAATGGGTCTACGACACACATGTCCAAACTATCTCAAACTTGCTTCTCTTATTTTATCTTCAATTGATGTTACATGCACCTTCTATTAAATAAGAATCTTCAAAGTTCTTTCTCCTGTACTCCAACCATTTACATGTCAAAAATTTCAGATTTCAAGCATAATAACTAATATAAAGATCCTAAGCACCTAGAGAAGATCAATATAAATCAAAATGAAAATTATGAAAAATAACCATGTCAACTTACAGACAAAATTCAATTTTATTTATGATTTATGCATTTTAGTTTAAAGAGATACCTTCTTTGAGGATTCTGCCAGGACAGCATGGAACTCCCTGAAGCATTCTGTTCCAGGTGCTCCATACAAAATAGCAACCGGGGCAGAAATATTGGAACCAAAATATATGTGATCAAAGTCAAAAAGCTCAGGCTGTTCTGAAGTGTCCAAGGCACTGCCAACATACCACTTCAATATTAACTCCCTTAAAGAAAAACATACAATGCCAAGACTGGATAATCAACAATGTAACTTACACTTTGCTCAAGTCAAGCCAATGGAGTAGCTCCGAAACTCTAAAAAGCAATGTACTACCAGTATCCACCCAGCAACAACTCTTCCTTTCACCAGTGTTGGCTTCATCGTCCATAGGGAAAGATGATAATGAATCCTCCGCCAATTGCTGGTAAAGCACCAGTCTCGGGGAAGCTGATCGCAGAGTAAGCGAAAACTCTAAGACTGAACCCAAGTGATCACTTAGCAGCGAACGCCCATCATCAACAATCCTCTGGAGGCAGCATTTGGCTGATGAACAATCAGAACCCTTGTCTGGCTGCAACCAGAGTTCAGTGAACTCCCAAAATAAGCCCTTCCATTCCTTTGACAGCAACTCACTATTCAACAAAATTATGGATATTGCTTATGTCCCCATTAAAAATAAAATAAAATAAACTTCAAATGCTTTAATAAATCCAATTACAACCAATTAATAGTGCTAGTGTTCCATACAACTAATACTCAAAAAATAGAGAAAATATGACAACAATAGTATGAAATAAGGCATTAAATTCCTATCACAGCTCAATCAAGTTTTTTTATCATTGTTTTGGATAGCATTACATAAATGGAAGCCAGAAATCCAGAAAACGAATAAGAATTCTCACCTAAAACAAAGATAAAGCCAAGAGGCAATGAGAATTTTAGGGGGAAATAATTACCCGGCTTCAAGAAGCAATGGGGTGCCCGGCCACTTGGCTCGAAGAGAGACCTGGACATTCTTGGGCCTGCGACTCTCAGCAGAGCCGGAGCCAACAGCGAAGCTCAAGAAGAAGATGGCGATCAGTACCGCACCAAAAAGTTTAGCCCCAATCCTTCGCTCCATCACGGAATCCAAAGGAACAGCTTCACGATCGTGCGGAACAACGCGACCTCATAGATTCAAGAACCCCATTGGGGAATGAAATCAAACAGATCTAGGGTTAGGGTTTCAAGATCACCTTCCGATCTTCTTGGAAGAGAGAAACAGTGGACTCCGCCGTGGACTCCGAGAAGTGCTGCTCTAGTGGTCGACGGGCTATTTATAGTGGAACGAGAGAACACTGAGAGCTTAACTGGATCCGAGGGAACATTCTAATAAACCCCCTATGGACCGTTGGATCGGCATAGTCCCCTCGCGATACTTAGATGCTTCTGTTTCAACCGTTAGATTTGAATACGGATTCGGTTTGGAACTCAAAACCCGATATTAACATCAGAGATCCGCATATGTTTTTAATCCGATTAGTTTGAACCGTTGGATCGGGAGCGGATTCGGATGCGTAGGTTACAACCCGACATCAATAGCTGACCCTTTAGTTTGAAAAAGGTCTATATCAATCTAGAAAGCTCGGATCTTCCAACAAAAAGGGATGTCACTCCTCAAACCAGGACCCTTTTCATTAGAGTAAACAGAGGCCTACAAAATGTTCAAACACCACATGATGGCCCTACAAGGGATGGGGGCAATTAGAGAAGCTACAAACTAACAAGCTCTATCTCTTTCTCGGTAAAATACATCTACCTCTATCTACTGCTTCAAGATAAGTAGAGGCATCAGGAACAATCTGACAATCAAATTATTCACATAGCTGACATAGAAACTGTATCCTCACTACAAAATCTACACAAACACAATTTGAGGGGTACCCACACATCATGCTACCTTTGTGACCCTGTTGAAGAAACAATAACACATCTCCCTATTGCAACTCCCCCTAATCTTCATATATGAAGTACGGGGACCCGCTTCCCTCTCTAGCAAATTGCACAAAACTTTGAGGAAATGATAGGAGCAAACAACAATGGCGACCATCTGGAATATATGTATGAAGAGAAATAGGCGACGTATTTTTTTTAAAAAAATAATGCATTTTCTTATTCTGGTTTGATATAACTCATCCATCAAATAAGCCTAAATTTAAAAGCAGCTCAAGCCACCGGCCTCTTGGCCAATTGGTACCAAGTCCCTTGTGCAGGGCATAGATGGTTGGGAAGAACCCAAGTTCCAACCCCCAAGACCAGAAGGCGAGGGCACGCGAGGGGCACTTGTCGCCTTTGTTAAAAAAATAATAAAAAAATAATTAAAAAAAAACTCAAGCCCTGACCAAAAGAAGCCTTCAATTAACAGAAGAAACTGCACCGCCAATGACAAGAGAGGGAACAGAGATGTCTGGCGGGAAATAGGTGAAGATATATATAACACTTGCAATCCCCTTGTTTCTATATCTTCACTTCTCACTCTTATGAAACAAGGGATGCATGTACAGTTCACAAACTCTATTTTTTTTTTTTTTTGACAAAGGTGACACGCGCCCTACAAAGGAAACCAAGGATGGCAATAGATGCGAAACCCATTCAAGCAACTACGCCCACACCGTGCAAGAGAAGGGGCTCCATCCCGATAGCCGTCCACAAAGATCAAGGCCCACCTCGTAATAAAGGAACCCAGTACTAATAGGCCATCATGGCTGTTGGTCGGTTCATGAACTTCTTAATATTAAATAAACTATTGTTTATCCATTTTCTAAAATAAAAAAAAACAAATACAGAACTTATTTCAATCATTAAAATTAAATAGTTTGAATTCATATGAACACAAAGAACACATTTGTTTGGCAGTTTGGGATAAGAGACTTGAACTTTTACAATTACTTGAAACCTTGTGTTTTCAAGTTTGTGCCAGTTTTCTGATGTAGTAGTCTCTGATCAGCAAGAAACTCTTGATACCATTTGGCAGATTGTTTTGGAGTTCTCTTTTGAGTAGTGTAGTCGACATGGTAGAGGCCGAATCGTACCGAATAACCATATAACCATTCAAAATTATCCATTAGAGACCATACAAAATAACCCCTCACATCAGCTCCTTGCCTACAATCACATGTGTATACTTTTGAATGCCAGACAAAGATCATAATGAATGGTAAGAAGAACAGACTAATGTACATGCACAGTTTAAGAGATGCAGAGGTTTTACTGGTTAATGGATTTTAATTCAATGGTGATACCTCATTGCTTTTGTCAGGAAAGTGAGGTAGTTCTGCATGAAATCTATTCTGTCGGGGTCTTTCACTAAATCATCCAGCAACATGTCATTGCTGCTCTTCTGTGGAAAACCTGACAAGATAAATTCAGTAATGGATAGCATGATCAGCTTAGCTTAAGAAAAGTAATGCAATGCATGGATTGAATTTAATTTTTAGAGTATCAATACCATTTTCCATTATGTACATCGGAGTGCTGTTGTATCTTTCCTTGAAATACATAATCACCTTTTCCATACCATATGGGACCACGAATATATTTTCCATCGGTGTCTGCAAGTTTGACACCAACATCACAGTTGATCAAATGTGTTTGCATGTTCTGTTCCACTATATGACAGTGGAAGCATTCCTTGAGATTGCACTTTATCATATTGAACACAGAGCCTTTCTAAGAGAAAATATATAAAGAAATTATTATTTGTGTCATTTCTCACCGGGGTTCCAATAAGCTGCCCGTTTCTTTGTGCGCTTGTGAACACTAATGCATTTCCATCATATTTGTTCAACTCACAGGAAGAAAATATGCAATCTTTAACATAATGAGTAGTATAGTGATTAATCCCAATGAAATCTATTTTGTGCCGGAGCTTCCTTCTTTCTTGACTTATGAATGTTGGTAACTTTGATCCTAAGATTTCCCGCATCTCAGTAGGATAATCACCAAAAATTATAGGATCAAGAATCCTGTTGATACAAGGGTTAATGTTCAAGTCCTGATGGTATGATACTGAAGCACCGATGACGTACTAAATAATCACTACAGAGCAAAACAACAAAATGGCAAGGCATATGATAATCTTAAGGATTTTTCAACTATTTTAAATGACAAAAAAAAAATGATGGTTTTGCACCTGGCCAATTCTCATTCCATCAACAATGAGGACATGAAGCAACTTACCATCCAACATCAAAAGCTAAAGCCCGCTGAGCTGCTATATAATCTTCTGAAACATTCCTAAGTTGTTCATACCACTTGCAATTTATAACAATCCCAATAAAGCCTCCTTGTTTCACCTAAAAGAGATAATTTGAAGGATAAAGTTAGCACATGAAATAAACAATGATGATTTATAGCAAGGAACTACTCTTGTAACAGTGAGACCACTGATTTTTTCCTCTTAGCAACAAAGAGACCTTTAGAATTACCTTAAATTGATATCTTGTAAAGCTTTTATATTGAAACATTTTTATGCTAGCATAATAATCTACCTGATATTTCGATTTGTATATATCAACTGCAGTTGCGTGAGCAAGTATAACATTATGGGCTGCAATATAAGGCTCAAGTGTGGAATCTCCAGAAGTACAATTTCCATACGGCAGTGAACAACGACAAGGAGGGATTGTTCCAATCAGATAACCAAACTTCAGCATGAGGTTTGGCTCATTGATTGTGATCCAATATTTTACTCTATCACCAAATGCTTTGAAACAAACTTCTGCAAAGTATCCAAAATCTTCCCTGTAAATGAAAATCAATTGCCAAGTCACCAAGTAACAATGCAAGATTTTCTAACTAAGTTTTAGTGCGTGCTGATGTTGCATGATAACATTACAACTAATGTACAGTGAGAAAACATAGATTCATACTGAATTTCCGGACTCAGCCATGCACCATATCTATCTTCAAGCTCTTGAGGAATATCCAAATGGCATAGTGAAACAACCGGTTGAATCCCTGTTCCAATAATAACATAAGGATAATGGTTATATTTCTCATCCATTTGCACTACTACATAACTGATTATTTTTGGTATAGCTTCCTTATTTTATGGGAACATGTGAAGAAGAAAAAAAATACCTTTGCTCAATACAGAGTTTATAAGGTTGTTGTAAAATTCTACACCAATTGTATTAATATCTCCAAACCTTCCTCCTGTTAACAAGACCGACAAGCAGCCTCTTCAACTGGGAAAATCACATAATTGTAAGAGAGTAATATTATTAAGTACTAGGACTCACTTGGGAGAACTCTTGACCATGAGATAGAGAATCTGTAGGCATTTAAGCCAAGTGAATGCATCAATTCGACATCTTCCTAAAAACAGAATACATTGTGTTAAATATGACAAGTGTACTATAGTTTCACTAACTTCTATGAAAACAGACATTGTCGCTGCATGTCTTTACCAAATAGCGGTGATAATGGTCATCCGCAACATCTCCATTGCTTCCATCTTTAATTTTACCTGTTATAAATGGATATTCCAATGCCATCAACAACACACTCAAGCTTGTCATTAAACAAGCAAAAAACAATAAAAATAAAATAGTTGGCTATGAATGCTGCTACTACTAGCACACAGATACCACAATTTTCTGGACTAAAGGAAAAAAAATGAACAAGTCTTGCAACATTTAAACAATATGATCAGTAACAAACAGCTTCCGTTTAACACATTTGGTCCTTCGCTATATAAATCACCAGGTAAATGAGTAAAAACATCCCAAATGGTTGCACTTTTGTTCCCTTCCAACCAAGCACCTTCAACCTGGAAATGAAAGAGACACTTACAACGCTAAAAACTAAGACTTTTTTGAATGATAAACAAAGTGGAATATCAAGATCATTTGCTAGACAAGAATGACAACAAAGACTGCTGGATTAGGGAACTGATATAATATACCTGATATGAAGAAGTAGAAGCTCCAAATAGGAAAGAATCTGGGAACTGGCTCCGGTGAAGACCGGCAGCAGCCCAGAGGAGCTCGAGAAGCAAGGCCAATGCCAAGGATATCTTGCTCCCCATGTTCCAAAGGTCCAAGCTTTTTCTCTTTAGACAGCTTTGCTCTGCTCTATGTGCTCTGAAAATAAGTTTTTTTTTAATAAAAAAGAGGGTTAAAGCCCTTTTTGGTCCTGGAAACCGATCCAATATTTATTTTCAACCTAAATTTTAAAATTTGTTCAATACGGTCTTTATGTATTACGTATTGTGTCACATTTGGTCTTTGACGCTGATGTGGCGTTGATATGACACTAACGTGGCATATGAATGAAATACGGGTTATTTATTTGTTTTTTTTTACAGGTGGTCATATTTTGATGATGTGACGGACCAACTGGACTGCTGACATGGCATGTAGGTGACACGTCGGTGCCTTAAGTTTTCTCTAGCTGACGTGCCCCCAACATGCCACATCAACTAGAGAAATTAAGGTGTTGATATGGCACCTACATGTCATGTCAATAATCCAGCTGGCCTAGCACGTCATCAAAATACGGTCACCTAT
Source organism: Dioscorea zingiberensis (assembly GCA_026586065.1). Lineage (NCBI taxonomy): Eukaryota > Viridiplantae > Streptophyta > Magnoliopsida > Dioscoreales > Dioscoreaceae > Dioscorea > Dioscorea zingiberensis. The sequence continues at coordinate 52,087,054 of CM048823.1, forward strand.
AAGAATAAAACAAATAAATACCACGTATTTCATTTGTATATCACATCAGTGCCACATCAGCGCTACGTTAGCATTAAGGACCAAATGTAACACAATACGTAATACATAGGGACTGTATTGAACAACTTTTGAAATTTAGGATGAAAATGAACATTGAGTCTGTTTCTGGAGACCAAAAATGGCTTTTGCCCTAAAAAATAATGCACCATGGTTGGTGTGCTTATTTTTTTAATTCATTTTTGAAAAAAATATAATATTTTGTGCTATGTTTGGCATGAGGATAACCATCAACCCCAGCACAATTCCCAATAAAAAGTTTTTCCCGTCAAAACCAATGCATATAAGACACATCACTATCTTATTATTAATATCAAATTTTCCTCCAAAAGAATTTAAAATTTTTCAAAAGTTATTTCTATCTCCAAGTGAGATATCCCCCAACCAAACACAGCTCCAGGTGAGATTTGTTAGTTGGTATCCAAATTTGTGTTTGTTTTTATATACTTTCAATATTCACCATGTAAATTAAATTTTACTGAACTCCCACTTCAGGTTTTTTTTCTTGAAAGTCAAAACACTAAAATGGGAGTTCATGAAAAGTTTACCTTCTCACTTTCAACTTGCATTTCTATGAATCAAACACTGAAAGTGAACCGAAGTAGCCTGCTTCCAGTGACGGAACCAGGATTTACTGGTGGGGAGGGCTAAGCCAAAATGTTTAAAAAAAAAAAAACAACATTTGACAAAACAAAAAAGTGTGATAATATAGCTTTTGATTAAAATAACCATAGTTTGAATACATGCACAAAAAAAAAGAAGAAGCATAAAACGCTATCTATACACACTTGAACTAGAATGGCAAAAGAACGTAGGCTATCAAAAAAAAAGGGGGAAAAATCAAGGTAACCCATAAAAGGAAAAAAATGAAATTCAGGCATACCCAATAAAAGCTTAAATTACATAATCTTGCACACAAACCATGTCACATTCTTGTTTTGGTAGCACATGACAATAATCAAATAATGATAAAGTGAAAAAATCACAGTACACTACTAAATTTTATTCCTTAACTGAATGAAATATAATCAAAGATTCAAAATATTATCAAATATCACTCTTTACGACCAATTTAGGCAAGATAACCCTTCTAATTCACTAAAGTTCAACAAAAGAATGGCCATTAACAAAATATTAAAACAAATTAAAGGCCAAAAAGGAGATGTTCAAGTGATTAAAACAAGAGTGATATGATTTATGATTCATGAATGGGATCCAGGCACAATAAAAAAACCAAAGAAACAAGAAATTGCAGAGAAGATTCAATTGAGGAAATTTTTTATTAAAGGAAAGAGGAAGGATAAGAGCACCTGGGAATTGAATCCAAAAGTAAAAAAAATCCCTCACTTTTGAGAATATTTTCGAGTTCCGGCTCCGCCTCTCGCATCTATGATCGCAAGCACCGCCCAAACCCTTCTCGCAAAGCCGCTCTTGCCTCCCGAGTTCTCCTGTTTAGGTTTGGTTTTTATTTTTATCTTTATTTACTTTCTATATGTCCCACACCCAATTATCCAGATCCCGTGCCCAATTAATTAAAAAAAAGTTAGAAAATTGCTTCCATATCCTTCAAAAGTCCATATTTACTTAAATACCCCTACAAAATACTATTTGTTTACATATCTCTATAAAAAATATTTTTTTACTTATATACCCCTTAACTATAGTTTAAATAAAAAAACCTTTATTAAAGAATGACAAAAATAGTTGATTTCTAAGGATATAGAAGCAAATGATTCACTTGAGGGGATTGAAGCCAAGAACAACATTAGGAGAGGCCATTCATCAATAGTTTGACCCTAAGGCCCCCTTAAGCCGCCCCTTTACCGTGACTTTGGTCTTCACTTCCATGAACCAAACAACACGGTCTGTAAATATATCTTTTTAACATTTATCTATACTTTTATACTTTTATATTTTTAAAATAATTATAAATATTTAAAAAAAATATATGGGTGGCGGGGCACACCTCATGCTGGGCCCCTATCGAAACCAAACACTAGTTTAGAGAGTGCCACTTGTTTAGCTTTTGATAGCGCAGCCCTGAACCAAATCAACTTTCAAAACACCATTTTGCTCTACGACTCTACGAGTGCCAAACTCTGTAGCAAAACATTTTTGAAAAAGATTGTGCGCAAAAAACTATTTTGAACAACAAGGACCCAGCCCTAGAACAAAGACACAGCCCCAACTTTAGAGAAAAACGACATATAACGAGCTCTTTTGCTCTATTAAAAATAATTTAATTATTATTTTTTATCTCACTCAGCATCAAGTCAGATAGATAAAGTGAATACAAAATTTATTTCAATCATTAAAATTAAATAGTTTGAATCCATATGAACACAAAGAACACATTTGTTTGGCAGTTTGGGATAAGAGACTTGAACTTTTACAATTACTTGAAACCTTGTGTTTTCAAGTTTTTGTCGGTTTTCTGATGTAGTAGTCTCTGATCAGCAAGGAACTCTTGATACCATTTGGCAGATTGTTTTGGAGTTCTCTTTTGAGTAGTGTAGTCGACATGGTAGAGGCCGAATCGTACCGAATAACCATATAACCATTCAAAATTATCCATTAGAGACCATACAAAATAACCCCTCACATCAGCTCCTTGCCTACAATCACATTTATATACTTTTGAATGCCAAACAAAGATCATAATGAATGGTAAGAAGAACAGATTAATGTACATGCACAGTTTAAGAGATGCAGAGGTTTTACTGGTTAATGGATTTTAATTCAATGGTGATACCTCATTGCTTTTGTCAGGAAAGTGAGGTAATTCTGAATGAAATCTATTCTGTCGGGGTCTTTCACTAAATCATCCAGCAACATGTCATTGCTGCTCTTTTGTGGAAAACCTGACAAGATAAATTCAGTAATGGATAGCACGATCAGTTTGGCTTAAGAAAAGTAATGCAATGCATGGATTGAATTTGAATTTTTAGAGTATCTACTCAGATAATACCATTTTCCGTTATGTACATCGGAGTGTTGTTGTATCTTTCCTTGAAATACATAATCACCTTTTCCATACCATATGGGACCACGAATATACTTTCCATCGGTGTCTGCAAGTTTGACACCAACATCATAGTTGATCAAAAGTGTTTGCATGTTCTGTTCCACTATATGACAGTGCAAGCATTCCTTGAGATTGCACTTTATCATATTGAACACAGATCCTTCCTAAGAGAAAATATATAAAGAAACTATTGTTTGTGTCATTTCTCACCGGGGTTCCAATAAGCTGCCCGTTTCTTTGTGCGCTTGTGAACACCAATGCATTTCCATCATATTTGCTCAACTCACAGGAAGAAAATATGCAATCTTTAACATAATGAGTAGTATAGTGATTAATCCCAATGAAATCTATTTTGTGCCGGAGCTTCCTTCTTTCTTGACTTGTGAATGTTGGTAACTTTGATCCTAAGATTTCCCGCATTTCAGTAGGATAATCACCAAAAATTATAGGATCAAGAATCCTGTTGATACAAGGGTTAATGTTCAAGTCCCGATGGTATGATACAGAAGCAGCGACGTGGTACTAAATAAATACTACAGAGCAAAACAACAATAATGGCAATGCATATGATAATCTTAAGGATTTTGCAACTATGTTAAATGACAAAAAAAAGCAACGATGGTTTTGCACATAGCCGATTCTTATTCCATCAACAATGAAGACATGAAGCAACTTACCATCCAACATCAAAAGCTAAAGCCCGCTGAGCTGCTATATAATCTTCTGAAACATTCCTAAGTGGTTCATACCAATTGCCATATATAACAATCCCAATAAGGCCTCCTTGTTTCATCTAAAAGAGATAGTTTGCTGGACAAAGTTAGCACATGAAATAAACAATGATGATTTACAGCAAGGAACTATTCTTCTAACAGTGAGACCACTGATTCTTTCCTCTTAGCGACAAAGAGACCTTTAGGATTACCTTAAATTGATATCTTGGAAAGCTTTTATATTGAAACATTTTTATGCTAGCACAATAATCTACCTGATATTTCGATTTGTATATATCAACTGCAGTTGCGTGAGAAAAAATAACATTATGGGCTGCAATATAAGGCTCAATTGTGGAATCTCCAGAAGTACAATTTCCATACGGCTGTGAACAACGACAAGGAGGGATTGTTCCAATGAGATGACCGAACTTCAGCATGAGGTTTGGCTCATTGATTGTGATCCAATATTTTACTCTATCACCAAATGCTTTGAAACAAACTTCTGCAAAGTATCCAAAATCTTCCCTGTAAATGAAAATCAATTGCCAAGTCACCAAGTAACAATGCAAGATTTTCTAAGTTTTAGTGTGTGCTGATGTTGCATGATGACATTAAAACTACTGTACAGTGGGAAAACATAGATTCATACTGCATTTCTGGACTCAGCCATGCACCATATCTATCTTCAAGCTCTTGAGGAATATCAAAATGGCAAAGTGAAACAACCGGTTGAATCCCTGTTCCAATAATAACATAAGGACAATGGTTATATTTCTCATCCATTTGCACTACTTACATAACTGATTATTTTTGGTATAGCTTCCTTATTTTACGGGAACATGTGAAGAAGAAAAAAAGTACCTTTGCTCAATACAGAGTTTATAAGGTTGTTGTAAAATTCTACACCAATTGTATTAATATCTCCAAACCTTCCTCCTGTTAACAAGACCGACCAACAGCCTCTTCAACTGGGAAAATCACTTAATTGCAGGAGAGTAATATTGTTAAGTACTAGAACTCACTTGGGAGAACTCTTGACCATGAGATAGAGAATCTGTAGGCATTTAGGCCAAGTGAATGCATCAATTCGACATCTTCCTAAAAACAGAATACATTGTGTTAAATATCACAAGTGTTCTATAGTTTCACTAACTTCTATGAAAAAAGACATTGTCGCTACATGTCTTTACCAAATAGCGGTGATAATGGTCATCGGCAACATCTCCATTGCTTCCATCTTTAATTTTACCTGTTATAAATGGGATTTGCCATCCAACACACTCAAGCTTTTCATTAAACAAAAAACAAAGCAAAACAAAACAAAACAAAAACAAAAACAAAACAAAACAAAACAAAACCATAGTTAGTAATCCATAATCCAGATCCTAAAAATAGTTGGCTATGAATCTTTTACTCCTTGATCAGAATGCTGTGTAACACCCTTAGCTGCTACTACTAGCACACAGATACATTAATTTTATGAAAAAGTCTTGCAACATTTAAACAATATGATTAGTAACAAACAGCTTCCATTTAACAAATTAGGTCATTCACTATATAAATCACCTGGTAAATGAGTAAAAACATCCCAAATGGTTGCACTTTTGTTCCCTTCCAACCAAGCACCTTCAACCTGGAAATGAAAGAGACACTTACAATGCACAAAACCAAGACTTTTTTGAATGACAAACAAAGTGGAATATCAAGATCATTTGCTAGACAAGAATGAGAACAAAGAATGCTGGTTTAGAGAACTGATATAATATACCTGATAAGAAGAAGTGGAAGCTCCAAAGAGGAAAGAATCTGGGAACTGGCTCCGGTGAAGACCGGCAGCAGCCCAGAGGAGCTGGAGAAGCAAGGCCAATGCCAAGGAGTTCTTGCTCTCCATTCTCCAAAGGTCCAAGCTCTTGCTCCTTGGACAGCTTTGCTCTGCTCTATATTCTCTGAAGTCTGAAAATAAGTTTTTTTTTTAATAAAAAATTATGCAACATGGTTGGCGTGCTTATTTTTTTAATTCCTTTTGAAAAAATATAATATTTTCGAAGGCTCACTTATAGGGTGAGATTATTTTTTGCGTGATCCAGTAATCATGACAATGATAAAAGAGTGATGATCTCACTCATGATAAAAATCATGAGGCAAAACCACCACTGTGATATTGTCACGTCTTGATTCCACCATGGGGTGATCCCATGGGATCACCACTTGTGATAAAAATAATTGGAGTGGGAAGTTCAAGTTTTATATAGATTATATATTTTATAGTGTTTGGTTAAACACTGAAGTGGTATTGAAATTTGTGTTTTTATATATTTTTAATGTGAAGATGGGCCATGTAAATTAAAATTTATTGAACTTTCACTTTAATTTTTTTTTTCCATAAAGTCAAAACATTGAAATGAGAGTTCATAAAAGTCTAGCTTCCCACATTTGACTTGCATTTTTGTGATCAACAACCGGAAGAGGACATAAGTGGCCCGCTTCCGTCACTTCGGCCTTCACTTCTATGAACCAAACAATACCATTTGTAAGTATCTTTTTAATATTTATTTATACTTCTATACCTTTATATTTTTAAATAATTATAAATATTTTTTAAAAATATATGGGTGGAAGGGCACACCTCATGCTAGGCCGTGACCGAAACAAAACACTAGCTTAGAGTCAAAATATTTGTCAAATGGTCTTGAGAATGCCATTTGTTGTTTTATTCTCGAAATTAGGGTTTCCACCTTTTGGAGCAAAATAGCTTTTGATAGGAGTGCAACCTTGAACCTAAACAATTTTCTAAACATCATTTTGCTCTACAAGTGCCAAACTCTGTAGCAAAACATTTTTGTAAAAGATTGTTGGTGTTTCGGATCGAGGGGTGTTTCCTATAGCTATTGTCATGTAGAGTAAGTCTCAGGCTACGTCCATCGAAGACGACGACCGGTCAAGGGAGCATCAAAAGGAAAAAGGCATAACGAACTCATATGGGAATCAAAGTAGTGTGTGGGGACAAGGCCATGCGTCGGCACAACACGTGGGCGATCAAGGGGAATTGTAACGCCCCGACCCGATCCCGGGACCTCGAGCACGTGTGCAGACCGGCCGTAGCCGAGTAGAGACGGGCCCCACCCGGATACAAGGCCTAAGTGTGTAAGCAGATAATGCAAAATAAACAACTTAATTTATTCAAAATAAACAAAGTTCAGCGGAAAATAAATAACAGGGTTCAAGTACCCTACAAATACCAGGCCCTAAGGGGACCTACAAATCATAATATCTCACTCAAAACAGAAAGATAGACAAGGTCCTCGGACCTCTGCAAATCACCCGACCCACGATCGGCTCAGCTCCTGCGTACTAGTGTCCTACGCCTCAGGATCTGTAAACAGGAAGAAAACAAGTGCATGAGCTTTCGAATGGAAAGCTCAGTAAGTACCCCTGCGGGGTTCAAGAAATATGATATCAACAAAATGAATATCAAAGCAAACTCGGGGCACGCCCCTCAAAACAAGCCCTAGGAGTCTATCACAAAAATAAGCAAGATAATGACTCCTAGCTAAGAGTTTCAACGAAAGCTCCACAAACGTCTCCCCCGGTCAGTACCATCAGCGAACCTGCTGAGAAAACGACCATCCGGTCGCTACGGCCCTCGGGTCGTATGTCGGTAGCGCCACCTGTCTCTCATGTCGACACGGTCAGTGATCGACCCCACTGACTGGCAGGGACAACCAGAACACTCTCCCTCTGGTCAGGAGTGCCGGAGCGTCAGGGTGTCCCGTCCCCAACGCTCTCGCAAAATCTGGAGCTCACCTGCTCCACTAAATCCGGGACGAAGAACAGCACAAGTAGGGATCCCAACATCCCCAAAACAATCAAACATGCTATATATGGATTTCAACAAAATTCATGGAAGCATGTATGAAATCAATATGTCACAACAAAGACATAAAAATAAAATCCCTGAAGGGAGGAACAAGGCATAATCAACATGCAATAACAAGGTCAAGAATACTCATCAAAGAGTAAAGGTACTAGGCCGAAGTACTTACAAGAAAATAACCATCAAATGAGGGCAACGAAGCAAATGTACTTACAATCATAAAATCGAGAAAGCAACCAATCAATAAATAGGGCACGAGGCAAGAGTACTTACCTAAAATCGCAAAGCCTCGTGCTCCACGGGACTTCTCGGCGCATCCAAGTCAAAATCTGATAAATACATTGCTATCTCAATAAGCGTGCATGTCCATGAATACTACATCTACAATGCATGCTCTAACGAACCTGAATTCTAGTTTGCGAGCCTTCCCTTACATTCCTTGTCATTTCATCTTGGTTCCATCTCTTTTAGAATTTACCATCCTTGCGCTTATCATTTAGCCAACTCAATTTATTGATTTATTAATTAAATTCACCTCCTCGATTAATTCAATCAACCATTTAATTAACTAACCAAGTTAATCAATCTACTAATTAAACTGATCCCTTAATTAGTTAATAATTTAACTAATTAATTAATCTCCTAATACTTTTCCATAAACCATCATGCTAGTTCCGGACCTAACCCTAGTTTGGTTGAACTAGTTGGTTCAATTACTTATTAATTATTTATTTAAATAATTAATTTATTTACCCCTATGTCAAACCATCATGTAGGTTTTAGTAATCCTCTATGAAACATTCCATCTATTACCTCCTTGATTATTCCAACCAAAATACTTTAATCACATCAAGTCATCATTTCAAATCAACTATTTTGCTTAAGTTGACTAATCCAAATCGACTTCCCCTTTTGATTAGCCCAGATCCAATGCGATAATTGACTAATCAATTATTTATCCCAATTAGTTGTCTTCCTACTAATCATTCAATTAACCATTTAGTTAAATAATTATTTCCTTTGATAAGTTTCACATTAGCTAGCTTACTCGTTGATTTAACTATCAACCAAATAATTAGTGAAATTCTCTAATTATCCCACTAACAGATTCAGTCACTTACTAACTTAGTCCACTAATTAATTATTCTCCAAATAATTAACTTACTATTCAATTAGTTAGTGAACTAATTAGTTAGTAATTAATTTCTTAACTGTTTCCCTCTCCCTCTCGTCCCTGTCTTCTCTTCCCAGGCCGCGACTCGACGGAGGAGGGAGCCACACCTGCCGCCTTGGAGGAGCTTGCCGAGGCCGTCCGGTCGTCGCCGGCGAGTTTCCAGACGGTCCGTGGCCAGAGTCTCAGCCTGAGGCCTCCCTCGGTCGGCGCACGTCTCCGTTTCTCCCTCTGATTCACAGGCGCATGGCGACATCCGTTGAGCCCCACCCCGCTTCAGCGTTCAATCTCTCAACGGGGCCCGTCGGAAAGTCCAATGGCTTCTCCCAAAGCTCGCCACCCTAGCGACGGACTACCATGCATGCTCGACGGGAAAACAGAAAGAAAGATGGGCAAGAACTCACCGGAGAATTTGGTGATGTGTTTGCGAGGCTCCTCAGCTCGTCGGAGATGAGTAGAGGCGGCTATCTCCCTCTTCCCTGTTCCCGATCCCCCTGTTCGTCACCGCGAGGGCACCTCCCTCCTTTCTTCCTCCTCCCTCGACCTCTCACAGAGCAGTTGCTCTCGCCGTCGTTCAGTGGTGACACAACCCAGAGAGTGCCCCTGAATTTATAAGTGGTCGCGGGGAGATCTCGCCGTGATCGAGATCCCTGACGAGATGATACTAGTCGCCAATCAAACCTCCACCCTTCCATATCAGGCGATTTCCATAAATCGTGAGGAAATCTCGCGGCGGTAGCGCGCGGGCAGCAATGGAGAAGGAGGACCGTAACTGCCTCGTGATGTATCTCTTCATCGAGCTTAACGGATGGGATTAAGACCGCATGGTGAGGGCGGTTGCACTGTTATGCCCTCTACGAATTTGGACGGCGGGATTGGCGCTTCGAGATCGGCTCACCATGGATCATCTGATCCAGGCCGTCTGTCCACCCTTACTCACAGTCCCCTCGGTCTTTTGCGTTAAGGTCCCTTTGTTTCACGATTTCTCCCTTTGGTCCCTGAACTGTGAGAGAGAGCATAATTCATATTTAATCCTTGTTCTATTTATTTTTACATCTAGGTCCCTCGCCAGAGACAACTTCCTTTGCCATGCAGTCCTTGCAATTTATAAAATTTCTATTAGGCCCCTTGCAGCCAAATAAATTACCAAATTATTAATTAATAACTTCTATAATTTAAATTCATTTGAATTTAAATTTGAGTTGATTTCCTTTGATTAAATCCTACCCTTACTAAACTTAGGGCATTCCCTTTAATAGACTTAATCAATTATCTCCCCCCCTTCCTTCTAAGTTTCTAACAAGATTATTTAGAAGCTTTCCAATTTAATTAAATTAAGTACTTCCTAATTTAATTAAATCTTTCATCAATCAGAATAAATAAAATTATATAATAATTTTATTTATATTTTCGAACCTCCTCCGTGTCTATTTTACTAAAATGCCCTTGGGTTTAATTAGAAATTCCCAAAATGCCCTTTTTGGCCAGATTTAAAAAAATTACTAATAAATTTAGGGAAAAATACTAAACCCTTTATTTTAAGCTAAAATCACGGATTTTACAGGAATCCACTTTTTGAGGATTTCGTGATGGGCGGTTAGGGAAGGACGTAAAAGAGAGGAGAAGCTCTCAGTGGAGAGGCATCCAAGAAAAAGCAATTGCAGGCCTGATCCTCTCGGAGGAGACGGAGGACTATGTTGGTGATCCTTGGTCTATGGCAAATTATTGGTATCTTACTATTTTCGTATTGTCATGTCATCTTGTATGGCGAGTTGTTGAACTCTTATCAAGCTGAGAACCTTATTATTGTTGTTGTTATGGATGGATGCATGGAGATGCTATGAAATTAATATCAAGGCTATGTTCATCTGTTAGCTTGAGCTTTTGTGTTTATTCATTACAACTGGTGCTTTCGTTGAGAGAATCATCTGTGTCTTCTCATGGCGGAGAATACCTAGATGAAGGAGCTATAAGCCAAGGTGGATACTGTGATGACTATGATGGACCAGTGTAAGGAGCAGTTCAAGTCCCTTATGACCGTGGTAGACTAGAGCGAGGAGCGTTTCAAGGCCCTCGAGAGATCGATTTTCGACATCTCTAAGTTCATGGAAATGCAGCTGGGTACCAAGGTACAAACTCAAGGACCCCAACCTATCTCCACCAACACCATTGTGGCCTTTGAGGAGCAAGCCCTTATGACGGTACCACCGCGCTCAGTCTGTATGGAGTTCCCCAAGTTCAATGGAACTGATGCATCGCAATAGATCTTTAAGGCCGAGCAGTACTTCAATAATTATGATATCTCTGATGCTTATCGGCTGAAGATAGCGGCTATTCATTTCGGCGACCCTATGGTACCCTGGTTCCAGATGTTGCAAAAGGCCGGCAATGTGACATCGTGGTCTTCGCTTACTAAGGCTATTGAGACGGCTTATGGTTCATCGGTTTTTGAATGCCCAATATTCTATCTCTTTAAGCTTACACAACTAGGCTCTGTTACTTCCTATTATTCACAGTTCACAGTCTTGGCAAATCGTGTGGAGGGGGTATCCTCTGAGTCTCTGCTCAACTGTTTCATTAGTGGCTTTAAGAGGGAGCTACAAAGGGACGTGATCCCATGGCAACCAGAGAGCATCACCAAAGTTGTGACCCTGGCGGAACTCTTTGAAGAGAAGTATGGATATCCGGCGTGAACCGCGAGTTTGAGGAGCACATACAGCCTTGACATCCATGCCCCAATAAAACCAGTCACTGTGGGACAAACTGAGGCTATGGGCAACGACCGAGCGGTATTTCCACCAGTGGGCGTCGCCCCAAGCTCTAACACCACGCCTACCTCTGATTATAAGAAAATGAGTATTAAGTAGATGCAACTGTGCCACTCTAAGGGCCTCTATTTCATTTGTGATGAGAAATACTCTAAGTTTCATCAGTGCGCACACCTGAAGCTCCTCTTGTTACAATGTGAGGAGGAGGACTCTAAGACCCCTAAAACCGAGTTTGTGATATACCCGGGACCCTCATATACTCTGGAAGAGCTTGACTAGAAGATGTCATTGAACGCCATGAATAATGCCTCATTCTCTGGCACCATGAGGTTCATCGATTCCATTCGAGGTCATCCAGTTCATATCCTGTTAGAAGGCGGGAGCGACGACAACTTCATCCAACCAAGGATGGGCAATTTCCTTCAAATGGACATCTCACCTACCAAGCTGACTCGGGTGCTAGTGGGTAATGGGAGTTCGCTCCAGGTTGAGGGGCGTATTGACAATATTCAGGTAATGGTGCAAGGTACCACTCTCACTCTGCCTACTTTTGTTTTGCCCATTGCTGGTGAAGATCTCATCCTGGGAGCGGCATGGCTAGCCACCTTGGGCACTCATCTCATCAACTACAACACCCTCCGTCTCCAATTCTATTTGGATGACAAGTTAGTGACACTGAAGGGAGAGCAACCAGCTGCTCCTAAACCAATAACCACGCGCCAACTTCACCGACTAAGATCCACCAATACCATAGCCCACTGCTTCACCTTAACTTTCCAGGAGTTATGGGACACTAGGGAGGACGAGAACCGTTCATTTGTGGAGTTTTTTTAGCCTAATCACGGTCACCACCGGCGTCGGAGACACCAGCGGATTTACAGGCCTTGTTGTTGAAGTATCAGAACGTGTTTACATTGCCCATTGGGTTGCCACCTTCTCAGTTGTTGTAACCACAACATTCCCTTACTTCCTGAGTCCCGACAGGTCAAAGTGAAACCATATCTGTACGCTCATAGCCAAAAGGAGGATATTAAAGCCATGGTGACACATATGTTGCAAGACGGTTTGATAGAACCGAGTAGCAGCCTCTTCTCGTCGCCTGTTATTCTCGTCCAGAAGAAAGATGGATCATGACGCTTCTATACTGATTGTAGGGCCCTTAATATGATCCTGGTCAAGGACGCCTTTCCTATTCCCACGGTGGATGAGCTCTTGAACGGGTTATATGGTGTTAAATTCTTCTCTAAACTGGATCTCCGATCCGGCTACCATCAAGTTCTCTTAAAACCTGAGGATAAACACAAGACGACATTTAGAACTCACCACGGGCATGATCAATGGCTTGTAATGTCGTTTAGCCTCTCAAATGCGCAGACAACATTCTAGGCTTTGATGAACCATGCCTTTCACCAGGCCCTGTGCAAATTCGTGTTGGTTTTCTTTGATTATATCCTGGTCTACAGTACCAATTGGGAGCTTCATATGATGCACTTGGAACTGGTATTATCTACTCTCCAATAACACCAATTATATACGAAGCAGTCCAAGTATTAGTTTGGCCTCACTTACGTTGACTATCTTGGTCATGTGGTCTCCGGCAAGGGTGTAGAGATGGACCGGAATAAGACTGCAACAATTAAACATTAGCCCGTCCCGGTGAAATAGTTACGGGGATTCCTTGGGTTGAGCGGCTACTATCCTCGTTTTATCAAGAACTATGCTACGATCGTGCACCCATTGACGGAATTGTTAAAGAAGGACAACTTCCAGTAAGGCGAGGCTTCTAAGCAAACGTTCCTAGCCTTGAAGAGGGCAGTGTTTCGGCTCTCATTCTACGGTTACCCGATTTATCTCGGCCATTAGTGTTAGAAATAGATGCGTCTGGCGATTGTATAGGCGCAGTCCCAGCCAAGACCACCACCCCCTAGCTTATTTCTCTAAGAAGCTAACACCGCGAATGCGTTCTCAATCTGCATATACACCCGAATTCTTCGCCATCACGAAGGCTGTGGTGAAGTTCCGACACTTTTTGGTGGGTCACAAATTCATCATCAGAACATATCAACAAGCCCTCCGGTACTTGACCAACCAATCCATCCACACTCCAAAACAACAGAAATAGATTACTAAGCTAATGGGTTATGATTTTACTATTGAGTACAAGCCAGACATGGAGAATAAGGTGGTTGATGCTCTATGTTGGTGTTTCTAGTTGGCTTACTCTTAATTACAAGCTGAGTTACCCACAAAACTCCAACAGAAAAGGATCCATATTGTCTCTCAACGATCCAGGCAATTCAGAATGGTTCAATGATTCAGGGCCCTTATGTTTTGAAGCAAAACCTATTATGGTATCAGGATCGTATGGTGGTGCCAGATAATCCTCAACTTAAGCAAAAACTATTCCATAAGTACCATACCACATAGCTCATAGGCCATGCGGGAACCCTGCGCACCTTTGCATGATTGGCCAAGCAGTTTTTCTAGACGGGCATGTGAATGGAGGTAGCGAACTTCGTCAGGTTGTATATGGTTTGTCAACAAGCTAAGGATCTACATTCAAAGTCGAGAGGGATTCTGCAACCCCTACCTATCCCACTGAAGATATGGAATGATATAGCCATGGCCTTCATACTCAGCCTACCTCCTTCCAAAGGCTTTTCAGTGATTTTCGTGGTGGTGGATAGACTGTCAAAATACGGGCACTTTATACCATTACACACTGATTTCAAGAGTCGTTCAGTGGTTGAAGTCTTCATTCATAATGTGGTTAAACTCCATGGAATTCCCCAAACCATTGTATCGGACTACAATCGTGTCTTCACTAACAACTTCTGGCAACACCTCTTCCTCCGAATGGGAACCACTTTGGCAATGTCCTCTGCATACCACCCTCAATCTGACGGATAGTCAGAGGCATTGAACAAATGCCCGGAGATGTACTTGAGTTGTTTTACAATAGAGCACCCCAAGGGATGGGTTGATCTTCTGCCCTGGGCTGAGTTATGGTATAATACTGCACATCATAATAGCATCAAAATGATACCCTTCGAAGTTGTATATGACCGCGAACCACCAGCTTTAGTGCCCTATTCTCCAGAGGCTAAGGATTTACCAGAGGTGTCAATGTTGCTCTACCAGTGCTCTCAGGTATTAGCCCAACTCAAGCAAAATCTCCTCAAGGTGCAAGTGCAGATAAAAAAGATGGTTGATAAAAAGCACTCCGAAGTTACATTTGCGCGGTTGGCGATTGGGCCTTCATCAAACTCCAACCTTATCGTCAACATTCGATTCAACTTCAGAAGAACCACAAGCTGGCCATGCGCTATTTTGGGCCCTTCCAGGTCATCTAACGAATGGGTCAAGTAGCTTATAAACTGCAGCTACCTCCAGAAGCCCGAATCCACTCGGTGTTCCATTTATCATTGCTGAAACCATGTCATGGCGACCCAACGAGCTCTTCAATTCCGCTGCCCTATTAAATAGCTGAGTTCGGGCTACTTATTCAACCAGCTGCCATATTACAAGCACGCCAAATCATTCGTAATGGCCAACCGGTTACACAAGTACTAGTTTAGTGGGATGGCCTTGCCTCCACAGATTACACATGGGAGGATCTTGTGTATCTACAAGGCCAATTTCCTCTTCTAGACCTTGGGGACAAGGTCCTTCTGAATAATGGGTAATGTGACATTTCCTGATCGAGGGGTGTTTCCCATAGCTATTGCCATGTAGAGAAAGTCTCAGGCTACATCTAGTGAAGGCGACAACCGATCAAGGAAGGATCAAAAAGGAAAAGGCGTAAAAGACTCAGACGTGTGGCAACAGGGTGCTGGGGAGAAGGGAATCAAAGTAGCGCGTGGGGACCATTCCACGCGTCGGCACAACACGCTGGCGATCAAGGGGAATCCACGTTTTGTGGATTTTGTGATGGACGGCTGGGGAAGGACGTAAAGGAGAGGAGAAGCTCTCAGTGGAGAGGCATACAGGAAAAAGCAACTGTGGGCCTGATCCTCTCGGAGGAGACAGAGGACTATACCGACGATCCTTGGTCTACGTCGACGGAGTATTAATATCTTACTATATTCATATTGTCGTGTCATCTTGTATGGCGAGTGAACTCTTATCTAGCTGAGAACCTTATTATCGTGGTTATGGATGGATGCATGGAGATGCTATGAAATGAATATCAAGGCTATGCTCATCTCTTAGCTTGAGCTTTTGTGTTTATTCATTACAGCTGGCAAAAAACTATTTTGCTCAACAAGGACAAAGACATAGCCCCAACTTTAGAGCAAATTCAAATATAATGAGCTCATTTGCTTTATTAAAAATAATTTAATTATTATTTTTTATCTCACTAAGCATTGAATAAAAAAGATAAAGAGAATACAAAACTTATTTCAATCATTAAAATTAAATAGTTTGAATTCATATATATGAACACAAAGAACACATTTGTTTAGCAGTTTGGGATAAGAGACTTGAAAATTTACAATTACTTGAAACCTTGTGTTTTCAAGTTTTTGTCGGTTTTCTGATGTAGTAGTCTCTGATCCGCAAGGAACTCTTGATACCATTTGGCAGATTGTTTTGGAGTTCTCTTTTGAGTAGTGTAGTCGACATGGTAGAGGCCGAATCGTACCGAATAACCATAAACCCATTCAAAATTATCCATTAGAGACCATACAAAATAACCCCTCACATCGGCTCCTTGCCTACAATCACATGCTCAAAAGATCAGAATTCCCTTTATATATATATACTTTTGAATGCCAAACAAAGATCATAATGAATGGTAAGAAGAACAGATTAATGTACATTCACAGTTTGAGATGCAGAGGTTTTACTGGTTAATGGATTTTAATTCAATGGCGATACCTCATTGCTTTTGTCAGGAAAGTGAGGTAGTTCTGCATGAAATCTATTCTGTCGGGGTCTTTCACTAAATCATCCAGCAACATGTCATTGCTGCTCTTTTGTGGAAAACCTGACAAGATAAATTCAGTAATGGATAGCACGATCAGTTTGGCTTAAGAAAAGTAATGCAATGAATGGATTGAATTTGAATTTTTTGAGTATCAACTCAGATAATACCATTTTCCGTTATGTACATCGGAGTGTTGTTGTATCTTTCCTTGAAATACATAATCACCTTTTCCATACCATATGGGACCACGAATACAGTTTCCATCGGTGTCTGCAAGTTTGACACATGAACATCACATTTGATCAAAAGTGTTTGCACGTTCTGTTCCATCATATGACAGTGCAGGCATTCCTTAAGTTTGCTCTTTATCTTATTGAACACAGAGCCTTTCTACGAGAAAATATATAAAGAAATTATTATTTGCTGTCATTTCTCACCGGGGGTCCAATAAGCTGCCCATTTCTTTGTGCGCTTGTGAACACCAATGCATTTCCATCATATTTGCTGAACTCACAGGAAGAAAATATGCAATCTTTAACATAATGAGTAGTATAGTGATTAATCCCAATGAAATCTATTTTGTGCCGGAGCTTCCTTCTTTCTTGACTTGTGAATGTTGGTAACTTTGATCCTAAGATTTCCCGCATCTCAGTAGGATAATCACCAAAAATTATAGGATCAAGAATCCTGTTGATACAAGGGTTAATGTTCAAGTCCTGATGGTATGATACTGAAGCACCGATGTGTACTAAATAATCACTACAGAGCAAAACAACAAAATGGCAAGGCATATGATAATCTTAACGATTTTTCAACTATGTTAAATGACAAAAAAAAAATGATGGTTTTGCACGTGGCCAATTCTCATTCCATCAACAATGAGGACATGAAGCAACTTACCATCCATTATCAAAAGCTAAAGCCCGCTGAGCTGCTATATAATCTTCTGAAACATTCCTAAGTGGTTCATACCAATTGCCATATATAACAATCCCAATAAGGCCTCCCTGTTTCATCTAAAAGAGAGAGTTTGCAGGACAAAGTTAGCACATGAAATAAACAATGATGATTTATAGCAAGGAACTTTTCTTGTAACAGTGAGGCCATCGATTCTTTCCTCTTAGCGACAAAGAGACCTTTAGAATTACCTTAAATTGATATCTGGGAAAACTTTTGTATTGAAACATTTTTATGCTAGCACAATAATCTACCTGATATTTTGATTTGTACATATCAACTGCAGTTGCGTGAGAAAGTATAACATTATGAGCTGCAATATAAGGCTCAAGTGTGGAATCTCCAGAAGCACAATTTCCAAATGGCTGTGAACAACGACCAGGAGGGAATGTTCCAATGAGATAACCATACTTCAGCATGAGGTTTGGCTCATTGATTGTGATCCAATATTTTACTCTATCACCAAATGCTTTGAAACAAACTTCTGCCAAGTATCCAAAATCTTGCCTGTAAATGAAAATCAATTGCCAAGTCACCAACTAACAATGCAAGATTTTCTAACTAAGTTTTAGTGCGTGCTGATGTTGCATGATAACATTAAAACTAATGTACAGTGGGAAAACATAGATTCATACTGAATTTCCGGACTCAGCCATGCACCATATCTATCTTCAAGCTCTTGAGGAATATCAAAATGGCAAAGTGAAACAACCGGTTGAATCCCTGTTCCAATAATAACATAAGGACAATGGTTATATTTCTCATCCATTTACACTACTTACATAACTGATTATTTTTGGTATAGCTTCCTTATTTTACGAGAACATGTGAAGAAGAAAAAAAGTACCTTTGCTCAATACAGAGTTTATAAGGTTGTTGTAAAATTCTACACCAATTGTATTAATATCTCCAAACCTTCCTCCTATTAACAAAATCGATGAGCAGCCTCTTCAACTGAGAAAATCACTTAATTGCAGGAGAGTAGTAATATTAAGTACTAGAACTCACTTGGGAGAACTCTTGACCATGAGATAGAGAATCTGTAGGCATTTAAGCCAAGTGAATGTATCAATTCGACATCTTCCTAAAAACAGAATAAATTGTGTTAAATATTACAAGTGTACTATAGTTTCACTAACTTGTATGCAGAAAGACACTGTCGCTACAAGTGTTTACCAAATAGCGGTGATAATGGTCGTCGGCAACATCTCCATTGCTTCCATCTTTAACTTTACCTGTAATAAATAGGACATACCATCAACAACACACTCAAGCTTTTCATTAAACAAAACAAAACAAAACAAAACAAAACAAAACCATAGTTAGTAATCCATAATCTAGATCCTAAAATAGTTGGCTATGAATCTTTTACTCCTTAATCAGAATGCTGTGCAACACCCTTAGCTGCTACTACTAGAGTCTAGTACACAGATACCTTAATTTTCTGGAAAAAAGATAAAAATGAACTAGTCTTGCAACATTTGAACAATATGATTAGTAACAAACAGCTCCCATTTAACAAATTAGGTCATTCACTATATAAATCACCTGGTAAATGAGTGAAAACATCCCAAATGGTTGTACTTTTGTTCCCTTCCAACCGAGCACCTTCAACCTGGAAATGAAAGAGATACTTACAATGCACAAAACCAAGACTTTTTTGAATGACAAACAAAGTGGAATATCAAGATCATTTACTAGACAAGAATGAGAACAAAGAATGCTGGTTTAGGGAACTGATATAATATACCTGATAAGAAGAAGTGGAAGCTCCAAAGAGGAAAGAATCTGGGAACTGGCTTCGGTGAAGACCGGCAGCAGCCCAGAGGAGCTGGAGAAGCAAGGCCAATGCCAAGGATTTCTTGCTCTCCATGCTCTAAAAGGTCCAAGCTTTTGCTCTTTTGATAGCTTTGCTCTGTTCTGGATTATCAAAATAATACAGCTTGGTTGGTACCGGTAGAGTGATGGGGACACTATAATAAATGCTTATTTTTTTAAATTCATTATATATATATATATATATATATATATATATATATATATAATTTTTGTAGGCTGCTTATGATTGATCAATTTATTCAATATTTTGGGAAAATACATCACTAATCAATATATCATGTTCACAAACACGAGTAAGTGAGAAAATACAAAATTAATTAATTATTTTTTTTTTTTTACTAAGACGGCAAGGCCTTTCACTAGTGCAGAGCTCACTCGATGCGCCTAAGTTCCCGCATTTACAAAAGAGGGGTTTGATCTCTAGTTCATTTTGAGAGAGCAGAACCTCTTAATAAAATAACCTGATATTATTGATAATCTTGCTATGAAGTCTTGATAGACACCATTTGTTACTCTATTTGAAAAACATATATATTATTTTTTTTAATTTTATGGTCAAATATTTGTCAAAATGGCCACATCAAGGATTTTGATGAGATGTTGAATGAGATAAAAAATAAAAAATAATAATTAAATTATTTTCAATAGAGAAAACAAGTTTGTTATATGTAGTTTTGGTCTATGTGTCTTTTTTCTAGAGATGAGTCTTTGTAGAGCAAAATAGCTTTTGCCGACAATCTTTTACAAAATGTTTTGCTTCAAAATTTGATACTTGTAGAGCAAAATGGTATTTTGAAAGTTGTTTTTGGTGGAAACCCTAATCTCCATAGCAAAACAACATATGACACTCTTAAAATCATTTGACAAATATTTTGACTCCAAAAGGTCGGCCTCCACCCAATATATATTTTTAAAAATATTTATAATTATTTTTAAATATAAAAGTATAAAAATATAGAAAAATACTATATATATATATACAACAGTACTGTTTGATTCATGGAAGTGAAGGCCGAAGTGACGGAAGTGGGCCACTTCAGTCCACTTCCGGTATTAGGTTCAGGAAAATACAAACCAAAAGTTGGAAGCTGGATTTTAATGAACTCTCATTTCAGTGTGAAATTTGACTTACATGATCCATCTTCACATTAAAGGTATATAAAAAAGGCAAACTCCAATAGCATTTCAGTGTCCACGCAAACACTATGAAATGTATAATTCATATGGAACTTGGACTTCCACGCAACTTTGATCATTTTTTATCACTCCCATGACTTCCAGGTGACTCCAAGAACTAATCTCGTATGTCTCATTTCATTTAAAGAAAAAAACTAATTAATTAATTATAACAATTCCATGAGAAACATGTGGTTGTTAAATAAGGTATAAAAATATATATAAATGGGTACGTTTAAATCTTGTCCATATGTTGTATAAAACAATTTTGTATTTTCTCACTTATTGGTGTTTGTGAATATGATATATTGCATAGTGATGTATTTCCTCAAAATATCTTGATCAATCATAAGCTCTCATTTCTAATTTCATTAAAAAAAATTAATTAATTGTAACAATTCAATGAGAAACACATGGTTGTTAAATAAGGTATAAAATATATAAATAAGTAGGTTTTATATTATATGATGATATCATAGAGTAATTAAATATGATATATGGTCTCTGTCTAGAATATTATTTGATGTTCCATTAATATTTTAAAATTATTAATTTAAATAAAAAATAATTTTTAAAATTTTTAAATTTTATGGGCTTCATGGAATGGGCCAGGCCTTCAATTGGGCTTTCCTACACGTGCAAAGCAACATGTATGAGCGAAGAGAAAGTCTGGGCAACGAGGATAAAAAGAGAGAGTGAAGATGAGTCTTTATTTTGTAGGTTTTCACATCATGTTACCTATGAGATTCTGTTGAAGAAACAATAATATATCTCACTGTTGTATGCCCATTTGTAGAAAACATATGAGAGTTTTATCGGATCATGTACGGACTGAACTCCCCTAACCTTTCCATACACAAAGTTTGGGGACCAACTTCCCTCAAAGTGCACAAGACTTTGAAGAAAGGATGGGAGCTTATGAATATATGGTTGGAGAGGAATATACGATATTTCAAAGAAAAATAACATGTCTTCTTACAAATTATTCATGACACGAACTTCCTTCTATTACTGGTTTGATGCACTTCATCCATTCAAGAAACCTAAATTGGAAGCAACTCAAGCCCTAATTAAAAGAAACCTCCAATTCATATAAAAGACTGCATCGCCAACTGAGCGGAGACGTTTGACAGGGAATAGGTGAAGATATATATAACACTTACAATTCCCTTGTTTCTATATCTTTCATGTTTCTCACTCTTATGCAATAAGGGGTGTATGTACTGTTCACAAACTTCTTAATATTAAATAAAATATAATTTATTTTTTTTTTAAAAAAAAAAACTATTAAGAATCAAATAACAACAACAACAACTAAGCCTTAATCCCATACTAGATAAGGTTGGCTATATGAATTCTTTGTCTCTGTGTAGCTCTATCAAAGACAAGATCCAGATCAACATCAAATAGACGTAGGTCCTTAGACACTACCTGTCTCCATATAATCATCGGTCTACCTCTACCCCTCTTTTTACCTTCTATTACCAAACTATCACATTTTCTAACTTGGGCACCTACGGATCTACTACGCACGTGTCCAAACCACATATTAAACGCCCTTCTCTTATTTTATCTTCAAGTGCTGCAACATGCACTTTCTGTCGGATATGTTCATTTCTAATCTAATCCAATCTTGTATGACATCATCACCTTAACGTTCTAATTTTTTCCACATTCATCTTCTGAATATGTTGAACTTTAGTTGCCCAACATCACAAAGCACACCAGTAGCACTTCTCCATTTCAGTCATCCTATTCTGATTCTATGGGATACATCTTCATCAATCATCTCATCCTTCCGAAAAATGGAACATAAATACTTAAAATGGTTACACTTAGGGACTACTACCCCATCTAATATCACTCCCCCTTCGTCCCTCTTATTTTGACTAAAATTACAATGCATATATACATAACTTATTTCAATCATTAAAATTAAATAGTTTGAATTCATATGAACACAAAGAACACATTTGTTTATCAGTTTGGGATAAGAGACTTGAACATTTACAATTACTTGAAACCTTGTGTTTTAAAGTTTTTGTCAGATTTCTGATGTAGTCGTCTCTGATCAGCAAGGAACTCTTGATACCATTTGGCAGATTGTTTTGGAGTTCTCTTTTGAGTAGTGTAGTCAACATGGTAGAGACCGAATCGTAACGAATAACCAAATACCCATTCAAAATTATCCATTAGAGACCATACAAAATAACCCCTCACATCGGCTCCTTGCCTACAATCACATGCTCAAAAGATCAGAATTCCCTTTATACATACTTTTGAAGGCCAAACAAAGATCATAATGAATGGTAAGAAGAACAGATTAATGTACATTCACAGTTTAAGAGATGCAGAGGTTTTACTGGTTAATGGATTTTAATTCAACGGAGATACCTCATTGCTTTTGTCAGGAAAGTGAGGTAGTTCTGAATGAAATCTATTCTGTCGGGGTCTTTCACAAAATCATCCAGTAACATGTCATTGCTGCTCTTTTGTGAAAAACCTGAAAAGATTAATTCAGTAATGGATAGCATGATCAGTTTGGCTTAAGAAAAGTAATGCAATGCATGGTTAAATTTGAATTTTTTGAGTATCTACTCAGATAATACCATTTTCCGTTATGTACATCGGAGTGTTGTTGTATCTTTCCTTGAAATTCATAACCACCTTTTCCATACCATATGGGACCACGAACATATTTTCCATCGGTGTCTGCAAGTTTGACATCAACATCACATGTGATCAAATGCGTATGCACGTTCTGTTCCACTATATGACACTGCAAGCATTCCTTGAGATTGCGCTTTATCATGTTGACCTCAGAGCCTTTCTAAGAGAAAATATATAAATAAATTATTATTTGCTGTCATTTCTCACCGGGGTTCCAATAAGCTGCCCATTTCTTTGTCCGCTTGTGAGCACCAATGCATTTCCATCATATTTGCTCAACTCACAGGAAGAAAATATGCAATCTTTAACATAATGAGTAGTATAGTGATTAATCCCAATGAAATCTATTTTGTGCCAGAGCTTCCTTCTTTCTTGACTTGTGAATGTTGGTAACTTTGATCCTAAGATTTCCCTCATTTCAGTAGGATAATCGCCAAAAATTATGGGATCAAGAAACCTGTTGATACAAGGGTTAATGTTCAAGTCCTGATGGTATGATACTGAAACGGCGATGTCGTACTAAATAATTACTACAGAGCAAAACAATAAGAATGGCAAGGCATATGATAATCTTAAGGAATTTTGCAACTACGTAAAATGACAAAAAAAATGATGGTTTTGCACCAAACCAATTCTCATTCCATCAACAATGAAGACATGAAGCAACTTACCCGCTGAGCTGCTATATAATCTTCTGAAACATTCCTAAGTGGTTCATACCAATTGCAATTTACAATAATCCCAATAAGGCCTCCCTGTTTCATCTAAAAGAGAGAGTTTGCTGGACAAAGTTAGCACATGAAATAAACATTGATGATTTATAGCCATGAACTATTCTTGTAACAGTGAGACCACCGATTCTTTCCTCATAGCGACAAAGAGACCTTTAGAATTACCTTAAATGGATACCTGGGAAAGCTTTTATATTGAAACATTTTTATGCTAGCACAATAATCTACCTGATATTTCGATTTGTATATATCAACTGCAGTTGCGTGAGAAAGTATAGCATTATGGGCTGCAATATAAGGCTCAAGTGTGGAATCTCCAGAAGCACAATTTCCAAACGGCTGTGAACAACGACCAGGAGGGTATGCTCCAATGAGATAACTAAACTTCAGCATGAGGTTTGGCTCATTGATTGTGATCCAATATTTTACTCTATCACCAAATGCTTTGAAACAAACTTCTGCAAAGTATCCAAAATCTTCCCTGTAAATGAAAATCAATTGCCAAGTCACCAAGTAACAATGCATGATAACATTAAAACTGTTGTACAGTGGGAAAACATAGATTCATACTGAATTTCCGGACTCAGCCATGCACCATATCTATCTTCAAGCTCTTGAGGAATATCAAAATGGCATAGTGAGACAACCGGCTGAATCCCTGTTCCAATAATAACATAAGGAAGGATAATGGTTATATTTCTCATCCATTTGCACTACTTACATAACTGATTATTTTTGGATAGATTCCTTATTTTACAGGAACATGTGAAGAAGAGAAAAAGTACCTTTGCTCAATACAGAGTTTATAAGGTTGTTGTAAAATTCTACACCAATTGTATTAATATCTCCAAACCTTCCTCCTGTTAACAAGACCGACGAGCAGCCTCTTCAACTGGAAAAATTACTTAGTTGCAGGAGAGTAATATTATTAAGTACAGGAACTCACTTGGGAGAACTCTTGACCATGAAATAGAGAATCTGTATGCATTTAAGCCAAGTGAATGTATCAATTCAACATCTTCCTAAAAACAGAATACATCGTGTAAATATTACAAGTGTACTATAGTTTCACTAACTTCTATGCAGAAAGACATTGTTGCTACAAGTGTTTACCAAATAACGGTGATAATGGTCATCGGCAACATCTCCATTGCTTCCATCTTTAATTTTACCTGTTATTAATAGGATATGCCATCAACAACACACTCAAGCTTTTCATTATAAAAAAAAAACTCATATTTAGTAATCCATAATCTTTTACTCCTTGATCAGAATGCTGTGTAACACCCTTAGCTGCTACTACTAGCACACAGATACCTTAATTTTCAAGTCTTGCAACATTTAAACAATATGATTAGTAACAAACAGCTCCCATTTAACAAATTAGGTCATTCACTATATAAATCACCAGGTAAATGAGTAAAAACATCCCAAATATTTGCACTCTTGTTCCCTTCCAACCAAGCACCTTCAACCTGGAAATGAGAGAGACACTTACAATGTTGAAAACCAAGACTTTTTTGAATGACAAACAAAGTGGAATATCAAGATCATTTGCTAGACAAGAATGAGAACAAAGAATGCTGGTTTAGGAAACTGATGTAATATACCTGATAAGAAGAAGTGGAAGCTCACAGGAAGTGCAGGTATCTGTCAGAAGATTTTTCATGAAGCCTACTCCAGAAGAGGGTATATTGACCCCCACAAGCCGACGATGAGTAGAGCATCCCCGTTTTGGAAAGGCATCTGCCGGGAAGCCCCACCAACAATGGCGAATATGTGGGTCAAACCGGGGACGGGCGAAACTACCAACCTCTGGATGGACAATTGGTGGGAGGGACTCTCGTTATGCAATATCTTCCCGGGGCTATATGAACTATCAATCAAACAACATCTTACCATTCAAGAAGCACGAATCAATCTACAAAGGGGCATGCCACTCCTAAAGCTGGGGCCACTCAATAACAAGGAACAAGAAGGCTTTGACCTGATTAAGCAGACAATTTTGAATCTCAATCCAACCCCCTTCGTGACTGATACAAGGGAGTGGAAACTCACACCTAACAAAACATTCACGGTGAAATCCCTGTATCATTTTAGAGTGGATGGTGGGATCCGGAGCGACTTAAAGAACCGGTTCTGGAAACAACCATGCCCCCTTAAGGTTAAATTATTCGCATGGTTGGCAAAAGAAGACCGGATCCTCACACTCATAATTTACAAAAACGAAAATGGAGGGGAGAACGTACAAGATGCTACCTGTGTGAAACAGAATATGAATCCGTAACACATCTGCTGATCTTATGTCCCTTGGTAGTGCAAATTTGGAACCACTTCGGGAGGATGTTTGGTCTACGAACATCTGGATTCGAAACACATGCTCTCTGGGGAACCACGGTTGCCTTCTCTGGGGTGGACAATACCCTACGAGGAGGCTGGGATCTAGCCGTGATGGCAATCACCTGGAGTATTTGGGGGGAAAGGAATAGACGATGCTTCCAAGACAAACAACGCGCTTGTTCAAGAATTATCCGTGATATTACTTTCCTCCTTATCTCTTGGTTGGATTCAGCTCCTCCGGCAAAACGGCTAAAGTTGGAATCGGCTGGAAACCTAGTAAAGCGCAGTCTTCAATTCACCTTGGATACGCTAGGACAGGCTGATGAAGGTGGTGATGAGGATGACCCACCACCAACCCAGGACACAACACAAGCAAGCATGATGGGGTAGATCAAGGAGGCAAAAGGAGGCAACATCTCAGGCAAGAGAGAGTGCTTATAGATGTATTTTATTTCTCGTTGTATGAGCAATGTAATGAACTCCTTTTAAATTAATTTATAAATAAACTGTGGTTTATCCACTTTATCCAAAAAAAAAAAAAAAGAAGTGGAAGCTCCAAAGAGGAAAGAATCTGGGAACTGGCTCCGGTGAAGACCGGCAGCAACCCAGAGGAGCTGGAGAAGCAAGGCCAATGCCAAGGATTTCTTGCTCTCCATGCTCCGAAGGTTCAAGCTTTTGCTCTGCTCTATATGCTCTGAAAATAAGTTTTTTTTTTTTTAAAAAAAAATGCAGCATGATTGGTACTGGTAGCTACTCTAATCAAATCTTGGGGTCATGGATTGAAGTTGATGTTACAGTATAAATCTAGTTGGGGACTATAAATCTTATTTATTATGAGAAGACATCCATAATAATTAGTTTTGGACAATTTTTTTATAATAAATTATAAAAAAAAAATATATTTACCGACAAGTATACTGAAAACGGTTTCTAAACTCTCTTTGATAATGCATTAAGATATGTGTGTTGATGATTCTAATACACCATTAATGATTTCGGGAACTATTTTCGAAATACTCCACGATAAGTATATCACTGCTCAAAATTATATCTATTCAAATATGAATCCAATATACATAAAAAATAATAATCAAATTATAATTTTTCATGCTGATTCTTTAGTTAGAAGATCAGTAAAGCTCTTGGTAGATTTAAACATGATACACTTTTTATTTATTAGGGAAATTATAAGAGTGATAAAAGTGATCGAAGAGTAAAGTCTAAACGTGGATTATATATTTTATATTATTTTTTTTTATTAAAATATTTTATATTATTTGGTTGAACACTAAAATAATATTGGAGTTTATATATTTTACATATGATTGAAAATCAGTGTTTTTTTAATTTGTTTTATAAAAAATATTATTTTTGAGACATGGATTCAAGATGATGTTACAGAATAGATGGGGACTATAAATCTTATTTATTGTGAAAAGACATTCACAATAATTAGTTAATTTTGGACATTTTTTTATTAAAATCTATATCTATTCAAATATGAATTGAAATAATAAAAAAATAATTAAATTATAATGTTTTACTACTATTTATTTATTTATACATTTGGTAGTATATAGCAATCTAATTAAAATTGTACTTTGTTTGTGTTAGATACCCTCACATCCAGCCGTTCATTTCACTTTTGACAAAACAAATTTTCCGTCATTTGATCCCAACAGATATATTTATAACCGTTGAAACATATCCAACTCTCTATATATCTCCATGGTTGTAACCCTAACCGACACAGTGGAAAAGAAATTTCTCATCTTCATACTCATGAGTGTTCTCTCTCTCTAGGGCTTCCTTTCTTTTGTCTGCCCATTCTCCTTTTCAGTCATCTTCATCATCACTTTGGAACTTGACATTGATCTTATCATCATCTCTTCCTTCTTCTGCTGATACTTGAGCTACGCCTGTCCGATAACGTGCCACGGGGAGATGCCGATCGACGTGTGGATTAGGATACCCTATTAGCTGGAGAGATCGTCAAATTCCTACATGAAGGAGGCGATAATCGGCTTTTAGGGCAGTGTGACTGCACGCCCTACCCAGGCTTGATCTTTCCAATCTTTTACTAGTTTTATTTGGACTGATTTATGCTCTAAATGTTTAAAATATTTGGTTGTTGTTTGGTGTGTTTGATTACTGCTAAATTTCTGGATCAACTGGAGGTTTTGTGTTGATCGTTTTCGGATTAACCATTCATGGAAATGAGAGAAAGGGATCACAATATGACTTTTGGGTTTTATTGATTTACTATGTGATGAATTCGAATGCCTCTTGTTTTCTTGATCTTGTTTCTCTACCACCATGAACCCGAGTTAGATTAAGAGATGATACACTATTTATTTATAAGGAAAATTATGGGAGTGATAAAAGTGATAAAAGTGATCAAAGTGATTAAAATGGGAAGTACAAGTTCTATATGAATTATACATTTCTTAGTGTTTGGTTGGACATTAAAGTCGTAAATATGAAAAACAAGTATGTAAGTCAAATTTCACTGAATTCTACTTTGGTCTTTTTTTTTTTTTTAAGTCAACACTAAAATGGGAGTTCATGAAAGTCCAATTTCCCATTTTCAGCTTTTTTGTAAACCAAAATACCGAAAGTGGATCGAAGTGGTCCACCATCCATGAACCAAATAGTATCATTTGTAAGTAAATTTTTAAAATAATTATAAATATTAAAAATATGGGGTGGCATAGTTCACCTTATGCTACGCCCCGACCGTGTGGGCGAAGAGGAAGTTTGGGCATAAAAAAGATGAGAGAAAATGAAGAGGAGTTCTTAGAATGATCTAGGGTTTCTTAATTCTTCTTGCGAGGGAGGAATGGCGTGGAGATTAATCATAAAGTTTGTGTCCCAATCTAATATCGATCTAAGGTGTTTGTTGGATTCTTTGGATATTGGCAGGGAGCTGAATTGATGAAAAAAACAAAGATGAGTCCTTATTTTGTGGGATGTTGTATAGGTTTTCGAAACAATAATGCATCTCGGTGTTGCATGCCTATTTGTACAAAGTATATGAGAGTTTTCTCGGATCCTATATGGACTGAACGACCCACTAACCTCCATACACACTGTAAAATCCAAGGATTTTAGGGGTTATTTATTTATTTTTTTTTTTTTGGATTTAAAATTTGCTCTAATTTAATTTTTATTAAATTAAAGTGCCAAAGGACATTTTGGGATTTGAATAGAGTTCCAAGGGTATAAGAAGATTTATAAGGAATTCATAAATTTAATTAAGTTAATTGATAATTGATTTAATTAAATATGGAAATTCCCCAAGATTGATTTTAATTAGACTAAGATGGAAGTGGAATTAATTGATTAAATCTTGATTGATTTAATAAATTGGGAATGTCCTAAGTTGGAAATGATTTGAATTACAAAACTTGGATAAAATCTTAATTATAGACTAATGGGTCTGCCAAGGACAAATATGTAAAATTCAGAAATTATGGGTACTTGTTTGAGATTTTCTTTTCTAATAATGCAAGTCTCATCTGGTTGCTGCTGATGCAAGTGACCCCTATCAATACTTACGTAAGGTTCTATGTACTGAAGGAAGAAAGAAATATAGAAGAAGTGATAAAAATATTTGTAAACTACCTATCACACAAGATGCAGTGTGGATTCTCTCTCTGAATTTTAGTAATGAGGACCTGTCAATAAGAATATGAAAAGTGGAGGTTTTTATTTGCAAAGTCCACAAAAAAAAAACCATGCACGTGGAAGTCAACAATAATAAAATGAAGGGTGGAGATTGAATAGGGTTTAAATGAAAAGATCCAACGGTGGAGTGTCACTCTAGGATCGTAGCTCTCTCCTCATTTGCCCATTCGCGCCGCCACCACGGAGGATCTATCTCCGCGATCACCGGACCGCCTACCACGAGATGGAGGTGATTTCGCTTGACTCCTGCATGGAAGGGATGCGTGATCGCGCCTCTGACCCCTCAGTGAGGCCCTTATAAGGAGAGACCAGCTTTATCAAGGGAGATCACCGGAAGGGCGTGGCGACCTTCAACACTCCCATGGTTGCTGGAGCTGATCCCAAGAACACCACTGTTTGAGCACCATCCGGACGGCCGCCACCGGCCGTGGAAAGAGAGAGAGAGAGAGAGAGAGAGAGAGAGAGAGAGAGAGAGAGAGAGGTGGTTGCATTGAGATTCACCCGAGCGCGGCGAAGGAGACGTACGGCCATAGCACGAGGGGACGGCGTTGGGACCTCATCGCCACACACCACGAGTTGTGGAGTGCCGGTTAGCCTCTTGCCCTCTCACTCTTGGGTCCAGTCCTGCATGCATGCGATCATGAAAGTGTTAATGTAGTCCTGTTAAGATCATACATGGTTTGTAAGATGGGTTTGGACCTATATTAAGGACATGGAAACCCCATGAATCCATGCATATGTTAATAAAGGAAGCATGCATATCTGCTAATTGTTTTAGAGAGTGTTAAAGGCCTTGGTTTATGGTGTGCTGGATTGAACAATGGCAAGGTGTTGGCTGGAGACTAAGAGAGGAAGGGTGTGTGTCTATATTGAGGCTTTAGTTGTTGTTGACAGAGGATTTACAGTTGTTTATTTTTAATAGTAAGATGAGTTGATGGTGGTGTTTTGTTAGCATAAAATAATAGGGGTAAGGTCCTTGTGCTAACTTGATGATTTAGTGTTGGTTGGGCAGGGAGATATTGATTTTGATAAGGATATGTAGAGGATCATGACAGTGAGTCTTCTTGCCCTGTGATTTTATGTGAAGGCCTGTTAGTTGAATGCATGCGTAGAGAAGTCTAATAGTTTTCATGAATCATAGATACACATGCATGTGAGTATTGTAGATTAGATTTCTTTTTGGTTGTGTATGCCTAGAGTGGTGGTTGGGATCAAGGTGTTGATGTCTTCTGATTTCTGGGAAAGGAGATAGAGTGTGCTAGCTGTGGGGTCTTGGAGGCTTCAGGAGCATGAAATGAATTGTTTTGATGAACTTTTGTTGAGGTTTAGTATGGTTCCAATTTGTGCATGGGTTGAAGGTATTTGATGATGAGTTAATGTTGATTATTGTTGGCTCTTTAAACTGGGGACATGGAGGATTGGTGATGATTGGATGTGGTGTTCAGTGTTAACTTAGGTGTTGGGTTGAGTTTTGGGTGAAAGCTTAGAAGGCCTGTAGCATGGTGAAAGTAGAGGTCTATCAGTTGTGTTAGATAGTTGTGATGTAGTGTTGAAGGAGATGGTTCCACAGGAGTGTAGTAAGAGGTTGCTGAGTGGGTGAAATATAAGCATGATACTTGGTGAAGCCAAAGGATGGTGTTTAAACATGAAGTTTGTTTGGAGATTGATGAAATAGGATGAGGTTTATGCATAATTTTGATATAGAACCTGATCCCAGCGTGGTATGATGGAGGTGACAGTCCTGAGCATGAGTGCTTGTGAACTCTAGGTGTTTTCACTAGAGGTGTTGTGATAACTTGATAAATGATGGCTGGCAATGATGATGAAGTTTTAGAGTTCTTGTTAAATCTTGATGGAGCTATCATCAAGGATTAATCTTGGATTAGTTGTTAATAGTTGAATGTTGAGGGTGATTTGTTCATCGCTCTAATGATGTTGGTGTATAAGTGAGAGGATGTTATTAGAGTTCTGGATTTTAGAATGTGGTAGATGATTAATAGTATGCTTGAGTGGAGGTTGCTTGGTTGGCCATACAGTGACTTTTTTTTTTGTTTTCTCCTTGGTTTGTTAATGACATGGAGGCTGGGGGTGGAAGTAATGGACCAGTTTTGTCTTGAGGCTGAGTCTAGAAGAGAATGAGTTGATTTGAAAGGGAATTACTTTATCTAATTGAGTGATAAGTAGTTGGGAATTAGATTAATATGAATACATTGCCATTGGAGAAAAAAATATTAAAATCTGCAGATTCTTAAGGCTTGGTGATTAATGATGGTGGAGCTTCAGAACCTCTGGTGAGGTTTGATGGCTGGGTGGTGTTTATGTTCGGAAAATATGAGAATGAATGTTATTATCACATGTGTGGTTCAGTTGGAAAAGGGTGTTATCAGGCTGCCTACTTCAACTGAAATCTGGGAAATGTGTAGACGTCGGATAGTATCGTGTAAGGTACCGTTGGAAAGATAAGGAAGAGATCTTTCCAACAAGCCCTGGTACAACTTGAACGGATTTCTGGATCAAAAGTTATGGACTGTTATTTGGGACTGCGCGTTAGGTTCAGAAATTCTGCATTGGTGTTAGTAGGCATTCGTCGTAGAACTAGTTGTTCACAAGCATGTACGCATTGTTTTGTGACTAGTTTATGGTTTCCAGGTATCGACTTGGAGCTTTGAGTAGCGTCAGGAGAGACGCGGGTTTGACGGTTGGACTTACTAGTGAGGTAAGTACTTCTGCCTTGTACCCCCCAGTCATTTGTTGATTGGTTTCTTGACTTTTGACTTGCATGTTTGAGCATGCCTTATTCCTCTTTTCGGAGATCTTATTGACGTGTCTTTACTGTGACATGTTGCTTTGTTATTCATACATGCTTCCTTGTTTTGTTGAAATCTTTTGTTTAGCATGTTTGATTATTTCGGGATGTTGGAATCCACAGTGTGTTACATTCTTCGTCTCCGGATTGATTGGAGCGGTGAGCTCAGATTTTTGCGAGGCGTTAGGGGCCAGGACACCACGGCGTTCCGGCACTCCTAGCCAAAGGGAGAGTGTTACGGTTGTCCACGCGGTCGATTGGGGTCGATCGGCGGCCGTAATGCGTAGAGAGGTGGCGCTACCGACATACGACCCGAGGGCCGTAGCGACCGGATGGTCGTTTTCTCAGCAGGTTCGCTGATGGTACTGACCGGGGGAGACGTTTGTGGAGTTTCTTTGGAACTCATCGCTAGGGGTCGATTTCTTGCTTATTTTTGTGATAGACTCCTAGGGCTTATTTTTGAGGGGCGTGCCCCGAGCTTGTTTTGATATTTATGATTGGTTGATATCATATTCTTTGAACCCCGCAGGGGTACTTACTGAGCTTTCCATTCGAAAGCTCATGCACTTGTTTTCTCCTGTTTACAGATCCTGAGGCGTAGGACACTAGTACGCAGGAGCTGAGCCGATCGTGGGTCGGGTGATTTGCAGAGGTCCGAGGACCTTGTCTATCTTTTGTTTTGAGTGAGATATTATGTTTTGTAGGTCCCCTTAGGGCCTGATATTTGTAGGGTACCTGAACCCTTGTTATTTATTTCCGCTGAACTCTGTTTATTTTGAATAAATTAAGTTGTTATTTTGCATTATCTGCTTACACACTTAGGCCTTGTATCCGGGTGGGGCCCGCCTCTACTCGGCTACGGCGGGTCTGCACACGTGCCCGAGGTCCCGGGATCGGGTCGGGGCGTTACACACACAAAGTTTGGGAACCAACTTCCCTTTCAAGCGAAGTAGAGGATGGGAGTTTTGTGGGATCGAAAATACGCGCCTGGCATCGTGTGACACCAGACGATATATCGAAGCACAAATGTCATATTTTGTTTGTTTGTGGGTTCTTTTATTCCTAATAGAGGCAAGCCCCTATTATTAATTACCCCAGACAATGTCATGGGAACCTCCGATTAAGGGACAAAAATACAAGTAGAGACAAAGAATAATTTATTTTATTGCAATATAATCCGTTACATATCAGCATATGTGTATATATATGGATATATTTATTTATTTGTTTATTTATGACGCCACCCCCCGCCTCAGAGTTTGTGCCCCGCCATATGGGATCCATAATCCACAGGTTGCCTTGCGCTTGAGACTTGTGACTGAGGTTCAGATCGCCAACTGAGCCGCTTTTTAAGAGTTGTATTAGCTTTTTTCTCCATCAAAATATGCATTGTCTGAGCTGCCAAAAGGGCTTGTGCTATATACGACTATTGAAGATCTTGGTATCTAGTCTTCAGCGCCGCAAATTTCATTCCCATTGGAGTTTCCAGGCAGGAATTATGAATTTTTGAAAATGAGTCTTCGGCATTGTCAACGGCAGGATCGCTGAAATTGACTATTTTATCCGTCAAAATTTACACCGACTGGGCCGCCGAACGATTCTGTGTTGTATATGACTATTGGAGATCTAGATATCTAATTTCCAACGCCACAGATTTCATCTTGATCGGAGTTTTCTGGCCAGAGTTATGAATTTTTGAAATTGGGCGATCAACATAGCTAGCGGCAGAAATGCTGAAGTTTACCCTTCTATTTATCAAAAATCCACACCGATCGGACCGCCGAATGAGTTTGTGTTGTATATGAATGTTGGAGACCCAGATGTCTAATTTCCAACGCCGTAGAGATTACCTCAATCGGAGTTTCCAAGACAAAGTTGTGAATTTTTGAAATTGGGTGATCAGTGTGGCCGTCGGCAGAAATGCTGAAATCTACCCTTTTATTTATCAAAATCCACGCTAATCGGGCCACCTAAAGGATCTGCACTGAATATGAATGTTGGAGACCCAGGTGTCTAATTTCCAACACCGTAGAGATCACCTCAATCGGAGTTTCCAGGCCAGAGTTATGAATTTTTGAATACGGGCAATCAGACGAGGTTTCAGGAATTAATTTGTCGAACTATAGGGTTCATCCTTTTTCCCCATCAAAATACGCACTGATCGGTCTGCCGAAAGG
Source organism: Dioscorea zingiberensis (assembly GCA_026586065.1). NCBI lineage: Eukaryota > Viridiplantae > Streptophyta > Magnoliopsida > Dioscoreales > Dioscoreaceae > Dioscorea > Dioscorea zingiberensis. The sequence goes on from CM048823.1 coordinate 52,121,978, forward strand.
ATCCGTGCTGTATATGATTGTTGAAGATGTGGATGTCTAGTTTCCAACGCCGCAGATCTCGCCTCAATCGGAGTTCTTTGGACGGAGTTATGAATTTTTGAATATGACCCTTTATTAGAGTAATCTGCAGCAGCAACAGCTTTTGTTTCTGCAGCAATCAATTCTTTGATAAAATGGCTCTTTCTTTGTAAAGGTGGTAGCTCTTCTCCATTGAATTGCAGAAGCAACAACTAGTCTCTCATGGCAACTGAGTTCCCTTCTATAATTTCTTCATGGGGCTGCAACCACTCTATCTTCTTCTCTTGGAGTTCATAACTTTATAACCATCTCTATAAAATTTTGGCTTGGAGAATAGTTTGCTTTATCATCTGAATATATACCAAAACTTCTCAATCCTAAGAACTTGAATGAGGTCTAAGCAAATCAGTTTTATTCCAAGCATATTTCTTTAGGTCATTTCATCGAATAGGTTGTGTGCACCACAAAAATAAGTATTTGGCATAATTTTGGAGCATTTCTTCTAAAAAAAATTTGCTGACCAATGAGTAGAACATAACTTGCTGACCATATATCCATTGCTGAACTATATTCTGTTGCAACATTTGCTTCACTCTAGATCAATTCTATGGCAAATTCCTGAATTTGTATGCATATCCGAAGCTTCACATATATAAAGGAGAATCAAGAGTTTCCCTTCCTTTATATTAGCCACCTATTGTAGCAAATTGCAAACTTATGAATGCCTTCATCTAATGCATTGCTGCACACACTATAACTTCTGATTCTTCAATTTAACCATGGAGACATCTCTAGTGGTTTTGATATTCCCTTGGTCTAATATCATTTGATAAATGATTGTCTTGAGAATGGTTATTCACCGACATACAGTGAGTGACAATCGTCACAGATGTGAAGATTCTTTGCAATACGGATTGATGCAGGAGAAGCTATGCTAATGAGTCCATAAGCAATTGCCAGCTCCTCACTGTGTAGATATAGAGCTCGTTCTTTGATACTTTTTCCTTCTTTTATGTCCAAGCTTATGCACAGTTTGGTGTATAGCCAACTTCTTTTAGTTTTGATGTGATCCAATTTTAAGTATATCTTCTCTGATTGATGATGAGAAGTATCTCCCAATCCCTTCCATGAATTATTGGATCCCAATCTCAAGCTTGTGGTTTTCTGCAGCAGCAACACCATCTCCAACAGCAGCAACATCAACATCATGATCAGCAACCATTTCACCGGCATCAACAGCAACCAAGCAGATCAAAGAATACAAAGAAACCAATCGACAAGAATACAAAGAACCAATCAAGAACCAAGTCAAAGATCAATGATCAAAGATCCAAGGTCTTCAATCAGCTTCAATTCTTGAATTCAAAGATCCGGACCTTCAACAGCTTCAAAGCTTTTGCAGCAGGAGTAGCTTCAGCATTCTTTTGCTCCCTCTAACTTTCTTCTCTTCTTCTTTTGCAGCAGCAGGCACCGCATCTTTAGCGGCATCATCTTGGCTTCGATTTCTGTAGCGCAGCAACAACGGCAACGATCTCCAGCAGCAGCATCAACGGCTTCCATCAGCAAGGGCAGCAGGTTGGCACATTTGCAGGTGGGCTACAGGGTCCGGGATTGGCTGGGGAAGGCTCGGGTGAGCAAGCCGCCGCAGCGCCGGAGGGCGTGAACATCACAGAGCGGTCGGTGGAGGGCTTGGGCGGAGCAACACTCCGGCGGCAGGCGGCTGCACAAAGGGAGGCTGCTGGGCGGCATCAAAGCGTGGGGTAATGCTGGCTACTGCTGGCTCGCTTGCATACCAGTGGAGCGCGGCCGCTACCATCTTCAGAGGGTGAGGGCTACCAGGGCTGAGGAGGCAGGGGTCGGCCGGATCAGGGGTGCCGGAGGGCCGGGCGCTGCGGCAGCCGGCTGAGCCGGGAGCGGAGGAGTGTAGCAGCCGGTGGAACCGCTGGCCGGTCGGAGTTGGCCGGGCGAGTGTGCGTGAGTGGGGCGCTGCCGTGGCCGGGGCGACGCTTCCACGTGGATCGCCGCTGGCCGCGGAGGGAAGGACGCCGCCGCCGACAAGAGTAGGCAAGAAAGCGTGGCGCTACAGGATGTGCACGGCGCGTGAGGGGAACCGGGCGTTTCAGCGAGAAGGCGCGCTACCGGTTTACCGGTCTTGGGCGCGCATGCATGACAGAAGTTCTAGGCGAGCCGCGCCGGTAGGCTTCGCCGAGGCGCATGTGACCGCAGTGTAAGGCTCGAGGCGGAGACGGCTTCAGCGCGCAGAGAAGGAGGGCGGATCTCAGCAGGGCGTCGAGGTGGAGGGGCGTAGATGGCCCCTGGCTGGGCAAAGGCACGGCTGAGAGCTTCTTTTCTTCATTTTTTTTTATTTGATTCCCTCTCCCTCAATAGTTATCATTCCTCCTCTTTTATAAACCATTTCTTGAGGATGAGGATGAGGGAGAGTAACTCCTCACTACGATCTGGTGGCACGATCATCGCAACGACGCGGTAGACCAGGTCACCGAATTCAGATAAGACCAAAATTTTATATTTTTTTTATTTTAATTTTTTTTAATTGGCTTTTTTGCAATGAACACCCTGAATTTTATATATATATATATATATATATATATATATATTTTATTTTATTTTTTTTTTGTATAAACAAGTTTATGATGATGACGGTATATGTTTTCAAAAACAACACGTTTTTTACAAATTATTCATGACACTAATTTTTATTGGAAGCAGCTCAAGCCTCAATCAAAAAGAAGCCTCCAATTCATATCAGAAACTGCACCATCAACTTTGGGAGGAGTGGTGGAGCGGAGACCTCAGAATAGGCGAAGATATGTATAACACTTGCAATTCCCTTGTTTTTATATCTTCACGTTTCTCACTCTTATGCAACATGGGGTGCATATACTGTTCACAAATTTCTTAAAATTAAATAAAATATAATTTATTCATTTTTTAAGAAAAAAACTACTAAGAGTGAAATAGATAAAAAGAATACAGAACTTATTTCAATCATTAAAATTAAAAAGTTTGAAATCATATGAACACAAAGAACACATTTATTTGTAAGCACGCCGATTGGCACAAAATATATGGGAGTTTTCTCGGATCCTTTACGGATTGAACGACCCCCTAACCTCCATACACAAAGTTTGGGGACCAACTTCCCTCTCCAACAAAATGCACGAGTCTTTGAGGAGAGGATGGAAGCTTAAAATGATGATGGTCTATGTTTTTAAGAAAAACAACTCATTTTCTTACAAATTATTCACAACACTAATTTCCGTTAAAAACAGCTCAAGCCTCAGTCAAAAAGAAGCCTTCAATTCATATAAGAAACTGCACCATTGACTGCGGGAGGAAGAGAGGGGGAACGGAGACGTTGGAATAAGCAAAGATATATATAACACTTACAATTCCCTTGTTTCTGTATCTTCACGTTTCTCACCATTATGCAACATGGGGTGCATGTACTGTTCACAGTTTTCTTAATATCAAATAAAATATGATTTATTCACTTTTTCAAAAAAAAAAAAAAAATCAAATAGATAGAGAGAATACAGAACTTATTTCAGTCATTAAAATTACATAGTTTGAATTCATATGAAGACACAGAACACATTTGTTTATCAGTTTGGGATAAGAGGCTTGAACATTTACAATTACTTGAAACCTGGTGTTTTCAAGTTTTTGTCCGTTTTCTGATGTAGTAGTCTCTGATCAGCAAGGAACTCTTGATACCATTTGGCAGATTGTTTTGGAGTTCTCTTTTGAGTAGTGTAGTCGACATGGTACAAGCCGAATCTTACCGAATAACCATATGCCCATTCGAAACTATCCATTAGAGACCATACAAAATAACCCCTCACATCAGCTCCTTGCCTACAATCACATGCTCAAAAGATCAGAATTCCCTTTATATATACTTTTGAATGCCAAAGAAAGATCATAATGAATGGTAAGAAGAACAGATTAATGTACATGCACAGTTTAAGAGATGCAGAGGTTTTACTGGTTAATGGATTTTAATTCAATTGTGATACCTCATTGCTTTTGTCAGGAAAGTGAGGTAGTTCTGAATGAAATCTATTCTGTCGGGGTCTTTCACAAAATCATCCAGCAACATATCATTGCTGCTCTTTTGTGGAAAACCTGACAAGATAAATTCAGTAATGGATAGCACGATCAGTTTGGCTTAAGAAAAGTAATGCAATGGATGGATTGAATTTTAATTTTTAGAGTATCTACTCAGATAATACCATTTTCCGTTATGTACATCGGAGTGTTGTTGTATCTTTCCTTGAAATACATAATCACCTTTTCCATACCATATGGGACCACGAATATAGTTTCCATCGGTGTCTGCAGGATTGACATCAACATCACATTTGATCAAATGTGTTTGCATGTTCTGTTCCACTATATCATTCCTTGAGAATGCACTTTATCATGTTGAACACAGAGCCTTTGTAAAAGAAAATATAAAAAGAAATTATTATTTGCGTCATTTCTCACCGGGGTTCCAATAAACTGCCCGTTTCTTTGTGTGCTTGTGAACACCAATGCATTTCCATCATAATTGCTGAACTCACAGGAAGAAAATATGCAATCTTTAACATAATGAGTAGTATAGTGATTAATCCCAATGAAATCTATTTTGTGCCAGAGCTTCCTTCTTTCTTGACTTGTGAATGTTGGTAACTTTGATCCTAAGATTTCCCTCATTTCAGTAGGATAATCGCCAAAAATTATGGGATCAAGAAACCTGTTGATACAAGGGTTAATGTTCAAGTCCTGATGGTATGATACTGAAACAGTGATGTCGTACTAAATAATTACTACAGAGCAAAACAATAAGACTGGCAAGGCATATGAGCTTAAGGATTTTGCAACTATGTTAAATGACAAAAAAAAAAAAAAAAAACAACGATTGCTTTGCACATAGCCAATTCTCATTCCATCAACAATGAAGACATGAAGCAACTTACCATCCAACATCAAAAGCTAAAGCCCGCTGAGCTGCTATATAATCTTCTGAAACATTCCTAAGTGGTTCATACCACTTGCAATTCATAACAATCCCAATAAGGCCTCCCTGTTTCATCTAAAAGAGATAGCTTGCAGGACAAAGTTAGCACATGAAATAAACATTGATGATTTATTGCAATGAACTATTCTTGTAACAGTGAGACCACCGATTCTTTCCTCTTAGCGACAAAGAGACCTTTAGAATTACCTTAAATTGATATCTTGGAAAGTTTTTAAATTGGTACATTTTTATGCTAGCACAATAATCTACCTGATATTTCAATTTGTATATATCAACTGCAGTTGCGTGAGAAAGTATAACATTATGTGCTGCAATATAAGGCTCAAGTGTGGAATCTCCAGAAGCACAATTTCCAAACGGCTGTGAACAACGACCAGGAGGGTATCTTCCAGTGAGATAACCAAATTTCAGCATGAGGTTTGGCTCATTGATTGTGATCCAATATTTTACTCTATCACCAAATGCTTTGAAACAAACTTCTGCAAAGTATCCAAAATCTTCCCTGTAAATGAAAATCAATTGCCAAGTCACCAAGTAACAATGCAAGATTTCTAACTAAGTTTTAGTGCGTGCTAATGTTGCATGATAACATTAAAACTAATGTACAGTGGGAAAACATAGATTCATACTGCATTTCCGGACTCAGCCATGCACCATATCTATCTTCAAGCTCTTGAGGAATATCAAAATGGCATAGTGAGACAACTGGTTGAATCCCTGTTCCAGTAATAACATAAGGATAATGGTTATCTTTCCCATCCATTTGCACTACTTATATAACTGATTATTTTTTGTATAGCTTCCTTATTTTACGGGAACATGTGAATAAGAAAAAAAATACCTTTGCTCAATACAGAGTTTATAAGGTTGTTGTAAAATTCAACACCAACTGTATTAATATCTCCAAACCTTCCTCCTGTTAACAAGACCGACGAGCAGCCTCTTCAACTGGGAAATTCTCTTAATTGCAGGAGAATAGTATTATTAAGTACTACAACTCACTTGGGAGAACTCTTGACCATGAGATAGAGAATCTGTAGGCATTTATGCCAAGTGAATGTATCAATTCGACATCTTCCTAAAAACAGAATACATCGTGTAAATATTACAAGTGTACTATAGTTTCACTAACTTCTATGCAGAAAGACATTGTTGCTACAAGTGTTTACCAAATAACGGTGATAATGGTCATCGGCAACATCTCCATTGCTTCCATCTTTAATTTTACCTGTTATTAATAGGATATGCCATCAACAACACACTCAAGCTTTTCATTATTAAAAAAAAAAACTCATATTTAGTAATCCATAATCTAGATCCTAATATAGTTGGCTATGAATCTTTTACTCCTTGATCAGAATGCTGTGTAACACCCTTAGCTGCTACTACTAACACACAGATACATTAATTTTATGAACAAGTCTTGCAACATTTAAACAATACGATTAGTAACAAACAGCTCCCATTTAACAAATTAGGTCATTCACTATATAAATCACCTGGTAAATGAGTGAAAACATCCCAAATGGTTGCACTTTTGTTCCCTTCCAACCAAGCACCTTCAACCTGGAAACGCAAGAGACACTTACAATGCTAAGCAGCAATTCAAAACCAAGACTTTTTTGAATGACAAACAAAGTGGCATATCAAGATCATTTGCTAAACAAGAATGAGAACAAAAGAATGTTGATTTGGGGAACTGATATAATATACCTGATAAGAAGAAGTAGAAGTTCCAAAGAGGAAAGAATCTGGGAACTGGCTCCGGTGAAGACCGGCAGCAGCCCAGAGGAGCTGGAGAAGCAAGGCCAATGCCAAGGAGTTCTTGCTCTCCATGCTCCAAAGGTCCAAGCTTTTGCTCTTTGGTTAGCCTTGCTCTGCTCTATATGCTCTGAAAACAAGTTTTTTTTTTTTGTTTTAATAAAAAAATAATGCAGCATGGTTGGTGTTCTTTTTTTTTTAATTCATTTTTTTAAAATAATTAGTTTAAAAAATGAATTAAAAGACATCAAGATAATGTTACAGATGGGGACTATAAATCTTATTTATTGTGAAAAGACATCCACAATAATTAGTCAAAAAATAATTAGTTTTGGACAATCTTTTTATAATAATCTATATCTATTTAAATATGAATTGAATATAAAAAAAATAAAATCAAATTATAATTGTTCACTATTTTTATTTATTAATTAATTTGTTTGTTTATTTGGTAGTACAGAGCAATCTAATTGGAATTGTTTACTATTTGGTCATTGTCGGAGTAACTATTTATGAAAATAGGAAAGGGATCGTGATATTATTTTTAGAGCAATCTAAGCCAACACTTTTTATTTATTAGAGAAGTTATGAGAGTGATAAAAGTATTGAAGTGGGAAGTCCATGTTCTATAAGAATTATATATTTAATAGTGCTTGGATTGATACTAAAGTGGTATTCGAGTTTGCGATTTTATGTATTTTGATATGTAGATCAAGCATGTAAGTCAAATTTCACTAAACTTTTATTTCATTATCTTTGTTTTTTTTTAAGTTAAAACACTAAAGTGGAAGTTCATGAAAGTCCAACTTTTCATTTTCGGCTTGCATTTTTGTGAATCAAAACACCGAAAGTGGATCGAAATGGTCCATTTTTCATGAATCAAATAGTATCATCTGTAAGTAATTTTTAAAAAATATATAAGGTGGCAGGATGCAACTTACGCTATGCCCCAACCGAAACCCAACACTAGCTTAGAGTCAAAATATTTGTCGAATAGTCTTGATAGTGCCATATGTTGTTTTGCTCCAAAGATTAGGGTTTCGACTTTTTGGAACAAAATACTATTTTGCTTTAGGAGTGCCAAACTGATTAGTGATGTATTTTCTGAAATTATCTACAAGTAATTGAATAAATTGATCAATCATAAACTCTCATGTCTCATTTCATTAAAAAAAACTAATTAATTATAAAAATTCAATGAGAAACGTGTGGTTGTTAAATAAGGTATAAAATATATAAATGAGAAGATTTTATATTATATGATGATATCATGGAGTAATTAAATATAATATTTGGTCTCAGTCTAGAATATTTTTTGATGTCACACTAAATATTTTAAAATTATTAATTTAAATAAAGAAACTATTATTATTAAAAATTAAAATTTATGGGCTTCATGGGATGGGCCGGGCCTTCGATAGCGCTTTCCGGCACGTGCGAAGCAACACGTGTGGGCGAAGAGGAAGAAGTCTGGGCAGCGAGAAGAGAAGAGGAGAGAAAGCGACGAGGAGGAGTTCTTAGATCGATCTAGGGTTTCTTGATTCTTCTGGCGAGGGAGGAATGGCGTGGAGATCTATCGGAAAGTTTGTGTCTCAATCTCTCGCCGTCGGCGGGCGGTGGCAGCAACAGCAGCTTCGTCGGCTCAATATCCATGAATACCAGGTCCAGTTCCTATCTCGTTTCCTCTCGATCTCTCTTTCAATCCTTAATTTTGCCTATTGGTCAGAAAGAATTCTTTGGATGTTGGCAGGGTGCTGAATTGATGAAAAAGTATGGGATTAATGTCCCTAAGGGAGTGGCAGTTTCATCCGTCCAGGAGGCGAAGGAGGCTCTCAAGAGTGTCTTTCCTAATGAAAATGAGGTATTTTGATGACGAGATACGTCAAGGACCTGGTCGGAATAATGTATTGTCTGATGTTTATCTTTTGCAATTTTTTCCCTTTTTTTACAAATAGTTTATTTTTCTTTAGTTCATGGATATAAGGCTGTAATAGGATGTCTTCCCAAATGAAAAGGAGGCATCTTGGATGAAATGCATTAAGAACATGAAATGTGTTTTGATCAGAATAACATTTCTCTTTTGGCAAATGACCTATTTTTCTTGAGTTCATGAATATTTAACTGTGAAGGATTTCTTACCCAACAAAAAGGAGGTGTCTTGATGATGAATTCAATAGGAAGTTGTGGTGTCTTGGTTTGATCAGAATAACATATCACCTGTCTTTGCATCATTGTTGCAAATGAACTATTTTGTGTTGAGCTCATGAAGAATTAGTTTAAAGCTTAGATTTTTATGGCTTTTCTGCAGGTGGTGGTCAAAAGCCAAATTCTTGCTGGTGGAAGAGGTTTGGGAACATTCAAAAGTGGGCTAAAGGGTGGTGTGCATATTGTGAAAGCTGAAGAGGTGGAAGCCCTGGCTGGTATAACATTCTGTATTTAATTTTTCCTTCGGATTTATCACTTTTAATATGATTAAATTCTCTTTGCTCTATTTCTTAATTTATATTTTCATCATTGTTATGGTCTTAATGCTCTTGCTTATTATATACAGGAAAAATGCTTGGCCAGATTCTTGTCACCAAGCAAACTGGTCCACAAGGAAAAGTTGTGAGCAAGGTTAGTTAGAGATCACTGGGTTTGCAAAAGAAACCCAATCGCTCCACCAACTTATGTGTCTGTAATTTATTTTATTTTATTATTCCATTGGTATTAGAGATGATCTTATGAACTGTGATTTTAAAAAGATGTGTATATTAATAAGCTGATATCCCATTTCTGTTACTTGATGACACTGCAGATAGATCATGCTTATTCTGAAAATCATTCTTAAATGTTTTATTTTGTTGGAGCTTGTCTAATGCTTTTGCTGGAGAATTATTGATGCTACCTTGTTCTCTTCATATAGGTGTACCTATGTGAGAAGTTGGCCCTTGTTAATGAAATGTACTTTGCAATTACACTTGATCGCACAACTGCTGGTCCGGTATGCCCTCAAATCAAGTGCTAACTTTTGTTTTTTCACTTTCTCTTTCTTTCTTTCTCTGATATGCTATGACACTTATCTGTTAAAACTTATTTTTTAGTTTCTAGAATAATTGTTTCATTTTTTTCTATTTCATTTATAACTTGTTCTTCATGTCATTCTAATGTTTGTGAAGAGTGAAAAATGACTCAACTTTCGAACCACGTTTCTCTACTTTTTGAATGAGACTTCTCTAAAAATATCTTCGCCATTCTTTTTCCGTTATATCTAAAGGTATATTTTTGTTCTGTTGCAATTCATTTGTTGAAAGTGATCGCTGGTTATTCAAAGCATATTTTTATTCTGTTAGGAATTAAATGCATCATAATTCAGGGAACCTACTCAAATGTCAAAAGGAAACTATACTTCTAGGCGATTGTTACTTTGAAGTCTTTATCCCTCTCTGAATCTCTTCTATGTTTATATGTGGCGAACTCTTGAGTGCACCTACCTCTGCTCACACTCTCATATCAGGCAGAGCTCAGTGCTTCTAACTAGCTACCTTTTTTATACGTGCTCCTCCTTGAACGCCATAATCAGACAATTTTCAATGATCTCACTTACCTCGTGAGATTCTTATCATATATTTCAGATTGTCATTGCTTGTAAAAAGGGAGGAACTAGCATTGAAGATCTTGCAGAAAAGTTCCCTGACATGATAATAAAGGTAAACATGCCTTTTTTGTGGTTTCCAAGGATGAAATCTTATGATAGGCTTGTTATATCAAAACCATTGTTTCATATTCAGCATAACTTGTCAACTCTAGCTACTCCACTATAACCTTTGTTTCATTCACTTTGAAGGTACCAATTGATGTTTTTAAAGGAATCACAGATGAAGATGCTGCTAAAGTTGTTGATGGTTTAGCACCGAAGGTAGCTGACAGGAATACATCAATAGAACAAGTTAAGAAGCTGTACAAACTATTCTGTGAATGTGATTGCACATTGTTGGAGGTAATGCATTGGAAAGATCTGTTGAGCAGAATTCCTCAAACATAATTTTAATCATAAGTCCTTGATTATTATTACCTTTCTCTCATTTCAAAATTAACTTCTTTGGTTAGATAAACCCGATAGCTGAGACGGCTGATAACCTGCTAGTAGCAGCAGATGCAAAGTTGAACTTTGATGATAATGCTGCTTTTCGGCAAAAGGAAATATTTGCTCTCCGGGACCCATCTCAAGAGGACCCTAGAGAGGTGAGATGCTTTGCTATCTGATATACATAGTTGAATTCATAATTGCTCGTTTGAAGGGTTGGTCATATTTTTTATTGTAGTCTTCACAAATCCCAAATCCTAGCATAATCCATGTTTAGATGCTCTCTCATGGAACCTTTTCAAGTTTAATTCTAGTGAGTAAACATCATCCCATCCTCATTTATGAGCCTGAAACAAGGTGTTCTTATCTTTGCATGCAACTATGTTTGCCATTTTATCAGGAAATATATTTATGTGCTTCGGTTCCTTTTGCTCTTTCAGGTTGCTGCTGCAAAAGCAGATTTGAACTATATTGGACTGGATGGAGAAATTGGATGCATGGTAAATGGTGCAGGATTGGCTATGGCTACAATGGATATAATAAAATTGCATGGTGGCACCCCTGCTAATTTTCTTGATGTTGGTGGAAATGCTTCAGAAGGCCAGGTGCGATTTTTGTTCTGCAAGATATATTTTTTGAATTTTTTGCAGTTGCTAACTAAATGCTGACCCGAATAATATATCACTTTTATCTTTAAAATGAAGCAGAAAGAAAATAAATTTAATACATCAATTTTGGCTAAACTAATAAAAAATGCATACCAAACTCTTCAGGGAAAACCTGTTTTCTGATTTGAATTTTCATTAGCTTCTGATGATTATTAGTAATAGCTTGTTTTTTCTGGTAGTGCAAGAATCCCATCTGATTCCCCAATTCATATATTTGCTTCATATGTTATTTTCAGGTGGTGGAAGCATTTAAAATATTAACATCTGATGATAAGGTAAAGGCAATCTTAGTCAACATATTCGGAGGAATCATGAAATGTGACGTGATTGCAAGTGGAATAGTCAATGCTGCAAAACATGTACGTAGCACTTTTAATGTGTTTGAATTATGTTGGATTTGGAGTCATAATTTTGGCATACCTTCTCCTATACATGGTCATCTCCATTTTCATGAGACCCTGCTAGAGATGAGTAGAAGGGCTCATATATTAATTTTACTATGTTTTCTCAAGTAAGAGCGCAAATTTTAGAAAGAAAGTGGGCTCCCAGTAGATAAAAGGATATCTCCAAAATATTCTCGACAGGCACTGATGAAATAAGTATTATAACCTCAAGTAGAAGTTTGTTTATATGGTGTATTATGATTCTCTCGACAATATTTAGCGCACTCTAATTTAGTTGACTGTGTTCCTCTGGTCATCTTAAAGGAGTTATCTAATCCAAAAGTAGTTAAGTTTGACCGCATTCTCTCTTAACAAGTAAATTGCTTGTTATTAAGGAAAGGTCTAATTGGAATTGGATACCTTTTTATGTTTTTCTTTTTCTACTTTTATCTGCAGGTTTCATTGAAAGTACCCGTTGTTGTTCGTTTAGAAGGCACCAATGTTGATCAAGGGAAGAGAATCCTCAAGGTAGTTCCATGTTACTCAGCTGCTCCAACTTACTCTATCTAGAAAATACAATTAATGATGTTTGTAATACTGATATATAGGAAAGCGGGATGGCCCTGATCACTGCCGAAGATTTGGATGATGCAGCGGAGAAAGCAGTAAAAGCTTCCGCACAATAGACATCCTGTGACCATTGCCTTTTCTTTCCTCTCAGCGGATTATTTTGATGTGAGTTACAAATCCTCACAATAAAGTCATTCAGTTCAGCACCCAAGTGGCTTGACAATTTTGCACTACAAGGGCAATGATCAAATAATTCATTGCTTAATATTTAACAATCAAACAATAGTCTACAATGCATCTTTTTCATTCGTTTTCATTCTCAGTGTTTGGACTTCCGAAGAAGTTTTATTGATCAAAGAACAAACACCCATGTAAATTGTTCTTCATAATACAATTACAATGAAGTTTTGCTGTTCTTATTCTTCATTCATGCTCTGTTTCCAGGTACTCTGCATACAAACAAGTTATTCTTCATCATGGGATAAACATCTATGTAAATTCTTGTGATTCATTAGAACCAAATCATTTCCCATTTTTAGTTCTTCTTACTTTTCGCTGTTTTTCAGGTGCTCTGTAATCCTTTTGGCCAAACAATAAGCTGTTGCTTGTATTGTGATCATAGGATTGACTCCAATTGCAGTTGGAATCACACTCCCATCACACACAAACAACCCTTCTGCTTCCCAAGTCTCTCCATTCTCAGCAACACCTCCTTTTTCTTCATTTGCTCCCATTCTACAACTCCCCATTGGATGAGCAGAAGGGTATATCATCCACACTTCCTCCTTTTTTTTTGGACCTCCAACTGCAACAACACCGTCCAAGAACTCCTCCGATTCCTCCTCACTTTTCCCTTTGCATATGATCCGTTGTCCATCACTCCGATAAGTACCGACCTCGGCCGCACCAGCAGCAACTAGAATTCGGAGTGCTCTTCTCATTCCTGCTGCCAGATTCTCTTTGTCCACTTCATTCATACTGTACCTGAATCTACCTTCACTTTCAACTGTCCCTGATCCTTGATCTCTGATGAGCACAAGCAAGTGTGCCATTCTGCTGTATTTCAGCATTCTCTCCTTCATGTCTCTCCCTGAAGTCCAAGGGAACAATCCTGCCATTGAGGCTGGTCCTACTAATGGTGTTTCGATGATCGCTCGTGAAGAATTCGTATTTGATTCATCGGCGTTAACTTTATGCACTGATGTTATGATTCCACCCTCAAAAACCTTGCCGTCGATGTCTGATCCTTGTTCCGGGAAATAGCCCCATGCAAACATCACAGGATGGAGATGCAGGTTCTTGCCGATGTTTGGATTCTTCAGGCCACTCTTCTTCAGTAGAGCCGGTGTCAAGAGTGATCCACATGCCGAAATTGTTATCTTTGATCGAATCTCTAGTTTCTTTGTCATAGTTTCACTCAAAGGATTTGCCACCAATCCTACACATTTCATCGCCTTCTTCTTGCCAGGCTTGTTCTTCTCCAACACTAGTCTTTCAGCTTTGCATCCTGCTATGATAACCGCACCATTGTTTACTGCATCGACGAGCCAAGTAGTATCGGTCCCTTGCTTTTCTCCGGTTCGACAACCATAGCCACATGTACCACAGAAATGTTCGGTCGTAGAGTTCCTAGCTACTGAATCTACATCAAGACCAAGATTATGACACCCTTTGCGAAGAACCTTATTCTGAAATCCTTCTTCGGAACACCTCTCAGTAACTCCAATCCTTTCACTCACAGCATCCATGGCAGAAACATACTCTGAACTCTTGAAAAGATTCAGCTGATGTTCTTCACTCCATTCATTAAGAACATGTTCTGGTGTTCTGATGCAAGCTGACCAGTTAACTGCAGAACCTCCTCCAACTGTTGATCCTGCCAAGAGCATCATCTTGCCATCAACAGAGCCAAGCAGACCACCAGCTTCATACAATTCAGACATTGAAGGTCCTTCAATGGAGGTATAATCTTCAAAAGTGAAGTAATTCCCTTTCTCAACCACCACAACTTTGTAACCAGAGCTCGCAAGCAATGCCGCCGCAACTCCGCCACCGCAGCCTGAACCAGCGATCACAACATCACATTCGACTCTGTAGAGTTTCCGCTCTTCGTCTTCGATGACTTTCAGGCCTTTCTGAGTGAGTGAATACAGCAAAGAAGAGTCATTGAGCTTTGCAGCTTCTACCATCCCCTTTTCCAGAGGTCTTTCTGTTGTTACTCCTCTCCTTGGCTTCTCCCCTGATGGCAAGCTATACCCAATTGCTTTCCATGAAGCATTCTCTGATTTCTCATCAGTCTGCAATCAAATCAAAAGGATTAGAACAAAAGAAACATTTTTGGATGGTGACGGGTGGTCCCAACGCCCATGTGTGCATGGGCCCCGCCCTCATGTCTGCTCCACCGAGGCTTGTGTGCGCCCTTGGTTTCTTAGCGGCTTGCCGCTCATATTACCACAAAAAAATAAAAAAAGATTGGTTCCTCCAAATGGCTTGAATTTGGAAACACTTACAATGGAGTAGAAGGTATAGAAGCAGAAGATCTTGGCCAAAACAAAGACAAGCTTCAAAGGAATGAAGACCTTTTCTTTTGTCCATCTCTTGAGTACTTGTTCTCTCTTATCTAAAGCCATATCTGAGAAGCTGTTGATAAATGGGAATCCTTTGGATAAACTCAGAGTTCCACAGAGGAGAAGTGTCCCTAGTCTTGTACCAAGAAGCCATAACACCAGACTGAACAATGCTACACCCTCTTTGATGCCCCTCTTCTTCACCAGCTCTGCCACCTGCCATTAGTATTACTTTCAGCACTCATCAAAAGTCCATGAAACACTCCATTTAATGCTCTACCAGACAACATCACTGTGACTTTCACCCTCTCATCACTTATCTAGAAGTGAATGGAACACACTATTCAATGCTCTATCAATGACTTCTGGTTAGATCATTTTCAGGGGTGTTGACAGTATTTATATATCGAGATATGGGGCACCATTAGTTGTGATATTATCCGCTTTGGACCCAAGTCCTAATGATTTTGATCAATGATTTTATGGTTAGATCATTTTCAGAGGTAAACTAATTCTAATGGCTTGTCCACACAAGCCTTCATGGTTTTGATCTTAGGCTTAATCCAAAAAGGCTCACAATTAATGGAATGGTTCCAACTATATATGTCCCTCTCACTTATCTCTCACAGCAGATGTGGGACTAAATTTGCATACCCAACACAAAACACAGAAAACAATGATTTGATTCATGAATCCAATTAGAACTAGAAGAGAACAAACAGTGACAAAAATTATACATCAAGCACTAAACAGAACAAAAATGAACTTAGCTGATGTGGATTAATAACTAAACTTCAATGTTTTTCAAGAAGTTATGAGAGAAAAAACCAAAGTGAAAAAAGGGAAAAAGAGATGAATAGATCTAGAGAAGTACCTCATCTGGAATGGGAGGCTGAGAGGCAGAAGCCAAGAAGAAAGCTTGAAGAGTAGAATTCATGGAGAAGTCCTCCTCCCTGCCAATGCTGGTGGCCATTGGCAGGGAAGGAATGAAAGCTTCACAGATGGCAGACAGTGATTGGATCTGTGAGGCTGAGAAGCCATGGCTGTATCCTTTCTTCTCTCTCTTCATTCCTCTCAGAAGAGGGTGACCTTCTCTCTCTCTCTCCATCTCCTTCATCTTCTCCTTTCTTGCTGTTCAGAGTCTTGTGTTGTGTTGTGTTGTGTTGTGATGTATATATATATTTGAAGGTCACCCTTTTATCTTCTGTATTTGCATGCAACTTTTTTTTATCTCTTCAGATAAAAATATTTGAAGAAATCTTGTTTTTCTTTTGCATATATCCACCCTGTAAATATTATAATGAAAAAATTAGTTTATATATTTAAAGTAGGTTTGAAAATGACTTGAAAGTCAAAGGCCTCTTGGCCGAGCAGCATAGGTCCCTTGCTTAAAAGGTTTGACACCCGGAAGACCCGGGGTCAAACCAGTAGGATGCCCACGTACGCACGCGAGTCTTTTCTGTATGGGTTTGAGTTTAACCTTGGGCAGTAAAATAAGTGCATGTTGTGTGAAACCTTCAAGCGGTAAAATAAGTTGCATTGTGTAAAACCCTTGGTGATCCGGGCTACTGCGCATGTCTTATGATAAGCGTTCAAATGAGCATATTTACATATCATATATATACTTATTTTCATGTCAAATGCAATGATTTATAGCCTGCAGGTACTTAAAATGCTTCATATTTTGTAAACAGGGCATAAATAGGCCACCCCGACGAAAAGGAAGCATTTCTCAACAAAATGAAGAACAAACGAAGATATTTTGAAGTAAATAGGGGGTGAACGGCCTTGTGAACGGCCGTTCACACCTGGGCACAAAGGCAGGCACAAAGAGAGTGTGAACGGCCTTGTGAATGGTCGTTCATCTTCCCGCTCAGCAAGCCGGAGGTGAATCTGCGGTGATGAATCGGCCGGCTGACCAAATTTGCCTGTAATGTGTCAGTTGACCGAATCTGACCGATGAATGTGCCGTTCACGAGGCCGTTCATCGTAACTTTTGCAGTTTCATGAGCCCAATCAAGGGCAATGTTGTAATTTTTGTAGTGGAGCCCTAATTCATGGGTATAAATAGTTAAGTATGAGAGTTTAGAAGGGAGGTTGGCTGGGGAGAGAGGCTAGAGGAGAGATTAGGGCTTGGGGGGTCATCTCCCCCAAATCTTAAGAGTAGAGAACCCTTGGAGTTGCAAGCATTGGAGGTAATGGTGTTCTCCATTAACCTTTCATTGTTTTGTAAGTTTTTCCATTTTGGTTTGAGTTCCCATCTCATGGGGAACTAATCTATTGGTACTTGGGTATGTTGAACTTTTGGATTGAGCATTAATAGCATTGAATGTTTATGATGATTTGTTGGTACCTTCTTGAATGTCTAATGAATGTTATGTATTGATTGTAATTTCATCACTAGAAATTACTTGTGTGCAATACAAGGGCTAGAGCTAGCGCCTCCTTGTATTAGGAACTTGCTTCATTAGAGAGATTCATGAGTACACCGAGGAATCGGGTACTAGAAGGGTGAACGACTCTTTTATACGAATTCACCCCCATGATTCTTCCAATATAGATAAATTTCCTTGAGCCTCATATCAAGTCCTAGGAGACTAGGTTGGGTGTAATTTAGGAATTATCCCTTGAGCTTCATATCAAGTCCTAGGAGACTAGTTATCCAACCACATTGGAAGAGGGATTGGATATAATTTAGGGACTATTGGCACGAGAAATACCAACGTTGATTCATAAACATCTTTGCTCATCTTTAGAATTGAAATCCAAAAGGGATACATACCCAAGTATCCTCTCTTGCCATTGATTCACCCCAAATCAACTCTCAATTTTCAGTTCTTATTTGCAATCCTTTGTAGCTCTTTAGTTTTGAAAACCAAAACCCCCCAAACTACCATTTAGACTAGGTTAGTAAAGCTTGGTTTACACTTAGCAATCTCTATTCCTTGTGGGTTCGACATCCGACTTCCATAGTCCACTTTATTACTTGATCACGACCCGTATACTTGCGGAAACACATCCCATCATCTTATATTCTTATGTGACTGATTCTTTGGGGGGGCCCTTGTCCGAAAAAAAAAGACTTAAAATTAATAGGGGTTCTGTTGGTGAAGTCTGAATTTATTAGAGCGCATGAAAAACTGCACACAATATAGCAAGGTGGCAAAAATTAGTACAGTTTTGCAATCAAAGTCATCCAATACAGCATAAAGTCTGGCATTAAGGAGGAACTAACAACAATTTGCAAATACTCAATCAAAAAGTACAGTAAACAGATAATTACAGGCAATGTAGTTATATCATCAACTTAAATGGCACATCGGTCACTGTGCAAAGACCGATAACAGATAACCCATAAAGCTAATCAATCAATTACTGGAAGACAAAAATACAAAATAGTACACTGCCATTAGACAATGTAGCTATCTCACCAACTAAAACAGTACACTGGAGAAGGTCCTGGAGCAGCATAAAGTTAAGCAATCAAGGGCAAAATGCCCTACAGATATAAAGTTTGGCATTCAGAGACATTCAATAGACAGAGATTTGCTAGCTGTAGTCTGAGTAAAATTGCCATGGGGGCTTAATGCATAGATTCATTGCCAATAGGCCCAATACATTGATGAGAAATGGCTTTAGAAAAACTTTGAATCACAAATTATGCAGGTTCTGAACAGGAACAGTGCATTAATTGAGCAAAGACAGCAGATTTGGAAAATTTTGAAGCATTAATTGAGAAGAGATCTAGCCAAGTGCTCCCGAGCTGTAGCAAAGGCTTGAGATAAGGTCTGGCAGAGAAAGAACAGATTGGAAAATTAGGAAGAATTTCGATTTTATGGCTGAAATAAATAAGCTTTTGACGGTCGGTGAAATGGTACAAATGAATTACCTGCTCAGAAAAGGTGACAGTATTATCACTGCCATTAGTAGCCACCTTTCCAGCAATGGTGTTTGCATCTGTTTCTAGAATAATCCTACAATGAAGATGTCGAATGATCAGAAAATCTGAACATAGAGGTACAACTTACAAAAGATATTTTAGATGTTTCACCAAGAAAGGGGCATTTTTCCATGTTTTACTGCCAATGCAAGGCATGAAATAAAATCATAATTAAGAAGCATTATCACTTATTTTACTACACTAAAAATAATCATCAGATAATACATTTTGAAAATCATATTGAACTAAAATGATTGTGGCACTCACTATGTACATTTTAGATTTATAAACTCCCATGATTTTATATGAATGGCTTTACAAATTACCCACGGCTATAAAATTTATAAAATAAACAAAATTTAGCTAAAGACTTGGATTAATAATGCATACCCTCCATCAACAATTTCATCAATGCATAGCAAAATCAAGTCCAAGTTCTCAAGCGCAGTTCGCTTCTCCACATCATTCCTGAAATGAAGACAAAAACCTAACAGTAAAGAAACACGAATGATGAGAAAACTAATGCAGGTGCCAACCAGCACCTGAGAAGAAGTCCAACTGCATCAAAGAAGCCTTGAAGAACAGCTGCCAATATGAGCTCATTTTCGTCTGAACCCGCAGTAACAAAAAAGTGTAGGTCTTGAACAAACTTATAAACTACGATATAACTGTCAAACATTGTTATCTCCGCTGCAAACAACAAGAAACAAGACAATAAACAGTCAGCAGGATCCTATTCTCTAAAAGAAATGACAATGTAAGTCAAATGTTTTATTTTTTCTTTAATAAACCACTTTTTATTTTGAAAGAAGCATGCTTTGATCCATCGACCTCTCTTTGTGTGAGAGGGAGTGTGATAGCTAATTTTCCTTGGGAAGGTTGCTAATACCTAAAACAATTTAAACTAAACTTCTAGATGGCAGATTACCACATAAAACAAGATATCTGCAACAATCTAAAATATCACACATCAAGTATCGAATTCGAAGCATGAGAATCAACTTAATTTTATGAGAAGAACCGCTTGTAAATAGTCTAAGATTAAATCCAGAGAGCTGATACAGAACTGTGTATTAGTCCTTTGATTGGAAAACACGCAGAAACTGTGAGCAGTCCTTGTGGATGCTGGTAGAATTTCATGTCATGCTTGCAGAACACATAAATCAACTACTAGACATTCTAAACTAGAATGTAGGCATAAGATACACATCTGTAGATACAGAATGTATGTTGTTCAAGATATGCGCAATCACAAAGCCAAATATATAACAGCATTACCTTCAGAGCGTGCATTTGTCTTTGCAGTTTTTGTGAACAGAGATTTCTCAAAACTTAACTTTGCGGCAAGAGTAGGCCAATCATCTGAAAAGTACTTCACAGCAACACGCTTCCCTTCAGAATCCAAAAGAAGAATGTTCTTTACTGAAGGATAAGATTCCTGTTTAGCAAGAGAAAGATAAATAAATAAATAACAACTTAAAAAGTTAACATAATCTATAAAAATGCATAATACTCAGATGCTTAACACCATGACTACAGATGAAATTTGCACCAAACGATTTAATTCAGTTTTAGAAACAGAGCTCAAATCCCCAACTCCCTCCTCCATGCTCATCTAAATGTACTCCAATCTTCAACTAAATAAATAACAACTAAAAAAATTAACATAAATCTATACAAATGCATAATACTCAGATGCTTAACACCATGACTACAGATCAAAATTTTCTATTTAATTCAGTTTTAGAAACAGAGCTCAAATCCCCAACTCCCACATCCATGCTCATCTAAATGTACTCCAATCTTCAATGTTATAGATCTCAATAAATATTAATATCGTATCTTTAATCACAACAAATCAGAGCAGGCACAATGGGCAATAACAAATCAGATAATATTCGGCATCATAGAAATCAATCAGATTCATGGAAACAATGAAATTTCTCAAATAACAACAAATGGATCAAGAATTACCTTCGAATACTCCCCGTGCGCCATGCCCTTGAGATCTACTAGAGAATGTGATCAAACTTTGAGATCTTGAAGGCGATCGAGAGGAGAGATAGGAGGGGAGGAGATCGGGGGAGGAGACGGGGGAGGCGAGATGAAAGAGCGATCTGGCACGTGATGTGAATTTAGAACTAGGTTTTGGGCCTTGTCCGCCCGGCCCGGCCCGTTACCGCTCAGTCGCCCGGTTGCTACAGTACCAAGTCTTGCCGGGCTGGGCCGCAGCAGCTCAACACAACAGGATAATAAGTGAAATGATAGGTTAAGAAACAACAGTCAACTAATTATCCTGCCTGCTAGCGTTCGATGGAGCTACTTCCACCTTCCGATTGACTTCATGGGGTTGGAATCTCGGGGGAAGTTCTCAACTTTCCTAGTGTTTCTGGCACCATTGTAGGTCTTTGGCTTGGGAATTTTCACCTATTTGGCCTCAACAATGGTGATTGTAGTAGTTCCCAGAGTCATAGTCCGTTTGCAAAGTGCCAAATTTTAGAACATATCATCAACTCTTAAGTATCACAACACCGATTTCTCTTTGGAAGAGATCATGGGCCTTAGCAAGGTCGGCCTTCAACCAATCAATCTCTTGCCTCAACCTAATGTCTAGCTCATTGAGGGACATCTTGACTACTGTGTGGATCTCCGCATCCTTGGCCTCCAAATCATTGCAGTGCTCATCCAAGTTGTCCACTCATCGAACAGCTCCCCCAAGCCGCCTTGCACGTTCCTCACGAGTGCTTCTAAGCTAGGAAGGATGTCTTTCAACTTGGCTTTAGACTCCTTTGATGGTTGATTCCGAACTTCCTCACGCCCACGATTCATTGAGGCTTCTACGCTTGGTGTGGATGGAGCACTAGTCTTCATCACACCAAGGTTAGCTCAACTTTAACCGAAAGCTTCAACCAGAAGTTCTGATACCAACTGTCACGCTCCTAGCATGTCAAACTAGAAAATGTGAGGCACTTAGCTATAGCGCGGCCATTGCACTAAGCCCACCTTTCTCCCAAAATTCTCCCAAAGAGGCTAGAAGAGGAACTTAGAGATTGTAGAGGAACAAATAACTCAATAGAGTTTTCAAATAAAGCTTTGTATTGCTCACTATCCCAAGGATGATTACAAATGGAGACCAAGAGGCCTATTTATAGAGTGGCACCGCCATGCCTAGGATGGTCCTACAATTCTCTAGATCCTTCTAGGTTTCTAGAATATACAAGAGTTTCCAAATAGTTCTAGTTCTATCTTACAATGTGCCATAGAGTTCTAGCCGTCTCTAGAGCCCTCCGAATTTGTGTTGAGTCCATCCAACTCTAGATCCTTCTAGCAATGCTTGAAGGTTGGTGATTTGCCTTTAAGTTGGAGTTCGTTGATATTGGATGAAGCCAAATCCCAAGCTAGTTGGTTGTAACTTACTTCATGTTTGTTTTCAACATAGGATTAAATTTGATCCAAAGTGGATAATGACTCATATTCAAACTATGGTTTAAATCCTACTCTTATCATGATTAGAGATAGGGTTGGTTTCGAAATAGATGTTTAAGTATTCATATCATAATAGAAGTTATCTCTAGACGGCTCAGTCTATTCAATTGTAACAAGTAAGAAAAGAAGAGAGTTCTCCTTCCTAAGAGAAGTGTTAAGTTTTCACCTCCAAAAGAGAGAAAGAGAGAGAGAGAGAGAGAGTTAGGTTTGTTCTAAGTGATCCATGTATTTGATATTCTTTATTGAAATCAATAAATTTGGTTTGATCTTGTTCTTGTGATTGCTTTTTCTTTCTTTTTTTCCTCTCCTTTGTGTGGTTTAATCCTAACACAGTACCACCCAGAGCTCTTGGCGTGCCGAGAAAAAACCTGTACATGCCTCACACAGAGTGCGCTACTTGGCCCAAATGGAACAGTACCGCCAGGGCCGCGCACAGAGCTCGCTCAATGCCGATGAAGTCCCATGACAAGTCTCGCACATGGGATTGTAGAGTCAGCCAAGTGGTGCAGAGTTGTCTGTGCAACACCGAAACAATATTCCAACAAGCCTTCCCTAGAATCCAAGTAAATAGCAAGAGGATAGAAGAATTGTTTGAGTGAATGTTTTCTTATGTGTTCCCTTCTCTATATTCCCTTTGAAATATACAAGTAGCCATGCACTATGACAAGGAGTTCCTTCTAGAGGATTCTCCAAAAGAGTCTACACAAAACTCTTTACATGGTGTGTGAACACATAAAATAGATGAAGACTTGGAAGTCCTTTGGGTCCCATTATCCTTTGCCTTCCCCTGAAGAACATCATCTAGAACCCAACTAAGAGTAGTCAACAAGACTCTCTATGAATGGTCACCCCCATGGAGTTGGATCTCACTTGAGTGCCACCTCAATGAGTCACCAAGTCTTATTTGCCCACTTAAGGGGCAACCATAAAGCTGAACATCTCCGCTTATAGTCAGCAAATGAGTCATCAAGCCCACTTGCAAGGAACTACTATTCCATTGGATAACATTCCAAGGGCACAATTAGCTTAACAATCCAACTAACTGATAAAGCAAATATCTAACTGTGACGCTGCCTAGTCATTATCCAATTAGCAATCTGGATGGATGCTGACTGGGTTGTAAGATTTCATAGGAGGGTCGGGGTTTAAAAAGAAAAAAAAGGTTTTAGGGGTTTAACTGCAAAATAGGCAATAGTGTGATTAAGATGAGATACGAGAAGGTGGATTCTAAGATATCTTGGGTTAATTCCCAAGGTATTATACCTTTGTGTACTTTTTGTGTGCCATGACACACAATTTTGTATAGTTTCGCACACAAACTGCTACAATAACATCACCATTTGTGTGCGATGGCACACAATTTGTATACCTTCGCACACAAAGACAACCCAAGGCAACACCATTGCAAGGTATCATAAAAGGCACCGTGAGAGAAAGAAAGAGCCAATTCCACCGATTTTGTAGTTAAACCCCTAGAACCTTTTTTTCTTTTTAAACACCTCCGGTAAAAACGATGCTAACTAAGCTACTTAGAGCCATTTTCATGAATAAATTAGCCCTAGGGCTCAAAGAATAAAAATAAATAAATAAATAAATGACAAATGGTTTTTTATAATTTTAAATAATTTAAAAACCATAATGATCATTTACTATTTCGGCTAATTTTTTTTTTTTAAAAAAATATATTTTAGAGATATATTAACAAACCCAATTTAGTAATTCTTCTCCCATATATTCCATCTATTAATTTAGCACATAGATACATACGGTACATTACCTAAGCAAATAAAATAAAATAAAATTGATAAGCCTTAGAGAAAGTACATATGCAAAAGCAAATAATAATAATAATAATAATAATAATATTATTATTATTATTATTATTATTATTATTATTATTATTTTACCAGGCATATTTGTAAATTGAGTTAGTGAGTTTTTGCAGCTTGGAAATGGCGGTGTTCAGTTCGGCGGCATGGCGTTCAACCTGGTTCTCCAAATCCTCCACAGTCTGCATGCTTTGCATGGCGCCGGCCTTCAGCGCTGCTTCCTCTCCCTCTTCAATGGCCAACTCAGCCGCACGAATCGTGGAACTAATCTTGTTCTCCAGCTCATGATCAAGAAGAAGATCCCTGATGTAATTAAAATCATCAATGGCGGTTAGGGTTCCCTTCTCCAGATACTCAATGACCTCTTCTTTTTTTTTCTTTTTAAGCGCGCTTTGAACCAGATCCCACAATATCCAATCACCCCTCTCTTTCAGCGTTTCCATGACTTTGTCGGCGGCCGTCGCATCGAGAAATATGGGAGCAACGAAGACCGCGATATAAGAGCAAATCGACATAGCCGTGAAGGCCACAGAGAGGGCGATGCGGCAGGCCATTCGCCATGTCGAGGTGCTCAAGAGCTTCTGGTCGAGCTTTTCCTTGAGTTGACGGAGAGCATTTAAAGTGGAATTCAGGCGCTCCCCCACGAGGTTGAACTCCTCGATGAACTCCTTCGTCAAGGGATTCCCTATTTCCTTGATCTCCCGGAACTTCTCGAGGGCAGCATGCCGGCCATGGCCCTCCTCCAAGAGGGAGACGGCGTCGAGGACCAGGCGATTGCTCTCGCGGGCCTTTCGGAGGTAGTCCTTGATCTTCCCGGTTAAGAAGTGGTTGTTGTCGATGTTGATCTGGAGGTACTGTTTGACCAAGTTAAGGAGATTGGGGTTGGAGGAGATCTCGTTTTTCAGCTTCTTGGTGTTGTCCACCGCCTTGTGGAGGGACTTGAAGCAGCGTGAGTCGAGTGTGACGGGCCTGGCGGGCCTCTGGGGCCTGTTGGCGATGTGCACAAGAACTTTCACACCTGCGATCGCAATTGGTAGCATCGCCAATTCTATTAGTACCATCGTGACTCTGGGTGGGGAGAATAATTGCGCCGCTATTAACAGACAACTGAGCTGAACTGAGCAGGGGATCGAGATACTTAATTAATTTATAGCCTCTTTTATTTTGGCGCCATCCCCATGCACGTTGTGGAAAATTCTAGCACCCCTGCCTTCACGGTGAACGCGTCCTTTGGGTTGGATATCGCTGTCATTTGAATTGGTACACACTACTTCCAATTTAATTTTTTTCCAAGTCAACAGTTTTTGGACAAATCCCAAAGACTCAAGAGTCTAATTGTTACCCTGGTCCGTCAAGAACTCCATGCCATGCCAGTGTAAGTGTAGTGCGGGTTTGATTCATGGTTGTGATCCCGCCACTCATGTTACTATAGTGAGAACTGTAACATTAATTCCAAGTCAGGATTGTGACACACACGTTTTTGAACAAGTCAGGATTGTTGTCATTTGGTACATTAATTCCAAGTCAACATGTCGAACAGGAGAAACTAGCTCTCCAATAATAAATCTCATCCTCTACCGTTTGATGTTGAGGGGTTCATTCTGTTGAAGATTGGGGTAGTAGTAATAGGAGAAACTAATAATAAATCTCATCCCCTACCATTTGATGTTGAGGGGCCATGGTATGGAAAATTAAGGTAGTAATAGGAGAAACTATTGCGCGGATCTGTTATCAGTATTTCAAATCAAAGTGTAAGTGAAATATATGTAATTTGTTGAATCACTGTATTTTGAGTTACTACTATAAACTATTTGGTTTTCTTTTAATGAAAATATTGTATCTAGTTTTTTATTATTTGGTTTGATATAAGTTGAGTGATATAATCACCTCATAAAATAAGTGATGATATTATATTTTTTATTTTAATTTATTAATTTATTATTATTATTTTAATAATAATAATAATTAAATTGTTAAAGTTATTAATAATATGAATTCAACACTAATTTCATATAATGTTCAGATTTATTCAACACTAATTCCATATAATGCTCAAGAATTTAAAACATTAATCAACAAAGAGACTGTCTTTCCAAAGCTACTAACACAGGATCCACGGCTCAGGGCAAAGTAGCAATCCAAGTAGTTGATAACAACTCAATGTGAACCAAACATAAACACAAGTAATGCATTCACATGATGTTTCTAGTTTTTTTCAACAGAAAACAAACAGTCTCCACTCCAAAGCTTGTTCGATTATATAATGTATATATAATTTTGATATGCTGCTCCTATCAAAGATGTTGTATCGAAAGAATCTGTGCATCTGCAAATCAAAGATGTGATGCTTCAAAAGTCAGAATCTGTTGAAGCACAAACAATGTCACTTGAAGTAGACCGCCAGAGGAACCGACTTTATGCTGCAGAGGCCATGGCTGCTGCCAGAGTTGAAGCAGAGCGCAATGCGCTCTCTGAGGCGGTGTCTATACACGAGAATCACAGGAAGACACTAGCAGACTCACTGGCTGCCAAGACAGGTGATCCAATCATTGTGCATGACACTGGATGCTGAGCTGAAGGAAATTCAGGAGAGGATGGCCAACCGTCAAAGATACGAATCATCATGCCGAGCTTATATTCTATCAGGTTTGAGTTCACACTCATGGCAGAGAGCCACCACACGTGGGGACTCAACACAGGGCACGACATCGGTCCACGCATACCAGACACCGAGCAAAGCCCCATCCAAGATAGCCTTTTCATTGCCAATACATTGATGAGAAATAGCTTTAGAAAACTTTGAATCACAAATTATGCCGGTTCTGAACAGTGCATTAATTGAGCAAAGACAGCAGATTCAGAAAATTTTGAAGCATTAATTGAGAAGAGATCTAGCCAAGTGCTCCCGAGCTGTAGCAAAGGCTTGAGATAAGGTCTGGCAGAGAAGGAACAGATTGGAAAATTAGGAAGCATTTCGATTTTATAGCTGAAATAATAAGCTTTTGACAGTCGGTGAAATGGTACAGATGAATTACCTGCTCAGAAAAGGCCACAGTATTATCACCGCCATTAGTAGCAACCTTTCCCGCAATGGTGTTTGCATCTGTTTCTAGAATAATCCTGCAATGAAGATGGCAGATGATCAGAAAATCTGAACATAGAGGTACAATTTACAAAAGATATTTTAGATGTTTCACAAAGAAAAGGGGCATTTTCCATCTTCTATTGCCAATGCAAGGCATGAGATAAAATCATAATTAAGAAGCATCACAAAGGTTATCACTTATTTTTTTTTTTTTTGAAAAAGAGTGGATAAACCACATTTATTGAGTTTTAGAAGCTCCTAGCTGAGCATGGGGTACAAATTTGTGATTAGGTCCATATCTGGTCCCTGTGGTACATTTGGGACCATTCCTGGTCCTTGTGTTACATTTGGGGTGAGGGGTTGCCATGGATGTTCTTCCTCGAAGTCCGCTCCGGCTAGCATCGGCGCTTGGGCATCCCGGGTGAGGGTGAGGCTCCGCATGATGACGGCGTGCATTTCCTCCATTTTATCACTTATTTTACTACACTGAAAATAATCATCATATGATACATTTTGAAAATCTTACTGAACTAAAAATGATTGTGGCACTCACTATGTACGTGTAAGATTAATAAATTCTCATAATTTTATATCAGTGGCTTTACAAATTACCCATGGCTATAAAACTTATAAAATAAACAAAATTTAGCTAAAGACTTGGATAAATAATGCATACTCTCCATCAACAATTTCATCAATGCATAGCAACATCAAGTCCAAGTTCTCAAGCGCAGTTCGCTTCTCCACATCACTCCTAAAAAAGAAGACAAAAAGCTCACAGTAGAAACACAAATGATGAGAAAACTAATGCAGGTGCCAACCAGTACCTGAGAAGAAGTCCAACTGCATCAAAGAAACCTTGAAGAACAGCTGCCAAAATTAGCTCATTTTCATCTGAACCCGCAGTAACAAAAAAGTGTAGGTCTTGAACAAACTTATAAACTACGATATAACTGTCAAACATTGTTATCTCCGCTGCAAACAACAATAACAGTCAGTAGGATCCTATTCTCTAAAAGAAATGACAATGCAAATCTAACAACAATACCTAAAACGTTTTAAGCTAAACTTCTAGATGGCAGATTAAACAACAGTCGCTAAAACGTTTTCTTTTTTCTTTAATAAATGTGAACAAAACACTTTTTATTTTAGTAGAAGCATGCCCCGATCCCTCGACCTCTCTTTGTGAGAGGGAGTGTGGTAGCCAACTTTTCTTGTGAAAGTTGAAAGTTGCTACTACCTAAAACGATTTAAGCTAAACTTCTAGATTGCAGATTACCACATAAAACAAGATATCTGCAACAATCTAAAATATCACGCATCAAGTATCAAATTCAGAGCATGAGAATCAACTTAATTTGATGAGAAGAACAGCTCCTAAATAGTCTAAAATCAAATCCAGATAGCTCATACAGAACTGTGTATTAGTCCATTGATTGGAAAACTCACAGAAACTGTGAGCAGTCCTTGTGCGTGCTGGTAGAATTGCATGTCATGCTTGCAGAACACATAAATCAACTACTAGACATTCTAAAGGCAAAAGGTACAAAAAAAAAAAAACCCTCATACTTTTCACAAATGTACAAAAAAAACCCTTATGGTGGTCAATGGCTCAAAAATCACCATGTGGTGCTCGAAAAGGATGCAAATAGGCCCTTAAAAGTAACACCGTTAACTTGTCATTAGTTTTAAGGGTTTATTTACACCCTTTTGAGCACCACATGGTGATTTTTGAGCCCTTATACATTTGTGAACAATGTGAGGTGCAATATAATTTTTGAATTCTGTTTATTTATTATTTTTTTCATTTTAGTGGCTCAAACGTGTTCACTAGCAAAGGTACAAGGCCGAACTCACCGACCAATTCTTTAATCTCTACAGAGCTTGAGAGCTTAAAAATGGTGGATGTTGCTGCTTGCTTTGCTCCTGGAGTTCCACCTTTGTGAACTCGATACAAGCGAGGGGGTAAGCCGAGTGATACGAGACTTTGAGCAGAGACCGAGCTGACGAGGTTTTCAAGAGCAAAGACTGCTGGTTCTTGTGGTAATGGCTCGTCGAGGTAGGAGACAAGGTTAGGAAGAGCTTTCCTAGGAGATCATTGAGCTTTTGAGGTTTTCATGGCCAAAGGTGACAGTGTTCAAGAACTCCGCGCCGTGTTGCTTTGAACTCGAAGAAATGGGGGCTTGGAGTAGAGTGGTCATCACTCGAGCAATCTTTGGGATGCTCTGTTTAAGCTCTGGCATGATCAATAAATTCTTCAATGCAGCGATAGCTGCCGATTGGGTGATGGAGTCTCCGAGCTCGCAAAGCGAGACCAGCAGACGAAAGAGTTGGACTAACAGGCCAGTGGGCCAGCCTAGCACGAGCACGACTCGTGCCGGGAGAATTTCGTGCCGGGCACGGCACGAAATTTGTCGGAACTGGCCTGGCACGAAGCACGGCCCATGACGGGCCGTGTCATGCCGGGCTGATTTCGGCACAGGCCAAGGATGGCCTGTTACTAAAAATATTTAAAAATATTTAAAGAAATTCTAAAAAAATTCTTAAAAATTCTAAAAATCAAATAAAAATTACCAAAAACAGGAAAAAAACCAAAATTATGCCCTTGATAATTCATCACAGAAAAACAAAAAAAAAAAAATCACAATATGTTTTAGAGAGTAGATGTAGAAGCAAAAGGAGCCGATAGGGCTAAAGCTTTGGCTCCCTAGCGGAGGAGAACTGAAGGTTGTAGCCGGAGGTAGACAAGTTGCGCATGGTGGGTGCCCCCTGCATCGCCGTTCTAGTCCCGCCAAGGCTAAGCGAAAGGAGTGTAAGATATGTGGTATGTTTAATGGCATTAATACTTTTGAGATGACTGAGCTTGGAATTAGTAGATTTATTTAATTAGATTAGTACTGGTAGCCAGCTTTTAGTAATGACAGGACTTGGAATTAGTTTATTTATTTAATACCATAGTACTCATAGGTAGCTAATTTAAAAATGGCATGATTTCTTTTGATATGATTGGTCATGAATCCTTTTGCTTACTTTGGTACTTGGAATTTGACTTTGGAGAAGAGAGTCGTTGGGCACTTATATTATATTTTTAAAAAAAAATAAAAAATAAAACTGCCATGTGGCAGCATCTGGTGCTGCCATGTGGCACATTTCGTGCCAGCCCATAACAGGCCGTAGCGGTTTAGCCCGACACAGGCATGAATTCAAGCCGTGTCTGGCACCAAGGTTTTAAAATGCGAAAACGGGTACCGAGGCGTTTTGCTTTAGCCTCTCGAGGCGTAAGCCTTAGGCTTTCAAAGCGAACCATCTGCTTATTCGCCTAAAATAAAGAAAAACTGCTCCGGATAGGGAAGGCAGTATCCTAAGATCTGCGAGAAGTGGTACTTTACTTTAAAAGAGAGTCATAAGCGAATAGCGAGGCGAGATAAGGCGCAAGCCTCAAAAATAAATTAAAAAATAGCAATATATATTAGAATGTCAATAACTCAAGTACATTAAATAAAAATATCCACAATATAGTTCATAAAAA
Source organism: Dioscorea zingiberensis (assembly GCA_026586065.1). NCBI lineage: Eukaryota > Viridiplantae > Streptophyta > Magnoliopsida > Dioscoreales > Dioscoreaceae > Dioscorea > Dioscorea zingiberensis. The sequence continues at coordinate 52,152,927 of CM048823.1, forward strand.
AACAAAATATAGTAAGAAAGCAAAGTCGTCACTCAAATACATTAAATAAAAGGTAGAATACCCAATTTAGTCCCTATACTTTTCTCTCTCTACCCTTTTGGTCCCTCTACTCAAAAATGGTAAAAAATAGTCCCTCTACTTCTCAAAAGGAGTAAATCTAGTCCAAAATCTCACGGACGTGAATTATACCGTTTACTTGAGCTGACGTGGCCTTTTTAGAAATTAAATATTAATAAAAAAAATCAAAAATATTCCCTCATCTTTTCCTCACTATTCTCTCCCCCTCTCTCTCTCTCTCCCTCTCTCCCTCTCCGACTCTATTAAGAGTTTTCACCGGAGAAAATGGTCGCCACCTCAGCCCCGCGACGGACTCTACACTCGTGGCTTTTACCCTCCCAAATTTCATCTCTTCCAATGCTTCCTTAGGCAACGATACCTCCTCCTCTCCATCCTTATCGCCTTCAGACAACCATCATCCTCTCCCCAGGCGTTACGTCCCCGTGAACCCTAAGATAGCGAACGAGCACTCCAGCGCAGCTATGCGCGGCCGGAGCCGCTGAGCCGTAAAAGAGTCCAGCCTTTCGTGTACATCGAAAGGAAGAGGTCTTCAACCTTGTTCGATCCATTTACTCCCGCACGCCATAAAGGCGACCCGTGCAATGACCGTAAGACGTTCTTGAAGGCCTTGACGTAGCGGTAGAGGTTTCGGCAAGGTTCAATCTGGACTTGTATCCCTCCTTGAATCGGGCCGACTCGCATCACCGGAATGAGTCGCAGGTGAGAAGGAATTAGGCAAGCTTCGATAAACTTTTCTTGAGCATGCATTATCACGAGATCACGAGGATAAGAGGATGGATGCTAAAACGAGGAGGATCAATATCAATGGAGGATGAGATTTTTCTTTGGATGTTCACAGAATCGGGAGGAAGGCTACCTTGATTTGCCCCTCACCGAGGACGGCATCAAAGGAGTTATCTTCGTGAGTGGATAGTATATATATTTCTTACTAATAATGCATGCATTACATATGCAATAACAGACAGAAGTCAGAGCTTGCTCTTTACATCTGGGTCAACAATACATGGAGAAAAACTAATGCAATTTGTAACTTGTAACACATCCTCTATATATATATATATATATATATATATATATATTTATATTTATATTTATATTTATATTTATTGCCATGCATATCCATGCATGTATTAACCCTCCTCCCTCTTCATACATATTTATTCCTCCTTAATTTTACATATGAATATTGCAGGACTGAATCTATGAAGAGGCTTATTATGGTTATGAAAAGATGTCAATGTTTACATGATGCATGTCATATGCGTTCTTGCTCCCGCCGTCTGTTTTGATAATTGATAGTTATGGCTCTTCTTTGGTTAAGTACTCTCCACCGCCGCCGCCTCCGAGAACCTACCTCCCATCTCTCCCCATGCATCCTCTTCTTCATTCTCTTCATTCCTTTCTCATTCTCGTGCTTCTCCAACCTTCACTCCGAGTCCTTCCATGTCTGCATTTCCTCTCGAAAACTCAGCAATCTCTATTGCATTCCTGGCGGCTCAACACCTGTCAACCAAATCCTTTTTCACAATCACATACCACCTTAAAAATTGAAGATGATGTTGTTGGTGATGATGAGCTAGAGAAGCTCAATGCCATCAAGGACGTCCGGAACCAACTCCAAACCATTTGTTCTTGGGCATCAAACACCAGCTTCACTAACTTAAAGGCCTATGAAGGAAGAGCCATCCGTCTTCCCCCCCCAAGTTCAACATGACATCATCATGCAATGCAGAGACATGCTCTCATGCACTAACCTCTGTGACTTATTCTCAAACGTGGCCTTGGGCCAGTCCATTCCCAACCTCTATGCAGTGGGCGTCGGTGACCACGACTTGCGGTGACTAAGATAAATTTGGTCAAAAGAAGCATCCAAGAGCTCCATGCGCCATCGTAGGCTACACCGGGCTGGGATGACGGTGGGGTCGCTACCGAGCGGACCGTTTGCCCACTCCAGTCATGCGTAACGCCAAGAGAGGGACGATGGTGAATACGTAAGACGATGAGGATGGAAAGGAGGAGGAGGCGCTACGCCTGGCGAGCTGGAGGAGACGAAGGCCGGGAGGGTAAAAGTCACCAGTGGAGTCCGTATGAGCCGAGAGGCTGTGGCGACCATGCTCTCAGGTGAAAGCTCTTTGATAAAGTCAGTGGGAGAGTGGGAGAGAGAATAGTGAAGAAAAGATAGGCACTATTTTATGAATTTTTTGATTTTTTTATTAATATTTAATTTCTGAAAAGGCCACATCAGCTCAAGTAAACGGTATAATTCACGTCCGTGAGATTTTGGACTAGATTTACTCCCTTTGAGAAGTAGAGGGACTATTTTTTACCATTTTTTAGTAGAGGGACCAAAAGGGTAAATAGAGAAAAGTACATGGACTAAATTGGGTATTCTACCTTAAATAAAAACACCCATAATATAATTTATAGAAGACAAAATATAAGGAAAATTTAAATAAAAACACCCATAATATGCATACTCTAAGAAAAAAATAAAATCGCGTGTCAGCACAAGCTTAACACTTTCCAGGAAGTGTCACATAACTATTTGTTAATATAGTAGGATTTGCATGAAGTGAAGGATCTCAACTCGATTTTCACATGTTGTCATCTTCCTATTTTGGATTTTTTATTTCATTATATTTATTAATATAATTACATGACATAAAAAATGCTCTTATTTATTTATTTATTTTTAAGAAGGCATGGTACAAGGTCTAAGAATCCAGATTGTGATCAGTGTTGACAATACACCTGTTTATCTAGATGGGAGCCTACTGTGGCAACATTAAAACCTTTGCCATTGTCAGCCTTGGCTCCAAACCTCTCCACATCTTTAAAAAAGATTCTAAAACAGAGGCTGAAGCCTCGAACGCCTCGAGGCATAGCCTCTAAGACGTAAGCCTCACTCAACAGAGGCTTAAGCCTCAGTTCCCCCACTATGAGACGTAAGCCTCTAAGGCGTTTTGTGAGAGGCTCTAAGCCTCAGAGGCGTAAGCCTCGAAAGCTTTTGAAAACCATGTCTGGCATAACCCAATTACTGTTCATTCCGGGCCATACCAAGCACAGCCCGGATCATGCTGGGCCGTGCCAAGCACGGCCCAAAATCCAGCTCTAGCGGGCGAACACCGCCGAGAGCCACAACCAGACGAGCAGCGTCTGGATTAGTGGACAGTCTCTGCAGAGAGATCACCAACTTTTCTTTGCAAATGGCAGAGTCGGACTCCGAGAGCTTGAGCAACCGGCGGAGCACGTCTTCGGACATGAGCAAGCACTCACAGCTGCCAGACTCGGCCAGCACGCAAAGCACAGTGACCGTCTTCTCTATGATCATCGGTGTTGTGTTGGCGAGTAAGCGCGTGAGCACGGTCACGCCACTCATCCCAAGAGCCACACGCACGCGCTTGTGGTATTTGCGCATGGCTTCGAGTAACCCGTCGAGTGCTCGACACTTCACGTCGTCGTCTCCGAGCTGGAGACGCACTAGCAAATCAGCATTATGGCCGAGCGCACCGGTTTTAACGAGGAGGTTGCAGTCGTGTCCAAGATCGGACTACTGAGTCCAGATCCGAAGCTAGAGATGATCCCGAGGCAGATCCAGATGGAGGATCGAATGCCGGGAGAGGTCTACGCCGAATCTGGTTTCTCTGTGTCCACGCAGGCGCCAAGCACTCTCCCCTTCCTAACTTCTTCAGAAGAAGCGAAGTGGTTGTTGACCAAACGGCGACTAGAGATCTCCGATAACTTCTCCTGTTGGAATGAAATAAAAGGAAAAGGAAAAAAAATTTCTTTTGTTTATTTATTATTTTTTTTCATTTTAATGGCTCAAAAATCACCCTGTGGTACTCAAAATGGTGTAAATAGACCCTTAAAACTAATGACAAGTTAACGGTGTTACTTTTAAGGGCCTATTTGCACCCTTTTTTAGCACCACAAGGTGATTTTTGAGCCATTGACTATCATAAGGGTTTTTTTTTGTACATTTGTGAAAAGTATGAGGGTTTTTTTTGGGTACCTTTTGCCCATTCTAAATTAGAATGTAGGAGGCATAAGATACGCGTCTATAGATACAGAATGTATGTTGTTCAAGATATGTGCAAGCACAAAACCAAAAATATAACAGCATTACCTTCGGAGCATGCGTTTGTCTTCGCAGTTTTTGTGAACAGAGATTTCTCAAAACTTAAGTTTGCGGCAAGGCCGCAAGAGTAGGCCAATCATCTGAAAAGTACTTCACAACAACACGCTTCCCTTCAGAATCCAAAAGAAGAATGTTCTTTACTGAAGGATAAGATTCCTGTTTGGCAAGAGAAAGATAAATAAATAACAACTTAAAAAATTAATATAAATCTATAAAAAGCATAATACTCAGATCCTTAACACCATGACAACAGATGAATTTTTGCACCTAAATATTTAATTCAGTTTTAGAAACAGAGCTCAAATCCCCAACTCGCTCCTCCATGCTCATCCAAATGTACTCCAATTTTCAATTAAATAATAAGCAACTTAAAAAATTAACATAAATCTATAAAAATGCATAATACTCAGATGCTTAACACCATGACTACAGATGAAATTTGCACCTAAGTATTTAATTCAGTTTTAGAAACAGAGCTCAAATCCCCAACTCCCTCCTCCATGCTCATCTAAATGTACTCCAATCTTCAATTAAATAAATAACAACTTAAAAAATTAACATAAATCTATAAAAATGCATAATACTCAGATGCTTAACACCATGACTACAGATCAAAATTTTCTATTTAATTCAGTTTTAGCAACAGAGCTCAAATCCCCAACTCCCACATCCATGCTCATCTAAATGTACTCCAATCTTCAATGTTATAGATCTCAATAAATATTAATATCGTATCTTTAATCACAACAAATCAGAGCAGGCACAATGGGCAATAACAAATCAGATAATATTCGGCATCATAGAAATCAATCAGATTCATGGAAACAATGAAATTTCACAAATAACTATAAATGAATCAAGAATTACCTTCAAATACTCCCCGTGCGCCATGCCCTTGAGATCTACTAGAGAATGTGATCCAACTTTGAGATCTGCAAGGCGATCGAGACTCCAGAGGGAGATAGGAGGAGACGAGATCGGGGAGGAGACGGGGGAGGCGAGATGAAAGAGAGATTTGGCACGTGATGTGAATTTAGAACTAGGTTTTGGGCCGCCGGCCCGTTACCGTTAAATTGCCCGGTTGCTACAGTACCAAGTCTTGCCTGGATGGGCCGGCGCGGCGCAGCATATACAACCCAAGATAAGAGGGGCATTACCGTCTTTTCACATGCTTATAATAAATATGAAAACCAATTTAAGTGGAATGATAATTTAAGAAATAATAGTCAATTGGGTATCACCTTGGCTGGCATTCAGTGGGGCATGGTTACTAACCAAGTTATTTCCCCCTTCTGACTGACTTTCTGGGGTGTTTCAGATGTTCTTGGTTTTGCTTTCACTCTCTCTTGAACTTCTTTTACCTAGCCATTGGGATTTTTTTCTTATGTATTTCTTGGCTCTGATTGGGAGCTCAACCAAATCCTTTGGTTGTTTACTAAAAAGAGAAAACTAAAACGGAGATCAATGCAACCATTCCATTAGCACAATTACGATGAAGATCTGCTTAATCCTCATCAATGTTGTTAAAGTCTTTCTATGTTACTTGTTGTTGATGAAGTGATTGATAAAAAGCTTACTCAAATTTTCATAGAAGAAGATGGACTCCAGCAGGAGACTAGTGAACCACATCTAGGATGCGCTCCGCAAAGTAGTTGGGAATGACCGACTCATGATATTGTCCATAGCTCCATGGAGCAACATGATGACCTTAAAAGACTCCAAGTGGCCGATCGGATTCAAAGTGCCATTGTATGTCTCGATAAAGACATTCAAAATCTAATTAAGAGCTGAACATCAAGAATCTCAAGGATGAAGGGAGAGCTAGTGCGAGTAACATACCTTGGTCGTTCCTTGGTTTCTTAGGATACGAACTTAAACTGAGCTCTTATGGAGTTCTCAGGTTAAGGTTGAGATTGAGGTGACCAGTGTTGCTCAATGATGGAGCAACCTCCTCATCCCTTTTTGTGTGAGCCTTGCCTTTGGTCTCTGAGTAGTGTGCAACTGAGCGTTGCCCTGTCCCACCTCAAATGAGTCTACCACCGTATTTTTTGGTGGTGGTTGAAGCTGGGATATCATGTTTGTTTCTCCATAATTCGAAGAGCTCGGATGAGCACTTTGATCTTTTCCTTAAGAACTCGATACCCTTCACCCAAGACCGCAGGTTGGTCTTGACAAGTGCCTTCAACTTCTTAAACGTCGTTGTATCCAATGGTGGTGTGTTCGATCGGATCAAGAACATGACTTCGCTTGCCTCTAGCTATCGTCGAGAGCTGCACAACTTCTTGATTAAGAAGATGAAACTCTCCCCACAAATGATGTCTAACTATTTATGCAATGATCCACTCTATTTTTGGGGATTAGAGCAGACCTTAATCGACGAGAGAGATTGATCAGTAAAGATGAGAATTCTTTAGGAGATTTCGGTTGAGAGGTCGACAACGATCAACGATTCTTTTTTCTATTTCCATTGTTGTGTAGGATCAAAGCCTCTTCCAGAGATTAACTTTCGGGGATTGAACCTTGCAAAGAGAGAACTGTGGGAGAGAAGAGAGTGCTCGTGCTCAGGGGGAGCCTCTGACTCTCAAGACTCAAAAAGGAAAGGGAGAAAGAGGGAACTCAAAGAGATATATCAATTTCAATGTGTTTGGGAATTCATCCTCCACCGTTGGATTACTAGACAGTTAATTTGACAGTTGAACTTTCATCTTGGCACTCTTAATCATGCCACGTATAAACTTTAGTTTATTTTTCCCCATAACAGTTAGTTTTATATGTTAAATTTTCATCCACTCTCGAACTATTAAAACTTTTTTTCATTATTATCATTTTATTTTCAATTCTGATGCCCATGTAAACTTTACCTTTATACAGTAATCCATGATATATCCACATTTATTAATAATTATGATGGTATATATTATTATATATGCAAATATGATTTATATTGATGAAGAAGATTAATTATCTTCTTTTGTAGGGGTGTGTATGTAAAACTTTAGAGGGTTATTGTGAAAATTCAAAATTTTGTTAGCTCGTTGTGTTCACGTAGTTCAATGGCTTCGTCGTCCGTGGTGAAGGCGCTGCTCCGAAACCCATCCGCCATTAGAGCGAGAACCCAAGCTCAAGAGCTCCATGCCCAGCTTCTCAAGGTCAGTGACCACCCTTCCAATGCCGGTGCTATACTCCCCGTTTACTCCAGTCTCGGCCTTCCGCATGATGCTCACCGGGTCTTCTCCTCCCTCCCCTTCACCTCCACTCTCTCCTTCATCTCCATCATCCGCGTTTCAGCCTCCCATGGCCTCTTTCACCGAGCTATCTCCCTTTTCGTTCAAATGCGGGCCTCCGGCGCGCGCACCGACCACAATATCTTCCCTTCCGTTCTCAAGTCCTGCGCCGCTCTGCGAGATCCCAAACTCATTAGCTCCATTCATGGGGTCGTCATTGTTTTGGGCTTTGTCTCGGATCTGTATACTGGTAATGCCCTCATGAATGCGTACTCGAAGTTGGCTGATAGTTTGGTTGTGAAGAAGGTGTTTGATGAAATGCCCAACAGAGATCTTGTTTCTTGGAATACCGTCATTGCGGGGAATGCAGAGAGTGGGTTTTATGAGGAAGCTCTGGAAATGGTCAGGGAGTTGAGTGTGAGTGGTTCGAAGCCGGATTCCTTCACGTTGTCCAGTGTTCTTCCCATTTTCGCTGAATATGTGAATGTTTCAAAAGGGATGGAGATTCATGGGTTTGCAGTGAGACATATGTTTGACACTGATGTGTTTGTCGGAAGTAGTTTGATTGATATGTATGCGAACTGCACCAAGGTGGAATATTCACATCGGGTTTTTGAACTCTTGCCTGAGCCTGATGCCATCTCTTGGAATTCAGTCATTGCAGGGTCTGTACAGAATGGGCTTTTCGATGAGGGGCTGAGGCTGTTTCGCCGAATGCTGCTCGCGAAGATCAAGCCGATGCCTGTGACTTTCTCTAGCATCATGCCTGCTTGCGCACATTTGACCACATTGCACCTTGGGAAGCAGCTTCACGGGTATGTTATCAGAGGTGGATTCGATGATAACGTGTTTGTCGCCAGCGCTATTGTTGACATGTATGCTAAATGTGGGAATATAGAAACTGCAAGGTATATCTTTGATGGGATGAAGGCACTGGATATGGTCTCATGGACAGCCATGATCATGGGGTATGCTTTGCATGGGCCTGCTGAGGAGGCCCTGTCTTTATTTGGAAGAATGGAAAAGGAAAATGCGAAGCCCAACTATGTGGCCTTTGTGGCAGTTTTAACTGCATGTAGCCATTCTGGGTTGATAGACGAGGCTTGGAGTTATTTTCACAGTATGACTCGGGATTATGGGATTGTTCCATGTTTAGAGCATTATGCAGCTGTTGCAGACCTTCTTGGTCGAGCAGGGAAGTTGGAGGAAGCCTACAGGTTTGTCTCCAACATGCATATAAAGCCAACTGCAAGTGTTTGGTCAACGTTGCTTGGTGCTTGCAGGGTTCATAAGAATGCCAAATTAGCTGAGAAAGTGGCTGATAAAATCTTTGCACTTGAGCCCAAGAACATGGGATACCATGTTCTCATGTCAAACATCTATTCAGCCGCGGGCAGATGGAGAGAAGCAGCAAATTTAAGGATAATGATGAAGGACAAAGGGATGAGAAAGCAACCAGCTTGTAGTTGGATTGAAGTAAAGAGCAAGGTCCACGCATTTGTGGCCCATGATAAATCCCACCCTTATTATGATAAGATCATGGAGACTTTGGAAGTTCTCTTGGAGCAGATGGAACATGCAGGTTATGTACCCAATACTGAGGATATTCTTCATGATGTGGAGGAAGAACAAAAGAGAGATCTTTTGTGTGGTCATAGTGAGAGGCTTGCAATTGCATTTGGCATCATAAGTACCCCGCCTGGAACTACGATCCGAGTAACCAAGAACCTTCGTGTATGCGTAGACTGCCACATAGCAACAAAGTTTATTTCAAAGATTGTTGGAAGGGAGATAGTTGTAAGGGACTTGAATCGCTTCCATCATTTTAAAGATGGTAATTGTTCATGTGGGGATTATTGGTAATGCTCAAGTGCAGCCTAATGATGGCGTTGATTAAAGTTGCATATCTCAAATGACACATGGAGCAAGCATAAAAAATATTTGCCTGATCAAGCTCAGGATGTTTGGTTATGCTCGAAAGCATATCATTTAAGTGGACTGATTTGTCAACACAATATATTCCACTATACAGGTAAAGAGCCTGATGTATACGTATATTCAGGTGATCTTGCTGTTGAGTTTTGCAATTTTTTTCTACTGTCTGCTGATAGCATACTCTCTGATTCTTGTATTACTTAGCTATCTCATGCTGATTCGTTCTGTTATGAACAAGTATAAAACTAAATTGATTGCTTGAAACCTTGCATGATTCGGTTGGAATTGTAAAAGTTAGTTCCATGGAGTACTTAGTGCTGCAGTACTTTCCATTTACTTTAATGCATCATGAGTTCCATCATCCATGTTAACCATGTGACCGATTGAGGAAACTATTCTCCTTTTCTGTTTCAGGCCAACATTATCTGTCTGTAATTTATTTTATTTTATTATTCTATTGGCATTAAAGATGATCTTGTGAACTGTGATTTAAAAGATGTGTATATTAATAAGCTGATATCCCATTTCTGTTACTTGATGACACTGCAGATAGATCATGCTTATCCTGAAAATCATTCTTAAATGTTTTATTTTGTTGGAGCTTGTCTAATGCTTTTGCTGGAGAATTATTGATGCTACATTTTTCTCTTCATATAGGTGTACCTATGTGAGAAGTTGGCCCTTGTTAATGAAATGTACTTTGTGATTACACTTGATCGCACAACTGCTGGTCCGGTATGCCCTCAAATCAAGTGCTAACCTTTGTTTTTTCACTTTCTTTCTTTCTTTCTTTCTCTGATATGCTATAATACTTATCTGCTAAAACTTATTTTTTAGTTTCTAGAATAAGTGTTTCATTTTTTTTCTATTTCGTTTATAACTTGTTTCTCATGTCATTCTAATGTTTGTGAAGAGTGAAAAACGACTCAACTTTCGAGCCACGTTTCTCTACTTTTTGAATGAAACTTCTAAAAATATTTTCGCTATTCTTTTTCCATTATATCTAAAGGTATATTTTTGTTCGGTTGCAATTCATTTGTTGAAAGTGATCGCTGGTTATTCATAGCATATTTTTTAGGAATTAAATGCATCAGAATTGAGGGAAACCTACTGAAATGTCAAAAGCAAACTATACTTCTAGACAATTGTTACTTTGAAAAGTCTTTATCCCTCTTTGAATCTCTTCTATGTTTATATGTGGTGAACTCTTGAGTGCACCTACCTCTGCTCGCACTCTCATGTCAGGCAGAGCTCAGTGCTTGTAACTAGCTACCTCTTTTATACGCGCTCCTTCTTGAACTCCATAATCAGACAAGTTTCAATGATCTCACTTACCTCGTGAGATTCTTATCATATATTTCAGATTATCATTGCTTGTAAAAAGGGAGGAACTAGCATTGAAGATCTTGCAGAAAAGTTCCCTGACATGATAATAAAGGTAAACATGCCTTTTTTGTGGTCTCCAAGGATGAAATCTTATGATAGGGTTGTTATATCAAAACCCTTATTTCATATTCAGCTTAACTTATCAACTCCACTATAAACTTTGTTTCATTCACTTTGAAGGTACCAATTGATGTTTTTAAAGGAATCACAGATGAATATGCTGCTAAAGTTGTGTATGGTTTAGCACCAATGGTAGCTGACATGAATACATCAATAGAACAAGTTAAGAAGCTGTACAAACTATTCTGTGAATGTGATTGCACATTGTTGGAGGTAATGCATTTGAAAGGTCTGTTGAGCAGAATTCCTCAAACATAATTTTAATCATAAGTCCTTGATTATTATTACCTTTCTCTTATTTCAAAATTAACTTCTTTGGTTAGATAAACCTGATAGCTGAGACGGCTGATAACCTGCTAGTAGCAGCAGATGCAAAGTTGAATTTTGATGATAATGCCGCTTTTCGGCGAAAGGAAATATTTGCTCTCCGGGACTCATCTCAAGAGGACCCTAGAGAGGTGAGATGCTTTGCTATCTGTTATATATAGTTTAATTCATAATTGCTCGTTTGAAGGGTTGGTCATATATATATATTTTTTTTATTGTAGTCTTTACAAATCCCGAATCCTAGCATAATCCATATTTAGATGATTGGAGTATTTAACTCAGTTTTAGAAACAGAGTATTTAACCATGTGACCGATTGAGGAAAATGTTCCTTAGCTATCTCATGCTGACTTGTTCTGTTATGAACAAGTATAAAATTGAATTGCTTGCTTGAAACCTTGCATGATTCAGTTGGAATCGTAAAAGTTAGTTTCACGGGCGGGGTGCTTGGGTGCTGCAATACTTTCCATTTACTTTAATGCATCATGAGTTACATGTTAACCATGTGACCGCTTGAGGAAAATGTTCTCTTTTTCTGTTTCAGGCCAACTTTAATGCCCTTTGGTGCTTTCTCCTCAAGGCATTAGGGTACAGACTTGTGAAAATTCTTAGGATACTAGTAATCTTATATAGTTTGCTGAAGATCATGTGCAGATGAACTTGATTCTGACCAGAGCTATGAAGAGGAACACAAAGGAGGCATAGAATGCAACAACATATCCAGGTGAACATGATTATTTCCAAACCTTTAATTTTTTTTTATGAATGTATTTCCAGAAGCAGTTATGTAACAACATATCCTCTATATTCATAATGTGGTCATTGTGATCTATTGAGCATAGAAAATACATGCTGATCAAAATATCCTCATAGTTTAACATCCACGATATTTAAAGATGCATAGAAACTCGTGTTATCTTTCTGCTTACCTAAGTATGCATTTGCCATTTTAATTGGTACAATTGAAATGAGTGTGAGTCCTCATAGCATCTGTAACATCTATGATTTTATCCTGCATTCTTGGAAAGCGAGAAGTTCTCTCCTTGGAGAGATTCTCACAGAGAAATTTATATCCTGACAATCTCAATGTTAAAATGTAATGCTTTTGGTAATATTTTGATGGTTGAGTTAGTATTTGGATGTAATGTCTTAAAATAGTGGGCTTATGATTAATATTGTGTGGGGCTTAGTTAGAAGTATTGTAATGAGTTATTAATGTATGGTGGTTGTTGGTTATGGTCCATGTTGGGACTAGTCCAAGTTGGAGATATGTGTAACAAGTAAATGAAGAATGAATGAATGTAAGTGTGAGACTTTTGATCTTCTCTTCTTCTTCCTCTTCCACCACCAACACAAACCCTAGAAACTAACATCTTTGGCTAAACAAAGGCCAACATAGTGGTATCAGAGCCAGAGTTTGCAAGCTTTGTAGTGGAGATCACCATGGCAACCCAAGGCGGTGTATTTGGGCTCCCGCAAGCTTCTCAACTCATCTTTGATGGCGTGAACTACGACTATTGGAGCTTGAAGATGAGAACTCTTTTAATCTCACAAGATGTATGGGAGATTGTGGAAGAAGGCTTTGAAGAGAAGGGAAAATCGGAGTCATCCGGGAAGGAGGAAGCCGAAGGGTCGGACAAGCAAGAGTTGAAGGAGAATAGGAAGAAAGATGCCAAAGCTCTATTCTTGATTCAACAATCCATCTCCGAGAAGCTTTTTCCAAGGATAACCGGGGCAAGAAGTTCTAAGGAGGCATGGGAGATCTTGCAAAAGGAGTTTCAAGGAAGTGACAAGGTGAGGTCGGTGAAGCTCTTAACTATTAAGAGAGATTTTCAAAATTTGCAAATGAGGGAAAATGAAGCCCTAAAAGATTATTTTTCAAAAGTCATGGAGATTGTGAATCAAATTAGGAGTTTGGGTGAGAATTTGACCGATAAGTCGGTGTGTGAGAAGATCCTTATTAGCCTCTCTCCCAAGTACAACAACATTGCCGCCATCATTGAAGAAACCAAGGATCTCTCTACTCTTAGTATTCATGACCTAATGGGGTCCTTGGAGATGCATGAGCAAAGGTTGGGTAGACACACCGAACAATCAATTGAAAATGCCTTCCAATCTAGGCTAAATATGAAGGAGCAATCAAAGCAAAGCCCGGCCGTTGGTGGATCATCCCGTGGTGGAAGATTTGGTCGTGGTCGTGGTGGATTTGGGAGAGGTGGTGGTAGAAACAACAACAATGTTGCCCAAACTCGGTGTAATATTTGCAAGAGAGCCTCTCATGTTGAAAAAGATTGTTGGTTCAAGGGGAAGCCCCAATGTCACAATTGTAAGAAGTTTGGCCACATTAAAAAAGATTGCCGGTTCAAATCAAATGAGCAAGCCAATTACACCGAAGAGAAGAGTGGTGATGGAAGCACATTCTTTGCATGTCAAGCGGCCGTTGAACAAAAGAATGATGTATGGTATGTTGATAGTGGATGTAGCAACCACATGACCGGTGATGAGTCTATGTTTTGCAAACTTGATACAACCAATACTACTCAAATCACTATGGGTAATGGTGCTATTGTGAAATCAAAAGGAAAGGGTACGATTGCCGTTGCTTCAAAGAAGGGCCGAATGTTGATTCATGAAGTGTTGTATGTCCCGGAGTTGGCACAAAATCTTCTAAGTGTTGGGCAACTTGTTGATCATGGTCATGCGGTGCATTTTGAAGGTGGTTGGTGCAAAATCTATGACAAGATGGAAAACAAAAGAGAATTGATGGCCAATGTGAAGATGGAGAAAAATAGAAACTTCCTTCTTACTCTCAAGCCCTTCGGAGATGTTGCTTTAAAGGCATGTGTTGAAGATTTGTCATGGTTATGGCACAAGCGGCTTGGACATGTAAATTTTGAAAGCTTGAAGTTGTTGAGCAAGAAGAAGATGGTATATGGCTTGCCAACTATTGAAGAAAAACATGATGTTTGTGAAGCATGTGCTCTTGGTAAAATACATCGAGACTCATTTCCAAAGGAGAAAGCTTGGAGAGCCAAGGCGCCATTGGAGCTTGTTCATTCCGATGTGTGTGGTCCCATGAAGACACCTTCTCATGCCGGTAATCGCTTCTTTATCACTTTTAGTGATGATTATTCAAGGATGTGTTGGGTTTACTTTATGAGGCAAAAATCGGAGGCATTTTCTATCTTCAAGAAATTCCAAAAGATGGTGGAAAGACAAAGTGGCCGTCTTATAAAAAAATTGAGAAGTGATAGAGGTGGTGAGTACAACTCCAAGGAGTTTGACAAGTTTTGTGAAGACATTGGCCTATAAAGACAATTGACGGTGAGTTTTACACCGGAGCAAAATGGTGTTGCCGAAAGGAAGAATAGAACACTTGAAGAAATGGCAAGAACAATGATGCAAGAGAAAAATCTTCCATCAACTTTTTGGGCGGAAGCAATCTATACCTCGGTCTACTTGTTAAACCGGTGTCCCACAAAGGCGGTGGAAAACAAGACTTCATTTGAAGCATGGTCCGGAGGTTGGAAGCCATCGGTGAATCACTTGAGAATTTTTGGCTCTATTTGCTATGCTCATGTTCCAAAGGAAATGAGGCACAAGCTTGAAGAAAAAGGTGAGAAATGTATTTTTGTGGGCTATAGCTCTAAATCAAAAGGCTATAGGCTCTTTAGTTTGAAGAGAAACAAGGTGATTATAAGTCGAGATGTAATCTTTGATGAAAATAGCAAGTGGGATTACAAAGAAAAAGGTGTACAAAGTGTGCCCATGCAAATTCAAGAAGAAGTGCAAGAGCCACCAAGTGTCCAAGAAGAAGATCACTATGAAGAAGAAGAGCAACTTCAATCTCCTCCAACAAATGTTGGGTCAAGTTCATCTACTCCAAGCTCAACACCGGTAAGAATGAGAAATTTAAGTGAAATTTATGCTACATGTAATTTTTGTGTTGTGGAACCGGAATGTTTTGAGCAAGCGGCTAGAGAAGAAGTTTGGAGAAATGCAATGGAGGAAGAGATAAAAATGATTGAGAAAAACAATACTTGGGAGTTGGTGGACAAACCAAAAGAAAAGGATGTGATTGGCTTGAAGTGGATCTACAAAACCAAAACAAATCCGGATGGTTCGGTGCAAAAATACAAAGCAAGACTAGTGGCGAAAGGGTACTCACAACAAGCCGGAGTTGATTATCAAGAGACATTTGCACCGGTTGCAAGGCATGAAACCATAAGAATGTTGATTGCATTAGCCGCTCACAAGGGATGGAAATTATACCAACTTGATGTGAAGTCCGCATTCTTGAATGGAGTGCTAAAAGAAGAAGTGTATGTTGAGCAACCACAAGGCTTCATGGTTGAAGATGAAGACAACAAAGTGTACAAGTTGAAGAAGGCCTTGTATGGGTTAAAACAAGCACCCCATGCATGGTATAGCCAAATTGATGCCTACTTCACCAACAATGGATTTAGGAGAAGCCCAAGTGAGCCAACACTCTACATCAAGCATGGAAAATCCGGTATGCTCATTGTTTCTCTTTATGTTGATGATTTAATTTTTACCGGAAATGATGAGAAGATGATGCATGCATTCAAAGAGGAGATGATGAAGAAGTATGAGATGAATGACTTGGGTTTGCTTCATTACTTCTTGGGCATTGAAATTGATCAAGGGAAGGATGGTGTTTTCATTTCACAAAGAAAGTATGCCCAATCTATTCTCTCTAAATTCAAAATGGAGAATTGCAATCCGGTGACTACACCATTATTGGTGAATGGAAAATTGATGAAAGAAGATGGGAGTGGTGATGCCGATGCCGCTCTTTATAGAAGCTTGGTTGGAAGTTTATTGTATCTTACTACTACAAGGCCCGATATCATGTATGCTTCGGGATTATTGTCTCGGTTTTTGCATCGACCTAGCAAAATGCATTTTGGAGTTGCAAAGAGGGTGTTGCGGTACATTCAAGGCACAAAGAATTTTGGGCTCATGTTTGAGAAGAAGGAGAATGAGAAATTGGAGTTATTTGGTTTTTGTGATAGGGATTGGGCCGGTAGTGTGGATGATATGAAAAGCACATCCGGTTATGCATTTACACTTGGATCGGGTATATTCTCATGGGCATCAAAGAAGCAAGAGAGGGTGGCACATTCCTCCGCGGAAGCCGAATATGTGTCGGCAAGTGAAGCTACAAAACAAATTATTTGGTTGAGGAAGATTCTTGAAGATATGGGAGAGAAGCAAGAAAAGGCGACCATTCTTTTTTGTGACAACAAATCCGCCATAGCAATGTCAAAGAATTCCGTTTTCCATAGCCGCACCAAGCACATCAACCTCAAGCATCATTACATTCGGGAAGCGGTAGAAGATGATGAAATTCTTGTCAAGCACATCAAGACCGAAAATCAAGTTGCGGACATCTTCACCAAAGCACTTCCAAGTGAGAAGTTTGTTTATCTTAGAGAACTAATGGGTATGTCATCCAAAAGCATTAAGGGGGAGTGTTAAAATGTAATGCTTTTGGTAATATTTTGATGGTTGAGTTAGTATTTGGATGTAATGTCTTAAAATAGTGGGCTTATGATTAATATTGTGTGGGGCTTAGTTAGAAGTATTGTAATGAGTTATTAATGTAAGGTGGTTGTTGGTTATGGTCCATGTTGGGACTAGTCCAAGTTGGAGATATGTGTAACAAGTAAATGAAGAATGAATGAATGTAAGTGTGAGACTTTTGATCTTCTCTTCTTCTTCCTCTTCCACCACCAACACAAACCCTAGAAACTAACATCTTTGGCTAAACAAAGGCCAACACTCAAGACTTCTCCAACTCAACAAAAGCCCTTCCTAAGGACACACCCCCATCCAACACAAGGTTATGCCCAGTCACATACTTGGATTCATCACTCCCCAAGTAGAGCACAGCATCTGCAACATCCTCAACTTTGAATGTCACATTCTTGAGGTAACCCATAGCACTAACGTTGGCTTCAAACTCATCTTTCCCTAGCCCTCCAAGCCCTTTGTTCATCCCTGTCGGTAATCCAGCTGGTGACACACAATTCACTCGTATTCCAAACCTCCCCAGCTCTACTGCAGTATTTTTTGTGAGTCCAACAACTGCATGTTTTGAGCTCACATATGCATGGAATTCTGGAAACGTGCATAGTGACACTGAGCTTGCCGTGTTTATTATGCTCCCTCGACGTGCAGCAATCATTGCTCGAGCTGCATGCTTGGTACCTAAGAATGTGCCAATTAGATTTACATTAAGCACCCGTAGGAACTCCTCCTTATCAGTGTTCAGGATGCTTGGCCTTGGCATGTGGTTGATGCCGGCATTGTTAAACAATATGTCTAGCTTGCCATACTTTGCAATCACATAGTCCACAGCATGACTGACACTTCCTTCATCACTGACATCACAGTGTACAAAGGAGGTTTCAGTGGGGCTGATATCAGCGCATACCGAGCTTCCAAGCTCCTCTTGTATGTCAGCCACAACCACCTTGGCGCTGTGTCTGCACAAGAGCCTGGTAGTGGACTGACCAATGCCGCCGGCACCTCTTGTGATCAGAGCCACCTTCCCTTCCAACCTAAAGACAATGTTCATCTCAAAGATATGAATGCTTGAAGCTTTGCAAATTAATCTACTGAAAAACACATGGGAAACAAGTTGCACACCATGTTCTAAGATTTTCTTGCAGGTCTTATCAGAGGATCTCCAGAATCACAATTCCAGGTAAATTCCTAATCTAAATTCAATCCTTATATATATATAGTTCAGCCTTTGTTAGAGATCAGAAAATTCATGCAGAAAACTCAAATGGTGGTCAAGAATGAAAGAAGATTTCAGTTAGTTCAGCATGAACAATGGAACTAATCAGGGATTGCGCATCAATGATCATACCTTTTCCCAAATGAAGCTAGAGCTGAACAAACATTCATCCCAGACATTCTTCTTTTTCTTCTTCTGAACAGATACTCAACAGCAAGCTTAGTCAATTGGAAGACTAGAATGAGTGGTTGGAAGTTAAAGGCAGTGTGATTTTCTTTTATAATTTATGTGCATTAAGAGTCAATACTGAACTTATTTATTTATTGCAAAATCATTTTTTACCCTGTTTTCCTTGTCTTTACATCATGTCTCTCAGATTAAAAATGGTTTTATTTAAAAAAAATTAATTGAATATTGATATATATATATATATATATATATATATATATATATATTATAGGGTTTAATATTTTAAGGGTGTTTGTGAAATTAGAAAAGTTTGCAGGGTGTAAACCATAAAAATAAGATACCAGAGTCTCTGAGAAATTCTATGCTACCGTGTTTTTTAAACCACGGTCACATACCGCTGGGTGCCAACTAGAGTGGTTGTAGGGTTTGGGTGTATAATTTTTTGGGTTCGAGGTGTGTCACGGCATGGGTGCCTTCACATTAGCATAGATGGCACCCAGAGTCTATATTAAATTTATTTATTTATATTAAAGTAATTTAATTTTAATAATTTCATATATATATGTATATTAAATTTATATATCACTGCTCTACAGGTAAAGAGCCTGATGTATATGTATATTCAAGTGATCTTGCTGTTGAGTTTTGCGATCTTTTTCTATTGAGTGTCTGCTGATAGCATATTCTCTGGTTCTTGTATTCCTTAGTTATCTCATGCTGACTTGTTCTGTTATGAACAAGTATAAGATTGAATTGGTTGCTTGAAACCTTGCATGATTCAGTTGAAATGATAAAAGCTAGTTTCATGGGGTACTTAGGTGCTGCAGTACTTTCCATTTACTTTAATGCATCATGAGTTCCATGTTAACCATGTTACCGATTAAACACTTGTGAAAATTCTGAGGATACTAGTAATCTTATATAGTTTGTTGAACATCATGTGCAGATGAACTTGATATTGACCAGAGCTATGAAGAGGAACACAAAGGAGGCATAGAATGCAACAACATATCCAGGTGAACATGATTTCTTCCAAACCTTCAATTTTGTTTGATGAATGTATTTTCAGAAGCAGTTAGGTACTCAGATTGTGATATTTATCCTCAATATTCATAATGTGGTCATTGTGATCTATTTGAGCATAGAAAATACATGCTGATCAAAATTTCCTCATAGTTTAACATCCACAATATATTAAAGATGCATAAAATCTTTCTGCTTATCTAAGTAGTCTGCGTTTACCATTCTAATTGGTACAATTGAAATGAGTGTGAGTCCTCACAGCATCTGTAACATCTATGATTTTATCCTGCATTCTTGGAGAGATTGTCACAGAGAAATTCATGTCCAGACAATCTCAAGACTTCTCCAACTCAACAAAAGCCCTTCCTAAGGACAAACCCCCATCCAACACAAGGTTATGCCTAGTCACATACTTGGACTCATCACTCCCCAAGTAGAGCACAGCATCTGCAACATCCTCAACTTTGAATGCCACATTCTTGAGGTAACCCATAGCACTAACCTTGGCCTCAAACTCATCTTTCCCTAGCCCTGAAAGCCCTCCAGGCCCTATGTTCATCCCTGTCGCTAATCCAGACGGTGACACACAATTCACTTGTATTCCAAACCTCCCCAGCTCTGCTGCAGTATTTTTTGTGAGTCCAACAACTGCATGTTTTGAGCTCACATATGCATGGAATTCTGGAATCGCGCACAGTGACACTGAGCTTGCCGTGTTTATTATGCTCCCTCGACGTGCAGCAATCATTGCTCGAGCTGCATGCTTGGTACCTAAGAATGTGCCAACTAGATTGACATTAAGCACCCGTAGGAACTCCTCCTTGTCGGTGTTCAGGATGCTTGGTCTTGGCATGTGGTTGATGCCAGCATTGTTAAACATTATGTCTAGCTTGCCATACTTTGTAATCACATAGTCCACAGCATAACTGACATTTCCTTCATCGCTGACATCACAGTGTACTAAGGAGGTTTCAGTGGGGCAGATATCAGCGCATGCCGAGCTTCCAAGCTCGTCTTGTATGTCAGCCACAACCACCTTGGCCCCATGTCTGCACAAGAGCCTGGCAGTGGACTGACCAATGCTGCCGGCACCTCCTGTGATCAAAGCCACCTTCCCTTCCAACCTAAAGACAATGTTCATCTCAAAGATACAAATCTACAGAAGCTTTGCAAAATTAATCTACCGAAAAACACATGGGATCTGATTATTTCACTTGATTCTCAAGGCTGGAAACGCGTCAGGAGGGAGTCCCATAGGATTCCAGACTTCGTTCATAGACGTAAGTGCTCTTCCCTAGTTTCCACCCATCTTTGAGTTTTCTTGACTTTGATGATTGCTATTTGTTAGCATACCTGTTCTATCATGATGATCTGTTTATTGTTTACATGCAAATACCTGCTTGTTATTTGGTTTCCTTTCCATGTATGTGTATGTTTGCTTTGTGTGAGATAGTGTTTATTGTGCATGTTTGTCCGTTGACCGACACGTGGTCGTGGCAACACATGAGCCTGTGCGCTGGCCGAATCGGCGTGTATCAGTTTTAATATTTATTGTTGAATGCTCGCTGAGTATACCCACTTATGACCGGGACGATGCTGTGGAGACTCGTGGTGCTTGTGTTCAGGTTGGGTTGATACGCGTCAGTGGAGTGAGCGAGCTCACTGAGCATAGCCTCCTGTCGTCCGGCACTTGACCATGGAAACATACGGTACTTGTGTTGGTCAGGTTGGTGTGTGTTGGTTGAGTTCCGTTCTTCCGCCCGTATCAGTGAAGCGTGGGGGCTCCGTTTGGGGAACGTTCAGGGACGAGACACCTGGCGTTTCGGCTTGCCATGCCAGAGGGACGATACTCTGGTTGTCCTACTCGTTAGTGGGGATGATTCGCTGGTCGTGTCGACACGTATGAGAGATGACGCTACTGACATACGTCCTTAGGGCCGTACGACCGGAGGGTCGATTACAGCTAAGGATGTTGTTGTTGACCGGGGGATCATTACTAAGTCTTCTATTGGAATTCTCGCCCAGAGCCTGAGGGCTACTTTGGATAGGAGTCGTTATCGTTGATGTTGTTTGTGGTTGACTCCTAGGGTTTGATTTGTGCGGGGCGTGGCCCAATTTGTGTGGATTGATGATTCTGATTTGTTCATTTTTGACTTACTTATATCATCTGTACTGGTTTGGATTTCGTTGTGTTTCTTACATGGTACTTACCGAGCTTTCCATTCGAAAGCTCATTTAATTACTTGTTTCCCTTCTTTCTTTTTTAGGTCCCGAGGAGTAGGTGACTCAGGCTCGGAGCTGTGCGAGGGGTTGGGCTAACTTTCTTGAGGTGCGAGGATCTCAGGTTTTCTTCAGTGTGAGATTGTAATATTGTAGAACCCTTATAGGGCCTCGACCATATGTAGGGCATGTAAACCCTTATTGATTTTATTTTTGCTATAACTTTGATATTATCTGATTATTAAATTTGAGTTATTTGTTATCTGTTATGATTTTCTTAGGCCTTGTATCCGAGTGAGGTGCGCCTCTACTTGGGTACGACCGGTCTGTGCACGTGTCCAAGGTCTGGAATCCGGGTCGGGGCATGACATGTAAGCACAACCCAACTATAGAAGCACCTAGAAGGCAAATCTCAAGATTTTCTTTAGTACTGTGTATGCACTTAAGTCAAAGAAATGTATTTTAATGATGTGTGTGTATGTGTAACAAAAAGTAAAGTTGAATAGAATGTGCTGGAGATCTGGGAAAAAAAAAAAAAAAAAAAAAAAAAAACAGAGCTTGTGAAGTCTGAAGGCTGCTGTAATCATGGGTGCTATTGTGGTGTTTTTTTGTGAAGGATGTAGCCTTGTTCTTGATAGTAAAATGTTGAATCAATAAAAATCCTGATTTTGTTTGCTGTGATAGCTCCTTTGTTTTCATAGTTCTTGTGTTTAATTAGGGAAGATTCTGCTTTTGCTGTGCTGACAATGATATGTCATGAAGTATAAATGTTATCAAATAAATATTATTTATGTCATTAAAGACACATCATAACCTGCTTCTAGGATACCATAAGATCCACGGATGATCCAAAGTACCAAGAAAACCATAATGGCATCATATATCTATATGTATTTTATATCTACGTGAGCTCATGCATGCCAAAGTTCATGCAAGAGGATAAGAGGCTTTCATGGCAATGCCACAGAGACCTTCAGCAGCATCAACATCTCTTTGGATCCTCATGTATCCATTCTCTCCCCAGGATCGGCCCCATGAGTTTCTCACCAGCCAATATTCGGTACCAGTATCACTTGCAGTTCCATAACCCACCACAGCAACAGCATGGGTCAATTGTGTCCCACAATAGCCGGTGAAGACGCCGCTGGAGTAGTGCCGGAAGTCAAAGCCATAGCCCTCAATGGCCACCGATACCGGTTGGTTTGCAACAGCCTTTAACAAGGACGACTCGCTGTTCGCCGGCACATCTTCATAGCCACTGATTGTGACCACATTAGAAAATTCCTGGCTGTTGCATGTTCCTTGATCAGATGCAGTGTAGGGGTAGTTTTCTTCAGTTGTTAGTCCTCCGTTCCCAACAATGAACTTAAATGCATTATCCATATTTCCACCACCGCAGCCTTTGTTTTCATTAGTGTCACAGTCCACAAGCTCTTGCTCTGACAAGGAGACCAACTGACCTGTGGTGATAGCTGTAATAGCTTCCACTGCTGCTACTGCTGAAAATGCCCAGCAGCATCCTGTTTGATCATTTTAATCTATGATGGTAAGTGTGGGTTCAAATATTGAATTAATTTTATATGTATGCATGCAATAAATTGAAGATATACAAGCAACACATTAATTAGTTAATTACCACATTCTCTTTGATTTTTGATTGGAGTAAGAACTGATCCTTCAGTTCTCCAATCAAGAGATTCAGGGATATCAGTGACATCCCCATATCTGAAGCCTCCTGTTGGCTTCTGTAGAGCTGCAGATTTTGAGGGCATGAAGCCATTGTGAGTGGCCTTGAACTCTTCATTGGTTAAGTCTGTGAACTGGTTGGTGCCAAGCTTGTATGTGCGATTTCCAGCATTGTTCACAGACTCAATGTACTCAACATTCTGCTTGAATATCTTGAACCTTAGATCTTTCTCCGCGGAATCTTTATAAACTCTGCCGTGTTTGGTCATCCACTGCTCGTGCTTGACAGACATCAGGTCATCGCCTATCGACCGAGCCGCAGAGACCCCAATGATCATGAACAAGGCCACCAAGAAACATTGTCTGCTGGAAGCAGCCATTGTACATATAACTAATTATAAATATTGCTATATATAAGTGATTAAGTTGGTAACTAACAAGGCTGCTAAATATGTATGGTCGCATGCATATAGAAAATGGATCAGGGAGAGTGCTTCTTATATAGAGGTGGTACGTAGCTCAAGAAAGTTTTGCCTTGAATTTAAAAATTAAGTATTACATGATAATGTAATGTGGTGATTTGGATTGCTAGGGTTGCGGATAGCTAGCATTAATTTGTGGTGCAAGAGCGCGAGTGAGTCATGTGTAGACCAAAGTTACTCTGATATCGGTTTAAACTTGCCAACTTCCAGATTTCCAAACTCTTTTCCAAACTCTTTTGAACGAAGCCTTGTTTCATTAATGATTCCAAATGGCCAATCAAAAACTTGATTTAATTATTGATCCATAAACTACTTAGTTTGCACTCAGATTCCAATATCTGCAGCTCAATTTGTTTGTTTGTTTGTTTGTTTGTTCTAAGAGGAGTAAATGGCCAATCAAATGATCATAGACATCCATGGTTGATAAGTTTAGTTTTTTTTTTTTTTTTTGACAAAGGCGACAAATCCCCCCCCAATCAAATGATCATAGACATCCATGGTTGATAAGTTTAGTTTTTTTTTTTTTTTGACAAAGGCGACAAATCCCCCCCCCCCCCCCCTCCCCTCCCCGCGTAGAAAGTTAAGGATGGGTAGCGCAGCACCCGTGCAACTTGTGCCCACACCTTACAAAAGAAGGGGCCGATCCCAGGACCAATAGACCAAGAGGTCTTTGATGATAAGTTTAGCTATATATTTATATTTACCTAATTAATTAGATCATCTTAATTATTTCTACAGGACCACATGCAGGTTGTTCATATCATCAAGAGAATGTAACATCGTGATTTGGATTGATATATATGGTTGCGGTCAATGCTTGCCATGTCAATCCGCTAGTTACAGTCACGTGTGGGGACTGAAGTACTCTGATATCAGTCCAGACCAGACAAAACGAAGCTTTGTTTGTTTGTTCCAGTAGTTATGTTGATCGATCACCTAGTTAGATCATCTTAAGTTTTTTCAACAGGACCACATGAAGGACACTAATGAGTTCTTAGGACCCTTAGATGCCAGTCCGGGCACGGCATGAACTATAAGGACCCGGGGTTGAATGTTTTTATTCGTTTCATTACATTAAAGATTATTAAGATCATTACGTTACGATAAAGATATACCAACCATATTGATCTTCACTGTCTTCATCTAACTTTCAATTGTGGTATTATTGCAACAATCACTAAAAAAAACACCAAGACTTTGCCAAAAGAATTTTCAGTAGGAAAAATTCAAAATTCCCTCACTAATAACTTTTTCCGACGGCTTTCCAATGTAAAATTCCGTTGGACGATTTATTGTTGAAAGTGTGGAGCCACTTGGGTTCCAAACGATGACTTTGGCTCGGTCCAACTCCAAGTTGCAACATTGTTAATGCTTTGCATTTCAATCATCATTTTTTTATGAACAAGGGATAGTTTAAAATGGGTGTAACAGGAGCCACTTGGGTTCCAAACGATGACTTTGGCTCGGTCCAACACCAAGTTGCAACATTGTTAATGCTTTGCATTTCAATCATCATTTTTTTTTTAATACCATCATGATTGCTTGAGTTGAGATCGATCGTGTCTGAAAGGTCTGGGAAGAATGGCGCTATGAATTATATATATATATATATATATATATATATATATATATATGAACAATGGATAGTTTAAAACTGGTGTAACAGGAGCCACTTGGCTTCCAAACGATGACTCTGGCTCGGTCCAACTCCAAGTTGCAACAAACTTAATGCTTTGCATTTCAATCATCATTTATTTTAAGACCATCATTTATTTCAATCCACATCTAAAGGTCTGTACCAATAGGCCATTGTGACGGATGATAAGTGGAACCGAGTCCATATTGTATCACTACCATTTATACTGCTTTGAGATGTGTGTGTGTGTCACACATCTCGAAGCTATTTTTTGGCCACCTCAAGATGTGTGGTGCACATGCATCTCAAGGCAGCATAAATGGTGATGATGTAATGTGGACTCGGTTCCACTGATGGATCACACCACACATTGTTAATGCTTTGCATTTCAATCCTCATTTATTCTATTATTTTTAAAATTTATTTTTCAAAATAATTTCATATTTACAAAATTATGCAATAAAAATGATGTGGAAATAAATAATTTTAAAAGGAAAAAATAGTCGAGCTTGAAATTAATTGGTGCATGGCTGTGATGGGTCCAGATCTTTAGATCCAATGAAAATTCGCAAGTGTTATTATTATGCATGGTGGTTGAGTTAACTAGGCGGCAAAGCACTTCCCAATCTTAGAGGGGGACATAGGCCGGGTCCGGGGCCAATCTGAACCCATCCCAGGTTATATGGGTGACCCGCATATGGTTGGGTTGACCCAACAAACCCGACGGATCACGGGTCACCCGAAGGTGACCTGTAAATGCCTCGGACCACCTTGTATAACCGGCAAGCCAGGTTGTAACACGTAGGTTTTCAATTTTTTTTAAAAAATATATAATTATAATACATGAGCGCTTTATGGAGGAATAAGACAAT
This sequence comes from Dioscorea zingiberensis, assembly GCA_026586065.1. NCBI lineage: Eukaryota > Viridiplantae > Streptophyta > Magnoliopsida > Dioscoreales > Dioscoreaceae > Dioscorea > Dioscorea zingiberensis. The sequence goes on from CM048823.1 coordinate 52,179,011, forward strand.
TAAACTTAATAATAATAATAATAATAATATGCTAAATAGGTGGTTGTCACATTTATAGAAATACATTTTTAATAATCTTAATTGTCTAATATTCTTTAAATGGTATTGATAAATGGTCATAATAGATGAGTTCTTTGTTTTTTTCAACATATTAAAATAAGTTGCATATCTTTATAATTCTTAGTTTAAATAATTATTAATTAAATAATTTTAACTGAAAAATTATTTATTAATAATTATATTAAATTAAATCTTCTATTTAAAATAAATTCAAAAACTCAAAACCTAAATTATTACAACCTCAACACCACAATGATTGAAAAAAAATAGATAATGAACTTTTAATTCCTTAAATAGTGCCCAAATTACCTATAGGTCCTTGGGGGTGTGTAGAAATTTTTAGTGTAAACAGTGTTTTGGGTGGGTAGGGTTTAAAAGCAAATAGTGCCCAAATAGTGCTATAGACTATTAGATAATTTCCTAAAAAAATTAGTTTCCAATTTTATAAATTTTAAAAAATATTAAATAATAAATTAATAGAATAAATAAATATTTAAAAAATTAAAATAAAGTAGAAACTAACTTTTTATAGTATTAACAACTTGTCAAATCAACTCAAATTTCCATTTTTATCATTAAAACCCCCAAATTTTTTCAAATTATATATATATATATATATATATATATTTATATATATATATATATATATATATATATATATATATAGAGAGAGAGAGAGAGAGAGAGAGAGAGAACCGTAGACTCGACGGGTTGTGGTTAAACCCGGCAGGGCCGACGGGTCAACCCGGTAGACCTAGTGGGTAAACCCGTCGGGTCACGAGTTGTGGTTTCCCAACCCGTGACCGGCCCGCTATTGTAGCGGACTGTTTACGGTTTTCTGTCCTGGCCCTCCGAGTCGGCAAAAGAGCCCGACATCTCGAAGGAGCAACAAGAAGTACCGCCACTTCAACCGAGATCGAGGCGTGATCGAGGACCTCATCCTACGAGGTCATCTTTGACCGTACCTCTGCCAAGACCTAGATGGAGAATGACCTTCGTCCATCAAGCACAATCAACTCACTGCCGGGATACCCACTTCATAAGCAGTGGGCTAGGATGTGGCAAAGAGAGCACGTCTCGTAAATTCCATGCTCGGATTGTTGATCGGGCAGTTAATCCCTGAAGATGCTCGAGCTACACCACCAATAACCTTCTCTGACGATGACTTGGGAGAGATATGCCACCCACATGACGATGCTCTAGTCATCACCGTCACCTTCTCCAAATTCGATATTCGGAGAGTCCTGGGACACCTTCGAGAGAATGAAGCTTGGAGTAGAAAATTAAGTTGCAACTCGTAAGATCTCCTCTTATGGGGTTCTCGTGAGGAATGTTGCAACCTGAAGGCGTGGTGACACTCCCCATCACAATCATTAGCTCGCGTCGATTATCGACGGTGATGGTGAACTTCCTTATCGTCTTCTACCTAGCCAGCTACAACGTGATTCTCGGAAGGCCAACTCACAATGCTTTAAGAGCGGTTGTCTCCACTTATCATCTCTAGATGAAATTTCCTATCAAGAATGGATGCAGGGAGATGAGGGGAGATCAACCGATGGCTCGACAATACTACGTCGCCCATCTTAAAGGCAATTCTTATCAGGTGATGGTGGTAGACGAAAAGGATGGGACCGAGGATGAGCAGTTACAAAGAGCGACTCTAGCAGAGGAACTGATCACAATACAACTGGCTGAGGCCCGACCCGACTGCATCATCTAGGTTGGTGTCGATCTGCAAGCTGAGCAACATGTGGAAACCATAACTCTTTTACGAGGCAACGCTGACCTTTTCACTGGTCCCCAGAGGATATGCCAGGAGTAAGCTGAAGTGTCATTGAGCACCATCTTCATATGGATCCAGCTCGCAAGCTGGTGGTCCAGATGTGACACTCCTTTGCCCCGAAGCGACAGAATGCTGCACAAAAGGAGGTCGAGAAGCTCCTCAAAGCAAAATTTATTAGGGAAGTCCATTATCCAAAATGGTTGGCAAATGTAGTTGTTGTGAAGAAGTCATTAAGAAAATGGAGGATGTAGGTAGACTTCACGGATCTTAATAAAGCTTGTCCAAAGGACTGTTTCGGCCCTTTGGCTATAATTGACAATCTGGTTGATTCTACTTCCGGCTACGAGATGTTGAGCTTCTTAGACACATTCTCAACATACAACCAGATCTGAATGGTAAAAGCTGATGAAGAGAATATCTATTTTATCATCGACAAGAGAACCTATTGCTACGAGGTGATGCCCTTCGACTTAAAGAATACAGAGGCTACCTTCCAAAGGTTAGTGACCAAGGTCCTCGAGAAGCAGATAAGAAGGAATGTTGAAGCCTATATAGATGACATCCTGGTGAAGAACAGGAAAGCTAAATACTATGTGCCTGATCTGCAAGAGACTTTTTAGGAGCTCCGCTCCTACGGAATGTGACTTAACCCCAATAAGTGTGCCTTTGGCGTTCGTTCGGGGAAGTTCCTTCAATTTCATGGTGACCCAACGAGGCATCGAGACTAACCCCGAAAAAATCAAGACGATACTTGAAATGCGGTCTCCAAAGATCATTAAGGAGATTCAAAGGCTAAATATATAGGCGCCTAGCAGCTCTTGGATGGTTCATCTCTAGGACTGTAGAGAAGAATCTCCACTTCTTTCGAGCTCTCTAAAAAGCACCCAAGGTGGAGTGGACAAAGGAGTTAAAGAAAGCATTACTGTAACTCAAAGATTACCTCAGATCCCTGATACTGCAAGCCAAACCTTGGCTCAGAAAAGAGCTTTACATTTACTTAGCCTCCACTGCCTTGGCGTTCAGCTCAGCTTTCTTAAAAGAAGGAGGACTGCTAAGGTCAATCTACTACACGAGCAATGTTCTTAGCGACTCAAAGTCAAGATACCTCCAACTTGAGAAGCTGGCCTTTACTCTTATCACCTCGGCCATACGACTGAGGCCTTATTTCCAAGCTCACAAAGTTACCGTCCTCACCGATCAACTCCTGAAGCAGGTCCATCATTGACCAGAGATATCCAGGAGATTGGCCAAGTAAGTGATCGAGCTTGAAGAGTTTGAGATAAACTATAAGCCTCGCACTGCCATCAAAGCGCAAATACTTATTGACTTCATAGCGGAGCTTACCACTCTTGAGGGAGACGACCCTTCCTCCACATAACCTACAGAGGTAGAAGATGTCTCCTCCCCTCGATGGACTCTATATGTGGACGGCTCGACAACTGAGGACGGATGCGTAGTAGGTCTCGTCATATGCTCTCCTTCGGGATGGAGCACTTTCATGGCCCTCAAATTCAGATTTGAGTCTACCAACAATGAGGCTGAGTTCGAGGCTCTAATCGTCGGGCTGTAGCTAGCCCGAAGCCTCTAAGTGCTTAATTTTCATGTGCATACCGACTCTCAATTGGTAGTCGGCCATACAACTGAGGAGTTTGAAGTGAGGGATAACAATATGGTAAAGTATCGAGCCGTAGTGATGAAACCCACCTCTAGCTTGCCACTCTTCCAAATTGTCAAGATCCCGAGCCCAGAATCAGGAAGCAAATTTCATGTTGAAGCTCACCTTCTCACCAAGTGTCGACCTCAAGCAGCCTCCCAATCTATAATATTTGTCTATCAAGACAGTTGAGATTTGACCAGGAGAAGAGGTACAGGAGATTGAGGATGAGCCATGGTGGATCGATCCCATCCATAGCTATCTCCAAGACGGATCTCTTCTGTCTGACCCCAATGAAGCTCAACGAATTGTCTCTAGGTCCACTCATTACAACATTCTAAATGATTGTTTATATAAAAGATCATACACTCTGGCTTATTTGTGATGTTTACGCCCTTCTAAATCCGATTGCGTCCTTAATGAGATATATAAGGGCATCAGAGGAGATTATCTTGGAATACAGTTAGGGCCATCGCGACCAGAGGGGTCTGCATCGGCTTCGTCATCATCCTCGATGACTAGAATTCCATGCTCAAAGCCCTGAATATAGTTAGGGTATTAAAACCCATAGTTATAGAATTACTTTTATTTTTATTTTTGGAGTAGTTATAGAATTACTTTCCTATCAAAACCCACGGTTACCATGTTAATATATAAAATAACTAAAAAATATCTCATATAAGTGGTTGTTAAAAAAATAAATAAATATTTAATTTATATTAAATAATTAAAGGCCTCATTTTAAAATGTCGCTTTAAGCCTCCAATTCTCTTGAGCCGCCCTTGCTCCCCGTTTACTCCAGTCTCAGCCTTCGATATGAAACTCACCGGGTCTTCTCCTCCCTCCCCTTCACGGCTTCACCTCCACTCTCTCCCTCATCTCCATCATCCGCTATTCAGCCTCCCATGGACTCTTTCACCGAGTTCTCTCCCTTTTCATCCAAATGCGGGCCTCCGGCGTGCACACCGACCACAATGTCTTCCCTTCCGTTCTCAAGTCCCGCGCCGCTCCGCGAGATCCCAATCTCATTAGCTCCATTCATGGGACCATCGTTGTTTTGGGCTTAGTCTTGAATCTGTATACTGGTAATGCCCTCATGAATGCGTACTCAAAGCTGGCAGATATTTTGCTTGTGAAGAAGGTGTTTGATGAAATGCCCAAAAGAGATCTTGTTTCTTGGAATACCATCATTGCGGGGAAGGGGAATGCAAAGAGTGGGATTTATGAGGAAGCTCTGGAAATGGTCAGTGAGTTGAGTGTAGACCTGTCCATGGGTCGGGGCGGGCCGGGTTCAGGCCGGGCCAAGATTTTTAAAAAATTTAAACGGGCATATATTTTTGTCCAAGGCCCGCCCATATTTGTAAACACCTGACCAAGGCCCGCCCAAACCCGCCCATATTTAATTTTTTAAATAAAAATATAAATAAAAATGTATTAAAAAAATAAAGTTTACATTTAAAAAAAAAATTAATATAAATTAAATCTAAGCGAGTTTTGATTGAAAAAATAAACTATACTAGCATTTTACACCTTTCAATTAAGGCATACAAATAAATAGTTCAACTTTATTATAAATAATAATTTTATTTATTTTATTTATATATAATTTGGGCCGGGCCGGGGCCTAAACCATCATGCCCAAGACTCGTCCCATTTATTAAACGGGCCTAATTTTTTGTCCAAGCCCGCCCATTTTTCGTACGGGCTTTCGGGCTTGGGCGGGTACCCGGGCCCATGGACAGGTCTAGTTGAGTGTGAGTTATTTGAAGTCGGATTCCTTCACGTTGTCCAGTGTTCTTCCCATTTTTGCTGAATATGTGAATGTTTCAAAAGGGATGGAGATTCATGGGTTTGCAGTGAGACATATGTTTGACACTGATGTGTTTGTCGGAAGCAGTTTGATTGATATGTATGCGAACTGCACCAAGGTGGAATACTCACATCGGGTTTTTGAACTCTTGCCTGAGCCTAATGCCATCTCTTGGAATTCAGCCATTGCGGGGTCTGTACAGAATGGACTTTTCGATGAAGGGCTGAGGCTGTTTCGCCGAATGCTGCTTGCGAAGATAAAGCCGATGCCTGTGACTTTCTCTAGCATCATGCCTGCTTGCGCACATTTGACCACATTGCATCTTGGGAAGCAGCTTCACGGGTATGTTATCAGAGGTGGATTCGATGATAACGTGTTTGTCGCCAGCGCTATTGTTGACATGTATGCTAAATGTGGGAATATAGGAACTGCAAGGTATATCTTTGATGGGATTAAGGTACTGGATATGGTCTCATGGACAGCCATGATCATGGGGTATGCTTTGCATGGGCCTGCTGAGGAGGCCCTGTCTTTATTTCAAAGAATGGAAAAGGAAAATGGGAAGCCCAACTATGTGGCCTTTGTGGCAGTTTTAACTGCATGTAGCCATTCTGGGTTGATAGATGAGGCTTGGAGGTATTTTCACAGTATGACTCGGGATTATGGGATCGTTCCATGTTTAGAGCATTATGCAGCTGTTGCAGACCTTCTTGCTCGAGCAGGGAAGTTGGAGGAAGCCTACGGGTTTATCTCCAACATGCATATAAGGCCAACTGCAAGTGTTTGGTCAACGTTGCTTGGTGCTTGCAGGGTTCATAAGAATGCCGAATTAGCCAAGAAAGTGGCTGAGAAAATCTTTGCACTCGAACCGAAGAACATGGGATACCATATTCTCATGTCAAACATCTATTCCGCCGCCGGCAGATGGAGAGAAGCGGCAAATTTAAGGATAATGATGAAGGACAAAGGGATGAGAAAGCAACCAGCTTGTAGTTGGATTGAAGTAAAGAGCAAGGTTCATGCATTTGTGGCCCATGATAAATCCCACCCTTATTATGATAAGATCATGGAGACTTTGGAAGTTCTCTTGGAGCAGATGGAACGTGCAGGTTATGTACCCAATACTGAGGATGTTCTTCATGATGTGGAGGAAGAACAAAAGAGAGATCTTTTGTGTGGTCATAGTGAGAGGCTTGCAATTGCATTTGGCATCATAAGTACCCCTCCTGGAACTACGATTCGAGTAACCAAGAACCTTCGTGTATGCGTACACTGCCACATAGCAACAAAGTTTATTTCAAAGATTGTTGGAAGGGAGATAGTTGTAAGGGACTTGAATTGCTTCCATCAGTTTAAACATGGTAATTGTTCATGTGGGGATTATTGGTAATGCTCAGGTGCAGCCTAATGATGTCGTTGATTGGAAGTTGCATATCTCAAATGACACATGGGGTAAGCATAAAAAATATTTGCCTGATCAAGCTCAGGATGTTTGGTTATGCTCGAAAGCATATCATTTAAGTGGACTGATTTGTCAACACAATATATTCCACTATACAGGTAAAGAGCCTGATGTATACGTATATTCAGGTGATCTTGCTGTTGAGTTTTGCAATCTTTTTCTACTGTCTGCTGATAGCATACTCTCTGATTCTTGTATTACTTAGCTATCTCATGCTGACTTGTTCTGTTATGAACAAGTATAAAACTGAATTGATTGCTTGAAACCTTGCATGATTCGGTTGGAATTGTAAAAGTTAGTTTCATGGGGTACTTAGGTGCTGCAGTACTTTCCATTTACTTTAATGCATCATGAGTTCCATGTTAACCATGTGACCGATTGAGGAAACTATTCTTCTTTTCTGTTTCAGGCCAACATTATCTGTCTGTAATTTATTTTATTTTATTATTCTATTGGCATTAAAGATGATCTTGTGAACTGTGATTTAAAAGATGTGTATATTAATAAGCTGATATCCCATTTCTGTTACTTGATGACACTGCAGATAGATCATGCTTATCCTGAAAATCATTCTTAAATGTTTTATTTTGTTGGAGCTTGTCTAATGCTCTTGCTGGAGAATTATTGATGCTACCTTTTTCTCTTCATATAGCCAGTGTACCTATGTGAGAAGTTGGCCCTTGTTAATGAAATGTACTTTGTGATTACACTTGATCACACAACTGCTGGTCCGGTATGCCCTCAAATCAAGTGCTAACCTTTGTTTTTCACTTTCTCTTTCTTTCTTTCTCTGATATGCTATGACACTTATCTGTTGAAACTTATTTTTTAGTTTCTAGAATAATTGTTTCATTTTTTTTTCTATTTCGTTTATGACTTGTTTCTCGTGTCATTCTAATGTTTGTGAAGAGTGAAAAATGACTCAACTTTCGAGCCACGTTTCTCTACTTTTTGAATGAAACTTCTAAAAATATTTTCACTATTCTTTTTCCATTATATCTAAAGGTATATTTTTGTTCAGTTGCAATTCATTTGTTGAAAGTGATCGCTGGTTATTCATAGCATATTTTTTAGGAATTAAATGCATCAGAATTGAGGGAAACCTACTGAAATGTCAAAAGCAAACTATACTTCTAGGCAATTGTTACTTTGAAAAGTCTTTATCCCTCTCTGAATCTCTTCTATGTTTATATGTGGTGAACTCGAGTGCACCTACCTCTGCTCGCACTCCCATGTCAGGCAGAGCTCAGTGCTTGTAACTAGCTACCTCTTTTATACGTGCTCCTTCTTGAACTCCATAATCAGACAATTTTCAATGATCTCACTTACCTCGTGAGATTGTTATCATATATTTCAGATTATTATTGCTTGTAAAAAGGGAGGAACTAGCATTGAAGATCTTGCAGAAAAGTTCCCTGACATGATAATAAAGGTAAACATGCCTTTTTTGTGGTCTCCAAGGATGAAATCTTATGATAGGTTGTTATATCAAAACCCTTATTTCATATTCAGCTTAACTTATCAACTCCACTATAAACTTTGTTTCATTCACTTTGAAGGTACCAATTGATGTTTTTAAAGGAATCACAGATGAAGATGCTGCTAAAGTTGTTGATGGTTTAGCACCAATGGTAGCTGACAAGAATACATCAATAGAACAAGTTAAGAAGCTGTACAAACTATTCTGTGAATGTGATTGCACATTGTTGGAGGTAATGCATTGGAAAGATCTGTTGAGCAGAATTCCTCAAACATAATTTTAATCATAAGTCCTTGATTATTATTACCTTTCTCTCATTTCAAAATTAACTTCTTTGATTAGATAAACTCGATAGCTGAGACGGCTGATAACCTGCTAGTAGCAGCAGATGCAAAGTTGAACTTTGATGATAATGCTGCTTTTCGGCAAAAGGAAATATTTGCTCTCCGGGACCCATCTCAAGAAGACCCTAGAGAGGTGAGATGCTGTGCTATCTGATATATATAGTTTAATTCATAATTGCTCGTTTGAAGGGTTGGTCATATTTTTTTTTATTGTAATCTTTACAAATCCCGAATCCTAGCATAATCCATATTTAGATGAGTGGAGTATTTAACTCAGTTTTAGAAACAGAGTATTTAACCATGCGACCAATTGAGGAAAATGTTCCTTAGCTATCTCATGTTGACTTGTTCTTTTATGAACAAGTATAAAATTGAATTGCTTGCTTGAAACCTTGCATGATTCAGTTGGAATCGTAAAAGTTAGTTTCACGGGCGGGGTGCTTGGGTGCTGCAATACTTTCCATTTACTTTAATGCATCATGAGTTACATGTTAACCATGTGACCGCTTGAGGAAAATGTTTTCCTTTTCTGTTTCAGGCCAACTTTAATGCCCTTTGGTGCTTTCTCCTCAAGGCATTAGGGTACAGACTTGTGAAAATTCTTAGGATACTAGTAATCTTATATAGTTTGCTGAAGATCATGTGCAGATGAACTTGATACTGACCAGAGCTATGAAGAGGAACACAAAGGAGGCATAGAATGTGTGAACAGAGAGTACTCTCTGATAGAAGTTTTTATTCACTTAGAGAATTAAACTTACAACACTGAACTATATAGAAACAGGTCAGTTACACAGATCTTAACAATCTAACTGACAAACAGGTCTGTTACACAGATCTTAAGAATCTAACTGACTAAGATAGATTATTAACCAGAAATATAGGGGAAGATAATACTTATCTCAACACCCCCCCTCAAGTTGGTGCATATATGTTTAACATGCCCAACTTGCTTATACATGATTCAAACCTTTGCCGAAATAGACTCTTTGTCAGCACATCTGCAGTCTGATCAGCAGTAGGAACAAACGGAGTGCAGATTACTCTATCTTCAAGCTTCTCCTTTATAAAATAACGGTCTATCTCCACATGTTTGGTGCGATCATGTTGGACTGGGTTATGAGCTATACTGATAGCGACTTTGTTATCACAGTAATAGCTTCATTGGAGGATCCATTCTCTGATTTAGCTCTTTTAATACTTGTTGCAGCCACATTACTTCACAAACGCCTTGAGCCATAGCCCGATACTCAGCCTCAGCACTACTTCTAGCCGCAACATTCTGTTTCTTGCTTCTCCATGTCACCAAATTGCCCCTACGTAAACATACAAGAATCCAGAGGTTGATCTTCGATCCATTATTGAACCGGCCCAATCTGCGTCAGTGTAAACTTCAATGCCTCGCTGTTCATTCTTTTTGAAACACAATCCTAATCCGGGGGTTCCCTTTAAGTACCGTAAGATGCGATATACAGCATAAAGATGAGCTTCTTGAGGAGAGTGCATATATTGGCTGACTACACTAACAACGAATGCAATATCTGGTCTGGTATGAGAGAGATAAATCAACCTCCCTACAAGGCGTTGATACCTTCCTTTGTCCACTTGTTCACCATTTTCCTCTTCTTTTAGTTTTTGGTTAGGATCCATTGGAGTATCACTCGGTTTACAGCCACTCATTCCTGTTTCAGCCAGCAGATCAAGCACATACTTCCTTTGAGAGATCACAATGCCACACTTTGATCTTGCAACCTCCATTCCTAAGAAGTACTTCATTTGGCCCAGGTCTCTGATCACAAACTCTGAAGCTAAGCTGCATTTTAATCTCTCAATTTCATCTTCAAAGTCTCCAGTAACGATGATATCATCCGCATAGACAATTAGTACCGCCACTTTGTCATCACTAGAGTGCTTAAAGAACATTGTGTGATCGGTGTTCCCTTGGCTATACCCCTTGCTTTTCACAGCCATTATAAACTTCTCAAACCATGCACGTGGAGATTGCTTAAGACCATATAAAGCTTTTCTTAACCGGCAACATTGACCTCCAAAATCTTTCTCGAATCCAAGAGGAGGATCCATAAATACCTCTTCTTCTAAATCTCCGTTCAAGAAGGCGTTCTTTACATCTAGATGATACAATGGCCAATCTTTATTTGCAGCGATGGAAATAAGAACCCGAACTGTGTTCAGCTTCGCCACTAGTGCAAATGTCTCCTGATAGTCAATTCCGTATGTTTGAGTGAAGCCTTTCGCCACCAACCGAGCTTTGTATTGGTCAAGAGTACCATCAGCATTAAACTTGATGGTAAATACCTACTTGCATCCAACAGTTGTTTGTCCACTAGGTAGAGAAGTCTTTTCCCATGTGCCATTCTTTTCCAAGGCATTTAGTTCTTCAAACACAGCCTGCTTCCACTCAGGAACATTTAGAGCTTCCTGTATATTCTTTGGAACATCCACACTGGACAAGTTAGTGGTGAAGGCACAAAATAAGGGAGATAAATGACTAGAAGTTACAAACTTGGCAAGGGGGTGCTTTGTGCAAGAGTGAACACCTTTCCTAAGGACAATAGGAATATTTAATGGTTCAAGACAGGGAGATAAAGATGAGGAAGGACTTACAGCAGTTGGTTCTTGTGGAAATGAGTTCAGGTCCAACACCTGGCCAAGTAAAGGAGTGGTGTTTGTATTATGTTGAGTGATTCGTTTGGAAAAGGGTAGCAACAACACACTCAAGAGCTAAAGACAATGCACTGTTTTCAGTGGAAGGAAAAGTCTATTACAAAGTAAGAAAACAAGTACCAGAGAAAAAACTACACCCTGTTCCCAAGACATCTACTTATAATAAAAACTTAGTAACTAATGGATAATGGAAAGGACCCCACTAACATATGTGGGCCCGATTTTCATGGCATGTAAGAGAGTGACCGGTTCTCAAGGGTAACCATCCAAGTTTGCAGCCCACCACCGGTTTTCAATGCACACATGCATTAATGGGCACTCCACTCACTTCACTAACATGTCATGGTCCGTTTCTCAAGGCAAGTATGGATAATGTGAATAACAATCCAAACTTCTCATGCACCATCCCTTGCACCACGATCACCTCAACTTGCACATACAAACCGGCCATCATGCCACTCATTGCATTGCATGAGAATCGGACCTCATGCATACAAAAAACTTCCCACGTCCGAGACAGTCCATGACCAAAGATCGTCCCGGATCACAGCTCCCCCTTTTCAAAGGAGCCGACTCCTGGTGGCTTTTAAAATTGAAGGTGCGGGAATTGGTCTTGACCATTTTCCCGAGTGTACCACTTTGCTGCACTTGCACGTTGCCCTTTTTGCCCGACTCCAAATGACTCCCTGATGCCGCGACGAGTCGTGATTATCTTCTTCTCCAAGATCACATCTTCAGTTAAGGGTGCATCCCTTTGATAAACTAAATCTTCCAAAGATGGCAATGTCTTCTCAGGCTCATCATCTAGCATGGATGGCTCAAAAAGCTTGAGATGCTCAACATTGACCACTGAGTATATATCCATATAAGGAGGAAGCTCAAGTTGACAAGCATTATTACCGATTTTCCGTAGAATTTTGAACGGACCATAACGAATGGGTTTTAGCTTTTTACCTTCACCCTTGAGTCGTTCCTTGCTTAAGTGGAGCCAAACAAGATCACCTTCCTGAAAGTTTGCTTCGACTCGGTGTCGGTCGTGCCGCGCCTTGTACTTTTGTTGAGCCTTTTGCAAATTCTTCTTAACCTCACCATAAAGACGACGGATGCTTTCTAGGAAGCGTTGTGCCTTTTCTTGGTCATTCTCCTCCTTGGTAGTTTGTGGTGTAGACATGACCGTGAACTCCAAGTCGAACGGGATTTGTGGTTGAAAACCCAAGCACACCTCAAAAGGAGACTTCTCTGTAGAGCTATGTACAGCTCGGTTGAAGGCGAATTGTAAATACGGGATGCTCTCATCCCATGTTTTTGGATGATGTTGTAGCCTCTTAGAAGATAAACAACCGTACGATTGACCACCTCGGTTTGACCGTCGGTTTGAGGATGAAAGGCTGTACTTCGCTTCAACTTTGTGTCCATCATCGCCCAAAGGGATTGCCAAAAATGACTGAGGAAGCGCGCATCACGATCGGACACAATAGAGCTAGGTAGCCCAAAATGTGCCCAAACATGTTGAAAGAACAGTCGTGCCGCCTCCACACCGGTGATCGTTTTCTTGCAAGGCATGAGCACCACCATTTTTGAAAAACGATCAACTACCACAAATAAGTAATCATTACCTCGTCGGGTCTTCGGTAAGCCTCCAAGGAAATCCATTGAAATGCTCTCCCATGGACGAGATGGAACCGGCAAAGGGGTATACAAACCCACTTTCCGATTCGCGGGCTTGGAAGTGTTGCATAGAACGCAACCCCTCACAAAACGAGCAACCTCTTGCTGCATGCGTGGCCAAAACACATGTCGTTGAAGATTTTGTAGAGTCTTCGTCACTCCGAAGTGGCAACCTTTGAGGTGTGTGCTTCATGCATCCATCGAACCCGGTCCGCCTCACGCGGCACACACAAAAGTGTGCCTTTGTAAAGAAGTCCATTGCATAAGGCAAACTCCAATGGCTTTTCCGTCTCAAGGTCCGCTAGTATATCACGGAAATCTGGATCCTCCTTGTACCAAGTAGCATATTCCTCATGATAAGAGGGTTCAACCTGCATAACGGGTGGTCGTGATAGCATGTCAGCTAGCTTGTTATGTGTGCCCTTCTTGTACTTGATCACCAAGTTGAATTGTTGCAAATAAGCCATCCATTTCATGTGACGTGCTTGTTGTAGCTTGGATTGAGTTTGCAAGTATTGGAGTGGTTGATGGTCGGTGTGCACCACCGTTTCCTTGCCCAAAAGATAGATACGCCAATGCTTCACCGCTTGATGGAGGGCGAACAACTCCTTGTCATATGTTGGATAATTCTTTTGAGCTCCTTGGAATAACTCCGAGTAATATGCCACAGGCCGACCATCTTGCATAAGTACGGCACCCATAGCATAACCAGATGCATCCGCCTCTATCTCGAAGGGCCTCTGAAGATTAGGCAAGGCAAGAACTGGCGCCTCGCTTATCTTTCTCTTCAACAAAAGAAACGTGTCCTCATGTTTCGGAGTCCACTCAAATTTCTGGTTGGCCTTGGTTAGAGTATGTAAAGGAGAAGCTAAAACAGAAAAATGACGAATGAACTTACGAAGGTATTGACAAGCACCCATAAAGCTGCGGACTTCCGTCACCGATCGAGGTCTTGGCCACTCCTTGATAGCCTTCACCTTGTCGGGGTCGATTTGTAGTTCTCCACCACCAACCATGAAGCCAAGGTACAATAAAGTTTGCTTGCCAAACTCGCACTTCTTGTTGTTGAGGCGTAGTTAATGTTGTGCCAATATTTTGAACACCTTCTCTACATGTACTAGGTGTTCCTCCCATGATCGACTATAGATCAATATATCGTCGAGGTAGACTATCACAAAGTCATCGAGGAAAGGCCGCAAAACATCATCCATGAGCCGCATAAAGGTTGCAGGGGCGTTGCAAAGTCCAAATGGAATCACTAGCCACTCGAACAAGCCTTGGCATGTTTTGAATGCAGTCTTCCAAGTGTCTTCCTCACGAACCCGAACTTGGTGATATCCGGATTTGAGGTCCAACTTAGTGAAGATGGTTGCATGCTTCAATTGGTCGAGCAAGTCATCGATGCGAGGGAGCGGATATCGATTCTTGACGGTGATCTTGTTAAGGGCGCGGTAGTCAATGCACATGCGCCAACCTCCATCTTTCTTAGGTACAAGCACTACCGGGGACCCGCATGGAGAGCTACTTGGCTTTATGACACCATTCTCAAGCAACTCATTAATTTGACGCTTGATCTCTTCATTCTCCAACACCGAGTTACGATACATGTTGAGGTTGGGAAGTGGTGCGTCGGAGATGAGTTGAATTTCATGCTCCACTGTTTGCTTTGGTGGTAGCCCACGGACTTCCTCAAAAAGTCTTGAATATTCCTTGAGAAGGCTTGTTAATTTGCTATCATACTCCCTGCAAGACAAGGTTAGTGAAGAAAATTCATCTTGGGCCACTGGACGGATCATTACCAACACATATTTTTGGCATGCATTGATGACCCGCTTCGCTTGACAAGCTGTTACCAACTCGGCGGTGTTGATGTGACTATCCTTGGCGATGATGAATTTCTCCCCATCTTTTGTGAGCTCATATTCTTGAGCTCGTCGATGGAAGTGAGCATCACGGTCATATAGAAATGGGCTGCCGAAAATCACTTGGCAAATATCTATAGGCACGACATCACATTGTACCTCATCAATGTAGCGGGAGGATATCGCAAAGCGTACCATATCCTCTCGCCTACAACAACTACAGGAGCAAGATCCTCAATGTGTGCAACTAAAGCAAAAGCTGAATACACCACCATATGAGCAGGGCCCTTATAGCTTGAGACACAATCTGTTATGGTATCGACAGAGGATGGTGGTCCCTAACGATGACCAATTCAAGCGCCAGCTGATGCATGAATACCACGATACACTAATGGGTGGCCATGCAGGAGCATTACGCACCTTCCATAGATTGGCTAGTCAATTTTACTGGGAGGGCATGCGACATGATGTAGCGAAGTATGTCAGAGCTTGCTTGATCTGCCAACAAGCTAAGGAGACTCATGCCAAACCGGGAGGTCTCTTACAGCCATTGCCAATTCCGGCCAAGGTTTGGGAAGACATCTCCATGGACTTCATCACTTGTTTGCCTATCTCCAAAGGACTATCAGTAGTAATGGTGGTGGTGGATAGATTATCAAAATATGGTCACTTTATACCTATGAAGGCAGACTTTTCAAGCTCATTCGTGGCAGAGTCTTTCATCTCCAACATCATCCGTCTGCATGGAGTGCCCCGAACCATCGTGTCCGACAGGGACAAGACCTTCACGAGTTCATTTTGGCAGCATATCTTTGCTCGGATGGGGACAACATTGGCCATGTCCACCGCTTATCACCCACAGTCGGACGGCCAATCGGAAGCTCTGAACAGATGCCTGGAGATGTATCTCCGCTATTTCACAGTGGATAATCCTCACAGATGGGTGGAGCTGCTACCCTGGGCAGAGTTATGGTACAACACAGCTCACCACAGCAGCGCAGCGTGTACCCCTTTCGAAATAGTCTATGGCCGGAAGCCACCAACACTGAGTAAATGTTATCCAGAGGAGGGGGATACACCAGAGATCGCAGATCTACTGGAACAGCGCAACCAAGCACTACAGCAGCTCCAAAACCAATTGAAGAGAGCACAGACCAGGATGAAGCGCTTAGCTGATCTTAAGAGAAGGGAGGTGACCTTTGATGTTGGAGACTTGGTGTGGCTGCGCCTACAGCCTTATTGCCAAACGTCCTTGAGACAGAGAAGGCGACAGAAGCTGGCTATGAGTTTTTACGGACCCTTCAAAGTTCTACAGAAGGTTGGAGAAGTCGCTTACAGACTTCAGCTGCCACCTGAAGCCAAAATACATCCTATTTTTCATGTTTCATTACTCAAACCTTACTATGATGCGACCATGGAAGGAGTGAAGCCTCTGCCCACCCATACAGAAGCTTGGGGTCCAGTAATTCAGCCACGAAGAATACTGCAACAGCGCCAGGTGCTCAAGCCCAAGGGACCGGTGCAACAGGTGCTGGTGGAATGGGACGGATTGGAGTCCGGCGAGGCCACCTGGGAGGATCTGCCTCAGCTGAAGGGGCAATACAACCTCAAGGACCTTGAGGGCAAGGTCCTCTTTAATGGGGGGAGTATTGTCACGCTTCCGGTGGAGCTGGCCATGCAGAAAGGGGATGACAATCACGTGAGAAGGCTGGAAGGAGTTGACAAGTCAAAGATGGGCTCTAATGGATCGCTTGAAGACGCGTGGAGACGGCGCGAAGAAACCAAGGCCCAGGAATCAGTAAACACTGAGAACGGGGAGGATGCGGACACGCGTCGCATGGGCAAACGAGATCGTAAGGTGAATCGACGGTGGAGAGACTTTGTATGAAGAAACGGTGGTATTTAAGGGCACAGTGCTTGGAGGCTAGGGTTTTAAGCAAAAGTTGGAAGTGGAGGCCGGAATCTCGTTGAGAGGAGGGTCAGCCGCGATTCTCGGAGGTGCTCGGGATCGCTGGAGTTTATTCGCACCAGTTATCAGTAGCTAGTTCTCTCTTTTTTATTTTTATGAGACTCTTATCAGTAGATGTTTGAACTCTATGATGTTTAAATTGCCTCTGTTATCTTGTTAATGAATGAATGGCGTTCCATTGTTGAATATTTCATGGTTCTCAAGTGTAATGGATTGTTAACTCTGTAAGAAGTCCGTTACACATAACTGACATTTCCTTCATCACTGACATCACAGTGTACGAAGGAGGTTTCAGTGGGGCTGATATCAGCGCATACCGTGCTTCCAAGTTCGTCTTGTATGTCAGCCACTACCACCTTGGCACCATGTCTGCACAAGAGCCTGGCAGTGCACTGACCAATGCCACTGGCACCTCCTGTGACCAGAGCCACCTTCCCTTCCAACCTAAAGACAATGTTTATCTAAAAGATATGAATGCTTGAAGCTTTGCAAATTAATCTACCGAAAAACACGTGGGAAACAAGTTGCACACCATGTTCTAAGATTTTCTTGCAGGGTCTTTTCAGAGGATCTCCAGAATCACAATTCCAGGTAAATTCCTAATCTAAATTCAATCCTTATATATATATATATATATATATATAGATCAGCCTTTGCTAGAGATCAGACAATTCATGCAGAAAACTCGAATGATGATTGGTGGTCAAGAATGAAAGAAGATTTCATGTAAGTTGAGGATGAACAATGGAACTAATCAGGGATTGAGACCTTTTCCCAAATGAAGCTAGAGCTGAACAAACATTCATCGAAGATATTCTTCTTATTCTTCTGATCAGATACTCAACAGCAAGCTTACTCAATTGGAAGACTAGAATGAGTGGTTGGAAGTTATGGGCAGTTTTTTTTTTTTAATTTAATTTATGTGCATTAGAGTCAATGTTGAACTTATTTATTTATTTATTTATTGTAAAATCAATTTTATACCCTGTTTTCCTTGTCTTTACATCATGTGTCTCAGATTAAAAAATAGTTTTATTTAAAATAGATATATATATAAGAAAACATAAAAGTATACTGATACTACCAAAGGTGAATTCTAACCTACCTTATGCACTGTTCATACTGTATGAGATAGTGGAGGTCCTGGGGTGGCGTTCATGATACTATAGTGCTGCCATTTTTGTTACAGTGGATGGGGCCCAACTCAAAAATTGAAGTTTAGAATCCAAATGCCTCGTGGGAAAAATCCCATTGTACTATATCACGCACCTACCACCAGAGTCTATATTATATTATATTATATTATATTTATTTATTTATTTATATTAAAGTAATTCAATTTTAAAATTTTCATATGTATATAAATAAGGTGTTAAATTTGCAACAGTTTTTGTGAAATTAGAAAAGTTTTAGGGTCTAAATATAAAAAGGAAAAAAACACAGATAGTAGATATAGTGCGTTCTACAGTATCTTGGGTTGGTACCCACGGTTTCATACTACTGGATTCCAAACTTCATTTATTGGGTTTGAAGGCATTGTTCATTACTATTTAAAAAATGACGGCGCTACTGCAGCTTTGAACCCGACCCGACCCAAAAACCAAACATTATAACCTACAAAACAACACTTAGGACCTACCACGGTATCACACTGGTATCACATTGTACCAATACCATGGGAATAGTGCCCGCGGTATCCTAGAATTCACCTAGTAGATAGCAGAGTCAATTTTGAATTTATTTTTTATTTAAAATAATCTAATTTTAAAAAATTTCAATACAAGGGTGTATGTGTAATTAGAAAAAAAATTGGAGGGTGTAAATGAAAAAAGGAAAGCAAAAATATAAATAATTTTGTTTATGATCCACGTCTCTTTCCTACTCCCATTCTCCGACAAATCTCCAGGCTAAATTCTCTTGCTCATCTTCATGCCATCTCGGCTGTGCCCCAATTCCCCCAACTCCCTCGATCACATCGCCTCTTGCAAATAACGTATCTTAGTCATTTTTTAGTTTCTCAGGATATGACCTTCAATCAATTAGCTCTCAGGGAGTTCTTAGGTTGAGGTTGAGGTGACTCGGTGCCGCTCGATGATGGAGCAACCTCCTCATCCCTCTTGCATGAGCCTTGCCTTTGGGCTCTAGGAGTTGGGATGGTTGTTGCTTCATGATTCAAAGATAAATTTATCTTTTGCTCAAGAACTCGATACCTTAAGTCTTGAGCCTTTCCTCCTAGAACCGCAAGCTGGTCTTAATGAGGGTCTTCAACTTCTTGAATGCCATTGCATCCAATGGTATGTGTGAATTTGCTTGCCTCTAGCTAGCTATCATCGAGAGTTACACAACTTCTTGATAAGAAGATGAAAATTTCCCTAGGATCTTGATCAAAGAGAGAGATTGATCAATGAATGCGAGAATTCTCAAAGAGATTTCGGTGGAGAGGTCTGCAACAATCGACGATTCTTCTTTCCACTTCCTTAGCTCTGCAGGATCAAAGCCTCTTATGGAGATTGGCCTACGGGGATTAAACCTTGCAAAGAGAGAACTATAGAGCAGAGATATTCGAGCGTTCATACTGATGGGAGTCTGTGACTCTCAAGTCAGGCTTCAAAATGGAGAGGAAAAAGAGAGGGAGAGGGAACGTAGAGAAAAAGATTAGTTTTCAATGTGTTTGGCAATTCATTTTCTACATCAGATAACTGAAAAGTTGATTTGACAGTTGGCCTTTCATATGGAGCTTTTAATCATGCCACATGTTTACAATTATATTTTCCCAAAACAATTAGTTTTAATGAAAATATTAAAATTTTCATCCACTCTGGAAGTATTAAAACTTTTTTTTCTTCATTATTATCATTTTATTTGCAATTCCATGGTTTTCACATGCCATATAAATTTCACCTTTATACAGTAATCCATGATACATCCACATTTATATTGATGAAGAATCCTAATTATCTACTTTTGTAGGGGTGTGCATGTAAAACTTTTAGAGGGTTATTGTGAAAATTTAGCTTGTGTTCACGTGGTCAATGGCTTCTTCGTCCGCGGTGAAGGCCCTGCTCCGAAACCCATCCGCCATTAGAGCGAGAAGCCAAGCTCAAGAGCTCCATGCCCAGCTCCTCAAGGTCAGTCACCACCCTTCCAGTGCCAGTGCCATACTCCCCGTCTACTCCAGTCTCGGCCTTCCGCATGATGCTCACCATGTCTTCTCCTCCCTCCCGTTCACCTCCACACTCTCCTTCATCTCCATCATCCGCGTTTCAGCCTCCCATGGCCTCTTTCACCGAGTTCTCTCCATTTTCGTCCAAATGCGGGCCTCCGGCGCGCGCACCGACCACAATGTCTTCCCTTCCGTTCTCAAGTCCTGCGCCGCTCTGCGAGATCACAAGCTCATTAGCTCCATTCACGGGATCGTCATTGTTTTGGGCTTTGTCTCGGATCTGTATACTGGTAATGCACTCATGAATGCGTACTCGAAGTTGGCTGATAGTTTGGTTGTGAAGAAGGTGTTTGATGAAATGCCCAACAGAGATCTTGTTTCTTGGAATACCGTCATTGCGGGGAATGCAGAGAGTGGGTTTTATGAGGAAGCTCTGGAAATGATCAGGGAGTTGAGTGTGAGTGGTTCGAAGCCTGATTCCTTCACGTTGTCCAGTGTTCTTCCCATTTTCGCTGAATATGTGAATGTTTCAAAAGGGATGGAGATTCATGGGTTTGCAGTGAGACATATGTTTGACACTGATGTGTTTGTCGGAAGCAGTTTGATTGATATGTATGCGAACTGCACCAAGGTGGAATATTCACATCGGGTTTTTGAACTCTTGCCTGAGCCTGATGCCATCTCTTGGAATTCAGTCATTGCAGGGTCTGTACAGAATGGGCTTTTTGATGAGGGGCTGAGGCTGTTTCGCCGAATGCTGCTCGCAAAGATAAAGCCAATGCCTGTGACTTTCTCTAGCATCATGCCTGCTTGCGCGCATTTGACCACATTGCACCTTGGGAAGCAGCTTCACGGGTATGCTATCAGAGGTGGATTCGATGATAACGTGTTTGTCGCCAGCGCTATTGTTGACATGTATGCTAAATGTGGGAATATAGAAACTGCAAGGTATATCTTTGATGGGATGAAGGCACTGGATATGGTCTCATGGACAGCCATGATCATGGGGTATGCTTTGCATGGGCCTGCTGAGGAGGCCCTGTCTTTATTTGGAAGAATGGAAAAGGAAAATGGGAAGCCCAACTATGTGGCCTTTGTGGCAGTTTTAACTGCATGTAGCCATTCTGGGTTGATAGACGAGGCTTGGAGGTATTTTCACAGTATGACTCGGGATTATGGGATCGTTCCATGTTTAGAGCATTATGCAGCTGTTGCAGACCTTCTTGGTCGAGCAGGGAAGTTGGAGGAAGCCTACGGGTTTGTCTCCAACATGCATATAAAGCCAACTGCAAGTGTTTGGTCAACGTTGCTTGGTGCTTGCAGGGTTCATAAGAATGCCAAATTAGCTGAGAAAGTGGCTGAGAAAATCTTTGCACTTGAGCCCAAGAACATGGGATACCATGTTCTCATGTCAAACATCTATTCAGCCGCGGGCAGATGGAGAGAAGCGGCAAATTTAAGGATAATGATGAAGGACAAAGGGATGAGAAAGCAACCAGCTTGTAGTTGGATTGAAGTAAAGAGCAAGGTCCACGCATTTGTGGCCCATGATAAATCTCACCCTTATTATGATAAGATCATGGAGACTTTGGAAGTTCTCTTGGAGCAGATGGAACGTGCAGGTTATGTACCCAATACTGAGGATGTTCTTCATGATGTGGAGGAAGAACAAAAGAGAGATCTTTTGTGTGGTCATAGTGAGAGACTTGCAATTGCATTTGGCATCATAAGTACTCCCCTTGGAACTACGATCCGAGTAACCAAGAACCTTGTGTATGCGTACACTGCCACATAGCAACAAAGTTTATTTCAAAGATTGTTGGAAGGGAGATAGTTGTAAGGGACTTGAATTGCTTCCATCAGTTTAAACATGGTAATTGTTCATGTGGGGATTATTGGTAATGCTCAGGTGCAGCCTAATGATGTCGTTGATTGGAAGTTGCATATCTCAAATGACACATGGGGTAAGCATAAAAAATATTTGCCTGATCAAGCTCAGGATGTTTGGTTATGCTCGAAAGCATATCATTTAAGTGGAAGTGGACTGATTTGTCAACATAATATATTCCACTATACAGGTAAAGAGCCTGATGTATATGTATATTCATGTGATCTTGCTGTTGAGTTTTGCAATCTTTTTCTACTGTCTGCTGATAGCATACTCTCAGATTCTTGTATTACTTAGCTATCTCATGCTGACTTGTTCTGTTATGAACAAGTATAAAACTGAATTGATTGCTTGAAACCTTGCATGATTCGGTTGGAATTGTAAAAGTTAGTTTCATGGGGCACTTAGGTGCTGCAGTACTTTCCATTTACTTTAATGCATCATGAGTTCCATGTTAACCATGTGACCGATTGAGGAAACTATTCTTCTTTTCTGTTTCAGGCCAACATTATCTGTCTGTAATTTATTTTATTTTATTATTCTATTGGCATTAAAGATGATCTTGTGAACTGTGATTTAAAAGATGTGTATATTAATAAGCTGATATCCCATTTCTGTTACTTGATGACACTGCAGATAGATCATGCTTATCATGAAAATCATTCTTAAATGTTTTATGTTTTTTTGGAGCTTGTCTAATGCTCTGGCTGGAGAATTATTGATGCCACCTTTTTCTCTTCATATAGGTGTACCTATGTGAGAAGTTGGCCCTTGATTGCCTCGATAGAAAAAATTGACATGACAGTATGGGATTAGCTAAGACAGGTAAGAAACTAGTACGCACTACAAGCCAGCGCTAAGGCTACTTCAGGGAAATAGGTACTCCGATAGGTCCAAGTTCCGATACGACGATAGAAATTATCATGTCACAATGCTAGCTTTAAAACTGACTGAAAAACTAGCGCTCTTTAGTTTTTCAATCAGTCTCGACAAACAAGCACACCTGGGGGGAGTAATGATATGGATAAAATCGTTACTGCCACCTGTCAGACTGATAAAACTACCACGTGACACGATCCCAGCCATTTTCCTCCCCAAAGTCTCCAAGGAACTGAAGTCCGACTGAAAAGCCCCTGGGTTTATCCGAACGAAATAAAGCCAAAACCGAACTAAATATAAAAACCGAGGGAAAACGAGATACTATTTAAAACCAAATCGTTTCTCAGAATCGAAGCTTCTACGCAAAAAGATCTGAACAGAGCATAAACATGGGGAATCGCCCCCAATTAATTGGAAAGTACCAAGATAAATCTTATCAGACAAAATCCGACCTAAAGGCCAAAGTAACATAATTCTTTCTGACAACCGATGGGACAGGAATTAAATGGGAAGCCCCCCACTTGACCTACCAGTTTCACTTGGCCCACTTGCCCAATGGCCCTGGCAGCCGGGTGGGATATTTTCCGAATCAAATGATGAAAAAGCCCCAAGGAAAGTCTATAAATAGAACAGTAACCCAAGACTTAAAAGACAACGAAACAGCAAAGAAAAGAAAGATAACAAAGAAATTCTCCCTCTCCCTCCTGCTTAAAATTCTCTCATCCTTTCTCTGACTTGACCGTCGGAATTAAATCCGGGCCAAAAAACCCAAATCCGACAGCTATTTTCTATCTGTGTAGCCTTCCAGGTAGAAAAGAAGAGACGTTTCTGCCCCGCCCTTGAATTTTTGCTGTAAGCATCCACACCAAATATACAAATCTCAACCGTTGGATCGGATCGAGTGCTGATCATGAGGAGAAGCCTTTTTTCGCCCCAACATCATACAATATCATACCATATTATACATTGCAATCATTCAAACAAAACCAAAGGAGAGATTGAGGGTTGGAACCACGCCACAATGTTTGCGTGCTTCTCCACACTTACTAAAAAAAACCACAAACACATAGAGAGAGAACCTTTTCTTTGTGTATATTCAGTAAATGAGTATTTGCAGGTGGGTAATGACCATGTTCAGTTCGCCGGCATGGCGGTCAATCTCGTTCTCCAAATACTCCACACTCTTGGCGTTGTGCTTGATCTCAAGGATGACGGCCTTCAGCGCTGCTTCCTCTTCCTTTTCAATGGCCGACTCAACAGCGCGAATCCTCGAATCAATCTTGGTCTCCAACTCCTTAATAAGATCCTTGATGCAATTAAACTCATGAAGGGCGAATTCGGTCCCATTCTCCAGCTTCTCAAAGACCTCCTTTTGCTTTTCACGCGCGCTCTGAACCTTATGCAACTTCCAATCAATACCCTTTTTCAGGAGTGGCATGCCTTTGGAGACCAGGGAAGCGGCAAAAGCCCAACCAATCTCATGCACAACATTGAGCCCCACAGAGACCACTGTAGCGCAAATCGAGACAGTTGCGGAAATCACACAGAGGGCGAATCGCCATTCCTCGACGCACAGGAGCTTCTGGTCGAAATTTCTCTTGAGCTGATGAAGAGCTATGGAGATCTCCTCCAGGCGCTTCTCCACGAGCTCAAACTCCTCGATGAACTTCTTCGTGAACGGAGTCCCCACTTCCTTGAACTTCAGGAGCTTCTTGAGCGCGGCGGCCCGGGAGTCATGGTCCTCCTCGAAGAGGACGACTGCATCGAGGAGCAGGCTATCGGCCTCGCGGGCCTTTCGGAGGAAGTCCTCGATGGTGGTGAAGAAGTTAAGGTTGTTGATGTTGATCCAGAGGTTCTGTTTGACGAAGCGAAGGAGATTGGGGTTGGAGGAGATCTCGTCTTTGAGCTTCCTGTTGTTGTCCAACGAGTTGTTGTTCTTGTCTTGGAACTTCCTGGTGCTTGAGTTCGCGTAAACTTGGTTAAGGTGTTGTTGAATTAACACCTTCAACTTTCGTCTTCTCCTCTTCTTTTCCGTCACATATCCCAACAGACAGCACAAACATAAAGCGATCAGAACTGGTTCCATCGTGATTGCTTGAGTTGAGATCGAAGGTGTCTGAAATATCTGGGGAGAATTAATGCGCTATGAACTAGTATATGAAATTATCAATAAGGATCATAGTTCACCAGGCAAACAAACCCTCAACGACCCCTGCTTAATTAAGAAAGGCAATGGTCAACGCTAACCCCAACTTCAACTTGCAGGTGTGGACTTCTTCCTCCAACTCCAACTTGCTCCAGGAGTTTACTTTTTCATTTATTTTATTATTTTCAAATTTAATTTTTCATACCGCTATAAATAATTTCATATTTACAAAATTATGCAATAAAAATGCAGTGACAATAAATAATGCAAAAACACTTCCCGCGGTGATGTTCTTGGAGGACTGGTGCATCCAATTTAAAGTGTGGTTGAGGACTAGTGCATACAAAATTATTTTAATTTTTTTGATAATCAAAATAATAAATTGCTAAGATTATTAATTCATTTTAATGATGTGATAATTCATAATATGAATTCAACACTAATTTCATGTAATGTCATGTTGAAGACTTACTCAACACTAATTTCATATAATGTTTATATCATCTTTTAATACCTGTGGTGATGGTGTCTAAAAGTTATAGGATTGTTTATATCCTCTTTTAATAAGCGTGGCGTGAGATGGTTTTGATGGCACTATGCTGTTGAAAATTGGGTAAAAAAAAGATAGGAGAAACTTGGTCTAATATCTAATTTAGTCCCTCTATTAAACCGAACCGGCCCTTTTGGTCCCTCTAATATAATTTGATACTTTTTGGCCCCTTTATTTCCCCGATTGAGAAATGTCAGTCCCTTTACAAGCCTTTTTGGTCCCTTTACTTATGTTTTTTAGGCCATTTTGGTCCCTATAAATATGTCTTTAGAGACTGGATTTTTACAATTATGAAATTAGAGGGACTAAAAAGTATCAAATTATATTAGAGGGACCAAAAGGGTCTGCTTGGTATAATAGAGGAACTAAATTTGGTATTAGACCGAGAAACTTCCAAGTAACAGGACAAAGGGCCATACTGTGGAAAATTGGGGTAGTAATAGGACTGGGGGCTCATGCACTTGTGCTCCAACAATAAGAGTCGGTTTGAGCATTTCAAAACACATGTAAGTTGAAATAGTGAATGAAAATGTTTTATTTAGTTTTGGGGAAATTGGTTATATACCCCTCAAAAGTTTCATAATTACATATTTACTCCCGAAAAAATCATAATTACTTGTATACCCCTGAAAAACAGGTTGAATTGCGAATATGCCCCAATTGATAGGGTCCGTTGACAGAAGTTAACAACCATGGTTAGAACTTAGGTTACGAGTTGGAAAATGTCCAAAATACGTTCATCTTTATATATTTTAACTATTTTAAAATTTAGTATGAAAAACTTAATATAATTGATAATAAGTTAGGGTATATATAATACCACTATATGGGTAAAACAGGAAAACATATAAAAGTAATAAATACATGACCCTAATTGGCCCCCTCAAGATGGTGTACGAGAAGCAACACCAATCTTGTCACAAATGTACAGTAGCCGAGGATGAGGCAGAGGTTTCGTTAGCGCATTAGCAAGTTGATCAGCAATAGATACATTATGAACACTCGGAGAAGAGAAGACTGAACAAGATCACAAATAAAGTGATAGTCAATGGTAAGATATTTCATCTGAGAATGAAACACGGGATTAGCACATAGATACGTGGCACCAAGATTGTCCGAGTAAATAGTGGGTGCTGAAGGGACATAGACATGCAGTTCATGAAGAAGTGTCTTGGTCCATTGAATTTCAGCAGCAGCAGAAGCAATAGCATGATACTCCACCTCAGTAGCTGACCAAGCAACAATACGTTGCTTGGTAGACCGCTAGGAGATGGGATTGGCACCCAAGAACATGACATATGCACCCGTGAAGGTACGATCATCTGGATTACCCCCACCCCACCCCAATCGGTATCGGAAAAGCCGTGAAGTTGAAGAGGAGAATTCCTTCGAAGCCGAATGCCATGAGATTTGGTGCTATTCAAATACCCGAGCAAGAGCTTAATAGTCCCAAAATGATTCTCAGTAGGCTGATGCATAAACTGTGAAAGTCTGTTGACAGCAAAAGAAATGTCAGGGCGAGTCATGCGTAAATGTTGAAGACCACCAACAACTTGTCTATATTTGGTAGCATTAACCAAAGAGGATCCATCATGAAGAAGGAGGGATGCACCAACAGCAAGGGGCGTAGAAATAGGTTTTGAGTCAAGCATGTGGTATTTCTGCAGAAGATCAACAATATACTTATGTTAAGAAAGAACAACACCATTAGAGGTCGGAGTAACCTCAACACCACAGAAGTAAGAGAGCAACCCAAGATCCTTGGTGGAAAATTTGGAGTCAAGTTGCCAAATAATACGATCAACTAGATGAGGATCCCTGCCAGTAATCAGAAGATGATCAACATAAACCAGAAAATAGATAAGAGTGGAGCCCGCCTACAGAATGAAGAGTGATGTATCCACGCGAGAAGTAACGAAACCAAGAGACTGAAGAAAGAGCTTCAACTCGTGGTACCAAGCCCGCAAGCTTGCTTCAAACCATAGAGAGCCTTCTGCAGACGGCATACATAATCAGGAAACTGAGGATCACGCATGCCAGGGGGTTGGGCCATGTAAACTTCCTCAGTAAGATGGCTATTGAGAAAGGCATTGTTGACATCAAGCTGCCGAAAAGACCACCTGTGATGCAAGGCTACACTCAAGATAGCGCAAACAGTGACTGGATTAACAACATGGCTAAAATCTCATAAAAATCAACACCGGGACGCTGATGAAATTCTTTGGTAACAAGCCGAGCTTTATACCAATCAATGGTACCATCTGGGCGTCGTTTGATACTAAACACCCACTTGTTCCAACAAGATTCTGATGTGGAGCAGGAGGAACAAGTACCCAAGTTCTGTTATGTTGGAGAGCATCATATTCGGCTTGCATAGCTTGAAACTAGTGCAGATGGCAAAGAGCCTGGGTTAGTGTAGCAGGTTCACTATCAGATGAAACTGTAGTAGAGAAAGTGTACCTCGGATTGGGCTTGACAATAGAATTCTTAAACCGAGTAGTTATCGGGCAAACATTAGTGGCAGCCCCGGGAGTATCAGAGGAAGACCCCGGAACCGAGGAAGGAGGTCAGCTGGGAACTACGGCGGGGAAAGAGCCCACACAGGCGTGGCACGTGATCACAGCCAGGGCGGCGTCCTCGGCGGAGGAGGGGCGCTGAGCTAGATAGTAGGGGATGACGTTGGTATAGGCCACATCCGGGGTGGAGGATTGCATCTCGAGGCGGGCGGCGTGAGTCGGTGGGGCCGGGCGTGAGTGAGTACGATCAAGACAGAAGAGGCAAAGACAGGAGGTGCAGCCAGAGATGCAGGAAGGCCACTCGGGGGCAACGATGGTTGTGGTAGCCAGGATGGTGCCGTGAAGGTCGGATCAAATGGGTCAGCAGGGGCGGATGAGGACCGAGAGAAAGGAAAATCATCGTCAACAAAGCAAACATGATGGGAGATTACAAGATTTTTGGTGGATGATCCAACAAATAAATGCATTATGTGACAAGGCATATCCTAAAAAGACACAAGCACTTGACCGAGGGTCAAGTTTGTGAGTAGTATATGGACGAAGCCAAGGAAAACAAAGACAACCGAAGACATGAAGAGATGTGGGAGTTGGTTGTTTGTAAAAGAGAGACTCAAAGGAAGAACAAAACTGCAAGTTTGCTTTGGGCGTGCGATTAATGAGATGAACCGCAACAACAAAGGAGAAGTACCCGAACTGAGATGGAAGAGAGGCACAATGAAGCAAGGACAAGCTGGCCTCGACAATGTGCCAATGTCGACATTCAGAATACCCATTGTGTTCTGGAGTGTGCGGAGGGGTGGTGAGATGAGTTATACCATTAGCAGTTAGAAATGGGCGGAGATCAATGTACTCCCCACCATTGTCAGAGTATAATGTGCGGATGAGACGTTGGAAATTCTTCTCAACCAGGTTTTTGAAGGCAACAAAGGTCGCATGGACATCAGACTTCCAAACAAGAGGATAAAGTGGTGATGACGGAGGTGAAGCCCAAGATTGCAGGGAAGGAGAAGAAGAAGAGTGCTGGCGGGAGGACCGACTATGGTAGGAGGGGCGACGAGGTGTTGTGAGTGGCCACCAAAACTTGTCTGTCTGGAAGAGATCGAACCAGCGCCCATGGGGTCGGATTGGAGCAGAGACAGGCAAAGATCTAGGAGGTGGGGCGTGCAGCGGGCGGTTGATGGTCACTGCAAGGTTCAATGCTCCTATGGGGTGGGAGCCCACAATGCCAAAGATCTAGGAGGTGGGGCGTGCAGCGGGCGGTTGATGGTCACTGCAAGGTTCAATGCTCCTATGGGGTGGGAGCTCACAATGCATTAATGCCTATGCTTAGCTTTTGTAGAACAATCAGAGTTCCAACAAAGGATGCCTGATGCCTATGCGCTAATAAGAGCTTGCACACTCCACGAAGATAACCCGCTTCTCATGGCGGGGAAAGATTGATGATATGACTCCAAAGCAAGGCAGTTCGACTCCAAAGTAAGGGAAAGAGGGTGGTCGACGGCCGGTGGCTGTACAAGCATGGTCGGCAGTCAGGAAGTCGCCAGGAGGAGGCGCAAGCATGTGAGAACTCAGGCGGACGTGGATCGGCGTGGGAGGCTCCGGGTCCGGCGCAGAGGAGAGGGAGGACGATCTCAGTTGGATCACCTGGTGGGTGGCGCGCATCAATACAAGGGTGGTACGGTGGCGCAGTGAGGCTCGGCGCGAGGCAAGCAGACGCGGGCAGGGACAGGCTGGCGCGATGAGAGGATCGACCGGCATCGTCGAGGGACAAGGGAGGATGGCCGGTGACGGCGAGAGAAATAAAATTAGGGTTGCCAGTGTGCGGCTAGCTGGTGGTCGGCGTGTGGCTGGTGAAAAAAAAAAAAAGGAAACTAGGGTTTCCAAATTTTGGCTCTTGATACCATGATAGGAAAAACTTAATATTATTGATAATAAGTTGGGGTATATATAATACCACTACAAGGGTAAAACATGAAATAAACACATAAAAGTAATAAATACATGAAACCCTAATAGAGGTCTCATACACTTGTGCTCCAACAATAAAAGTCGGTTTTAGCATTTCAAAACACATGTAAGTTGAATTAGTAAATGAAAAGTTGTATTTAGTTTTTATTATTTGGTTTGATATAAGTTGAGTGATACAATCATCCTATAAAATAAATATTACCCTCATTATTCAATATTTTTTATTTTAATTTATTATAACCAATAATGAATTCTTAAGATTATTAATTTATTTTAATTATGTGATAATTCATAATTTGAAGTCAACACTAATTTCATGTAATGTTCAAAACTTGTTTAACACTAATTTCATATAATGTTTATATCCTCTTTAAAATACTCATGGTGATGGTATCTGAAAGGTATGGGATTGTTTATATCCTCTTTTAATACGTGTTGCGTGAGATGGTTTTGATGGCGCCATGTTGTGGAAAATTGGGTTAAAAAAAAAAGACAGGAGAAACTTCCAAGTAACAAGACAAAGGGCCATACTGTGGAAAATTGTGGTGGTAAATTGTGGAGAAACTTCTCATCCCCTATCGTTTGATGTTGATGTTGAGGGCTCATACAGTTGTGCTCCAACAATAAGAGTCGGTTTGAGCATTTCAAAACACATGTAAGTTGAATTAGTAAATGAAAAGTTGTATTTAGTTTTTTATTATTTGGTTTGTTATAAGTTGAGTGATCCTATAAAGTAAATATTACCCTCATTATTCAATATTTTTTATTTTAATTTGTTATAACCAATAATGAATTCTTAAGATTATTAATTTATTTTAATTATGTGATAATTCATAATATGAATTCAATACTAATTTCATGTAATGTTCAAGACTTGTTCAACACTAATTTCATATAATGTTTATATCCTCTTTAAAATACGTGTGGTGATGGTGTCTGAAAGGTATGGGATTGTTTATATCCTCTTTTAATACGCGTTGCGTGAGATGGTTTTGATGGCGCCATGCCGTGGAAAATTGGGTAAAAAAAGAGACAGGAGAAACTTCCAAGTAACAAGACAAAGGGCCATACTGTGGAAAATTGTGGTAGTAAATTGTGGAGAAACTTCTCATCCCCTATCGTTTAATGTTGATGTTGAGGGCTCATACACTTGTGCTCCAACAATTAATAAGAGTCGGTTTGAGCATTTCAAAACACATGTAAGTTGAATTAGTAAATGAAAAGTTGTATTTAGTTTTTTATTGTTTGGTTTAATATAAGTTGAGTGATACAATCATCTTATAAAATAAATATTACCCTCATTAATATTCAATGTTTTTTATTTTAATTTATTATAACCAATAATGAATTGTTAAGATTATTTAATTCAGTTTAATTATGTGATAATTCATAATATGAATTCAACACTAATTTCATGTAATGTTCAAGACTTGTTCAACACTAATTTCATATAATGTTTATATTCTCTTTTAATACGTGTGGCATGAGATGGTTTTGATGGCATCATGCTGCGGAAAATTGGGTAAAAAAAAGACAGGAGAAACTTCCAAGTAACAGGACAAAGGGCCATTCTGTGGAAAATATGGGTAGTAATAGGAAAAACTTCTCATCCCCTACCGTTTGATGTTTAATACCAATTTAGTCCCTCTATTATACCGTTTTGAGACTTTTCATCCCTCTATTATAAGTTAAGCCTTTTTGGTCCCTATACTTTCACGATTTAAAATATTTAGTCCCTATAGGGACTTGATTGGCCATTTTAAAAAGCCGGCATTTGTTTGAGGAAGGGACTAAAAATTCTAAATTGTGAAAGTACAAGGACCAAAAAGGCTCAACTTATAATAGAGGGACCTAAAGTCTCATAACGGTATAATAGAGGGACTAAATTGGATGTTACACCTTTTTTTTGGCAATATGAGCGGCAAGCCGCTAAGAAGACATGAAGCGTATACGGTCCTGCATGCAGCGGTGAACATGAGTGGCGGGGAATTAGACACACGCGTGTCTATCTTTAGTATACCCATACACAAACACTGCTCAAACTTCCCAAAAAGTACTCTCAACCATGAATCGAACCCGCGCCACACTAGCGCGGAGCTCTTATGATGACCGAGGTGACCAATAGACCCTTGGGTCGTTGGTTACCGTTTGATGTCGATGTTGAAGCATTATCTAGGATTGGGACCTCCTCAACTTCTACTTTGTATTCGACATGCTTAGCAGTTTCAGGATTTGGTGGAGGTTTCCCTATAATGCACAAGCAATAATTTCATAACACAAACATTAGTTAATCCAATTTCAGACTAAAGGAAAGTAATCATGCCAAGTATTAATTGTTGGGTGCGGAAGAGTAGAATAGCAATTACGCTCGGATCTCGCAGAGGAAAGGAAACAGCTCGGCTCAGAGAAACCACTCGGTTCTAAATTTTGAGTAAAAGATCAAAACCAAAAACTCATAAGAGACAACATACACACAATTACGTAGAAACCCTACAAATCGAGGGAAAACCACGGGGCACCTAGACATCAAATAATCCACTAAAATCTCAAGCAAGAAACTTGTTCTCTTGAGTTGATGCCCAAACTCAAGATTACAATCAAACAACAGGAAGAGAAACAGATCAACAAAAGAAGAAACTTAAGAACAACTTAAGCAAACAAAACTCTATCCGCAGTTAAGTATCAACGTTCTTCGTCTCCACAATCTTCTCCTTCCTCCTTCTTCTCCTTGCTTGCTCTTTCCTTCACAATGTGCTTCTCAACTTGTGTATTCACTTCTATATATGCATCTGCTACCAACAAGTAAAGCATCATCTCATTTTCTATATCGTTGGTTGGATTCCAAAGTCACCTTTACTTGTGACTTTTGTAACACTTCACTGTTACACTATTCTACCTGCTTCTCAGGGCTTTTGTAGTTCCAAGACCTTGGATCATGGTCCTTTGAATCTGTATGTGTGCCGAGCAACAGCTCCTCGGCTACACTGCCTTCTGCCGAGTAACATTCCACTCTGCTTCTGGTCAGCTCTGTCTCAGTAAACTGCCGAGCATTCTACTCGGCCAGCTTCTACTCGGTCTTGGACTACTCTGTTGAACTTCATTTCAATCGACACTCTTGGCTGCAGCTTTTACTCGGCAGCCACTTGGTCTTGGACACTATCCCAACAATCTCCCCCTCCAAGACCAAAGGAAAAGATTTTCTACTTGGATTCCTCATCTGGAGTCCATCCTGACTTCCCTTGAACACTTCTCCAAATTCTCTTTGGAGAGTCCATTCGTCAGCATATCCGAAGGGTTATCATCAGTATGAATTTTCTCTATTCTGAGCATTTGCTCTTCAAGGGCTTCTCGGATCCAGTGGTAGTAAACATTAATGCATTTTGTCCAAGAGTGATATGTGGCATTCTTACTTAGATCAATAGCACTCTAACTGTCATAGAATACCACATAATCATCTTACTTCACTCCTAGTTCTTGGAGGAAGCTCTTCATCCATACCATCTCCTTGACAGTCTCTGCTGCAGCAATGTACTCGGCTTCTGTGATGGAAAGAACAACACACTTTTGCAATCTGGATTGCCATGAGATGACTCCCCCTGTGAATGTAAAAACATAGCCGGTCAAGGATCTTCTGCCATCTACATCACTTGCCATATCTGCATCGGTGAAACCCTCCAAGTTCATCTTTGATTCGCCAAGGAACAAACACTTCTTCGATGTCCCTCTCAAATATCTAAGAATCCACTTCACAGCCTCCCAATGCTTCTTGTCTTGGATAAGAGAGGTATTGGCTCACAACTCTGACTGAGTGAGCAATATCTGGTCTTTTGTATACCATAGCATACATCAGACTTCCTATTGCCGACGAGTAGGGAATAGAAGCCATCTTCTCCTTCTCCTTTTCTGTTGCCGGGCATATACTCTTGCTGAGCTTAAAATGACTACCGAGCGGAGTTGCAACCGACTTGGAGTCCTTTATGTTTAACCTGTCAAGGACCTGTTCAATATACTTCTCTTGAGACAACCATATCTTCTGAGCTCTTCTTTCTCTTAGAATTCTCATTCCTAAGATTTGCTTGGCTTCGCCGAGGTTTATCATCTCAAACTCCTCGGAAAAATCTTGCTTCAGCTTCTCAATCAGTGTGTTATTCTTCCCGACAATCAGCATATCGTCCGCATATAGCAGTAGGACGATGAAGTCGGTATCTGAGTACTTCTTCATGTAGACACAGTGGTCGGCAATTGTTTGGGTGTATTCCTTTTTCTTCATGAAAGAGTCAAACTTCAAGTACCATTGTCTTGGTGCTTGCTTCAGACCATACAAACTCTTCCTCAGCTTGCAGACCAACTTTTGATTCCTTTTCTGCTCAAACCCTTTGGGTTGTACCATGTATACTTCCTCCTAAAGGTCACCATGAAGAAACATCGTCGTGACATCCATTTGTTCGATCTGTAGATCCAGGGCCACATCCATACCAAGAATCACTCGGATGGATGACATCTTTACCATGGGGAAGAACACTTCATCAAAAACAATCCCCTTCTCTTGACCAAAGCCCTTTACCACTAAACGGGCCTTGTATTTCATCCGACCGTGAAGTCGGTCTTCAACTTGAACACCCACTTGTTCCATAAAGCTTTCTTTCCTTTTGGTAGCTCGACAAGTGTATAGGTGTCAATCTTATGTAGAGAGGCCATCTCCCCTTCCCTCGCCTTCATCCATCTGTCTTTGTCCTCATAACAACTGACTTCTTGGAGTGTCTCTAACTCCCCCATATCGGTGAACAAAATATAATCGGAGGATGGGTATTTCCGAGATGGTTTGGCTCTCTAACTAACCTTCTTGTCTGAGTGCCCGAGCTTTCTCCTTGCTGGAAATTTCTTTCTGCAGGAACTTCCTCTCCTTCAACACTGCCCTGTTGATTGATATCAACTTCTTCTTCTGCAGTTCTGCTCGACTCTACTCAGTTTTCTTCTAGTCGGCTTTCTTCTCGGGCAATCACTGGTCGCCACACTTGAGGTCGATTCAGAACATCTCGCCTCGGGATTTCAGTGTTCTTAGGCAGTAGACCTCACTTCATTCTGCTCGGCCTTCTCATTGTCGAGTCTAATTTGGTCTTCACAAAAGACCACATCTCTACTTCTAATAATATTTCTCTTATCAGG
The DNA here is from genome assembly GCA_026586065.1 of Dioscorea zingiberensis. NCBI lineage: Eukaryota > Viridiplantae > Streptophyta > Magnoliopsida > Dioscoreales > Dioscoreaceae > Dioscorea > Dioscorea zingiberensis. The sequence goes on from CM048823.1 coordinate 52,214,064, forward strand.
GTTCCGCAGTCGGTATCCAAGTTCCACGTCACAAAAAAACCACAAGAAAGGAATCATGCTTGTCATGTCGAGCCATCTACATAGCACATTGACACCTTTAGATATATCCACACTTATTACATTTTCCCCTGGTTTTGCTATATTTCAACTTCCAACTAAATTTGTTATAAGTTAAAATACAATAAAATAATCCCTTATAATCATCACACCCACTCTTCTCTCTCTACCCTCCTGACTCTCTCTTTCTCTCTTTTAAATTTTATTATTAAATATTAATATTATTTAATATTAATAAATTTCATTAATATTTAATCAAATATTTTAATAATTATTATTAATAGATAGGATGGGTATATATGCAAATATGATTTACAATGATGAAGAAGCTTAATTATCTACTTTTGTAGGGGGGTGCCTGTAAACCTTAGAGGGTTATTGTGAAAATTTAGCTTTTTGTGTTCATGTTAGTCAATGGCTTCGTCGTACGTGGTGAAGGCGCTGCTCCGAAACCCATCCGCCATTAGAGCGAGAAGCCAAGCTCAAGAGCTCCATGCCCAGCTCCTCAAGGTCAGTGACCACCCTTCCAGTGCCGGTGCTATACTCCCCGTTTACTCCAGTCTCGGCCTTCCGCATGATGCTCACCGGGTCTTCTCCTCCCTCCCCTTCACTTCCACTCTCTCCTTCATCTCCATCATCCGCGTTTCAGCCTCCCATGGCCTCTTTCACCGAGTTCTCTCCCTTTTCGTCCAAATGCGGGCCTCCGGCGCGCGCACCGACCACAATGTCTTCCCTTCCGTTCTCAAGTCATGCGCCGCTCTGCGAGATCCCAAGCTCATTAGCTCCATTCATGGGATCGTCATTGTTTTGGGCTTTGTCTCGGATCTGTATACTGGTAAGTGGTAATGCCCTCATGAATGCGTACTCGAAGTTGGCTGATAGTTTGCCTGTGAAGAAGGTGTTTGATGAAATGCCCAACAGAGATCTTGTTTCTTGGAATACAGTCATTGCGGGGAATGCAGAGAGTGGGTTTTATGAGGAAGCTCTGGAAATGGTCAGGGAGTTGAGTGTGAGTGGTTCGAAGCCGGATTCCTTCACGTTGTCCAGTGTTCTTCCCATTTTCGCTGAATATGTGAATGTTTCAAAAGGGATGGAGATTCATGGGTTTGCAGTGAGACATATGTTTGACACTGATGTTTTTGTCGGAAGCAGTTTGATTGATATGTATGCGAACTGCACCAAGGTGGAATATTCACATCGGGTTTTTGAACTCTTGCCTGAGCCTGATGCCATCTCTTGGAATTCAGTCATTGCAGGGTCTGTACAGAATGGGCTTTTCGATGAGGGGCTGAGGCTGTTTCGCCGAATGCTGCTTGCGAAGATAAAGCCGATGCCTGTGACTTTCTCTAGCATCATGCCTGCTTGCGCGCATTTGACCACATTGCACCTTGGGAAGCAGCTTCACGGGTATGCTATCAGAGGTGGATTCGATGATAACGTGTTTGTCGCCAGCGCTATTGTTGACATGTATGCTAAATGTGGGAATATAGAAACTGCAAGGTATATCTTTGATGGGATGAAGGCACTGGATATGGTCTCATGGACAGCCATGATCATGGGGTATGCTTTGCATGGGCCTGCTGAAGAGGCCCTATCTTTATTTGGAAGAATGGAAAAGGAAAATGAGAAGCCCAACTATGTGGCCTTTGTGGCAGTTTTAACTGCATGTAGCCATTCTGGGTTGATAGACGAGGCTTGGAGGTATTTTCACAGTATGACTCGGGATTATGGGATTGTTCCATGTTTAGAGCATTATGCAGCTGTTGCAGACCTTCTTGGTCGAGCAGGGAAGTTGGAGGAAGCCTACGGGTTTGTCTCCAACATGCATATAAAGCCAACTGCAAGTGTTTGGTCAACGTTGCTCGGTGCTTGCAGGGTTCATAAGAATGCCAAATTAGCTGAGAAAGTGGCTGAGAAAATCTTTGCACTTGAGCCCAAGAACATGGGATACCATGTTCTCATGTCAAACATCTATTCAGCCGCGGGCAGATGGAGAGAAGCGGCAAATTTTAGGATAATGATGAAGGATAAAGGGATGAGAAAGCAACCAGCTTGTAGTTGGATTGAAGTAAAGAGCAAGGTCCACGCATTTGTGGCCCATGATAAATCTCACCCTTATTATGATAAGATCATGGAGACTTTGGAAGTTCTCTTGGAGCAGATGCAACGTGCAGGTTATGTACCCAATACTGAGGATGTTCTTCATGATGTGGAGGAAGAACAAAAGAGAGATCTTTTGTGTGGTCATAGTGAGAGGCTTGCAATTGCATTCGGCATCATAAGTACCCCGCCTGGAACTACGATCCGAGTAACCAAGAACCTTCGTGTATGCATAGACTGCCACATAGCAACAAAGTTTATTTCAAAGATTGTTGGAAGGGAGATAGTTGCAAGGGACTTGAATCGCTTCCATCATTTTAAAGATGGTAATTGTTCATGTGGGGATTATTGGTAATGCTCAAGTGCAGCCTAATGATGGCGTTGATTAAAGTTGCATATCTCAAATGACACATGGAGCAAGCATAAAAAATATTTGCCTGATCAAGCTCAGGATGTTTGGTTATGCTCGAAAGCATATCATTTAAGTGGACTGATTTGTCAGCACAATATATTCCACTATACAGGTAAAGAGCCTGATGTATACGTATATTCAGGTGATCTTGCTGTTGAGTTTTGCAATCTTTTTCTACTGTCTGCTGATAGCATACTCTCTGATTCTTGTATTACTTAGCTATCTCATGCTGATTCGTTCTGTTTTGAACAAGTATAAAACTAAATTGATTGCTTGAAACCTTGCATGATTCGGTTGGAATTGTAAAAGTTAGTTCCATGGAGTACTTAGTGCTGCAGTACTTTCCATTTACTTTAATGCATCATGAGTTCCATGTTAACCATGTGACCGATTGAGGAAACTATTCTCCTTTTCTGTTTCAGGCCAACATTATCTGTCTGTAATTTATTTTATTTTATTATTCTATTGGCATTAAAGATGATCTTGTGAACTGTGATTTAAAAGATGTGTATATTAATAAGCTGATATCCCATTTCTGTTACTTGATGACACTGCAGATAGATCATGCTTATCCTGAAAATCATTCTTAAATGTTTTATTTTGTTGGAGCTTGTCTAATGCTCTTGCTGGAGAATTATTGATGCCACCTTTTTCTCTTCATATAGGTGTACCTATGTGACAAGTTGGCCCTTGTTAATGAAATGTACTTTGTGATTACACTTGATCGCACAACTGCTGGTCCGGTATGCCCTCAAATCAAGTGCTAGCCTTTGTTTTTCACTTTCTCTTTCTTTCTTTCTCTGATATGCTATGACACTTATCTGTTGAAACTTATTTTTTAGTTTCTAGAATAATTGTTTCATTTTTTTTCTATTTCGTTTATAACTTGTTTCTCGTGTCATTCTAATGTTTGTGAAGAGTGAAAAATGACTCAACTTTCGAGCCACGTTTCTCTACTTTTTGAATGAAACTTCTAAAAATATTTTCACTATTCTTTTTCCATTATATCTAAAGGTATATTTTTGTTCAGTTGCAATTCATTTGTTGAAAGTGATCGCTGGTTATTCATAGCATATTTTTTAGGAATTAAATGCATCAGAATTGAGGGAAACCTACTGAAATGTCAAAAGCAAACTATACTTCTAGGCAATTGTTACTTTGAAAAGTCTTTATCCCTCTCTGAATCTCTTCTATGTTTATATGTGGTGAACTCGAGTGCACCTACCTCTGCTCGCACTCCCATGTCAGGCAGAGCTCAGTGCTTGTAACTAGCTACCTCTTTTATACGTGCTCCTTCTTGAACTCCATAATCAGACAATTTTCAATGATCTCACTTACCTCGTGAGATTGTTATCATATATTTCAGATTATTATTGCTTGTAAAAAGGGAGGAACTAGCATTGAAGATCTTGCAGAAAAGTTCCCTGACATGATAATAAAGGTAAACATGCCTTTTTTGTGGTCTCCAAGGATGAAATCTTATGATAGGGTTGTTATATCAAAACCCTTATTTCATATTCAGCTTAACTTATCAACTCCACTATAAACTTTGTTTCATTCACTTTGAAGGTACCAATTGATGTTTTTAAAGGAATCACAGATGAAGATGCTGCTAAAGTTGTTGATGGTTTAGCACCAATGGTAGCTGACAAGAATACATCAATAGAACAAGTTAAGAAGCTGTACAAACTATTCTGTGAATGTGATTGCACATTGTTGGAGGTAATGCATTGGAAAGATCTGTTGAGCAGAATTCCTCAAACATAATTTTAATCATAAGTCCTTGATTATTATTACCTTTCTCTCATTTCAAAATTAACTTCTTTGATTAGATAAACTCGATAGCTGAGACGGCTGATAACCTGCTAGTAGCAGCAGATGCAAAGTTGAACTTTGATGATAATGCTGCTTTTCGGCAAAAGGAAATATTTGCTCTCCGGGACCCATCTCAAGAAGACCCTAGAGAGGTGAGATGCTTTGCTATCTGATATATATAGTTTAATTCATAATTGCTCGTTTGAAGGGTTGGTCATATTTTTTTTTTATTGTAATCTTTACAAATCCCGAATCCTAGCATAATCCATATTTAGATGAGTGGAGTATTTAACTCAGTTTTAGAAACAGAGTATTTAACCATGCGACCAATTGAGGAAAATGTTCCTTAGCTATCTCATGTTGACTTGTTCTTTTATGAACAAGTATAAAATTGAATTGCTTGCTTGAAACCTTGCATGATTCAGTTGGAATCGTAAAAGTTAGTTTCACGTATGGGTGCTTGGGTGCTGCAATACTTTCCATTTACTTTAATGCATCATGAGTTACATGTTAACCATGTGACCGCTTGAGGAAAATGTTTTCCTTTTCTGTTTCAGGCCAACTTTAATGCCCTTTGGTGCTTTCTCCTCAAGGCATTAGGGTACAGACTTGTGAAAATTCTTAGGATACTAGTAATCTTATATAGTTTGCTGAAGATCATGTGCAGATGAACTTGATACTGACCAGAGCTATGAAGAGGAACACAAAGGAGGCATAGAATGTGTGAACAGAGAGTACTCTCTGATAGAAGTTTTTATTCACTTAGAGAATTAAACTTACAACACTGAACTATATAGAAACAGGTCAGTTACACAGATCTTAACAATCTAACTGACAAACAGGTCTGTTACACAGATCTTAAGAATCTAACTGACTAAGATAGATTATTAACCAGAAATATAGGGGAAAATAATACTTATCTCAACACCCCCCCTCAAGTTGGTGCATATATGTTTAACATGCCCAACTTGCTTATACATGATTCAAACCTTTGCCGAAATAGACTCTTTGTCAGCACATCTGCAGTCTGATCAGCAGTAGGAACAAACGGAGTGCAGATTACTCTATCTTCAAGCTTCTCCTTTATAAAATAACGGTCTATCTCCACATGTTTGGTGCGATCATGTTGGACTGGGTTATGAGCTATACTGATAGCAGCTTTGTTATCACAGAATAGCTTCATTGGAGGATCCATTCTCTGATTTAGCTCTTTTAATACTTGTTGCAGCCACATTACTTCACAAACGCCTTGAGCCATAGCCCGATACTCAGCCTCAGCACTACTTCTAGCCGCAACATTCTGTTTCTTGCTTCTCCATGTCACCAAATTGCCCCACAGAAACATACAGTAACCAGAGGTTGATCTTCGATCCATTATTGAACCGGCCCAATCTGCGTCAGTGTAAACTTCAATGCCTCGCTGTTCATTCTTTTTGAAACACAATCCTAATCCGGGGGTTCCCTTTAAGTACCGTAAGATGCGATACACAGCATAAAGATGAGCTTCTTGAGGAGAGTGCATATATTGGCTGACTACACTAACAACGAATGCAATATCTGGTCTGGTATGAGAGAGATAAATCAACCTCCCTACAAGGCGTTGATACCTTCCTTTGTCCACCTGTTCACCATTTTCCTCTTCTTTTAGTTTTTGGTTAGGATCCATTGGAGTATCACTCGGTTTACAGCCACTCATTCCTGTTTCAGCCAGCAGATCAAGCACATACTTCCTTTGAGAGATCACAATGCCACACTTTGATCTTGCAACCTCCATTCCTAAGAAGTACTTCATTTGGCCCAGGTCTCTGATCACAAACTCTGAAGCTAAGCTGCATTTTAATCTCTCAATTTCATCTTCAAAGTCTCCAGTAACGATGATATCATCCGCATAGACAATTAGTACCACCACTTTGTCATCACTAGAGTGCTTAAAGAACATTGTGTGATCGGTGTTCCCTTGGCTATACCCCTTGCTTTTCACAGCCATTATAAACTTCTCAAACCATGCACGTGGAGATTGCTTAAGACCATATAAAGCTTTTCTTAACCGGCAACATTGACCTCCAAAATCTTTCTCGAATCCAAGAGGAGGATCCATAAATACCTCTTCTTCTAAATCTCCGTTCAAGAAGGCGTTCTTTACATCTAGATGATACAATGGCCAATCTTTATTTGCAGCGATGGAAATAAGAACCCGAACTGTGTTCAGCTTCGCCACTAGTGCAAATGTCTCCTGATAGTCAATTCCGTATGTTTGAGTGAAGCCTTTCGCCACCAACCGAGCTTTGTATTGGTCAAGAGTACCATCAGCATTAAACTTGATGGTAAATACCCACTTGCATCCAACAGTTGTTTGTCCACTAGGTAGAGAAGTCTTTTCCCATGTGCCATTCTTTTCCAAGGCATTTAGTTCTTCAAACATAGCCTGCTTCCACTCAGGAACATTTAGAAATTAGAGCTTCCTGTATATTCTTTGGAACATCCACACTGGACAAGTTAGTGGTAAAGGCACAAAATAAGGGAGATAAATGACTAGAAGTTACAAACTTGGCAAGGGGGTGCTTTGTGCAAGAGTGAACACCTTTCCTAAGGACAATAGGAATATTTAATGGTTCAAGACAGGGAGATAAAGATGAGGAAGGACTTACAGCAGTTGGTTCTTGTGGAAATGAGTTCAGGTCCAACACCTGGCCAAGTAAAGGAGTGGTGTTTGTATTATGTTGAGTGATTCGTTTGGAAAAGGGTAGCAACAACACACTCAAGAGCTAAAGACAATGCACTGTTTTCAGTGGAAGGAAAAGTCTATTACAAAGTAAGAAAACAAGTACCAGAGAAAAAACTACACCCTGTTCCCAAGACATCTACTTATAATAAAAACTTAGTAACTAATGGATAATGGAAAGGACCCCACTAACATATGTGGGCCCGATTTTCATGGCATGTAAGAGAGTGACCGGTTCTCAAGGGTAACCATCCAAGTTTGCAGCCCACCACCGGTTTTCAATGCACACATGCATTAATGGGCACTCCACTCACTTCACTAACATGTCATGGTCCGCTTCTCAAGGCAAGTATGGATAATGTGAATAACAATCCAAACTTCTCATGCACCATCCCTTGCACCACGATCACCTCAACTTGCACATACAAACCGGCCATCATGCCACTCATTTGCATTGCATGAGAATCGGACCTCATGCATACAAAAACTTCCCACGTCCAGAGCGGTCCATGACCAAAGATCGTCCGGATCACGGCTCCCTTTTCAAAGGAGCCGACTCACGGTGGCTTTTAAAATTGAAGGTGCGGAATTGGTCTTGACCATTTTCCCGAAAGTGTACCACTTTCTTTGCACTTACCGCGTTGCCCTTTTTGCCCGACTCCAAATGACTCCCTGATGCCGCGACGAGTCGTGATTATCTTCTTCTCCAAGATCACATCTTCAGTTAAGGGTGCATCCCTTTGATAAACTAAATCTTCCAAAGATGGCAATGTCTTCTCAGGCTCATCATCTAGCATGGATGGCTCAAAAAGCTTGAGATGCTCAACATTGACCACTGAGTATATATCCATATAAGGAGGAAGCTCAAGTTGACAAGCATTATTACCGATTTTCCGTAGAATTTTGAACGGACCATAACGAATGGGTTTTAGCTTTTTACCTTCACCCTTGAGTCGTTCCTTGCTTAAGTGGAGCCAAACAAGATCACCTTCCTGAAAGTTTGCTTCGACTCGGTGTCGGTCGTGCCGCGCCTTGTACTTTTGTTGAGCCTTTTGCAAATTCTTCTTAACCTCACCATGAAGACGACGGATGCTCTCTAGGAAGCGTTGTGCCTTTTCTTGGTCATTCTCCTCCTTGGTGGTTTGTGGTGTAGACATGACCGTGAACTCCAAGTCGAACGGGCTTTGTGGTTGAAAACCCAAGCACACCTCAAAAGGAGACTTCTCTGTAGAGCTATGTACAGCTCGGTTGAAGGCGAACTGTAAATACGGGATGCTCTCATCCCATGTTTTTGGATGACGTGAGTTGTAGCCTCTTAGAAGATGAACAACCGTACGATTGACCACCTCGGTCTGACCGTCGGTTTGAGGATGGAAGGCTGTACTTCGCTTCAACTTTGTGTCCATCATCGCCCAAAGGGATTGCCAAAAATGACTGAGGAAGCGCGCATCACGATCGGACACAATAGAGCTAGGTAGCCCAAAATGTGCCCAAACATGTTGAAAGAACAGTCGTGCCGCCTCCACACCGGTGATCGTTTTCTTGCAAGGCATGAGCACCACCATTTTTGAAAAACGATCAACTACCACAAATAAGTAATCATTACCTCGTCGGGTCTTCGGTAAGCCTCCAAGGAAATCCATTGAAATGCTCTCCCATGGACGAGATGGAACCGGCAAAGGGGTATACAAACCCACTTTCCGATTCGCGGGCTTGGAAGTGTTGCATAGAACGCAACCCTCACAAAAGCGAGCAACCTCTTGCGTGCGTGGCCAAAACACATGTCGTTGAAGATTTTGTAGAGTCTTCGTCACTCCGAAGTGGCAACCTTTGAGGTGTGTGCTTCATGCATCCATCGAACCCGGTCCGCCTCACGCGGCACACACAAAAGTGTGCCTTTGTAAAGAAGTCCATTGCATAAGGCAAACTCCAATGGCTTTTCCGTCTCAAGGTCCGCTTAGTATATCACGGAAATCTGGATCCTCCTTGTACCAAGTAGCATATTCCTCATGATAAGAGGGTTCAACCCGCATAATGGGCGGTCGCGGATAGCATGTCAGCTAGCTTGTTATGTGTGCCCTTCTTGTACTTGATCACCAAGTTGAATTGCTGCAAATAAGCCATCCATTTCATGTGACGTGCTTGTTGTAGCTTGGATTGAGTTTGCAAGTATTGGAGTGGTTGATGGTCGGTGTGCACCACCGTTTCCTTGCCCAAAAGATAGACACGCCAATGCTTCACCACTTGAGGTTGGCGAACAACTCCTTGTCATATGTTGGATAATTCTTTTGAGCTCCTTGGAATAACTCTGAGAAATATGCCACAGGTCGACCATCTTGCATAAGGACTGCACCCATAGTATAACCCGATGCATCCGCCTCTATGTCGAAGGGCCTTTGAAGATTAGGCAAGGCAAGAACTGGCGCCTCGCTTATCTTCCTCTTCAACAAAAGAAACGCGTCCTCATGTTTTGGAGTCCACTCAAATTTCTTGTTGGCCTTGGTTAGAGTATGTAAAGGAGAAGCCAAAACAAAAAAATGACGAATGAACTTACGAAGGTATTGACAAGCACCCATAAAGCTGCAGACTTCCGTCACCGATCGAGGTCTTGGCCACTCCTTGATAGCCTTTACCTTGTCGGGGTCGATTTGTAGTTCTCCACCACCAACCATGAAGCCAAGGTACAATAAAGTTTGCTTGCCAAACTCGCACTTCTTGTTGTTGAGGCGTAGTTGATGTTGTGCCAATATTTTGAACACCTTCTCTACATGTACTAGGTGTTCCTCCCATGATCGACTATAGATCAATATATCGTCGAGGTAGACTATCACAAAGTCATCGAGGAAAGGCCGCAAAACATCATCCATGAGCCGCATAAAGGTTGCAGGGGCGTTGCAAAGTCCAAATGGCATCACTAGCCACTCGAACAAGCCTTGGCGTGTTTTGAATGCAGTCTTCCAAGTGTCTTCCTCACGAACCCGAACTTGGTGATATCCGGATTTGAGGTCCAACTTAGTGAAGATGGTTGCATGCTTCAATTGGTCGAGCAAGTCATCGATGCGAGGGAGAGGATATCGATTCTTGACGGTGATCTTGTTAAGGGCGCGGTAGTCAATGCACATGCGCCAACCTCCATCTTTCTTAGGTACAAGCACTACCGGGGACCCGCATGGAGAGCTACTTGGCTTTATGACACCATTCTCAAGCAACTCATTAATTTGACGCTGATCTCTTCATTCTCCAACACCGAAGTTACGATACATGTTGAGGTTGGGAAGTGCGTCGGAGATGAGTTGAATTTCATGCTCCACTGTTTGCTTTGGTGGTAGCCCACGGACTTCCTCAAAAAGTCCTGAATATTCCTTGAGAAGGCTTGTTAATTTGCTATCATACTCCCTGCAAGACAAGGTTAGTGAAGAAAATTCATCTTGGGCCACTGGACGGATCATTACCAACACATATTTTTGGCATGCATTGATGACCCGCTTCGCTTGACAAGCTGTTACCAACTCGGCGGTGTTGATGTGACTATCCTTGGCGATGATGAATTTCTCCCCATCTTTTGTGAGCTCATATTCTTGAGCTCGTCGATGGAAGTGAGTATCACGGTCATATAAAAATGGGCTGCCGAAAATCACTTGGCAAATATCTATAGGCACGACATCACATTGTACCTCATCAATGTAGCGGGAGGATATCGCAAAGCGTACCATACATTGGCGGTTGATTTGCTGGTTTACATCGGAAGTGAACCATCCTAGCGGGTACGGTTGTGGGTGTGGCTTCGTCTCTAGGCCAAGTTGTCGAACAAGCCCCGCTGAAACTAGATTCTTTTGGCTCCCGGGGTCAAAGATGGCTGCGACAACTTCTTTCTTTACTTGTATGTTGATAGTGAATAGCTCTTCTGCCGTATTACGGTTTGAGGACGGACCCGAGCCTGTCTCCTTCGGCTTTGCCATCAGAGACAGGGTCGTGTCCGCTTGCTCAACCGAATTCAACCGGACAGCTTCACCTTTTGAAGGTGCCATCATAGCCGTTGCTGCACGTTTTCCACGTTCATCCCTTTTCCCTTTGTTTGGACTGAGCTCTGGATGAAGCTTGAAACACCTTTCTTTGGTATGCCCTACAACTTTGCAATGCTCACAAATAATGTCAGCATTAGAAGAAGATGTGGAAGATCTACCTTTCTTAAAATTCATTTTCTTCTTTGGCTTGGATGAACTCTCGTCAGTGCTCTTGTCACCACAGGATTTGTTCTTCTTCTCTATCGCCATAGCAGTTGTACTCGCGCTAGAGAGGTCATGAACCCGGAACAAGTTCAACTCCGCACCAATCGCCTTGTGTAAACCCGACGTGTACTTTCTGAACGTCTGTGGGTCTGAAAGAGATACGCCAAGGGCCACCGCTTGTCTCCGAAATTCAGTGGTGTAGTCCTGAATGGATTGATCACGCCGTTGACGCAAACGGTGTCAATGATCCCACCTTTCTTCAAGGTATCCCATTGGAGAAAACTCCTGTCTGAGGAGTCGCTTGAATTGGCCCCATGTGAGGTCTTCGGCTTCGCCATTTGCCACACATGCCTTCCACCACATCTTGGCATGGTTCGTCATCTTGAGCGGTGCAAACTTGACCTTCTGGACACTACTAAAACCTCGAAGGGTAAAGTAGGTCTCAAGTTGGTCAATCCATGAGTCAAGCTTGTCGGCGTCGATCGAACCATCAAATGTTGGTATGTCAACTTTAGCCTCAACCTTAAAAGGCTCGTTAGCTAAAGAAGACATGATGATGTCGTCGACGACGTTGTCTTCATTATCGCCATCGTCGTCACTGTCGCGTTCTCCTCCCATTTGGTTTGAACTGCTTCCAAACATTTTCTCACCAGGTGTCAATCTTGCTTTAATAGGGGCATTGATCTGTTCGCCACCTTCAGGTTGTGAGGTTGATGTAGCTTGTTGCTTTATCCAAGAAAGAACAACAGCCATATCAGCAGAGAGCTTGGCAACTTGATCGGCCAAGCCAGCTTGAGCAGGAGAATCATCGGTCGACATCGTTGGGAACACGTTCGTTGGTGCCGTCAAGTGCTTGCCTCGGAAGGTGGTAAGCTGACGAGGTGTCTCACCGGCCTTGCTATAGTCAAGACGAGTCTTCACCATCCACAGGAAGGACAAAGCTCTGAATACCAATTTGATCCGTTTGGAAAAGGGTAGCAACAACACACTCAAGAGCTAAAGACAATGCACTGTTTTCAGTGGAAGGAAAAGTCTATTACAAAGTAAGAAAACAAGTACCAGAGAAAAAACTACACCCTGTTCCCAAGACATCTACTTATAATAAAAACTTAGTAACTAATGGATAATGGAAAGGACCCCACTAACATATGTGGGCCCGATTTTCATGGCATGTAAGAGAGTGACCGGTTCTCAAGGGTAACCATCCAAGTTTGCAGCCCACCACCGGTTTTCAATGCACACATGCATTAATGGGCACTCCACTCACTTCACTAACATGTCATGGTCCGTTTCTCAAGGCAAGTATGGATAATGTGAATAACAATCCAAACTTCTCATGCACCATCCCTTGCACCACGATCACCTCAACTTGCACATACAAACCGGCCATCATGCCACTCATTGCATTGCATGAGAATCGGACCTCATGCATACAAAGAACTTCCCACGTCCGAGACAGTCCATGACCAAAGATCGTCCCGGATCATTGAGGATACTTGCGCCGTGAGTAGACCCGTAGCTCAGGAACATGTGTTCTAGTCAAGGAATCATCAATTGTCGGAACAATAATGCTATTATGATTAGGCACAAGATCAAGTTCAAGTTGAAACAAGTCTTGAGTGTTAAAGTTAAGATTGTTGGTCGAATCTGCAATTCCTAAATTCCCCCCTCAAGATGAGGCCTATCAAAAAAACTATTTTCTTCAACAAAGGTAACATCTAAAGTCACATAAAATTTCTTTGTTAGAGGATTGAAACACTTATAACCCTTTTGAGTAGGGGAATATCCCATGCATACACACCTAATAGCCCGAGGATCAAACTTACTTCTGTTGTGATCATGTACATGAACAAACACTTCACAACCAAATACCTTAGGATCTAAATCAGAAATCAATCTGGTCATAGGAAATGCATCGTTCAACATACTAATTGGTTTCTTAAATTGAAGAACTCTACTAGGCATTCTATTAATCAAATAAATGGCAGTGAGGACAACTTCTCCCCACAAGTACTTAGGAACCGTAGTGGTAAACATTAAAGCTCTAGCAACCTCCAAAATGTGACGATTTTTTCGTTCTGCAATTCCATTTTGTTGGGGTGTATTAGTACAAGAGCTTTGGTGAACGATACCTTTTCCATGAAAAAATGAGCCTAGATATTGGGTGAAAAACTCCTTACCATTATCACTATGAAAAACCTGAATTTTATGACCAAATTGATTCTCTACCATTGCATAAAAATTCTAAACAATCTGGGGAACATCTGATTTCTCCTTAAACAAGTACACCCAACACACTCTTGTGTGATCATCAGTAAGTGTAATGAACCATTTATGACCCGAAATAGTAGGAATCCTTGCAGGGCCCCAAATATCACTATGAATAAGCATAAAAGGACGAGAGGGTTGATAAAGCCGTCGAGGAAAAGAACTACGACGATGTTTAGCTAATGCACAAACTGCACAGAAATATTGGGAACACTTTTTATTACGGAACAAATTTGGGAACAAATAGTTCATATACTGAAAACTAGGATAACCCAATCTAAAATGCCATAACATAACATCATTATTATTCATAACAGAAAGAACTTCAGAACTAGTAAACTGAGCTAGACCACCCACATTGCAATCAACATCAAAATAATAGAGTCCACCGCGTTCCTTAGCACTGCCAATCATCTTCCCCGAGCTCAAATCCTGAAATTTACAAATAGAGGACAAAAATTGAGCACAACAATTCGAATCATGAGTCAACTTGCTAATAGAAAGTAAATTGCAAGATAAGTTTGGGACGTGAAGGATATTTTTTAAGAAAAAGGAATCAGTGAGTTTAATGGACCCTATTCCGGCAACCGCCGAGAGAGAACCATCAGCAATTTTTATTTTCAAATTTCCTGCACAAGGTCTATATGAATGGAACAATTTGAAGCAACTGGTCATATGGTCAGTGGCCCCAGAATCAAGGATCCAAGGGGCAGAAGAAACAGATGAAACATTAAGGGCAATGGTATGTAAAAAGCTACCTTTTTGGGCCAGAGAACACGAGGGAGAAGAACTGGAGGGCAATATGGATTGAAAGAGTTTATACAGTTGATCTAACTGTTCCTTACTGAAAGTGGGCGTGCGTATCTAACCAAAGTAGTCTCAGATAGTATCAAATGATCAAGTTTGTTCGTGGCTTCGAAGTTCGGCTCGATAAAAGCTCAAGTTCGGCTCGGAATTTCGAGCTTTCGAGCCGAGCTCAAGCTTTAATTTCGAGCTCGAAATTATTTTCGAGCCGAGCTCGATCGAGCTCAGCTCGAAAGCTCGAATTTAATATTAATATATTAATATATAATATAAATATTATTAAAAAATCAATAAAAATTAATAAAATTAGTAAAAACTAATAAATATTATATAATATATGAATAAAATATTTGATATTTAGTATTGACATATAATATATAATATAAAAAAATTAATTTATAAATAAGTTTTTAATTTCAAACTAAACTTGAGATTTAAAAATTATAAGTAAGTTCTTAATTTCGAGCTTTCAAGTCGAGCTCGAGCTTTCAAAATTAAAATCGAGCCGAGCTCAAACAAACTTATTCGAGCTAATTTCGAGCTCGAGCCGAGCTCGAGCTCGAGCTAGGCTATTTCGAGCCGAATTCGAGCTGGGCCCAGCCCGATCAAGCTCGGCCCATTTACAGCCCTAGTCTCAGAATTGGTGAATGACTCCACAGGTCCAGCTTGGAAGGCTTTAGTGGTACGAGCAAATCTAGGCTTCCAATTCGGTGGCTTGCCATGTAGCTCCCAACAAGTGTCTCTGGTATGACGAGGTTTGTTGCAATGATCACACCATACCTTTTTAAATTGACGATGCTGAATAACAGAAGAATTTTGCTGACGAGATGCAAGTGCGGAAGGCTCAGGTGGAACAGGAGCAGGATCAGAAAGCATAACTCGTCGGCGACCATCCTCACGTCAGATTTCAGAGAACACCTCACGAAGAGAAGAAAGTGGACGGCGGCCGAGGACACGACTGCGAACTTCATCCAGGGAATTGTTGAGGCCAGCCAAAAATTCGAACGCACGATCATTCTCTTGATGTTTCTTGAAACAAACATTGTCCGTGGTACAAGCCCATTCGTCTGCATAACAAAGATCGAGTTCCTGCCAGAGAGAAACCATCTCGTTGTAGTAGACAGTAATCTCACGATCTCCTTGCTTGCACTGCCATAGGCGAATTTTCAAATCAAAAATCTGAGAATAATTTTCCAGATCAGAATACGTATCTCGAATAGCATCCCAGACATCTTTGGCAGTCGGCAAGAAGAGGTAAGTCTTGCCGATCGAGGGCTCCATGGAATTGATTAGCCACGCGATCACCATAGAGTTGACCGATCGCCATTGACGGAGCCCAGGATCAGTATCAGCCGGCTTCTGAGTGTCACCAGTGAGATGACCTAATTTCCCTTTGCCATCAATTATAAGCTTCACAGATTGCGCCCAATCCAGGTAATTCTTACCATTCAATTTGTGAATGGTTAAATGGCAGGACATGGAATCTTGTCCATTAAGAATCGGAGAGAGGGTTGAAGTCCCTTCATCAGTGTTGTCAGAGGGGGTAGAAGTCCTCGTACCAGCCGTGGCACCCGTCGCCATTAAGGCAGATCGATAGTTATTCATTCTTCTCTGATACCATGTGAACAGAGAGTACTCTCTGATAGAAGTTTTTATTCACTTGAATTAAACTTACAACACTGAACTATATAGAAACAGGTCTGTTACACAGATCTTAACAATCTAACTGACAAACAGGTCTGTTACACAGATCTTAACAATCTAACTGACTAAGATAGACTAAGTCAATCCTAATCTATCAACATTATTAACCAGAAATATAAGGGAAAATAATACTTATCTCAACAGAATGCAACAACATATCCAGGTGAACATGATTATTTCCAAACCTTTAATTTTTTTTTGATGAATGTATTTCCAGAAGCAGTTATGTACGTACTCAGATTGTTATATTTATCCTCTATATTCATAATGTGGTCATTGTGATCTATTGAGCATAGAAAATACATGCTGATCAAAATATCCTCATAGTTTAAAATATATATATATATATATATATATATATATATATATATATATATATATATCCTCATAGTTTAACATCCACGATATTTAAAGATGCATAGAAACTCGTGTTATCTTTCTGCTTACCTAAGTATGCATTTGCCATTTTAATTGGTACAATTGAAATGAGTGTGAGTCCTCATAGCATCTGTAACATCTAAGATTTTATCCTGCATTCTTGGAAAGCGAGAAGTTCTCTCCTTGGAGAGATTCTCACAGAGAAATTTATATCCTGACAATCTCAAGACTTCTCCAACTCAACAAAAGCCCTTCCTAAGGACACACCCCCATCCAACACAAGGTTATGCCCAGTCACATACTTGGACTCATCACTCCCCAAGTAGAGTACAGCATCTGCAACATCCTCAACTTTGAATGTCACATTCTTGAGGTAACCCATAGCACTAACGTTGGCTTCAAACTCATCTTTCCCTAGCCCTCCAAGCCCTTTGTTCATCCCTGTCGGTAATCCAGCTGGTGACACACAATTCACTCGTATTCCAAACCTCCCCAGCTCTGCTGCAGTATTTTTTGTGAGTCCAACAACTGCATGTTTTGAGCTCACATATGCATGGAATTCTGGAAACGCGCATAGTGACACTGAGCTTGCCGTGTTTATTATGCTCCCTTGACGTGCAGCAATCATTGCTCGAGCTGCATGCTTGGTACCTAAGAATGTGCCAATTAGATTTACATTAAGCACCCGTAGGAACTCCTCCTTGTCAGTGTTCAGGATGCTTGGCCTTGGCATGTGGTTGATGCCGGCATTGTTAAACATTATGTCTAGCTTGCCATACTTTGCAATCACATAGTCCACAGCATGACTGACACTTCCTTCATCACTGACATCACAGTGTACGAAGGAGGTTTCAGTGGGGCTGATATCAGCGCATACCGAGCTTCCAAGCTCCTCTTGTATGTCAGCCACAACCACCTTGGCGCCGTGTCTGCACAAGAGCCTGGTGGTGGACTGACCAATGCCGCCGGCACCTCCTGTGATCAGAGCCACCTTCCCTTCCAACCTAAAGACAATGTTCATCTCAAAGATATGAATGCTTGAAGTTTGGAAATTAATCTACCGAAAAACACATGGGAAACAAGTTGCACACCATGTTCTAAGATTTTCTTGCAAGGTCTTATCAGAGGATTTCCCGAATCACAATTCCAGGTAAATTCCTAATCTAAATTCAATCCTTATATATATATATAGATCAGCCTTTGTTAGAGATCAGACAATTCATGCAGAAAACTCAAATGGTGGTCAAGAATGAAAGAAGATTTCAGTAAGTTGAGCAGAACAATAGAACTAATCAGGGATTGAGCATCAATGATCATACCTTTTCCCAAATGAAGCTAGAGCTGAACAAACATTCGTCCCAGACATTCTTCTTCTTCTTCTGAACAGATACTCAACAGCTGGCTTAGTCAATTGGAAGATTAGAATGAGTGGTTGGAAGTTAAAGGCAGTGTGATTTTCTTTTATAATTTATGTGCATTAAGAGTCAATATTGAACTTATTTATTTATTTATTTATTGCATTATCTTTTTTTTACCCTGTTTTCCTTGTCTTTACATCATGTCTCTCAGATTAAAAATGGTTTTATTTAAAAAAAAAATTAATTGAATATTGATACCATTATATATATATATATATATATATTATAGGGTTTAGTATTTTAAGGGTGTATGTGAAATTAGAAAAGTTTGCAGGGTGTAAATGAAAAAAACCATAAAAATATAGAGATACCAGAGTCTCTGAGAAATTCTATGCTACCGTGTTTTTTAAACCACGGTCACATACCGCGGGATGCCAACTAGAGTGGTTGTAGGGTCTGGGTGTATAATTTTTTGGGTTCGAGGTGTGTCACGGCATGGGTGCCTTCACATTACCATAGAAGGCACCCAGAGTCTATATTAAATTTATTTATTTATATTAAAGTAATTTAATTTTAATAATTTCATATATATATATATATATATATATATATATATATATATATATGTATATGTATATTAAATTTATATATCACTGCTTTACAGGTAAAGAGCCTGATGTATATGTATATTCAGGTGATCTTGCTGTTGAGTTTTGCAATCTTTTTCTATTGAGTGTCTGCTGATAGCATATTCTCTGATTCTTGTATTCCTTAGCTATCTCATGCTGACTTGTTCTGTTATGAACAAGTATAAAATTGAATTGGTTGATTGCTTGAAACCTTGCATGATTCAGTTGGAATGATAAAAGCTAGTTTCATGGGGTACTTAGGTGCTGCAGTACTTTCCATTTACTTTAATGCATCATGAGTTCCATGTTAACCATGTTACCGATTAAATACCCTTTGGTGCTTTCTCCTCAAGGCATTAGGGTACATGCTTGTGAAAATTCTGAGGATACTAGTAATCTTATATATTTTGCTGAAGATCATGTGCAGATGAACTTGATATTGGCCAGAGCTATGAAGAGGAACACAAAGGAAGCATAGAATGCAACAACATATCCAGGTGCACATGATTACTTCCAAACCTTCAATTTTATTTGATGAATGTATTTTCAGAAGCAGTTATGTCCTCAGATTGTTATATTTATCCTCAATATTCATAATGTGGTCATTGTGATCTATTGAGCATAGAAAATACATGATGATCAAAATATCCTCATAGTTTAACATCCACAATATATTAAAGATGCATAAAATCTTTCTGCTTATCTAAGTAGTCTGCATTTACCATTCTAATTGGTACAATTGAAATGAGTGCGAGTCCTCACAGCATCTGTAACATCTATGATTTTATCCTACATTCTTGGAGAGATTGTCACAGAGAAATTCATGTCCAGACAATCTCAAGACTTCTCCAACTCAACAAAAGCCCTTCCTAAGGACAAACCCCCATCCAACACAAGGTTATGCCCAGTCACATACTTGGACTCATCACTCCCCAAGTAGAGCACAGCATCTGCAACATCCTCAACTTTGAATGCCACATTCTTGAGGTAACCCATAGCACTAACCTTGGCCTCAAACTCATCTTTCCCTAGCCCTGAAAGCCCTCCAGGCCCTATGTTCATCCCTGTCGCTAATCCAGACGGTGACACACAATTCACTCGTATTCCAAACCTCCCCAACTCTGCTGCAGTATTTTTTGTGAGTCCAACAACTGCATGTTTTGAGCTCACATATGCATGGAATTCTGGAATCACGCACAGTGACACTGTGCTTGCCGTGTTTATTATGCTCCTTCGACGTGCAGCAATCATTGCTCGAGCTGCATGCTTGGTACCTAAGAATGTGCCAACTAGATTGACATTAAGCACCCGTAGGAACTCCTCCTTGTCAGTGTTCAGGATGCTTGGCCTTGGCATGTGGTTGATGCCGGCATTGTTAAACATTATGTCTAGCTTGCCATACTTTGCAATCACATAGTCCACAGCATGACTGACACTTCCTTCATCACTGACATCACAGTGTACGAAGGAGGTTTCAGTGGGGCTGATATCAGCGCATACCGAGCTTCCAAGCTCATCTTGTATGTCAGCCACAACCACCTTGGCACCATGTCTGCACAAGAGCCGGGCAGTGGACTGACCAATGCCGCTGGCACCTCCTGTGATCAGAGCCACCTTCCCTTCCAACCTAAAGACAGTGTTCATCTCAAAGATATGAATGCTTGAAGCTTTGCAAATTAATCTACCGAAAAACACATGGGAAACAAGTTGCACACCATGTTCTAAGATTTGCTTGCAGTGTCTTATCAAAGGATCTCCAGAATCACAATTCCAGGTAAATCCCTAATCTAAATTCAATCCTTTGTTAGAGATCAGACAATTCATGCAGAAAACTCAAATGGTGGTCAAGAATGAAAGAAGATTTCAGTAAGTTGAGCATGAACAATGGAACTAATCAGTATTGAGCATCAATGATCATACCTTTTCCCAAATGAAGCTAGAGCTGAACAAACATTCGTCCCAGACATTCTTCTTCTTCTTCTTCTTCTGAACAGATACTCAACAGCAAGCTTAGTCAATTGGAAGACTAGAATGAGTGGTTGGAAGTTAAAAGGCAATATTGAACTTATTTATTTATTTATTTATTGCACAATCATTTTTTTACCCTGTTTTCCTTGTCTTTACATCATGTCTCTCAGATTAAAAATGGTTTTATTTAAAAAAAAATCAATTGAATATTGATACCATGGATGGTGATAAGGTGAGGCCGGCTGCATGCAACCGGCCCACCCTATCACTCATCCTTGTTGATATTTGATGGTATGGACCCATGATTCTTAGGTATGGGCCCATACCATCATTTGTATATATATATATATATAATATAAGATAAGGGTCCTGATGGGTGGGTCGGCTGCAAATGCAGCCGGCCTCACCCTATCAGGACCCTTGATACCATTTTATATATATATATATATATATATATATATATATATATATTAGGGTGTAATATTTTAAGGGTGTATGTGAAATTAGAAAAGTTTGCAGGGTGTAATGAAAAAAACCATAAAAATATAGAGATACCAGAGGTCTATGAGAAATTCTATGCTATTGCGATTTTTAAACCACGGTCACATACCGCGGGGTGCCAACTAGAGTGGTTGCAGGGTTTGGGTGTATAATTTTTTGGGTTCGAGGTGTGTCATGGCATGGATGCCTTCACGTTAGCATAGAAGGCACCCAGAGTCTATATTAAATTTATTTATTTATATTAAAGTAATTTAATTTTAATAATTTAATATATATACAAGGTGTAAACATTGCAAGGGTTTTTGTGAAATTAAAAAAGTTTGCAGGGTGTAAATCAAAAAAGAAAAGAAAAAAAATACAGATAGCAGGGTTAATACTAAATTTATTTATTTATTTTATTAAAGTAATTTAATTTTACAATTTTCAAGTGCAGCCTAATGATGCCATTGATTGGAAGTTGCATATCTCAAATGACAAATGGAGCAAGCATAAAAAATATTTGCCTGATCAAGCTCAGGATGTTTGGTTATGCTTGAAAGCATGTCATTTAAGTGGACTGATTTGTCAACACAATATGTTCCACTATACAGGTAAGAGTAAAGATATATAAAACGAATGGATTTCATGAATGGATAGCACGAATCAATGTTATCCGTTCATTTTTCCGCAGGATGGTGTTGTTGATGATCTCAAGGAAAAGTGAATAGATAGCATTGATTCGTGCTATCCATTCGCGAAATCCATTCGTTTTATATATCACTGCTCTACAGGTAAACTGATGTATATGTATATTCAGGTGATCTTGCTGTTGAGTTTTTCAATCTTTTTCTACTGAGTGTCTGCTGATAGCATGTTCTCTGATTCTTGTATTCCTTAGCTATCTCATGCTGACTTGTTCTGTTATGAACAAGTATAAAATTGAATTGATTGCTTGAAACCTTGCATGATTCGGTTGGAATCATAAAAGTTAGTTTCATGGGGTACTTAGGTGGTGCAGTACTTTCCATTTACTTTAATGCATCATGAGTTCCATGTTAACCATGTTACCAATTGAGGAAAATGTTCTCCTTGTCTGTTTCAGGCCAACATTAAATTCTGAGGATACTAGTAATCTTATATAGTTTGCTGAAGATCATGTGCAGATGAACTTGATATTGACCAGAGCTATGAAGAGGAACACAAAGGAGGCATAGAATGCAACAACATATCCAGGTGAACATGACTACTTCCTAACCTTCAATTTTATTTGATGAATGTATTTTCAGAAGCAGTTAGGTACTCAGATTGTTATATTTAATCTCAATATTCATAATGCAGTCATTGTGATCTATTGAGCATAGAAAATACATGCGGATCAAAATATCCTCATAGTTTAACATCCACGATACATTAAAGATGCATAAAAAAACTTGTGTTATCTTTCTGCTTACTTAAGTAGTCTGCATTTACCATTCTAATTGGTACAATTGAAATGAGTGTGAGTCCTCATAACATCTCTGATTTTATTCTGCATTCTTGGAAAGCTAGAAGAGATTCTCACAGAGAAATTCATATCCAGACAATCTCAAGACTTCTCCAACTCAGCAGAAGCCCTTCCTAAGGACAAACCCCCATCCAACACAAGGTTATGCCCGGTCACATACTTGGACTCATCACTCCCCAAGTAGAGCACAGCATCTGCAACATCCTCAACTTTGAATGTCACATTCTTGAGGTAACCCATAGCACTAACCATGGCTTCAAACTCGTCTTTCCCTAGCCCTCCAAGCCCTATGTCCATCCCTGTCGGTAATCCAGATGGTGACACACAATTCACTCGTATTCCAAACCTCCCCAGCTCTGCTGCAGTATTTTTTGTGAGTCCAACAATTGCATGTTTTGAGCTCACATATGCATGGAATTCTGGAGATGAGCACAGTGACAGAGAGCTTGCCGTGTTTATTATGCTCCCTCGACGTGCAGCAATCATTGCTCGAGCTGCATGCTTGGTACCTAAGAATGTGCCAACTAGATTGACATTAAGCACCCGCAGGAACTCCTCCTTGTCAGTGTTCAGGATGCTTGGCCTTGGCATGCTCAGGATGCCGGCATTGTTAAACATTATGTCTAGCTTGCCATACTTTGCAATCACATAGTCCACAGCATGACTGACATTTCCTTCATCTCTGACATCACAGTGTATGAAGGAGGTTTCAGTGGGGCTTATATCAGCGCATACCGAGCTTCCAAGCTCGTCTTTTATGTCCGCCACAACAACCTTGGCACCATGTCTGCACAAGAGCCTGGCAGTGGCCTGACCAATGCCGCCGGCACCTCCTGTGATCAAAGCCACCTTCCCTTCCAACCTAAAGACAATGTTCACCTCAAAGATACAAATCTACCGAAGCTTTGCAAAATTAATCTACCGGAAAACACATGGGATCTGATTATTTCACTTGATTCTCAAGGCTGGAAACAAGTTGCACACCATGTTCTATGATTTGCTTGCAGGGTCTTATCAAAGGATCTCCAGAATCACAATTCCAGGTAAATTCCTAATCTAAATTCAATCCTTATACATATATAGATCAGCCTTTGTTAGTGATCAGATAATTCATGCAGAAAACTCATGGTGGTCAAGAATGAAAGAAGATTATATTAAGTTGAGCATGATCAATGGAACTAATCAGGGATTGAGCAGCAATGATATACATATATATAAGAGAGATATCAGCCTAGAGGGGGGCACGGGCCGGGTTTTGGCCCGGCCCGGCCCGGAACCGGACAGGCAAAACCAGCCAGGTCAACTGACCCGGCGGGCCGGGCAGGAAACCTGTAACCGGCCCGCTACAGTAGCGGGCCGGTTACGGGTCAATGTTTTCCCAACCCGTGACCCGGGTCGGGCCGGGTTGACCCGGGTCAACCCGCTTATTTATTTTTTTTTTTCAATTTTTTTAATTTTTTAATTTTTTAAACACATGTAAATATCATATATTTTTAATTGATTTTTTTTTAATGTTTGAATAATTTGGTAATGATAATAAATTTTATAGATTTGAGTTTGTTTTCCTTAAAAAGAGATTTTTACATTTTTTGATTACCAATAATTAAGGTTTTTCATGGTTATTTTCTTATTTTAAATAGCTTGTCATTTATATATTTTGTGATTTTATAATTTTTTTGATTTTTATAAAGTTTAAATAATTAGTGTAGAATAATGAATTTTATATATTGAATTTTTTTTCCTTCAAGAGAGATTTTTGCATCTCTAGTTAGAGGGGGGCACGGGCCGGTTAACGGGCCCCGTTGACTCCCGGGTTCCGGGCGGCCAAAGTCCAACCTCGAACCGCCCGGCTACTGATAGTAGCCCGTAGGCCGGGTTGACCTGCGGACCCGGCCGTCACGGGTCACCCTAACCGTGAATCCCGGGCAATAGTATAGAACCGTGAGTTAGGCTCCAACCAAATTGGTTAACTACCGCCAGTTATTTTTTTTAAATTTTTTTAAAATATCTAAATGTATATTAAAAAATTACAAAAAATGTAAAAAAATGTAAAAAAATTGTAAAAAAAAACTATGTTATTTTTGTAAAGCCCCAATTATTTTAATTAGGAATTTAATCAATTACTCCATCTTTCCTTTAATTATACCAATCACTAATCTTTCCTTTAGTTAATTAAATTAATCATCCATGCAATTTAGGTTAATCATGCCAATAATTTGATTCATTCCTCTTTAGGTTTTCCACTTAAATTCTAAATTACCAAAATACGCTTGGGGACCACCATTAAATCTCCACTTTTCAAATAATTCATGTTTTTGGGGAAAATTACTTTAACCTCCAAAATTAAGATTTTATTTATTCCAAATGAAAGAAATTCTAGGATTTTACAATTTTGATATAAAAATAGAATGAGAAAAATTTTTAAAAATCGAAAACTATAAAATTCATTATCCTACCCTCATTATTCAAATATTAGGAAAACCAAAAATATATATATAAAATAAAATAAAAGCATATAAATGGCAAGCTACTTAAAAAATAATGAAATAACAAAAAAAAACTTCATTATTGACAACTAGAGATGCAAAAATCTCTCTTGAAGGAAAAAAAATTCAATATATAAAATTCATCATTCTACACTAATTATTTAAACTTTATAAAAATCAAAAAAATTATAAAATCACAAAATATATAAATGGCAAGCTATTTAAAATAAGAAAATAACCATGAAAAACCTTAATTATTGATAATCAAAAAATGTAAAATTCTCTTTTTAAGGAAAACAAACTGAAATCTATAAAATTTATTATCATTACCAAATTATTCAAACATTAAGAAAAAAAATCAATTAAAAATATACGATATTTAAATGTGTTTAAAAAATTAAAAAAATTGAAAAAAAAAAAATAGGCGGGTTGACCCGGGCCGACCCGGCGGGTCAACCCGCCGGGTCACGGGTTGGGAAAACATTGACCCGTAACTGGCCCGCTATTGTAGCGGGTCGGTTACGGGTTTCCAGCCCGGCCCGCCGGGTCAGTTGACCCGACGGGTTTTGCCGGGCCGGGCCGGGCCAAAACCCGGCCCGTGCCCCCCTCTGACTCTAGTTGTCAATAATGAAGTTTTTTTTTTGTTATTTCATTATTTTTTAAGTAGCTTGCCATTTATATGCTTTTATTTTATTATATATATATATATATTTTTGGTTTTCCTAATATTTGAATAATGAGGGTAGGATAATGAATTTTATAGTTTTTGATTTTTAAAAAATTTTCTCATTCTATTTTTATATCAAAATTGTAAAATCCTAGAATTTCTTTCATTTGGAATAAATAAAATCTTAATTTTGGAGGTTAAAGTAATTTTCCCCAAAAACATGAATTATTTGAAAAGTGGAGATTTAATAAGTTAAAATCTCTAATTAGATTTAATGGTGGTCACCAAGGGTATTTTGGTAATTTAGAATTTAATTGGAAAACCTAGAGAGGAATGAATCAAATTATTGGCATGATTATCCCATGCAATTAATTTAATTAACTAAAGGAAAGATTAGTGATTGGTATAATTAAAGGAAAGATTGAGTAATTGATTAAATTCCTAATTAAAATAATTGAGGCTTTACAAAAATAACATAGTTTTTTTTACATTTTTTTACATTTTTTTGTAATTTTTTAATATACATTTAGATATTTTAAAAAAATTTAAAAAAATAAAAAACCGGCGGGTTGGGCCCGGCCCGCCGGTTCTATACTATTGCCCGGGCCGGTTACGGGTCACCCTAAGGTGACCCGTGACCCGCCGGGTCCGGCGGGTCAACCCGGCCCGGCGGGCTACTACTGTAGCCCGGGCCGGTTCCGGGTTGGACTTTGGCCGGCCCGGAACCGGCGGGTCGGGCCCGTGGGCCCGGTTAACCGGCCCGTGCCCCCCATTATTAAATAATCAGCCTATGTTAGATCACTGATCAGACAATTCATACAGAGAACTCAAATGGTGGTCAAGAATGAAAGAAGATTTCAGTAAGTTGAGCATGATCAATGGAAGTAATCAGGGATTGAGCATCAATGATACATATATATATATAGATCAGTCTATGTTGGATCATTGTTCAGACAATTCATACAGAAAACTCAAATGGTGGTCAAGAATGAAAGAAGATTTCAGTAAGTTGAGCATGATCAATGGAACTAATCAGGGATTGAGCATCAATGATATATATATATATATATATATATATATATAGATAGATATATATATATATATTTCCATCCATACGGTTGAAAATTGTTCAAACACGCCTGCGAGATCATATACGTAGGAAATTTATAATTTCCTACTTACCACGTAATCAAACCCGTATATATATATATATATATATATATATATATATATATATATAGAGCAGCCTATGTTAGATCAGTGTTCAGACAATTAATGCAGAAAACTCAAATGGTGGACGTCAAGAATGAAAGAAGATTTCAATAAGGTGAGCATGAACAATGAAACTAATCAGGGATTGAGCATCAATGATCATACCTTTTCCCAAATGAAGCTAGAGCTGAACAAACATTCATTGCAGACATTTTCTTCTTCTTCTTCTTCTAAACAGATACGCAACAGCAAGCTTGGGCAATTGAAAGACTAGAAGAGTGGTTGGAACTTTGAAATTATAGGCTGTGTCATTTTTTTACCCTGTTTTCCTTGACTTTACACCATGTAATATATATATATATATATATATATATATAGGTGTAATATTTTCAAGGGTGTATGTGAAATTAGAAATGTTTGCAGGGTGTAAATGAAAAAATTAAAAAAAAAATCAGATACCAGAGTCTATATTAAATTTATTTATTTATTTATTTATATTAAAGTAATTTAATTTTAAAATTTTCATATATATATATATATATATAAGGTGTAAAATTTGCAAGGGTTATTGTGAAATTAGAAAAGTTTGCAGGATTTAAATCAAAAAAAAAAGAAAAGAAAAAAATACAGATACCAGAGTCAATATTGAATTTATTTACTTATTTTATTAAAGTAATTTAATTTCAAAATTTTCAATTATATATATCATGTAATGGAGGTTAATAACAATGAGAATGGAGGGACTTTTTCAAACATCAAGGCAATGAGGTTGTTAATATTAAAATCAAAGTCAATGAAGAATTCAATGGGACACAAAAAAACAAACCTATATATGTTTTACTCTGACCCAGGAAAATTAATTAATGAATATGATGAAAATGTGGGCGATTTTATAGATGAAAGATTGGAGAGAGAGATTGATCTCAAAATGAAAGGATTGTGGAAAGCCCAACTGAGGGGAGATGGGAGTATGCAGGCCAAAGATCCAGTGGACATTACCAATGAGGATGTCTCAGAAGGAAAAAACCCCATAACACCCTCCAATGATTCATCAGGGGAGGGTCCCGAGATCTCAGCTGATTCCAAGCACTTAGGAAGACATGAGGATAACAAGATGGGCTTGACACCCAACTCGGAGGAAAGCCCAACATCTCAGGGCCTCTCCAACACACCACAACTGTCTCAAGATAGACTACCACACACCCCCAACAAGCTCAAAGCATGGGAAGGCATATCAACAGACACCATATCTAAAGGGCAAGGGGCAATGGAGGAAGGCACGCAGGAGGACCCCATAAGCAAAGAAGGAAGGAAAACCGACCCAAGCATAAAGTATCACTGGCACCCCCCAAAGAAGCTATCCATCAAGGTGGAAGCCGGAAGCCGATGACAAAAAGATTAGAAAGAAGGTTTTATCGCTCCATCTACCTCCAGGAGGAAGACTCATATGAAAGATAATAACCCTCTTCTTACCCCTATTACCCAAACACTTTGTGATTGGCAAGATAGGGAACGCTTGGGCAATGAACTAAGGGCAAGGATCGACCTTGGTCAATCCAGAGCAAAAGGCTTCTTATGTTCAACATATACGAGAAAGGGAGAAGGATCGAGAAAAGGAGTGGTAGGAAATCAACTAGGATTTCTGAACACCCCTAACCAAGACAACCAGGCCCATACAAGTTTTTTTAATAAAAGTCATCTCTTGGAATGTTCGAGGACTGGGTAAAAGGAAGAAATGTTACCTAGTTTGGGATCTCCTCTCCCTCCACAAAGCAGATATATGTTGCCTACATGAAACTAAGCTAGCTAACATAAGCAAAAGCATATGGCGAACCATCGGTGGAACTCTGTTCGACAAACGCGCAGAGCTCTCGGCGGCGGACACAAGAGGAGGTTGTTGTATTGGTCAGAATAGCTCCAAATACAACCTCCATAATGTGACTCTAGACCAATTTGCAGTTACGGTCATCCTAACTGACAAAGCAAATCTAGAAATCTCAAGAATGATCACCACGGTCTACGCTCCATACAACTCGGCCCTAAAAGTACTCTGCTGGAATGAACTCAGGGAAATCAGAGGAAGATGGGATAGTCCATGTCTACTTTGCGGGGACTTCAACACTACCCAGAGATTGGAAGAGGCCAACTCTTCGTCACATGGGATAAGGGAGAAGGAGGACTTCGAGAAGATGATACAAGATCTCTACCTTGTTGATCCCCCCTCCTGGAGAGAAGGTACACATGGACCAATGGGCGATAATCACCAGCCTTCGCCATGCTAGACAGATTCCTCCTTTCTACTTAATGGGTCCTTGAGTTCCCTCGCATATGGCAAACTGCGCTGCCCAGAGTACGGTGGGATCATGCCCCCCTATGCCTAGAATGTTGGGTGCACACCCCTCATCAATCCCCATTCCGATTCGATAGGGAGTGGGCTAAGGAAGAGGGCTTCTGGGAGATGATAAGGTTGGATTGGCAAGGGCATTCACTAATGGGGGATGGAGCCTATATCGTGGCCAAAAAACTGAAACTCACAAAGGATAAGCTGACCCGTTGGAAAAAGGATATCCTCAATCAAAAGATGGAAAGGAAGAGGGGAATTATAGAGTCCATCAAAGTACTAGACACCCATAAAGAAACCAGAGACCTCACAGTGGAAGAATTAAATCAAGAAATGGTACACAGGGGAAAATATGAACAGATCAACACAAAGGAGAAAGCTTATTGGAGACAATGGTCTCGGGTCAACTGGCTACAACATGGGGATCAGAACACAAAATTTTTTCATACTATAGCCAGTCAAAGAAAGAACACAAACAGGATCACTCAGCTCTAGGTAGAGGGTTTGACCGTCACGGATCCAACAAGAATTACAGAGGCCATTTCCATACATTTTACTGTTCTGTTTGGGACCGAACGGGAGATGAAGTACAAAACCTCATGGGATTGCCTTTTCGAACGCAAAAGGAGAGTGAACCTGGATCATTTGGAGAAACCTTTCGGGAGGAGGAAATCAGAATAACAGTCAGAGAGTTAGGAGCGGACAAAGCTCCTTTCCTATGACTTTCTATCAGCAAGGGTAGAATATCATAAAGGAAGACATACTGAGACTCTTTGACGACTTCTTCCAGGGTACGACTAATCTAGAACGCCTAAACTGGGCACACATCCTCCTGATCCCGAAAAATGAATCCCCGGAGGCTATAAAGGATTATAGGATGATCAACTTGATTAATTACTCCATCAAGATTATCTCCAAAGTCCTAACCAACAGACTCAAAGGAGTCTTGGTGAATGACTCCCAAACAATATTCATCCAAGGCAGACTGATACACGATATTAATCCATAAGATGAAGAGGGGAGACAATAATGGGGCCCTCATCAATATCGACTTGGAGAAAACCTTTGACACAGTGGATTGGGATTATCTCCTGGAAATTCTCCAAGCGAGAGGATTCGAACCCAAATGGTTAATATGGATACGATCCCTACTCTATACCTCCAAAGCACAGTTCCTTATTAATGGTGTTCCAGCAGGGTATATAAGGAGCAAGAGAGGCTTAAGACAAGGCGACCCCCTATTTCCGCTACTATTTGAATTGGCCATGGATGAACTACCCACGATGCTTTCAGAGGCCGCCCGGTCTAACATCTATCGGGGAATCCCAATTGGGACTAATGGGGAGACCACCGTTACGTCATTACAATATGCCGACGATATCCTAGTCTTCTGCACAGGAGGATTATCGAATCCCCGACTCCTGAAACTCATTTTCTACCTTTTCGAGGGATTTTCGAAGTTAAAGATCAACTACACCAAAAGTGTCATTATTCCGATCAAGGCTCAAGAATATCATATCCAAGCCCTCGCACAAGTGTTGAACTGTGCAAGAGCCAACCTTCTCGTAAGATATCTTGGAGTACCGTTATCTGGAGGTCGGCTGAGAAGAGAAGACTGGAATATCCTTATAGAGAAGATCAAGGGCAAGCTGGGGACTTAGAAGGGGAAGCTATTGTCACGAGGGAGACGACTCACACTCTTGAACTCAGTTATCTCCACAATACCAAATCACTGGATGTTGGCCTACCGCCTCCTTGAATGGGTCATCCAAAAAATTGATGACATTAGGAAGGAGTTCCTATGGAGGGGAGTAGACAAAGAAACAAGAAGCTACCACCTTGTCAACTAGGACGGATTATGCAGACCAAAGAAAACGGAGGCTGGGGAATCCTGAACCTCCAAACATTTAATGTGGCCCTATTGGGAAAATGGTGGTGTAGGATCCTAACGGGCAGTGCAGGAATCTGCTAGAAGATCTTTCAAGAAGCCTACTCCAGAAGAGGGTACATTGAACCCCACAAGTTGACGATGAGCAAAGCATCCCCGTTTTGGAAAAGCATCTGCAGGGAAACCCTACCAACAATGGCGAATATGTGGGTCAAACCGGGGATGGGCGAAACTACCAACCTCTGGATGGACAATTGGTGGGAGGGACTCTCGTTATGCAATATCTTCCCGGGACTATATGAACTATCAATCAAACAATATCTTACCATCCAAGAAGCAAGAATCAAACTACAAAGGGGCATGCCACTCCTAAAGCTGGGGCCACTCAATAACAAGGAACAAGAGGGCTTTGACCTAATTAAGCAGGCAATATTGAACCGCAATCCTACCCGCTTCGTGACTGATATAAGGGAGTGGAAACTCACACCTAACAAAACATTCACGGTAAAATCCTTGTATCATTTCAGAGTGGAAGGTGGGATTCAGAGTGACCTAAAGAACCGGTTTTGGAAACAACCATGCCCACTTAAGGTCAAATTATTCGCATGGTTGGCAAAAAAAGACCGGATCCTCACACGCGATAACTTACATAAACGGAACTGGAGGGGGGAACGAACAAGATGCTACCCGTGTGAAACAGAAGATGAATCTGTAACACATATGCTGATCTTATGTCCCTTGGTAGAACAAATTTGGAACCACTTCGGGAGGATGTTTGGTCTACGAACAACTGGATTCGAGACATATGCTCTATGGGGAACCAAGGCTTCCTTCTCTGGGGTGGACAATATACCCTATGAGGAGGCTGAGATTTGGTCGTAATGGCAATCACCTGGAGTATTTGGGGGGGGGAAAGGAATAGAATATGTTTCCAAGACAAACAACGTGCTTGTTCAAGAATTATTCGAGATATTACTTTCCTCCTTATCTCTTGGTTGAATGAAGCCCCTCAGGCAAAACGGTTCAAGTTGAAAACGGCAGGAAACCTGTTGAAGCGCAGTCTTGAATTCATCTTGGATACGCCAGGATAGGCTGATGCGGGTGGCGATGTGTTTGAAGATGACCCACCACCAACCCAGGGCACGACACAAGGAGGCATGATGGTGTAGATCAAGGAGGCAAGAGGCAAAATTAGGCAACATCTCAGGAAGGGGAGAGTGCTAATAGATGTACTTTATTTCTTGCTGCATGAGCAATGTAATGAACTCATTTTAAATCAATTTACAAATAAAATGTGGTTTATCCACTTTATAATATATATATATATATATATATATATATATATATATATATATATTAAGGTGTAAAATTTGCAAGGGTGTAAATGTAATTAGAAAAATTTTAGAGGGTGTAATGAAAAAAGGAAAGCGAAAAATAAAAATAATTTTGTTTAATTTGAAACATTTTAATTGAATATAATATATACAAGGTGTAAAATTTGCAAGTGTGTATATGTAATTAGAAAAAAATTTAGAGGGTGTAAATGAAAAAAAGTAAGCGAAAATATAAATAATTTTGTTTATCATCCACGTATCTCTCCTCCTCCCGTTCTCCGACAAATCTCCAGGCGATATGGCATAAATCCTCTCGCTCATCTCCATGCCGTCTCGGCGGTGCCCCAATCCCCCCAAATCCCCCGATCCCACCGCCTCTTGCCTCAGATTTCAATCCCATTGAGATCTCCTGGTAATGCGGATTGCCCCCGGGATCCGACTCATCTCGCATTGCAATGCCGCTTCTCTGACCTTCCGATTGATCCGCTGCTCTAGGGGTTTCGTTGACGGGGTGGGGGATTTCATTTGGTTGGACCTTCTTTGTGTTCACCGCCATGGATCATGTCATCGGGGGGAAATTTAAGCTCGGGAGGAAGATCGGGAGCGGATCTTTTGGCGAGCTCTATCACGGTATTTCCGATTTCTTCCTGAATTTTTATTCTCAGTTTTCTTTTCCCGATTTGTTGTGTTTTTCGTGTTCTTGTTTCTGATTTCGCGTCTTGGTGGTTTGATTTCGTTCAGGTGTTAACATTCAGACTGGGGAGGAAGTTGCTGTCAAGCTTGTATGTTGTGTTTTCCCTTTTGTTTCTTTGTTAATTACATCTCTGAAGTTTCTAAAGTTGATTCCTTTGTGTAAATATATGAATCGTTTAGGTCTCCTTTTTAATTTGTGAATTTTGATCTTGCGAATCTGGATTTATGTGTAGAGTAAATTAAACGACACTAATGATGCTGTTCAGTGTCAAGCTTTTGTTTTATCACACTTAATGTCTGTTTTGATTCTTAGGTCAGTGTTTACTTTGGAAGCATCAATATTTATTGTTTAGATAGTGTGAATATTTTGAGTAGAAAGTTGTTTGTCTGGATTTCTAATTTGTGTATTTTTTTTTCTTTTAAATTTTTTGCACCAATTTTTAATTCAGGAATCTCTTAAGGCTAAGCACCCTCAGCTTCACTATGAATCAAAATTATATATGCTTCTTCAGGGAGGAAGTAAGAAGTTTATAGACTTTCCTTTATTTGTTTAGTAGTAAAATATTGCTGATGGCACTGTTGTGTTCTTTTGTATTAGCTGGGATTCCCCATCTTAAGTGGTTTGGAGTGGAGGGGGAGTACAATGTCATGGTTATTGATCTTCTTGGACCTAGTCTTGAAGATTTGTTCAACTATTGCAATCGGAAATTCTCCTTAAAAACAGTGCTCATGTTGGCTGATCAGTTGGTAAGCACACTATTATACTTTGTTTATGAAGAGTTATAATATAGGAAAAAATATATATAATTGAATGAATTGATTCTTTTTTTATCTGGGTCAGTTTCATCGTTTTATGTTGTATTGATCGTTTTGTTTTATTTTGCTGTTCAGATCAATCGTGTTGAATATATGCACTCAAAAGGCTTCCTTCATCGTGATATTAAGCCAGACAACTTCCTCATGGGTTTAGGCCGTAGAGCAAATCAGGTGCCTCATTTGGTCATACCAGCCATTTCTTTGTTTATAATATCACGTTCTTGCTTGATTACATGTGCATGGTTATCTGATTTTGCATTTCAGAAATGTGAAACCCTTCTCTTTCAATTAGTTGCATGAAATAAGGCAGAAGTTTGTGTTGATTCCAACCTTCAGAACTTCTATATTCATTATTCATTACCTAATTTTACCTTAAATGGATTTCTGGTTGGTGTATATTTTATTTTTCACGGAGGGTCTTCATAACAAATATTAAAAAAACAAAAATGCGAGGCAAAGACTCCTTTTCTTTTTTGTCTTAAAGCCATGCTCTTATGGCAGGTTTATATCATCGACTATGGCCTTGGAAAGAAGTATAGAGACCTACAAACTCATAAGCACATACCTTACAGGTGAATCATTTGTTATTTTGCACCAATCCCAAGTAAAGCTATGCTTATTACCTTTTTCCTGTATCATGTAAACTTTGAACTATTTTTAAGTTTTATGCATGAACATGTGCTGCTCTATGACCCTAAATTTTTTACTGTTGTCAGCAATTATTATGTGCGTGTGGACCTTTTTGAGAGCAAACCTATTTTTGATGTTATCTCTCACAAAAAGTTTTCTCTTTTTGGAGGATGTTATAGACATTCTTTTTGGTGCTTTTATTAAATTCAAATTTATCTTTTAATGAAGGGAGAATAAGAATCTTACAGGAACAGCACGATATGCGAGTGTAAATACTCATCTCGGAGTTGGTACGGGTTCCTGTGTGACATATTTGCATTTGATTTAGTGTCTGCTGTGCTTATCATTTTATTATTTTTTGCTTTAATTGGTGTTGTTCATCTGCTTGCAGAACAAAGCAGGAGAGATGATTTGGAATCCCTTGGTTATGTGCTTATGTATTTCTTAAGAGGAAGGTTCGAGTTATGATATAATTGCCATCTTTTGTCATGATAAGATCTTAAAACTGGTAATGGTTCTTTTATACACCCAACTTGTCTAATTTGCATGGCTTCCTTGCACCAGCCTTCCCTGGCAGGGTTTGAAAGCCAACACTAAAAAGCAGAAGTATGACAAGATTAGTGAGAAGAAAATGCTTACTCCAGTAGAGGTACTATCAAGTGTTCTATACTTCGACTACAGCTGCTTCTAATTCTTTCTTCTTTTTAGCTTATACATACATTCCTTAGCACAAGCAGAAATCTATCTTATGGATTTTGGTTTCAATTGCTTGAGATATGTTATAATGTAAATCTTGCAATCAGGTGCTGTGCAAATCTTACCCATCAGAATTTATCTCTTACTTCCATTATTGTCGATCCTTGCGATTTGATGATAAGCCAGATTACTCATATTTGAAGAGATTGTTCCGTGACCTCTTTATTCGAGAAGGTAGACGCTAAACACTATGTTTCTGTTTTGTTTCATTGCCTGCATACTATAGTTTGTCATTCAATTGATGATATAGCAGCTACCTTTGAACTCTTTCATGTAACTAATAGAGCTCGCCAATAATTTGTTGCAGGATATCAGTTTGATTATGTGTTTGACTGGACTGTGTCAAAGTTCCCTCAACCTGGGGCCAACTCTAGAGCTCGAGTATGTTATTCGGTTGCTTTTCTGTTTATCTTTCCCTTTATTTTTAGTATTCCACATCTATATTCAACACTCTTGTTCCCACAGCCCAGTGGAAGAACAAGTGGAACTACAGGACCACCTATTGAAAGAACAGAAAGGACTTCAGGTTTTCCATTTCTATTCCAGCAAAAGTTATCATCCTATAAAGCATCTAAGCATAAATCAGTCAGTTATTAATTACTTCTCTATTTTCTCAGTCGTGCAAGAGATCCGCGATAAATTTTCTGGTGCAGTCGAAGCATTCGCTAGAAGGAATAGTTCTGGTTCTGCTCATCATGCAGATCATTCGAGGCACAGAGCTCTGGAAAATTCACCTATCCCATCTAAAGATGTATGCCATTTCCATCTTCCCTTTTGTTTGCATTACCTATGTTCTTGCTTCGTGCAAAATGAAAGATTTCACTTACATTTGCTTCTGCTTATCTTTCCAGGTTCTTGAATCTGAAAAACCTCGATCATCCTCACGGAATGGCAGCTCGTCAAAGAGAGCTGTTGTCTCAATGAGCAGGCCAAGTTCTTCCCGTGAGCCCAGTGGCGAGCACCAGCAAGGTCGTTCGAGCCGGGTGATCTCCAGTGGCGGCAGCAGCCGGTTATCAAATATCCAACGGAGTCATCAAACAGGGAGTGAGTCCAGGTCCTCGTCCATCTCCAGAACTGTCGCTGGGAGGAACTCCCGTGAAAATCCCCTTCTCCGAAGCTTTGAGCTCCTCTCAGTCGGGACCGAGAAGAGAAAATAAACAGTTCAAAAGGAGACTCCAAGGACTTCTTCAAAAAAAAGGAGACTCCAAGGAGAAATGAAGAAGCTACTTTCCAATGAATAATATGATTCTTTGCGATTATTTCCTTGCATTTCAAACATAACTTCCTTTCCAAATTTGGTTTGGCTGAGATGGTTGTGAGTCTTGTGACAAAGGCCAAAGTGAAACTTTGAGCTCTTCGTCTGATATCCATGCAAGATACTGTTTGTTTAATATGGCAATCTAAGAATGTGAACATGAACACACATCAGTGCTATAAAACAAAAGCCTTGATTCAAGATTGCAAACAATGTGAGGGTTCACTCAATTTTCTTTTTCTCAATTCCATAATAGCTTCTTAAATTTCAAAACTAATCCAGAATTGTATCTGAGTACAATCACAGATCATAAGAAAATCAAGTAACTTGCAAGGATAATTATCTGATTATCCATCCCCCTACATACAACAAAGTTTCATTCCATGGATTTGTACACAATTAAACCCTGAAAATAGTCAAGGTGCAAATAATCAAGCATCTTCAGCCTCGAAGAGCAGCCAACCTCTTCTCAAGTTCATCGACATCAGAGCTGCAAAGTAAAACAAAAATAAGTAAGAAAACATAAACTAGGAGACTTTTACACAAACATTATGTGTGTGTTTTTGTATGTTTCTACATAGTAATCTTTTCTGTTTTTCCATATTGCTGTAAATTTTCTTCAATACTAGTTGATGCCATTGTCCATTATTTGCATATGATGACAAATATGTGGGGCTTATTCTCCATTACAATCTCTTGATTGTGTTATGGATCAATGTTTTTTTTTTCACTAAACTATTTGATCAAGACAAAGATGAGGCATGATATCAAACCTCTCAGCACTCTGAGCATTCTTCCCAGCAATTCTTCCTTTGGGAGCCGAGGACAACTAGAGATATCCAGATCAAATGGAGTCAGTTCATTCATTAGAGTAATGGGTGACAGAGAAGAAAATGCAAAAGATAGAGAAAAGTGATACCTGGGATGAAATATCAACACCAATTTCATCTAGAACCTGAGGGCAAAATATAAGACGCATAACAGAACATGAATTTTCCACTTCTTGAAATAATATCAGTAACAAAGATGAAGCAACCACGGGTACCTGATTCGTCAGGTCCTCAGTCTCCTCTTCTGCGTTGTCGTCATCTAAAGCACCATCAATAGCATCCGACATCATCTCACTCTGTTAAAGGAAAAGATTGAATGTCACAGCTTTGTTTGTGCAGCACTGCAGCAACAAGTACTCTCGCTATGATAAATATTAGGTCAACAACATGTGACTTGGAGAATAGTGTGTTGCAGAACTAGAAAGGGTATTGGAGGAGAAAGCTAGAAAAGCTAGCAAAAAAGGAAAAATCATGAACCAGAAAACACATCTAACACTTTCAGTATAAAAATAAGGAAAGAAATTAATCAACATGAAAAGTGGATAATCCAAAGGAGAATTCAGAAAAGGAAGACAAACATGAAAATGAGTAGAGATTCTGCCAAAAGCAAAGATGAGAGCAAAAACATCAACACTAGCACAGTATTGCTAAAGGATCTATCATTTTCTATATCTGAAACAAATTTGCAGTCTTACTGTCATATCCATTTGTGCTGACTGTTTTTGGAAGTCTTGCATAATCTTTAATTGCTTCGCAGGTTCCATTTGCTGCAATCAGCAAAAATTGCAGCAAAGAAAAAAATGATGTAAGAAAAGTGTGTATAAAAAAAATGAAAACCTACAGAAACCACATGATCCTTAATGTGAGGGAGCACATTAAAAAATCTAAAGCACTGAAGATCAAATGTTGCTAAAGGTGGTCATTTATCATGTTGATTCATGCAGACCTTGTTCATAGCTCCCATTGCCTTACTTGCGCCTTTCATTCCGGCTGCTACTGATGTGTTCGCATACATGGCCTAATCAGTCGAAAGTTGAAATCGTCAGCAAGAAAGAACACCAAAATTTCCAGAAAAAAGGCCACACATGATGCACATGAAAACTTGTTTTATTAGCATACCTGTGTGTGAGTTGCTATACCTCGCATTTGAGCTCTGCTGCCTTGTAAATTAGAAATTTGTTGCCTTAGTCTAATAAGTTGACGAGCTAAAATTTTAGTTGCAGCCTGCATGAGATTAAAGAAGTTATATTCAGGAGCAGTTACTAGACCAAAATTAAAAACTGAATTTTGGGAAACATAAGAATAAAGAAACCCTATACTACAAGCTTTATGACCTAAAAAGCTTTGCAACTGCGAATCAAAAAGCTAACCTCATTCCCAGTTTTTGCAGTCCTCTTTATCTCAGCAAGTAGCTTCTTTTCCTGGAATTTGGTAAACCATAAATGTAAAATGAAACATAGAAGTCTACATGGTTCATAAAATGTGTGTTCAGTGCAATGAGCGAATGAAAAGCCGAATAGCAGAGAATGATATGGACATAAAGATGAAAAAGACAGCAATCAAAAAATAAATAGATGTATAATGATGCATCCATAAGTCCTGGACATAAGTAAAGGGTTGATCACCCCAGAAAAGGGGCTCACTTAGAAACTTTCTAGCAATTGGTTCTACTGCTTCGTGTACTTATATATATAACGTAGGAAGTCTACTTGATCATTGCATATATGAATACAAACCTCTAGCTGTAATGCTCCAATCTCCCGTTCAATACCTGAGATGCAAAATTAAAGAGCCAATGAGAGCAAGATTATGCATCAAGGCATCTAAAATCAAATAAATTCATCAAGGGTAATAGTGAAGTTTATCTTCAATTCTCAATACATAACAAATCATAAGAAAAATAGTACACATATAAACAACATTCAGTAAAATTCATGTCATACCTCTTGTTGCATTCGCCATCTCTCGTTTGCTTGCCCGAAGTGCATCTACAACCAACAACAAGACGTCCATCACTCCAATGTGATATATAAAAGTAGAGACCAAAAAAACTTAATTTTTAAAATTAGAAGCAAGCTCTATTTCTAGTAAACCAGGAATCATGTTCAATGGGCCAAAAAAGCCTCACCAAAACACTTAACATCAATGGAGATACACTTGAACCAACGACCACTTGGTCTATTGGTACCGGGTTCCCTTGCTAAGAGGTTGGCCTCGATCTTTATGACGGATCACGGGATCGAGCCCCTCCTCTTGCAAGGTGTGGGCACGTGCGTTCATCACGTGCCCATCCTTGACGGGTAGCGCTTGTCGCCTTAGTAAAAAAAAAAAAAAAAAAAAAAAGGAGATACACTTGAAAAGAAGTCAATTTTAGGAAATAAACCATACATCATCGGGAAAAAAGATCCCGGAATCAAAACCCTAGAAATCAATGGTGATGATATAGTTATAGATACAAAGTAGCGATCCAAGATACATGAAAATGGTCCAAAATAAGATAAAACTGCAACAAAACATGCGAAAAAATTCAGTAAAAAACGAATTGGCCACATTAGATGCATCAAAACCCTAGAAATCAACAGTTATATGAAAACAAAGCAACGACACTAGAGCTCGAAATTAATCCACAAAGAACCCATAAACACATGAAATTCGACGTGAATTAGAAGCTAAAGATGAACAAAACATACCTTTCGGATCGGTTTTCTTGGCGAAAATATTCATGGCTTTGAGATCGAGATCGAGATCGAGATCGAAGATCGAAGGAAGAGATGAAGGGCTTGGGAGAGATAAAATAGAAACAAAAGAACGCGGGGAAGGCGTGGACTTAAGAGAGACGGGGTTGGAGAATATCAGAGAAGTGCATCGTGATCTGAATTCACATAAGATAATCTCTTTGCCTCGAGATTCGTGTTTTGTGATTGAGCCAAATCAGGCTAGCCCGGATCAGACCACGTGTTCAGGTTACTCTCCTTAAAGTTACCGGAAGGTGACCAGATTCACGGTCAAGATGACTTCCCACTTTCCATGAACTCTCGCTA
This sequence comes from Dioscorea zingiberensis, assembly GCA_026586065.1. NCBI lineage: Eukaryota > Viridiplantae > Streptophyta > Magnoliopsida > Dioscoreales > Dioscoreaceae > Dioscorea > Dioscorea zingiberensis. Next base: position 52,254,441 of record CM048823.1, read on the forward strand.
TCTCGTTTCTATTTTCGGATTCGGATGCGTCTTTATTTCGATCCGATAACGAGTTTATCGGATTCGGGTCGGATCCGATGTGACCCGTTTCTGACCACCCGATCCGTGGACCAACCAACAGTGCATCCCTTTTGGTCCAAAGTATGGTGCTTGCTGGGGAATTCACGGTACGCTTGTCTCAAGATCTGGGTTAGGTTACGATCTCGAGGCAAGTGTACGGTGGATAGACACCTTATGATGTGCTGAACCATCTCATCCACCCAACGTTCGGCGCACGTGACGAACATGCTCCCTATCAAGGGGCCGGGATGGTATAACGGGGATCGTAGATCCAACGGCCCAGATCATCCCACCGTTCTCTTGCTCTCGCTCTCGCTCTCTTTGCGGCATTTGTGCCGTTCTCTCTCTCTCTCTCTCTCGCTCGCTCGCTCGCTCGCTAGAGGTCGAGAACCGGCGATCGGGATCGAATTTTCCGGCGAAATCGAAGTTGTTCGAGTGTTCGTTCCTTCGATCGATCGCCTGTTACCGGGCGGTGACGGATTTTGGTGCGTGATCGAAGAGGGTTTGGGCGGAGATATCACGATCTTGGGATTTCTTCGCTCGAGAAGCGGGAAAGTAGGGTTTGTCTGATAAAGTGGATCAATGGCGGGAGGTATGGAGATCTAGGGTTTTGGTGGTGAATCTGAAGGGTTTGAAGAGGTGGGGTGGTTTGGGGTTTGGGATCTTGGTGTATGAGAGATAGAGGGATTTCGGTGGGATGGATGCGGAGGTTGTGGCAAGGGACGCGGCGTCCATCGACCCGGAGCTGCTGCAGCTCCCGGAGGTGTCGCCGTTGGCGCTGAAGGAGAACCCTCACATCGCTGAGCAGCTCTATTCACAGTGGCTCTCGATGCCGGAGACTGTTCGGCTGGTATATTTCTTTTTTTTTATGTATTTTAATTTTTTTATTCATTCGGTTCTAGTTAATTTAATCGCCAGAGATTAATTTACAAGGATTATTTGAAATCACATGTTGTTTTAATTTTATTTTATTTTTCCATCACTTCATCTAAAATAATGAAGTCACTGGAGTTTGGCATGCTCTTCAGATTATGTGCTAGATGTGAATTGGGCATTACCAAATTCGTTCTTCATTGTTGTTAAAATATAGTTGATGGCCAAACTTGGCAAAGTAGTTGTGAAGGTTTGGAAGGTGATAACAAGCTCAGACTGCATGTGATATTTAAACCTTTAGGTAATGTGAGGGCTTTTGGAGTAGAGGGTTATTGAAGAAGTCACAGATATTCAATTTTATTAGGTCTTTAAGGGGAATGCACTAGGTATTATGTAGAGTGATTATCTTAATCAATCATGTTGCCATATGTGGATTTTATGGATTTATTTGTCGTAAATTTTCAATAGTGGTTTATGTTTGGCTTTAAAAGATTGTGTACCGGATAGAATGCGCTGTAGGAAGTTGATGCCTGATGCTTGGTATCGACTGAAACTAGTATGGCTAAAAAGGCAGTATTTTTTTTTTAGCCATGGGTCTTAACAGGCACATTTATCATCCAAGCTTTAATGAAGTTTTTCTTGTTTTGGACTGGTAAGAGAGTTACTTCACTGATGATGACGTGTTAAGAAATAGGTATTGGAATAGCCATTGACATTTACATGTGGCAATATGAGACGAGTTCCATCAGCTTTGAGATGTTGCAAATTTGTTTTGTGGTCATATCTGTAACTTGGTTCTAAATATTCATCACTTTTGATGTCTTTGAGGTTGAGACCTGATAATTTTCACAAGTGAACTTCTTTATCTTCTGTTCAACACAAGAAAAGTCCTTATTCTTACTGTTAGCATTTTGATCCAGGTGAAAACTTTGATTAATGACGCAAAGGCAGGAGCGCCCCTGAATATTCTTGGCAGCTCAAACAATGCAAATGCTGCTGCCACCAGTCCATTGCCTTCCATGTTCCCTGCTGGCAGTGCACCGCCACTTTCACCTAGAAGCAGTTCTGGATCTCCTCGTGTTATGAAACGTGGTGTAGGGGTTGGGCCTTCATCTTTAGGCTCTCCGCTAAAGTTAGTCAGTGAACCTGTGAGAGAAGTCATACCTCAGGTAATAACACCTTCAACTGGATGTGTGATGATAGTTATCACTATCATGTTTTCTTGGCAATTACAATCAATTTCTGAGATTTATTTCTGAGGTCTTGCTTTCTTTTATTGCAGTTCTATTTTCAGAATGGCCGCCCCCCAGCAAAGGAACTGAAAGAAATGTGCTTATCAAGAATTGATGAGCTTTTTTCTGGCCACTTGAATGGGCTACAAGTTCAAGGTGAGCTTATGTCTGATGTGCCTCTCCGTCCACTGTTACTCACTATTTCTTAAAGACGCTAAGCAATTTCTTCTTTTTTTTTTTGATTGTCAGAATTTAGAACTGTTACAAAAGACATTTGCAAGCTGCCATCATTCTTTTCCAGTGCTCTGTTTAGAAAGATTGATGTTAACTGCATTGGTTTTGTCACAAGGTATGGTGACTCCGGAGTCTACACTCTCAACTTCCAAGCTTACATAATAAACATTGTGCAATTATTTTCTAGTTATTCTCGAAGCTTTGATGGTTAGCAGCTGTATGGAAGTTAATCAATTGGCCTTTACATTCAATGTCTCCTTCTTAGGTTGCATTTTGCCCACTATGGCAATTAATCAATTGGCTTTTTTTACTATTAGAGGTCTTACGTATGAATTAAGTCAGTGTGCTCTTTTTTTTTTTTACAGGGATGAATTTATTAATTATTGGGTCAACAGCAACATGATGACAATGGATATAGCTACTCAAGTATTTACGATCTTGAAGCAACCAGATCGAAAGTATCTCACACAGGTTGATTTTAATGTTTTTAATTATCTGTTATATTAGATTCTTTTATGTTTTTCCTTTAGCGATATCTTATGGTTAATTAGCATTGTATTATACCAAATATGTTCCCACTCTGTTGCTATAACTAGAGTTTGCATACATAGGTTTTCACTCTTTTTTCACTTCTATTTCAATTTTTCTGGGAAAATATAGGAGGATTTCAAACCTATTCTTCGTGAACTTTTGGCATTCCATCCAGGCTTGGAGTTCTTACAAGGCACACCAGAATTTCAGGAAAGATATGGTGAGTTAATTTATAATCAACAAACTAGCCTCAAAGGGGATAGTGTGGTCTGTACCTTTATCTTTGCTGCTTGATTCGTTTACCAAGGGCATCATGTCCAAATTGGTAACTTGTCTTTGAAAGCTTATGGCTTTGTTTTGATATGCAATTCATGTGAGATGTGATTCTCATCACAGAATAAGTTTTCAGTGAGATTTCACTTTTTGTCATATTCCCCAACATATTTTGTCTTCTACCTGTTAAATATGGCCAATGAACACTTGATAAGAGATTGAGATTTACATTTTTAACGGTTATTCTGATTTGTTGAAATTATATAATTCATATTTTTGTCCCTATTGTTCTTTGCTAGTAAGACTGCCTCATTCATGAAGTGAATGGTAATAATGTTATTCTCATTCATATTTTCATCCCTATTACTTCTTTGTTTGTTTATTTATTTGTTTAATTTTGGAAGAAAACAACCATCATCTATGTCATCTTCATCCTTTTAAAGAAAATGTAAATGATTTTAGTTGTGTTGTTTCATGTCCAAAACAATATCTTATTTATTATTGGGTTTAGAGAGTGAATGAGTTCGATACATGTCTTATGGATAATCTTGCTTGAAGCCATGGTTACTCACATAATTAAATACTTTTTCTTGATGCTTTGTTACTGATCTAAGATTCCATTGCAGGTCTTTTAAGCGGTATCATGCACTACATTCTATGTCAACATATTTTAAATAATTTTTTGATGCATCTGTAATTTAGTTTTCTTACTTTTTCTAGCTTAGTCTAAATTACCACTGCTCATTTGTCTTTCATGTGCAATACTTTTACTTTTACTATCTCTGAGGCATGATATGAATTTCTATTTTTCAGCGGAAACTGTCATATACAGGATATTTTACTATGTAAATAGATCTGGAAATGGCCAGCTGACCCTCAGAGAGCTTAAACGTGGAAATTTAATTGCTGCAATGCAGCATGCAGATGAAGAAGAGGATATTAACAAAGTTTTAAGGTAATTTGTGTTGATATCTAATTGTCCTTAAAAGTTGGAATCTTTCCTTCAGTTATCATTTATGTTTGATTGCTTCATCATTTAATTTTAATTCGTATATATATTTTCACTTTTAGAATTTGCATATGGAGTTTCTCAATCATGTTTAATAAACTTCTGTTGTGCATGGAATTCCGTCTTCCTTCTTGGGAAGATATTTATTGATTGCTTCCCTTTTTTCTGATTTTGGAAAGGTTATTTGAAACCTTCCTAACTTAGTTGTGGCTCTTTGATGAGATGGTATATGGTTCCAATTATTTTTTCCCAGTTAAGCTAGAAAATGTCACCTCAAATGATTCATGTTAGTGGTAAATTCTATCATCTCGTGTTTCTTCTAAGATAGATTATCTTTCATTTGTGATGGTTCCACCCAATTTGAAGCATGCATCTGTTGACCCACTATCATGAATGATAACCTTTGTCAATAACGTACGTGGAACTTCTTATCATGTGCAGATACTTTTCCTATGAACACTTCTATGTGATATACTGCAAGTTTTGGGAGCTGGATACAGATCATGATTTCTTTATAGACAAGGAGAACCTTATCAGATATGGAAACCATGCACTCACTTATAGGATTGTTGATAGGATATTTTCACAGGTTGGTTCTTTATATTCGTATGAAGTAATAACACTCATTGTTGAGCTTGTTTACATTTTAATGCTTTCTTTCCTTAATTTTTTAATTAACTATATAGGTTCCAAGAAAATTTACCAGCAAAGTTGAGGGGAAAATGGGCTATGAAGATTTTGTATATTTTATGCTGTCTGAGGAAGATAAATCATCTGAGCCTAGCCTTGAGTATTGGTAAAGTTAATTTTATTTTTTAAAATCATCATTAGTTCTCTTTCTGCATTAAGTGTTGTATATTCTCACGGTTGAAACATTGCATTTGTTTTTGACCTTCTACCATTTTTGATGGAAGATTCTCTACCGGTTGCTAATTGACCGAAATTATGAAACAAAGGTTTGTCCTTTTATGTATTAATTGAAGTTTGTAATTTATATTGGCAATCCTAACAGTTTTAGGACATCCTAGAGAATTTTCCTTGTCTTGCCATATCTTGACCATTCACTCTGGCATGTTGGCCATGGTAAGAATGTAAAGTCTTAACAGGCAATAAGAGGCTGTTTAACAGAAATGTCTCCTTTGAAGTAATGACATCAATGCATCAGTTGGCCTTTGTTAAAAATGAAAGGCGAATGCATAACTAGGAAAGGATTGTTATCAAATGTTTTAAGATTCCTACTGCCTATGTGCATAAGCTGATCAACTTGTCTGTGTGAGCTGGCATTTCATCAACTATTTTTTAGTTACCTTACTATCCTAGAATTCCTATATTGGGGATAACTGCAGAAGGACAATAATCATCAGTGCATCATTCAAAACCACTATACTGCTGCTGTCTACGTACAACTTAGCTGGCCCTTTGAGGGAACCACCATTTTACTGATGTTTCTAGTTAAAAAGCACATGTGAAACTTGTGTTGTGGAATGAGGGCCATTTGAATGTTATACATGATCCGTAACTTGAACACTAGGGTTTTGTGACCGAAATCTTTGAGAATTTTTCTTTCACATTCATGTGATGAGGCTGTCAATCCAACTTTAAATTCAGGTCTATTTAAGTAATAAGATTAAAATAAACACACTATAGTTATTGCATACTTGGGGAGCATTCATTTCGCCAAAAGTGGCAGGGAAGTTACCAAAGTGGGTTGACTCCCTCTTTTCTACTTCAAATATTCATTTGCCATAAAGTGAGGAGTGCTACTTCCCCCGTTTCGACACTTTTGTGATTATGGCTTAGGTCCACTTCGGTATTTTTATCACTGAAGTGGACTTTGGCATATAAAATCTTACTTCCGTCTACTTCAGTGCTCTCTCTTTCAATAGAATGACACACTTATATCGGTGCAAGTTAAAATTGTAGCTTTTAAGACAGAAGGGATTTCGAGATCTGGGTTACCAACTAGTTTTAAATTACAAAGATGAGGTGTTAATTCAGCTTTAAATTCAGAACTATTTAAGTAATAACTACTTTTAGACTCATTCCTTGTATAGGTGTGAGCCAAAATCTTGGGTTTTTAGACGAAAAAGGGATTTCGAGATGTTGGGCAGCCTGGTGCTACAAAGCTTCCGCTATGCGCAGGGTCGAGGGAAGGGTCGAGATGCTGGTTAATGCTAATTTTATTACTAGTTTTAAATTACAAAGATGAGGGTTAATTTAGTTTTAAATTCAAGACTATTGAAGTAATTCGCCTCATAATTTATTGTTAGGGTTGTCAAATGATCAAGTTGTTTGTGAATAGCTCAAGATCGGCTCGGTAAAAGTTCGAGTTCAAGCTTCAATTTCGAGCCAAATTGAAATTGATCGAGCTCAGTTCGAAAGCTCAAAATTTAATATTAATATATTAATATATATTATAAATATTAACTTATAAATAAGTTTTGAATTTTGAGTTAAATCAAGCCGAGCTCGAGCAAATTTATTTCGAGCCAAGCTCGACCTGGGTTCAGCCCGATCAAGCTCAAACTTGTTTATAACCCTACTTATTATAATAAATACTCCATAGTTGCTAGGTGGTGTTTGGCTGAAGGTATTTGGAGATGCTAAGTTTCGGCGCACACCTGATATAGGTGTAAGTCAAAATCTACAATATATAATTAAAACCAAACAACGGATTTAGGTTGAAATCCGATATTAGAGATGTTTGTCCTCCAAATCCGGGTACCAAAACACACCCTAGGTAGTCAATCATGATTAGGAAGAAGTGTTAGGACCCATTTGGATGTATTTTGGTGCTTTTATCAAAAGCACATCCATTGGTTATTATCATAGAAGCACCTCTTCCAAACTAATCATGGTTAGGAAGAAAGTGTTAAGACATGTTTGGATGTGTTTATATTTTCCCTAGAAGTGCTTAGGAAAAAAATATGCTTATGTGGATGTGTTTGTTGAAAAACCCAGAAACATTAAAAAAGGGCATCCAGTGCTACAAAGCTCTTGCTATGCACAGGGTCCGAGGAGGGTCCGACCACTTAGATCTATTGTACACAAAGCTCCAGGTCACATGGCGACAACTTTACCATTGCGCCAATGTTCCCCTTCTATCAAAAACATTAAAAAAAATGTTTTGGTGCTTTTAGCAGAAGTACATCCCTTGGTGCTTGTCATAAGTAATTTTAGGAACTAGAGTAGTTTTTTTACAAAACGCCCTCTAGGGATAATTTTTCCTTTGTATCCTTATGTATAAAAGCCCCAAGGGAATTAATTCCCAATCTTCTCCCGAAATCCATAAAGTCTACCCTCTTATCTCATTGGTCGTTGCTCTTACGAGATCTACGTCAGTGTTTAATGTGCACTTCCATATGCCCTTAGTAGTACTTTCACACCTCAAAAGCACTTACACATGCATACATCAAAGCAAACATAACAAATCACAATTGCTTAAATGAATGTGCGTCCAAACAGGTAATTACTTATTTTACTCATAGAAGCACTTATGCTTGAAGTGCTTATGAGAAACATAAATTAAGCACCTATTTCATAAGTGCATCTAAACGGGCCCTTATTATAGTTTTTTTCTATATTCCATTTTCCAATGTTTTGCCCCCTATTCCAAAATAAATGGGTATTACCTAGTTTATTCCAAGTTAGTTTACAACCAAACACTACCATTTAGTTTGATTTGCAATCATGCATAACGTTAAGTGAGGTGGCCCCATATTTTTTGTTCATATTTATTGAAATGATTGGTGGGCTAAAATACTGCTGTGAATTTTTTTCTTATTTTCTCCATAATGATTTTCACTATTGCCCTTCTTATTCAGCAAGTGTTGATACTCATATATTCCCAGGTTCAAGTGTATAGATCTAGATGGAAATGGAATTCTAACATCAAATGAGATGCAGTTCTTTTATGAAGAACAGTTACATCGCATGGAATGCATGGCACAAGAACCTGTGCTATTTGAGGATATCCTCTGCCAGATGGTTGATATGATTGGACCAGAGGTCATCTTATTTATGAGAAATATTCTTCATGCATGACAGTAAGAGTAATATCAGTATCACTGAGGACTATTCTTTTGTGCAGAATGAGAGCTACTTCACCCTACGTGATTTAAAAGGCTGCAAACTTTCAGGGAATGTTTTCAATATTCTTTTCAATCTAAACAAGTTTATGGCATTTGAAACTCGAGATCCATTTCTTATTCGCCAGGTTGGTGGTGTCATTTTTCTTATCTGCATGGCTCTATTGTGTTTGAGATGATCATTGGTTTTCTATTTATTGCTAACAAATTTGATGTACTTGTATACAATATTTGTGCAGGAGCGTGAAGATCCGACTTTGACTGAGTGGGACCGTTTTGCACATAGGGAATATATTAGGCTGTCTATGGAAGAAGATGGTGAAGATGCCTCTAATGGAAGTGGTGATGTTTGGGATGAATCACTTGAAGCTCCCTTTTGAATTAAATACCGGTGAGCAGTTGCTTTTATTGCTAAATAATGGCATGTCGTCATTGTTTCCATTATCATTTGTGCATTTATTACTGCAAGATGAGGCTGGCCAAATTTAATATTGTTGCCGAACAATGTATCCAGAAAATATCCCATACATGTTTGTTATGATCGTCTCTTTGTAGCTTATCATCTATTGTTTGCAGTTGTTCATGGCTAAGTATATCTCATCATCTTTTTTCTTAAGTCCTCTATCGAACCTTAAAAGGTGTTATTCTTGGTTTCTCAAATTAGGTAGGTCAACGTACTTGCCAATTAGTCAGGTTCTGTGTTCCGTTGTATGGTTTATTTCCTCAGGAAGCTACTCTTGGTTTGTCACTTGTTCATCTAATCTGCAGTTAGTTGGATTAGTTAGTATACCTGGCAAAACCATCATACATGATTTTTCTTCTCGTCTTATTTCTGTTTAAGGTGCTACTTCCTTTCTTCTCTAATCTGGTATTTTAGTTTACTTCATTTATTTTATAAGGACGTTGGTCCTTTATACCCAGCAATTTGAGAGCATGTCTCATCCTTTTCCATTAAATTTTAACTTGTAACAAGATAAGCAAGTATTGACGGCATCAAAGATTCGTCGCCAGTTCAAATTTCTGTGATGGTTATAACTTCTCATATCATTTTCTACTCGAATCTTATATTCACTTGATTGCAGGTGAAATCAAGAAAGCCATGCCCTTTTGATGTTTTCTCTGAAGGCTTGCCATATTGCAGCTTCTCGCCATTGCTGTTTGGTTATGTGATTTTCAGCGCGCAACAGTATAACTCCAGATTGTAAATTGTACTGTGTGCAAGATTAGATTCTTTTTGCTGCTCGTCGAAGCAGAAGCTGTTGGCATTCCATCAAGGAATGCTCTCTTTTGACACCTGAGAGTAATGCCTGATGACAAGGTGCCGGTGCTGACCAGTTTCTTTTTTCTTGCTATGATAATCAGGACTAGTAGTAGATCTCAGGGTTTTAATGGATTTTCAGTCAGTCTTATTCTTAACGGAGAATTAATCCATGTTTTGTTTCTGTTATATATTTGTTCCCTTCCTTTCCCCTCTGCAACTGCTAGTGGCCAGCAATTTAAATATATATATTGTTTTGGCATTTTACTCTTGATACCTTTACTTTCCCCTAACTGCTCTAACTTGCTGCATGATTTTTAGACCTTATATTTTCATTCTTGTCTGGTTATTTATCTGGGAGTGCTGGTTTTTTTTTTTTTTTTTTTTAGGGTTTTTGTTTGCACACCCTACAAATTCACTATTTTTGTTTATGTACCCATGTGATTAAGTTGATCTTTGATGATGGTGTTAAACTAATGAGTGGAACCCGGGAAAATTACTAAAATGAGTTTGTTAATATTACTCCTTTAAATGGTATTTTGTTAATATATCTCTATAAAGTTTGGTATTGTTTAATTGTCATTGAAAAAGTTAAGAGTAGTTAGTTTTTAATTTTGGTTAAAACACAAAATGTTAGTGGCTAACAGCAGGGTTATATATTTTTATTAGGGTGTCTAAATAAATATTATTTTTACAAGGATATTTAAATAAATACATAATTTTGTAAGGTCTTTTAATTTTTTTTTTAAGGATTGACAGCACTAGCATATGAAATTATTCACACTTGTAAATCTTTATATATAGGTTTCTGGCACTGTTTTCAGGGATTTTAAAAATCAAACACACAATACTAAATAATAAACAAACACCCTCAAAGATCCAAGGCAATTAGGGCACTATTTGAGGGATCAATAGTGAATTATCTATATAGATATATATATATATGTTTTTATTTTTTTGTATATATATGTAATTATTATAGATATGTGTAAATATATAACTGAATTTTCAGGATAAGATAATTTAATATATATATATATATATATATATATATATATATATATATATATATAGCATGACTTGTATAAGATTAGCCGGATTATTGTTCATTTAAGGTCGCCTCATTTTGAGGCATTTGGAGAATATTATTTTTAAATCCAACCATATGGATGGAAAAAACATCGAAAAATAAACTAGCATGTCAATTTTCATACAATTTGAGAACTTGTAGGGTATTTATTTTAATGGGTGAAAATTTATAAAAAATTTTATTAGTTCAAAATTTTATAACTTATTTTTTGATGTTCTTTCCATCGATACGGTTAGATTTCTTTAAAACACCTGCATAATCGCTTAAAATTTTCAAGACTTCAGACAAATAAGTACTGGCCACATAAGAATACTCCACTATATATATATATATATATATATATCTTTAAGTTTTTAATATAATAATTTCCTCTAGACAAATTAATGTGCCCCTGGACGTGCTTACGAACCATATCTTGGATTCAATTACCAATTTTGTACGGGTATATATGGGAAAAAAACACAGAAAACTCGATAAAAAAAAGACAATTAAATAGATAAAAGCATAGGGTTTATGTGGAAATCTTACTCACTCTCAGACTCATTCTCAGCATCTCAAAACCCTACTAAAACCCCTCGCAGTCTCTCCCTCTCTCTCTCTCTCTCTCTCTCTCTCTCTCTTGCTCGCGAATGGCGCCTTCTCGTCTCTTCCAAGCTGAGCTCCATTTACGGAACAGCGGTAAGCAATGGATGATCTCCGAAAATCCTACTCCTTGTTTCTCTTCGAATTTATGGTTGTTCTTGTGATCAGGATTCGTGTGGCCTCGACGATGGTGGTGTTCTTCTGCTTCGTCTCCGTCTCCTTCCAAGAAGTCTTCCAAGCGGAGCGAAGCTGCTAAGAAGAAGAGAACCATGGCCGTCAAGTCCTTCGTCCAGCGGTCTCAATCTCTACTTCTCTATTCACTTTAGCAAATTCCCATCCTTTTGGTGATTGATGTTTTCTACCTTTACTTTTTGCGCATTTCTTGTAGATAAGCTTGAATTTGATCAGTATGGATTGTGATTTGCTTTGTCATCCGACACATTGTTCAGTATATGCATTCCAGACACCTTTGTTTTTTGTTAGTGATGTTAAGCATGGCATTTTCAGACGAGAATTGATAACAGTTTAAGTTTCATTTTGTTGTGTGAAAGCAGCCACTATCCCTTGTTCTTCTTTGGTTACTTCACAAGAAGTGATATAATTCTGCTCTTTCTGGCTTGAGGAGAGAAGCAGTTTAATTTCATTGGCAGAGGAAATGTCTATTGTTGTTGTTTGCTTGATCCATTGAGTTTTTTTCCCCCCATTTCTGTGTTGCAAATAATAATCTCGCACTGGGACAACTTAGCATTATAGCACTGATGTCATTAGATTCTGTTTTGCATTTTCATTGGCGGAGAAAATGTCTATTGTTTGTTGTTTGCTTGATCCATTGAGTTTTTTTCCCTCTTCCCTTTTCTGTGTTGCAAATAATAATCCCACAGTGGGACAACTTAGCATTATAACACTGAGGTCATTAGATTTTATTTTTTATTTTTTGCATTTAAAAGACTATTGTATCAATTTTTATACTTTGCATGCCTAATTTTTTTCCAGTGCATCAATTCCTCTTTTGCATCTCAATGTATGCAGGTATATGCTAAAATACCCTGGAGTCTTCCCCAAATTAGCAGAAGTCCATGGTGCTGTTGGTGGATCATGGTACATTCTGAAAGAGATTCTCTCAGGAATGAAAGCAGAGATGCTGCCTGCTTCTCAGATTGATCAGCAAACTGCAAGTGGAAGTTCATATTTGGTAGCAGATACTTGTGAGGCTAAAGAGGTGGAAGGAAAAATGGACAGCAGCGTGGTCAACATGCCTGAAGGAGGATTTGGAACATTAACAGAAATGTTGGATGTGGCAAAATACCGTTTAATGGAAGATAAAAATCCAACAGTTTCAGTATCGGTGGAAATTCCAAATAACTTTGAGGAACTTCAATCCGGAGAGAAGCAAAAAACAATGCAGGATTCCACCACTTCTGGTACTGTTAAAAACCAGCTTTTATTTCATCCAAGAAATCGAATTGTTGGAGCTGGAGGAGAAACTGCAGTGGCTACAGATGCTGACAGCCATTCCTTTAAGGCAAAATTTCCTAAAGATGCTTTTTGTCCAAATAGAATTGAGGATTCTGCAAGAAGATTAGGTGGCATGGCTTCAAATCAGGATTCCTTGGCTACAAAAGTTGCTTCCTTGACACTGGACAAGAGAAAACTAGAACCGGCTTTAAGCTTCGTTAAAATAAAAGCCAGTTTGGAGCAATCGGCTCTTTGTCAGAAAGGCTCTGATTTACGTGAAAATCTCAAAAAACCTCAGGATTTCAGAGGTGATAAAGAGAAGAGTATGAAACAGGATGAATATTTAAAGCTCAAGGAAATACATAGTGAGGGATCTGGGAAGAGACCAGAAGTTACAGGTCTTCTCGCCCGCATTATGGATCCCGCAAGGGATATGCAAAAGACGGGACCTATGGCTAACAGATCTTCCAACAAAACTAAAATACCTAATGAAGAACCTTTTCTTGAAAATCCTGAGGTTTCTGTACATGAGAGTTTGAAACATCTGAGTTTGAATGATAAGTCGACGTCCCTGAGCCAACCTGAGAAGAGAAATGTTAATAATATACCTTATGAAGTTATTGAAAGTGAAAGAATGAGGAAACAAATAGACCAAAACTGGAGCAAATAGATTATGGGCAAGAGAATAAGGAACTGGGCAAACACAGAGTTTGTAATGAGACGATTCTATTGGACATAGATGAGAGTGATTCTGATATTTCTGCTTTTGAATATCCAAGTCCTGAACGAAATGATGTGTTTCCTCCCTCAGCTAAAAGATTTGGCTTAAATGCAAATCAGCACGATGTAAAATGTGCTCATAAGAACAGCCTCCTGGTGTATTTTTTACCTAAATCCGCCAAGGTGAAAGACCTAATCCAAACTTTTGGCGACTCGGGGGCCATTCCTGAAATCCGAATACTGCCCTCGAGAGAAAACCGCTTCAACTATGCCTTCATTTTCTTTAAGGTAGTTCCTCCTGCTTAATCTTTAAACTCGTTTTTGCTTTCAGACTTTCCTGTAACCTAGTCAGTACCAAGAAACTAATGCTCTTAACTCAATGTTGTAATAACTATGCTGCTAAAATATAAGTAGAGTGGAAGTCCATGGTTCTGATGCCTTTTCTGTTCCAGGCAGATTATCATGATTCCACACTGAGAGAATCACCTTTGCAAGTTAAAGGAAATAGACACACTGGATTCACATTGAGTGGATAATAATAAGGTTGTTAATATTTAACCAATATCTATTCTGAGTTGTAATTGAGCATCACTCATTCATCCTCTTTAGACCAGCTTTATTGATGCCAATAACCAGGTCTGAGAATTCTTTGTGCCAGCTGACAAATGGCTACGGTTAGGAAGATTGTTTTATCTGCAGTGAATTTTATGCAAAGAGATCATGCCATTTACATAACTGCATACCAAGCATTACTTTGCTTATTAGGTATCATCATGCAAAATGCTATGTTTTATAATAATCAACTGAATGCAATGTTTGGCGCTTCTGTTGCTATTAATGGCACTTTTTCTTTAACCTAAAACTGATGTGGAATCTTATTGTTATGAAAGACAGAAGAAGGACTCAGAAAGGCTTTAAGTAAAACCAATGTGGCTGTAGCTGGGGCAGATGTTGCTACAGAGGCATCCTTTGCACCATCAGATATGCGAGACAGAATGCTTTGTGCAGAACAAGTTGACAATGGAGATTTTCCGAACCATTTTCTAAAAGATCCAAGGCGAACAATCATTATAACTGGATTACCTAACAATCTATCCTTCCACCATCTTAAGGGTGCACTCTCTCCTTTGGGACGAATCACTGGCATTTCCATGGGCACAGCTGTTTCCACTGTATTCATCGAGTTTGAGGTATCTTTATTTCCCAGTACATCTTGATACTCTAGGGTTAAAATCTCTTTTCTCAGTGAAAATTCTTGGAGATGTGTTTTATGAAATCAACTGTTTTTAGTGTGTTCATCGATTGATTTGAATTACAACTTGTCTGAAGTGAATGTTAATGGTGAGTTCTCTGCAGTCTGAAGAATCAAAAGAAAGAGCCCTTGCTAAAGCCACTGTGTCGATATCAGGAACTACACTCTCTATCCTTCGGGTGGATGCCCCCAGAACAACAGTCATCCGGATCTCAAATGTTAATCCAGTCAGTGGAGCAACAAAGGTTCACTCGATCTGCAATTCATTCGGAGAAGTGAAGAGGGTTGCCACCCGATACATTGACACCTTCGATGTCCACTTCAAATTGTCAGAATGGCCCAACATGTTGAAGATTATCAACAGGTACCTAGAAAATATTAAGTTGGTTTTCTTCTACCAGTACCAATATATGTTTATATAGGTTTTCATTCTGTTCTTTCTCAGATTAAATGGCCTGGTCATTGACCAGAACAGATGGATTGCACAGCCAGCAACTCTCATTCCAGCTGAGGTACTCCAAGCATTATGGAACAAACCCGAGGGCCGAAAACAAGTGCATGAGTTAGTCCGAAATCTTTGCAAAAGAATAAGCAATGAATCAATAGATACGTCTCCTTTGATCAGCCTTGCTGAAGAATTCTATGGACAGATGTGATATTGCAAGGTTGCAACGATACATCAGACCTGCAAAAATCAAAGGGTTATCAGCAACCTCCATTTCCTTTCATACATTTCTCTGAACAAATCGAAATCATCACCCTTTGATATAATTTGTTATTGTAATTCTTGAAAATTTTGTTTGAATAGTAAGGAATTTTTGACAATGCAGCTGAAGAAGCTCCATTGTTTGTGGCTAGAGCATTCAGGATAACTTACATCCTGTGTATCAAAATTAATCAGAATTCAAAGTTGCATGAGCTCCAAAACCCTAATTCCTCAAATTAAGGCATCAATCACAATACAGCAGCTTGTAGACACATGAAAAAACAGATAACAAATCTCCATTGTAAATCAAACAGAAATTGAGAAACCTAAACAAAAGCCTGCCATTCCTCTCAAGGATCATTCAAAATTTATCGATACAATTAGAACTCAGATTAAAAACAAACACTGACTGGTTGAACACCACCAGAACCACTAAACTTCAATTGCCCACAAAGATCTCATCTCATGATGCACTCTGCTTCTTCAATTTCGCAAGTTCTTGCCGAATAGCACCGCCCCTCTGAGATATGACAATGAAGTTGTAATCAAGCTCAAGAGCGACAATAATCGAAAATTTTAATATAACATAACAAGTTGGTTCTGACCTTAATCTTGGCCAGCATAACCTTGAACCTATCGAAATCATTTAAAGAAGCTCTTTTCTTCTGCACAATCAGTTTCCTCCCCCATGAACTATTTTCCCATTTATTCTTCACGTCTGCAATCATTACTCTTCAGTGTCAAACTTGTGTTAAATAGATACATCTCATTTCTGACTAGATAAATCAAATCTCAATAAACTTCACCTGCAGCTTCCATTGCAGCAATCAAGGATTTCTTCTTTGGTATCCTCGGAATTTCGATCTTGATATCAGTCAGAGAGAGCCTCTTAAAATTCATCTGGCTTCGCACCATATCCGGTGCATCAACCAAAGCCTAATGCAAATAGATTAGCAGTAAAACATGAAATAATCCGTAGAGCTTCACTTTAAACAACAGGATTTAAAAGATCATATCATATACACAAACGCATCATAGGATGAAGAACAATGCCACCACAATAATGAATAAAAGTTATCAATATCTTCATATGATTAATATAACCCACATGTAAATCAACAAAATATCATAAAAAAAGTTTGAATTGAATAATTTTCTTTTTAAAAAAAAAAATAAAGCATCACAACAAGTTCAGTGTTGAGTTGGAATTGGAACAAAAAATGGATGAGATATTTATATATGCAATCAAATGATTCTAATCAATAAGAATTTATAATCAAGATTATGTCTTTCTAAAGGAATTCAAAATGCAAATAGATTTAGCAGAAAATCGTGACATAATCCGAAGAAAGAGCTTCTCTTTAAACAACAGGATTTAAAAGATCATATCATATACACAAATGCATCATTGGATGAAGAACAATGCCACCACAATAACGAATAAAAGTTATCAATATCTTCATATGATTAATATAGCCACATGTAAATAAACAAAACATCATAAAATAGTTTTAATTGAATAATTTTTTGTTAAAAAAAATAACAGCATCACAACAAATTCAGTGTTGAGTTGGAATTGGAACACATGATGGATGAGATATTTATGAATGCAATCAAATGATTCTAATCAAGGTTATGTCTTTCTAGAGGAATTCAAAAGAGTTCCCCGAAAATCAAAGTTCTCTGCTACTAATCCAACTGAAATTCTCAAAGGGACCAAGAGTGCTTACCCGATTCTGGTCAACGACATCGACGATGACAACGAGCTTGCCATAATCCTTGCCGTAGTTCACAAGCGCCACCCTCCCGATCTCCACGTATCGCTTGAACGGCTTCAAATCCCCAAAGAGAACACCAAAATCAAAGGTCAACGAAACAAACAAATTAATGAGAAGAAAGTCACCATCTTTATGAAAGAACTGATGGATTAGATGCGAAAGGGGAAGAGATTTCTCTCACCATGGCTAGGGATTCGGCAGCAGGATTGGGAGCGTTCCGATTAGGGTTTTGCTCGCCGCTTCTCCGATCTAGGGTTTGTGAATATCTTACTATGTGCTTTTAAACCTGTGGACCGTCCGATCTGAACACCATCTCAATGCACTTATCCCGAGACCAACCTTCACTTTTTGCATACAAAACCTCATAAATTCCTAAAATTAATTTATAAACCTGGGTTTGTCAAAAAATCTCACCGAGCCCAATCTATTTACCGAATGGGTTGATCTTAGCCACATAACTCATTTGATATATTGAGAGCGGGTGGTGCGATTTTCCGGCGAGTGGCGGCGAGGAGCGTTCCCCGGCAAAGCATTGGAATGGCCAAGGAGAACATCTCTCAAGGGAGGGACAGAGGAAGGGCCACGTCCAATCCCTTAAACACTAACAAATGTTCACCCCACTAACAACCCCCAACAAGAGGGTCTAACATACATTAGAGCCGTGCGGGGTGATGAACCAAAGAATTTCATTGCCTCCGCACCCATAACATTAATAGGGACAACAGGGGATAGTATGAGAAGTCATAGACAGGGGTCCATTTCAAACACCATAGGCGATTTAATAGGGAGGAAAGGTTGAGCTCCCACCACCGGCCATAAAACATGAGAAGACATATAGCCCCCGATAATGGCCATATCTAAGGGTACAATTCACGTATGTAGGCAATGTCTACAGCGGGGGCATCATGCATATGAATGCAAGCATGCGATCACTTGTCGGAGATGCGGCGAAGTGGGACACTAGGCAGACCAATGCAAGGGACCACGATGTTTGGGATGACCGATTTAGATAGCGAGGCTACTTGCAAGTTGAGACGACCCACGATGACCCTCCAAAGGTGAAGAGAGATAGAAGGAAGCCCCCGAGACCAAGCAGCCCCCCTATGGTCGAAAAGAGTTCTCACCAGAGAGAACATGGGAACCAACATCACACTTCATCTCATTGTCACTCGACAACGAAATGATTTGAGGCAAAGAGAACCTTAAATCGTTCATAATCGTGACTGTGACGTAGCTAAGTGAAGGCATCACAGACTGGGTGAGAATCTTCAGCTGCCCTCTGGACGACATTGAACAGGAATTGGCACTAGAGTGCCAAACAATTAAGGGATGAACAATTTAGGCTTAAATACACTGTTGGTCACTGTACTATGCCCCAATGTTTATTTTCGTCCATGTACTTTAAAAATGTTCAATACAGTCCCTGTACTTTGCGTTTTTTGTTCAATATAGTCCCTAGGGCTGACGTGGCAGCCACGTGGCATACGAGCTGAATACATGAATATTTTATGCTGACGTGGCATCTGATGTGGCATGCTGACGTGGCACAGTAAATAAAATGTTAATATGTTAAATATTTCATGTTGACATGGCATAGTGATGTGGTATGCCACATCAGCATGCTAATGTGACATGATGACGTGGCATGCCACGTGGCAATAAAAAAAAAATTCAAAAAAATAAAAAAAAAAATCTAAAAAAATAACAAAAAATCTGGGTGCTTGCCACGTGTCAAAAAAATAAAATAAAAATCTAGAAGCTTGCCATGTGTCAAAAAAATAATAAAAAAATCTAAAAAAAAACCAGGATTTTTCTAACAAATAAATAAATAAAATTAAAAAAGGAAAAAAAATCCATGTTTTTTTTTCTGATTTTTTTTTTTTGAGACGTGGCGGCAAACTCCTTAATTTTCCCTTCTTTTAGTTTTTTTTTATTTTTTTGACACATGGCAAGCTTCTGGAGTTTTTTTTAAAAAAAATTTTTAGATTTTTTTAAATTTTTTTGACACGTGCAAGCACCCAGATTTTTTGTTATTTTTTTAAAATTTTTCTATTTTTTTTTTGGAATTTTCTATTTTTTTTGTTGCCACGTGGCATGCCACGTCACCTGCTATGTCAGCATAAAATATTTAATATATCAAAATTTTATTTACTGTGCCACATCATATGCCATATCAGCATAAAATATTCATGTATTCAACTCGTATGCGACGTGGCTGCCACGCCATTTCTGTGGATCAGATTAAACAAAAACGCAGAAAGTGACTGGGACCGTATTGAACATTTTTAAAGTACATGGACGAAAATGAACATTGGGGCATAATACAGGGACCAACAGTATATTTAAGCCAACAATTTATTAACAAAGTAATAGGTCATAGTAGTATTGTTTCAAAGTATTAAATCTAATACTTAATTTATTCATTTTCCATCTAAATTCATTAAAGAGATTAATGTTAGAGATTGTGTGGGTAGGGGCCTGGTTGATGAGAGTGAAAAGGAGTTAAAATGAGTCAAAGTGGAAAATGATGGTTGTGAGACTTATCTCATCCCATCTCCAAGTTGCTCTCATGCATGCATTGATTTGATACCTCTTTGCCTCCAAATGTTCAAACATCCCAAAAGTTTTCATTGTCTCACACGTCTTATACTTCCCTGGTTTGGAAAAAAAGATGGTTCCTATTTATGTTCCCTTTTATCCTCTCACTTTAGTTAGTCCTCCTTTTTCATTATAGTGCTTTATTAGCATGATTTTCAACTTTTTCTTATTGTTTTTTCTCTTTTTTCCTTTATGAGTTGTAATTTCATGTGTTAGGATTAGTTTTGGTATAGGGTTTCGATTCGACAAATAAGTTTCTTATTGTTTATTAGATTTTTTTTAAAATAGATAAATCATATTTATTTATTATTAATAATAGTTAATTTCAAATTACAAACTCACCAAAGTGTATAAAATAAATTAAAATTCGATTGAGAGCCTTATTATTTATTAGGTTTTAATCTATATGACCGATCTTTGAAAAGTCATTTGAAATTGATCGAAATCTTCAAATTTGATTTATTTTTAATATTTAGAAATAATTTTTAAGAAATCGATGATCATAGCCGATACATTTATCATTCAAGAATCAATTTATTTTAATTTAAATTTATTTGAATATATCACATTAATAGCACAAAATAAGAACTTTCTTATTTGGTGTTTTGTCCAATTTTAACAATATTTATAATTTTTAATACCATAATTAGTGCCCATTCAACCTTAATTAGCCAATTAATCTTTTCCATATTTATCGATTCATTCTATGAACTTAATACTCTCCTTCTCTCTCCTTATTTTTATTTTTTTGATAAAAATGAGGGCAAATTCCCTATTAGTTCATGACACTGTTTGATACTATTCCCCATCCAAAACACACACACCCAAAACACTATTACATCACACCCCTACACACCCCCCAAGGACCTATAGGCAATTTAAGCACTATTCAAAGGACCTGCAATTAATTAGTAGTAAAAATGAATAAAATATATTTTATTGATAATTAGTAAAAACTCGGATTACATATGTGTACATAGATGGCCCAATCAAAATCGGTATCTCCCTTTAAATTTCAGTTAATATATGGAGTAAAAATCTTATAGTACACGTGGCATGATTACAAAGGCCCGGATTTGATAATATTGTTACTTTGAAGACCAGCTCTCCAAAAGGTCCTAGAAAATTCTAACATCTAGCACCTAATTGCTTTCAGCCTGTAATCTAATTATGTTTGAGGCTTGAGCCTTCACCAAGCTGATACTTTGATGGATCCGAACTGGCACTCCGTTGTCATGTAATTAGTATTTCTTTTATATATATATATATATATATATATATATATATATATATAAAGTTTTAGGGAGCAGAGTTGGCCATGTAATTAGTATTTCCTCCACTTATATAGATATATAAAAGTTTTAGGGAGTGGAGTTGGCCATATAACCAGTATTTCCTTCCTCCACTAATTAATTTCACCAACTTCCTAAAATCCAAAAAGGTCACCAACATGGCCTCACTTATATTAACACAAACACACTCATTCTCTCTTTTGTGGTAGTGGTGCCATGCATGTAACTAGTATTTCCTCCACTACTGAAAAATATTAATCAAAGATCTCATCAACATCCTCTAAAAGGTGCCTCACTCAATATCAATAGTCAATATCTCTTTGTTTCTCTCTCCAGATTTTAGAGAGTGATGTGCATGGTGGTGGGTGGTGTGGATTCTCATGCATTAGAGTCTTGGACCAATGGACATTGTCCACTTTCACCTCCCCCCACAATGCCATTTGTTTCTAATTCCTCAGAATGGACATATTCTTTATCCTTCTTTATTTGCTCACTCCTTTCCAAACTTAGCATCCTCCTTTCTATAAAGACCACCAAACACCATTTCAACACAACTTCAAGAGTCTTTGTCTGTTTTTGTCTGAGAGATAGAGGGAGGAGATGGAAGGGAAGCAAGAGAAGCAACAAGAGAGAGCCATGGATGTGAGTCTCAAGGATCTCTCTAAGAAGCTTGAAGAGTTTGCAAAGGCTAGAGATTGGGAGCAGTACCACAGCCCAAGGAACCTCTTGCTTGCCATGGTTTCATTTCAACCCTTTCATCCATCTTTATCTTTTCCATTCTTTCAATCATTTTTCTTTCTCTTCTTCTAGTTTTTGTTTTTATTTATATAACTTCTTATTGATCTTGATGCTAAGATTTAATGCTTCTGTGAATGTGTTGTTTGGGATTACCCATCTTATTTCCTTTTCATGATTTGGTTCTCTTTTTTTTTTAATCTTCTGAAACTTGTCATTTTCCATTCATGCTAATATTTCTGAAATTGATTTATCTCTCTTGGTATGTACTGTGTTTGGAAATTATCTCTCTCTTTTTTTTTTCTGAAGTTCATGATGCTGATGAGAAGATTTCTGAATTAATTAATTCTCTTTCTTGTGATTAATTAATATCTGATGCTTGACAAACTCTGAGCATGATTGTTGAGAAATCATCTTAAAAATTTAACAAGTTCATAGGATAAGCATAAATGGTTGGTGATTAGTCTTTATATGTATATATATTTATATATTTAGATTCTTTCTCCCATTCTTTATACAACAGACCAGGGACACAGTATGGCAAATATGGTTTGACAGGGGTATATATGTAAAAACTCATTATTATTATATATATATTTTTTGTGATAAATATGGATAAGCCAACCTTCAACCTTCAACCTCTCCTTGTGAGTGGGAATGTGCTAGTTTACAAGTTGTTTATTATAATGCATTGTGATAGTTATTCTTTTTCTTTTCCACTCTTTTGAACCTTAACTTTCTCCTTGAAAGTTCTTAATTATTCTATTTGAGAATAAATGCTGTTTTTCCACTCATAAACTAATCCCAGAATCCTTTCTTTATCTTGACTTCTTATTCTTGAGAGCATCTGTTGACTGAATTAATGAAAAGAAATTAATGCTGAAACATATATTAAATTAACATTCTGATTATGCTCACAAACTGAGTAATTGTCTGAAATAATTCATTCATTCATTCATTTAACTTTTGTTCTTCTTCTGAAGAATCTGAATTCAAAGACAGGAGTTGTTAGTGTGGATTGTGTTTGATTTCAGATTTCAGATTTCATTTTGTTCTTTTAAGGGGACTATTTGGCAAACAGTGAAGAGTTCAAGCATTCATGAGAATGTTTTCATGGTGAAAATTTTTAGGACAATGACAAAAGAAATCTAGATTAGAGAATATGGCTGTCCATGTCCTCTGTCCATGTTTTTTTTTTATTTCTAATGTTTGGCTTTCTTTTCTGTTTTCTTGTTGTGTGGGATAAGTAACCTTCAATTATTCTACTCTTTGTATATATATATTTATATTCTTGATTTTATATTTTTATCGCAAGTCTTTGTTTTTGTGTATGATTACAAGAAGAATAATGTTGCCTCAAAGCACCAGGAAAAATATATATATATATATATGTCTGACAGAGCAAATGACACATTACAAACTGTTGTCGAATTTTATGTTCAAACATGATCACTTTAACAATCTGGAATTTTGATTGACCTTGAGAAGTATCTGCTGAACTTGTCAAATGCTCAATTAGACTACTTAAATTCATTGAGAATTAAATGATTGAAAAGTATATCTGTGTTGGATCATTCTAGCATTACATTTAACTTGTTTTGTTCCTGCTTGAATCTTTCAAATGCTCAATTAGACTGAATTTCAATGAGAATTGACTGATTAAAATGTGCATCTGAATTAGACCATTCTGGCATTACATTTAACTTGTTTTGTTTCTGCTGAACTTCACAAATGCTCGATAAGACTGAATTTCATTCAGAATTGAATGATTGAAATGTATATCTGAATTAGATCATTCTTGCATTACATTTAACTTGTTTTGTTTCTGCTGAACTTCACAAATGCTCGATAAGACTGAATTTCATCAAGAATTATTGCAGTTAGCTTTTTTTTTTTTTTCTTTTCTGCTGAACTCAGAATTGAATGATTAAGATGAATATATGAATTAGATCAAACTTGTGGTGCATTTCATTAAGTCTGTTTCTGAAAACATGATCAGGTTGGCGAAGTAGGAGAATTATCAGAAATCTTCATGTGGAGAGGAGAAGTGGCCAAAGGACTGCCAAACTGGGAGGAGTCTGACAAAGAACATCTCGGCGAAGAGCTTTCCGATGTTCTCCTATACCTTATAAGGCTCTCAGACATGTGCGGTATTGATCTCGGAGACGCTGCCATTAAAAAAATCATAAAAAATGCTATCAAATATCCCGCAAAATCTGAGTAAAATGAACTTCTTCTAGTCCTGGTTGTTCTGAAGTCTTCAGTTAGTGTCTTTGCTCTCATTGAGAAGTTGATGTGTTTTGGTTTATTTTGAACTTCTAGCTTTGTTTCCTTAATTTAATCGGAAAACAAAGTTATCATGTGTAATTATTAAAACTAAGTTTAGATGATGGTTAGAGTGGAGTCAAATCAAATCAACTTTGTTCTTGAAACTAAGTTCATGGCATTCACCTTTTCTTCCCTTTTTGAACAACTTTTTTGGCCCTTCTCTTCTGTACTCTTCAAAATCCTTATACTCTTTATAATTATATCCCAAAAAATTCATTTGACTACAAATTTATAAACATGTCTTTGAAAAATATTAAATTAAAATAATTGAAATGTCACTCAGGGTATAAGAGGTATTATTTTATTTTATTTTTTGGAAATGTGGATAAAGCACATTTATTAATATGATGGAAATGTTTGAATCTAACCGAGGTTTCAAAGAGTCATGAGTATAGTGAGGTCACAAGGTTCTTCCTTGCGTCAGGGCGCCTCATCCTTTGTTTTGAAACTTCTGGTTACTCCTCCTCGAAATCCAATCTCGGTGGCTTCGGCCCTCGGCCCCTATAAATCAATGCATTTGCGTTTAAGAAACATCAAAGTTGGGTAGAGCGTGCTTTGCATTGTCCTAAAAGCCGATTTCACCTCTTCATGCAAGGAACGTAATTAATTTATTTTTGATTATAAGAGTATATAATATCCACAAGTATTGATGTTTTGTAATTTTTTCATTTTTTTTATTTTATGAAATCATGAACTCAAATACAAAGTTATATAGGGGTTTATATGTAAGCTTCTTCCCTCCCCAATGGTGTTTTACACTTTACAGGGGTTTATATGCAAAAAAGAGGCCCAACAAACAAATCCGGTCCGGCCCATTTAAGTACATCATTGTATTTTTCATCTTAGAAGGCGAATCAGGACGGTTCAAGATGGATCCAACGGTGTTAATTGTTTAATGTATGCTGTTCGTTATAACACACGGGATCGATGGAGTGGATCTCTGGGCGAGTTCGGAAGCATTCGTTTTTCTCGTTTCTGATTCATTCCGAGTGCGAGACTCGGAGACCTCTCTCTCTCTCTCTCTCCCCTCGCATAAACCCTAGACTTCGATCCACTCGAAAAACCCTAGATCGGTGCTTTGGATCGATCCGGCATGGCCAGAGGCCTCTTCTTTATTGGGATTCTGGCCTTGATCTGTGCCTCTTTGTCTCTTTGCATCGCGGCGAATGTTCGGCCCATCTCCGACGCTCACCGGTCCGCGGCGCTTGAGCTCTTCGCCGCCCCGATCGATGGATCTTTTGAAAGGTTCGGAGATCTTTGACTTGTTGAATTCGATCGTGCTTTTGTTTTTGTTCAGTCTAGATCGGACTGAGTTTGATTGAAACCGTGCTCGCCTGTGTGATTCAATATCAGAAGGAGAAGGGTTCTTCGTTTTATTTTGATCTGCATTTAAATTGCGCAGTAGTGAATTAGTTCTTTGATTCTTTTTGGATGGGGTTTTCAAGATCCAATTTTTATTACCCAAAGACTTGGAAATTTGCGATTTTGTGACTTAATTTTGACATAATGTTTAATCATTGTGAAGTCTTAATCTTAATTCCTGTTATAGCTTAGAAGATACTTATGAGGCACTGAAGACTTTCAAAAATCTGGGATTGGAGAGCCCTGTTGATGCAAGGGATAAGGCATGCCCTGTTGTTGTTCAGAAACTTGGGTCAACATCTTCTTCACTGAAGGACTTGTTCCATGCACTGAGAGCGAATAGTGTTGTTGGATGCCAAATTGATGCCAAAACTTTTACGGTATTTTCACAAGATTTAAGCTTTTTAATCTTGGAAATTTTAACTTAAATGATCTGGTTAAATATTTTGTTCCAATGCAATGTGCTCTCTCTTGCAGGACGTTGCTTCCAGAATTCAAGCTGTTGTAAAAGATACTAATTCGTTGGAAGACTTGTGCTATTCTGTGGGAAGTTTGCTTCTTATTAAGGCAAGTCTCATGGATAACTTATGGGCTATTCTTTATTTCCATATATTTTGAATAGTTTAATTGTAGTCGTCGTCTTGAAGAGAAGTTTATGTTTTCCAACCTAATTGTCTTAGAAGGTTTGGTGATTTACTGTTAAATCTGAACCCGTTGTACCTTGATTTTGGTCGTCCTTATGTTCAAACCATGTGCCCTTTCACATACAAGAATTTTTGGCTAACTTCAATTGTTACATATTATGTAGGATCAGGACTCAAGTGTAATTCTGCCTGATGCCAACAACATATTTCATTCCATAAAGGTAATGCCTATTCATGCTGCATTATGAATGTTATGCATTCCTATTTTTAGATAATGTAATAATCACATGTACCTTCTACATCATATTTGTAGGCGCTTAGTCAGAGTGATGGAAGATGGCGCTACAATTCCAATAGTGCCGAGTCCAGTACTTATGCAGCTGGTACTATTTTTTTAAATGATTTCATTATACTTCTTGACCTAACTATTATGTGTGCTTTGGATATTGTATAATTGGTGTCTGTTGATTTTGTATGTATTGGGCTTCCTTCTAGTGAATTAGAGAGTATACAGTTTTGTATTCTATTGTGCCTTGATTTTATTGTTGATCCATTATGTGTATACAGGGCTCGCTCTTGAAGCACTTGCCGGAATTGTTTCACTTGCTGATTCAGAGGTGGATCAATCTATGGTAAGCAGCTGTTTGTGTTGAAAATATGTAGGTCTCTCATTGCTTAATGGCTGTTCTTCTGGCCATTCTTGCAATTACTCAAAGTGGTCTTGCCCATTAATGAGACACCTCTTTCGAAAGGTTACTGAATTTTGTTGAAGTTCCTTGCTGGTTATATATTATTTGCAACCCACCCATGCCCAAAGCTTCAAGTTGGTGCTTGGTTTTAATATAAAGACCTAAATCCAAGTGGGTTTTTTTTTTTTTTTTTTTTTTTGAAAGGCATTGTTAGATTTCCTTTTTCCTCTAATGCTTACTTATTTTTCTTGGCAGATTGGAATTGTGAAAAATGATATCATGAAACTATTTGATAGCATTGAAAGTTATGGTATGCTTTTCCATCTGTTCTTTTGTTGTGTTACTCCCTCTACAAAAGTCTGATTCAATCTGGTTGATTTTTTTTCTTAATCCACCTAGAGTGTACTCTTTATCCTCTTAAGGAAAGTGATGTGCCTCTTGCTTTTTAAGAGATTGCTCTATGAAAAATTGATCGCTTATCTGAAATGAGAAACAATTAGCGATTTCTATGCTCCTATGTGTATCTTGTTTCATGGTTATCAGTAAAGAAATTTTTATTTTCTTATAGAGAACTTTTCTTTTATTTCTTTTGTTAAGCTTGCCTGTTTTATTTTTTACTTATTGTAGATGGTTTAGCTAAGATCTCGTTCTCATGGATGGCTTACCTATATTTAGAAGAGAAAAGAAATGATTGAGTAATGAATTATTGATTGTTGACCTGCATTTTGAATAAAATTGATTGTTGGAATGGCCAACAACTTGACATGAAGTTTACACGGTGCGAAACCCTATTATTATTTTATATATCTGGAAGTGAAGTTCATCCTTTAAACACCTTGAGAAAGTTTATCACATGTGTTAGTCGGTAGCTTGTTATATCACATGGTGTTGCAGTGAAATTTTTTTAATGTATGCAGACCTGTGCTATCTTCCAAATCTAGGACATTGTTATAATTTTTAGATTCTGATAGTAAGCTCTTGGTATTTTTTACTTGATTTATTTCCCTGTTCCAAGCCACCTTGATATGAAATGATGAGGTCGTCTTCAACAACTCTCATAATTATTAAGCGTTGCTAAATGTTCCTGTGACATATTGTACCATTTATCTTCTCTGATTCTTGTACTAGTGGTTCTGGACATAGATGTTAATCTTAGGTAATTTCCTGTCACTATAATTTGGTGCAATTTCTTTATCATATCATTGCTTTTTCCGGACTTGTTTACTTGATGTAGATGATGGATCATTATTCTTTGACGAGAAACATGTTGATACAAGTGAATATAAGGGCCCTATCACAACCACATCTTCAGTAGTTCGTGGTGTTACTGCATTTGCAACAGTTGCTCCTGGGAGGCTAAATGTTTGTCTTTTTCAACTGAATCTTTGCTTATGCTTTCATGAACTTGGCTAATCACCAAATTCTCACAAGACCATGTTGATGCTAAATTTGCAGATTCCAGGTGATAAAATTTTAGGTTTGGCAAAGTTTTTCCTTGGCATTGGGGTTCCTGGCAGCTCCAAGGACTTGTTCAACCAGATTGATTCTTTATCACTCTTGGAAAACAACAGGCAAGCAATTCCTGTATTAGTTTTTTATATTACTGAATTTCTTCATGTTGGGAAATCACATCCATTCAGGTTCCTGGCTTTCTGTACTTCTGTAATCAACTTCTTGTCGTCTTCTTATATAATCACATTTTTTGTACCCTCCGTCAAAGAATAATATAATAATTTGAGTAACATTTCCCATTTATAAAGATTGTGAAATGACATCTATTTGACTATCATAGTTGTACATATTTGATAGTTGATAGTTGATACTGATGTGGAAGTTTAATTTTCTTATGCAGGGTTTCTATTCCCCTGATTCTGTCACTTCCATCCACTGTTCTTTCATTAAGTTCTAAAGACCAACTCAAGGTTTGTGATTAGTTTCTTTCTTGCTTGCTTTTTTTTACCTCAGGATGTTCTGCTTCTTCTCCTTCCTGCAGACTGGATTAAGCTAGTTGGCATCCACTGAGAATTTAGTTTAGGCAAACAATATCTATTGAGGAATCATGCCTTGATTCTTTAGTCTTGGCCACTTGTTTCAGGTCGAAGTAAATACCGTGTTCGGATCTGCTGCACCTCCATTAACAGTTAATCTTGTTCAAGCATTCAGTTCTGCTTCAAAGGAAGCTTCTGCTTTGGAAAATCAGGTAATGCATTATACCGAATTAACAACACACACACACACATTGCTCTATCTTCTGAATAGGTTCCTACTCTAAATGCATGTCTGTGACTTGGTATGATAATTTTTAGTATATTGTACTGCAGGAGCTCAAATTTGATGCAGAAAATGGCATCCATTACTTGGATATCCTACCATTGAAAATAGATGTTGGAAAATATACATTGGTTTTTGAGGTAATCTTCAAATTGTGATAGATGGATCTGCTCATTCTCCTTTTCGAGAAAAGTGTCCTTGTTGAATCGATTTGATCCATGCCTTTGCAGATTTCTCTCCATGACCCCGAGCATCTGAATACTTATGCTACTGGTGGACGAATGAAGACATCAGTCTTTTTCACTGGGATTGTCAAAATTGACAAGGCAGAAATTGCGATTTTGGATAGTGATGTTGGAAATGTAGAGACTGCAAAAAAGTAATTATATTGAAAACTTTTGCTAATTGTGTCTAACTAGCTACTTTATAGATAATACAAGTGAAATGACTGTTTATGATTTTGGGGGGAACAGCTATGAGGAGCCTTTTTCCATACATGTAGATTCTAACACCTTTTGTCATATGGTGATACAACTACATGGGGTATAGTTTCATTGATCAAACACAGAATATGGGGGTGGGAAACCTTGCAAAGATTAAAGAATAGTCAAAAGTTCAGATCTTAACTTTGAATGTGTCACCAAGTCCTAAAAGATTTTTGAATGGATATAGTTTGGTTTTCTTTAGTTATTTTGTGTTTGTGTAGCAAATGTGGGCCATTCAAATATACACTTTAATGCGGCAGTGTCTTGATTTCAAATTTTGTGGCAACCGACACTCATACCCATGTTGGATGTGATCAATACATAGCCATATATCTCTCTGGTAGAACAAGTCATATGATAGAATGGTATTTGCAAAACAATATATAACCATCTCTCATTTGTTGTACCCTTTTTGTTGCAGGTTGGATTTATCTGAAGATGGGGTTATTGCCTTATCTGCCAATCATCTGCAGAAGTTGCGTCTGTCTTTCCAGCTGACAACTCCTCTAGGACATGGTTTTAAACCCCACCAGGTTTCTCAGCTAACTTTCACAGCCTAAGATAGGGTAACCATCCTTTCTGTGCTAGTTAACCCCTCCTCCTGGGCAATTGTTTGCAGGTGTTTCTTAAACTGAAACATGATACCAAGGTCGAGCACATCTTTCTATTGGAGAGCTCTGCAAGGCAGTTCAAAATTGTACTAGTTAAGTTTCCTTCCCTTACTGCCTTTTTGGTACTGCACCTTCATCATCAAAAGCAGTTTGCATCTAAAAATTTATTTCCCAAGTAACACTTTTTTCTTTGACTTCAATTTTGTTTCTCTATAAGCCTTGCGATGGCAAAAATTTTGAGATGTATGGAATATTCAAGTTTTTCCTAGGTTGGTGTCTGTGAAAAACTAGAAGGCTTTACTTTTTATCATCTTTGCTCAATGAAAGC
Organism: Dioscorea zingiberensis; assembly: GCA_026586065.1. NCBI lineage: Eukaryota > Viridiplantae > Streptophyta > Magnoliopsida > Dioscoreales > Dioscoreaceae > Dioscorea > Dioscorea zingiberensis. The sequence continues at coordinate 52,284,925 of CM048823.1, forward strand.
AAGTATGACATATGCATTGCTAATTGGCTGTTGATATGTCCCTGATTATTTTCTTATCTGGATGTTTCTTGTAGGACTTTCTTGGTCTTGTTGAGAAATTCTACTATCTCTCTGGGAAGTATGACATTGAACTTACTGTTGGTGATGCTGCAATGGTGATTTCCTTCACTAAATTTTGACAAGCCTTTATTATTTATATTGTTATGCCCGTATGATGCTTAGCTTTTCATCATTCAGGAGAATTCATCATATTTGAGCACTCATCTCCTAAACATTTTCTGTGATTTTACAGGAGAATTCTTTCCACCGAGCTCTTGGTCATGTCGACTTGGACTTGCCTGAACCACCGGAGAAAGCTCCACGACCTCCTGCACAACCTGCTGACCCTTTGTTGAAATTTGGTCCGAAACAAGAGATCTCGCACATATTCCGGGCACCAGAGAAGAGGCCACCAAAAGAACTTTCTATTGCCTTCTTAGCTCTTACCATTCTACCCCTTCTTGCATTCATCATAGCGGTGGGTCCTGAACTTTTTCTTTGCCGTATAAATCCTTTTTGCACAGATGATTTTTATTTTTCTTCACATGCAGAGATTAGATTAGTTCTAAATTGTCACAATCTGTTTTTTTTTCACATATATGCTTTCAGCTGATTCGTCTGGGAGTGAACTTGAAGAACTTCCCATCATCACCAGTACCTGCTGGCTTTTCTATACTCTTCCATGCCGGCATTGGAGCCATTCTATTGCTCTACTTATTTTTCTGGTTGAAGGTACATGTCCTTCGAGCGCATTCATAAACTACTAATTTTGTTGTATGTTACTCTTACCTGGTTTCACAACTCAACTAGTTTCATAACTCTTGCCTCATTGTTAAACAGTTCGATCTCTTCACTACACTGAAGGCTTTGGGGCTTCTCGGAATCTTCCTCGTATTCATGGGTCACCGGACCCTATCACATCATGCATCAACAACGGCAAAGCTGAAATCTTCTTAGTTTGACGTGTGATTCAATATCGGATATTCACATTTCATTTTTGTAGACTGCCATGAACTCGATAACCCAATACCAAGCTAGAGAGGCTTCATGCATTCTGTGGTTATCTCTGAGTGTTAGGATGCTAGCAAGCAAAAGACTCATGTTATATTGAAGAACATTAAGTTATGAATACAGCTCTTAGATGTTAATGACTCCATGTTGACTGTGATTAAGCTGGTTTTCCCATTAATAAATATCAAGATTTAGATTATATATTTCTTGCCAGAATTTGTGGAAATTGCTTTAATTTCTGTTCTCGAATATATTTGGATGTAAGCCGAAACATCGGCAGGTCTAAAAGAGGCAGCATTTGTATTTACCGACAAAGGATCATACAAACTTTGAGCAATCATGCAAGAATTTAAACATCAGCACAAGCGAGAAGAGAAAGAGTAGATATCTCTCTAAGCAAAAGTACTAAACTTGCAGCCATTAGTACAATGGAAAGAACAAACAGTCAAAATTGATAGAGATTTGCATCTCCCTGGCTATGACATGATCTTTAGCTCCACCAACTTCTTATGTAGTTCTGCCGCCTCTTCTCTCATTCCAGCAGAAGCCACTCCTTGCACCAATGCGGCATAGATTGATTTCTTCGGCTTATTACAGCTCGAAACCATCATCTCCAAGACCTCAACAGCATTACTGACCATCTTCTTTCTGCAAAGCACATGAATCACAATCACGAAAGTACTACCTCTAATTCGGCAATTTATCTTGTTCATCTCATGCAACATCTCCAACGCTTCCTCGGCCATGTCTTTCTTGCTAAAGCCCATAACTAGTGACCCGTATGTAATGTCATCAGGACTTATCCCGTCTTTGACCATCTCATCGAATAGAACCATAGCTTTCTTGATCTCACCCTTCTTTGCGAGCCCATCAATGAGAGTGTTGTAAGTGATTTGAACCAAGGAGTATCCGTTTTCTCTCAGATGCCGAAGCAAATCCAAGGCCTCTTCCGTCAATTCATCTTTACACATCGCACAAAGGAGAGTGTTGTAAGTGACGATATCAGGACAGCAGCCCTCGGAAACCATCCTATCCAAGATATCGATTGCCCTGTCCAAAAGATTGTATTTACACAAGCTATTGATTAAGATGTTGTACGTGACCACAGTGGGCGGAGAGGTTCCGTACATGATTGACAGTATTTCATCAGCTTCAGCCCACTTCCCGTTACTGCAGAAACAATGAAGCAAGGTATTGTAGGTCACGGCATTTGGTTCAAATCCGTGATTCAGGAGACCATCGAGCACCATTTTAGCGTCCTCACATTTTCCTTCTTTGCAGGTCACATTTAAGAGGGAGTTATAGGTCACAATGTCGGGATAACATCCTTCAAACGCCATATCCTCCATGACCTCCATAGCTCGTTCGACACCACAGTTCTTGCATAAGAGTTCAAGGAGTATGGTGTAAGAGATCAGGTATGGAGGATGACCCTTTCCCAACTGATTTCTCCAAAAGCTAATCGCCTCGTCATACTTGCCACGGTCAAACATGCACCGAAGTAAGGTATTATATGTGATCACATCAGGCGGGCAACCGCCCAATTCCATGTCTTCCATAACACTGATAGCATAATCCAACTGCCCTTTCCTGCAGAGACCCCCGATCAACTTGTTGTAGGTTATGATGTCGGGAACCCCTCCGGACAAAACCATCAGCTGAATAACACGGCTGGCTTTATCCAATCTATCAGTATTCACTAATCCTCGGCTCACATTCACACATGATTGGAAGTCGGGAACCTGGCCTAGTCTTGTCATGAGGTCAATCAGATTAGAAGCCTCAATAATCTTGCCATTCTCGCACAACCTTCGAAGTATATCATTGTTTGCATCTTCATCGTAGTCTACAAAGTACCGATCTGTATGTACTGTTCCCGAATTCGAATTAGATAGAGGCAAGGGTTTATTAAATTTACTAGAACCAAGGCTTGTATTACTACTCACTCCATTGAGTAGATCAATGGCATCAGACTGTGTCCCTTTAGAAACACTGATTGTATCATTTTGGGAGCAATCTAACTGAACATTGGAGAGTCTCATCGGCGAACATCGATCAAAGCTCTGGTTGGTGTTTGAGCAAAAGGATGACCGCGAATGTAATCCATAGAAGTAATGAACTCCACTCATCAACTGTTGAGTGAAAACCATGCAACCCATGTTGTTTATTCCATCAAAGAGTTCTCATTCAAGAATCATTCAAGTCCACAATTGAAGTTATCACCATACAATCTGAATGTCAGAATTTGAAAAACATAAGAAAGCAAGCATCTTTCCTCAAAATTGAAACGAATTACTTGAAGAACAATGTAAAACAAGCACCACCTTATCTAAAGAACAGATACTAAATCAAAGCATTGGAAAAACCAAAGTAAATACTTGTTGTACTAAGATATCAAAATGCTAAAAAAGAAGAATAAGAATTAAAGCAAAATGTTCACAAAAATCTAGTCTTATCCGCAGGCAAGAAACTTCCAAATAAGCAAAAGAACCCTAATTTCATGGTCAGCATGCATTAGATTGGGAAGCTGCTTTGATTTATAGCGACCAAATCCTTCAAAACAAAAAAAAAAAAACAAAAAAAACAAAAAAAACAAAAAAAAACAAAAAACAAAAAAAAGAGGAATTCCATGGATGAAATCAACGGGAAAAGCACAAGGTGAAAAGAACTTACACGATTTTCACATAAAAATGTCTGCTTTTTCGTTGTGCTTTCGAGGAGGAGAGGAAAACTTTAGGGTTTCGAGGAGACAGTGAAGAGGTTGAGAAGAGAACTAGGGTTTTAGGAAGGAACGAGGCATTGCCACGTCATCATCTCAGGCGGAAATCTTTAAGCGGCTAAATTTCAAATAAACCCCTACCATTCATTAATTCCTCACAATTTTGAAAAACATCTTTTTTATTATTATTTCCAATAAAAATGAATTTTATTATAAAGAAAAAAAAACTAAATATAAATATAATTAAATCCATATATGAAAAAAATTAATATAAAATGTGTAAGTTATTATTACATTGAGTCATTTTCATTTATTTTTTTTGGAGATCAGCTATAAATAAAATCATATAAAAAATAATCAAAAAGGTTAAGTTTATCATAAATTTGATCTAAAATTAAAAGTAATTAGTAATGAAAGCTGAAAAAATCTATTTATTTGAATTCTACATAGATTTATAAATATAAGTTTTTAAATTATCAAACTTCATTTAATGCATGAATATTGTTACTTTCATACTATGAAAGGAGTTTATTGAAGATTATCTTGATGATTTTTATTAGGATGACGAAATCCTCCATGTTTGATCAAAGAAATGGAAAGAGGTTGATGTTATAATTCATGGTGTTTTTTTTAAATAAATGGATAAATCATATTTTATTTAAGATAATATTAGTTTGTTACATCTCCGGTCAAAAGGAAAATTAAGAAGTATAATCATATTTGTGATGGTTCTTTTTCACCTGGTTGCTAATTTCACTACCTCTTCTATCATTCTGGATCCGCGAGATGTCATCGAAGGCATCGCCGCCCTTATTTGCCCGCTTTGGCGTCTCCACTGTGAACTCAAGACTGTGTTTCACTAGGTTCCCTACTGCCTCCATATTTGCTCGTTTCGGCATTGGAGCTGCATCAAACCAAGAAATTATGAAGAAAGAAATATCACATATAATTCGTAGATAAACACATTGTTTATCCTGGAAACAATCGATGTTTCTTTCCCTCCAAATTCATGGTGGTTCTAATTGTCATTTCTCTTTGCTTTTAACTTTCTTAAAGCTTTATATTAAAATTGCAAAGCAATCATCTTATGTAATCAAAGAGCTTTCAATTTAGATGACCGAAAAATCAATGTGAATAGTTTAAATGATCTCTAAAAGGACAATTTAAAGTTAAACAACATTAGAACTGTTGGGAATGCAAATTTTACTCTCATATTAGATAATTGGAGAAGAGTGAAGGGACATACATAGGTTGAATCATTCTATAACAATAATACTTTTTTGAGTTAAGTCCAAGAACAAAACCGTGCAGACTCAGGCTCACTTGTTCTGGCTATATTTCTATCATTTGATTTCACATTTTCATCTTCCAAGTGTTGAGTGATCTTGATTAAACTTTTTTTTTTTTTATAAAAGTGACAAACACCCCCACGAGGCAAGTTAAGGATTGGGCCCAGGCGCAGAGCACACTCAATACGTCTAAATTCCCACTTTTGTATAGAAGTGGGGCTAGTTCAATCCCGAGTTCCTCTCGGAAGAGTATAACCTCTTAGTAATGTAATCCAGTACCAATAGGCCCCTTATGTCATTGGTGATCTGGATGAAACATTGTGTTAGTAAATTGTTATATATAATAAAAGAAAAACCGACATTCATTCCCTAATTAATGTTGGTCCTAATTAAGTCTCTTCAATATGGAGCCTTGTCTTTACACTATCAATTTTTTTTCTTAATATTTTTCTACAATTTTTATAATTAAATTTTATCACAACGTGCCTCAAGAACAGTTATGTTGAATCAAAAGATTGGATGAACAGTCTAAGTTGCGTGATTAGAGACCTTTAGTTGAATTCATTAACAAATGTTAAAAATATTATTAAGTCATTTTCTTGTATAACTATATTATATCAAACCAATCATAATCATCGCTTTTCTTTTCAAGACTTTCATTTTATAACATTATCCTAATTCATATTCTCTGTTTTTAATAAGAAGTATATCACTATTGTCCTCGGGTTTCATAGCAAAGCATGAATAATAAGAAACAGTGTATATATATAATTAATTAATTAATTATTGACAAAGGTGACAAGTAGACCTGTCCATGGGCCGGGCCGGGTTCGGACCGGACCAAGATTTAATAATAATGAAATTCAAACCTATATTTTTGTTCAAAGCCCACCCATATTTTTAAACACATAACCAAGGCTTGTCCAAGTTCGCACATATTTAATTTTTTAAATTAAAATTAAAATATTTTTTTATTAAAAAAATAAATTTTACATTTTAAAATAAAAATAATTTAATATAAATTAAATCTAAGTGAGTTTTGATAGAAAAATTAAATTATACTATAATTTTACACCTTTAAATTAAGGCATACAAATAAATATAAATAATAAATTTATTTATTTTATTTATATATAATTACGGTTGGGTCGGGTCGGGTCCATGCCTAAACCATCATACCCAAGGCTTGACCCATTTTTTAAACAAGCCTAATACGTTTGTCCAAATCTGCCCATTTTTTGAGAGGGTCTTCCGGCTTGGGCAGGTAGCCCGGCCCTTGGACAAGTCTAGTGACAAGCACCTCCTAAAAATCAAGGGCGGATGACGCGGCTTCTAGCACACATGCCCTCACCTTATAATTAGAGGGGATTTGAATGGATTTGTATCAACCAATGAAACCCCGGTACCAATAGACCAAGAGGCAGTTGGTCCATCTTGATTAAGTTAAAAGAGGAAAACAACGGAAATTAAATGGAATTCAAATCAAGTGGTGAAGAAAAAAAAAGTATTGAAGTGATTGAAGTGAAAGAAGTTCCTTTTATGATGGTTGTTTTAAGAATAGAATTAATTAATGTGAACAAGTGTGTCTCTTCTAACTTGTTTCTTTAAGTATGATTACTTTGAAGGTTAGTGATTAGTATTATCAGCTTGTCCCATCTTATTAATGGAATCTAATTGTGATTGTTTGTGAAAATCTCTTCATCTAATTGCTTCATTAATAATCCAACCATCCAAATCAACCCAATATTAATCTTCTTTATGTGTTAATTAAATATAAAGAAGTTTTTTTTTCTTAATTTCTTCTTCTCTTTTTTTGATTAAAGTGTGGATATAGATCACGTTCCATATTCTGTTTTTCTAATCATCCTCAACTTGGCTATTATTGGCTTTTATTCTATTTCCTTTGTTTTTGTACTTTTCTCGATGACCATCAATAGCAATATTTTTTTAATTTTTTAAAATTAAGCAAATGGACAACCGATTTTATTAAAGACAAAATGGTACACAAGATAATTTAGCTAACTTGACAATTCTTCTCTCGATCTCATATTCCACATCACAACCTCGTCATCCCTTCAACGGCTACCTTGTTTTATAACACAAGATAGGAAGATTTCATTTAAAAATAAATAAAAAATATACCGACGGCATCTTGGTCTATTGGTATTGAGTTCTTTATGGATAGGTTCGTTGGTTAGGACAAACCCAAGTTTGAATCTTCATAACCATAAGATGAGGGCACATGCGCATAGGTGCCGTGTTGTCCGATCCTGGCTTTCCTCTGGGGGTGTTTGTCACCTTTGTTAAAAAAATAAGTTATTTAGACATCACCGGTATCCTTTGTCTAGAGTTTAATTAATACTTCTATTTCTAACTATCTTTCTAGTGTTTTTTCTTTAATTATTCATTATCATTTTAAATCACTTCCTTTTCAAGAAAATGTTTGAATATCCATAAATAAAGCTTGTTGACAACCCTTTCCTATCCTCCCAAACCAACAACCCTTTCCTAACCTATGATATATATAGTATTATCATAGGTTTAGATTAATACTTTTGTTGTTTATATAGTTTTCTTAGGGTTGTACCTCATCTAAGTCATAGAGTATTATTCGTAATTGTCACCTACTGATTATATTATTCAATTGGGATTTTCGGATAATGTTATCAAATTGTCCTTATAAACATATCATTAAATATGATTGATTAAAAAAAATATCGATAAGATGTTTAGTTCTATTAATTATGTTTCTCATGTAGGAAACCAACCTCAAAGAGCTTCATAAATTAACATCAAATGAGAGACATTTAAAATGTTAATTACTTGATCAAAGTAGTATGATTGGATGACCCACATCCTTGGATCCAAAAAGAAGTTTGATAGTTGACATGTTGAGCTCATGAATGTTTCTCTATGTTGTGCTTAGGGATTTAAGTGTCATATTGAAAGTCAAAATATGAATTCTATATTCAAATTTTTTTTTAAAAAAATGAATAAATCATATTTTATTGATAAGTGTGTGCGTTACATAACTCTCTTGGTGAATGATATCAGGAGTTTGGGCTCGCATCTCTTAGTGTGTTGTCCTCGAAAGGAACAGCATAGGTCACGAATTCGGTATTCAAATTAATATTTTTTTTTTTCTATTTAGAGACTAGAAGTTGAAAATACGTACCGATCTCTTCCTTTTATATTTTTTTTGTTTTGAACATTTGAGTGTCGTGAGAAAATAAACTTATATCGCGGATAAATTATTCGAAGGTCTTATCGGTTCCGAACGATCTGAAAGGAAGTTCTTATATTCCATTTCACATCTCTTTGATTTGTTCATAAACCTTGAATCACATCCAATGTATGAGAAAACTACAAATATACACCATTAAGTTCATAGTCGACAATGATGATTATGGCATCTTATTGTAATGAAAAAAGAGTACTAGTCCAATCATGATCTAATACCAACCAAAGCTCAATTTCTCATTGACTCTTTTAGCATCGGATTCCATATTAATTCAAATCTTAGAGGGAAAAAGATTGAAGTTTGGAGAGAAAGAGAAATCTTTGAGATAAACAATGGTGGTGGTGGTAGGGATCATATAGAAAAAGAAAGTTTAGAGAAGAGCTATTGGTGGAAGAAAGCAAAGAAAAGAGACGTCACTCTTTCCACAAGGACTCCAAAGAGAGGAACTCCTCATCCTTAAAAGCTGCCACATCATGCATTAATTCAATAATTGAACTTGTTTCCTTTTCTTAATAGACTTTGATGAACCATTCTGTTCAATCCCCACATCCTCTCATTGTTAATCATGATTTCAACATATATATAAAAGTTTTACATAAAATCATTAATTGTGTTTAATTAACTCGAGGAATATATATTTATTTATATATAAATTTCCTTAATAAGCTTTTTATCGTTTATATATCTATCATCTCGTTTAGCTATCGATCTTATTTTTGTTTTTGTTATACTGTTATTGTTCATTACTTTAATTCGTAGATGGCCTGACAACGGTACCGGACGGGGTAGGGAGAGACATGCGATAGCTCCACATCGAATCAGGCAGAAGGATGGACACATAATGTTGTATCTGTGAATTTCCTTTTGTCTATATATTGTAATGAACAAACTAATTTCATAAATAAAATGTGGTTTATCCACTTTAATTATCGAGTTTAATTATTTTAAAAAAAATATTCCACTTCTTAATTTCCTCCAATCTTCTCTCAATCTAAACACAAAGAAACTACACTTGGAGGATTCTAAATGTGAATATATTCAAGTGTTATCATCTTTCAAGTAATTATATAATTTAGTGCTAGCTCTCAATCAAAGGTCCTTATCTTTCATTCATACATTCATGATCATGGATGGATATTCATGGAGATGCTGACAAAGAGTATTGAAAGCCAAGACCAAATAGTTTATTACATCTAACTTAGCATACAAGCAAGCAAGAACTGATCAATAGTATTAATTCCCATTATCCTATTAAGATCATGAATTATTAATCTTAGTTTTTCTTAAGTTTGAAGTTTATTAATTAACCTTCATCATGAGTCAAATCTGTTTCATTCTTGTTACCTAACAGATAAACAATATTAAGTTTAATGGAGTTGAAACTAACATTCCATTTGACAACAAAATTAAAGATCATGCATGTAATGATTCATGCGTGGCTTTGTGTCTCAACTTCATTGGTGCCAACATGACAAACTTAGAACCCCACAAGAATGGCATCTAGCAAACGTGTTCTCACCATGAACATACAAAACACATATACATTATCATCCATTCAATTCATTGTTTTTGTACATCTCCTGTTCATGTATTTGTTAGCCAAAACCACTATCAGACTAGTTCACATCTCCACTTTATTAGTGATATTGTCCGCTTTGAGCCTGATCCCATACTTTTTTCTTCAATAGTCGATGTGAACTAAGGGTAATATTGTACACGTCTATCTATCTCCAAGTCATTCATGGTGATAAGGAATATTGATCAACATGTCTTCTTCTTCTTCTTCTTGGTCTTCTTCTTCTAATTCTTTTTCTATATATATAAAGCATGACAAATGCATAGCATCACCATTAATGAGTTTATAATTATAAGCTATAGCTCTAATGGGGTTGAAGGACATAGAATCCAGTCTTCCACCAGGGTTTAGATTCTATCCAAGTGATGAAGAGCTTGTTTGCCACTACCTCCACAACAAAGTAGCTAATCAAAAGCTCTCTGAAGGTACAACCATGGTGGATGTAGACTTACACTCTCAAGAACCTTGGGAACTTCCAGGTATGTATATATATATATATATTGTTTGATAATTGTTAATTTTGTGATGAACATCATCATGATCTTCTTATTGTTTTGGTTGTTTAGAGGTGGCAAAGTTGACAGAGAATGAGTGGTACTTCTTCAGTTTCAGAGACAGAAAGTACGCGACAGGATCTCGGAGTAACCGAGCAACGAAATCTGGATATTGGAAGGCTACTGGGAAGGATAGAACAGTGTTTGATGCTTCATCTCATCTTGTTGTAGGGATGAGGAAGACATTGGTGTTTTACAGTGGAAGAGCTCCTAATGGTATTAAGACTGGTTGGGTCATGCATGAGTTCAGACTTGAATCCCCTCATTCTCCTCCAAAGGTATATATATATATATATATATACACATAGAATCAAGTATTGTTTTAATTTTTCAAAGAAATTTAAGGATGAGTATCAATTGCAGGAGGATTGGGTGCTTTGTAGGGTGTTTCAGAAGAGGAACAGCAATGGATCTGGAGTTGTTGATAATCATATTAATCCATTGATGGAAGAGAACAATAATACTACTACTACTACTACAAATAGTTCAAGTTCTTCTTTTCTGAATCTTGCAATGCTACAGTGCAATTTCCTTGATTTCTCAGAGGAGATGATGATGATGAACTCTGATGAACATCATCACTTTGATTTAAATCCTCTTGGATGCTGGCCATGACACATGTATGATCAGCTGATGGATTAATTAAAGCTTGATTTGATTTGTTGATTTGGATTTGTGATTGTGTTTTACTGTGTATAAGTATAACAAACATTTTAATTACTGTCAGATATTTACTTGTTGTCAAATCAATGTCAGTTCAAATGGCTGCCATTGATTAATTGATTGGACGTACATTGCATGCATGCATGTATGCATGCATGCATTCATTAATTAAGGTTTATAGATAGATATATATAGAAGCATGGAAGTTAATTTGTTCTCTGATTCTTTGTAAAAAGGAAATCAATTTAATAAAGTATTGTTTGATATCAATTAGATGACATTGCTAAATTACTTCATTTCACTACAAGAAAACATAAGCATCAACGGCAGATTTTCTCAGTCATCAAAACTTCAATTTAGTCATCATGATCTACAGCGGCCAGGAACTTTTAACTTTTTGGAAGCGTTGTTGGAAAAATTTGTGTCGCGATGATATTCGGTCGAATTTTTTCGTAAGGTGATACTAGAGCATCACCGACGGATTATTCCGATGAAGCCAAAATAAAAACTGAAATTAATGATAAGAAATACATATCAGAAGAATTCCGTCGCATATATTCACTTCACCCACGGAATTAATCGATAAAGATCTTTAACACCAAGATTCCGTCGCGATGAGATGTATTACCCACGGAATTCCAGGCCACTAAAGAAGTTATCACCACGAATTAGGTATTCGAAATCTATGCACCAAACTAATTTACATCGATAGTGTATATCACCGGAATTCCGTCCGCGGATATACTCTTCACCCACGGAATTCCGTGGTAAAATCTTTAACACCAGCGGAATTCCGTCGATGAGGTGTATTACCCACGAAATTCAGATCACTAAAAAATTATCACCCGCAAGGAATTAGGTATTTGAGTCTCTTTACCACCAAAGCAGATTACATCGGCGATAGTGTATATCAGGCGGAATTATTCCACGAGATATACTCACTTCACCCACGGAATTGGCGGTAAAGACCTTCAACACCAACACTATTCCGATTAAATTTGATGGGTGTATTACCCCGGAATTCCGCTATAAATAATTATCACCAGACTGAATTAGATATTTGAGTCTCTTTACCACGGAATTCCTGTAGCAATACATATAATTAATTTCATATGGCAAGCAGCACAATATTAAATTCCAAACCTACATGTAATTAATTTCACATACCATACTTAGTGTACATACATCAGCGATAATTAACAAGTCTTAACAAGAACTAAAACATATATAAAGAACCGATTACCATATATATAGCATATATCAATCATTTAATATTCAAAGTGATGGTCAGTGTCTCTTTATCACGAGAGGTAGAATTTGAAGGTCCTATTGAAGCATTTGTAAACATACGCTGAGATTAAACAATTCTATCATCATTTGTTCAAGATACTTTTGATTTCCGGCCAGACGCTTGTTTGCTTCTCTACTTTATCCTCTAAGTTGATTATTTTGTCTTTCACAAGCGTCACTTCTTCACGAAATTGTCAACTTCAACTGAGTTGTTCACGTTCATGATTCGGACGACTACAAGCCGAGTATGATACATCTCCGGCATTGATGGAAGTAGATCTGAAATTCTTGCGTGGCGTGATTCCAAACCCATAGAAATGAGTGCGTGTAGTACCTTGCCCTCCAATTGTATTTACACCCAAACTTCCGGGTCAAACCGGGATGATTGGCTTCATGAACCATACTTTTGACTCATTGAAGAAGTATAAGATTCCTATAAGAAATAACAAATGAATTACATCAACATATACATCACAAGAGATATATAAACTAGCTAGTTGCAATTTCATCAAAATTAAGATCAATGATCCTACATTATAACATGACAATAAAAGTTGTGAAAAAGTTGTGATGTAATAATCCCTACACAAGAAGCATATTTAGTTTTTGGCACAAGAAGCATGCACAAATAAAGATACATGGACTGTAAGAAAACATATGTATTCTCCTATATGGCCATGATGGAAAGCACACCATGATTAAATTCTATAGATACTATCTCTCAAAAAGTGTAGCACATTTATTCTCCAATGCAAAGGTGAAAAGAATTGTGGAACATAGACAAGCATACATTCTCAAAAAAAAAAAATTCAGTTTTTTCAGTGAGACAGGAATTCCTGTCTCACTGAAAAAAAAAAACTCATTTTGTTTTTTATCATCCCGAAAGCATCCTAGCACATTTATTCTCCAATGCAAAGTGAAAAGAATTATTAAGAACATGACAAGCATACATTCTCACAAAAATGGGTTTTGAGACAGAATTCTGTCTCACCCAAAAAAAACCGCTTTTATTTTATCATCCTGAGCATCCTATTTGTCTATTGATCAAAATTAGCATATCTTCCAATTTAATCAAAGAGAAGTCTCATATAGGAAAGAAAGTGCATATTTAGATTGGCATACACTTACTTGACATTCTTGGACTTATGATCAACAAAAATCACCTTGACCTTTCTCACGTTTGTAGATGGGCGGTTGAACAATTCTCCATAGGTTGGTTTTGGTTTAGTTGTTTTCCTACATGAAGATATTGAATAAGAGACTATTAAGACACGCAAGTAAAATTTAAAATATAAATTATGTACATACCATCCTCTCTCATGAATCATAAAAGGGATCCGATCCACGGTATGCTTGGTGATGCTTCCATCTTTCCTCATCCTGTTTTGCTTGCCAATAATTGATGATTTTTCCATGCATCAAGATGCACACATCACAACAATGATCCCAAATGTCCGGTGAATCCAACCTACATTGTAACCTTTGCACTTTGAAATATCACTAACACCAAATATGTCTCATTGCAACGCTTTCTTTTCTTCTTCCAACATACTAATGCTAGATTTTCGCACGTAGTCTCCCAAATTGCTCTCACAACTTTTGCTTTCTCAATAGGCCACATAAATTTTCCTATCAAATAACACATGGGTAAATAAGGCACCATTAGATTGTCAAGCTGGGCGAAATAGAACAAGACATTTGAATATCATAGAGTGGGAATTGGGATGTAAGATTAAAAAATAATATAATAATAATGAATAATCAGTAAATTTGCATATAAATGGTGAAGGAGATTGCAAGGTTCATGAATTGGAGGTTCCATGGTTATATTCTGAGCCCTGTTGCTATGGCAATTTATAAATTCAGAAACCCAAGAAGATATTTGAAATTTATCTATCTATGCTATTGATTGATTCAAACTTGTTTAGAAGTCATGATATATTTCAATCAGTGAATTGTGTTCCTGATTTAGAGCTCTAAATTCCACTTTCGCATATAGTGAAGTATAGTTTATTTTTAGGGAGTTATCTTAATGAATTTTTCATATCTATCCCAATGACTTGGTAAGTATATTCAAGTGATCATGTATATACAATTGGAAAAGAAAACTAACGAGTGCTCTAAATACATGCATGAGATCATCATTTATTTGTCCAAATATCTTTTTACATGCATGTTTGATAATTAAATCTTGAACTATAGAAATCATATTACCAAGCTCATAATCTTTTTAAACAATAAATACCCAAAAATAAATTTCCGTAACGATGAAAAATTAATATCATATGATTTGCAACTTATTAAAACACCAAGCGAGGAGCATATGGTAGCTAGAATCAAAGTTATGCAAAAGTGAGAAATACACACCTCAAATTTTGCCACATCTCATCTTTGATAGCTTGTGAACTTTCTTCCATGTTGGCCATGCATCGTTGAAGTGTAATTGGATACACTTTGTAATTGTTCTTACAATTTTAGGGTCTACAAATTTCCTATCATAGTAAGAAAAAATAAGGGAGGTGAATTAGGCCTATATTAGTCAAGTATGACTTTAGCACAAATAAATAAATTAAGCGATCAACTTACTCATCATGTAAAACATTAATCAAGATTAAGCTCATTTTGGATTTGCTTTAGGTCGGTATTTCTTTGTTAGGACCTCTTGGCGTTTGTTTTTCTCTATTTCGAGTGATATCATCATGAGTTTCTTCAGCTGCCATATTAGGATCTTGTGTTTCTTCATCTTCATAGGATGTGATTTATGCAACAGTACTAGGTTGGTTCAACCCTTGTGAACTTTGTGAGGACGATTGATGCGTTCTGAACCATCCTTCCCATGCCACTTGCCTTGGAAGATCCTTAGCTGCATTTGCTTCCAATAATTTCTTCGTCTTGGATTTTTTCGTAGCTTTTGCTTGATGCATGATGTCTCTAATAGAACAAGAATATCAACATCTTAGTAAGAAATAGGTGCATGGTAAGTACAATTATAAGAAATAAGTGCATGTTAATAGATAATATAACAAGAAAAGTTGATCTCTACTACAAGTGCACCAATATCTTAGTAGAAAGTATTAACAATAACAAACCCAAGGGATAAGTTTGCCAAAAGCATGTAATATTTAATGATCTTCAGCTAACAGGCTAGTTGAATGTTCTTAGCCATCATCATCATCATTAATTGCCTCATTATCATCATCATCATCTGGATCATCATCATCATCATCATCATCATCATCTTCTTCGTCTTCTTCTTCTTCATCATCCTTTTCTTCTACTTCACATTCCTCTTCTCCTTCCTCCTCCTCCTCATCATGAACTTCTTCAATACCACCATGAAAAATCATTCTTTCATTGTCAATATCTTCTGAATATATGGCATTTAATGGTCTAGATACTTCAACATCTTGATAAACCCCTTCATTTAAATCAGTGCTTCTTGCTCCTTGGTGTTAAAGTGAAACCTACTTCTTGCCTTGGTTTTGAACACGTACTACCAATTAAATGAGGACTTGCAGTGGATAAGGGCCGTAATAAACTTAGGTATTTGCTTTCGGCTAATACAAATGGTTCATTCTTTGCCAAAGTCTTGATTTATAATTAACCTCCACAAGCCCATGGCGCAGGATCACTTGAACTCCTTTTATTCAGATCAAACCAATGGCAATTAAAAAGTACATGTGGTTTCTTTCCCGAAATACTCCAACCTCAATTACATCTAGCAAGACACCACATAAAAGTCCGATTATAATCATTATAACAATTTCCTTTCTAGCATACACCTTCGATTCTTTCGATGCCGCTATATTCTTTAGTATGAAACTTGAAACCATTCACAAAGTAACCTTTATAGCGGTTTACCAATCGAGATGGACCATGGCCGAGTTGAGCAATCTGACGATCAATTTCGAACAATTCTCTTGACCTGGAGAAATATCAATTTCAATAATTTCTTACTAGATGAAAATAAAATGATAAAGGAGGACACATAGTTTGATACATACATATTGCTTAAACCATGATGTAAATGTGGTCTCTCGTGTTTTCTCAATTCTTTATCAAGAACACGTGGGTTATTCCTCCTCACCATTTCATGAATGTCCTTAATCAGATGAAATAAAGAAAATATGGTAAACAATATTTTCCCAAAATAAGGAAGTTGAGCAAATTAATAAATATTACTCACCCAATGTATGGAATCATTTCTTCACAATTCATCGAACATATAATTCTCGCAAGCCCAAATAATACTCATTTGTTGTAGGATATGATATTTTTTTTCTGGTCCCAAGGGTGCGTCCAAGATGTTTGAAAATCGAAGGCGTCCCATGGGATCTACTTCTTACCTCACAGTCATCATTACGTGGCGATCGAGTAAATCTTGTTTTGAGCATCCTCTTGAAGTACAAGGCACAAAATGATGTAATTTCTTCAATGATATATGCTTCACATATAGACCCTTCCAACACAAGCCGGTTTTCACTTTCTTCTTTAATTGATGTAGAAACCTACATTATCATAACCAAATAAATTTTTTTGTATTGAAGCTAAAACACTTGGCGCCTCGTAATGATTGTAAATGTACATATTAGTATACCTTTCAAACACATACATCCAACGATATTGGACCGGGTCCACCAACTTCTCGTAAAGGAAGGTGGATTACTAGATCTCCATTGAATCAAAAAGCCGGGAAAACCTTCTCTAATTTGCAAACCTGTTGTCAATGATAGTTCTCCAAATAACACCATATGATCAATAGTTATTTTGGTGGAGCAAAGATCTCGGAAGGGGAAATTGGAAAGCTTCGGTAATTGCATCCCCAGTTAGGTGGGCACCAAATCCACGAAAGGCAATAGGAAGCAATCGTTGCATAAACACATAGCAATCATGAGTTTTCATTGCATAGACCTACCCTTCTTCCAAGTTAAAACATCTCCCTATATTGGATGCTGAAGCCATCCAGGTAGTCGGGTGTTTAACCCATTTGAACACTCTATATCGATCCTCCTTTCGCTAAAACATATGAAGCGAGGGCTTGAGTGTTTTTCCATTCCTTTCCCACCAAATGTAAAAGGGTGGTTTTGCGATTACTCTGCTATATCCATACCGAAAGCCTTTACATTTATCTTTTATCTTGCCTTTAACTTCCATCATGGTGTTAAATATATTATCAAAAACATTTTCTCAATGTGCATAACATCCAAATTATGACGAATTAGATTTGTATGCGGTATGGTAACTCCCAAAAAATGCTCTTCTTTGTCGATGGTGAGTCGACCCATAACCCCTTGGTTTTGTCTTTGGACATTTGGTGCCATATGTCAAATCTGGAATGTTATCAATATCTCTCAAGATTTCTTCACGATAATATCTCAATAGGAGGATCATGATCAACTCTCCCATACGAATTTATCTCTTTGTCTTGAAAGGATGATCATGGAGGCAAGAACTGTCTCTGCATGACAATCAAAAAACATGATTTCACACGCCATGTTTTAGATTGAATGACTTCAAATTTGCCATCTGATAAGGGCAAGATAATTTTCCATGAGTGCTCCATCCGGATAACATACCATATGCGGAAAGTCACTAATTGTCCACACATTAATCTTTGCTTGCGAGTAAAAAATGATATTGCCTATAATTATGAAGGTTCGAACACCAAACCGCCACAAAATTAGCAACTCATCTATTAAAGGTCTCAAGAAGACATCTATGTTGGGATGGACTATTTGGCCCGGAATTATCATATTAAGGAACAAATATGGTTGCTTCATACATAGCGAGGAGGTAAATTGTATATCACTAGCATTTCTTGTAACAAGAGTATGGTCTAAGCACCTTGCTTAAAAAGGAGCAAACCCGTAAATCTGCATAACCCTAATCGATATTCCTAAACTTGAAAGAGACTCATGTAATATCGATTGAAGTGTTGCCATGCCTCTCCATCCGAGGATGATGTAACTCTCTTGGAGAACTCCGATTATGTCGTGCCATGTCATATTCTTTCAGTTTTCTTTAACATGAAAAGCCTCCTCAAGCCTAGGTATAAGTGGGAAGTATGCAAAATCTTATAAGGAATTTTTTGAGACCCTTCTTTCACTTGTATTACTTGATTTGTATCGAGGATGACCACATACCGTAAACGGATTCCAACTCTTCAAATTCTTCTTAAACAACATGCAATTGTTTTCACATACATCAATTTTGACATATCGAAGGCCAAATCGCCATCTTCTTCTTCATTTGATAATAATTCTGCTCGGCAAGTTGTTATTCTCGGTAGTATACCGCTTTATGATGACCGTTAGAGCGATTGAAGCAGTTTTAGCTAATGTTGAATTGATTTGCAATTTAAATTTGTGGCCGCGATAATCGCCGAGTAGTGTTGTGTGTTTTGTACAACCTGGCCACACCTTTGGTTCATCAAGCCGGTCATTCAACAAAGAAAAAAGATGATGGCCTTAAACTAGGTTCATGTTCCATAGACATTGACCCACCATCACAATTCGATTAGAGTCAACATTAGAGTAAAAAGCATCCCCACCATATTGGCATATGGATTTTCAACTTCCACACTTTGTATAATTGTTCAACTTCCTCTCTAACTCTGATGATTTGCCCAACACCGGCATAATGGATCATTACAAAAACCACTATAGTATAAGTGTGTAGACATCATGTGTTTAAGAAATGAATGCTTTTGACATTTCAAACATGGGCATCTAATTCTATCACCACTAGTAAAGCCATTGCTCGTTCATTGCAAAGTTATGTACTCTTCAAAACGCCCCCATATATTGGTGCATTATATATCCATTCTCGTCTAAACGCAGCACATGCCCAATATCCATCTTTAGCCATTGTACAATCCTAAATGATTTAAAAACACCATGAAGTAATGTTTAGATTAATAATATTTGATATTAATGTTTCTTGCTCTTTAAAAGTCATAGTGAGTTATTTTCATCTCTTATGAAATATCAATCATTTATCGATTTTAGTAAGCAAAATATGAAATCTGATTTTGGAAAGTACCTCACGGAATAGTTCAAAATATGCAAAATTCCATTTTTGAGTGAGACATGATTAAGCATGCCTAATATTGATCAAAAATTAACATAGCATAAAATTAATCAGCGAAGTCTCATATAGGAAAGAAAGTGCATATCTAGCTAGCATACACTTACATTGACATTCTTAGGCTTATGATCAACAAAATTACCAAAGCATGAAACCATTGTTTTAGCATCAGTATTTCTTTGAAAAGCCATTAAATTCATGATCCAAAATTTTTCCACAATACAAAAACACACTTTCCATGCATTGCATGCTAAAGGAAAAATACCAAAAATAATAATGAAACAAATAGTTAAACATACCTTGAATCACGGATGGGTTCCTCTCAACCAAAAACCTGAAACAATTACAAAAATAGAGTGTACAAACATGAGGACCGAGGAACAAGAGAAAACCACACACTTCGCCATCGATTATGTAGATGGTCACTAAAATAGAAATAAATGGGTGTTGTGGAAACACCTCCATACCTCCTCTTTGACTTTAAATCGCAATCTAAGCGTCTAGCGTGGATGACAATATCAAATTTTGAATATGCTTGATCAACCTCTCTGCACAAATGCTAAATTAGGACACAGAAAAATCATCACCGTTAATTACTACAAAAAATCACCACACTAGTTTCCTAAAGGGTTAAACCAATCAATCAATCAATATTCCAACATCAAATGTTAAATGCGCAAGAATTCATCCACTTATCTAATATAACTCTAAATGGGGATGCCACCAAGTAACCTCATTATATACACTTAAGAAATAAATTTTTTCCAACCACTTGTGCATTGGGTCTACGAAGCAGTAAGATACAAGAGGTTACACCTATGTCAAACTATTCTTTTGAACATCCCCAACTTTGAAATTTACTTTCATGGATGTGGATTTACTTTCAGAATATTTTATTATGTGCTTGATAAGTTTTCTTGATTGATTTGCTGCTAGTGGTCTAGACTAGAGAGCCTTGGTAACTTGAGCGAATTTGAACGAAGCCGGCTCGAGGTTATTCGAAATTCCCAATACCCATTCGAAATTCGAAAACACTCAAAATTTTATGTTCGAAGTTAGGTTCGATAATATCTATAAAGTTAGAGTTAGGTTGAAAGATCGAAATTAAAAATTAAAAAAAATATAAAATTATAATAAATTTCACCTTACATATGTTAAAACTTTGTATCAAATCTAATACTCCAATCTCACTTTTCCAAATGAGAAATTAAAACTTAATTCACACCATTCCATGGCCCTATCTATACAAAAGATTTTCAGAAATTCCTTAGAATAAATTCTATCATACATTTCAATTTATTTGGACCTTCAAATTTTCCTAAAAGAAATGCCCTATCAACTGATCACTTTGATTGGCTCACGATTTGTATCTTTGGGGCAACAATTCCTTCTCCTTGGTATCCACGTATTCAAAAATGAATCAATTGTTCTTTTTAATTCCGTAGAACAACCAAATCAAATAACAAATGAACACTTCATATAGTTCAAATTAGCCCAGAAAGTATTGATCATGGGCTCTCGGGACTTTGATTCTTCCTCCCTCTCCCATCAGCTCCAACATGATGAATCAAACTTACGGTTTTATTTGTGCCTGTGGTGAAAGATGGAGAAGCTTTACGCTCTGCTATCACGAGAAACATTCAGCACTTTAAAGCATTGAAAATGATGGAAGAACAAATCCTAGAATCATTAGAACAACATTTCAACTCCCAAAAAGCAAGGAATATCTCAATAAATATCGCATGAAAGCACTCATTTATCCATTCCTAAACTTTCATCAAAACCAAACAACAAAGAGTTTGATGTAGATAAATGGATCATTATCAAAGCAGAGGAATTAGTGAAAGAAAACAAAGAAAAAAAGTGTTGATGGAGTTGTTTTACCTCGGAGAATTGGAGATCGGTCGATGAGGAGATAAGAAGCGCATGGTGAAGCATGACAAAGAGACCCTGACTCGTGGCAGTGGAGAATGGATGATGGATGCTTGGGAGTTGGGGTCTTGGGATGGGGATCAAGAGAGGGAGAGAGAGGAGGGGGAGAGAGGATTAGAGGGGGTGCTCAGCCATTCTGCCGATCTCGGGGAGTTAGAACTTAGGGTTAGGGTTTGGGTCAAAGAGAGGTATATATATATATATGCATTGTTTTGAGATTTTAACCCGTTGGATCATTTGATCCTTAACGCCAAGAAATTAAATTTTAAAAATTTATTACTTGAATTTAAATTTACAAAATTTATTACTTTAAATAATTTAAATTATATATATATATATATATATATATATATATATATATATATATATTAAATTCGAGCCGAATTTAAAAGCAGTACGACTCTAGCTTGAGTTGACTCACTTATTTTCGAGCTCAAATTTGAGTTTAAGTTCAGTTTGTTATTAAAATAATCGAATCGAACTCGAGCCAATATCGAACCGAACTCGAGTTGCTCGCGAACAGTTTGATTATTTGCCAGCCCTAGTCTAGACCATAATGGATAGTTATCTCCATTATTATATGATATTGAACAGATTGAAGTCTACAACCATTACTCAAGCAAGAAACAAGTCTTATGTGGATCGGACCCTAAAATCGCTTACGGCGGCGAGAGAGAGAGAGTGCGAGAGTTAGAGTGAAATTTTTGACAAATAATGGCAGCGCAGGGTGTTACAAAATTTTGCAGAAAAATTGGCGAGGGCTACTTTCCCTCGCTATCCCTCGCAAAGTCATCATAAATTGTTTTCTATATCAATATCTTATCTTTTTATTTTTTATATATAATATATTTGTAATATTTTATTTTTCAAATATTTTGTTATAATTTAAATATAAATAAGAATTATTTTATAGATATTTTTAAAAATAAATTACAAAATATTATTATTATTATTAATAATAGTATTAGTATTAGTATTAGTATTATTAATAATAGTAATGAATAGTTTTAAATAGCGAACATTCCATTGGTGATAACATGCAACCGTTGGTGGTCAAATAATAATTTCCGTTGGTGAAAGCAAAAAATCCGTCGGTAATAATAATCAATTCCGTTGGTGATAATTCAAAAAATTGCGTGATAAATTCTAATTTTCGTCCCTAATATATAAGAACTTATTTTAAAACATATAAATAAAATTAATTCTTTTCACCAACGGAATTTCCGACGGAAACTATCACCAACGGAATGTTCCGTTGGTGATATATATTATATTCCGTCACTAATATGTCCTGAGGTGTTAAAAACTGTTCGTTGGAATTCCGTCACAAATTCCGTCAGTGATATTGATTTTACCAACGGAAAAAATTCCGTTGGAAAAATTCCGTCTGTGATGCTTATGTTTTCTTGTAGTGTTTGCAGATTGGTTAATTTTCTGCAGAAATTTGAAAATTTAGAAGCAGTGGTTAATTAATTAATCTCATGTTCAATTTTTTGTTCTAATGTTTGGTGTTAGTAGTGTTCTAATCATCTTTATAATTAATTACTAATCAAAGTTCTTAATTACTTAATATACAGAATCTCAAGAACAATCAATCCTGCATTTTAATTATTCTGGTTTGCAGTTTCTTATCTGTTGATTATAAATTTAATTATTATCAAATTACACAACAGTTTACATGAGTTTTGTAAGAATTTTATTCGTTGAGCTCTACGACATAAGTCATTTGGTAAAATTTATAATCTTAATATGTGAAAAAAAACACTCAAACATTATTATTTTATAGGTCAAATACTCAAATTAATCCATCTATTATACCAAATCAGCCCATTTGGTCCTTCTATTATAAATTTATAATTTGAGCAATGGAGTCTCTTTATTTTCACAATTGAGAAATGCCAGTCCTTTTTTACATGACATTGTTTCTCATTAAAATATTATTAAAAAATTAATGAAAACAGTTAATGAGTCATTAATTGTTTAAAACCGGGTGTGGATCCAATTTGAATCCGCAGGCCACACCCTAGATCTCCCCCTTCTACCCCTTGATCGCGAAATCCCTAGATCACGACAACCGACTCTAGCCGAACTGCCCTAGATTGCGACATGCAGACAGTGCCGCCCCCCCGCTGATGACCACCACCGCAACCGAAGGTCGCCACACCCTGCCGACGTCCACCGCCGCACCGATTGAAGTTTGTGCTACAATCTAAATCGTTATGGTCCGAAGTTTCGTGATTTTGATAAATATTAAACTGATTCCTACTTGATATTGGGTTGGTAACTGACAGCTCGATTGAACCGAGAATTTGGTTGGAATCGGTTTCGATCATAGCTAGCTTACCGAATCTATGAACTTAATCTAAGTTTAAATTTTTTTAAAAATAATATATATTAAATTTTATCCCTCATGCAAAATAATAGCTCATGAACATCCATAGATTAAAGATAAACTTTTTTAAAATAATTTATCTCGAATATTTATCCAAAATATATAGTTGATAATAGGCTAACATGAATTTCTCATAAATTAAATTAGATTAAAGATAATTTTTTAAAAAACAATTTATCTTGAATAAAAAAAATTATTTTAAATTTTTATTCCAAATATATCGTGCCATATACAATGATGAAACTCTCTTTTAAAAAAAAAACAATTTAGTTTTTTAAATTTGATATGAGGGGTAATATGCAATTTGATAAGAGGGGTTAATAAATTATTAGGAGAGTTACGAGGGGTAAAATGAAAAAGACTCGATCTTGAAGAAAGTTTGGTCGAAGAGACATCGAGAAGAGAGGGAGCTCGCGAGAGAAGGAGAGAAACCCAAAACCCTAGAGACGACGAGTAGATGAATAGCTCGATGGATCTCCAGAACATGGTGAAAGAGGCGCTCGGAATCCTTTACCACCACCCCGACGATGCCGTCCGCACACGCGCTGACCGCTGGCTTCAGGATTTCCAGCGCACCATTGATGCCTGGCAGGTGGTCTTCTCTCTTATTCCTATCTCTCGATCTTGATTTTGAATGGGCTTGTCTTTGATTGGCGGAAACCCGTTTTGTGAGATCTTTGTCCTAAAACCCTTTTTTTGGTTGGTGTTCTAGGGCATGATTTTGGGGAACAAAGGGTGTTTCTTGGGAAATTTAGTGAAATGGAATGAGATTGCTCTGTTGTGCTTAATCATGCTTTGATTTTATCCTCGCTGATCTCATGGCTTTTCGGCATTCAGTCTCTTTGCATGTGGCCCTAATAGCTCTAAAGAGGATAGGAAACCGAGAGTTAGGCCTTATCAGTCTTTAGTTCGTGGATACACCCGTTCACCAAGGTGCTCTCTACTATTTAATGAGAAAACTCTCAGGATTTTGGTTCGTGCTGTTTGAGGATAAAAATGTTTATCCTTGGCTGGAAGTCAACTCAGGGAGAAAAATTATTTTGGGTTCTGATTATTGAGTATTTAATGGAATCACCAATGTAATTGATGTAACATGTAGTTAAATCTTGTGAGTTTATGATCTCTCTTGTTGTGGACTACTGAATGCCCAGTGGTTGCCTTAATTTCATGCTTTGATGTAGAACATTTAAGGATCTGAGTATGGGTTATGTGCTTTACCTTGATGTGAAAAACCAACTAATAAAGAAATAGAACCAGGCAGTTTGATGGAAATGATGGAAGATTTTCTTTAGAAAACATCATGTTACTAGTGAACAACTAGAATGAACATGGGGTGATATAATGTCATGTGCAATATGTTGATGGGTTGGTATCTTGTATATGAATTGCATTGTTGA
Source organism: Dioscorea zingiberensis (assembly GCA_026586065.1). Classification (NCBI taxonomy): domain Eukaryota; kingdom Viridiplantae; phylum Streptophyta; class Magnoliopsida; order Dioscoreales; family Dioscoreaceae; genus Dioscorea; species Dioscorea zingiberensis. The sequence goes on from CM048823.1 coordinate 52,310,114, forward strand.
CAATACAGGATCCAGTATCTGAATGCCCTTGACTTTCTTCATATTTCTAGATATTGTTTGCGTATGTAATTTGTTATATCCTTTTTTTTTCCTCTAATAACATTCGAAAAGTCATGCAGGTGTCGGACAATCTGCTTCATGATGCTAGCAGTAACATAGAAACTCTCATATTTTGTTCCCAAACTCTGAGAAGCAAGGTAACCCTCAAGACTCGTGGGAAGTTTTCTGATAGATGATTCTTGCATATCTATCATATTTTCTTGTTATAATAAATGCAACCTTTTAGGTGCAACGTGACTTTGAGGAGCTTCCTCCTGAGGCATTTGGCCCTTTGCGCGATTCATTATTTGTGAGTAATCTTATTTACCAAAAGATTTAGTTACACTCTTTGGATAACATTATTCTTTCTGTGACACACATGTTTCTGGTTTGATAATCCTTTATAAGAATATAGAAGGATGTGCCTGAAGTGACCTTTGATTTCGTTCTTATTGTACTCAATCTAGTTCATAATAGTTGTTCTATGAGTTTTAGGGAGCCTTTGTTCGTAAGGTCGACCATTTAATAGCCTTTGTCTTGGGAAAATAATTACTTCTTTATTATTGTCTTAGAAAGGAAAAGTTTTTGCTTCTTGTGGTTTAAAAATGGATGATGCTTTTGCCCAAACAAACTCGATATAGTTTGTGGCAGTAAATTGTTGCATGTTTTGAAATTTCAAAACATTTAAATGTTATATCCTTTTGCATCTTATTTTATGTTCTTATATTTCTTGTGGAAAAATTGAATAACTCAAGACTTTTTAATGTAGGGATTGTTGAAAAAATTCAACAAAGGACTTCCCAAAGTTAGAACTCAGGTACTTGTCTGGATCTCCATGCTATGTTCCTTATATTCATCTAGTTTTGATGTACTAAAGATTAGTGTCTATTATCAGATTACTATAGCAGTTGCTGCTTTGGCTGTCCATGTGCCGGTAGAAAAATGGGGCGGAGGTGGGATTGTGAATTGGTTGAACGATGGGATGAAATCGCATCCAGAATACATCCCTAGTTTCCTGGAGCTACTTGCTGTCTTGCCACAGGTATATGCGTATTAAATGTTGTAGTCTCATTTGTGTTTATAATTGAGTTGTATGGTCTCAAGAGTATTTTCTTTGATTAGGAGAATTATTTTCTTAGGTGTTAGCTAAGGTTCATTGACCTTTTCATGATCACTCCGTACTTAGTGATGCTTATTTTATGGCATCTGTGCTTCTTGAAATTTGTGCTTGTTGTCATTTATGATGCTGCTTTCTGTACTAGTTGGATTGTCTTGTCGTCAGTCAAGTACTTGCATGATTGGTAAGATGAAACTCACATGCAAGAAGTGGTGAAATTTATGTCTAAATAAATTCCACAGTTTTGGCTTTTATATTTCCTGAATTATGTGCCTACAGTAGCATGCTGAAGAAGGACATAAAATGATATAACTTAAAAGCATCATCCAGTGGTTAGAGAACAATAAATATAGAACGATGAGGGTTTACTTTTGAGTTTCATTCATAAATATAGTTGCTTAAATGGTTTAAAATTACATGTTGCAGCCATTTGAGAGAAATGTGCTTTAGTGCCAGAGTTGAATGTTATCCCTGCTTCTCCGTTGGCACCAGAGTTTTTTTTTTTTTTTTTTGTGTGTGTGTGTGTGTGTGTGTGTGTGTGAATTGCCCTCAGAATCCTCAGAAACTTGTAGTGACTAAAGTATGTGCTTTATTCTTTAACTTCAGCTGACTTTTATTTCTTATATTCATGTTGTGTATTGCATGGTCATACAAATCCAGGAGGCTTATAGCTATAAGATAGCTGCTCGTCCTGAAAGGCGCCGCCAATTTGAGAAGGAACTCATAGCGTCAACAGAAGTTGCTCTCTCTATTTTGACAGCATGTTTAAGTTTTGATGAATTGAAAGAGCAGGTCAGTTATTCCTTTTTTAGAAAAAGTACCTTTTGTTTATTTTGGACTTTTGTTTCTCTCCATGATGATTTCAGACTAATAGGTATTTATTTATGAAACTGCAATAATATTTACAATACTCTGATCTTGGCTGATTTCCAATTGTTGTAAGCTATCAATTTAGACCCATACAATGTATGCAATTGATGGAGATGGTGTGGATTTTGAGACCTTCTGGTTGTATTGCAAATAAAATGATGACACATCCATCTTTCATTTTGTACTCTTATATAATGGGGCAATTGCTGCTTTTTTTTTTCAAAGAACAAAATATAAATCAAGAATAATTGCACCAAAAATCTCCTATACCTGGAAAACTATTTCCCCAGTGTCTTCGCTTCTAACCAGAGGTAAAGATTGACTTTTAAAGCAACCAAATATTTTGGTACTTGCTCATAGATAAATCTCATGACATATAAACCTTTCTTGATTAATGTGTTAACATGTCATCTGTAGTAAATGAACATCCATAGATGTTTTAAGTTATATAGATAGATCACATTGAATGATGTGGATCATGTTATTTTTTTTTAAGTGGTTGTAACCAATTTTTTATTTAGATATGCATTTATTTGGAGGTAATCACAATTACTTAGTAACTCAATGTTAACCTGGTTTTACATCAAAGATCTATTTACTTTGGAACACTTGGAAATTCAATGACAAGTCTAATATGTCATGCCTCAAATATTTTAGTGTGGCTTTCTCCCATCACCTTATTGCAAATCTAGCAGAAGCTATCAACATCATCTAATTCCTTCAATAAATCTTCTCAATTTCCTTTGGAAAAGTAAGAATGCCTTCTCATACTTCACAATCTTCATGTTATCATTTTATAACCATCTCAGTGTGACAGCATATTAAATCAGATTCCTTTCCTAAAGTTAAGTATGTTTTTTCCAGTTTAGTTTCTCATTTTACCAACTGTGTTGTACTAAGCATCTTATGGTTGCTAAGCTATTTTGTGTGATGAAGTTCTTAGTGAAAATGAAATACTCGTTAGGTGACAGTCACGTGATTTTCTATTTTGATTTCATTCTTCACATTGTTGACGTTGGAAAAGAAATTTGATGGTGCAATGAACAAGTAGCAAAATAAATCTTCTCATCTTAGTAATAATTGTTTGTTTGTGCTTATTGATGTGGAATTTGATATGTGCAGTGCAATGGATTCTCTTTTGCAGGTTTTGGACGCTTTTGCTTCATGGCTTCGACTAAGCCATGTGTATGTACCCTTTGGCTTTGAAGTAACTAATAAGTTCTTTTATATTTTAAACAAGATTACAAGCAGTTGTGCTTGTCCATTGCATATGTTATCTTGCTAATCCTTTTGTAAATGTCAAGAATGAGATTCTAGCTACAAGCCTACAACTTTTAACAGAATTACAGATGTGTGCCATTTATGCTGTATTATAAAAAGAGTGCTGAACTTGGGCTATTTCTCTATTTTCTTCTTTTCAGGATTCCTGCTTCTACACTTGCTTCCCATCCTTTGGTGCATGCAGGTCTTTCTTGTTTGGGCTCTGAACAATATCTGGAGGCTGCTGTCAATGGTATTTAAAAAAATAAATATTTCATGTTCTAAGAATATCACATATGTAGAACGCACATGTTTTTTGCCATTCCATAAGATTATAACGTCCTGTAAAAAGTGTTCATGTGACAATCGTAATATTTACTTTATTTTGTAGTGGATAGTTTTACTAGGTGTTTGGTTCCTGTGCGTGTTCTTCTTGGATGTGATACTGACATGGACATTGCCATTGGCTTGCTTATCTAAATACAAGAATTTCAGGGCTCAGTATCCCAGTGAGGCAAATGTTCATGTTGAGTTCATTTTGTTTATTAGTGGGTAAATTATGCAAAATCTCATGAGGTTCATTTACTGGAATGTTTTGTTTGATGATGTTAGCATACGACTTTTCAATGAGAAAAACTGTTGTAACAGTGGAATTCTTACGGTGTGAAAAGATATTTGGCCATACTTTGGTATATGTCAATTGTCTTTTTGATACCTAAAATAAACAATCCTAAAATGACCTTGCTCTCTTCTCTTGGCAATGCCACCCCACACTGCATGCTGTGGTGTCACTACTGTCACCACACATGATGGCTTTTATATTAATCTTCTTTATTAATATTTAAAGTTATTGATTTTATGTTCAAAATGGTACCTACCAATACATTCATCATCCTTTGAATTGATCGAACAATTGATATGTGAGTTCTGGTTTTCTTAAAAGAGAGTCAATGGAGATGTTTTGCAATAATGGTTTTTTTCTAGGGAAGTCTATGTAAATTTTGGCCTTAGCTTGGAACTATAGTTCCTTCTGTTCCTCATGATTTTATGATTTTTTATAAAATGTAGTTCATAGTTTTGGATAAAGTGAATGTATATAATGAAATCTCCTGAATACTTGTCTATATTGCTTTACTGCAGTAATATCTGAACTGATACATTACACTGTGGCCGGAAATTCTGGGGCTGAGCAGATGCCCTTGATTCATGTACTTGTACCTAGAGTTATGGGTCTCAAGGAGCAGCTTAGAGATTCTTCCAAGGTAGGAGGCTACCTAATGTTTACTGTGTATAGACTATTTTGGTCAGGACTCAGGACTATCCAATAAGTCATACTTCGGTAATGAATTTTCATGAGCAGATGCTTATTAGCTTGTGCTCATTATCTGTGAAATATTTTTACCATTTCTTTTTGCCTTTCTATATTATATTTTTCTTTGACATGGTTTTGATATGAGCACTTGACTAATTTTTTTGGCTCCATAATTTTGTACGAAATTGAAATTTATTTTATTGTTATTTTTTTTAATACCATTGAGCTAATGACAACAATTATTAGGATGAGGAAGATGTGAAGGCCATTGCTCGACTATTTGCTGACATGGGAGATTCCTATGTCGATCTCATAGCAACTGGTACATAGTAGTCGTCATTTTATTTATTTATTTATTTATTTATTTTGTGTTCCTTACAGTTTATTTTCCCTTTAATTCTACAGAATTTTAATTGCAGTGCTCCTGTTCTTTAATTATGAGTAGATAATATAATTTTCATATTATTACTTTACTACCACATAATTGATTTTTTGATTTTGTTGAAGGTTCTGATGAATCAATGCTGATAGTGCAAGCATTGCTTGAAGTTGCTTCACACTCCGATTATGACATTTCTTCAATGACATATAACTTCTGGCACCACCTCCAAGTTAAGTTAACTCGAAGGTAATTATAATTTGTGACTACCATCTTGAGACAGTTCAAAAAGTTTAGGTTACATCAATTTTGACTATTACAGGGACTCCTATTTATCTTATGGATCAGAGGTTGCAATTGAGACAGAGAGGAACCGCAGACTTACATGTTTTCGGGCGCCATTCGAATTGCTGGTTTCTCTGGTGAGCCTTACTTATTCTGTGAGCATTCCACAGCTTTGCTATAATGAATGTTATTGTGAGAAATCATCTTTTTTCAGATTGTTTTGGATAATTTATAATATTCTTAATTTTCTGAAGTTATTCTATTTTGAGAATGCCTGATTTTATGATAGGTTGCCTTTCGAGTTACATATCCACAAGATTATCAAAGTCTCTCTGAAGAAGACCAGAAGGACTTCAAGCAGACCAGATATGGTATGCTTACTTGATTAATATCCTGAATTTTGACTCATAATGGTTGATTGTCTCTAGGTGGTAAAATTTAATCCTTTTCATACATTCACCACTGAACATTTTCTTCTTTAGCTATTTTTGTTTGATCTATTATACTACTTTAACTACACCCATTCGGTCCAGATTTCATTCTTTCCTTTTCTGACAGTGTACAATATGAAGAAACACAATAGCTCCAATTACTTTAACACATAACTGGTCAAAGGAGTGGTAGTAGAAGAATAATTTCTATTTCAGAAATGTTGTTATTTGAGAATGCTTCATCTACAAACTTGTGATACCTGAAAGAAAAATTTCAAGTCCGGGTTTCACTTGTCCTTCACAAAATTGTCGTGATTGATATTTGCAGAAGTATGTTGGAGGCCATTTTTAGTACCCTGATACTCTATTTATTTTGCCTAGTTGAGGAACAAGCTTCTAATGCATAAATAGACCAATTTATCTTTTGATTCATTTGTACTTTTTGTGAGATGGTTTTGAAGGATGTAATCTTTGATTTATTATCTCTTGACGTGCATTGACATAATATTATTGTTTTTTTGCACCAGTTCAATTTGTCAGGGCTTCAGTGACTTATTTCTTAAATCTATTAATTTTGTTCTTGGATTCTTTGTTATGTACCTTTTCTTTTCTAGAGTGGTTTCTGGTTTTTTTGTATATCATACACCTGTTCTATTCTTTTGGATATGAAGGTTAATGATTCTAGCTTTATATGATTAGTTTCTTACTGACGACACCTGACATCTGGCACCTCTTCAACGCTGATTGAATCTGTCCTATTGCTAGTGGTCAGTGATGTGTTAGTAGATGCAGCTGCAGTTTTGGGTGGTGAATTGACGTTGAAGATTCTCTTCATGAAGCTCTTACAGGTCGGTTTGCTTTTTAAATTTGTGGAATCTTATGTTGTTTAGATGTGAAACTAACTAATATTTTAAAACTTGCTTTATTGTTCAAGACTCAACTTTTGCTAGTTATTCCATTTTTCAAATGAATGAATATTCTATTCTTTTAATGTGCATTGTGTTGTTTATCCTTGAGCAGGCAATTGAAAAAGGTGCAAGTGATGAAAACAGTAATTGGCAGCCTGTAGAGGCTGCTCTATTTTGTATGCAAGCTATTGCTAAGTTTATTCCAAGACAGGAAGCAGAAGTCATGCCACAGGTATGTCATTTACAAAATTCTTGTTAGTGTCTTATTTGGAAGAAGAGATAGTCAATAGAAATGTTCTTTACTTTGAGGCTTTGTCAATTGTACTTGTATTGAATCAGTATTTGGCCATATGATTATCAATGTGATACCTTCAGTTTAAAACGTGCCATCTCATCGACAAAACCCATAGATTTATTCTGTATCCTGTTGTTACTTCACAATTCTCCATCTTGCAGAATTTCTTTTACCAAATTCACTACAGCTTTATTAACTCATACAGGAATTTCTGAGTGTACTTTTCAAATACTTCTAGTTCTTTTTACCAAGAGTTTTTTGTTCATTCAAGTGCTCAAGGAGAACAACCACACTTGCTATTTATTAAATATTTACGAAATTATACTTGGTTTTTGTAGTTTTTCATTGTAAATAAAATCTTTGCTGAATATTTATTCATTGTGATGTGTTAAGATAAAAAACTTGAATCTGGAAATGGAGGTTTTAAAATTACTTGCATGTTAGTTACCCTGTCTAACCACTACTTTTTTGTTGGTTTGCTTTCCATATATATATTTTGTATACTACAACCACAACTAAGACTTAATCCCATACTAGATGGGGTTGGCTATATGAATTCTTTGTCTTCATGTTGCTCTGTCAAAGGTAAGATCTGACTCAATGTCTAATATACGTAGGTCCTTAGACAGCTGAATTTGGAGTGATGTATATTTGTTAATATATAAATTATATATATTTTTTATCAGGTCATGTCTTTTCTCCCAAAGCTTCCTCATCAACCTCGACTACTACAGACAGGTGAATTTTGGGTGATGTATATTCGTTAATAACATTCCATCTATAAGTACTTCTCAAAAGGTCACATTACTTGGTTTTATCATGAATTGGATGTTTCTTTTGGTTTTGACACCCTTCAGTTTGTTCTACTATTGGAGCATATTCCAAATGGATTAGCACTGCCCCAGCTGAACTTTCAGTTCTAGCTCCTGTTGTTGACATTCTCACAAGAGGCATGAGTACATCTGAAGATTCTGCAACAGCAGCAGCTATTGCATTTAAGTATATATGTGAAGGTACAATCACCATCCAAGTGGTAGTTTCTGTTGATACTCGTTTACAATTTATCGATGTATTGGTTGGCTGTGAAGTTGCAACATAATGAATAAGGATATCCTAGTGAAACAACTATTGCATCTTATTTTATTCCTGATGTCAGAAGTTTGTTATTTAAATTTATTTTAACTCTCTAATGTACACATACTTGTTTTCATTGTAATTTATTATATTCCTGCAGATCTAGTGACGATTTACTTCATTCTAAGTGATTACGTATATTGCATTTAATATCAAAAGATTCAAAACATGTGATTATGCCTCAGTTGTTAACTTTAATGTGCTCTACAGTGGTTGTTTCTTTTCTTTCTTCATCTCTTATTCCAATCATATTTAGAATTTCATTTTGTTCATTTTTCTTCAGTATATGTTTTTCACTTGAGCAGCTACTTTGAATCTAGTGATTCTTCTTAGCCATGTGACTATTGTTTCTGCAGTGCAGTCATTTTCTGATTAGATCTTATTTACGCATATAGATTGCAGCAAAATGTTTTGCCAATCATTGGATGGTCTTTTCCATATATACCACATAGCTATTAGTGGAGAAGGGGGTTATAAAGTTTCTTCTGATGATTCAATGCACTTAGTTGAAGCATTGAGGTAATCTATTTCTCAGCTTTAACCCATTCAAATACTTCATTATGCTGTATCTGTTGACAGTATAATCTTTTATGATTGTATGCTATTGATCAAATATCTCAGAATTTTGTCTTCAGTGTGGTTATCACAGAGCTTCCGCCAGAGCATGCTAAAAAGGCTATGGAATTGGTTTGCATGCCAGCTATTACGCCATTGCTGGTCAGTCCTAGTTTATTTTGTTGTCTTATTGTTTCAAAGTTAACAGTTTGGTATTACCATTGGTTCATCATAAACAAGCAGGATATAACTAAACTTGGTGGTGTTTCGTTGCAAGAAATACCTGCACGGCAGCTTACAGTTCATATTGATCGACTTGGGTGCATTTTTAGGTACTATCTTTCATGCACAACCTAAATGCTGTTGGCTAGTTTTACTATCCAAAAGTTATTCTTATTCTTGATGAATCATGCTCAGGAATGTGAACCTTCCCGAAACTGTGGCTGATGCAGTTCTTAGATTTTGGCCAATCTTTAAAGCTATCTTTGATCAGTAAGGATCATGTACTGTTACGACCTGTATGCACTTTGTCTAATTTATATCTGAATAATGGTCTATATAAATATATGTAATGCAGTCGTGCTTGGGACATGCGGACAATGGAGTCCTTGTGTCGTGCTTGCAAATATGCTGTGAGTATACACTTTAACTGTAGTTGGTTATTGAATGCTGATGCAAAAACTATTGGTATCAAACCTATTCTTTGTATAAGGTGATTATGTACTTGTTGTATCCACAAATGTATGTTTATACAAGCCAAGCATGGTGTATTAGTCACTTGAGTGAATCTCCTTTTTTTCTTGTCCAACTCATGTTTGTTTCATTGATGTCAAGACAGTGATCATGCGCTATATATATATTAGTTAAAAAAGAAGGCATGAGGCAATAAATCATAAAAGCAGTATTGGATCTTACACGAAAGTTGTGGTGGCTTCCATTTTATGAAATTTACCTTCTACTTCCAGTTTAATATTCATCCTAGTATTTGTCATATTGATCTTGGTTCGGAATGTTATGACCGGCCCATTCAGTTATAACCTATAACTGTATTATGTCCTTTCACAAACACAGACGTAAAGGATATTCTTTGTTTTGGGTATTTGTTTGATATTGAAATAATAGCATATGGACTCTCAGGTAAGGACTTGTGGAAGCTATTTGGGAATCACCATAGGTGCAATGCTTGAAGAGGTTCAACTCTTGTATCCCCAGCACAGTCAGCCTTGTTTCCTGTATCTTTCAAGTGAAGTCATAAAGGTCTGTTTTCCTGCCAATATTAGTAGTCCCGCTGTTACTTCTTTCATTTACTAATTGCTGATCTTAAACGGCAGATGTTTGGTTCCGATCCATCTTGTTCCAGCTATCTTAAAAGTTTGATTGAAACACTTTTCAACCACACAACAAAGCTGCTTACAAAGATTCAAGTAACTATTCAAACCTTTTTGACCTGTTCTCATCTTAAGAACTTGTTAACTGGCTCTGGCATATTTTTGACAACTATGATTTTTTCCCCCTTCTAGGATTTTACAGCGAGACCAGACATAGCAGATGACTGTTTTTTGTTGGCATCAAGATGTATTCGATACTGTGCCGATTTATTTGTTTTCTCTTCTGTATTTCCATTATTAATCGACTGCGCAATGATTGGAATTACCATACAACACAGGTATCTCCTGCACCATTGGCCATCTTTACATTAATTGTTGATACTAATTTTCCTTCTGTCTTATGTTTTTGTTAAGTTGATAGTGCTTATTATTTTGCTCTTAGTTTAATTCATTTGAAACCTAATAAAAGCTTCTCCTTGTTGATAATCTTCATTAGTGGTATTACTGAATCAAGTAGAAAATCATATATAAGATTTGAAAACTTCTGTAATTGTTTAGTTTATTATTATGTTTCCTTGTAGACTTGTAGTGGTGTGTGTTGTGTGGAAGCAGAATTATCCATTGCCTGGCTTATCCAATCTCTCTCTCTGTCTCTCTCTTAAAACTTAGACGGCATTTTTGGGTGTCTCTTCTAAAACCTTAAAGATTATCCATTGTTTTGTTTCTGATGCAGAGATGCTTGCAAGTCCATATTGACATTCTTATCGGACGTCTTCAATCTCACAAACTCTTCTGCTGGAGAGAAGTACCGATCCATTGTAAATGGTGTGGTACTTCCTCGAGGTGCAACTCTCACCAGAATCTTGATAGCTTCTTTTACCGGAGCCCTCCCACCATCTCGACTTGAAGAGGTTAGTCCTCGCGTGCAACATGATATATATATGTATGTTAGATCACCATCCTTACCACACCTGATTATTCTATTTCCTGCAGGTAGCATATGTCCTGTTATCCTTGACCAGAACTTACGGTTCCAGTGTCCTCGAGTGGGCAAAGGAAATCATCAATCTAATACCGTCGACAGTCATAACAGACGCCGAGCGCATGAGCTTTCTCAAAGCTCTTTCAGACGTCGCATCAGGATCAGACAGCTCTTCCCTGAACGATACACTGGAGGAGTTATCGGATGTTTGCCGACGCAACAGAACCGTCCAGGATATCGTCCAGGGTGCTCTGAGGCCTCTTGATCTGAACATAACCACCGCGGTCTCATGAATTCACAACCAAGATCAATGAATTGAATGGCCTTTGTTTCCACAGATCATGACAACACTACAGAAGAAGGGTAGGGACCTTTGCATCCCCACATTATTGTGTGTTCTTTTCCATTGGCGGTCAAATGTTACAGTTTTCAGGTTGATGTTGTATATCTTCTGTGTTCCAAGTATTTGTTAGTTTGATTCGGATTGTGGGTTGTTAGCCTTGAAATTTTTCACATCAAGGTATTCTTTCATGTAAATTATTATACTACTATTTGGATCTTGCCCAAATATATATATATATATCATACATATATATATATTTTCATTTTGATTTAAATCCAATTTTCATGGTTTATTATTATTATTATTATTATGTTTTTTTATGTATAATATTTGAATTTAAATTTGGTAATTGAAATTAATTAATGAAAAAGAAATTATTACGTGAGATCGATCAGCAGTGGATGGACGGCTGGGATGGAAGAGAGAGTAGATGAGTGACGCGGGTCAATTCAACGAGCAGTCTGACCGTACGGAGGGGGTCAACTGGGTAATGAATGATTTGACGTCGCTGCCAGTGTGGGGGCCCATCTCTGCGTGTCAGAGCGCACCACGTGTGTGAAATTACGCCGCTTTCCGGGAAATCCGCCGACAGAAAACGACAAGTGAGGCCACGTGAGGCGCGGAACGCTTCCCAAGTCCCAACCCAACCCAACCCAACCCAAACCCAAACCAACCATCTCTCTCTCTCTCTCTCTGCAGTCATATCACACTACTCCTTGGACTTATTTAATAATTTAATATTCTAAAAGAAAAAAATAATAAAAAAAAGGAAATCTCGTTTTCTGTAAAATGCTTTGAATGAATGAACTGTTTATAAATACTTTTTTTTAAAAAAAAAAAAGTAGAGAAACTTTTTACAGTCGCTTTCTCACACACACTTGCATGATGCTTGGATTCTGTAGCAGGGCATCTTATCCAAACTGTTTCTCTTTGTTGTTTTGTGTTCAGTACTTTTTCTCAGATAAATTACCTTCCATCTCTCCAACTATTAATTGTTTTTCTCAGATCAATTAAAACTTGATCATCTTTTTTTTTTTGGGTAAAATTCAATCAATCATCTTTGAATTATATTTGAAAACTAGATCCCAATCCAATCAAACTATTGAATAAATATAGAAAACTAAACAATGAATTTCAACTAAGATCTTATAATATTTCATGAACTTGAAATGAATTCATATCTTCACATACATTACTATGATGTCTTTTTTGTTTTTCGACAAAGGCCACAAGCACCTCCCAATCAGGGACAACCATGTCGAATGCATATGCTCTCACATTGAGGTCACAGGGTGTGGAATCCAAGATATCTCCCAACCAACAAGACCCAATGCAACAAACCCGATATTAATAGGCCAATGCAACAAACCCGATATTAATAGGCCAAAAGGCGTTGGTCATTGCTGTGATGTCTTATAAAAGATTTCCATTAGTTGCTATCTGATTCTCATGTCAATTAATTTGTTTGAAAACATCATGTATATAGCAGTATCTATGAACAGTATTTGTTGCAGATTTGAAACACCCAAAATCAAACATTAATTGTGTTGAAATATATATCATCAAAGGAAATAAAAAGAATTGATGAACCATCATAGAATCTGAGATAAGAGCCATAGATGTATAAAACACCAAGGACCTAAAAATTCAAATCTAGATACCTAACTGTAATAGTTATGACTATTGCTATGTTGAGACAGTAATGGTAAATAGTTTTTACTGCATGTGAATGTTTAGAGCTGATGATGAACTGATGTTATATATAACACAAACACATTCAGTAATCTCTTCTTTCAAAGATCGGAAAGAGTAATCTCTCAGAATTGATGATTCTGAATTAATACAAGACAAGCGAAAAATAAAAATGCAAATTCTATATATGATACTCATCAGAGTGGAATAATAGTGTAATAGTGTAATGGAGATTGATCTCATCATACATATATACTACCCAATAAAATAAAATAGACATCTTTACATTTGCTAGGTTAGGTTTGGATATATATATATTCCTTAATTTCATTGGTTACCTTTTATTACACTTGATTGTGATGAAAAACACAGTTCATTTGCTGCATGTTATAAATCCTCATTAAGCTTATATTTTGAAGCTTCTGAACAATCCGAATCATTGTGTATATTTCGATCATCTTTTAATTGAGACTGACAACTAGATCGATGCACTTGTATACATTGTTTTTAACTTAAATGCAACAAATTTGAGCTATCACATAATAACTAGATCGTATAGATTACTTTGGTATAGATTACTTGTATACATTGTTTTCAACTTAAATTAACAAGAAACTTTGAAAGTAATACTTTGTATAATTAATATCTCAGCTATTTAGAGAATTATAGCAATGAATACCACTTGATAAATTCTCATAAATAAGCCTGAAATGGTTATTAGAAAAGGATGTAAGAGACTAAATCTTCAGATAAACTGAAGTCATCTAAATTTGGTTTGACTATAGAACATTGAACAAAAACAAGACAAAAATTGTTCAGAAATTGCGCTTTTCACCAAAAGATCAGACACCTATACTTCTCTGATAACATCAACTAATTATGTGAAAAAATCACTTTGAAATCCATACAAAACAAGAAAGTAAAAGTAACCATGAATGTTAATATTGGATGATAAACAAGTATAGCTATAAATTCCAGCGAACCGACATCATTAGACAAAAAGTAAGCATCGAATTTATGTCAATTGGTTGGAGATTATCACAACATTAAATAGTTGTATCACTCCATGGCTATGGATTCAATGATCAGCTTATCAATCTTTAATAGCTCATAAAACTCAAGATGTTAATGCATTAGCAGTAATGTTCATCTTTCCAAAGTTTGATCTATACCAAGCCACATATCGTATACTTGATTTATATGAGAACTAACATATTTTACTGAAATTATATTATCTAAACTTCATATAAATTATTAACTATACCATACAGAGCAATTGCTTCTTATGTTAATTTGTTCCTCTATATATGCAATTGAACCTGTCTTCTAAACATTGTAATTTGAAATCGACAACATAGAAGAAATTAATTATTTCAAACGGATTCAAGCATCAGTAATTGAGAGATGTTTCTAATTGTCTGGATTATTAATCATACAAGTAAAAATCAGTGTAAAATTGATTAATCGATCCTTTACCAATGCATGTCATCAGTATTATGTACATCTTCTAATTTATCATGTTCACAATGAGATCAATAACAAATTAGCTACGTGAATATCAAAGTAGTACCCAAAATCTATTAATCCTTAAGAAATGCTATCAGTATCATGTATCTTCTAAACATGTTGACAGCAAAGGCTAGCTCTGATATCCATGCAAATTAGTAGCACTTACTTTACATATCTTCACAATAAGATCAGAAATATATTAAATGAACATCAAACAAAGGCCGATGATATTCATGCGAAGTAAGTAGTACCTAATTAAAACCGATTAATCCTTAACCAATGTTTTCAGTATATGATATATCTTCTAATCATGTTCACAATGAGATTAATTAGACTGATAATATCCATACAAAGGATTATACATCTTGTAATCACTACATGCAAACTATATGAAGACAAAAAAGAAAAAAGAGAAGGAATGTAATTAATTAATTAAATAATGAGTTATATATAAGAAAGAAGTAGTAGGAGTTCCTTAATTAGCAAAGAAACAAAAGAGAGATATGATCTCTCACCTAGATTGAAAAAGTAGAGACTGAATGAAAAGAGTGAGACAGTAGAAGTGAAGCAGTACTGACTCCTTAGTTCCCCCCCATGCCATGAAGGTATCTATCTATCTATGACTACACCTCACTCACTGACACATTGACACAAAGTTCTTTCTTCTCTCCCTTATGGCCTTATCATCATCATCTTCAATACCATAAAAAGCAAAAAAACACACACACACACACACACAAACCAGTAGTCAACAATATATGATATATCCCCCTCACTGATCCACAACCACAAGTTCCACCACAAGTACAGAAATAAGCAACAAGAACAACAACAACAAGAAGAACTCTTGAGTTACACAATGGTCATTCAACAGAGGCATGAAAGTACAGTACAAATAACAAGTACCATCAGAGAAACAAAACAAGAAATTTCTTCATAACTCTTACTATTTATACTCAGTTCAGTTCTTCAAAGCAGCAACATCGATCAGATTTAGAGAAGAAGAAACAACACAAAGCACAAAGCACAAATTAACAGCAGCAGTAGAAGTAGTAGTAGTAGTAGTAATACTGACCTATATAGGTCAAGAGGTAGGTAGCTAGATAGCTAGCTAGAATTTAATTAAGTTGCACCGGCGGGCGGTGGCGGAGGCGGCATGAGGAGGTGGTGGTGGTTGGAAGTGGACGGTGAAGAAGAAGAAGAAGATGGTGGTGGTTGTGGTGGTGGTGGTGGGAGTAGTGGTTTCTTTCGTTTTTTCTTCTCGTAGCTGATACCGCGAGCCTTAGACTGCATTTCACGGACCTCACGGAGGTATAAACGGACGGCGCGGGCGCCGAAGGGGTTGTTCTCGGGTCTGCCGCCGTTCTCCTCGTAGGCGGCGCGGAGACGGCCGACGAGGGCGTCGAGGCTGCCCCAGGCCTGGCGGAGAGGGCAGGGGCAGGGAGCGGGAGGGTTGGGATGGCCGAAGAAAGGGCACATCTGGACGTGGACTTTGGTTTTGCCGAACTGGTCCAAGTAGCGGAGGAACTCGAGGACATGAGCGCCGCTGCAGCGAGCGAGAGAGAGTGGTGGCCGGTGGTTGCGGAGGTATTGGCCGAAGGTGTTCCAGTCCCTGCGTTTCTGGGATTCGTAGCGGCTGGGGGATGGTGCTTGGTTGGTGATAGCCATGGCAGCAGCTGATGATGGTGATGTTGATGATGATGATGAGGAGGAGGAGGAGCTCAGAGGGGTTGAGATGTAGTGATCTGATAGTTGACTAGTGTCTGAGTTTGGCAACATGTGGTGGTGGTGATCCATGATAATATTCCGAGAAGGAGAAGAAGAAGGAGTGTTGAAGTACTACTGAAGAAGAAGAAGAAGAAGAAAGGTGAGTATCATGATGAATTCATGCATATGGGTTTGATTAATTATGATGAAGAAATGAGGAAGGAGGTGGTTTGTGTTTTGAGTAAAGGTGTTATTTTTTGTGAAAGGGAAAGGAGGGGTGTGTGTGCTTGCTATTGATACTGTAGTGAAATGAAAATGAGATGATGATGATGATGATGATGATGAATTATGAGTTCATGAAAGGAAGAGAGAGAGCAAACCAATTATAGATCTGGAGCAGTGTTGTTGTTTCTTTGGTTCTTGATGATCATAATCATCTGAATGAT
Organism: Dioscorea zingiberensis; assembly: GCA_026586065.1. NCBI lineage: Eukaryota > Viridiplantae > Streptophyta > Magnoliopsida > Dioscoreales > Dioscoreaceae > Dioscorea > Dioscorea zingiberensis. Next base: position 52,326,706 of record CM048823.1, read on the forward strand.
ATTGAGAGAGGGATTGGATTGGATTGGATTGGAGGGTGGTGTTGGTGATGTTGGGGGATGTATGGGAAGGGGGAGCTGCAGTCTGCAGAGGGTGTTGTTGTTGTTGGTGGTGGATTCTATGGTTATGTTTCCTGTTGGGGGAGTAGTGAGTTGGGTATCTACTGCATCCCCAAACCCAATCAGCAGTCACTCTTTTGTTTTCCATATTATGCTCTTGCCAAGACTACCCCAAAGACCAAGAGAACATGAATTACTATTTTTGGACTGTTTTTTTTTTTCTTTCTTTCTGTTTTTTAATTTGTGTGCATGAAATTATTTGTTTATAATGACATGACTAGGAAGTTGACAGGAGACATGTCATGATCTTGAGCGGTAAACTAAATTCAAAATTGGACGCATGGTAAAAGTAAAACAAAACAATTAACTATATCTATATTGTTAGCCTAAAAACTGGTTTGAATTAAGGTTAATATCTCCCCTTCAGATCAACTAATAAGATGTTTTTTTCACAGTTGGAGTTAATGTTGAAGGTGTCCACACAAATGGATCACCTAAAAAGGGTTAAGAACAAACACCAGTGAGAGGGGGAGGGCTTAAATAATGCCCAAGCCCGCTCTGACGATTTAGTCACGGTTCGCCGAAGAAGAGAAGAGAGGCGTAGTAGAAGAGAAGTGAGTCTATAGATTAGAATGAACTTATCTCCCTCCTCCTGGCTCCGTTTCCTTTTATTACCTGTCCCATGTCTTGGGATTCGGGCCCATCACATCGCCCCTTCTACCGTCTTTTGGATCATCGTAAGAGTTACTCTACTAAGGGGCGGCATGACGGCTCCCTCCAGGGTTTGTCCTGCATAAATGGAGGTTGTGGGGGTGCTGATACGTAGATGGCGATTTCTGGGTCGTATTACTATATATATAGAGAGAGAGAGATAAAAGAAAAAACATACAATACTTTTAAAAAAATTGGATAAATCATTTTTATTAATAATATACAAGATATGTTACAATAGATTAAGCCAAGAGAAAAAATAATAATATAATAGTCCATTAAATACTGTTTTCCTAACTAAGAAGGTGGTGCATCATATGATCCTCTCTCAAACCGCTTTCATGTCATCTTCGAAAGTCTCATCACTCTCATTCGCCTGGCATGTCTTAGTGAATTTGAGACTCCTCTTCACTAGATTTTGAACTGCCTCTAACTTTGATTGTTTGGAAATTAGAGTTACATCTAATCAAACTAATTCTCTCTCTCTCTCTCTTTCACTATACAATTTTTTTGTTTTCATATGAGATCATAATTAGCAGTAAAGCATCAAATTCATGGGCACTTTAAAGTTATGTGAGTTTGATTGAATGAAGAACATCATAATCTTTTACCTAACTTTTTTTTTTAATGTTTTCACTCTTTTAATCTCTCAAGTTATGCCTGTGGTACTCTATAATCACTTCAATGTATATAGATATAGATAAGTTAATTGTATGGTGATTTATCAACTTCCAATTTAATAATTTTATAGTTTATAAAGACTTTTTTTATTATTATAGAATGATGTATAACTGTTACCAAAACCCATTTAACAATGGTGGATTCACATCACTATCTTCATAAATGTAAAGTCATATACAAATATATCCTTCACATTCAACATCTAGAAATTAGGTTGTACATTGAATATAAACTCTCATGATCGATATCAATACTTTTTATTAAAAGTAAATGATGACGATAACATTGATAACGATGATATTTCAGATACGAAACCCGTGTGCTAGTATTCCACGAGACATCTTAATTTTCGTTTTCTTTATGCATTTTTTAAAGAAAATTATTTATTTATTTCATATGTCATCTCTTCAACCTTTAGAAAATCGATAAGTTATTGTATGAAAACTTAGGGGTGGAGCTTGTTGTCTGGGGAGTCACGTAAGGAATGGAGCCTTCTCATTATGGTCATAGTCTGAAATGTATTGTTGGAGTGAAACAAATAATGTTTTCATAACAAACAACGCGATTTATAAGAAAACTATTCGTGATATCAACTTTTTAACCGTTTCCTGGTTTGATGTAGCTCAAGCGCCCAAGAATCCGAAACTGCTCTCGATGAAATCCATAGTGAAGCAGAACTTGATGTTCAAGTGGAAATAATTGCCTCACCAAACCTAGAGAGCATATTTCGATGATACCCAAGATTAGGAGAAGAACATCTTGTATTCGATTTACAAATGATCACATACTCTCTAACTTTATGAACCTTTATTCCTAATGAATTTGATTTATCCACTTTATAAAAAATAAATAAATAAATAATAAGTTATTATATAATTAGACTAAATAAATAATAATAAGTTATTATATAATTAGACTAGGTTGTATAAGTTTGGGTGTCCTTTTTCCCATTTATGATGATGAACATCATCCATGTTCTATATGTCTTTGAAGAGATTGATATTGTTGGCAGCTACTGGGATTGAGGATCCCACTAATTCAATGATTAAATTTGAGTATTATTGTTAGATCTGGCAATGGATTAATTAGCTTTTTTAAAAGAGTGGATAGAAAACAGTAACCCAATTTGAGCCACTAATTTATAATACAATATATATTATAATGAGATATTTGGGATTTTGGGGTATCTTCGTACTTGAAAAAATAATAGAAGAAAATTAACAATGGGAGTAATTAACGACATGGATATATAACCTATCAAAGAAATAAAATTAGATAAACTAAAATTGTATGTTATTTTTCATGGTCATATACTTCTCTTTGCTGATATGTTTATATATATATATATATATATATATATATACACCGATGATATAGTCAGGCCGGCCGGATCACTGTACTGATCCGACTGACACCTATTTTGGCCCCTGGACATGTTTGAAGGACCAAACAGTCACAAATTATATGAAAATTGATAGACTAGCTTATTTTCGATGATCTTCCCATCCGTACGGTTGGAAATCCTTCAAACATATTCGAAGAGCCGAAATGGGAGGTGATATGATATGAACAGTATTCCGGCTGACGACACAGTAACACGAATATATATATATATATATATATATATATATATATATATATATAAAGCATTCTAGTACATTTGTGGTGCCATCCTTAAAGGTTTTGTCGCTTGTGGATTAGGGAGGTCCCTCTTGATTGAGGATTAATTTTATCATCCCCAGTTTTGTCTATTTGGACACGCAAGCTGCATCAAACCAGTTTATAGTATTTTTTCAAATTAAGTGGAACGGGTGCTTGGTCCTCGAACATCTTACATCGTTTATGAACCCGTGTTGTCTTAAAAATCTTTCTATATTTTCTATGTTTCAAAAGAAAGGAAAATAAGAGAATGGAATACCATAAAAAGAAATTTTGTGATATGATTGTAAGTGAGAAGCGTGCACAAAATCCCCTTGCTAGTCCCTGACATTCTAAGATTCAATCATTTTAAATTTGGATTCAAATCAGTGAGTTTTGACACTCAAATTTGATGCATGACTGATGGGAATGCATCTTTGTCTCCCCATAAAGGAAGTATAATATTCCATGCATGATGAATAATATTCCAATAGTTAATTTACACCTTCTTGTTCTTTATTTAATTACATACACACACACACAAAGAGATTTGGAAATTCATTTAATTAAACAATGTGTTAATCACGGAGGATGAGACGATCATACATCTCTTCTACCAATGCCCATAGTAAGAACCATATGAAAACATTAATTATGGGAGATTATTCAATATCCACATAACCCCCCAGCTATAATGAAAGAATCAGTGATCTCGTATCCTCCTTAGCGCCCGGGTGCCCAATGAATTGAAAAGAGGATGAGAGTTGCTGACGATAGTAGTCATCTGGATATTATGGGGTGAAAGGAATCTTCGATGTTTTCAAGATAAACGACATGTTTTCTGGCAACTTATTCGAGATACTAACTTTCTCATGTTGTCGTGGTTTGATGCAACTCCCAATCAAAAAAGCCAATGCTCTAGGAGGCACAAAACATAGTCGAAAGAAGCCCACACTTCTCGATGACCAACCCCTATAGATCTATTGGCGACGAAGCTCAAGAGGAATGTTAGGGATAGAGGTGCGAGCAGGAGGCTAGGGAAGGAGGACCGAGCAGAAGGGGGACAACAATGAGCTATGTTTTGCTATTATATTCCTTATAAACTTTTAATAGTAAATGACTGATTGTAAAACCTACTATGAACTTCTATCTATCATAATTCATAAATAAATGTTTTTTATCGACGTCCTTATTCAAAGAAAAAAAAAAAACTATGTGTTAATTCTCAAATCCAATTTCACATTCAAAATGAAGGATGGAAACAGTTTTAAAGAAAGAAAGAAAATAGGCCCACTTCCCTTACATTGAAAACAATAATTGTCTCTTTGCGTCAAGACATGAAAGCACCCTTCAATGGACACCCAAGAGAGTGGTGTCTAGTTTGTCTATCAATCACTATATCTATCTTTCTCTTCTTATCCTCTTCACTTTATAAATTTCTCACTACTCCATCTATTACATATCACATTCATCTCATGCACAATAAAATGAAAGAACTTTACAAAATTAATTAAGATGTTGTGACTCATGAGAGAAGATTAATTAAAGACTAACAATCATTTGGATAGCCAAATCGTGAAAGATATAGCACTAATTATTAATGCTTTTTCTTATTCATCCTAGGTTCCTAGCCACTTCCTTCTTCAAACCAAACACTAGGAAAAAGAAGAGATGAAAAATGAAGCCATCTATCTTTTAATCTACCATTCTTATTTTTATAATTAAAAGAAAATAAATGTGAATGTTTCTATAGAAAAAAATAAAAAATAAATATCAATCAACAACGTCCAAAGGAAGAGAAGAGCACACGTACGCAGGGGTGCATGAATAGAAGAAGAGATAGACATGCAGTGACACGTGGCGAAAGGAGAGCCATTAGATGGAGAGGATCAGGTGGTGGCCCACCAGAAAGACATGTCTCTCTCTTTCATCCCATTCGTCCACATCTTCCCCGATGTGGGTCCCACCCTGTCTCGACCAGTCTGGATCGACCTAACCAACACTAATAATAACTCCATTTGATCCTTCATTCATTTGCATAGCATTTTCATTGTGTGTGTAGAGAGAAAGGATGGCAGCCATGAATGAGTTCACGTAAGAGAGTTTTAGGGTTTTAAAAGGACAGACAAGTACGGACAGCCAACTTCACTGTTTTCACTACTATATATATATGTACTTCTCTTTTTTTTTTTTTGATGAAGTTGATAAACCACATTTTATTCATTAGATAATTTTAAAAAGAGTTCAGTACATTGCTCATGCAGCGAGAAAATAAAGATACATCATAAGTTGCTCTCTCCTGCATAAGATGTTGCCCACTCTTGTCTTTCTTACAGTGTGCCTTCACGTGGTGTGCCCTCAGTGGGTGGTGGATCGTCCTCAAACACGTTTCCACCCTCAGCATCAGGTCCTGGCGTGTCTGAAGTGAATTCAAGACAAACAAACAAATATCTCAGTCTTAATTAGACTCAAAACTAAGCATCCACAATGACTGTTGTTGGCATGCAATGTATAGATATATACATTCATGCAAGTACGTCGACGTTTATGAATACATAAATACATAGATGAATCAAACAGTGTAGAGTTTGATAATTTGTTCGATCGGGGTTCGGCAAACAGGGCAGCCCCATTGCTTTGCATGGATCTCATTCAAACAAGCCATGCAACCAGCCATGTGCCCGCAAGGGATGCATGCACCCTCCACTGCGGCATCCAAACATACCGCACATGAATTTGAGTTGTTGCTACTGCTGTTGTTAATTCTATTAATTGGGCTTGAATCTACTGAAGGACTACTGTTGTAGAAGATGTCGGGATTGATCATAGGAGGAGCAGAGGGAGGGGGTGAAGCTGGTGGCAATGCATTGGATTGGATATTATTGTCGGAAAGTGGAAGTGCTCCTTCTGAAATTGCCGATTGAATGGATGCATTCATTGCCATTTCTAACTCTACGTCTTCAGGGGATGGATCGGTTGTTGCAGTTGGTGGTGTTCTTGATTTTGTTACTAGTGGATTCACCGGTGTAGGAGTAACGGCAGCAACAGGGGTTGCCGGAATGTTATTGCCGGTCTGCAAGAAGAATTAAAATGTTTAGTTGTGCTGATAATAATTCTGGATTTGTTATGAAAAATTAAAATGAGTGGCAATTAATTACTTGGGGAAATCCTCTGCATGCGTTGTGGAACATAAGCAGTTGGTCCCTATCACCTTCCTTTGCAGATGCGAGCCGAGACTTTGTCTCTGTATATAGAACAATAATAAAAGTTTTGATTATATATGATCAGAATATTAGCACTGCAAATCTTATTTTCACAAACATTGCCTTCCTTAATTGCAAATCTTGCATAACAATTTCATGTTCAATGACAGACATTGATTTCCTCTATATATGGAAATCTTTAACCAAAACTTTAATTTTCACAAAGATGTGTGTGTGTGTGTGTCTGTGTGTATGCATAAGGGTTAACAGAAAACTCACTTCCAGCAATATCTTCAATAACCACTGTAGGATCTAGTTGGCTGAAATTTGGTTGTTTGATCCGAGAATTCCAAAGTTGAATAATTGCACGTGGCTTGGCAACCTTTATGCGAAAAGGAAATAAAGTTAAAAAAAAATAATTAAAAAATGGTGAATTGGTTTTGAAGGATATAAATAAACATCCTACTCTAGCAGACATACAACAGAGCCACATGGCATGTACTCTTCAAGATTAAACTAGATTCACAAAGAATCATATGGTGCTTAAAAACTATTGCTTTTAGTATCACGGAGTGGCATCTAGCAATATTACAAATATAATGCATTGATGATACCCAAGAGGGAAATGATGATAGGAATTATATATACTTTACAGGAATTATATATATCTGTGGAAAGTATAATTAGAGCTGCAGAATTGGGTCAATAACCTTTTGCTTCATTAAAATACCTGAAGATCAGAGTATAATGCCAGGTCTAACTTGGGAGGCTGCGTTTGATTAAGAGAGGTACATGGAACAACCACAGCCCAACTGTCAGGAAAAAAAAAATCATAGATTAGGTGCTATAATACATGCTTAGAATCTACTTCAGATGGAAGTGTTTGACTAAATGATAAAGAGAGGGAAATGCAACTGAGAAAGAATGAACTATTAGATGATAAAAGCTCAAACAGCAATTCAAAAAGAACATACAGCTTCCTTGACACCAATTGGGGGATAATTGCTTCGAAAATGATTGGTCCATGGAACTCTCTCAGCCAGCCAGAGAAAAGACAGATGCGATTCTGAAAGTAAATTGTTTATAAAATCTCAGAGAGTGCACAATCAATGAGATTGATTTTGGCTCAAAGCTAACACATGATTATTACTCCAATAGTAAAAAGCTATACCTCAATAGAACGGACTACTGCACTGTGTCCCTTTGCTCTGGCCAAATCAAGTGCAGTCTGCCGAGCACCATTCATCAACAAAGGATTTGCTGTGATGTTTAACAAGAAGGAATTCATTAACAAAACAAACCACAGCTGATAGGTCTTGTTTATAGCTAATAGCAGATGACAGCAGCTTTGTTACTAACAGAACATCCTAAAAGATGTACCTCCGTGAGAAAGAAGAAGGTTAACAGTCTCTTTGAGGCCATGTTTTGCGGCATGATGCAAAGGAGTCCCAGCATGAGGACCTATGGTACAAAAACCAGAATTAGAATTCCTTGGTCTTGACTGAAACAAGAAGGAACATGATCAAAACCACAAGTATTAAGCATAACTAAACAGTATTAACATATCACAATGATGAAACTACAAATTCACATTTGACTCATTGTCAACACTACAAAGATTAAAACAAAATATTACTGAACACCACTGCTGCATATTAATTAGTAACTGATATGGATTTCTAGTATTATTAAAGCTAGAACAATGTACTAATAATAATGAAAAACTTTAAACCACAAATAGATAGAACTGAAATTGGTTGACATTTGTTTGCAAAAAACAAAAACAAATAAGCACCGATTTCTGTAATGTATTGCTCAAGTCTATTACCAGGTATTTATGTTGAGGGCAATTAATCCATGCCCGTCTCAATTCTAACAGAATTATTATTCCACAAAAGGAAATATTCACACAGAAATATGAAAAGTGAAATTTCATATAATACATTCAATTAACCACATTGTAGAATTACAACAAAGAAAGATGAGGAGAAAAACAGCATAATTCTGTGTGAAAGTATTAAAACAGAGATTGATAGACCAGAACCAATTGAGCTGAAACTTCTCACCAGGGCGATAAGCATTGACATTGGCACCAAGTTCAATCAGAAGCTTTGCAACCGGAAAGAGAGCCGAGCGCTTGCAAGCCAGAACCAATGGAGTCTGCCCCTCTTTGTCAACCCACTGGAAAACCAACAAACATTGATACAATACAAATCATCAATCTCTATCATCTTTTCTCTTCTGAAAATAAAAAAAAAAAGAGAAAGAAAGCAATGAATTCGATTACCTCGAGGCCAGCGCCATTGCGGTGAAGCTTCCCAATCTCTGCGATATTCCCAGACTTGACCTGATGATAGAGCGACTCATCCTTGGATGGGGCCGCCCCCATTTCTCCACAAATCGAGAAACCCTAGGAAATGGACCTCTCTGATCTCTCCTGGGGTTTCTCCACCAAGCGCGAAAATGAGATAAAATTGAGGATTAGGGAAGGTGAGGAGCCCTAAAAATCTCACCTTTATGGAAGGATGATCTGGAGGGTTTCTAGGGATACATGCTTGGATGAAAGAAGAGAAGAAGAAGAAGAAGAACGGTTGGTTCGTTCGTCGTTGATCGGGAAACGCGTAGCTTTGAAATTGAAGATATATATATAATATTGATAAGACTTGGCGGGTAAACACCCATGACGAAGAGAACGAGTAACGACTTTTCATAGATTCGAAGCTTCTTGCGTGTATATATATATATATATATATATATATATATATATATAATTATTATATAAAATATAAAAACTAGTTTTTTCATTTACTAAAATCTTTATCTTTTCGTTTCAAATTGAGCTTTGAATTATTTGTTAATAAAATCTTATATTATTGTAGTTGGTTGATTTGGATGAGACACATTTATAATATTTTAACAAAATTTAAATTTTTATTATAGAATAAATCACCTATGCTTTGTTTTTAAATATGACCTTTATTGTATGGAAAATAGAAAAAAATTGTTTGTATTTGTTTTAGTAACTTACATCCCAAATCTTTTTTTTTGTTGGGTTTAAAAGCGCCAACAATAAAAATATGACAACCAAATAAAACAAAGCAATATACACAATTTCTATGTAGTAATTAATGCTGTGAATTAATTATTTTCACATAAAATTGAAATATGGAATGACCAACAAAAAAACACAAAAGACATTTATGAATGGATGGAGAGGGTTGGGGAACAAGAACTAAAATGAAATGAATGAGAAAAAAAGTAAATGAATACTTCCATTTCTGAATCCCAATTTGTATAATCTGATATTAAAGCAAATCAATCATCTTGAAGACCATTACTGAAAGAAAAAAAAAACAACTTTTTTCTAGGGATGAAAATGGGAGAAACAGGAAAAGTAAAATGAATAAATAAATAATGGGAAATAAACAACACGCCAAGATATTACAATTGAAGCTCAGTCCCAGATTGTAGGGAGGTTTAGTGTTTCAGGAAATCTGTGAGTGAGGCTGGCAAGATTTTGAGCCCAAGAAACCCTAGAAAACACAGCTACCTACAGAGGAATCTAGAAAAATTAACCTACATTGACAGTTTCAAGAATTTTGCTGTGTTTGACGGAATATTTGCAGAATCCAGTCACGGTAGCTGAGGGTTCCGTATATCTGTTCTTCAGTAAGGTTGGAGAGAAACAAGGCGGGTTCTCTCGGTTGCTCACCTTGCCTTACCAGATGGCATAACTGATAGGTTGAAGGATTCTTCTCCCTTAACTTTGTCAGGATCCTTGTTAATTTTCGTGAGACCGCGTTGTCTTGCTCCAACAATGCAGCCTGCAACTCAACAAGAAGAAATATGAAGTGCTAAGAAATCAAACAAAATCCATGAGGCACTAACAGAAACAATTGAACAATGTGTCAGCCCCATACCCTAAACAAAGATGAGAAAACTCACATTGAATAATATGAACAAATACAAGTACAATGTAATGATAATAAAAAAAGGCAGTTGTTAATCTACTTATTATGCATGCTTTTTTTTTTCAAGGTGGTGAATCAATTGAGCTGAAAATGGCAAATGAACTTAAATCCAAAATTGAATTGAATTAAACTAATTTTAGGGAGTATACTCAATTCATCAGTAAATTGTCTTTGCAGAGAAATTTTAGCCATCTGCTTTGTTCATCATTAGATTATCAAGTAGTAGAAATGCAAATGAAGAATGATGTAAGCAGGATATTGATAGTCCAATAAAGGAAAGAGAAATACCTTAGATAAATCTGGGGAGGTAGAAAAGTCAAATCCAAGTATGCTTTTTACAATATCAGGGGACAGCATTCTGCCGAACCAAAGAATCAAGTTGAATCCATCATCATATAGATATAATCCTGCAGCATCTAAACTCTCTATGGTCAAGGGTAATGGTTTCAAGTCATTCAACAGTTCAGATTTATCTGGGGCCTGCAAACCAAAAATTAGCCATGTGATGCATAGGCATGTAAGTAACGAAAAACCAGTGAAACAGGAAAATTTACACAAGGATTTGGACTAGTTTGAAAACCTTAAGAACAACTCGCATATATCTAAAATTTTAAGACATTTGTGAAAGTGGAGAGTCTGGAGACTATATTTTGTTGACCATGCTTAAAAGTAAAATCATATAAAGGTTAAATACCTTTAAAAGGATCTCGTCTATCCTAACCAAGGTCGGATATAGAAATTTAAGCATCCTTCCGATAGGTAAAATCATCATACTGTATCCAGTAGCACAGCGCTCATCTAGAGAAGCATCAGCATATCCCCCACGAAGAGCAAGAGTCTTACATAGAGACAATATGTAGAGCGGCAAATATTTTAAAGACTCTGGAAATATCAGCCTTGCTCCTAACCTATGCTGCACAACATAAAGGTTCCTGTATTCTCTGAGACATTTCACAACTTTCAACTGTAATAACTGACGGGCATCCTCGAGCTTGCTAGAAAGTGTGTTCTCAATTGCTGCAGGTTAGTTGCATCATAGAAACAAACAAGAAAATGTGATTCATTAAGAAATTAGACCTCTCTAAAAGAATTGGAAAGAGAACTGGTATTTACCAATCCTGCTCATCAAAGACACAGTGGCTCCAGTGTCAGCCTGCCGGTACATTTCCCCAAGATCTGGCACGACTTTTGCTGCTGCTGTATGAACTCTAATGCGCCTTTCACCAGAAGAGGAAGTATATCTGGTCCTTGTTAAGGAAACGTGGCAATTACTTACAACACAATCATGACATCACATATTGATCTACACTCAAGTAATTACAAGCATTTCAATTGGCAATCTAGATGATCTATATGTAAGTACTTTTACATGGTTGGACACCCACATGCTCCAAAACTCTGACACTTCAACTTGTCAGATAAGATTAGCATGGTCTTCCCTTTACACCAGAAGGAATTCTAGCAAATGATGTCAACTTCAATAATATATCAAATATGATCTTAGGGTAAAGACTAAAATAATGTATATATGGCAATAACATTAGCAAAACATTTCACAGTAATCAGCACTTTTATCACAATAGCCATTTTAAGGACACTCTGATACTCAGACACATTCTCGGTAGCACTTAACACATTACTCCATGATATAGTGAATAGTTCACATGTGGAGAAAAGTAAAAACACAAGAAGTCATGCCAAGAAACCATAAATGAAGGATACAGGACGGCCACTTGAAAATATACAGTCTGTGTTGTTAAAAGAGTCTCCTCCAAAGATATTTGCATTGCAAAGGCTTTATCACAATCCACAACTGGAAGGGCTACTAAATCTGTTGACCTTAGCATAAGGTGACCAAGATAACTTGTGAATCGCACCCCTGGAAATCAACTCAAATAAAAAATAGATCTTTAGATTAATAAACAGTAATCTACAGAAGAAAAGTCCAATAACCACAGGAAACAAAAATGCTGTAGCTTTATATCAAAAGAGACCTTTTCCACTTCTAATGCGCATGACAGCTTCCCAAGCAGTCTCTCTGGTAAGGTCCCTAGCCAACTCATATTTAAGTTTGTGGCCATGAATGTTAGCCTGAAAAGATGGATAATAATAAATCTGTCCACCAGTATATTTGGCAAGGGATCCTGGCACAACCATAGAGGAGAAAAATAAGAAAAGAAATGTGAATGCTATCCAAAGCATGTATACTATATCTTCTGGCATTAATACCTAGAGAAGCTATATCAGAGTACTTGTCACTGAAAGCATATATGTCCACACCAATCTGATGCTTTGAAAATTCAGAAGCCATAAGCTTATAAAACGGGTCATCGGGGATTCTTAAGGAATGTTCTTTATCTGTTCCATAGGTACGAAGGTCATCACCGCGTAACCTTAGGCGACCAACACCAAGAGAAGGTAATGTACTCTGAAAGATGAGCAACTTTCCTCCAAGTTGACTCTGTCAGACAAGAGGTTAAAAATAAGTTTGTCATAGAATGGTAAATTAATGACAAATGGGAAATATCCAATAATGTGGTGCAAACATACCATGATCATGAATGCTGCTTTGAGAGCAGGCCCCAAAGCAGATTCTACATTTACATTGTCTTGGAACATACAGGGCAGGCTGTCCAGAAGAGCATCAACAGCACTTCTCGAATCAGATAAATTGACAAGAAGATCATCAGGCATTGGAAGAAATATATCTTCCAAATCCGAAACCACCGTCATCTGAGGTTGTGTCGAAGAAGACTGCGACAAGCAAAATAATGCATTAATCATACATTTATTTGGATGTAAAGCATTTCTCTAACCCAGGAAAGAGCAGTGACCCTTGCAATTATAAAAGCAAGGCAATAATATGACCTTCAATTAGATATTTAAGTTTAAGGGAGAAAATCACATGCCTTCAAACTGTAGAAATGTAACGTGCTGTCAAAAGTTATAAAGCCAATCTGTGTCCTAGGAAAGCCAGGAATCTCATCAAGACAAGATTTGATTGTCTCCGCTATGGTCTGAGATGTATGTCAAAACAGGTATATAATTAGAAATTAAGGTTATTAAACACAGTGAATCATAGATGGTCACTTAAAAACATAATATAAACCAACAAAGAAAATGTAAGCAGCAAGTGAATGAATAATAGAAAACTTCTCTCTACAAAATAGTAAGTAATTACCTCAAGCAAACCATTCTGGACTGAGGTTACTGAAACATCAATAAGAAAGAAATATATTGGAGGCATTGGTGGTCGAACCATATATTCAGTTGAAGCAACAAATTCAACACTGCCTTTGGAAAGCTCAGGTCTTTGATCTGCATCACATCTTCTTCCACTTGCATCCAAAGCACAGAAATACTCTCCAGGAACTGCATGTAAAGGGTTTACAGAAATTAAGACAGTTTACTAGCATCAATCTCAATAATGGAAACTTAACAGCAACAGGGAAGGAAGCAAATGCTTTGCATATATTAGCTCTGGCATCTTGTGGATTATACAGCAAAAGAAAAAGAAAAAGAAAAACTCAATTTTAGTGCCAAATAACAGTTGGTATGGTGTCATCTTGCAGGCATGGAGCCACACAACCGTCAAGCGTCTGTAAAATGAAAGAAACAGCACAAGACTAGGAGAATCCTCATTGTCTGTATCGTAGGTTTCCACAAGCTAGTATTCACAATAGCATTAATTTGACAATCAGTTTTCTATACAAAACATATTTCAAACAAGATATTATTGCAGATGAAGGGAAGAATAAAACATCCATAATTTATCAAGTTATAATTTAATGGTTGAATATAACATATTGACCCTGAAACTGACCCACTAACCCATTGCTCAGTAGCACCTTTAATATATCTGTTTCGAACTTCAGGTTTAGATAAAGAAACGACTGAATAAAGCCCATAAGTATTCTACTATACTCTTTTTTAATTCCAGTGCAGTTCACAGCATGACCTATCAATCCAACGCTTCTATAATCATATGCTTTCTGGACAAGAATTCCACATTATGCTTGTAGCTCCATCCAAAACTCAAGGCCAATACACACAAGTAATAGTGCAACAGAGAATCTGTCCCCATACAGGACGTTAGATAGAGACTTGAAAATTGTAAGAAATACTGCTCCTGAAATAAATTTGATAACAAGTTCAATGGAAAACCCAGACAAACTAAATACACAAAGGTGTACTTCTGAGCCATATTTGGAACTAAGTTACCAAGGTGCAAACAATTTAACACACTCATGGAGCACAATAAAACAGCTAGAAATACAATGAGAAAAGAATTATTAGCAAGCATCTACCATCATTGAGCAGAGAACAAAGATTGCACCGCCATTTCCGTCCAGCATCTGTAAATGTGACATAAGGGTTCACGTAATTCCGACATCTTCGGCATCGGACAACGCCAGCAGAACCAAAATTAACAACTGGCACTTCCTCCTAAATAATTGAAAATTCAGAAGAAGCAGCATCAAATGAAAATATAAAAAGAGGCACTTCTTCAGAAAGAATAAACATGAACCAAAATCTCATATTATAGTGTTACCAACCCCATCGGGAGCTTCTGCTAAAGGATGAACCACTGCTCCAAGAGGCAAATGCCACCTAGAAAGCAATGACTGTGAACTTGGTATTGCATGAGTTGTCAATCTTAGATATCTTGGATGGCAGTTTAGAGGGTATGTTTCAAGAATAGAAACAGGCTCTTTATCACCTTCCAATGGCCGTGGCAGTGATTTGGGATCTATTCCTTGATCAAGCATGCCAGGAGAAGAACCAACAGATAGTGACTCGAAATCCTCAACCAGATTTTGAATGGCACCTCCAAGTGGAGGTCCAGTGTTAGAATACTGCATTTGCTCTCTTGAATTAAAACCCACAGGTGGCGGAGGTGGCACTAAACCTCCTTGGTGAGCATTAAACTGAGGAGCATATGGAGTTGAATAAGTCTGCAAAGGTGGCTGTGAAATTGGTCTAGAAGCAAGAAATTGTGACTCCACAGGAGGCTGAGGTACATTAACTCCCGGTAATGCATTTGGATAGCCAGGCAAAGGTGGCTGAGAAACTAGTGTAGGTGGCAGGAATGATGACTCTAACATAGGGGGCGGCATACTAGTTCTAGGTGGTAAAGAGTTTCCAATTTGAGGCGGGGGTCCCATTGGAACAGATGGAATTTGGGCCTGAGGTCGAAAAGACCCAGTAGGGGTTACAACTGGATTAACACCCATAGATGAACCATGAAGGGGATGTACAGGTTGAGCTGTTGAAAGAAACGGATGAGTTGATAATTGTTGATAGGAGCTTGTGTCTTGTGCTGGGTAAGATGGTAGGGGAGTGCTAGATGGACTGTTAAACCTTGTTTGAGGGGGAAGGGGCATCCTATATCCTAGCGTCTCAGGCCCAGTTGTAGGCCTAAAAGGTAAGGGTTGTGTTGTGGTCTGAGAGACACCTGATGGCCTAGGGCCAGACAGAGGTCCAGAGGACAAAAATGGTGTTGTGGTTCGAGAAGCGCCAGAGGATTCCAACCCAGCAACAGGATCCGAGGACAAGAAAGGTGTAAAAGTTTGTGGAGCTGCAGAAAAAGTCATGGCTGGCTGTCCAGGAACATTTGTTGTCCTTTCATTCCCCACAGGATGCATTTCTATCCAATAAATTCAGTTAGTTAGGAGGCCCTGCAGGGAAGAAATTTAAATGACAAGACAGATTCTGAAAACTATAACTACTTGAAATACAAGACTATCTTATCCATGGTAGATATGAAATAAGCATCACATTAAAAACATATACAAACGCAGAAAGTATACATAAAACATGCACAGGGTTCTAAAAAGTCAAGAATTGGTTTTCAACTATTAGTTTGCTGTCTGATGGTTTTACTGTTGATCAAATAAATAATAGATACCATGAATCAGTTTTCATCACGAGCGCAATCCGTCACTGATTAAACTGATACCATGAATTCTCTCCTGATTCTTAGTAGAATAGAAGAAATTATAATATCTCATCATGAATGCTCCAAAGTGCATACTTCCCTTGAGAGCTCAAGAAAAAAGAATCTCCCATGGATTTCCAACATCAAAGCATGCAACAGTTCACCAAGGCAGTTGAGGATATTTTATTTAGAAAAAAATAAGAGAATTTCAAGGAGCCAAATTTGAAAAATAGTTTGTAAGTATGTGCAGGATCTGATAGTAATCATCAAGCTTTAGCAAAAATCTGGGAACTGATATCTGTGTAACCTTCAAAGAAGAGTGGTTATGAGCAACAATGGGAAGCCTAGTGAAGCAAAGCCCATGAAGAGGTAATAATGCAAAACTATTACACACAAACTATAAGTTTAAGAAGGAAATCAATGCAACAATTACAATCAAAAGTCTGGTTAATTAAAAGCCCACATATCCATAGCAAAAATAATTCTAGCACACTTGGCCCAAGGTTTTTTTTTTTAGTAAAATCTCAACCTTTTCACATCTATTTAGCATCCTAAGCATACAAGAATACACATCCTGTATTATTTGCTGACTTCTGCAGTGAAAATCTATGTCAACCATAGAATTCTTTGCACATTCATGGCAAATTCGTGGCAGGATGTAACTATTAATCTTTCAAATCAAATAATACAAATTGACACTGAAATCCATAATCTAGAAATCTTGCTTGGCAACTCAATAACTATTTTATCATAACAGTTCGTCAGCTAAAAAGACTTACAGTAATTATTACACTATGATTATGTAATACATAAGCCTTGATGGTTACTCAACAACATCCAGTTCTCAAGTGGATCTAAAATATGTAGGAAA
This sequence comes from Dioscorea zingiberensis, assembly GCA_026586065.1. Classification (NCBI taxonomy): domain Eukaryota; kingdom Viridiplantae; phylum Streptophyta; class Magnoliopsida; order Dioscoreales; family Dioscoreaceae; genus Dioscorea; species Dioscorea zingiberensis. The sequence goes on from CM048823.1 coordinate 52,343,776, forward strand.
AAAGTTGAAAAAATAACAGATCTATGGTTTCTAGCAAATTAAGAAACATATTCTAAAACACATCAAAAGATACAATTCCCAATTGGATCCTACCATTAGATCGCAGCATTAAGAATTATACGGAATTCCACTGATCGAACATGAAGCATTGACGATAGTAGAAACCCGGTTTACTCAAGCAACAGAATTTAGAGGTGGAAAATTTCACGCGAGAATAACAAAAGCAGCAAATAAGACATAGATTTAGGGTTCGATTGCGGTTTTTACCTCAATCGCAGGCGGTCCACGGCGCAGATCTGAACGAGAGGCGGTATCCGCTGCTGATGAGAGCGTGGATCAAAAACCTAATCAGTGAGAAATGCCAACAGGGGAGAGATCCAAGAAGGAGATCTCAAACCCCACTCTGCTAAATCGAAACCCTAATCAGTCGCTGAGAGAGAGAGGGGAAGAGAAGGAGATAGTGAGAGAGAACAAACGTGCGAGAATGAAGAAGAGAAGGTGCGAAGGAGCGAGAGATACTTAGTTAAAGAGTGAAAACGGGTCGGATTAACTTTCGAATCTACATCCGAATCCGATTTGGGGATTTTCACTTAAAACACCCCCAAAAAGTTTATAATTTCAATAAACTGAAGCAAAACACACGGGTGTTTGCTGATAACACTTCGAGAATAAAAGCAAGGAATCCATTAGAGTAAAATTAAATAGAGAGTGAGGAGTTTGAGGAGTTTGGGGCGGTAATTTCATATTTTGAATCGACACTAAATCCATCTAGATTTAAAATATTTGATTTTCACTAGCATTAGAGTTATTTTCATGTTTTGAGTTATTTTCACTAGCATTAGGTTCGGTTAGAATTTCAAAGAGGTTGACAATTCTAAATTAGGAACATAAACCACACAGCAGTCATATCCCTCACAAAAGGAACTTTACTCAATGCCAAGCAAGGTAATGACACATGAAAACTACAGTCAGAAAAACCAGACAAACTGGAACTCTATGCTTTTTAATTTCAGAATTTTTGAATTGAAAAGGTACACATGTAGTAATTAACGAGGTTGAGAAGGGGAAAGAAAGAGAGAAATTTGAAGAAGGTTTATTATTAGGGTTCGGTAACATGGAGGAAATCACTGAAATCAAATAAAGAAGAGAACATTACCAATATTGTGACTGCCTCTTTGCAAGATGGAATAGAAGATTACCACTTCAAGTCAAAGGATGGCCTCAGCTGCATTACAAATCAAAGAGAAAATCAGAATTACATCCTCTGCCTTCTTATAATAAATATCCAAATCAGAAGAAACAAGAGGAAGAAAAACTACAAATAAAAACAGAACATCCTGAACATGAGAAAAGAAAAAAGGAGACATGTATGCTCAGACGCTGTTGGTGTTAGCATGCTAGCGTTTATTAGCTTCATCCAAAAACCCCAACATCAATGAAACCGGCATAATTCTGGCACATACCTAAGAAACAAAAACAAGCTATATCTATCAAAGAACCTCTCCAAAATAAAGAGATTTCTCTAAATCAACAATAAAATTGCTAAATTTGAAATCCAACGATCATAATCTCCATTCAAAACTAGAAAAAAAAAAAAAAATCTCATATCCTAAAAATCAAGCATCTAAAGGAATTACCGATTTCCACACCAAAAGTCCAAATACAAACCTAATCAGAACTAGAAAAGAAAAACTAGAAGAGATTGAATAGAAAAAAAAAAAAAAAAAAAAAGACAATGTGAAGAGATTCAGGCTCAAGCCGAGAGGGCTCACCAATCCTCACAATCACGGGCTTGGAAAGGCTATTGAGAAAATAGACTGGTTGTTTGGCTTCAGCGCCAGCGCGCGATTGCGGAGGTCCGTTGGAGACCGACGAAGCTCGATGGAGGTTCGTCGGTGGGGAGATTGGCGGAGGTTCTAGGGTTCGCGTCGCGTGAGAGAGAAAAAAAATACCCTGGTATTTTGTTTTGTTTTTTTGTTTTTTTGTTTTTTTGTTTTTAAAACCCCTCTGTTATTTTGTTATTTTGTTTTTTTTCAAAAAACCCCTCTATTTTCCGTGGAAAAATTTTTCCAAGGGTTCGGAGAGGAAAAATTTTCCACAAATTCGAGAAAAATAGGGTCACATGACATGGTTTGTGGAAAACTTTTCTATAAAAAATTTTGACAATCAAACAGGCCAAAAAATTGAAAAATCAACTACAAAAAAAAATTTCAAGGAAAAAAATGGCAACCAAACACAACCTAAATGTTTATTTTTTACCATCTCAAAATTCTTAAGAAAGAAGAATCTGAAGTATGAGATATTCTCACCCGAAGGAGAAAAACGCAAAACATTCACGGCAGAAGTATGGTAAGAAAGACTTTTCTGATAGGAAGCTGTTGGAAGTTTCTTCTCTGATTCACCTCGAGTTATTTCCCAAAGCTGCCAAAAAGCATGATTTTGTCTAGTATAGTTTGGTTCAAAACAACAAGGCAAACATACAAATTACCGGTTAAAAGGAATATAAGACAACTTAAAATCCACTTAACTTTTTAAATACTCAATTCATTCATCCCAATCATTAATCAAAATAGATTGATAACCAATTACTTTGAAAAACTTATTTTTATCGATAAACTAGAAAAGTGATGGATTAAACTATCCATGTATTAAACAGTGGAAAAAAAATATATATAAATTTTATTTGTTAGGATTTATCAAAATCTTATCTTTTTCCAAAGCACAAGCGTGAGCCACCACAAATAATGTGAAAAAATTCTTCACACAAAAAAAGAAGAAAATGTTAAAAATCAATAAAAAAAGTCAGCTTTTTCCAAGGGAAAATTGAGAGAAATCACATTCACTCCAACGCCCAAGAGCAAGGTTCTATGACTAAAATATGAAATTATTGAAGTAACCAAAATATTCTTTTTTAAAATCAAACATAAAAAAGCAAACCTTATCATTCTAAAATCAAGAGATTAGGGAAATCGAGCGAAAACCATACTTTGATGTCGTGATCATTACCCTCAGTGGCAAGGATGCCGGAATGCGGGTAGAAATCCATGCTCAGAACCGGCTGGGTGTCATGCCAATTGATCTGGACCGTCCCACCTTTCATCTTTCTCTCACAATCTTTCCCTAGAACTAGGGTTTAGAGATTTCGAGAGAAAAATTAAGAAGCGGATTTGGTACACTGGCAGGCGAGAACCTGGGGGGCTCCAAATCTCCGCGCCTTGTCCTTTCTGACCCACCCTTCAATGGCGAGCTTCAGGCAAGCTCTTCTCTGATTCCATCAAAACCTAGCGTTAATCCCTCATAAATCCCCATATTCCCTTCTCAGGTACTCCACTCTCCTCCTCTCTATGTTCGATTTTTCGCTCTTGTTTTGATCGCTCTAACTCAAATTCGATGTTTTATAGATCACATGCTGGTTCGGTTTCCCGATTGTATTCGAATGATGCATCGATTGGCGTGGATCTCTCCAGTGAGGAGGCCTGGCGCTGCCTCTACAACAGGTCTTGCTGATTTTCTTGAGTTTTAGTGTTCTTTCGATTGAATTCGATGATGGAGACACTAAAGTTTGCATTTTTTTTTTATTTCCCTTTTATACAGGCTGTTGTATAGGAGTAGGCAGCGTGGGTTTCTTGAGTTGGACTTGGTTTTGGGGAATTGGGTGGAGGAACACATCAGGTCGATGGACGAGTTGCGTATCAGAGCCCTTGTGGACGTTTTAGACTTGGTAACTCCTCTTGTTCCCCTTACTTGTGTGCTTATTCAGGTCGCTGTTTTTCATAATCTAATGCCTTTTTATGTTGTGATCGAGGATGCAATATGAGGTGTTGTGAAGCTTATACATTATTATGCAAAATGTTGTGCATTTCTCTTCTTTTGATGCACTACCTGAATGCTCGCAATTATTTTAACTCTTGTTGATGTTGTCACTGAGATATCCCCATGCTATTTGTTCTACCCTTTTGATTTTTGTCAAAAATCTTTTCTATACTTGCTAAAAACATTGGATCCTTGAGATGTAAATGTTTGGCAAGTCTCAGATCTTTGCATAGGCCCTTGTCTGATTGTTGGGAATGCAAAATAAATGGTCTTGTGGGTGTAGATCCTCACAAAACATAGTTTTGGTAAAGATTAGTATTCTTTGGCTTGGTGGCCTATGCTGGTGTATCTTTATTTCAATAACTTGACGAGACATTGAAGTTAAAGGGAGTGGGGTGTCGACAATGTAGTATGCCAGCCTGGTTGACTGAAAATCCTAGATTGGATAGTTTTGGGCTTGGGTCCAATAGAATGTCCTTTGGGTTGGCCTAGGTTGCAAAAACTGTTATGATACATATTTCAAATTTATTTTTGTTCCTAGAATGGTAGAGCATTTTATGTTTATTTGGTCTAAGCACAGTATTTCAATTGATATAGGCTATATCCTTGAAGAAAGGAAAATTTATAGAATAAATTTTGCACAAGACAAGGTAAGAGCACTTTCTGAAGGCTCTCTACCTTTTCAATTTCCTTCTAGCCAAGTGTAATTGTGGGATCGAAAATACGCGCTTGGCATCGTGAAGACACCAGACGATTTATCGAATCACAAATGTCATATTTTTTTTATTTGTGGGTTCTTTTATTCCTAATAGAGGCAAGCCCCTATTATTAATTACCCCAGACTGGGTCTTGGGAACCTCCGATTAAGGGCAAAAGTACAAGAAGAGGCAATGAATAAAAATAATAATTTCATTTATTTGAAGAACATAATTTTCATTACATATGGATATATCGTCATATATATGCATACATATCATTTATTTGTATATATCTGACGTCGCCTTCTATGCTTCTTCGCTTTGGAATTTGAGTTTCTTCAGCTGCTTCAAGATGCCTGTTTCGTCGTCGTCTTGAGATTTGCACTGCTTTAGGATTATTTTTTATTTTTATTTTTTTTTTGTTTTTATTGACCGTCTCGAGATGAGCATTTCATTGCCGCCTCGAGATACGTGCCACATGGAAATTTGGATTTTATCGGCCGCCTCAAGGTGGGTGTTCCACTGTTGCCTCGAGATGCGTACCATTTTGAGATTTGGATTTCATCGGCCGCCTCGAAGTGAGTGCTTTACTATAGCCTCGAGATACGTGCCGCTTTGAGATTTGGATTTCATCGGCCTCCTCGAGGTGAGTGCTTCACTGTTGCCTCGAGATACGTGCCGCTTTGAGATTTGGATTTTATCGACCTCCTCGAGGTGAGTGTTCCACTGTTGCCTCGAGATGCGTGCCGCCTTGAGATTTGGATTTCATCAGGCTCCTCGTGCCTCTTTGAGATTTGTGTCGATTTGAAATTTGTGTATCTTTCTTTTACTTTGAGATTTGTTATGAACGCTTCATCATAATTGTGCATGACTTTTTATTATATATATTGGTTTGGAATTTGCTGTCATAACCACATGAAAGACTGCAGTTTCTTGAGTCAACGAAGGACCGAAAAAAAAAAAAATCAATTTTCATTCATATATTATTATTATTATTATTGTCATCAATATTCATTTTGCAGGACATATGCCATCATTCCTCTATAGGAGATTGCTTATAATATTCCCATTGCTAATGCCATTGAGCAATGATAAAATAATATAATCTTAACATCTCTTGATAATGGATCTCCATTTTAACTACTTTGAAAATGTTTGACTTCACATGCTCTGCAGGCCAACAGTAATATGCACATCATAATGAGATTTTCCATGGATGATATAATTTGAACAAAATGACATTGCTTTATTATATAACCAAGCATTGGCCAAGCATTTGGGAATCACAAAATTACAGCAGCATAGCATTGCCCCTGACTGATGTATATAACATAACCTTTATAGTGAAATCAGAGACTTTCATCTCTCTTCTTATCAACATGGTGAACTAATCCCACATGTGGTGTTCCACTGGTTTGACTTCATGAATACCCCTTCTTGTCCTTAAAATCAACAACATCATGAGTAACTTCTTCTCTACAAGAATAGTTCTCTCCCAAAATTTCTTTAGGACATTTGATCAAACAGGTTGTGTGCACATTATACAAGAAAGTATTTGACATAGCCTTTGAAATACTTTCTTTTCAAAGTTACAATCATTCTCCTATAACATGAGATTGCACAACTGGCTATGGAATACATGCATAAACTTTGTTGTCTGAAAGCTACTTGAAGATCTTCTTGGCATTAATCACATCTTTCTGCAAATTTTCCCCAAAATGGAGAGCAAATTGTGTTTCATTGATTCCAAACTAGGGAATTCTCTGCATCCATTTATTGGGTTCAGCTTGCATGTTCCTAAAATTGACTTGGCATAGACTTTCCTTTCCTCCCAATAATGAGACTTTGATAAAAATTCTCAGGTGTAGATTTGTGGGCTGATAACTTGTTCTCCATAACAGAATATCTTGAGATTCCATCGATCTCATGACGAACATCTTTAGTGGTTCCAAGGGATTGCTGGGCTTTTGATCAATCAGGGAAAATCTGGGCGTCGACGGTGCCGGAGATCCTGATCTTGATGAGTTTGCCGGAAGGGGAGGAGATCGAGAAGAGGGCGCACGACGCTGAGGTGCTTGGCGGCAGCCATGGCGGCGACAGGACGGGGCTGCAGCCGGGATCATCGGGCTCGACGCTGTCAGAACGTGCCTGCAGCGGGGATCTGACCGGGCGGCAATGGTGAACTCCCCCCGGTGGCGGCTGGAGCGTAGGTGCGGCATCGGGCGGTGGCGAGGTACGGCATCGAGTGGTGCGAGGCGGTAGATCGGTGGCGAGTCGACAGTGGGCTGAGGCGCAGAATTAGCACAATGAACGGCGCTGGAGGGCTTCAGAAGTGGCAGGAGGCAGTGGTAGCTGCGGTGCGGCAGCGTCTTGGCCGGAGACAGAGAAAGCTGGCGGCTTCGATGGTGGATTTGGGGCTTCAGCCCGCAGAGAAGGAGGACCTCTTTTGTTTCTTTTTTTGTTTTATTTATTTATTATTATTTTTTTTGTCTCAATTTCCCTGCTCGTTTTCTCTTTTTTTTTTAATTTATTTCTTTTGATATCTTTTTTTTATTTCATCTCTTTTGTTTTTATCTTTTTTTTTATTTTTTATTTACGATGCAGAGAACATAAAAGAAGGCTTCATCTCCAGTGGGGGCAAGAACGGCGAACAACGGCGGCAGAGGGATGGACTTCAAGAGTCATGTTATTTATTTCGGTGCTCTGGTGGTCTCCGGTGGTGGCAGGGAGGCTATCATATAGCCTGTGCCGTTCTTCTCCGGTGACGACGGGCAGCAGGGAGGCAGGGAGGCTATTATATAGCCTGTGCCGTTCTTCTCCGGTGACAGCGGACATCAAGGAGGCAGGGAGGCTATTATATAGCCTGTGCCTTTCTTATGGCGACCGCGAACATCAAGGAGGCAGGGAGGCTATTATATAGCCTGTGCCTTTCTTATGGCGACAGCGAGGTGAAGACGGTAGCGGCGGACGATGACCAAGACATGGGAGTAGAGGGAGGTCTTGATCTTCTCATTATGCTACCTCATCCTCTTCCCCCTTTTCTTTATTGTAGCCCCCCTTTATTTATAGAACCAGAGAGAGAGAGCATTAAATAAAATGATAAATCATCACTTAAATTTTGATTTGACTTGAATTTTGATAATATCATGATTTAAGTTCTGATTTGATTTGATTGATGTGATTGATTGATTTTTTTTCTTCTTGATTTGGCCAACATTTAAATTCAAATTTTGATTTGAGTGATTTTTTTTTTTCTTTCTTGATTTGACCAACATCCAAATTTTGATTTAATTTGATTTTGATTTGATTGAAATTTTTTTCTTTCTTGGCCAAGATCAATGAGATTAAAAATATTTTAATTTTAGGATATCTCAAGATATATATTTTATTTAAATTTAAAAGAGAATTTTGCTTATATACCCCTCAATAATTTTGTAACCAGTGGCTCCCTCTTAGAACTTGGCACCTGTATTTTCAATGCATTTTTTTTATTATTTTTATTATTATTTTTTTTATTTTTGACACAAACAGTAATATCCTCGCAATACTTCAAATTAGGGAGTAGTAGCCTTTTTTTGGGCTTTCTCTTTGTATTGTGACAAACGACCCTCACATTTATTAAAAACCAAATGTTTTTTAATGTTTCTGTCATTCATCGGTATTGTTATGAAGATAAAAAATCGAATTCAATAATCAACTGAAGGAGCACTAAAATGTGTGCTATTTTTTGTGAAATCAAGATTGAATGAGCTAGATTTAAGAACAAAATTGACAATATAAACAGACATGAATACGTACCTTTTGAGTAGTTCACGTAAAGGTTATGTGTTGATTAAGAACCTTGTTGATTTTAGAAGATGTAACAGTTAAATGGTTGGATAACTAATAGGCTTTTGAAAATTCCAACTGTTATAGAGTATTTCTCCTAGATATTGTTGTTGTTTTCTGGACTAAATAATAATTGAGCTGACAGGTTGTCATGGTTTTATGACTTCATCTTTGATCTTATTATTATCAGACTTCTAGTTTTATATGTGAAAGTAACTTGGTTATACTATGCCTTGATGGATTTATGATGGACAATAGGATTTTATTGGAGAATAAAATTTCTGAAGAGGTGACTCATATGTTAAAAAATTGGTACAACATGGTTTCATTTTTGAATTTCTTGTTTAGACAAGCGGTTAAGGTATCAAGATATCATCTTTACATACACTCAAACAAGAAATCAAAAGCCTGCCAAGTGCCGTCATTGGGGGTGACATGAAGCGATTGAATGATCCTGCATATTAGTTTTTACTGATTTTTCATAATTGAGAAATCACCTCTTCAATGGTCTATCTAATCCATGAATCCAGGGACATACTCCCCTATGTAATATCGTTTTGAATTTCTGTCACTTTTCATCATTAATGTTGGATATCATATGGATAGCTTGTCCACACATCCAGATACTCCTTGATTGTTCATCGTTGTTTATTATTCTCTTTTCCTAATTGGTTTCCTGCTGACCCATCAGGAAAATCCTGATTTTTGGAAGTGGCTCACTGGCCAGGAGCAACCACCACAAGCAGTGAGCAACAATCCTGTATGACATTCGTAAACTCAATAGTAGCCTATGTTTTAACAATTTCATTTTCTTTTTCATTGGAGTAGTATAAAACTTAAACCTCTCTTATGTTCTTGTAGGTGTTCACTGCTATCCAATCTAAGGTTTTGGGAAATCTGAATAGTCATTGTGCCACAGAGACTCACTCAAATCCAGGTCAGCCATAGGTACGAGGATGGGATGATAAACATGGATTGGATGGTCCTAAGCATGGAAATCAGTAAACCTTAACAACGAGAATTTTAAAAAAAAACCTCGCAAGAAACTCTTTAGTTAGGTGCTTAAACTTGATAAATGACTATGTTTGCACCTTCCTTCTTGAGTCATGAAGAATTTAATTGAACTTTTAAGAAATAAAGCCTGGAATGTTCTCACTGTCATATGATTACCTCCCCATCCTCGTGCAGGCATATATATTTATTTGATATCTGTGTAATCTTCACAGAAGAGTGGTTATGAGCAACAATTGGAAGGTGAAGCAAAGCCCATGAAGAGGTAATAATGCAAAACTATTACACACAAACTATAAGTTTAAGAAGGAAATCAACACAACAATTACAATCAAAAGTTTGGTTAATTAAAAGCCCACATATCCATAGCAAAAATAATTCTAGCACACTTCGCCCAAGGTTTTTTTTTTATTTTTTTTTTTAGTAAAATCTCAATCTTTTCACATCTATTTAGCATCCTAAGCATACAAGAATACACATCCTGTATTATTTGCTGACTTCTGCAGTGAAAATCTATGTCAACCATAGAATTCTTTGCACATTCATGGCAAATTCGTGGCAGGATGTAACTATTAATCTTTCAAATCAAATAATACAAATTGACACCTTTGAAATCCATAATCTAGAAATCTTGCTTGGCAACTCAATAACTATTTTATCATAACGGTTAAATTACCTAAAAAGACTTACAGTAATTATTACACTATGATTATGTAATACATAAGCCTTGATGGTTACTCAACAACATCCAGTTCTCAAGTGGATCTAAAATATGTAGGAAAAAAGTTGAAAAAATAACAGATCTATGGCTTCTAGCAAATTAAGAAACATATTCTAAAACACATCAAAAGATACAATTCCCAATTGGATCCTACCATTAGATCGCATCATTAAGAATTATACGGAATTCCACTGATCGAACATGAAGCATTGACGATAGTAGAAACCCGGTTTACTCAAGCAACAGAATTTAGAGGTGGAAAATTTCACGTGAGAATAACAAAAGCAGCAAATAAGACATAGATTTAGGGTTTGATTACGGCTTTTACCTCAATCGCAGGCGGTCCACAGCGCAGATCTGAACGAGAGGCGGTATCCACTGCTGATGGGAGCGTGGATCGAAAACCTAATCAATGAGAAGTGCCAACAGGGGAGAGATCCAAGAAGGAGATCTCAAACCCCACTCTGCTAAATCGAAACCCTAATCCGTCACTGAGAGAGAGAGGAAGAGAAGGAGATAGTGAGAGAGAACAAACATGAGAGAACAAAGAAGAGAAGGTGTGAGGGAGCGAGAGATACTTGTTAAATTGTGAAAGCGGGTCAGATTAACTTTCGAATCTGCATCCGAATCCGATTTGGGGATTTTCAGTTAAAACACCCCCAAAAAGTTTATAATTTCAATAAACTGAAGCAAAACACACGGTTGTTTGCTGATAACACTTCGGAATAAAAGCAAGAAATTCATTAGAGTAAAATTAATGTAAAACTCAAAACATGAAAATAACTCTAATGCTAGTGAAAATCAAATATTTTTAAATCTAGATGGATTTAGTGTCGATTCAAAATATGAAATTACCTCCCCAAACTCCTCAAACTCCTCACTCTCTATTTAAGGATCCCTTATATGGAATATACAAATCCGGCTCGGGGATTTTTACCTAAAACACCCCCAAAAATATAGATGTTAAATGGGTCATGTCGTCCCTGTGGTGGCACGACCTAGGGCGGGCTTGTGCCAGCCCACCTTGACACAGCTCGCAGGCCTGCACGACACGTGGTCTACATGTGCAGGTCCAGCATAGGCACATTCTTGAATAAAGGTTGAAGCCATGTTTTGAATTTGAAATTTTGAATAAATTTTCCTATGTCTTAAAGTAAGTAATTATTTCTAAATACATACATCTTCTCTCTCTCTTAGATTTATTAAAATCTAAATTAGTAAAATAATGATCTACTTATCAATTTTGAAAAGCTCATAATACACCATTGCATAAAAAATATTTTTTATCTATTAAAAGATCTCAAATAGTTAAAAAATAAAACAATAGATAGTAATATAATACATAACTTATTTAGTTTTGCAATATATGTTTTTAAATTTATAAGTTTACATTTTTTTAATATAGATAAATCAAGATTTATTAATATGTTAACATAGTTTTACATAGGATATCGTGGGCCTGGGCTGTCAAGCTGGCCCATTTGACATCCCTATCAAGAAGTTTACATTTTTTAAATATAGATAAATCTAGGGCTGGCAAACGATCAAACTGTTCGCGAGCAATTCGAGTTCGATTCGATATTGGCTCGAGTTCGATTCAATTATTTTAATAACAAACTGAACTTAAACTCAAATTTGAGCTCGAAAAATAAGTGAGTCAAACTCAAGCCAGAGTCAGCTCGTTTGAGTTCGGTTCGAAGTTCGAATATATATATATATATATATATATATAATTATTTAGGTTGCATAATTTATTCTTGATTTTTATCTTATAAAATATAATTATAATGTAATATAGATTTTTAAATGATGATAACCATGTTTAGCATTTGTAATGTGAATTTTATTATAATTTTATATTTTTTTTAATTTTAAGCTTTTTTAAATTGAACTCGAATTTTTATAAATATTATCGAACCGAACTCGAGCCGAACTCGAGCCGAAAATTATAATTCGAACTCGAACCGAATTCGAACTGAATATTATAATTTCAAACTCGAGCCGAACAATGGAAATTCGAGCCGAACTTGAGCTGGGCTCAGCTCGTTCAAGTTCGTCTCGTTTCCAGCCTTAGATAAATCAAGATTTATTAATATGTTAATAGATTTTTACATAAGATCTTGTGTTACATGAACATTACAATTAGCAAAGTTTGAAAACTATGGGGTCCTACTGCCCTCCTACAGATGCTAGGTTGTTCCTTGCATATCATCCTCCCCCTTGTTGTGACGGTGTCACCTCTATGAATTAAAGGCTCGATTTGACTAACGATTAGACTACCCCCAGTTTTTAGTGTTTTTTTTTTGGAATTTAGATGACAAGTGACTTCACAAGGGATTCAAAGGATGGGCACAATGGAGCAAGCTCAATGTTTAGCCTCTCATGCTATGACTTATCATAACTAAAATACAAGAGGAGGGTATGCAATAAGACATAGAAATCTTCCTTGGATAACGCCTCCTCTACCTTTTCAAAACGACTATCAATGTTTCGCCAAAACGGACAAGTGGTTTGGGAGATTGCACATGTGCATACTGCATGATTTCCCAAAAATAAATATGAACTACGGACTGAAGCTTGCAAGTGAGAAATGTATCATAGCTTGAATCATGCAAGGGAAAATGTCAAAGTTCATAGCTGGATTTGGAGGATACGTATACATGCAAGCGAAGGACATGGAGTTTATCAAGATTGGAAGCCGACGAATTCTACCACGGAGCAAGTTCAACGTGCTAAACACCTTTAAGTAGGGAATCTGTCACTATTTTGTGTAAGTGGAGACTCAAACCCGAGACCATTCGTCTGACTCAAGGTAGTGGTACTGTTAGGCCACGAGGCATTTGATTCCAGCTTTGATTTTTGATAGATTAACTATCAAACCAATATAATCGGAGAAAATTAGTAACCAATATAATAGGAGAAATTTAGTGTGGTTGCTTATAATTTGTAAGAAAACGATTTTAAACCATGCTCGTTTCTCTCAAAACAGAAATTCCACAAGAACGTTGTCATCGTGAGCTTTTGAAGCATGGGTCTGAAGAAGGAACTGCAAAGCATATTCCTTCATTCTCTTAACTTTCAAGCAACCATGGAATCTTTGCCCCAAGTTGGGAGGTGGCTTTTAAAAGACAAAATCAATGAAACCAAGAAAGAAACCATGGATTCCTTCCTTTTGTTTCTTTATGGATTTCTTCAACTGATTCTTGTTTGTTCTTGAGAAGCATTAAACCAAATAAAGTTCTTGTTTTTGTTTATGAACAGTATGAATAGGAGTGATGATCTGTTATCTTAGTGAAAATCTAACGTCAGACACTTAGCGTAAATTCTACACAAAAAACACAACTAAAGAACCGAAAGGAGGTATTGCTAGCTTTATTCAATACATAAACACTACTAAGTAATCCCAAAACCTCAAGCACAATCCTAGTTCATATATAAGAAGCCTCTCAAACATCTCCTTGCATTCATCTCTCTTTCTCTGTGTGTCTCTTTTGTGTCTCTGTTTGTATGTCTTGTTTGAGTTTTAAAAGCAATCTTCTTCCATGCAAGAACTCATGGAAGAGATTCAGAGTTACTCTCCGATCAAAGCTTCGGAAAGTAAGACTGGTGAAGCCAATCAAGCAAGCCAGTGCTGCCATGACATCCATCCTTGGCCACCACCAACACCAACACCAACAACCAAGGAGTGTTTCACTTAAGTTGCACCACCAGCATCACAGGAGCTTCAAACCGGTGTATGTGGATGAGCTCTTCAACAAGGCAGAGGTGGTGCATGTTGAGCAGGTGGAGATTACTCCACAAAAAGAAAAAGAGAAAGTGAAGGTGTTTGAGAAGAGTAGTGTGTTGAAGTCTCAAGCAGGGACTTCATCGTCGTCGTCTTCTTCCTTTGTAGTTGGAGATCTCAACGAGGTGGATTTGAGAGCAGAGGTGTTCATTGCCAAGTTTAAGGAAGAGATGAGACTTCAGAGGCAGAGGTCTTTTGGAGAGTACCAGGAGATGCTTGCCAGGGGTGTTTAGTTCTCATGAACATATATATATATATTTTATTTTACACTTCAGTGTTTGTTTTCGTTCAGATTCTTCTCTCTTCTGTTTTGTGTATTTGATTTGATTTGGAGATTGATTTGGAAGTTTGTGAGTGAGGTTGTGAAATGTTTCAGTAATGAATGCACTTACAGATTGGGCATTAGTTTCCTGTTTTTCAGTTTGATAGACAATAAGAGACAAAGAGATTACAGAAAAAAAATTGTGGTATTGCTTGAATTCATCATTCTCCAAAATGTTTCAATAATGAGTACACTGTGCTACAGATTGAATATCAGTATTACATCTAGTTTTACAATTCTGCAAACAAATTCACGATTCGACATATAAAGATATAACATGAGAAATCATATTCCTTCAGCTTCTTCCAGTCCTCAATCTTTGCAATGTTATATACAGCAGAGGAATTTGCAGAGGAAGTCCTTCCAAAGATCATCATGATGGATCAATCTTCTACATTCAATGTGCCTCCATGTCTTCTGACATGCGAACAATCAACTTGTTAGAACAGGAACAAAGAGTTTATGGTTCAATCACGAAAATTATAAGCGAATGAAGAACACAACCAGTCTTCAGTATTCACCTTCTCAAGAGCTTCTGCACAGGCTGCTCTGCATGATGCCTGAGTCTTAGGATTTCAATTAGAACACAAAGTAGGGTTAAATGAAAATCATAGTATTAATCTCCAACTCAAGTTGTTTCCGTAGACTTCTCGGAAATCTCTACCGAAGGACACTGCAGTTCAGAAAGAAAAAAAGATAGGTCTGAGTTTCCAGGCAATATCACAATGAAAGAAACAATGCTGCTCCTATCCATGATTTTTCAATCCAACACACAAGAACACATCCACACCACAAATCGCTAGCAAAAAAGGAACTTTCTTGCTCATAGTATTAATCTCCAACTCAAGTTGTTTAGATAGACTTCTCGGAAATTCGAAGGACACTGCAGCTCAGAAAGAAAAAAAAAAAGATAGGTCTGAGTTTCCAGGCAACATCACAATGAAAGAAACAATGCTGTTCCTATCCATGATTTTCCTCTCAGTCCAACACACAAGAACATATCCACCCCACAAATCACTAGCAAAAAAGGAACTTTCTTGCGCATAAATTGCAAGAACTATGAATTCCATTCAAAATAAATTACTGCCAAAGAAGAAGTTCTCACACATAAATTGCAGATACCAAGGAATAAATGCAAGCCGCTAAAATGGAATTTTGAATTTTGAATCCCATATACAAGAACATATTATTCACCAACAAAAAACACAATAAATTGTAGATATTAATGAATATATAAAAAAACTAAATCCACACACAAAGAACACAACGAATTGATAAAAAAAAGGGAGCTTTCTTGGAACTCAGAGGTACAGAACACATTCACCAACAAGGAACACTACAAATTACACGCAAAATCGGAACTTTATCGCTTAAAATTTGAAAATAAACAGAAGCACACGGAAATTGAACAGAGTCATGAATCAACACCCATGCCATCCGCCACCATAACATCACATACATAACCGAAACGAACTGAAAAAAAAGAGGCAACTTTGAGACCTAATTCGAGAATGAAAACCAATATCCGGAGTCCTACAAGGCTTACCATATGCTATCGCCATGGTTCGTTCTGGAGATTGACGAAGAAGAAGAACGCCCTCTCCTAACGCTCATCACACCACCACCGGCGCCGGAGGGAACGAGACTTTAGATAAACCCTTGGGACAGTTTTACTCTTTACCCCTTTAAAAAGTTCAAAATTTCTAAATTTACATAATCCTTCACTTCTTCCGCTCTTCGAGGGGTTAGAAGGAAAATTTTCAACTAGACCCGTTAAGAACCCGATATCATTAACGGGTGAATAATCCTCCCTATCGGGTTTACAACCCGTTAAGATTTATACCCGATATTTCCCTTGTTCTTCTCCACCGCTTCTCTCGCTCTCGCTCTCCCGCGCCCTCTGTCTCTCTCAGTGGGAAGCAATGTCGAAGGATCCCGTGCGAGTTCTCGTCACCGGGGCAGCAGGTTTGATAGATCTATAACACCATTCTCTCCTACTTCGATCTGCTGATCTAGTTATTAAGTTGAGTTTGTGCCGCGATCTCCTTCTATCGATCATATCACCTGATGAGTTTACTGAAAACTAGGGCTTTATATGTATGCATTTGTGTGTCTTTGAATCTTTGTATGTACATCTGATGAGATTTTTGATTGGTGGACTGTGTTAGAGAAAACTGTGATTTTTGTTATGACGTTGTGGTTTTCAGTGTTCATGACCTCTAATTTGGTGGAATTTAGGTTTACTAAACTATTGGGTATATGGAAATTTAGATGGTGATATTTGTTGGCAAGTATAAAGTATATGAAATTGTGATTTACAGTGTATGTGTTTGTTTTGATGGAAAACAAAGCAACAAAAAAAGAAAAAGAAAAAAAAAGAAAGGAAAACTAAGGAATCTGTTTTGGTTGATTAAGTGAAAAAAAATGACAAGGTAATAAAAAAAATGCATTGATAATGTTCTGTTTTGTTTTCTTTCCGTCATTTTCCATTCTTTTCATTTCTTTCAGTGTCCTTTATTTTTCCTCAATCTTGACACACCCTAAAAATTTGTTCTTTTTAACATTAAAAAAAAAAGAGAGACCTTTTTAACATTGTCTACGTGGCCTTTTTTCTTCTTTCCAAAACTTCTGGATAGGAGAAAGTTAATTAAATGCATAGTGTTTTTTTTGGTTAATATTGATGGACAGAAGTCATCTTTTGTTAAGGAGCTCGATGGAGATCTACAGAGAGAAGATCTTCGTATGGTTTTCATTGAACTAGAGAAATCATGTAATGGCAAGTTCTCTGGTGGACATTAGAGAAGAAAGAAATTCATATTAAATATATAAATGTTATTAAAGGATATGTAATTGATGAGTTAATTAGTTGTATCTAAGATGACATCCCATGATGTATGTTATTCGCAGATAATATTGTCCTAGCTGATGAGACTAGGAATGGAGTTAATAAAAAATTAGAACTGTAGAGAAACACCTTTGAAGTAGAGGTTTTAGGCTAAGTAGAAATAAGATAGAATCTATGCATTATAATTTTAGTTTAAGTAGGAGAGATGGAAAGGGAAGTGAAACTAGGTGGGGTGATAGTGCGTAAGCGTAACTATTTTAGACATCTAGGTTCTATTTTTCAGAATGATGGGACGATAGATGAAGATATAACACATAGAATCAAAACAAGATGATTGAAATGAAGAAGTATCATGGGTGTGGTATGTGATAAGAATTTGCCTAACAAAGTGAAGGAAAAGTTCTATAGAACGGCGATTAGACTAGTCATGCTATATGGGAGCAAGTGTTGGGCAATTAAAGTTCAACATATTCATAAGATGAGTGTGGTAGAAATGAGGATGTTAAGGTTATAAGATTGGATAAGATTAAAAATTAACACATCCAAAAGAAGGTGCATATTGTACCAATCGAAGATAAAACAAGAGAAGGGCGTTTAAGATGGTTTGGACATGTGCATCATAGACCTTAGGTGCCCCGGTTTGAAAATGTAATAGTTTAGTAATAGAAAGTGAGAAGAAGGGTAAAGATAGGCCTAGGATTATATGGAGAAAGATAGTGTCTAAGGACCTACATATATTAGATATTGAGCCGGATTTTGCCTTTGATAGAGTGATATGGAGATAGAGAATTCATATAGCTGACCCTATCTAGTATGGGATTAAGGCTTAGTTGTTGTTGTTGTAATATTGTAGGGCAAATTGGTTATGGGGGGTAATGTTGGGTGCTGATCAACCTGTTATCCTGCACATCCTTGACATTCCTCCTGCTCCAGAAGCCTTGAATGGTGTTAAGATGGAATTAGTTGATGCAGCATTCCCTCTCCTCAAAGTTATTGTGGCTTCTTTTAAGTATGTTTTGGAGTCTTATAGGAAATGAATGTAGAACCAACTCTGTTCTAGTGTAGACCATGAAGCTTATGTAAGATCTGTAATAATGTTTTAGGTGGTGTTACCACAACTGATGTAGGCATGTTCCGCGGTCAACATAGCGGTTATGGTTGGTGGGTTCTCAAGGCAGGAAGGAATGGAAAGAAAGGATGTGATGTTTAAAAATGTCTACATTTATAAATCTCAAGCTTCTGCCCTTGAAAAGCATGCAGCTGCAAATTGCAAGGTATGAGTGTTATTCCATTTGTGCTTTTGTATACTTGTCTCTTTAAACAAGTTGGGTTTCATGTATGGGAATTTCATGTTCATTTTCAAATTTAGATAATGTGCATTGTTGTAGAGCATCTTTGTTTGCTATTCATTATAAGCATTTTTCATGATGACTTGCAGGTGCTTGTTTTGGCTAACCCTGCAAATACCAATGCTTTGATCTTGAAAGAGTTTGCTCCATCCATTCCTGAGAAAAACATTTTTGTGCTTAACCAGACTGGACCACAATAGGGCATTAGGTCAGATTTCTGAGCGATTGAGCATTCAAGTCAGTGACGTTAAGTATGTAATCAAAAGGAAATCATTCTTCTGACTCAGTACCCTGATGTCGGTCATGCAACTATAACCACCCCAGGGGATGAACAGTCTGTCCGTGAACTTGTATCCAATGATGAATGGTACAGATATATAGACAGAAGTTTAATTATGCTTTATTATGTAGGAAGTTCTCATTATCTTCAAACAAACTTTAATTACTATCTAATTACACAGGTTGAAGGGAGAATTTATCACCACTGTACAGCAACGTGGTGCTGCCATTATTAAAGCATGTAACTATGTAAGCTTTCAAGTGCCTTGTCTGCTGCAAGTGCTGCTTGTGATCACATTCGTGACTGGGTTCTTGGTACTCCTGAGGTGGTATTCTTAGCATTTCTCACAGTTAACCTTCATTATGCTTTAAAATATCAAATTTATCCCTTTTGTCTCTTACAACAACAACAACAACAACAACTAAGCCTATATGAATTTATCTCGTTTGTCTCTTATTCTCTTAATTTTTTTTAGGCCAGGGAACTTGGGTTTCCATGGGTGTGTACTCTGATGATTCTTATGATGTTCCTGCTGGGCTAATTTATTCTTTCCCTGTGACCTGTCCCTGTGACCTGTCGCAGACTCGCAATGGTGAATGGAATATTGTTCAAGGTATGTTTATTGTTGTGCATCTGTGATAATTTTTACTTAGACCTTAAGATTCTTAGTGGAACACACCTTACATGTTTTGGTTGTCTTCCAAGATAACAATATGATTTTTCTCCTTGGCATTATTACTACATTATTTAAGTCCATATAGAGCATCTTTTGATGTTCTTCAGCTGCAATCAACTTGAGTGATTAACAATTTCATTTTTCTTTGCTCCCTTCTTTGTCATTAAATAATTCCATGTTACTTTCTCAGGTCTTTCAATCGACGAATTCTCAAGAAAGAAATCGGATGCAACAGCTGATGAGCTGACTGAGGAGAAGCCCCTTGCATACTCATGCCTCTCATAAATCCTTTACTTATCACGGTTTTCCCGAGCAGTGAGACGTAATTGAAACTTTCGAATAACAAGATATTTGGATAAAGCAGCGGTTTGTGGTAGCTGCTTCTCCGTGTAATTTCTTTCCATCTTGTTTGTACTTTTCACAAAATATCTGTTACCTTTCTAATCAATTAAACTTTCTCCACAGTATTACACGACCTACAATTTGGTGTTGTGTTGTGTATAGACAGTATTGTCTTTGTCGATATTTACCTTTTTCCATATGTAATCCTGTAATATAGGACCCATTTTGATCTATTTGCTTTGAACTTTTGAGAAAGTTAAGAATATATATGTTGGGTGGGTTGCACCTTTTTATCCATTCCTTAATGGATGGCTTTCAGTTCACCAATGTTATTTTACCAGGTATTACATCTGAAATCAGTTTGGCAATGAGGTCATCATTAGCTAAAGTGATTGTCATAATATTTGATGTGAAATTTATGTGTTTCCATTATCTTAACATCTTTGATGCTCTCCTCTCATGTATTCAAAAGTGGCAACTATGTTAACCGATGGTTATGCGCTGTGTAATTTAGATTGTAAATCAGGTAAGGAAAACTCTTAAAGTTTTCTGCAATAGCTTTGTGTCTTGGGCAAATTAGAATACGACCAGCTTGAATACGTATTTTATTAGTATTCCCCGGAGGATTAATTCTTCACAACTAAATTTAACAAGTCTTTGGCCTACGAAAGAGATGGACGCAGTCTGAAGTTTTTGTATGCGTAGTTGACTGCATGTTTATCACATTCATACTTATGTTTGTGAGTTCTTGCTCTAGGATGACATAATTTGGTGGTCCAGGAAAAGAACGGCCAAACGTGTGCCTTTATCGTCTATCAAACGTTGAGTCCTTTGAGGTAAACATTCTTCCTTTTTCGGTTGATTGTGATACCACTAGTGTCTTTTTGGAATATTTAACTTGATCTCAGACTTTTGAGAGTTTTGTTTGTAGTTAACCTTTGTTTAGCATTAAAATAACAGTCATCTGGTTTGAAAAGCATGCTAATTCATCTGACATGAGAAAATATTATCTTGCGCTGAATAATTAGGTAAGTTACCACGACACGACATTGATCGATATCAGAAAAAGTTTGATAAATTTCTAAATTAGAGGACTTTTGGAAGTGGAAAGTTTGGCCTTTGCAGTTGTAAGAGCATTTAAAGGTAGAATTTGCAGGGAAAAAAATTGTCAATTCTTTGAATAAATCTTAGCATGTACTAAGCATCTTTGAAAAACAGAGTAACAAGAAATAATGGTACACATATTTTTTTTATTCTTGAGCTGACATAATCTGTTTGATCTTTCTCCCACTGCATCACTTAAATTAATCATCTACCTAACTTCTGCAACTTGTTAATGACTAATAAAATCATAAGAAATTTTCTGAACATTGTTAAAAATAAACTTCTGTTTTGCAATTATTGCTGATAAAACATTCAATCAATAACTGACATAATCTGTTTGATCTTTCTCCCACTGCGTCACTTAATTTAGTCACATCGACCTAACTTGTGGAAATTGTTAAAAAAACGAAAAAAAAAGACAGCCAGGTGCTACAAAACATCCACCATGCGCGGGGTCCGGGACGACTTGGGTCTATCGTACGTAGTCTTATTCTGTTTTTTATTTACAAGAGGCTGTTTCCATGACTCAAACCTATGACCTCCAGTTATATGGCGATAACTTTACCGTTGCGCCAAGGCTCCCCTTCTACCTTGTGGACATTGTTAATGACTAATAAAATCATTTAAAAAAAAATTCTGATCACTGTTAAGAATAAACTTATGTTTTGCAATTATTGCTTATAAAATATTCAATCAATAGGATCAAACTTCTGTGAAGTGGAGCAATTTCTTCATGGTTTCAGTTATCTGATTTAATTGTATGTCCTCAAATGCATGTTTGCTTGATTACTGTTGAAATCTCATTAATTAGCTGTCTTTGAAAGAACAGAGAGTTAATTTACTGTTGCATCCTTTTTCATGTCAGGTCTATACAATTCATCTGTTTTATTCTGCGTATACTTTTTACTGCATGTTTGTCAATTTTGTTGCGAAGATTCATTGTTGTAATAATTAAATCTCTCTTTCTTAGAAGATCTCAAAGTTGAAATTCCATTCAGTACTTGTCAAAAAGAACAAACATTACGACAATGATTTCCACTTTTAGACACTGAAGACAATGAAATATACAATGAATCCAATCAGTGTACTTTAAATTAAGTATTTGTTTACATCTCTCTTCCATTTCTTTCATGTTCTTGCTATGACTATGATATTGATCAGATGACAAAGAAGATCATGAATTTCTCTATTTGCAGACAAAGTCTTGACAAAAAGAATAAGAAAGAAAAAGGTAATTAGATATTAATAATCGAAGTTGAGGTAATTCTCTTTCTCCCCCAACTCTCCTGCCTCCATGAAGACTCTGAACCAGAAATCCATGCTTTCATCAATGTTTGTATTGGCGCATGTCAAGGCAGCCGAAGGTTGTTCGTCCACCGGCATCACCTCGGACCAGAAACTGTCTTCGATCTCCGGGAATTCAATCGAGGTATCAGTCCATTCCTCAATCAAATGCGACGATTCACTGATCGACGAGTTCCAAGAGTTATCAGTACTACTGTATGACCTGGAAGGAGATGATGATAATGATGATGATGCCATTAATACATTGTCAGCAGTAGCAGTAGCAGTGATCATCTCAACTTCATCAGTAGTAGTTTTCAAACTTGTCGTCGTCTTCTTCCTGTTCTTCTTAGGCTTTGTTGATTGATCTTGAACATTAATGCCATTGGATTTCATGTGCACTCTTTTCTTCAAATAAGTATGCCAAACATTCTTGATCTCATTGTCTGTTCTTCCAGGGAGTTTTGCTGCAATGGCTGACCATCTGAAAAACAAACACATACAAACAATTAGAACATACATGATTGATTAATAATCAAACTAATTAATTAATTAACATTGATGATCATGATCATAGATAAATATATATAAATATTATATACCTATTGCCAAGGGATTCATGCAAGTTGATGATACTTTCTTCTTCCTCTTTAGTGAAGTTGCCTCTCTTGATGTCTGGTCTGAGATAGTTTATCCATCTGAGTCTGCAACTCTTTCCACATCTTAACAAACCTGCATGCAGTTTCAATTAATTAATGCTCCAAACTTAAACAAACAAACACACACACACATACACAGACAGAAATGGAGAAGTGTCACGAGTGTGTTATATAATTACCAGCTAGTTTGGGGAGAGCACGCCAATTGCCATGACCAAAGGTGTTGATATGGGAGACAAGGATTTCATCTTCTTCTGAAGTCCAAGGTCCCTTCTTCAGACCCATCTTCTCACAACATGGAGCTCTCACCATCTTTCTTTCTTTCTTTCTTCACTGATATATAATTATTGATCAATATATATATATATCTATACTCGAAGAAGAAGAAGAAGAAGAAGAACTGAAGAAGGTATGATGATATCTTGTAAGAGGGAGGCAAGTTTGGTTTGGTATTTATAATAAGTTAAGAGATGGAAGAGAGAGAGAGAAATTAAAGATGGCAAGGCAGCAGTCAAACAAATGAAGCTGATTATCATGTCAATGCTCAACGGCGACGCTGTCATGCACGATGTGGCTGAGTGTTGCTTCCTCGAAATATCATTTGTTTTCTTTTTCTTTCTTTTTTCTATTTATTTATTTATTTATTATTTCATGCATGTGCATGATGCAACAACATCTAAAACTATATTGTTTTTTTTTTGTTTTTTTTATTCCATTAACAAATGTTTGTTTGTTGCAACTTTTTGATTTATATAAGGATTAAAGTTATTTTTGATCCTATATTTTGACCTAATATTCATTTTCGTCTTTATATTTTAAAAATCTTTGATATGATCCATGTACTCTGGGGTTTTTGTTCAAATACATCCCTGGCATACGAGCAAAATACAGTTAATTTTTTACTCAAGATGGCATGCCATGTCAGCACGCCACGCTATCATTAAAAAAAATTAGTTTATTCGAAATCCATTTTGTTATACCATGTCAGCATGTCACGTCATCCTAATCTTGCCACGAATGCTATCATGTCAGAAATACTAGCCATATGCGTTGCCACCTCAACACTAGGGACGTATTTGAAAAAAACTCTAAAGTATAGGGACCGTATCGAAGATTGATTTTTAAAATACAAGAACGGAAATGCATGAACATTAGGTCAAAGTAAAACTAAGGTTTATCTTTTATATAATCATATCTTTTTGAGCAGCAACGGGATCATCAACACACACATCTCTAGGCACTATCAACGAAATTTGGGATACTTCATCGGTAAATATATCTTTTCTGTCTTTTTTTTTTATTAAAAAGTGTTTATTTAAAATATATAATTAAAAATAAATATAGTAAAAAGTAAAAAATGTTCAACTTTAATTATTAAGAAATAAATATTTCTTTTAACTCATAAAATGCCAAGCCATATATTAAGTTATGACATATATATTAAAAAAAAAATCTCACAAAGATAAAATGTATGTAGGGTCATCTTGTTGTTTTCATTATTAACAAGAAATAATAATTATATTTATATAGATACATACTTATAAACTAATTAATTATGTATATTTCATTTGTTAAAACTAACTTATGAATAAATACATATATATTAATTAAATAGTATTTTCATGTATTTCATCACATGATGAAATTAATGGATGTCTCATTCAAGTTTTGTATAATAAATTTTGTTTAATTTTTTATTTTTTATTTTTTATTTTTTATTTTTTATTTTTTATTATATTAAAAAAAGCTAGCTTCAATACTAACTAAATTCGATCTCTATTAAATTATTTATATTTAAAAATGATGGGCATTTGGCTTTGCTTGGCCGTGCGCGTTGGCAAATGGTCAACAAAACGTGTGTTTTTTCTAGTGATAGAAAAATCTCAAAGTATGATCTTCATGTATAAATTAATATATATTTATATATTTAAAGAAAGAAATAAAGCATGCAAGTGTTCACTTCTTGTCCTTTTTGGTGAAGTGCTTTGCATCAGAGGACAAAGCGAGGCAGTCAAAGTCCAACTTCATGTTATTAAAAATAATATATATTTATATATATTATTAAAAAAAACTTAAGATGAGTAAAGATGATAAGATAAAAAAAGTTTTCAAAACTTTTATTTATTTGGTTGAAGAGATCGAGGAGACAACCATTAATTTGTGGGACATTTAGGGGCAGAGAAATCGAGGATATTTACAGGATAAATAACACGTTTTATAATAATTATTTATAATATTTTTTTCCTCATAATCTCTTGATTAGATGTAATTCTAATAATGAAATGAGCAAAATTGTAGATAACAACGAACCTAATGAAGTACAATCTGGAATTTACAACCACCGCACCAGAGAAGGCCGACGAAGGAGGAGATTTTTTTGGGGAAGATCCAACCCCTGACTGAATGAAGGAGAAGATTGGGAAATGAGTTTACTGTCAGAAGGATCGGGCTTTCACAAACTCTTTCACAAACTCTATGTTTTTTTTATCTCCTTTCTGACCAAACAATGTAATGGATCTTATTATCATAATTAAATAAAATTAAATATGGTTTATTGACTTATTAATAAAAACTTATGAAATATATATATATATATATATTACTTTCTAGGATTTAGACAATATATATATATATATATATATATATATATATATATATATATATATATATATTACTTTCTAGGATTTAGACAATATGATGGTTTTATTTGCTCTAATTTATCATAAAAAGGAGTAAAAAACAAAGGAGCTTAAAATGATCAAAGATGAAAAAAAAAGTTTTCAAAATATTTATTTATTGAGAGAGTTTGGTCCTCTGAGACAACCATTAGCTTGTAGGACCCATTCGTGCGTAGAGTTTGAAAAGAATTTAAGGTGCTTAGACCCCACACTTGGTTAGGGCTGCCATATATAGGCTGTTAATTTGGTCAAACTCCTTAGTCAACCACCCCCTTATTTTTTTATTAGAGGTAAAGTCTTTGACACTATGTTGCACTGTTTTGCCTTTACATCCACTGCACCCAAAATATTATTTACATTAAGCCTCTTAAACACTCCTACCTAAGGACTATATGACAAATACTTCACTGTTTAAGGGATGAATAGTGAATTACTTATTTTGATTAATAAGAGAATTTAATCATAAATAGTGAAAATTCTTCAAGAGATTTCAATAAAGAGGTCGGTCATAATCGGTGATTCTTCTTCTTCTTCACTTCGTAGGATTAAAAACTCCTTAAAAAATGAGTGATTTTTAGGAATATTAAACCCTATTCAGAAAGAAAGAGAATTATGGCAGATAAAAGATTCGAGCGTTTATGTTCTGGGAAGCCTCCAACGATCAAACTAGGACTTCAAGATTAGAAGGGGAAGAAAGGAGAGAGAGAAAGTTTGATGGATTGGAATCATTGGATAAGATTCTATAGAAAGATACAAGATACTCGAATAATGGAATGGTTGGGAGGTTCATTTTCGACTACCAAGATGATCAGACAAAATGCATGGGACTTCTATTATAATAATAATAATAATTATTATTATTATTAGAGACAGCATGCAGTGAAGAATTAAGTTGATGTTTGATAGGCTTCATATAATGTTAAAAGAAAAGAGCATTTTTAATTTGTTTCCTTTTAAACCACTTGTCAGTTGTTATCATCAACTTATTCTTTAAAGGCACGAATGTGTTGAATTGAATGTTTACCTTTTTTGGAAAAGTAATAGAATACATATTATTATAAGTTATACAACCCTATCTCTAATTGCACTACATGCAATTGTTCAAAAATGTTGGCTTGGAAATTGGAATATATATGCACCAAATTATTAATGACAGCAAACTCTGACTACAAGATATTCTTTTCATACTCAGTTAGCTAGCTTTCATTTCAATATCCATAAAATAATCAACACATTATTCACTTCTTAATTTAAGTTGACTACTTAATATATATATATATATATATATATATATATATATATATATATATATATATATAGAAGCGTGATAAGAGGCAATCGACCGAATGAATTGTACATTTTCGGTTACCTCCTATTTGGCCCTCTGGAGCATATTTGAAGGATTTCCAACCGGATGAAAAGATCATCAAAAAATAAGTTAGCATGTCTATTTTTATACGACCGAAAATGCATAATACTACAGTCAACCGCCTCTTATATATCATCCCTCTATATATATATATATATATATAAAATTAGTTTTAAGTTTAACATCTACGTACGTACATGCATGCTCTAATGGCGTACGTACATATTAATGAATAGTTGCAGCAATTAATATATTAATTGTGCATAATAATATGTATCTATTGATAGATAAGGATATTAATTATTATTGTATTTTATCTAGTGCTACAAAGAACATGCAGTACTGCTATACTGCTAACAACTTTGAGCCAATTCTTTGATTTGTTTTTTTGAATAAGGTGGATATATAATTAACCAACTTTTATTTATGTTAATTTGAAACTTTGAGCCAATTGTTTGATTTGTTTATAAGATTTTTTTTCTGACTTAGAATGCATTTGTTTGAAGAGGACATTAACTCTGAACATATATATATATATATATATATATATATATATATATATTGATCATATAGCTAGCTAGTTAGCTACTTAATTATTAAGATGGCATTGACCATTAAGCTAGCTTGCACAAGACTTCCACTCGTGTGAAACTGTGGTTCAAACAGTAGACATGTTCAAGCCCACTTCAAATACTGTTGTTTTTCTCTTTTTGACCAAATCTGGTTTACATGTTGACATCTCCACACCTCACATTAATGCGACATGAATCCCGAGAGGAACCATCCTACCCCTTAATGAACTAAAGTCGCACCTAAAAAAAACAAAGACCGGTGATCTACACGTCTTCTCTCATCATGATCAATAAGACTGTAAAAGAGATGACATAATGGGGCCCAGATCCTCAAGCACAGGAAAAACAGCAAAAAGAAGTGGAGACACAAAAAGTAGAGGTAAATTTTTTCTAGACCGGAGACTAAACACTTCACTTAGACCAATCTCTTTTCCTCCTCCTCTGGCAACCTCAGGTGAACCATTCACGGAGACACTTTCGACACTATCTTCCATTTAAAGAGACATCAATAATTAGCTTGATTAGGGGCTACTCCAAGCCCCACTAGTTTTTTGGTTAATATATATATATATATATATATTCATGTAACAAATTTGTAGAATGGTTGATTTGGATTAACTTTCATTGGAATCCAAGTACAAAATAGAAAAATTAGTCAAGCACTTAAAAGAACAGTAAAAAAATGCAACTTGTGGAAGCACACCAAATAGGAAAAACGTGGCAGTCAAACTGAGCATTTACGCCATTGTTGCACCCTTTCCAAAGTTCGATATACATGATGATCAGTTGGAAAGATAAAAAAAAAAAAAATTTAACATCCTAGGATCTCAAGAAGAGATTGTAAAGTTTGATTTCCAATTAATGATCATATATATATTGGAAAAGATTATGATTCAAATCTAGACAAGTTGTGAAGAGAGTGGGCAATGACAAATGGTAAAACATGCAAACTCTGACCACAATATTGTTTTTAAAAACAGAAAAGAGGGTAAATAAATAAGATGCATGAATTTTACTCTTTCTTCATTTGAAATCATATTACTAGGCTAATTGTTTAAACTTTGATCTTTGATCTCAAGAAGAGATTACAAACTCGATTTCCAATTAATGATCACATATATTGGCCGAAACAAAACAAAACAAAACCAGAAGGGATGTGTCTCAAGATCATGGAGCAATGGAAGCATCAGTCGGGCCATGTTGCAGGCTCAGTTGCAATTGGAGTTGCAACAACTAAATATGGAATTAATGCGTCATCCAATTTAGCAACTGTAGAGACTTCGGAGATCCTAAAAAAAGGAGGTGCATCTCAGAGGCAGGGAGATATCTATAAAAGATCAGGATTCTGAGGATTGAGATGAGCCGACTAGAATAGTCCCTTGGAGTAGAGGGTGACCGATCAATCCAAAATAGGTGATACTCTTGTATTTCTGTCCTTACTACTCTTTTTAGTGAATTGTCCAACTTGCAACCGGAAACAATATGACAGAAGATTATCAACTGCTGGAAAGATATCCAAAGAGGTGCAATCAAAAAGGTTGAATAGTGATTAAAAATAGCTCCTCGTCTGGGAAGAACTATACCCATATATCAACTTTTCTTTTCAAGTTCAACTACCTAATTTAACTTTTTTTTTTTTAATTCTAAAACCAAAAGAAACATAATAATGTAGTTTCTACAAGGAGAGTGAACTTTCTCCTAATATATATATATAAAAGATATATATTATATTTTTTATAATGTATTTAGATACAGTTTGATTTATCTATATATTTTAAAAAATATATAGAAATGTATATATAATTTTTAAATTTATATGTACATATATATACATATATTCTAAAGATAAGATAATTTAAAATATATATATACATATCTATATATATTATTTAAAATATATAAATAAATCAAACTATATCTAAATACATTAAAAAAAATATAATATATATTTTTTTTATATAAATTTACTATATTCGAGTAGTGATAGGATCATGCGACCGTACCGTAAATGTAGCCGACTTGATCCTAACACTACTCATATATAAAAATGTTACAATCAGGCGGCCGGACATCCGGCCGACCTGATTGTAACATTTATATATATATATATATATATATATATATATATATATATAACCTTGCAAGTGATACATTTTGACAAAAACTTCACTTAATTAATTGAGTAGCCTTTGATGCTAGAATTCCAAGTCACTTGTTCTTTCAAGTTGTCTCTGTACCAGAGGATCATCTACCAAACACTAAGCCTAAGCAAAACATTGATTGGAAGCAACACTAAAAAAACCCTTAGCATATGAAGCTGGTATGATATGCAGCTCATCTTTTCACTTCAGAGATATGAAGCTGTAATTGATGCTTACTTGGATGGCCTTGAGGCTTCTGGGCTCAGTGACCTGTCTAGGGTTACAAGTGTTGCTTCTTTCTTTTTTAGTCGTGTTGACACCCTTGTGGACAAGATGCTTGGAAACATTGGCACTCCTGAAGCTCTTATAATTGCATATAAGTCTACTTCATTCCACAAATGAAAGAAATTCATGTATGTATCTTACAAACATCTTGAACCCCTCAAGGCAGCCGTAGCTCAAGCAGCCCTTGCCTGTAGCAAAAGAAATTTTTTTCCGACTAGTTTCATCGGAATAAATCAGTTGATAATGTGTATTATCAACATTTCCAAAATTGAATGAGAAGAAAGGGAAAACAGATGGACATGGTGGCAGATAATGGAGAGCATCAAAACAAGAGAAGAAGATTCAATGGTCTTTCCTCTTCATCATTTCAATGAGATAAGAAGTGGGTTTCTTTTTCTTAGATTCCTAATGGGACCAGAGATAGAAAGCTTGTGTTCCTTCACCCATTCTCTTGTGCTAAGGCTGGTCCTCAAATTCCAAAATTGAATAATAGATTATAAAGCATATAGAATTGAAAGGCATGCCAATAACATTTCAGGCAATTAGAAACCAAACTGTTTGCATGAAAACTTCACAAGAGAAGATCAAATAAATATATATACCTGCACGAGGATGGGGAGGTAATCAGATGACAGGGAGAACATTCCAGGCTTTATTTCTTAAAAGTTCAATTAAATTCTTCATGACTCAAGAAGGTGCAAACATAGTCATTTATCAAGTTTAAGCACCTAACGAAAGAGTTTCTTGCGAGGTTTTTTCAATAATTCTGGTTGTTAAGGTTTACTGATTTCCATGCTTAGGACCGTCCAATCCACGTTTATCATCCCATCCTCGTACCCATGGCTGACCTGGATTTGAGCGAGTCTCTGTGGCACAATGACTGTTCAGATTACCCAAAACCTTAGACTGGATAGCAGTGAACACCTACAAGAACATAAGAGAGGTTTAAGTTTTATACTACTCCAATGAAAAAGAAAAAGAAATTGTTAAAACATAGGCTACTATTGAGTTTACGAATGTCATACAGGATTGCTGCTCACTGCTTTTGGTGGTTGCTCCTGGCCAGTGAGCCACTTCCACAAATCAGGATTTTCCTGATGGGTCAGCAGGAAACCAATTAGGAAAAGAGAATAATAAACAACGATGAACAATCAAGGAGTATCTGGATGTGTGGACAAGCTATCCATATGATATCCAACATAAATGATGAAAAGTGACAGAAATTCAAAACGATATTACATAAGGGAGTAAGTCCCTGGATTCATGGATTAGATAGACCATTGAAGAGGTGATTTCTCAATTATGAAAAATCAGTAAAAGCTCATATGCAGGATCATTCAATCGCTTCATGTCACCCCCAATGATGGCACTTGGCAGGCTTTTGATTTCTTGTTTGAGTGTATGCAAAGATGATATCTTGATACCTTAACCGCTTGTCTAAACAAGAAATTCAAAAATGAAACCATGCTATACCAATTTTTTAACAGATGAGTCACCTCTTCAGACATTTTATTCTCCAATAAAATCCTATTGTCCATCATAAATCCATCAAGGCATAGTATAACCAAGTTACTTTCACATATAACACTAGAAGTCTGATAATAATAAGATCAAAGATGAAGTCATAAAACCATGACAACCTGTCAGCTCAATTAATATTTAATCCAGAAAACAACAACACTATCTAGGAGAAATACTCTATAACAGTTGGAATTTTCAAAAGCCTATTAATTATCCAACCATTTAACTGTTACATCTTCTAAAATCAACAAGGTTCTTAATTAAGACATAACCTTCACGTGAACTACTCAAAAGATACGTATTCATGTCTGTTTATGTTGTCAATTTTGTTCTTAAATCTAGCTCATTCAATCTTGATTTCACAAAAATTAGCACACATTTTAGTGCTCCTTCAGTTGATTATTGAATTCAATTTTTTATCTTCGTAACAATACCGATAAATGACAGAAACTTTAAAAAACATTTGGTTTTTCATAAATGTGAGGGTTGTTTGTCACAATACAAACAGGAAGCCCAAAAAAAGGCTACTACTCCCTAATTTGAAGTATTGCGAGGATATTACACTTGGCTAGAAAGAGATTGAAAAGATAGAGAGGCTTCCGAAGGTGCTCTTACCTTGTCTTGTGCAAAATTTATTCTAGAAATTTTCCTTTCTTCAAGGATATAGCCTATATCAATTGAAATACTGTGTGTGGACCAAATAAACATAAAATGCTCTACCATTCTCAGAACAGAAATAAATTTGAAATATGCATCATGACAGTTTTTGCAACCGAGGCCAACCCAAAGGACATTCTATTGGACCCAAGCCCAAAACTATCCAGGCTATGATTTTCAGTCAACCAGGCTGGCATACTACATTGTCGACACCCCACCCCTTTTAACTTCAATGTCCCGTCAAGTTATTGAAATAAAGATACACCAGCATAGGCCACCAAGCCAAAGAATACTAATCTTTACCCAAAACTATGTTTTGTGAGGATCTACACCCACAAGACCATTTATTTTGCATTCGCAACAATCAGACAAGGGCCTATGCAAAGATCTAAGACTTGCCAAACATTTACATCTCAAGGATCCAATGTTTTTAGCAAGTAAAATATAGAAAAGATTTTTGGCAAAAATCAAAAGGGCAGAACAAATAGCATAGGGATATCTCAGTGACAACCTCAACAAGAGTTAAAATAATTGCGAGCATTCAGGTAGTGCATCAAAAGAAGAGAAATGCACAACATTTTGCAGAATAATGTATAAGCTTCACAACACCTCATATTGCATCCTCGATCACAACATAAAAAGGCATTAGATTATGAAAAACAGCAACCTGAATAAGCACACAAGTAAGGGGAACAAGAGGAGTTACCAAGTCTAAAACGTCCACAAGGGCTCTGATACGCAACTCATCCATCGACCTGATGTGTTCCTCCACCCAATTCCCCAAAACCAAGTCCAACTCGAGAAACCCACGCTGCCTACTCCTATACAACAACCTGTACAAAAGGGAAATAAAAAAAAATGCAAACTTTAGCGTCTCCATCATCAAATTCAATCGAAAGAACACTAAAATTCAAGGAAATCAGCAAGACCTGTTGTGAAGGCGGCGCCGGGCCTCCTCACTGGAGAGATCCACGTCAATCGATGCATCATTCGAATACAATCGGGAAACCGAACCAGCATGTGATCTATAAAACATCGAATTTGAGTTAGAGCGATCAAAACAAGAGCGAAAAATCGAACATAGAGCGGAGGAGAGTGGAGTACCTGAGAAGGGAATATGGGGATTTCGGAGGGATTAACGCTAGGTTTTGATGGAATCGGAGAAGAGCTTGCCTGAAACTCGCCATTGAAGGGTGGGTCAGAAAGGACAAGGCGCAGAGATTTGGAGCGGCCGGTGGCGATTTGGAGCCTCCCAGGTTCTCGCTAAGCTCTCTTTCTAGATTATAAATGAAGTATATTCAATAAAATGCTTAATGTAGAATTAGTCCTCTTGGCTTACATAATAATTCTGAAATAGCGTGTTCCAATCATAAGATATACTATAGAAGCTACAACGAATCAGATTGTAGCCTATAAGTGAGATACCATATTGGAGTTCAATAGATGACTAGAAGATTGATCATGGAACATGTACTACATCACATCCAAAGTCAACGATGTTCACGGGTTGACAAAAGTTCTAATTTCAGCATGTCTATGCTACTATATAATTTATAATCATGTAATGTAAAACGTGCGGAAAAATTAAAATAACTTAATTTCAAGAGATCAACTAAGGCCTTTACAAGATTTAAGATTCTTCTTTTCAAAGAATTCAAGAAAGTATAAGCGCAAGTGCGAAGGTTGGAAGGGATTCATAATATATAGCATGGCAAGGCAAATAATTAAGGTTGTGTTTGATTGCAAGATGGAAAATGAGTGGAAAAGAAAACTTTTCCATGGAAAAGTTTGCCATGGAAAAGTTTTTCGTGGAAAACAAGAAAATGGTTATTTGATTGTACCCATTTTCCAGCTATATTTTCCATGAAAAATGCCAAATTTGTTGTTTGATCGTATCAATTTTCCTCATAAAAAGAAACATTTTCCTTGGGAAATTTTTGACTTTCTCAATAGACAAAAACATATTTACCTATTTTTGGTCACTACTTAAATGCTATTTAACCTTTATACAAGAAATTTCGAATATATATATAGCATAGATTTCAAGCATAAATTTGAAACACCAATCAAACATAAATAAAAAAAACAAAATACATAGATTTCAAACTGAAATTTGAAACAACCCAATAAAAAACATGTTCACATATTTCACCAATGAGGAAGGTTCACGTATAAAAAATTTGAGTAACTAAGCATGTTCACATATAAAAAGCATGTTCACATAATTCAAAGTACACATTTTTTCCAATGAAGCAAAACCACGATCCAAGACATGGATCACTTGTCGAGCTTGTCATTGACCCAAACATGCAAAAACGCTTCATCATTAATCCCAAGGAAAAAACGACACTGTTTTTAACATAACATAAGTATTTTTTTTAACATTGTTTTTATGTTTCTTAAGTGGGAAATAAGTTTACTTTTCTCAGAAGTTGACAGATCATTACAAAAGATTAAAATAATCATTTTTCCTCAAGATTTTTGACAAGAACATGATTGTCGGTGTCCATGTCAGTAAAACCTGGTAAAAGTATAGACAACAACCATTTTCACAAACAATTGATCAGAATAGTGATGACAACATTGACAAGTGACTGAGAATTATGTCTCAATTTCTACTGTTGGTACCAAATCTCATATGATAAATTTGTCAGAATTATATCACTTTTCATTCAACTCAATTCCCCAAAAGGAATCTAGAAATAAGCTAACATTCATTTGAAACTGTATACCATAGTAACAATGATACAGAGGGAGAGAGGTTATTGTGATTGATGATGGAAAAATGACATTCCTGGAGGCTGGAGGGAGTCTGTAACTTGGTGGTATTGTGGATAGAAAAGGTTACCAACCTTACTGATCAGTGTATCTTGGCACCAGTTCCTGTACATATACATATATATGTAACTATAAAGCTTGCCTTAGCATTTTTCAGGTGTTAAACCATAGGTCTAAGCACTTGCCAGTCTATTCATGTGTATGTTCATGAAAGATTGCAAAAAGGGAAGTGTTCAAATGCACCTTATACTCTATATCAACATTTGACAAAATACAAGGGGCAAATTAGCATTAAAACAGATTCCTTAATAAACTGAAATTACAAGAGATCTATATAAAAATCATCCTTAACAGGTCAACTGAAACAGGAGGTTCGGCTAGAATTTCAAAGAGGTTGACAATTCTAAATTAGGAACATAAACCACACAGCAGTCATATCCCTCACAAAAGGAACTTTACTCAATGCCAAGCAAGGTAATGACACATGAAAACTACAGTCAGAAAAACCAGACAAACTGGAACTCTATGCTTTTTAATTTCAGAATTTTTGAATTGAAAAGGTACACATGTAGTAATTAACGAGGTTGAGAAGGGGAAAGAAAGAGAGAAATTTGAAGAAGGTTTATTATTAGGGTTCGGTAACATGGAGGAAATCACTGAAATCAAATAAAGAAGAGAACATTACCAATATTGTGACTGCCTCTTTGCAAGATGGAATAGAAGATTACCACTTCAAGTCAAAGGATGGCCTCAGCTGCATTACAAATCAAAGAGAAAATCAGAATTACATCCTCTGCCTTCTTATAATAAATATCCAAATCAGAAGAAACAAGAGGAAGAAAAACTACAAATAAAAACAGAACATCCTGAACATGAGAAAAGAAAAAAGGAGACATGTATGCTCAGACGCTGTTGGTGTTAGCATGCTAGCGTTTATTAGCTTCATCCAAAAACCCCAACATCAATGAAACCGGCATAATTCTGGCACATACCTAAGAAACAAGAACAAGCTATATCTATCAAAGAACCTCTCCAAAATAAAGAAATTTCTCTAAATCAACAATAAAATTGCTAAATTTGAAATCCAACGATCATAATCTCCATTCAAAACTAGAAAGAAAAAAAAAATCTCATATCCTAAAAATCAAGCATCTAAAGGAATTACCGATTTCCACACCAAAAGTCCAAATACAAACCTCATCAGAACTATAAAAGAAAAATTAGAAGAGATTAAGACAATGTGAAGAGATTCAGGCTCAAGCCGAGAGGGCTCACCAATCCTCACAATCACGGGCTTGGAAAGGCTACTGAGAAAATAGACTGGTTGTTTGGCTTCAGCGCCAGCGCGCGATTGCGGAGGTTCGTTGGAGACCGACGAAGCTCGATGGAGGTTCGTCGGGTGGGGAGATCGGCGGAGGTTCTCTCGATTCTAGATTCTAGGGTTCGCGTCGCGTGAGAGAGACAAAAAAAACCCTGATATTTTGTTTTGTTTTCTTTTTTTTTTTTAAAAACCCCTGTTATTTTGTTATTTTGTTTTTTTTTCAAAAAACCCCTCTATTTTCCGTGAAACATTTTTCCTGAGTTAGGAGAGGAAAAATTTTCCACAAATTCAAGAAAAATAGGGTCACATGACATGGTTAGTGGAAAACTTTTCTATAAAAAATTTTGACAATCAAACAAGCCAAAAAATTAAAAAGAAAATTTTTCAAGAAAAAAGTGGCAACCAAACACAACCTAAATGTTTATTTTTGTACCATCTCAAAATTTTTAAGAAAGAAGAATTTGAAGTATGAGATATTCTCACCCGAAGGAGAAAAACGCAAAACATTCACAGCAAAAGAATGGTAAGAAAGACTTTTCTGATAGGAAGCTGTTGGAAGTTTCTTCTCTGATTCATCTCGAGTTATTTCCCAAAGCTGCCAAAAAGCATGATTCTGTCTAATATAGTTTGGTTCAAAACAACAAGGCAAACATACAAATTACTGGTTAAAAAGAATATAAGACAACTTAAAATCCACTTAACTTTTTAAATATTGAATTCATTCATCCCAATCATTAATCAAAATAGATTGATAACCAATTACTTTGAAAAACTTATTTTTGTCAATACTAGATAAACTAGAAAAAGTGATGGATTAAACTATCCATGTATTAAACAGTGGAAAAAATTATAAATTTTATTTGTTAGGATTTATCAAAATCTTATCTTTTTCCAAAACACAAGCATGGGCCACCACAAGCGTGTCATGCCAATTGATCTGGACCGTCCCACCTTTCATCTTTGTTTAGAGATTTCGATAGAAAAATTGAGAAGCGGATTTGGTACACTGGCAGGCGAGAACCTTTGATTTGGTACAACAACTTTGAGCCAATTCTTTGATTTGTTTATAAGATTTTTTTTTCTGACTTAGAATATTGCATGAGTATATTTTGCAGAGGACAACTCTGAACAGATATATTGATCATCTAGTCTAGTTAATTCATTGACTACTTATAATTATTTAAAAAAGACCACAAGACTCCCACTTCAAATACTACTCTTCCTCTCTTTTTGACCAAATCTAGACCAAATCTAGCTGCATATATATATATATATATATATATATATATATATATATATTCATGTGACAAATTTGTAGAATGGTTGATTTGGATTAACTTTCATTTGAAACCAAGTACAGAAAAGAAGAAAAAATAGTCAAGCAGTTAAAAGGAAAGGGAAAAAAATGCAACTTGTGGAAAAGATGGTAAATAAATAAGATTCATGAATTTTTCTCTTTCTTTCTTCATTTGAAATCTTATACTACTACATGACTAGCTAAGTTGAATAATCTTATCAATTAATTTAATTAGTTTCAATGTTTTCTAATTTTAAGTTAATTAGAATCTAAACTAATAGTAATAGATGAGAAAAATCTTATCTAATAATCTCAAGTATATAAAACTAGCTAGTTAGCTAAAATCTCTAAGATCATCCTCTTTCATCTACAAACAAGGGATGGTTAATTATAACTCTTTCATTCATATATATTGGTAGAAATTATCAAATTTAGATAAATAACTTACCTAATATATTAATTGAAGGCCACTAGCCCATTAAATTTGTTGAATTTAATTGATTGGGGTTAGCCCATTTGCTCTGTATTAGTTTGAATTTTGAAGGTTGAACTCTCACTTTCAATACTTTTGTTTCTTTTTTATATAAAAAAAATTAAAAGAAAAAAAAAAATTGAATTACAACTGTCAACTACTTGTGAGGCTTGTGTTATAACAAAATTTCAATGCAGAATAATTTCCATTGCTGACTGTTGCTCAAGTTCATATGATCGATTAACAATAAAAAATTCAATCTCAGGGGTAAAGTTCCAAGAAATTTTATACTTTCCTTACAGCTAATAAGTAGTAGTATAAGAAGAGTTCATGTACACAAAAATGATCCTGGGAGGGTTTTGTAGATCATGCAAGGAAACAAATCATATATATTACACATAAATTCACAACATTTCAGATAGACCATAATTACAGTGAACAAATTTACTAGTTGATGGCTATGGGTGTGATCCGCTTTCTCGCAGGTTTATTTGTGTCGGGTGTCTTCGTAGCAGTCGATGATTGTGATTGATTCCCTTTGTTGGTCTTTTTATCGGCTGCTTCATCATCCTTGGGAGCCTCAGGTTTTTCCATTGCCATCTGATTGGAAAGTTCTGGTTTTGAAACAGCAGGAGGGTTTGCAGTTTTACTTGTTTCTGTCAAAAACATAATAAAATAAAATATAAAAAAAATTGTGAGTTTACTTCGGTGATTCGGGGATCCCTGTTCAATCCTTATTTGTCTAAGCAAATTTAATGCATCTACAAGTCGAAAAGTTAAATTAGAAATTAAACATGAAGAGTTGATGGAGGAATTGCTTGTGCAGAAAACATTAAATGAGTGCAGTAGAGTCCCTTTGTAAATCAACATAAGCTAAGTTTTCACCTTAAACTACTGTTTTGATCTAATTTCTTATAGACAGTAACAGATAGGATATTAATTTCTTTAATTGGAAAAGTAATTCAATCTTCCAAGAAACTAAAGTGATAATGCTTACATACCTGCAAGGCAGAAGGGCATCCCTAGTTCATCGTTTTCAAATTCTATAACAGTGCAGTATCCATCGCGGGAGGACAACGCAATATATTTAGCATCACTTGACCTTGAAAATTAAGTAAAAGAGCCCAATGAAGCATTTCTTCAATAAATATTATTTAGCCGTTTGAGATGCATAATCAAACAAACCAAACAAATAATGCTATCAAATTGCGATTAAGTTGGAAATGTTGAAAACATAAAGCTTGCCAACAGGCTTCTTACCATGCAATATCAGTGACGGCTGCATAGTGGAGGCCAGCAAATATTGCGATTGGAGGAGCACTTTCAGTATCATAGATGTAGAGAGAGTTAAAGGTAGCCACCGCAAAAACAACTCGATAAGGCAGTTTGAAAAGACCTGCTGCTAAAGTTTACACAGAAAGCTCAGTGTCCATAGCAGACATGTAAAGAAGATGAAAGGTGATAATTCTCAACCTGATTTAGATCCTCGCAGATGGAAAACAACAGGACAAAATCGTGCAACCACAACTGGTTTGCTAGCCCCTGGGAGTTGTACAGCAGGCCTGTGAAATTAGGAGCAGTATTACTAGAATAGACATCAACCCAAGTTTTATTTTGACTTGCACATCAGGCAACATGGACAATTTGAAAACTTCAAGACACAATAATTGCAATACAAAATGGAAACTGTGGTGAATGGATAGGTAATAATAATTTAAACCATAGAAACTAGATCCAAAGTATTGAGATTCATTCTCAATTTAAGTGGGGCATCGTTTATCAAATAGCATGTGTGGTTCATGAACATGGGTCTACTCTGAGGAACCAATTCTAGAACTTATTTGACTGTCCTATGGAATTTATGTATTGCTGAGAGCAGATCACTTGGTACTGATCGATCATTAAGCTTTAAGTGCTATATAAATCTCATGTATAAAAATATGACAAAAAAGTTTACTTCATAACTTACCTTGAAAGATCATTCCTTGAAAATATGTAAGCAGTGTTCAACACATCCGAGGCAGAGGAGTCTCTGTATATACCTGAAAGCCAATACAATAGCACTAAAAATGAGATACTTTGAAAAGGGCAGACTAGAAATCTGCTCAAACTGTTCATAGAAACTAGTTAGAGAAGTATGATTAAATTTGTTAAGAGTCAGGTGTAACCAGCAAGTTGAACATATTACCAATACTAAATCATTTCTGGTATGTACTAAAAAAGAATAAGCATAAAAACTGCTTTAAATGTATACAGAATCATACCAGCTGGCACTAGCAAAAATGATCCATCTGGTGACCATGCCAATCTCCGAAAAAAGGATGGTAATGTCTCATCATGAAATAGATGGGATTTTGATGTGGGCTGAAAATATGGTCAAGAATTTATTAAATCAAGCCATGTACCAAGTGATAAAAAGGAAAGCAATTGACAAATAGTTTACAAACCTTAGTGTCTTCATGTTTTTGTAGTTCTGATTTTGTGATAACATGTTGACAAACATAATTCAATTTCTCATAGCCCTTCGATTTAGGTTGAGGCTTGTTGACATATACTCGACATGTTCTATCTGAACCAAGGGAAGCAACATACTGGCCTAAAGGATCCCAAGCAACACCCTGAACATAATGCAAATGAGCATCCAAAATCTGATGGACTGAACCTGAATATTAGCAACAGAGATGATCATGTAAGAAACTACTCCCAATTTTACCAAAACCTATATAAAAGCTCCCAAGTCATACCTTTATTAGCATCCCAGATTATGCATGAATTATCAACTGAACCAGAAACAAGATATTCACCATCAGAAGACCACTGAATATCGAGAACATCTTTTCGATGAAATCTGATCCAATAAATAACTAAGTAAAAGGAAAACTAATTGGACAGAAACCCAGGGTGAAAATTTTCATGACAGATCTTACGATAAATTCTTGAGTACTTTCCATGCATAGCCATCATCAGAATGGTGTAACTTCCAGATGACTAGTTCACCTCCTGAAATTGAATGGATCCACTAATATCAGCACACGACTCATGAGAGAAAATGCTAATCAAGACAATAATTATCAGGTCCTTTATTTCTTTACTACAAAATAATCATTTTAACGGAGATTTCTAACCAAGCAACTAAACCAGGAACCAACATAAGCATAAAGGCATACCATCAGCACCAGATGCAAGGTGCTCTCCTGTAAAATATGAAGAGGAAATTTACGTCAGTCACAGACTAAAAGAGAATGAATAATGGGTACCAAAAGTTGTTCTCTAGCAGAATTTACAGAATATGGCAACAACTAATTCAAAGCACAAACAATGACTAAACAAGAAGACTTTATCGAGAATGTGGATAGCAAATTGATTGATTAGGCAGCACAAGTGCTAAGTTTTCCTTAATGTTATCCTTGTGTCTTATTTAGCGCTAATTGTGATTGAGAAAATGAATATACACTTTAACCATTCCCCAGACTCTGGTATTTAATGGTCAACTAAACAAAAACCTTTATGTTTTGCTTTGTTGTGGTTTCATGATTTCAAGTAAACATAAAAGTCTGCTGTTAATCATTCCAAGTAGTCTTGGGAACCTTTGATTAAAAATAGAGCTAGACAAATGTGATATAAGTTTTGACTTTGAATTCATACTACATGAAGAAGCATTATGCACTAACTTGAAAAGCATGTAGATCTTCAATAGATACAAGGAAGGTGATTTGGAATCAGATGTTTGTCAATTCAGCAGGACTCTTGTCAATTTCAAATGGGAACCTGGGATAGACATCATGATGAGATACTTATTCCCATATTTAGGATCCATTCTTCTATCCTAATATTCATGCTATCACATTGAAATTTATGCTGCCGAGGATCAAGCTCCCTGAGGAAATTCATGTGGTCTTTGTGTTATCGTGTTTGTACACACATATATGGACATGTTTGTCAGCTCTCAACTGAAATTTTATAATCATTTGTAAGTAAGAAAATTTTCTCTAATCAACTCCATAAATCTTTTTGTTTGAGTTTTCATCCTTACTTTTGAGCTAGTTATTAAACAGCTACACTTAAATTTGATAAATGAAGTGTTCATCATACATCCTGACAGAGCAATTCTTGGCTGTATTTGTCAATTAAAAAAAATTCCTGAGTTAAAAACCTGAAGTCTCATGGTCCAAGTCTAAGGCTTAAAAGTAGTGTTTGACATGGGGGATGTTCTCATTTTATTCCTCTAAACCAAATACCCCTAACTATTCCACGATCATGGAGGTTGTTCCGATTTTATTCCTCCAAACCAAACAAACACCCCAACTATTCCAAGATGGTGTATAGAATTAAATATTTAATAATTTTTAAATAATTAAAAGTAAAGAGTTTTTTATTCCTTACCCCATGGAAAAACTATACTACACTTCTTTATGTATCCCAACCAACCCCACCTAATAAAATTGTATTCATTATAACAAAGTAGTTATTTACCACTAATACATATCATTAGACATAATTAATGAGCTAATGAAGTTTAACCAAATTTACACAAAATTACTAAAACACCCCCACTATCATTACAAACCCCTAGCAACTTAACCCCATTTTCCTCTTATTTACCAAATATAACACAATTTATGCAAAATTACTAAAATGCCCTCTACTAATATAATTTAGTTAGTGGTATTTTAGTAAATTCTCTTACCAATTTTTCTATCTCTACATTAGAAAGCTAATTAGAAACCTTAAAAAAAAAAAAAAAATCAATCTTTTTCCGCCAAAATTATTTTGAAAAACAACAAAACTTATTCAACGCCCCACTTTTTCTACCCTCTTATTAAACACCACCAAAGTGATGTCCATTCATCCTAGAAGAAAACCAAAATCTAAAACCATAAAATGGTGGTTATATTTAGTCTTCATATTTTACTTGAAAGTTTTCCATGTGGTGACATAAGTTGGGTGGTTATTATTGTTCTTTTTTATCCTTTCTTGGTTATTCTTAAATCAAATCCATGCATAATATATTAGATGTGGATCTAATACATATCCAATTTGTTTTGAGTGAATCAACATTATATCATTCTTAAGTTAACCCAAATCATTTCCAATTACTTGAGTCAAGTTCCAAAAATATGTCTCTTCAACACCAATCTTAACATTGAGTAGTTGTTGATGGAAAACTATCATAGGTGCAAGACAAAAAATGGAAATTTAATCCAAATAGGGATGGAAAATATTATTATGCATTCTTTTAGATTATAAATGAAGTAAAAAAGGGCAGCCCGGTGCTACAAAGCTCCCGTTATGTACGGGTCCGGGGAACGGTCGGACCACTTGAGTCTATTATATGCAGCCTTATCTTGCTTTTTTTTTTTTTAGCAAGAGGTTGTTTCCACAACTCAAAACCATGACCTTCAGGTCACATGACGACAACTTTACTGTTGCGCCAGGCTCCCCTTCTATATTATAAATGAAGTATATTAAATAAAATGCTTAATGTAGAATTAGTCCTCTTGGCTTACAGAATAATTCTGAAATCGCGTATTCAAATCATAAGATATACTATAGAAGCTACAAAGAATCAGATTTTAGCCTATAAGTGAGATACCATATTGGAGTCCAATAGATGAGTAGAAGATTGATCATGGAACATGTATTACATCACATCCTAAGTCAACGATGTTCACGGGTTAACAAAAGTTCTAATTTCGGCATGTGTATGCTACTATATAATTTATAATCATGTAATGTAAAACGTGGAGAAAAATTAAAAAAACTTCATTTCATGAGATCAACTAAGGGCTTTACAAGATTTAGCATTCTTCTTTTCAAAGAATTCAAGAAAGTATAAGTGTAAGTGTGAAGGTTGGAAGGCATTCATAATATATAGCATGGCAAGGCAAATAATTAAATGTTTATTTTTGTACCATATCAAAATTCTTAAGAAAGAA
The DNA here is from genome assembly GCA_026586065.1 of Dioscorea zingiberensis. Classification (NCBI taxonomy): domain Eukaryota; kingdom Viridiplantae; phylum Streptophyta; class Magnoliopsida; order Dioscoreales; family Dioscoreaceae; genus Dioscorea; species Dioscorea zingiberensis. The sequence continues at coordinate 52,387,519 of CM048823.1, forward strand.
GAATCTGAAGTATGAGATATTCTCACCCGAAGGAGAAAAACGCAAAACATTCACGGCAGAAGTATGGTAAGAAAGACTTTTCTTATAGGAAGCTGTTGGAAGTTTCTTTTCTGATTCACCTCGAGTTATTTCCCAAAGCTGCCAAAAAACATGATTCTGTCTAATATAGTTTGGTTCAAAACAACAAGGCAAACATACAAATTACTGGTTAAAAGGAATATAAGACAACTTAAAATCCATTTAACTTTTTAAATACTCAATTCATTCATCCCAATCATTAATCAAAATAGATTGATAAACCAGGGCTTTTTTTTTTCATTGCACCAATTACTTTGAAAAACTTATTTTTGTCAATATTAGATAAACTAGAAAAGCCATGGATTAAACTATCCATGTATTCAACCTAGCCACACCAAATATTTTTTGGAAAAAAGAAACATTAATATTAAGCTACAAAAGCGATTGGAAAAATTTTAAATTCTTTTTTGTTAGGATCTATCAAAATCTCATCTTTTTCCAAAACACATGCGTGGGCCACCACAAATAATGTGAAATTCTTCACACACACCAAAAAAAAAAAAATGTTAAAAATCAATCAAAAAGTCATATTTCTCCAACAAAAATGAAGCAAACAAGGAAAATTGGGAGAAATCACATTCCCTCCAACGCCCCAAGAGCAAGGTTCTATGACTACTATGAAATTATTGAATTAACCAATCTTTTTTAAAATCATCCAGAAAAAAGTAAATCTTATCATTCTAAAATCAAGAGATTAGGGAAATCGAGAGAAAACCATACTTTGATGTCGTGATCATTACCACCAGTGGCAAGGAGGCCGAAATGCGGGTGGAAATCCAGGCTAAGAACCGGCTGCGTGTCATGCCAATTGATCTGGACCGTCCCACCCTTCATCTTTCTCTCACAATCTTTCCCTGGAACTAGGGTTTAGAGATTTGGAGAGAAAAACTGAGAAGCGGATTTGGTACACTGGCAGGCGAGAACCTTAAGGATATTTATGCAATTACCACTCTTCCCCAGATAGCGTAGGGGCTGCACATGCGAATTTCAAATATCAGTGGCATAGATGTGAATTTTTGTTTGTAGGGTTATTTATACAAGACAATGCTATACAAACTATTTATTTTTATTTTAACTTGTATCTTACACTAAATTTGTATTTGCATATATATAGCCCAAAAAAGTCATGGGACTTTGATTAAAATAAAAGCATAAAAAAATATAACTATTAAATTGTATCAAGTGTGCAATGAAGTATTATTGACCGCTTGATCCAAGACAATGTTTTAGCTAACACAAATCGCGTAAATGCACCTTGATCATGGGTCTCATGTGCATGGTATTAATGGTATATTTGGCGTTTTCCACGACTAGCATCAGGTAGTGTGTAATCCAAGACAATGCTAGATATCTAATACAGATGAAGTACCCCAAGAACAAAATAATTAGCAACCTAAATCTTTAGATTACTAGCAACTAGGAACATGTCCTAGTCAATGAACTATGAGGTTGTACTTAAGGAGTTCCGCTTAGCTTGGAATTGTCTAATGTGCACTTCATCTGGGCGTGCCAAGTAAAATAAGGTAAAATAAGGTAGAAGCTTGTGTGTAAGGCAAGTAGTGGCTCCACCCAAGACCGATAACGTGTGCCAACTTCTGCATTGGACATGGAACTCATTGTCACAAATGCAGTAGGTGGTGATCTTTAAAGCAAAATGAAAAGCAAAAAAGAGATGAGAATTAGTTTCCTTATTGTTTTTTATAAAATGAACATACGCTGCAAGCTGAAGAAATGTTTCTTCTAAACTGAAAATCAATTGTAGGGAGTTTTCTATAGTGTCATACATGCATAGACGGAATTTATAAGGGTTGGTTCTTGCCACATAGCTTATATAGGAATTTATATAGGAAAATATGTAGGGAGTTTATGTAGTAAAATATGTAGGGAGTTATGTAGGAAAATAAGCGGAACTCCTCAAGTACAACCTCATGGTTCATTGACATGGACATGTTCCTAGTTGCTAGTAATCTAAAGATTCAGGTTGCTAATTATTTTGTTCTAGGGGGATTTCATATGTATTAGATATCTAGCATTGTCTTGGATTACACACTAGATGATGCTAGTCGTGGAAAGCACCAAATATACCATTAAACCATGCATATAAGACCCATGATCAAGCACGCATTTACGCATGGTTGTGTTAGATAGCTAAAACATTGTCTTGGATCAAGCGGTCAATAATACTTCATTGCACATTATGGAGTTCCTCTGATTCCACTCCAGAGTCTTAAATATACTGATCGAGAACCCAAAAATTTTTTTTGCAAATACAAAAGATTTCATGGAGGTAATTCCAAAAAACACCATGAGAAAGAACTCGCAAGAAAACACTGCAACATGGGAGTAATAAAATAACAAAAGGAATGTGAACAAAAAGCCATGTGCACTATAAATAACCAAGAGATGTTTCATGCAATGATTTGATCTCTTTAATAATAGAGGAAAAGGAATAAGGAAAAGAAATTAAGAAAACAAAATGGAGAGACAACTTCTTGATAAAATTTCTTTGATTTCCTGCCTATCTTTTCTTTTCTTTTTTTCTTTTCTAATTTCCCTATTTTGAAATAAGACGGCAAGAAAAGTAATGGAAAGAATGAAACAAATGTGAAAACCAAAACTAACAATCTGCAATTATTCAGAGCGAAAACCAAAAAATAATCAATAAACTATATCCGATGCATTTCTTATGATTATTTTCTTTGCTTTCGATTTTGGTCAACTACTTTGTAAAAATAGATATCTTTTTTTTCAGTTGATCTTATCATCAACAATTAAAACATGCATTGTAGTGGACAGAGGCTCAGAAGGTGAGAGTGCTTTCTTATGTACATGTCCAAGACTAATGAACCATTATAGTATTAATTGAACAAAAGCCCTAAATGGGATCAATTTGAGTATTTAACCAATAACAAAACCATATCAGTAAACCTCTGAATTTTCCCAAAGTGACAGAAACCAATGAACATAAACTACAGCATATTTATCTAGAAAGAAACGTTGAAGTCTTTTCAGAGAGGAAAGCTAGCATTCACATAGACAATGGCAGACATCATTGAGGCAAAACTACATACGTCTACCTTACAGACTCGGCAAAAGGGATGTTGGTCACGCCGCTGGAGAAGATCAGACTCAGCAGCCCTAAAGCTTTCCGCTGGATCGCGAGTTAGGGCTCGGGAGGGAGGGAGAGAGAGAGGAGATCAGGAGCTTGGGAAGGGAGGGCTGGCGACTTCTCTCGGACGGGGATGAGATGGGAGCTCGGGGGAGTGAGGGTTGAGATCGCGATGGGAGATAGGCACTCCCGTAGGGCTGCTGAAGTGGGTTGAAGTGGTTTTTTACTTCGCCTTTTTACTTGGGGCGTTCATTTGGGTGTAAATACTTGGGGGAAGTGAGAAAGTGGTCTATTTTGACCTAACATTTCTTTGCACGCAAGTAACATTTCAGCCCACTTCAGTAAAATGGGCACTTCCCCCAATTTGCACTAAAGCCACTTCAGTCAAAATATTACCGAAGTGAACTTTATATAAGCCCACTTCAGCCACTTTCCCAGCCTCACCAAAAACTCATTTGAAAACACGATCGTGAGATCGTCTCGTTCGTCCGTGACTTAGGTCTTCTTCTCCATCGATTGCTGACATGAATCTACCAGATCTGCGACCAGCGTCGCCTCTGAACAACCTCTCGCCACCAAATCAGGTACCTCTAACTTTTCTTCCCTCTTTCTCCCTCTCTCCCTCTCTCTCTAAACGAGTTTCTTTTCATCGGGTTTTTTAGGGTTCTTCAGGCAAATGAGCGCCCCTTTTAGTTTAAATCAGCTTAATATAATTGGATTGAAGTGGGGTGAAGTGCTCATTTTCCCTGAAGTGATTGAAGTGCTCACTTTCCCCCAAATGAATATCAGAATTGACAGAAGTGGATCACTTCCCTACTTCCGTTGCCACTTTCATATGAATGAGCAGCCTTATACGCTAGTTTTCATTCATCAATTATAATAATCAACACAAATGCACTTCTTAATTTAAATTGACTACCTAATAATTATATATATAATTAGTTTATATGTTTAAGGAGCTTAACATCTCCGTACGTACATGCATGCATGTTCTAATGGCGTATGTACCTATCAATGAATAGTTACAATAATTAATATATTAATTGTGCATGATATATATATATTGTTAACGTTGAAAACGGTCTTCTCTCTAGATCAGAGCCGATTCAGGCCAACAGTTGAGATTTGTATTTGTTTGCGTGGATGTTAACGGCCGCCGGAGGAAATTATTGGTGTCTTCAAGTCGTCGAAATACCTGCACATAGGGGAGAGACCGGTCGAAGCGGACCTTATACCTGGGTTTAGCTCCGACAGTCAAGTCAGTGGAAAGGAACTTGGAAGTGGAAAAGATATTTATTTTTTTGTTAGCTCAGTAGCTTACCCCTAAGCTTTCTGCTTCTTCCCCTTTTATTCAGCTTTGCCGGGCCTAGCACACGTCTCTTTAGTCGGGTCTGGAGCCCATCCTTTCCTATGTCAGGCTGGGCATGGCGCTCGTCTTTTTAGCTGGGTTAGGCGCCTATCCCTTCCTGTGTCAGGTCAAGCATGGCGCTCGTCCTTGCAGCCGGGCTCGGCTTCTATCCCTTTCCGTGTCAAGGACCTTTTCTGCTGTGTTTCTCTCCTGACGCGATTTCCTCTGCGCCTTATCCCTCTACCATTGTTCTTCCCCATGTTTATACTTTGCCCTTGTCCTTTCGTCTAAGGGGGATGTTTGGATAGGGATCTAGGTCGATCGAATGAGTGTTGGGGATGTTGTTCGAGTGTTTGATTTGGGTAGTCGGGATGGGCCGGAGATGTCATCTCATGCAGGCTCTAGACCAGATAGATGGGCACTAGAGATCTTTGCCACATGTATGGTCTAGGCCGGTTGGACACTCAAAGTGTAAGCCATGTGTTTGTAGGATATACCCATATCGGATATCTATAGATAGAAAAGGATATTAATTATTATTGTATTCTATAAGTGCGGATGAAATGAATAACATGTAGTTATTCAATTCATACAAAGAGATTAATGTAGACTTTGCCTTACAATTAATGATCATATATATTGGAAAAGGTCATGATTCAAATTTAGACCAGTTGTGAAGAGGGCGGGCAATGGCAAATGATAAAACATGCAAACTCTCACCACAATATTGTTCTGGAAAACAAAAAAGAGGATAAATAAATAAGATGCACGAATTTTACTCCTCCTTCATTTGAAACCATATTACTAAGCTAATAGTTTAAACTTTGATCTTTGATATCAAGAAGAGATTACAAACTCGATTTCCAATTAATGATCACATATATTGGCCGGAAAAAAAAAAACAAAAACAAAAAAACAAAAAACAAAATATGGAAGAGATATTAGAAAAAGGTGGGAGCAATAGTTTGCCCTAATGGTTGTGTATCCTACTATTTATTAATTGAAAGAGTCGGAAAACGAAAGACTAGCAATTATATATTCATGTTGCTAAGCTTATTCCACCCTGCATGCATCTATCCATATGGCATAGAACACTCTTCGCGAAGTCTAATCATTTAGAAGCGGTTCAACGACAAAAGTACAAACCTAACTACGACAAGTACCAGTATGAGGGATGATACTCCCCACTCCTTTCACCTATATCTTTGTACCTGCTAGTCGTTCTCTTGGTTTCATTTAAACCAGAGACTATTTATACAAGAGGTTGGATCAAGAACCTTGTTTTTTGATAATCAAAAATAAATAAAATAAATAATGATCGCATATATTGGAAAAGATCATGATTCAGTTATAGACAAGTTGTGAAGAGAGTGGACATTTTTTCTAGTTCAATTGTGCAATATATTACATTTATTGGATGGAGGAAGTGAAAACATATATAAATTTGGATTGAAGGAGCAAAAGGAAGATCAACAACAACCATAATTTATGATTCATATAGAGGTAAATATGAGCTCAATGAATGACAGAGTTGGAAATTACTATGGAAGCTTGACATTGCACCAAAAGTCAAAACATTCCTATGGAAATGCTTCCATGAAAGCTTATTAACCAGAAACCATATGTACATAACATGCAAAATCTATATATGGTTGTTGTTGATCTTCCTTTTGCTCCTTCAATCCAGCTATATATGTTTTCACTTCCTCCATCCAATAAATGTAATATATTGCACAATTGAACTAGAAAAAATGTCCACTCTCTTCACAACTTGTCTATAACTGAATCATGATCTTTTCCAATATATGCGATCATTATTTATTTTATTTATTTTTGATTATCAAAAAACAAGGTTCGTGATCCAATCTCTTGTATAAATAGTCTCTAGTTTAAATGAAACCAAGAGAACGACTAGCATGTACAAAGATATAGGTGAAAGGAGTGGGGAGTATCATCTCTCTCGTACTGGTACTTGTCGTAGTTAGGTTTGTACTTTTGTCGTTGAACCGCTTCTAAGTGATTAGACTTCACGAAGAGTGTTCTATGCTATATGGATAGATGCATCTAAGGTGGAATAAACTTAGCAACATGAATATGTAATCGCTAGTCTTTCATTTTCCGACTCTTTCAATTAGTAAATAGTAGGATACACAACCATTAGGGTAAGCTATTGCTCCCAATTTTTTATATTTTTTTAATATATCTTCCATATTTTGTTTTTTGTTTTTTTTTAAGCCAATATATGTGATCATTAATTGGAAATCGAGTTTGTAATCTCTTCTTGATATCAAAGATCAAAGTTTAAACTATTAGCCTAGTAATATGGTTTCAAATAAAGAAAGAGTAAAATTCATGCATCTTATTTATTTACCATCTTAATTTTCTGTTTTTCAAAACAATATTAATGTGGTCAGAGTTTGCATGTTTTACCATTTTTGTCATTGCCCACTCGATCTCTTTCTTCACAACTTGTCTAGATTTGAATAATGACCATTTCCAATATATATATGATCATTAATTGCAAATCAAAGTCTACATTAATCTCTTTGTATGAATTGAATAACTACATGTTATTCATTTCATCCGCACCAATAGAATACAATAACAATTAATATCCTTTTCTATCTATAGATATATGATACGAGTATATATAATAAAATAACATATATGATATTATATATACTATAACATATACGTATTATTATATAATATAATCTAAATATCAAGTAACATGTACGAATTGAGAGAGATTTTATTATTATTAAAATTTTAAAGCCAGCATGCGTATTTATACTATATATATATATATATATATATATATAGATATAGATATAGATATTTATCTGCCAAATATCATTTATCAAATCAATCTTTAATTTCATTCATATATTTAACCACCAATGAAATATTTATTTATTTATCTATGTAAATAAATCTCATTAAATCAAAGTTGGGAAATCTCTTAATTTGCATATTGATTCTTGTCTCTTTAAATATTTCAAATTAATAATATATATCCATATACATATCTATTTAAATATGTATATGAGAGTATATCCATCTCATCTATCAAATCACATATATATATCCCTTTCAACCGATTTTCATCTTTAACCAAATAATTAAATATCTATAAATATATGTATAAGATATTATTGACTTGAAATATCTCTCTCTATATATATATTTAAACTAATATAGGAAATATAACCATGTAGTTATCCACATGCATGCTTTCTTGTTAGTTTTAGTAAAGAGCCCCTAAAAGACTTTTATTTTCGTTTCAGTCATCCATCTCTTACATAGTTCACATGTAAGTCCTTACCCTTTGAGAGAGGCAGAATTATATTTTAGACCCCAGATTTTTCAGAAATTACAACTAAGTTCTTGCTAATTACAACTAATCATAATTAAGGTGTTAATCCATTTAATCCCCCTTTCCAACTAAAAAGGATGGATTCTAAATACGAGGAACTTCTCTAATTTTCCAATTAATTAAATAAATTAGCGGAAACATTTATTCCCACAAAAATTAAACTAAATCTAATCCTCGGGAACTTTTTTTCATTAATCAGATTTTAGAAAAAATTTAATAACCTAAAATCTTCGGGTTTCACACCCCTATGTGCAGGTATTTCGACTACTTGAAGACACCAATGATTTCCTCATTAGTAGTTAGCATCCGCAAACAAATATAAATCTCAATTGTTGGCACAGATCACGATCCGGAGAAGACCGTTTTCAACGCTAACAATATATATATATATATATATATATATATATATATATTATGCACAATTAATATATTAATTATTGTAACTATTCATTGATAGGTACATACGCCACTAGAACATGCATGCATGTATGTACGGAGATGTTAAGCTCCTTAAACATACAAACTAATTATATATATAAATATTAGGTAGTCATAAATTAAGAAGTGCATGTGTTGATTATTATAACGGACGAATGAAAGCATTCATTCATATGAAAGTGGCCAGCGAAAGTAGGGAAATGATCCACTTCTGTCAATTCTGATATTCATTTGGGGGAAAGTGAGCACTTCAATCACTTCAGAGAAAATGAGCACTTTACCCCACTTCAATCCAATTATATTAAGTTGATTTCAACTAAATTTAGGGGGCGTTCATTTGCCTGAAGAACCCTAAAAAACACAATGAAAAGAAACTTATTTAAAAAGAGAGGGAGAGAAGAGAGGAAGAAAGACGGGAGAAAAGTTAGAGGTACCTGATTTGGTGGTGTCGGAAGGCGACGCTGGTCGCAAATCCGGTAGATTCACGTCGGCAATTGATGGAGAAGAAGACCTAGGTCACGGACGAACGAGACAATCGCACGATCGGGTTTTCAAATGAGTTTTCGGTGAGGTGGGAAAGTGGCCGAAGTGGGCTTATATAAAGTCCACTTCGGTAATATTTTGGTCGAAGTGGTTTTAGTGTAAATTGGGGGAAGTGTCCATTTTATTGAAGTGGGCTGAAATGTTACTTGCATGCAAAGAAACGTTAGATCAAAATAGACCATTTTCTCACTTCCCGCAAGTATTTACACCCAAATGAACGCCCCAAAATTATTATGAAGCGGGTGAAAGTGGCCTTACAAGTAAAAAGGTGGAGTAAAAAACCACTTCAACCCACTTCAGCAGCCCTACTGGAGTGCCCATCTCCCATCGCGATCTCAACCCTCACGCCCCCGAGCTCCCATCTCATCCCCGTCCGAGAGAAGTCGCCAGCCCTCCCTTCCCAAGCTCCTGATCTCCTCTCTCTCTCTCTCCCTCCCTCCCGAGCCCTAACTCGCGATCCAGCGGAAAGCTTTAGGGCTGCTGAGTCTGATCTTCTCCAGCGGCGTGACCAACATCACTTTTGCCGAGTCTGTAAGATAGACGTATGTAGTTTTGCCTCAATGATGTCTGCCATTGTCTATGTGAATGCTAGCTTTCCTCTCTGAAAAGACTTCAACGTTTCTTTCTAGATAAATATGCTGTAGTTTATATTCATTGGTTTCTGTCACTTTGGGAAAATTCAGAGGTTTACTGATATGGTTTTGTTATTGGTTAAATACTCAAATTGATCCCATTTAGGGCTTTTGTTCAATTAATACTATAATGGTTCATTAGTCTTGGACATGTACATAAGAAAGCACTCTCACCTTCTGAGCCTCGGTCCACTAATTGTTGATGATAAGATCAACTGAAAAAAAGATATCTATTTTTACAAAGTAGTTGACCAAAATCTGAGCAATAAAATAATCAGAAGAAATGATTCGGATGTAGTTTATTGATTATTTTTTGGTTTTCGCTCTGAATATTTGCAGATTGTTAGTTTTGGTTTTCACATTTGTTTCATTCTTTCCATTACTTTTCTTGCCCTCTTATTTCAAAATAGGGAAATTAGAAAAGAAAAAAAGAAAAGAAAAGATAGGCAGGAAATCAAAGAAATTTTATCAAGAAGTTGTCTCTCCATTTTGTTTTCTTAATTTCTTTTCCTTATTCCTTTTCCTCTATTATTAAAGAGATCAAATCATTGCATGAAACATCCCTTGGTTATTTATAGTGCACATGGCTTTTTGTTCACATTCCTTTTGTTATTTTATTACTCCCCTGTTGCAGTGTTTTCTTGCGAGTTCTTTCTCATGGTGTTTTTTGGAATTACCTCCATGAAATCTTTTGTATTTGCAAAAAAAAATTTTGGGTTCTCGATCAGTATATTTAAGACTCTGGAGTGGAATCAGAGGAACTCCATGATGTGCAATGAAGTATTATTGACCGCTTGATCCAAGACAATGTTTTAGCTATCTAACACAACCATGCGTAAATGCGTGCTTGATCATGGGTCTTATATGCATGGTTTAATGGTATATTTGGTGCTTTCCACGACTAGCATCATCTAGTGTATAATCCAAGACAATGCTAGATATCTAATACATATGAAATCCCCCTAGAACAAAATAATTAGCAACCTGAATCTTTAGATTACTAGCAACTAGGAACATGTCCATGTCAATGAACCATGAGGTTGTACTTGAGGAGTTCCACTTATTTTCCTACATAACTCCCTACATATTTTACTACATAAACTCCCTACATATTTTCCTACATAAATTCCTATATAAGCTATGTGGCAAGAACCAACCCTTATAAATTCCGTCTATGCATGTATGACACTATAGAAAACTCCCTACAATTGATTTTCAGTTTAGAAGAAACATTTCTTCAGCTTGCAGCTTATGTTCATTTTATAAAAAACAATAAGGAAACTAATTCTCATCTCTTTTTTGCTTTTCATTTTGCTTTAAAGATCACCACCTACTGCATTTGTGATAATGAGTTCCATGTCCAATGCCAAATTTGATTGTACCCATTTTCCAGCTATATTTTCCATGGAAAATGCCAAATTTGTTGTTTGATCGCATCAATTTTCCTCATAAAAAGTAACATTTTCCTTGGGAAATTTTTGACTTTCTCAATAGAAAAAATATATTTACCTATTTTTGGTCACTACTTAAATGCTATTTAACCTTTATACAAGAAGTTTCAAATATATATATATATATATATATATATATATATATATATATATATAAAGCATAGATTTCAAGCATAAATTTGAAACACCAATCAAACATAAATAAAAAAACAAAATACATAGATTTCAAACTGAAATTTGAAACAACCCAATAAAAAACATGTTCACATATTTCACCAATGAGGAAGGTTCACATATAAAAAATTTGAGTAACTAAGCATGTTCACATATAAAAAGCATGTTCACATAAATCAAAGTACACATTTTTTCCAATGAAGCAAAACCACAATCCAAGACATGGATCACTTGTCGAGCTTGTCATTGACCCAAACACGCAAAAACGCTTCATCATTAATCCCAAGGAAAAAATGACACTGTTTTTAACATAACATAAGTATTTTTTTAACATTGTTTTTATGTTTCTTAAGTGGGAAATGAGTTTACTTTTCTCAGAAGTTGACAGATCATTATAAAAGATTAAAATAATCATTTTTCCTTAAGATTTTTGACAAGAACATGATTGTCGGTGTCCATGTCAGTAAAACCTGGTAAAAGTATAGACAACAACCATTTTCACAAACAATTGATCAGAATAGTGATGACAACATTGACAAGTGACTGAGAATTATGTCTCAATTTCTACTGTTGGTACCAAATCTCATATGATAAATTTGTCAGAATTATATCACTTTTCATTCAACTCAATTCCCCAAAAGGAATCTAGAAATAAGCTAGCATTCATTTGAAACTGTATACCATAGTAACAATGATACAGAGGGAGAGAGGTTATTGTGATTGATGATGGAAAAATGACATTCCTGGAGGCTGGAGGGGGTCTGTAACTTGGTGGTATTGTGGATAGAAAAGGTTACCAACCTTACTGATCAGTGTATCTTGGCACCAGTTCCTGTACATATACATATATATGTAACTATAAAGCTTGCCTTAGTATTTTGCAGGTGTTAAACCATAGGTCTAAGCACTTGCCAGTCTATTCATGTGTATGTTCATGAAAGATTGCAAAAAGGGAAGTGTTCAAATGCACCTTATACTCTATATCAACATTTGACAAAATACAAGGGGCAAATTAGCATTAAAACAGATTCCTTAATAAACTGAAATTACAAGAGATCTATATAAAAATCATCCTTAACAGGTCAACTGAAACAGGAGGTTCGGCTAGAATTTCAAAGAGGTTGACAATTCTAAATTAGGAACATAAACCACACAGCAGTCATATCCCTCACAAAAGGAACTTTACTCAATGCCAAGCAAGGTAATGACACATGAAAACTACAGTCAGAAAAACCAGACAAACTGGAACTCTATGCTTTTTAATTTCAGAATTTTTGAATTGAAAAGGTACACATGTAGTAATTAACGAGGTTGAGAAGGGGAAAGAAAGAGAGAAATTTGAAGAAGGTTTATTATTAGGGTTCGGTAACATGGAGGAAATCACTGAAATCAAATAAAGAAGAGAACATTACCAATATTGTGACTGCCTCTTTGCAAGATGGAATAGAAGATTACCACTTCAAGTCAAAGAATGGCCTCAGCTGCATTACAAATCAAAGAGAAAATCAGAATTACATCCTCTGCCTTCTTATAATAAATATCCAAATCAGAAGAAACAAGAGGAAGAAAAACTACAAATAAAAACAGAACATCCTGAACATGAGAAAAGAAAAAAGGAGACATGTATGCTCAGACGCTGTTGGTGTTAGCATGCTAGCGTTTATTAGCTTCATCCAAAAACCCCAACATCAATGAAACCGGCATAATTCTGGCACATACCTAAGAAACAAGAACAAGCTATATCTATCAAAGAACCTCTCCAAAATAAAGAAATTTCTCTAAATCAACAATAAAATTGCTAAATTTGAAATCCAACGATCATAATCTCCATTCAAAACTAGAAAGAAAAAAAAAAGCAAAAAAAAAAAAAAAATCTCATATCCTAAAAATCAAGCATCTAAAGGAATTACCGATTTCCACACCAAAAGTCCAAATACAAACCTCATCAGAACTAGAAAAGAAAAATTAGAAGAGATTGAATAGAAAAAAAAAAAAAAAAACAATGTGAAGAGATTCAGGCTCAAGCCGAGAGGGCTCACCAATCCTCACAATCACGGGCTTGGAAAGGCTATTGAGAAAATAGACTGGTTGCTTGGCTTCAGCGCCAGCGCGCGATTGCGGAGGTTCGTTGGAGACCGACGAAGCTCGATGGAGGTTCGTCGGGTGGGGAGATCGGCGGAGGTTCTCTCGATTCTAGGGTTCGCGTCGCGTGAGAGAGACAAAAAAAAACCCTGATATTTTGTTTTGTTTTTTTGTGTTTTTTTTAAAAAACCCCTCTGTTATTTTGTTATTTTGTTTTTTTCATAAAACCCCTCTATTTTCCGTGGAAAAATTTTCCCGGGGTTATTTTGCAGAGGACAACTCTGAACAGATATATTGATCATCTAGTCTAGTTAATTCATTGACTACTTAATTATTTAAAAAAGACCACAAGACTTCCACTTGTGTGAAACTGTGGATCAAACAGTAGTCATGTTCAAGCCCACTTCAAATACTACTCTTCCTCTCTTTTTGACCAAATCTAGCTGCATATATATATATATATATATATATATATATATATATATATATATATATATAAATTCATTCTCAGGTGTAAAGTTCCAAGAAATTTTATACTTTCCTTACAGCTAATAAGTAGTAGTATAAGAAGAGTTCATGTACACAAAAATGATCCTGGGAGGGTTTTGTAGATCATGCAAGGAAACAAATCATATATATGACACATAAATTCACAACATTTCAGATAGACCTTAATAATTACAGTGAACAAATTTACTAGTTGATGGCTATGGGTGTGATCCGCTTTCTCGCAGGTTTATTTGTGTCGGATGTCTTTGTAGCAGTCGATGATTGTGATTGATGATTCCCTTTGTTGGTCTTTTTATCGGCTGCTTCATCATCCTTGGGAGCCTCAGGTTTTTCCATTGCCATCTGATTGGAAAGTTCTGGTTTTGAAACAGCAGGAGGGTTTGCAGTTTTACTTGTTTCTGTCAAAAACATAATAAAATTAACAAAAAAAAAAAATTGTGAGTTTACTACGGTGGTGATTCGGGGATCCCTGTTCAATCCTTATTTGTCTAAGCAAATTTAATGCATCTACTTACAAGTAGAAAAGTTAAATTAGAAATTAAACATGAAGAGTTGATGGAGGAATTGCTTGTGCAGAAAACATTAAATGAGTGCAGTAGAGTCCCTTTGTAAATCAACATAAGCTAAGTTTTCACCTTAAATTTGGGGGGGAGCAAGTCAAAACTACTGTTTTGATCTAATTTCTTATAGACAGTAACAAATAGGATATTAATTTCTTTAATTGGAAAAGTAATTCAATCTTCCAAGAAACTAAAAGTGATAATGCTTACATACCTGCAAGGCAGAAGGGCATCCCTAGTTCATCGTTTTCAAATTCTATAACAGTGCAGTATCCATCACGGGAGGACAACGCAATATATTTAGCATCACTTGACCTTGAAAATTAAGCAAAATAGCCCAATTAAGCATTTCTTCAATAAATATTATTTAGCCGTTTGAGATGCATAATCAAACAAACCAAACAAATAATGCTATCAAATTGCGATTAAGTTGGAAATGTTGAAAACATAAAGCTTGCCAACAGGCTTCTTACCATGCAATATCAGTGACGGCTGCATAGTGGAGGCCAGCAAATATTGCGATTGGAGGAGCACTTTCAGTATCATAGATGTAGAGAGAGTTAAAGGTAGCCACCGCAAAAACAACTCGATAAGGCAGTTTGAAAAGACCTGCTTTGCTAAAGTTTACACTAAAGCTTCGGTGTCCATAGCGGACATGTAAAGAAGATGAAAGGTGATAATTCTCAACCTGATTTAGATCCTCGCAGATGGAAAACAACAGACAAAATCGTGCAACCACAACCGGGTTTGCTAGCCCACAGGAGTTATGTACACAGCTGTGAAATTAGGAGCGATATTACTAGAATAGACATCAACCCAAGTTTTATTTTGACTTGCACATCAGGCAACATGGACAATTTGAAAACTTCAAGACACAATAATTGCAATACAAAATGGAAACTGTGGTGAATGGATAGGTAATAATAATTTAAACCATAGAAACTAGATCCAAAGTATTGAGATTCATTCTCAATTTAAGTGGGGCATCGTTTATCAAATAGCATGTGTGGTTCATGAACATGGGTCTACTCTGAGGAACCAATTCTAGAACTTATTTGACCGTCCTATGAAATTTATGTATTGCTGAGAGCAGATCACTTGGTACTGATCGATCATTAAGCTTTAAGTGCTATATAAATCTCATGTATAAAAATATGACAAAAAAGTTTACTTCATAACTTACCTTGAAAGATCATTCCTTGAAAATATGTAAGCAGTGTTCAACACATCCGAGGCAGAGGAGTCTCTGTATATACCTGAAAGCCAATACAATAGCACTAAAAATGAGATACTTTGAAAAGGGCAGACTAGAAATCTTCAAACTGCTCATAGAAACTAGTTAGAGAAGTATGATTAAATTTGTTAAGAGTCAGGTGTAACCAGCAAGTTGAACATATTACCAATACTAAATCATTTCTGGTATGTACTAAAAAAGAATAAGCATAAAAACTGCTTTAAATGTATACTGAGAATCATACCGGTGGCACTAGCAAAATGATCCATCCGGTGACCATGCCAATCTCGAAAAAGGATGGTAATGTCTCATCATGAAATAGATGGGATTTTGATGTGGGCTGAAAATATGGTCAAGAATTTATTAAATCAAGCCATGTACCAAGTGATAAAAAGGAAAGCAATTGACAAATAGTTTACAAACCTTAGTGTCTTCATGTTTTTGTAGTTACGATTTTGTGATAACATGTTGACAAACATAATTCAATTTCTCATAGCCCTTCGATTTAGGTTGAGGCTTGTTGACATATACTCGACATGTTCTATCTGAACCAAGGGAAGCAACATACTGGCCTAAAGGATCCCAAGCAACACCCTGAACATAATGCAAATGAGCATCCAAAATCGATGGACTGAACACGAATATTAGCAACAGAGATGATCATGTAAGAAACTACTCCCAATTTTACCAAAACCTATATAAAAGCTCCCAAGTCATACCTTTATTAGCATCCCAGTTATGCATGAATTATCAATCAACCGAAACAAGATATTCACCATCGAAGACCATCAATATCGAGAACATCTTTTCGATGAAATCGATCCAATAAATAACTAAGTAAAAGGAAAACTAATTGGGCAAAACCCGAGGTGAAAATTTTCATGACAGATCTTACGATAAATTCTTGAGTACTTTCCATGCATAGCCATCATCAGAAGGGTGTAACTTCCAGATGACTAGTTCACCTCCTGAAATTGAATGGATCCACTAATATCAGCACAGACTCATGAGAGAAAATGCTAATCAAGACAATAATTATCAGGTCCTTTATTTCTTTACTACAAAATAATCATTTTTAACGGTGATTTCTAACCAAGCAACTAAACCAGGAACCAACATAAGCATAAAGGCATACCATCAGCACCAGATGCAAGGTGCTCTCAGTAAAATATGAAGAGGAAATTTACGTCGATCCATGCACTAAAGAGAATGAATAATGGGTACCAAAAGTTGTTCTCTAGCAGAATTTACAGAATATGGCAACAACTAATTCAAAGCACAAACAATGACTAAACAAGAAGACTTTATCGAGAATGTGGATAGCAAATTGATTGATTAGGCAGCACAAGTGCTAAGTTTTCCTTAATGTTATCCTTGTGTCTTATTTAGCGCTAATTGTGATTGAGAAAATGAATATACACTTTAACCATTCCCCAGACTCTGGTATTTAATGGTCAACTAAACAAAAACCTTTATGTTTTGCTTTGTTGTGGTTTCATGATTTCAAGTAAACATAAAAGTCTCATTGTTAATCATTCCAAGTAGTCTTGGGAACCTTTGATTAAAAATAGAGCTAGACAAATGTGATATAAGTTTTGACTTTGAATTCATACTACATGAAGAAGCATTATGCACTAACTTGAAAAGCATGTAGATCTTCAATAGATACAAGGAAGGTGATTTGGAATCAGATGTTTGTCAATTCAGCAGGACTCTTGTCAATTTCAAATGGGAACCTGGGATAGACATCATGATGAGATACTTATTCCCATATTTAGGATCCATTCTTCTATCCTAATATTCATGCTATCACATTGAAATTTATCTTTGCCGAGGATCAAGCTCCACTGAGGAAATTCATGTGGTCTTTGTGTTATCGTGTTTGTACACACATATATGGACATGTTTGTCAGCTCTCAACTGAAATTTTATAATCATTTGTAAGTAAGAAAATTTTCTCTAATCAACTCCATAAATCTTTTTGTTTGAGTTTTCATCCTTACTTTTGAGCTAGTTATTAAACAGCTACACTTAAATTTGATAAATGAAGTGTTCATCATACATCCTGACAGAGCAATTCTTGGTCAGATTTGTCAATTAAAAAAAATTCCTGAGTTAAAAACCTGAAGTCTCATGGTCCAAGTCTAAGGCTTAAAAGTAGTGTTTGACATGGGGGATGTTCTCATTTTATTCCTCTAAACCAAATACCCCTAACTATTCCACGATCATGGAGGTTGTTCCGATTTTATTCCTCCAAACCAAACAAACACCCCAACTATTCCAAGATGGTGTATAGAATTAAATATTTAATAATTTTTAAATAATTAAAAGTAAAGAGTTTTTTATTCCTTACCCCATGGAAAAACTATACTACACTTCTTTATGTATCCCAACCAACCCCACCTAATAAAATTGTATTCATTATAACAAAGTAGTTATTTACCACTAATACATATCATTAGACATAATTAATGAGCTAATGAAGTTTAACCAAATTTACACAAAATTACTAAAACACCCCCACTATCATTACAAACCCCTAGCAACTTAACCCCATTTTCCTCTTATTTACCAAATATAACACAATTTATGCAAAATTACTAAAATGCCCTCTACTAATATAATTTAGTTAGTGGTATTTTAGTAAATTCTCTTACCAATTTTTCTATCTCTACATTAGAAAGCTAATTAGAAACCTTAAAAAAAATAAAAATGAATCTTTTTCCGCCAAAATTATTTTGAAAAACAACAAAACTTATTCAACGCCCCACTTTTTCTACCCTCTTATTAAACACCACCAAAGTGATGTCCATTCATCCTAGAAGAAAACCAAAATCTAAAACCATAAAATGGTGGTTATATTTAGTCTTCATATTTTACTTGAAAGTTTTCCATGTGGTGACATAAGTTGGGTGGTTATTATTGTTCTTTTTTATCCTTTCTTGGTTATTCTTAAATCAAATCCATGCATAATATATTAGATGTGGATCTAATACATATCCAATTTGTTTTGAGTGAATCAACATTATATCATTCTTAAGTTAACCCAAATCATTTCCAATTACTTGAGTCAAGTTCCAAAAATATGTCTCTTCAACACCAATCTTAACATTGAGTAGTTGTTGATGGAAAACTATCATAGGTGCAAGACAAAAATGGAAATTTAATCCAAATAGGGATGGAAAATATTATTATGCATTCTTTTTAGATTATAAATGAAGTAAAAAGGGCAGCCCATGCTACAAAGCTCCGTTATATGCATACGGGTCCTGAACGGCCTGACCACTTGAGTCTATTATATGCAACCTTATATTGCATTTTTGCAAGAGGTTGTTTCCACAACTCAAAACCTATGACCTTCAGTCACATGACGACAACTTTATCATATGCCGTGCTCCCTTCTAGATTATAAATGAAGTATATTAAATAAAATGCTTAATGTAGAATTAGTCCTCTTGGCTTACAAAATAATTCTGAAATCGCGTATTCAAATCATAAGATATACTATAGAAGCTACAAAGAATCAGATTTTAGCCTATAAGTGAGATACCATATTGGAGTCCAATAGATGAGTAGAAGATTGATCATGGAACATGTATTACATCACATCCTAAGTCAACGATGTTCACGGGTTAACAAAAGTTCTAATTTCGGCATGTGTATGCTACTATATAATTTATAATCATGTAATGTAAAACGTGGAGAAAAATTAAAAAAACTTCATTTCATGAGATCAACTAAGGGCTTTACAAGATTTAGCATTCTTCTTTTCAAAGAATTCAAGAAAGTATAAGTGTAAGTGTGAAGGTTGGAAGGCATTCATAATATATAGCATGGCAAGGCAAATAATTAAATGTTTATTTTTGTACCATATCAAAATTCTTAAGAAAGAAGAATCAAGTATGAGATATTCTCACCCGAAGGAGAAAACGCATAAAACATTCACTTGTAAGTATGGTAAGAAAGACTTTTCTTATAGGAAGTCATTGGAAGTTTCTTTTCCGATTCACCTCGAAGTTATTTCCCAAAGCTGCCAAAAAACATGATTCTGTCTAATATAGTTTGGTTCAAAACAACAAGGCAAACATACAAATTACTGGTTAAAAGGAATATAAGACAACTTAAAATCCATTTAACTTTTTAAATACTCAATTCATTCATCCCAATCATTAATCAAAATAGATTGATAAACCAGGGCTTTTTTTTTTCATTGCACCAATTACTTTGAAAAACTTATTTTTGTCAATATTAGATAAACTAGAAAAGCCATGGATTAAACTATCCATGTATTCAACCTAGCCACACCAAATATTTTTTGGAAAAAAGAAACATTAATATTCGCTACAAAACAGTGGAAAAAATTTTAAATTCTTTTTTGTTAGGATCTATCAAAATCTCATCTTTTTCCAAAACACATGCGTGGGCCACCACAAATAATGTGAAATTCTTCACACACACCAAAAAAAAAAAAATGTTAAAAATCAATCAAAAAGTCATATTTCTCCAACAAAAATGAAGCAAACAAGGAAAATTGGGAGAAATCACATTCCCTCCAACGCCCCAAGAGCAAGGTTCTATGACTACTATGAAATTATTGAATTAACCAATCTTTTTTAAAATCATCCAGAAAAAAGTAAATCTTATCATTCTAAAATCAAGAGATTAGGGAAATCGAGAGAAAACCATACTTTGATGTCGTGATCATTACCACCAGTGGCAAGGAGGCCAAATGCGGGTGGAAATCCGTGCTAAGAACCGTACCAAGTGTCATGCCAATTGATTCGACCTGCCCCACTTCTTCATCTTTCTCTCACAATCTTTCCACAGAACTAGGGTTTAGAGATTTGGAGAGAAAAACTGAGAAGCGGATTTGGTACAATTTGGCGTAGAACCTTAAGGATATTTATGCAATTACCACTCTTCCCCAGATAGCGTAGGGGCTGCACATGCGAATTTCAAATATCAGTGGCATAGATGTGAATTTTTGTTTGTAGGGTTATTTATACAAGACAATGCTATACAAACTATTTATTTTTATTTTAACTTGTATCTTACACTAAATTTGTATTTGCATATATATAGCCCAAAAAAGTCATGGGACTTTGATTAAAATAAAAGCATAAAAAAATATAACTATTAAATTGTATCAAGTGTGCAATGAAGTATTATTGACCGCTTGATCCAAGACAATGTTTTAGCTAACACAGCTATGCGTAAATGCCTGCTTGATCATGGGTCTCATGTGCATGGTATTAATGGTATATTTGGCGTTTTCCACGACTAGCATCAGGTAGTGTGTAATCCAAGACAATGCTAGATATCTAATACAGATGAAGTACCCCAAGAACAAAATAATTAGCAACCTAAATCTTTAGATTACTAGCAACTAGGAACATGTCCTAGTCAATGAACTATGAGGTTGTACTTAAGGAGTTCCGCTTAGCTTGGAATTGTCTAATGTGCACTTCATCTGGGCGTGCCAAGTAAAATAAGGTAAAATAAGGTAGAAGCTTGTGTGTAAGGCAAGTAGTGGCTCCACCCAAGACCGATAACGTGTGCCAACTTCTGCATTGGACATGGAACTCATTGTCACAAATGCAGTAGGTGGTGATCTTTAAAGCAAAATGAAAAGCAAAAAAGAGATGAGAATTAGTTTCCTTATTGTTTTTTATAAAATGAACATATACGCAAGTCAAGAAATGTTTCTTCTAAACTGAAAATCAATTGTAGGGAGTTTTCTATAGTGTCATACATGCATAGACGGAATTTATAAGGGTTGGTTCTTGCCACATAGCTTATATAGGAATTTATATAGGAAAATATGTAGGGAGTTTATGTAGTAAAATATGTAGGGAGTTATGTAGGAAAATAAGCGGAACTCCTCAAGTACAACCTCATGGTTCATTGACATGGACATGTTCCTAGTTGCTAGTAATCTAAAGATTCAGGTTGCTAATTATTTTGTTCTAGGGGGATTTCATATGTATTAGATATCTAGCATTGTCTTGGATTACACACTAGATGATGCTAGTCGTGGAAAGCACCAAATATACCATTAAACCATGCATATAAGACCCATGATCAAGCACGCATTTACGCATGGTTGTGTTAGATAGCTAAAACATTGTCTTGGATCAAGCGGTCAATAATACTTCATTGCACATTATGGAGTTCCTCTGATTCCACTCCAGAGTCTTAAATATACTGATCGAGAACCCAAAATTTTTTTTTGCAAATACAAAAGATTTCATGGAGGTAATTCCAAAAAACACCATGAGAAAGAACTCGCAAGAAAACACTGCAACAGGGGAGTAATAAAATAACAAAAGGAATGTGAACAAAAAGCCATGTGCACTATAAATAACCAAGGGATGTTTCATGCAATGATTTGATCTCTTTAATAATAGAGGAAAAGGAATAAGGAAAAGAAATTAAGAAAACAAAATGGAGAGACAACTTCTTGATAAAATTTCTTTGATTTCCTGCCTATCTTTTCTTTTCTTTTTTTCTTTTCTAATTTCCCTATTTTGAAATAAGAGGGCAAGAAAAGTAATGGAAAGAATGAAACAAATGTGAAAACCAAAACTAACAATCTGCAATTATTCAGAGCGAAAACCAAAAAATAATCAATAAACTACATCCGAATCATTTCTTATGATTATTTTACTGCTCAGATTTTGGTCAACTACTTTGTAAAAATAGATATCTTTTTTTCAGTTGATCTTATCATCAACAATTAAAACATGCATTGTAGTGGACAGAGGCTCAGAAGGTGAGAGTGCTTTCTTATGTACATGTCCAAGACTAATGAACCATTATAGTATTAATTGAACAAAAGCCCTAAATGGGATCAATTTGAGTATTTAACCAATAACAAAACCATATCAGTAAACCTCTGAATTTTCCCAAAGTGACAGAAACCAATGAACATAAACTACAGCATATTTATCTAGAAAGAAACGTTGAAGTCTTTTCAGAGAGGAAAGCTAGCATTCACATAGACAATGGCAGACATCATTGAGGCAAAACTACATACGTCTACCTTACAGACTCGGCAAAAGTGATGTTGGTCACGCCGCTGGAGAAGATCAGACTCAGCAGCCCTAAAGCTTTCCATTTGGATCATGAAAGTTAGGGCTCGGGAGGGAGGGAGAGAGAGAGAGAGGAGATCAGGAGCTTGGGAAGGGAGGGCTGGCGACTTCTCTCGGACGGGGATGAGATGGGAGCTCGGGGGCGTGAGGGTTGAGATCGCTGATGGGAGATAGGCACTCCGTAGGGTCACTTTGAAGTGGGTTGAAGTGGTTTTTTACTTCGCCTTTTTACTTGGGGCGTTCATTTGGGTGTAAATACTTGGGGGAAGTGAGAAAGTGGTCTATTTTGACCTAACATTTCTTTGCACGCAAGTAACATTTCAGCCCACTTCAGTAAAATGGGCACTTCCCCCAATTTGCACTAAAGCCACTTCAGTCAAAATATTACCGAAGTGAACTTTATATAAGCCCACTTCAGCCACTTTCCCAGCCTCACCAAAAACTCATTTGAAAACACGATCGTGAGATCGTCTCGTTCGTCCGTGACTTAGGTCTTCTTCTCCATCGATTGCTGACATGAATCTACCAGATCTGCGACCAGCGTCGCCTCTGAACAACCTCTCGCCACCAAATCAGGTACCTCTAACTTTTCTTCCCTCTTTCTCCCTCTCTTCTCTCCCTCTCTCTCTAAACGAGTTTCTTTTCATCGGGTTTTTTAGGGTTCTTCAGGCAAATGAGCGCCCCTTTTAGTTGAAATCAGCTTAATATAATTGGATTGAAGTGGGGTGAAGTGCTCATTTTCCCTGAAGTGATTGAAGTGCTCACTTTCCCCCAAATGAATATCAGAATTGACAGAAGTGGATCACTTCCCTACTTCCGTTGCCACTTTCATATGAATGAACGCCCTTATACGCTAGTTTTCATTCATCAATTATAATAATCAACACAAATGCACTTCTTAATTTAAATTGACTACCTAATAATTATATATATAATTAGTTTATATGTTTAAGGAGCTTAACATCTCCGTACGTACATGCATGCATGTTCTAATGGCGTATGTACCTATCAATGAATAGTTACAATAATTAATATATTAATTGTGCATGATATATATATATTGTTAACGTTGAAAACGGTCTTCTCTCTAGATCAGAGCCGATTCAGGCCAACAGTTGAGATTTGTATTTGTTTGCGTGGATGTTAACGGCCGCCGGAGGAAATTATTGGTGTCTTCAAGTCGTCGAAATACCTGCACATAGGGGAGAGACCGGTCGAAGCGGACCTTATACACAGGTTTAGCTCACGGCTACCAAGTCGATGGAAAGGAACTTGGAAGTGGAAAAGATATTTATTTTTTTGTTAGCTCAGTAGCTTACCCCTAAGCTTTCTGCTTCTTCCCCTTTTATTCAGCTTTGCCGGGCCTAGCACACGTCTCTTTAGTCGGGTCTGGAGCCCATCCTTTCCTATGTCAGGCTGGGCATGGCGCTCGTCTTTTTAGCTGGGTTAGGCGCCTATCCCTTCCTGTGTCAGGTCAAGCATGGCGCTCGTCCTTGCAGCCGGGCTCGGCTTCTATCCCTTTCCGTGTCAAGGACCTTTTCTGCTGTGTTTCTCTCCTGACGCGATTTCCTCTGCGCCTTATCCCTCTACCATTGTTCTTCCCCATGTTTATACTTTGCCCTTGTCCTTTCGTCTAAGGGGGATGTTTGGATAGGGATCTAGGTCGATCGAATGAGTGTTGGGGATGTTGTTCGAGTGTTTGATTTGGACTGGTCAGATGGGCACTGGAGATGTCATCTCATGCCGGCTCTAGACCCAGTAGATGGGCACTAGAGATGCTGCCACATGTATGGTCTAGACCGGCTGGTTGGACACTCCGAGTGTCGCCATGTGTTTGACCGGATATACCCATATCAGATATCTATAGATAGAAAAGGATATTAATTATTATTGTATTCTATCTGGTGCGGATGAAATGAATAACATGTAGTTATTCAATTCATACAAAGAGATTAATGTAGACTTTGCCTTACAATTAATGATCATATATATTGGAAAAGGTCATGATTCAAATTTAGACCAGTTGTGAAGAGGGCAGGCAATGGCAAATGATAAAACATGCAAACTCTCACCACAATATTGTTCTGGAAAACAAAAAAGAGGATAAATAAATAAGATGCACGAATTTTACTCCTCCTTCATTTGAAACCATATTACTAAGCTAATAGTTTAAACTTTGATCTTTGATATCAAGAAGAGATTACAAACTCGATTTCCAATTAATGATCACATATATTGGCCGGAAAAAAAAAAAACAAAAACAAAAAAACAAAAAACAAAATATGGAAGAGATATTAGAAAAAGGTGGGAGCAATAGTTTGCCCTAATGGTTGTGTATCCTACTATTTATTAATTGAAAGAGTCGGAAAACGAAAGACTAGCAATTATATATTCATGTTGCTAAGCTTATTCCACCCTGCATGCATCTATCCATATGGCATAGAACACTCTTCGCGAAGTCTAATCATTTAGAAGCGGTTCAACGACAAAAGTACAAACCTAACTACGACAAGTACCAGTATGAGGGATGATACTCCCCACTCCTTTCACCTATATCTTTGTACCTGCTAGTCGTTCTCTTGGTTTCATTTAAACCAGAGACTATTTATACAAGAGGTTGGATCAAGAACCTTGTTTTTTGATAATCAAAAATAAATAAAATAAATAATGATCGCATATATTGGAAAAGATCATGATTCAGTTATAGACAAGTTGTGAAGAGAGTGGACATTTTTTCTAGTTCAATTGTGCAATATATTACATTTATTGGATGGAGGAAGTGAAAACATATATAGCTGGATTGAAGGAGCAAAAGGAAGATCAACAACAACCATAATTTATGATTCATATAGAGGTAAATATGAGCTCAATGAATGACAGAGTTGGAAATTACTATGGAAGCTTGACATTGCACCAAAAGTCAAAACATTCCTATGGAAATGCTTCCATGAAAGCTTATTAACCAGAAACCATATGTACATAACATGCAAAATCTATATATGGTTGTTGTTGATCTTCCTTTTGCTCCTTCAATCCAGCTATATATGTTTTCACTTCCTCCATCCAATAAATGTAATATATTGCACAATTGAACTAGAAAAAATGTCCACTCTCTTCACAACTTGTCTATAACTGAATCATGATCTTTTCCAATATATGCGATCATTATTTATTTTATTTATTTTTGATTATCAAAAAACAAGGTTCGTGATCCAATCTCTTGTATAAATAGTCTCTAGTTTAAATGAAACCAAGAGAACGACTAGCATGTACAAAGATATAGGTGAAAGGAGTGGGGAGTATCATCTCTCGTACTGGTACTTGTCGTAGTTAGGTTTGTACTTTTGTCGTTGAACCGCTTCTAAGTGATTAGACTTCACGAAGAGTGTTCTATGCTATATGGATAGATGCATCTAAGGTGGAATAAACTTAGCAACATGAATATGTAATCGCTAGTCTTTCATTTTCCGACTCTTTCAATTAGTAAATAGTAGGATACACAACCATTAGGGTAAGCTATTGCTCCCAATTTTTTATATTTTTTTAATATATCTTCCATATTTTGTTTTTTGTTTTTTTTTAAGCCAATATATGTGATCATTAATTGGAAATCGAGTTTGTAATCTCTTCTTGATATCAAAGATCAAAGTTTAAACTATTAGCCTAGTAATATGGTTTCAAATAAAGAAAGAGTAAAATTCATGCATCTTATTTATTTATCCTCTTTTTTGTTTTTCAAAACAATATTGTGGTGAGAGTTTGCATGTTTTATCATTTGCCATTGCCCAATCTCTTCACAACTTGTCTAGATTTGAATAATGACCATTTCCAATATATATATGATCATTAATTGCAAATCAAAGTCTACATTAATCTCTTTGTATGAATTGAATAACTACATGTTATTCATTTCATCCGCACCAATAGAATACAATAACAATTAATATCCTTTTCTATCTATAGATATATGATACGAGTATATATAATAAAATAACATATATGATATTATATATACTATAACATATACGTATTATTATATAATATAATCTAAATATCAAGTAACATGTACGAATTGAGAGAGATTTTATTATTATTAAAATTTTAAAGCCAGCATGCGTATTTATACTATATATATATATATATATATATATAGATATAGATATAGATATAGATATAGATATTTATCTGCCAAATATCATTTATCAAATCAATCTTTAATTTCATTCATATATTTAACCACCAATGAAATATTTATTTATTTATCTATGTAAATAAATCTCATTAAATCAAAGTTGGGAAATCTCTTAATTTGCATATTGATTCTTGTCTCTTTAAATATTTCAAATTAATAATATATATCCATATACATATCTATTTAAATATGTATATGAGAGTATATCCATCTCATCTATCAAATCACATATATATATCCCTTTCAACCGATTTTCATCTTTAACCAAATAATTAAATATCTATAAATATATGTATAAGATATTATTGACTTGAAATATCTCTCTCTCTATATATATTTAAACTAATATAGGAAATATAACCATGTAGTTATCCACATGCATGCTTTCTTGTTAGTTTTAGTAAAGAGCCCCTAAAAGACTTTTATTTTCGTTTCAGTCATCCATCTCTTACATAGTTCACATGTAAGTCCTTACCCTTTGAGAGAGGCAGAATTATATTTTAGACCCCAGATTTTTCAGAAATTACAACTAAGTTCTTGCTAATTACAACTAATCATAATTAAGGTGTTAATCCATTTAATCCCCCTTTCCAACTAAAAAGGATGGATTCTAAATACGAGGAACTTCTCTAATTTTCCAATTAATTAAATAAATTAGCGGAAACATTTATTCCCACAAAAATTAAACTAAATCTAATCCTCGGGAACTTTTTTTCATTAATCAGATTTTAGAAAAAATTTAATAACCTAAAATCTTCGGGTTTCACACCCCTATGTGCAGGTATTTCGACTACTTGAAGACACCAATGATTTCCTCCGTCGGCCGTTAGCATCCACGCAAACAAATATAAATCTCAACTGTTGGCCTGAATCGGCTCTGATCCAGAGAGAAGACCGTTTTCAACGCTAACAATATATATATATATATATATTATGCACAATTAATATATTAATTATTGTAACTATTCATTGATAGGTACATACGCCACTAGAACATGCATGCATGTATGTACGGAGATGTTAAGCTCCTTAAACATACAAACTAATTATATATATAAATATTAGGTAGTCATAAATTAAGAAGTGCATGTGTTGATTATTATAACGGACGAATGAAAGCATTCATTCATATGAAAGTGGCCAGCGAAAGTAGGGAAATGATCCACTTCTGTCAATTCTGATATTCATTTGGGGGAAAGTGAGCACTTCAATCACTTCAGAGAAAATGAGCACTTTACCCCACTTCAATCCAATTATATTAAGTTGATTTCAACTAAATTTAGGGGGCGTTCATTTGCCTGAAGAACCCTAAAAAACACAATGAAAAGAAACTTATTTAAAAAGAGAGGGAGAGAAGAGAGGAAGAAAGACGGGAGAAAAGTTAGAGGTACCTGATTTGGTGGTGTCGGAAGGCGACGCTGGTCGCAAATCCGGTAGATTCACGTCGGCAATTGATGGAGAAGAAGACCTAGGTCACGGACGAACGAGACAATCGCACGATCGGGTTTTCAAATGAGTTTTCGTGAGGTGGGAAAGTGGCCGAAGTGGGCTTATATAAAGTCCACTTCGGTAATATTTTGGTCGAAGTGGTTTTAGTGTAAATTGGGGGAAGTGTCCATTTTATTGAAGTGGGCTGAAATGTTACTTGCATGCAAAGAAACGTTAGATCAAAATAGACCATTTTCTCACTTCCCGCAAGTATTTACACCCAAATGAACGCCCCAAAATTATTATGAAGCGGGTGAAAGTGGCCTTACAAGTAAAAAGGTGGAGTAAAAAACCACTTCAACCCACTTCAGCAGCCCTACTGGAGTGCCCATCTCCCATCGCGATCTCAACCCTCACGCCCCCGAGCTCCCATCTCATCCCCGTCCGAGAGAAGTCGCCAGCCCTCCCTTCCCAAGCTCCTGATCTCCTCTCTCTCTCTCCCTCCCTCCCGAGCCCTAACTCGCGATCCAGCGGAAAGCTTTAGGGCTGCTGAGTCTGATCTTCTCCAGCGGCGTGACCAACATCACTTTTGCCGAGTCTGTAAGATAGACGTATGTAGTTTTGCCTCAATGATGTCTGCCATTGTCTATGTGAATGCTAGCTTTCCTCTCTGAAAAGACTTCAACGTTTCTTTCTAGATAAATATGCTGTAGTTTATATTCATTGGTTTCTGTCACTTTGGGAAAATTCAGAGGTTTACTGATATGGTTTTGTTATTGGTTAAATACTCAAATTGATCCCATTTAGGGCTTTTGTTCAATTAATACTATAATGGTTCATTAGTCTTGGACATGTACATAAGAAAGCACTCTCACCTTCTGAGCCTCGGTCCACTAATTGTTGATGATAAGATCAACTGAAAAAAAGATATCTATTTTTACAAAGTAGTTGACCAAAATCTGAGCAATAAAATAATCAGAAGAAATGATTCGGATGTAGTTTATTGATTATTTTTTGGTTTTCGCCTCAATATTTCTTGATTGTTAGTTTTGGTTTTCACATTTGTTTCATTCTTTCCATTACTTTTCTTGCCCTCTTATTTCAAAATAGGGAAATTAGAAAAGAAAAAAGAAAAGAAAAGATAGGCGTGAAATCAAAGAAATTTTATCAAGAAGTTGTCTCTCCATTTTGTTTTCTTAATTTCTTTTCCTTATTCCTTTTCCTCTATTATTAAAGAGATCAAATCATTGCATGAAACATCCCTTGGTTATTTATAGTGCACATGGCTTTTTGTTCACATTCCTTTTGTTATTTTATTACTCCCCGCTGCGTTGTTTTCTTGCGAGTTCTTTCTCATGGTGTTTTTTGGAATTACCTCCATGAAATCTTTTGTATTTGCAAAAAAAAATTTTGGGTTCTCGATCAGTATATTTAAGACTCTGGAGTGGAATCAGAGGAACTCCATGATGTGCAATGAAGTATTATTGACCGCTTGATCCAAGACAATGTTTTAGCTATCTAACACAACCATGCGTAAATGCGTGCTTGATCATGGGTCTTATATGCATGGTTTAATGGTATATTTGGTGCTTTCCACGACTAGCATCATCTAGTGTATAATCCAAGACAATGCTAGATATCTAATACATATGAAATCCCCCTAGAACAAAATAATTAGCAACCTGAATCTTTAGATTACTAGCAACTAGGAACATGTCCATGTCAATGAACCATGAGGTTGTACTTGAGGAGTTCCACTTATTTTCCTACATAACTCCCTACATATTTTACTACATAAACTCCCTACATATTTTCCTACATAAATTCCTATATAAGCTATGTGGCAAGAACCAACCCTTATAAATTCCGTCTATGCATGTATGACACTATAGAAAACTCCCTACAATTGATTTTCAGTTTAGAAGAAACATTTCTTCAGCTTGCAGCTTATGTTCATTTTATAAAAAAACAATAAGGAAACTAATTCTCATCTCTTTTTTGCTTTTCATTTTGCTTTAAAGATCACCACCTACTGCATTTGTGATAATGAGTTCCATGTCCAATGCCAAATTTGATTGTACCCATTTTCCAGCTATATTTTCAATGGAAAATGCCAAATTTGTTGTTTGATCGCATCAATTTTCCTCATAAAAAGTAACATTTTCCTTGGGAAATTTTTGACTTTCTCAATAGAAAAAATATATTTACCTATTTTTGGTCACTACTTAAATGCTATTTAACCTTTATACAAGAAGTTTCAAATATATATATATATATATATATATAAAGCATAGATTTCAAGCATAAATTTGAAACACCAATCAAACATAAATAAAAAAACAAAATACATAGATTTCAAACTGAAATTTGAAACAACCCAATAAAAAACATGTTCACATATTTCACCAATGAGGAAGGTTCACATATAAAAAATTTGAGTAACTAAGCATGTTCACATATAAAAAGCATGTTCACATAAATCAAAGTACACATTTTTTCCAATGAAGCAAAACCACAATCCAAGACATGGATCACTTGTCGAGCTTGTCATTGACCCAAACACGCAAAAAACGCTTCATCATTAATCCCAAGGAAAAAATGACACTGTTTTTAACATAACATAAGTATTTTTTTAACATTGTTTTTATGTTTCTTAAGTGGGAAATGAGTTTACTTTTCTCAGAAGTTGACAGATCATTATAAAAGATTAAAATAATCATTTTTCCTTAAGATTTTTGACAAGAACATGATTGTCGGTGTCCATGTCAGTAAAACCTGGTAAAAGTATAGACAACAACCATTTTCACAAACAATTGATCAGAATAGTGATGACAACATTGACAAGTGACTGAGAATTATGTCTCAATTTCTACTGTTGGTACCAAATCTCATATGATAAATTTGTCAGAATTATATCACTTTTCATTCAACTCAATTCCCCAAAAGGAATCTAGAAATAAGCTAACATTCATTTGAAACTGTATACCATAGTAACAATGATACAGAGGGAGAGAGGTTATTGTGATTGATGATGGAAAAATGACATTCCTGGAGGCTGGAGGGGTCTGTAACTTGGTGGTATTGTGGGATAGAAAAGGTTACCAACCTTACTGATCAGTGTATCTTGGCACCAGTTCCTGTACATATACATATATATGTAACTATAAAGCTTGCCTTAGCATTTTTCAGGTGTTAAAACCATAGGTCTAAGCACTTGCCAGTCTATTCATGTGTATGTTCATGAAAGATTGCAAAAAGGGAAGTGTTCAAATGCACCTTATACTCTATATCAACATTTGACAAAATACAAGGGGCAAATTAGCATTAAAACAGATTCCTTAATAAACTGAAATTACAAGAGATCTATATAAAAATCATCCTTAACAGGTCAACTGAAACAGGAGGTTCGGCTAGAATTTCAAAGAGGTTGACAATTCTAAATTAGGAACATAAACCACACAGCAGTCATATCCCTCACAAAAGGAACTTTACTCAATGCCAAGCAAGGTAATGACACATGAAAACTACAGTCAGAAAACCAGACAAACTGGAACTCTATGCTTTTAATTTCAGAATTTTTGAATTGAAAAGGTACACATGTAGTAATTAACGAGGTTGAGAAGGGGAAAGAAAGAGAGAAATTTGAAGAAGGTTTATTATTAGGGTTCGGTAACATGGAGGAAATCACTGAAATCAAATAAAGAAGAGAACATTACCAATATTGTGACTGCCTCTTTGCAAGATGGAATAGAAGATTACCACTTCAAGTCAAAGGATGGCCTCAGCTGCATTACAAATCAAAGAGAAAATCAGAATTACATCCTCTGCCTTCTTATAATAAATATCCAAATCAGAAGAAACAAGAGGAAGAAAAACTACAAATAAAAACAGAACATCCTGAACATGAGAAAAGAAAAAAGGAGACATGTATGCTCAGACGCTGTTGGTGTTAGCATGCTAGCGTTTATTAGCTTCATCCAAAAACCCCAACATCAATGAAACCGGCATAATTCTGGCACATACCTAAGAAACAAGAACAAGCTATATCTATCAAAGAACCTCTCCAAAATAAAGAAATTTCTCTAAATCAACAATAAAATTGCTAAATTTGAAATCCAACGATCATAATCTCCATTCAAAACTAGAAAGAAAAAAAAGGCAAAAAAAAAAAAAAAATCTCATATCCTAAAAATCAAGCATCTAAAGGAATTACCGATTTCCACACCAAAAGTCCAAATACAAACCTCATCAGAACTAGAAAAGAAAAATTAGAAGAGATTGAATAGAAAAAAAAAAAAAAAAAGACAATGTGAAGAGATTCAGGCTCAAGCCGAGAGGGCTCACCAATCCTCACAATCACGGGCTTGGAAAGGCTATTGAGAAAATAGACTGGTTGTTTGGCTTCAGCGCCAGCGCGCGATTGCGGAGGTTCGTTGGAGACCGACGAAGCTCGATGGAGGTTCGTCGGGTGGGGAGATCGGCGGAGGTTCTCTCGATTCTAGGGTTCGCGTCGCGTGAGAGAGAAAAAAAAAACCCTGATATTTTGTTTTGTTTTTTGTGTTTTTTTAAAAAAACCCCTCTGTTATTTTGTTATTTTGTTTTTTTCAAAAAAACCCCTCTATTTTCCGTGGAAAATTTTTTCCCGGGGTTATTTTGCAGAGGACAACTCTGAACAGATATATTGATCATCTAATCTAGTTAATTCATTGACTACTTAATTACTTAAAAAAGACCACAAGACTTCCACTTGTGTGTAACTGTGGATCAAACAGTAGTCATGTTCAAGCCCACTTCAAATACTACTCTTCCTCTCTTTTTGACCAAATCTAGCTGCATATATATATATATATATATATATATATATATATATATATAAGGGTTTTTTGCAGGTGTACCTCTAAATAATTTTAAAATTACGTATTTACCCTTGAATAAAACATAATTGCATACATACCCCTGAATAATAGGTATAATTACGTATATACCCCTGGGGTTAAAATCAAATGAAAAACCGTCAAGTTAACAAACAGTAGACATGCAAAATGACCATCACACCCTTTACATATATACCCCTAAAAAATTTGTTTGGCTATAAATTTAAAAATACCCCTTTAAAAATCTAAATTTTAAAATTGTTAAAAAATATATAAAGAGGGGTTTTTTGGACATTTTTCAACCCTTAACCTAAGTTTTAACCATGATTAATATTACTTGGTTAATTTCTGTCAACGGATCCTAACAGTAGGGGTATATCCGCAATTCAACATGTTTTTCAGGGATATACAAGCAATTATGATTTTTTTAGGGGTAAATATGCAATTATGAAACTTTTGAGGGGTATATAGTCAATTTCCCCTATATATAAATTCATTCTCAGGTGTAAAGTTCCAAGAAATTTTATACTTTCCTTACAGCTAATAAGTAGTAGTATAAGAAGAGTTCATGTACACAAAAATGATCCTGGGAGGGTTTTGTAGATCATGCAAGGAAACAAATCATATTTGTTACACATAAATTCACAACATTTCAGATAGACCATAATTACAGTGAACAAATTTACTAGTTGATGGCTATGGGTGTGATCCGCTTTCTCGCAGGTTTATTTGTGTCGGATGTCTTTGTAGCAGTCGATGATTGTGATTGATTCCCTTTGTTGGTCTTTTTATCGGCTGCTTCATCATCCTTGGGAGCCTCAGGTTTTTCCATTGCCATCTGATTGGAAAGTTCTGGTTTTGAAACAGCAGGAGGGTTTGCAGTTTTACTTGTTTCTGTCAAAAACATAATAAAATTAAAAAAAAAATGTGAGTTTACTTCGGTGATTCGGGGCATCTACAAGTAGAAAAGTTAAATTAGAAATTAAACATGAAGAGTAGATGGAGGAATTGCTTGTGCAGAAAACATTAAATGAGTGCAGTAGAGTCCCTTTGTAAATCAACATAAGCTAAGTTTTCACCTTAAATTTGGGGTGGGGGTGGGGTGGGGGAGCAAGTCAAAACTACATTTTGATCTAATTTCTTATAGGCGATGCTTGAATAGGATATTAATTTCTTTAATTGGAAAAGTAATTCAATCTTCCAAGAAACTAAAGTGATAATGCTTACATACCTGCAAGGCAGAAGGGCATCCCTAGTTCATCGTTTTCAAATTCTATAACAGTGCAGTATCCATCGCGGGAGGACAACGCAATATATTTAGCATCACTTGACCTTGAAAATTAAGTAAAAGAGCCCAATGAAGCATTTCTTCAATAAATATTATTTAGCCGTTTGAGATGCATAATCAAACAAACCAAACAAATAATGCTATTAAATTGCGTTTTAGTTGGAAATGTTGAAAACATAAAGCTTGCCAACAGGCTTCTTACCATGCAATATCAGTGACGGCTGCATAGTGGAGGCCAGCAAATATTGCGATTGGAGGAGCACTTTCAGTATCATAGATGTAGAGAGAGTTAAAGGTAGCCACCGCAAAAACAACTCGATAAGGCAGTTTGAAAAGACCTGCTGCTAAAGTTTACACAGAAAGCTCAGTGTCCATAGCAGACATGTAAAGAAGATGAAAGGTGATAATTCTCAACCTGATTTAGATCCTCGCAGATGGAAAACAACAGGACAAAATCGTGCAACCACAACTGGTTTGCTAGCCCCTGGGAGTTGTACAGCTGTGAAATTAGGAGCAGTATTACTAGAGTTGACTTGCACATCAGGCAACATGGACAATTTGAAAACTTCAAGACACAATAATTGCAATACAAAATGGAAACTGTGGTGAATGGATAGGTAATAATAATTTAAACCATAGAAACTAGATCCAAAGTATTGAGATTCATTCTCAATTTAAGTGGGGCATCGTTTATCAAATAGCATATGTGGTTCATGAACATGGGTCTACTATGAGGAACCAATTCTAGAACTTATTTGACTGTCCTATGAAATTTATGTATTGCTGAGAGCAGATCACTTGGTACTGATCGATCATTAAGCTCTAAGTGCTATGTAAATCTCATGTATAAAAATATGACAAAAAAGTTTACTTCATAACTTACCTTGAAAGATCATTCCTTGAAAATATGTAAGCAGTGTTCAACACATCCGAGGCAGAGGAGTCTCTGTATATACCTGAAAGCCAATACAATAGTACTAAAAATGAGATACTTTGAAAAGGCGGACTAGAAATCAGCTTCAAACTGTTCATAGAAACTAGTTAGAGAAGTATGATTAAATTTGTTAAGAGTCAGGTGTAACCAGCAAGTTGAACATATTACCAATACTAAATCATTTCTGGTATGTACTAAAAAAAAAAAGCATAAAAACTGCTTTAAATGTATATAGAATCATACCAGCTGGCACTAGCAAAAATGATCCATCTGGTGACCATGCCAATCTCCGAAAAAAGGATGGTAATGTCTCATCATGAAATAGATGGGATTTTGATGTGGGCTGAAAATATGGTCAAGAATTTATTAAATCAAGCCATGTACCAAGTGATAAAAAGGAAAGCAATTGACAAATAGTTAACAAACCTTAGTGTCTTCATGTTTTTGTAGTTCTGACTTTGTGATAACATGTTGACAAACATAATTCAATTTCTCATAGCCCTTCGATTTAGGTTGAGGCTTGTTGACATATACTCGACATGTTCTATTTGAACCAAGGGAAGCAACATACTGGCCTAAAGGATCCCAAGCAACACCCTGAACATAATGCAAATGAGCATCCAAAATCTGATGGGTGAACACGAATATTAGCAACAGAGATGATCATGTAAGAAACTACTCCCAATTTTACCAAAACCTACATAAAAGCTCCCAAGTCATACCTTTATTAGCATCCCAGATTATGCATGAATTATCAACTGAAAAAGAAACAAGATATTCACCATCATAAGACCACTGAATATCGAGAACATCTTTTCGATGAAATCTGATCCAATAAATAACTAAGTAAAAGGAAAACTAATTGGACAGAAACCCAGGGTGAAAATTTTCATGACAGATCTTACGATAAATTCTTGAGTACTTTCCATGCATAGCCATCATCAGAAGGGTGTAACTTCCAGATGACTAGTTCACCTCCTGAAATTGAATGGATCCACTAATATCAGCACAGACTCATGAGAGAAAATGCTAATCAAGACAATAATTATCAGGTCCTTTATTTCTTTACTACAAAATAATCATTTTAACGGTGATTTCTAACCAAGCAACTAAACCAGGAACCAACATAAGCATAAAGGCATACCATCAGCACCAGATGCAAGGTGCTCTCCTGTAAAATATGAAGAGGAAATTTACGTCAGTCACAGACTAAAAGAGAATGAATAATGGGTACCAAAAGTTGTTCTCTAGCAAAATTTACAGAATATGGCAACAACTAATTCAAAGCACAAACAATGACTAAACAAGAAGACTTTATCAAGAATGTGGACAGCAAATTGATTGATTAGGCAGCACAAGTGCTAAGTTTTCCTTAATGTTATCCTTGTGTCTTATTTAGCGCTAATTGTGATTGAGAAAATGAATATACACTTTAACCATTCCCCAGACTCTGGTATTTAATGGTCAACTAAACAAAAACCTTTATGTTTTGCTTTGTTGTGGTTTCATGATTTCAAGTAAACATAAAAGTCTGCTGTTAATCATTCCAAGTAGTCTTGGGAACCTTTGATTAAAAATAGAGCTAGACAAATGTGATATAAGTTTTGACTTTGAATTCATACTACATGAAGAAGCATTATGAACTAACTTGAAAAGCATGTAGATCTTCAATAGATACAAGGAAGGTGTTTTGGAATCAGATGTTTGTCAATTAAGCAGGACTTTTGTCAATTTCAAATGGGAACCTGGGATAGACATCATGATGAGATACTTATTCCCATATTTAGGATCCATTCTTCTATCCTAATATTCATGCTATCACATTGAAATTTATCTTTGCCGAGGATCAAGCTCCCTGAGGAAATTCATGTGGTCTTTGTGTTATCGTGTTTGTACACACATATATGGACATGTTTGTCAGCTCTCAACTGAAATTTTATAATCATTTGTAAGTAAGAAAATTTTCTCTAATCAACTCCATAAATCTTTTTGTTTGAGTTTTCATCCTTACTTTTGAGCTAATTATTAAACAGCTACACTTAAATTTGATAAACGAAGTGTCCATCATACATCCTGAGTCGCTGACAGAGCAATTCTTGGCTGTATT
The DNA here is from genome assembly GCA_026586065.1 of Dioscorea zingiberensis. NCBI lineage: Eukaryota > Viridiplantae > Streptophyta > Magnoliopsida > Dioscoreales > Dioscoreaceae > Dioscorea > Dioscorea zingiberensis. Next base: position 52,424,968 of record CM048823.1, read on the forward strand.
TGTCAATTAAAAAAAAATCCTGGGTTCAAAACCCGAAGTCTCATGGTCCAAGTCTAAGGCTTAAAAGTAGTGTTTGACATGGGGGATGTTCTCATTTTATTCCTCTAAACCAAATACCCCTAACTATTCCAAGATCATGGAGGTTGTTCCGATTTTATTCCTCCAAACCAAACAAACACCCCAACTATTCCAAGATGGTGTATAGAATTAAATATTTAATAATTTTTAAATAATTAAAAGTAAAGAGTTTTTTATTCCTTACCCCATGGAAAAACTATACTACACTTCTTTATGTATCCCAACCAACCCCACCTAATAAAATTGTATTCATTATAACAAAGTAGTTATTTACCACTAATACATATCATTAGACATAATTAACGAGCTAATGAAGTTTAACCAAATTTACACAAAATTACTAAAACACCCCCACTATCATTACAAACCCCTAGCAACTTAACCCCATTTTCCTCTTATTTACCAAATATAACACAATTTATGCAAAATTACTAAAATGCCCTCTACTAATATAATTTAGTTAGTGGTATTTTAGTAAATTCTCTTACCAATTTTTCTATCTCTACATTAGAAAGCTAATTAGAAACCTTAAAAAAAAAATAAAAATGAATCTTTTTCCGCCAAAATTATTTTGAAAAACAACAAAACTTATTCAACGCCCCACTTTTTCTACCCTCTTATTAAACACAACCAAAGTGATGTCCATTCATCCTAGAAGAAAACCAAAATCTAAAACCATAAAATGGTGGTTATATTTAGGTCTTCATATTTTACTTGAAAATTTTCCATGTGGTGACATAAGTTGGGTGGTTATTATTGTTCTTTTTTATCCTTTCTTGGTTATTCTTAAATCAAATCCATGCATAATATATTAGATGTAGATCTAATACATATCCAATTTGTTTTGAGTGAATCAACATTATATCATTCTTAAGTTAACCCAAATCATTTCCAATTACTTGAGTCAAGTTCCAAAAACATGTGTCTTCAACACCAATCTTAACATTGAGTAGTTGTTGATGGAAAACTATCATAGGTGCAAGACAAAAAATGGAAATTTAATCCAAATAGGGGTGGAAAATATTATTATGCATTCTTTTAGATTATAAATGAAGTAAAAAGGGCGTACGGTGCTACAAAGCTCCGTTATGTGCTTGAGGTCAGAGCAGTCGGACCACTTGAGTCTATTATATGCAGCCTTATCTTGCTTTTTTTTTAGCAAGAGGTTGTTTCCACAACTCAAAACCATGACCTCCAGGTCACATGGCGACAACTTTACCGTTGCGCCAGGCTCCCCTTCTAGATTATAAATGAAGTATATTAAATAAAATGCTTAATGTAGAATTAGTCCTCTTGGCTTACAAAATAATTCTGAAATCGCGTATTCAAATCATAAGATGTACTATAGAAGCTACAAAGAATCAGATTTTAGCCTATAAGTGAGATACCATATTGGAGTCCAATAGATGAGTAGAAGATTGATCATGGAACATGTATTACGTCACATCTTAAGTCAACGATGTTCACGGGTTAACAAAAGTTCTAATTTCGGCATGTGTATGCTACTATATAATTTATAATCATGTAATGTAAAACGTGGAGAAAAATTAAAATAACTTCATTTCATGATATCAACTAAGGGCTTTACAAGATTTAGCATTCTTCTTTTCAAAGAATTCAAGAAAGTATAAGTGTAAGTGTGAAGGTTGGAAGGCATTCATAATATATAGCATGGCAAGGCAAATAATTAAATGTTTAATTTTGTACCATATCAAAATTCTTAAGAAGAATCTGAAGTATGAGATATTCTCACCCAAAGGAGAAAAACGCAAAACATTCACAGCCGAAGTATGGTAAGAAAGACTTTTCTTATAGGAAGCTGTTGGAAGTTTCTTTTCTGATTCACCTTGAGTTATTTCCCAAAGCTGCCAAAAAACATGATTCTGTCTAATATAGTTTGGTTCAAAACAACAAGGCAAACATACAAATTACTGGTTAAAAGGAATATAAGACAACTTAAAATCCATTTAACTTTTTAAATACTCAATTCATTCATCCCAATCATTAATCAAAATAGATTGATAAACCAGGGCTTTTTTTTTCATTGCACCAATTACTTTGAAAAACTTATTTTTGTCAATATTAGATAAACTAGAAAAGTCATGGATTAAACTATCCATGTATTCAACCTAGCCACACCAAATATTTTTTGGAAAAAAGAAACATTAATATTCGCTACAAAACAGTGGAAAAAATTTTAAATTCTTTATTGTTAGGATCTATCAAAATCTCATCTTTTTCCAAAACACAAGCGTGGGCCACCACAAATAATGTGAAATTCTTCACACAAAAAAAAAAGAAAATGTTAAAAATCAATCAAAAAGTCATATTTCTCCAACAAAAATGAAGCAAACAAGGAAAATTGAGAGAAATCACATTCCCTCCAACGCCCCAAGAGCAAGGTTCTATGACTACTATGAAATTATTGAATTAACCAATCTTTTTTAAAATCAAACAGAAAAAAGTAAATCTTATCATTCTAAAATCAAGAGATTAGGGAAATCGAGAGAAAACCATACTTTGATGTCGTGATCATTACCACCAGTGGCAAGGAGGCCGAAATGCGGGTGGAAATCCAGGCTAAGAACCGGCTGCGTGTCATGCCAATTGATCTGGACCGTCCCACCCTTCATCTTTCTCTCACAATCTTTCCCTGGAACTAGGGTTTAGAGATTTGGAGAGAAAAATTGAGAAGCGGATTTGCTACACTGGCAGGGGAGAACCTTAAGGATATTTATGCAATTACCACTCTTCCCTGGATAGTGTAGGGGCTGCACATGCGAATTTCAAATATCAGTGGCATAGATGTGAATTTTTGTTTGTAGGGTTATTTATACAAGACAATGCTATACAAACTATTTATTTTTATTTTAACTTGTAGCTTACACTAAATTTGTATTTGCATATATATAGCCCAAAAAAGTCATGGGACTTTGATTAAAATAAAAGCATAAAAAAATATAACTATTAAATTGTATCAAGTGTGCAATGAAGTATTATTGACCGCTTGATCCAAGACAATGTTTTAGCTAACACAGCCATGTGTAAATGCTTGCTTGATCATGGGTCTCATGTGCATGGTATTAATGGTATATTTGGCGTTTTCCACGACTAGCATCATGTAGTGTGTAATCCAAGACAATGCTAGATATCTAATACAGATGAAGTACCCCAAGAACAAAATAATTAGCAACCTAAATCTTTAGATTACTAGCAACTAGGAACATGTCCTAGTCAATGAACTATGAGGTTGTACTTAAGGAGTTCCGCTTAGCTTGGAATTGTCTAATGTGCACTTCATCTGGGCGTGCCAAGTAAAATAAGGTAAAATAAGGTAGAAGCTTGTGTGTAAGGCAAGTAGTGGCTCCACCCAAGACCGATAACGTGTGCCAACTTCTGCATTGGACATGGAACTCATTGTCACCAATGCAGTAGGTGGTGATCTTTAAAACAAAATGAAAAGCAAAAAAGAGATGAGAATTAGTTTCCTTATTGTTTTTTATAAAATGAACATAAGCTGCAAGCTGAAGAAATGTTTCTTCTAAACTGAAAATCAATTGTAGGGAGTTTTCTATAGTGTCATACATGCATAGACGGAATTTATAAGGGTTGGTTCTTGCCACATAGCTTATATAGGAATTTATGTAGGAAAATATGTAGGGAGTTTATGTAGTAAAATATGTAGGGAGTTATGTAGGAAAATAAGCGGAACTCCTCAAGTACAACCTCATGGTTCATTGACATGGATATGTTCCTAGTTTCTAGTAATCTAAAGATTCAAGTTGCTAATTATTTTGTTCTAGGGGGATTTCATATGTATTAGATATCTAGCATTGTCTTGGATTACACACTAGATGATGCTAGTCGTGGAAAGCACCAAATATACCATTAAACCATGCATATAAGACCCATGATCAAGCACGCATTTACGCATGGTTGTGTTAGATAGCTAAAACATTGTCTTGGATCAAGCGGTCAATAATACTTCATTGCACATTATGGAGTTCCTCTGATTCCACTCCAGAGTCTTAAATATACTGATCGAGAACCCAAAATTTTTTTTTGCAAATACAAAAGATTTCATGGAGGTAATTCCAAAAAACACCATGAGAAAGAACTTCGCAAGAAAAACACCTTGAGGGAGTAATAAAATAACAAAAGGAATGTGAACAAAAAGCCATGTGCACTATAAATAACCAAGGGATGTTTCATGCAATGATTTGATCTCTTTAATAATAGAGGAAAAGGAATAAGGAAAAGAAATTAAGAAAACAAAATGGAGAGACAACTTCTTGATAAAATTTCTTTGATTTCCTGCCTATCTTTTCTTTTCTTTTTTTCTTTTCTAATTTTCCTATTTTGAAATTAGAGGGCAAGAAAAGTAATGGAAAGAATGAAACAAATGTGAAAACCAAAACTAACAATCTGCAAATATTCAGAGCGAAAACCAAAAAATAATCAATAAACTACATCCGATGCATTTCTTATGATAATTTTACTGCTCAGATTTTGGTCAACTACTTTGTAAAAATAGATATCTTTTTTTTCAGTTGATCTTATCATCAACAATTAAAACATGCATTGTAGTGGACAGAGGCTCAGAAGGTGAGAGTGCTTTCTTATGTACATGTCCAAGACTAATGAACCATTATAGTATTAATTGAACAAAAGCCCTAAATGGGATCAATTTGAGTATTTAACCAATAACAAAACCATATCAGTAAACCTCTGAATTTTCCCAAAGTGACAGAAACCAATGAACATAAACTACAGCATATTTATCTAGAAAGAAACGTTGAAGTCTTTTCAGAGAGGAAAGCTAGCATTCACATAGACAATGGCAGACATCATTGAGGCAAAACTACATACGTCTACCTTACAGACTCGGCAAAAGTGATGTTGGTCACGCCGCTGGAGAAGATCAGACTCAGCAGCCCTAAAGCTTTCCGCTGGATCGCGAGTTAGGGCTCGGGAGGGAGGGAGAGAGAGAGAGAGGAGATCAGGAGCTTGGGAAGGGAGGGCTGGCGACTTCTCTCGGACGGGGATGAGATGGGAGCTCGGGGGCGTGAGGGTTGAGATCGCGATGGGAGATGGGCACTCCAGTAGGGCTGCTGAAGTGGGTTGAAGTGGTTTTTTACTTAACCTTTTTACTTATAAGGCCACTTCACCCTCTTCATAATAATTTTGGGGCGTTCATTTGGGTGTAAATACTTGGGGGAGGTGAGAAAATGGTCTATTTTGACCTAATGTTTCTTTGCATGCAAGTAACATTTCAGCCCACTTCAGTAAAATGGACACTTCCTCCAATTTACACTAAGGGCGTGTTCACTTGCAGAAAAGTGCAGGGAAGTGTGAAGTGGGCTGAAGTGCAGGGAAGTGTCAGTTCCTGAAGTGGGCTGAAGTGAGCACTTCTGGTGTTCATTTGCACCGAAGTGAAGGGGTATCGAAGTGCCCACTTCTCCACTTCTGGTGTTCTTTTTCACGAAAGTGAGATCAGTTCGGTTTGCACTTCAGTGGAGTGTTCTTTTCAACGAAAGTGGGGAAGTCAGAAGTCCCAATATTTTATATATATTTTTTAATTTAATATATTTTAATTAATTACAATAATTAAATTGTATTATTAAGAAATATTAGATTTGAATTTTTTTCATTTTTATAATAATAAACATGTCTATGATTTACTGCTTTCAATGCAATTGTGTATTGAATAGAGTGTGCTAAATTATAAGAAAGAATTAAATTTAGAATTAATATTAAATTTATCTTGACTAATATAATTAATAACCAATGCATTGACTCATGATAATCAATAATTATATTAATCACCTGTTTCATTTAAAAATATTTAATTATATTATACAGTTTAGAAACAAAATGAAGGACCAAAATCATCAAAATATGCATCCAAAAATATATTCACATACACATACAACCAATGGCTTGTGAACCGTACCAGCAATCACTCTACAAACTAGTAATACTTTTATGATGGATACTTCAGATATCTCAATGGACTCAATGCTTTCCCACTTGTTGCAGTTGTGAATATACCCATAGGTCCCTTCACCTTTTCCATGGTGAATCCATAGTATTTGGCAAATACTACATCCTTTTGATGTATACCCTGTTAATTCAATGAACAAGTGACAAAAAACTGAAATAAAGATTCTCATGAGTTTTCTACAAACATCACTGCATACTGAAACTCCACATAGATTGTATAACCCTGTTAATTCAATGAACAAGTGACAAAAAACAAGACAAGCTCAAAGGCAAGCTCAAAGTATTCAAATAGACTATATCATAAAATGCTCAACATGATAATCAATTCATACAACAACCCCAAAATACCTAGACAAGCTCAAAGTCAACATAGAAAATAAAAAAGATAGGAATACAAGTCCACAAAATATCCATCAAGTCCTTCATACAACAACCCCAAAATACCTAGACAAGCTAAAAGTCAACATAGAAATAAAAAAGACAGTACTACAAGTCCACAAAATATCCATCAAGTAATATCCCAAACAAGCACTACTCGGACCCTTTTTGATTGGCAATAAAGTTATCAAGCCATATTTTGCGAAGAGATGGTTTCCTCAAATAGAAGCCTTCAGCCAGCTTCCTGTCATCTCTTAAGATCTCAAACACCATATCCAAATCGGCATCACTATAACCCTCCATGCTCCACAAAGCATCACTCAACATAAGTTTCCAAGGCTTTGGTCTAGAAGCTTCAATTGAGTTGGAGGCTTCAATTGAGGCAGATAACCGATCAAACTTCTCTCCAAAGTGATCCATAATAAAGTTCTCATTACTAAGCCTAGAAGCACGTCCAGTTCTTGCAGTTGAAGCAGAAGAAGTGTGCCTTGGAAACTCCCGCTGTTGGTCATTAGGCTCAGGTGGCACAGGTGGCTCAGACTCATGCTCAAGCTCATTGGTAGGAGTTTCATTGTTGCCTTCGGTGTCTGGGTCATCAGATCCAAACCGATCGAAGATTGATCGGGCGAAATCACCTGTGGCATGATCATCGCCACATACAATCCGGAGGTCATCATAGTGGGGGATCGGTTTGTTCAACAGGTCCTTCGCCTTTGGAAATGACTGTTAATTCATAGAGCATTAAAAATTTGGAGATCAGTCCACATTAATAGTTAATGCAAATATTTATTACAATGGAATAAACTAATGCATATACCTCGACATATGTGCAATATGACTCAATCTCAAGGACTAACATTTTGCTGGTGTCGTTCCATCCAACACCGCTGAGTCCCATGACCTTCTTCAGCTCTTGGTACTTGATCTTAAGGGTGCTATAAGCGGCTCTCTACGTTGTTTGCATCCATATTCGCACCAGGGATTTTGTTGTTCACTACCCTCGCTGCCTCCATGAAAGCTTGCCGCTTGAAGGACTTATCGACCTTCAATCCGGCTTTCGCTTGTTCTGCAAGGCAAGGAATGAGGACATCATCCATATCTTTTGTCCACCTCCTGTTCGGTGTACCTTTGCGCTTCTTAGAAGATGATTCCGAAGTTTGGGATGCCATTTTTCTGTAATAAATGGGAAATTTTGATTAGTGCCTTAGAAAATGTATTCAAGAATAAAACAAAGAGTTAATATACTTAATAACTTAGGATTAAAACAAAAATAATACAGAATGACACATTAAACAGAGCTACACCTTTCATAGAGATTCCTAGGAGAACATATATAACAGAGATATGGCAGTGCTGAGTAAGCATCAAATTAAGGCTTCATTGTTTCAAAATTTTCAATCAATATGGATCAGAGAATCATCCAATTCACACATCAATGCATTGTGTTTGACAAAATGAAAAAAAAATACAATCTCCAAGCTCATGAGACAAACTCCCTATATATCTATCTATCTATCTATCTATCCATCTATCAACTTGATCTCCAAAACCAGTAATTGCTAATTCTGGCCTTCATTTCACTGCATTAAATGGTGGTAATCAAGATGGCAGTTGTAAGTTGTAAAAACATTTAGCAACTTGGTCTGCTACTTCAGCAACACCTTGAATGAAGACAAACTTCCCTTTCATTCAGATATTCATTCAATGCCCACACTGGCCTCTTATTATACATATATATATAAATATAACACTCAAAAAAAGTGAAAAGTTAAGACACATCTCATAATTAGCAATAAGAACAAGTTTGGACTTGTTAGAGAGAACATTCATGTACATAAATATGAAATATCTATATATTTTGGAATATATATATATATATATATAAAGCATCTCATGAAGTATGACCTGACTATATAACTACTCATTCCCTGTTGCCAGGAGAGACAAACAAGATCCAACAAAGCAAAGATCAAATGTTCCAATCTTATGTATGACTTGGCATGCACATTTAAAGAAGCATGTTTTTACAGAGAAGAAAGAAACTTTATACAATATAAGAGGCAAAAAAGGAAAAAGAACCTCTAGTTGATAAATTAGATATGCCATGACATTGCCTGCAATAGACTATAAAAATGTGGGATGAGAAGCATCAAGATTGTTTCCAGGCTCCAGCTCATACTGTCTGAAATAAAAATATCTAAACATTTCAAGCCTGATATTTTTCTGAGAATCTTTGCCAAAGTTTGTAATGAAGAATATATAATGCATGATATTTTCCTCAGAAGAGTCCTGGAAAGCCACTGTCAAACATATCCTTGCCAGATCTATACATCTCAGAAGAGTCCTGGAAAGCCCTGACTCTTGCGTGAACTACTACTAGTTCATGAGCTCTATAACAAGTCAGTGATACCCCTGAGACTTTTGCCGACATGCATCTAATGCCATACAAACATAAGATGATATATATCAGGCTAAGAAAAAGCAGCAGTGTATGCTTCTCCTTTATTAGTGTCTGTATCTCATTGTTCAAGAGAGTAAATAAACTCATGATGAAAGGCTCTTGGGAACAAACAAACAAAAATTAAAAAGAAAAAGAAGAAACTCTCATTGTCAAATAGTAGTTTTTTTTTTATCAGAAGAGTCACATAGTGACTATATATTAAAAGAGAAAAAAAAAACACTAAAGATTACACCATCATCAGGTACTTAGAAGTATACTAATCTATAACAAAACATGATAAAACAGTGTTTCAAAGTTTCAAACAACATATACTACAGACAAATGCATCAAAGTAGAAGTATTAGACACTACGGACAAAGTTTTAGGTGGCTATTCGTGAACTGTAGATAGCCCATAATTCTTCAACTATCTTCTCCCGGAGTTCTCGCCAAAGGATGCCAGCCTCTCGATCCCTGGATATGGAGATCGGTTGTGGTGTAGGATCATCCTCAACAATAACATTCTGCCGCATGAGCATATCTTCGGGATCGACAACCTTGATGAAGTTGTGCAGGACAACACATGCAAGGACAAGGTCCACCTGTGTAGTTAAAGGATAGAATGGCCTTGAGTCCAAAATCCTAAATCGATTTTTAAGAATCCCAAAAGCCCTCTCGATCCGAGATCTAAGGGAAGCATGCCGTAGGTTAAATAATTCTCTCGGAGTCCTCGGTGTCTGCCCATGTTGTTCTCTGAGGTGATACCTAACTTTCCTAAAAGGGGATATAAACCCCGTTGTTGTAGTGTACCCGGCATCAACGAGATAGTATTTACCTAACATCAAAGTGTAAAACATAATTAATACATGAATATTATAGGTACGTAATAATTATTTCATAGACAGAAGGTTTTAAACCTGGGGGAACATATAGTCCGGAAGGTGGAGGACGTGATAACGCATCCTTCAAAACCAAGTAATCATTTGCAGATCCTTCCCAACCAGCTAGAACATAAGTAAATTTTAAGTCTGGATCGCACGCGGCAAGCACATTTTGGGTGATGCCCTTGCGACCACGAAATTTACCTTGTAGCTCAATAGGCACCCTTGCTTGTATGTGGGTCCCATCAAGGAATCCAATGCAATCCTATATAATAATCAAAATAAATGGCATTTTATTTTCTATCCACAACTATATTATCCATTGAATAGTCAGAGGACATTACCTTGAAGTATGGATAGTATTGTGAGTTGTATTCTATTCGGGATACTGCTTGAAGGGCCAGGTCGCTTCACAAATTCATCTCTGATAGAACAAATGGCCCGGAGAACGGCATTAAAATAGCGGCTCACCGTAGCACCTGATCTAATGAAATCAATTTTCATTGATCGGTTTTTTGAATGGTGGCCTACTATATGCAAAAACATAGCAACCTGCTCTTCCACTGACACATGAATAGTATCTTCTAGGTGGCCACGCTCACGTAATATAAGGCATAGTCTCAAGAATGTCCCCTTCTTCATCCGTATGTACTCCACACAATTACGGATGCCTCCATCCAATATCCGGGTCATGTGCGCACTCCTACGGATATCCCTAAATGGTGAAGGCTCTCGGAGTAGCGCGTTCCGTCGTCGTCGAGCCAACATGAGTATTAGCACCGTTACCACGGCGACCAATGCAGGTGCCTCGATATAAATGGCACGACGTATGCTCCTGTTCGCCATCCTATATGATGCATCCCTATTATTAATTTTTTTAAATATACTTGATATCAAAGTATACATCAAAGATCATAAGAACTATAATGAATGAATTAATCATTACTATTAAAATATTTCGTATATCTGATCTCAGGGCAGTTTGAGTGACATTTCCAATTTATTAGCAGAAGGATTAAATAAGTACAGAGAACAAGGGTACATGGATATCTAAAGTATTGGAGACTGCTGATGAAGCAGTACAAGTGCCAAAACATGAGGTTTGTCTTGCTAATACAAACATTTTTATGATGCATGTATTACCAGTCCATGCATTCAATAGCGTAGTACATGACTGCAGTGCAAATCTTAAGCCTCCACCTTGCTTTTTGAATTTCAACCAGGTAAAGGTAATTCATTGGAAGAACAAAAAAATGCCAGTTTCTAAGACTTATGATATTGATTTGTGCTGAAGAAAGAAAATTCTAATTATTTGTACATGTTGAAAGCCTTCATCCAAACCACTCACTCCATGTATTACAAAAACTCTAGTCAAGAACCAAATTACTTAAACATGGCTGGATGTAGTAATTTTACATTACAATAATGATAATAATGATAAAATTTTAAATCACTATAGATCTGTATTTCTTTGAAGAAATCAATAGGGGAAATCATCGCATGCAAGATGCTTTGAAAAAGGGGGGAGTCTCCTTGGGTCAGTTTCATTTCTTTGAATGCAAATAATTAAAGATGAAACTCTGAATAATTAAAGAAATTTACATAGATGCAGAAGATACTAAGTAGGGGTTAAACAAACTTGAAAAAGATGGTGACATTCATCAAAACACATATAAAATTGTGTTAAAGATTATTAAACATTGATACACATAATTGAACCCTGAGCAAATAATCCACTCATGGCTTTTAAACCTACGAACAAGCAACTAATGAATATGCAACGACACCTGGTAATGTGGGGGGAAAACACATGCTCAAAAGGATGGCCATCACAATCAACATTATACTTTTAGTCAATACTTAATAAATAAACATTAATTTTACACACACACACCTACAAAAGAAATAAAAAAATACTCAGCTATATAGAAATATAAACAAATGACAAACACAAAAACACACACTTTGTGGTGATCAAGAAGTGATATACATAGAAATGTACACACAAGCAATGTGGGGGCAAAAACACAGAATCAAAAAGAAATTCACCTGAAAAAAATACACTAGCATGTGCACATTCCTTTTCTGTAACCACTAAAAGTTTAAATCTAAGAAGTGGCCAAGAAATATAACAAAAAGTTGTTGGATTATTTGGTGTTCAAAACACGCAGCGGAAGGCGAAATAATCCAATGGAAGATCTATTTGCATTTAAAATTTATTTAACATGTTAAAGATCGGATCTAAAACATACCTTGGAAGCGAGTTCCTTTTTCCTCTTAAACCTCTTCGATAATGCGAAGACTCTATGTGTATCCACACCGAGACCAACCTTTGCTATCAACCCTTTGACAAATGGAATCGATGAACAAATTGAAACAAATGGTTTTGACTCTCAAAACTCACTTGATGGATTGTATCTCTTCTCTCTTTTTGTGTGTCTTAACCCATATGCAAGCCTACATATATATAGGCATTTCCATGAGGCTTTTGGGCTTCCCAAAACCTTTTGGGTTTCCCAAAACCATTAAGTGCATGTGGCTTTTGGTTTTCCCAAAACCCTTTGGTTTTCCCAAAGCCATTAAGTGCATGTGGCTTTTGGTTTTCCCAAAACCCTTTGGTCTTCCAAAGACCTTTTGGTTTTCCCAAAACCAACACATCCAATCATTATTCATTTTGTCCATTAATATTAATTATATTCTCTATGCTAGTAAAGAATATAATAATATTCCATTTGGACTAATTTATTTTATTTATTTGATAAATTAAATAATCTAATTTAATCATCAAATAATAAAACAATTAATCCTATAGCAAAGATTAGAACACTTTCGTTAGTGTGTGACCCCATGGGTTCAATACTAAGCGGTAGTAAATTAGTCATACTAATTTACTAATCAAGGTTGGCGTCTAGCAACACTCCTTAACGACGGATAGCATGGAAGTATATAATTACTCTCAAGAACACAGTAGAAGAATAATGTAATATTTTTCTTACATCAATAAAGCTCGGGTCAACCCTAGGATATGGATTTGAGCTGTCCAAATCCCAATAGGTTACCAACTATGTTTCATGTCAATTATAACCGACCAGCGAATGACTTAAGAAACTCTTTTCTTCTTCATTCGTTTGCCACAACCAAGGTCTTAATTTAGTCGTTATAAATAATGACAACATAGAGCTCAAACTCATTACCAAGAGTTGTGATTCCTTCTTGATCAATCATTAATTCTACAAGTATTTAATCATACCCAATATCCTTTCGGCTATCATCCTTGGACAATAGGTGTCGGAATCAAAGTATGATAAATAGCTTGTTAATTACTATGATGATCTCGGTCAAAGAAACTATTATATCTCATTCTTCAAGAGAATATCCTATTGGCGGTTTATGGTAATATTAACCATTAGGAATTCTCAATTGAGTCAGTTCAATGATCATATCTCCATATGCATCATCTATATATGTGATTTAGTTAATGAGATCAACTAATCTTTATCTTATAAAGACTATCACACATATATTGATCCAACCGGATCACTAATGTCCTAAGCTTAATGATCCTGTGATCAAGAACAATTTAGATTAAATTGTTTAAGACTTGTCTCTCATTATTATGATCTCTATCATAATAACAAGTCTCTAAATTTAATCAAGGACTTCATCATATTAAGCACTTAATATGATGACAAAAGAAAGACAATGCCATATGTTAATCAAACTATATTGTTTGAAATATATTCAAATCATTACACAAGAGATTGGGTCTAGGGCATATCATCTATATCCCTAACAATCTCCCACTTGCACTAGAGCCAATCGGTCATGTACTTCATTCCCAATTTCCACTTGTGCTTATCAAACTCCTTTGCACCAAGAGCCTTGGTGAATGGATCTGCTGCATTTTCCTTTCCATCAACCTTTTGAATTTTGACGTCTCCACGCTCAATGATTTCTCTAATTAAGTGATACCTTCGCAGAATATGCTTGGATTTTTGATGTGATCTCGGCTCTTTTGCTTGAGCGATAGCTCCAGTATTGTCACACAATAGTGGAACATCACCTTCTATTGAAGAAACCACATCAAGTTCAGTTAAGAACTTCTTTATCCAAACTGCTTCCTTAGCAGCTTCACTAGCTGCGATATATTACTTGATCATTTGAATCATCTACCGTAACTTCTTTGGTTGTAGAGGCAGGAGCTTCGCGATTGGGAATCGGGATGTGGCTGAGTTCGGGTTGGGAGGAAGTGGGTGAAGTGGGCTTTTATATTAAGCCCGCCCGGCCCTTCGATAAAAATTATCTGAAGTGGCCATAGTATATTTTGGGGGAAGTGGCCACTTCGGGGAAGTGGGCCGAACTGCCACTTCCCCCAAAATGAACGCCCGAAGTGGCGGAAGTGGGCCACTTCCCCACTTCCCCCTGCCACTTCGGTGCAAGTGAACACGCCCTAAAACCACTTCGACCAAAATATTACCGAAGTGGACTTTATATAAGCCCACTTCGGCCACTTTCCCAGCCTCACCGAAAACTCATTTGAAAACCCGATCGTGCGATTGTCTCGTTCGTCTGTGACCTAGGTCTTCTTCTCCATCTATTGCCGACGTGAATCTACTGGATCTGCGACCAGTGTCGCCTCCTGACAACCTCTCGCCACCAAATCAGGTACCTCTAATTTTTCTTCCGTCTTTCTCCCTCTCTTCTCTCCCTCTCTTTCTAAACAAGTTTCTTTTCATTGGGTTTTTTAGGGTTTTTCAAGCAAATGAACGCCCCCAAAGAAATCAACTTAATATAATTGGATTGAAGTGAGGTGAAGTGCTCATTTTCTCTGAAGTGATTGAAGTGCTCACTTTCCCCAAATGAATATCAGAATTGATAGAAGTGGATCATTTCCCTACTTCCGTTGGCCACTTTCATATGAATGAACGCCCCCACCGCTAGTTTTCATTCATCCATTATAATAATCGACACATGCACTTCTTAATTTAAATTGACTACCTAATATTTATATATATAATTAGTTTATATGTTTAAGGAGCTTAACATCTCCGTACGTACATGCATGCATGTTCTAATGGCGTATGTACCTATCAATGAATAGTTACAATAATTAATATATTAATTGTGCATAATATATATATATATATATATATATATATATATATATATATATATATATATATATATATATATATATATATATATATATATATATATATATATTGTTAGCGTTGAAAACGGTCTTCTCTCTGGATCAGAGCCGATTCAGGCCAACAGTTGAGATTTGTATTTGTTTGCGTGGATGCTAACGGCTGCCGGAGGAAATCATTGGTGTCTTCAAGTCGTCGAAATACCTGCACATAGGGGTGTGAAACCAGAAGATTTTAGGTTATTAAATTTTTTCTAAAATCTGTGATTAATGAAAGAAAGTTCCCGAGGATTAGATCTAATTTAATTTTTGTGGGAATAAATGCTTCCGCTAATTTATTTAATTAATTGAAAAATTAGAGAAGTTCCTCGTATTTAGAATCCATCCTTTTTAGTTGGAAAGGGGGATTAAATGGATTAAAACCTTAATTAGGACTAGTTGTAATTAGCAAGAACTTAGTTGTAATTTCTGAAAAATCTGGGAATTAAAATATAATTATGCCTCTCTCAAAGGGTAAGGACTTAAATGTGAACTATGTAAGAGATGGAGGACTTAAACGAAAATAAAAGTCTTTTAGGGACTTTTTACTAAAACTAACAAGTTAAAGATGAAAATCGGTTGAAAGGGATATATATATATATATATATATATATATATATATATATATATATATATATATATATATGTGATTTGATAGATGGGATGGATATACTCTCATATATATATTTAAATAGATATGTATATGGATATATATTATTAATTTGAAATATTTAAAGAGACAAGAATCAATAGGCAAATAAAGAGATTTCCCAACTTAGATTTAGGCCTTGTTTGGATTAGCTTCTAGGAAACCCAGAAGCGCTTTTTTTATAAGTGAAGCACTTCTGGATTGAAATATGTTGTTTAGATTAGCTTCTCTGCAGAAGCAGAAGCTACAAAAAAAAGCAGAAAACTGCTTTTTTCAGAAGCTGCACATGTGATGCTTCTGAAAAAAGCAGTTTTCAAGAAGCAATTTTGGGGTTATACAATTGCCTAATTGTCCTTATGAAATAGAGGAATGACACAGGTTTTTAGGGTTTCTCTTTTGCTTTTCCATCTCCATTCCCAAGTCCCAACCTCCTCTGCCTCCGTTGAAGACAGTCCGCCTCCTCATCCAGAAGCGCGCTTCGATCCGGAGAGGGACAGCGCGAGCTCCAGATCGAGTCAAAGTTTCGAGGTGAGCTTGATTTCTGTTCGTCTATGAGTGGTCTGGTTCCAATTGATGCACCTTTCTGTTCGTCTATGAGTGTTCTGGTTCCAATTGATGCTTCCTGTTTTTTTTTTTTTGTTCCAATTGTTGCTTCCTGTGTTTTTTTTTTTTTTGGTTCCAATTGATGCTTCCCGTTTTTTGGTTGGGAATGGAGATGAAACAGGTTTTTTTTTTTTGCTTGCTTTTGCTTTTGCTTTTGCATCTCCAATCCCAACCTTTCTGTTCGTCTGTTTTGCCATTTCTTCATATGCTTTCTGAAACCATAGTGAGTTTTACAGTTAGTGTTTCAATAAGCAGTGAGTATTGGAAGCAAATGAAGATATGCATCCTTAAAGATGATTGAGCTCATAATTTCCATGTAAAATCCACAATTTTGTTAGTAATAACCAGAAAAGGACAAAGAGTTGGAAGGCTTGTGTGTTACCAGTCAAATAGATTAGTTACAGGTGAAGTGATGTTCACCCACCCCATCTAAGAACAGAAAATCTAAAATATGATCAAACAAGTTTCATGATTAATAGGACTAGTCACCTGATGATCATAAAAGAAGATTAACAAAAGAAAGCATACTAAAGCAATGTATTACCTATATCATCCTGCTCCTGAGAGATAAAACTAACAATGTCTATACACTCAAGGCATCACACTGACATTTAAGATTTTTTTAAAATAATTAATTAGTAGTCAGTTGTCAGCATCTATATAAGTTGTTATCTTTACATTTGCTAAGAAGATTATGTGTTGTTGGTTTTTTTCAATGTGATGCTTTACTAAAGTATGACTGTTTGTATTGGTTTTTCACTGACCAATCCTTTTTCAATGTTTGGTCAAAATGTAGTACTTGAAGTCTATGGATTATTGTTGTTGTGGTGATTTTACACCCCTTTTATTTTCTAATTTTATGTTGCAAATAGGGTGTTACTTCGTTGGAAATAGTTTCCTTAGATTCAACTACTCATCTATAGATTTTGTATATATATGTTTTTTTTTCTTTCTATCTTTGATCATAAGTTAATGCAGTGTATTAAGGGCACACGATTAGTTACACTCATTCAACATGGCTTCGAAACTTCCACCCAAAAGACTTGTGCAAGGGACAAATATAGGTGATGGGAATATGGTCGCATGTGAAAATATTCCAAAAGCTAGATGGGATGACACAAATACTGAATTGTTCCTAAAGATTTGTGTTGAAGAGGTCCAAGCTGGTAATAGGCCACACACACACTTCACTAAAGAAGGTTGGAAAAACGTGGTCTCAAAGTTCATTGTGAGAACAAGTCTGTGTTACAATTACAAGCAACTGAAAAACAAATGAGACTCACTCAAGAAAGAGTTTTCTTTATGGGCAAAGCTAGTAGAGCATCAGGCAGGCCTTGGTTGGGACTCTGCTAAGAGGACAGTTTTGGCAAGTGATGAGTGGTGGGAAAGAAAAGGACAAGTAAACTTATGAACTTCTTGGATAGTTATATTTTCATTCATTCATTATATAATTTTTTTCTTTGAAAATATTCTAACACATTGTCTTCATTTTATTGCTTTGTTTGAAACAGGAAAACCTATAATATTTGAAGTGGAGAAATGAGGGCCCAAAGTTCTTGGATCTAATGGAAATCTGCTTCAAAGATGTGGTGGCGACAGGCTACATGGTATTAGTACCATATGCAGACCCATCTACTGATAATGAAGTCTCCAACCAAAATGTGTACACTCAGATGAATGAAGCAGAAGTGGATGCAGATAACTTTGATGATGATGGTGACAGCCCTGAACAATTTAATGATACTCCAATGGAAGAAACTACTACAGGACAAGATAAAAAGAGACAGAAAACGTCACGAAGGAAAGGAAAAAAAGTGCAAACGAAATATGATCAGGTACAAGCCAAAGGTACAATTCCAAATTATATGGTCATGTTTTGCTCTCCACAATTTTATTCGAAGAATGGGGAATAATGATTTGGATGATCTTGAGAGCATTGAAAACATAAACCAATTTCAAGAAGGGGAACGGGGCTTCGAAGATGATGATGGTGAAAGTCCACTTGTTTGGCATCAATCAACCCAAGAAGATACTCAACAAATTATCACGACTAGGAACACTATTCGGGAACAACTCACCCACATCTCTCGTTGATTTTGTAGTTTTTTTAAAAAAAATTGTTGTTATTTCCGTTGAAGTTGTTGAACAATATTTTTGTTCTTCTTGTTATGTTGTTGTTGTAACCTTTTTTTCTTGTTGTTAATTGTTGTTTTGGATGTTGTGTTGTTGAAAAATATTAATATTGTCATGGTTAATTGTTGTTGTAATAGTAATGACAATGTTGTGATGTTGAATGTTTGAATCTACATTTTGGGTTTTTTTTATAGGAATTATGAAGTTATGACGATCCATTCCATTTATTTTCTTTTATAAAATTCTTTTTAGTTTTTTCTTTATGCAGAACCTATGGCATGTAGTGGGTTAAAATATGAAATCTATCATTGTCAATAATAATAATAATAATAATAATAATAATAATAAATATGGTGATAATAATCATTATGCTCATAATAATAATAATAATAATAATAATAGTACTAGTTTTAATAATAGTACTACTATTAATAATAATAATAATTATTATTATTATAGTGATAATAATAGTAGTAGTTATAATAATAATAATAATAATAATAATAATAATAATAATAATAATAATAATAATAAATATGGTGATAATAATCATTATACTCATAGTAATAATAATATTAATAAATATGAGAATAATAAGAATAGTACTGGTTTTAATAATACTACTACTACTAATAATAATAATAATAGTGATAATAATAATATTATATATAATAATAATAATAACAATAAAAATAAAAATAATAAAATAATAATAATAATTATTATTATTATTATTATTATAATTATAACATGTGAGAAGCGCTCTGTAACATGTTAATAGTAATTAAAACATGATAACATTACTTATATCATGTGACAAATGCATAATAATTGAGATACTTTATAATAATTCAATGAATGTCCATTTTGATAATTTACCACTGAAAAAGTCCTTTTAAGAATACACATCCAAACAACTTCCCAAATATAAAAGTGCTTCTAAATTAATATATCCAAACACAAAAAATACAGAAGCACTTAACTTATTCTCAGAAGCACTTCTTTTGGAAGTCCTTCTAAAAAAGTGCTCCAATCCAAACAAAGCCTTAATGAGATTTATTTACATAGATAAATAAATAAATATTTCATTGGTGGTTAAATATATGAATTAAATTAAAGATTGATTTGATAAATGATATTTGACAGATAAATATAAATATATATATATATATATATATATATATATATATATATATATATATATATATAGTATAAATACGCATGTTGGCTTTAAAATTTTAATAATAATAAAATCTCTCTCAATTCGTACATGTTACTTGATATTTAGATTATATTATATAATAATACGTATATGTTATAGTATATATAATATCATATATGTTATTTTATTATATATACTCGTATCATATATCTATAGATAGAAAAAGGATATTAATTGTTATTGTATTCTATTAGTGCGGATGAAATGAATAACATGTAGTTATTCATTTCATACAAAGAGATTAATGTAGACTTTGATTTGCAATTAATGATCATATATATATTGGAAATGGTCATTATTCAAATCTAGACAAGTTGTGAAGAGATTGGGCAATGGCAAATGATAAAACATGCAAACTCTCACCACAATATTGTTTTGAAAAACAAAAAAGAGGATAAATAAATAAGATGCATGAATTTTACTCTTTCTTTATTTGAAACCATATTACTAGGCTAATAGTTTAAACTTTGATCTTTTTTTTTTGACTTAGAAGCTGTTACCAGCTGAAACAAAACAAAAACAACTAATTAACCAAAAGACTTAAAATTTTAAACCAACTGCAGAAGCAATGTCATCCAGCCATCGTGGTCGATCGTATCCCATGTGAAACAGTGTTAGTTTTGGATTTTTGACTGAGTGTTTGGCCAAAGCATCAGCTACTTGGTTGAATTCTCGGGGGCAGTACTCAAGTTTTGCCAGATTATGGTATGTGATTAATTCCTTCACTGCTTGCACATCAGGCTGAACTCTCCAGTGAACTTGAGCCTCCTCAGATGTCAAGACCTCCATGGCTTGGATACAATCTGTACATATACGATCCAGCTTCAATTCCTTATGTTTGCAGTGTGTCAGAGCAGCTCCAATTGCTAGTATGTCAGCATGAAGGCTGGAGTCTGCTGTCATAGATGTACTGCCAGCCTGGATAATTGATTTGCAGCCTCTGATTATAACAAATCCTGCACCACATGACATGTTTTCAGAATTCCATGCAGCATCACACATCACTGTAATAGACGTAGCATTATAAGAGTTTATAAAATACTCCCTGTTCTGACAATTTATCCTCCACATATACTCCTTTGTAACGGTGATGGCTTGTTGTACAATGACTTCAGCACTTGTTCTTATTTTGTTGAAAACTAAATTGCATCTGGCCTCCCAGATTTTCCATGCACATGTAGCAATGACAGCCTTGGTAAAGTAATTACCACCTCTCCCATTGTTTTCATTTTCCATCATCCAATTTCCTTCCATAATTGAATTCAATTCACATCTGTCAATACCTGTGGAAGCAGAGACTATATCCCAACATTGCACAGCAAGATTACATCTGCACAGGACATGTTCAGTAGTTTCTCTAGTTATTCTACAATATGGACAACCCTCTTGGGTTCCCATATTGAAATAATAGAGCAAATCAAGAGTAGGGAGTCTGCCATGAAAGGCCCTCCAGAGAAATGTTTTAATTCTTGGGGCAACAGGAAGCCTCCAAATCATTTTCCACCCATCCCAATTTCCATTTTCAGAGTGGGGAGATTTGTTGAGATGGTTATACTCCATTTTGACAATTTTCCCAGATGTTTTATCAGGTGCCCAGTTCCAATGGTTGCTAATGTTGGAATCTGAAATCATTTTGGGTAACCTGGACCAGTCCAATGATTGACCAAAACATTCAATTAATGCATGGTAATCATGCTCCCCCTCATGAAACATATCTGATATCCTCAAATTTTCTAGAGGGAGTTCCATGTTAACATATGTTGGCTTGAGTGCAATTGGAGTATCAAATCTCCAGGGGTCATGAAGAAAATCAGTAGTATTGGTATTGCATACATTGATGCATAGATTAGGCCTAATGAGAGCAGCAGTTTTATATAGCATTTTGAAAAACCAAGAAGCTTTACTTAGATTACCACATTTCCAAGGATTCAAAACACCATATTTTAACA
The DNA here is from genome assembly GCA_026586065.1 of Dioscorea zingiberensis. Taxonomy (NCBI): domain Eukaryota; kingdom Viridiplantae; phylum Streptophyta; class Magnoliopsida; order Dioscoreales; family Dioscoreaceae; genus Dioscorea; species Dioscorea zingiberensis. Next base: position 52,446,491 of record CM048823.1, read on the forward strand.
AGGAAATTTGAACCCATAATTTACTGTCCTGATTTAGAACAGAGAGAACATTTTTTGTCATAAGGGCAGTTTTGGTGTTTCTTAAATTCTTAATTCCCAATCCTCCCTCAGATTTATCAAATGTAGTGGTATACCAGTTCATAGTATGGAAGCTGCCACTTGCAGTGTCATTCCTCCAAAGAAATCTCCTAGAAAGTTTGGAAATTTGGTCAATAGTTGTATCTGGGACAGGATAATAGGCTAAAGAATAGGCTGGAATTATCATTAGAGAGCTGTTAACCAGTACAGCTCTACCTGCCAAGGATATGCTGGACTGATTCCAAGCATTTAAGCTGAATTTGGTTCTAGACACTAGTGACTGCCACTGATTGACAGGAAGTCTTTTAGGGCTGATCCATGCTCCAAGATATTTAAAGGGGAAGATACCAGGAATCATACCCAGGATGGTGGTAATGGATTTCTTGACTCTATTATTGAACCAACTAGGGAAATGGATAGTAGATTTGCTTAAATTGACCTGTTGACCAGTGAAATTTCTATAAATATCAAGACATAGTTTGCAATTCCTAGCAGCATTTCTAGAGGCTTTGGTAATGATGATAGCATCATCTGCAAACATCAAATGGTTGAAGTTGTTAGCCAATCTAGAGTCATAACCAGGGATCAAGTTTAAGGACATAGCATGATTCAACATGGCTGATAAATTTTGGGAAACCAAGAGGAAAAGGTAAGGGGAAATAGGGTCCCCCTGCCTAACTCCTCTTTGCCCAGTAATCCAGCTTGAAGGTTGTCCATTGATCAGAAAGGAGAAGCTAGCTGATGTAATACAACTTCTAACCCAAGAGATCCAAACTTCTGGAAATTTCATAACTTTGAGGGTGGCAAGGATGGCATTCCATTCTAAGGCATCATAAGCCTTTTCTACATCAATTTTTAATAACATCATAGGGAGGGATTGGAAATCATTTCTAATGAATGAGCAACTTCTTGAACAGCTAGAATATTATCAATAGTTGATCTACCAGCCAAAAATCCACTTTGCTCAACACCAACAAGTTTATGTATTACTCTTTTAAGTCTATTGGTGAGCAATTTAGATATAATTTTATAACATACATTGCAAAGAGAAATGGGTCGATAGTCACAAGCTTGATTTGGTATATCCTTCTTGGGAATTAATACTACATAAGTTCTTCCCCATGACTTTGGTATAGAAGCTGTTTGGAAAAATTGATTAATTGCTGCCATAAGAGGGTCCTTCACTAATTCCCAATAGAATAAATAGAACTCCACATTCAAACCATCGGGGCCTGGGCTTTTACCTTTAGGCATAGATTTAAGAGTGTGAATGATTTCATCTGGGGTAATAGGCTTGGAGAGCATATCTATGTCCTCATCACCCAAGGAAGCCATGTCATTGGGAAGCCTTAGTATTAGATCCTCAACAGCAAAGGAATTGGAAGTAGTCCATAGTTTAGTGTAGAATTCAGAAAATACTTGTGCTATACTATGTTGCTCAGTTAGGACATGACCTTGATCATTCATAATTGCTGAAATCCTGTTTTTATGGCCTCTAGATCTAGCTTGATTGTGGAAAAAGCTGGTGTTATAATCACCATTTTTTAACCACATCAATCTAGATCTCTGAGCCCATCTAGTGCAGTTTTGTCTGATTAAGGCTGAATGTTTATTGTAGAGACTCCTGAGAGCAATACTAAACAGATCAGTGAATTCTAAAGAGGATTCTAGTGACTCCAAGTGAGCTATTTCCTCCTCAGTTTGTGATATAACTCTATCCAAATTGGATAATCCCAAGGTTTTCCAGTTTGATAGAAAGGATCTGGTGCGGGATAGGTAATGATTAAAAGAATGCATTGGAGAACCATTATCTTTAAATTGCCATGCTTTGTAAACATTTTGGTGACAATCATGATACTCAAACCAATAATTTTCAAATCTAAAAAAATTTTTCCTATGGTAAGAAAAAAACTTTGCTTCCAAAAACAGAGGAGAATGATCCGAAGCAGTCCTCGGTAAGTGTTTGTTGCAATAAGAATCAAAATGAGACATCCAAATATCATTAGCTAGAACCCTATCAAGTCTAGCCCATCTTCTAGCCAATCCTCCTTGGTTGTTACACCAAGTATAAGAAGATCCATAATAACCCAAATCAGAGAGAAGGTTAGTGGAAATAAATTCTTCAAAGTGAGATGATTTAGCAGCATAGTAATCAAATTGCCCACCCCTATGTTCATTGGTATTTAAGATTGCATTAAAATCCCCCATTAGAATCCATGGCAGGTTTAGGCTAGAGAATCCACTTAATTCCCGCCACAGTTCCTTATGGGCTCGAATGCTTTGAGCATTGTAGATCACAGAGAGTACCCATTCCTTGGGTTTTTCAGATGACAAAATTAGATGAAGGGAGTAGCGAGATTTAGCGATGGGGGTCACCAGTCCCACTCCCTGTTTCCAGAGAATGATGATGCCCCCAGACATACCTTGAGCTGGAAGTGCAGCCCATTCCCATAAATTGTTGAATTTGTCACAAAACTTGGTAGTACGTCGTTCATCAGCCCTGGTCTCCACTAGGCACACAATATCGGGCTGTAACTTCTTTATCATGGATTTAATCCTGCATATAGTTTTGTTGTTCGAGAGACCCCTGCAATTCCAGCAAATTACTTTGATAGACATCAACATCAAAATGTAAAAAATGAGGATATGTAATTTCTGGGACAAGGCTAGTCCTTCTCTGGCGAATAATCCAAGCGACCCTTCTTTGAGCAGTGATTATACTTAGATTTGCTCCTTCGAGATAAGGCCTCCATCTTCGCCTCACTTTGCACAAGGGCAAGGGGCATGTCATCATCAAACTGGGTATTGCCCATTTCTTCATCAGGGTCTCTTGTTTCCATATCCTGGTTCCCCTCCGGAGAACGGTGATCTGTTGGAAGGATCGCCTGAGAAACTCGATCCACCAGGGTCGCATGGTCAGATGCCAACGTGTCACATTCCAGGCCTGAATCCTTTTTCTGAGACATAAGGATTCGGGGCTTGTCAGAGAAGGCCACTCTGGGACCAGAATCTGGGGGAGCTGTCAGAGTAGGTAACGGGCAGCTAACCACCATCGCAGATTGAGGATCTCCAACGGGCAAGTGCTCAGAAAGGGCAAAATCAGAGTCAGTTGGCAGGATGGGGGCATCTGCTGATATTTGGTGAATCTCTATGCCTCTTCCAAGACAATTAGGGCTATTATCCTTATAATGAATCTCATCCCTTGGATAACTATCATAAGTATTATCTATTCCATCTCGAAGCAACCTACTGCTTCCACGACCTCCCCTTGTTGACCGCACATAGGAGGAGTTGACCACCACCTGTCCACTTGAAGGTCCATCCCGTGCCAACGTGTCACCTTGGAAATGCACCTCTCTCTGGCGAGAAGCATCCGTAGTGCCACGTCCCCGGCCCCGACCCCGGCCTCTTCCTCCGGCCGGGCCACGGCTTGATCCCGCCCTAAGCCAGCCATAATCATTGATTCCATCTGAATTTCAGAATTCGGTTGAGTTTGTTGATCTTCCACTATTTTTTTTCCTTTCCTTGCCTCATCAACCTGCATATCTTGTAGTCCCTCTTTCTGTACTTCAGATGAGGAAGAAGAAGGGTTATCACAACCAGGGCTTGCTTTGCATGTTTTCACGGTGCATGAGGAGACAATGTGGCCTATTATCCCACATTTGAAACAGAAGGAAGGAAGATTTTCATACAATACCCCAACCAAGGTTTCCTCATCTCCTTCCCCTACCCAGATTCCACGTTGCAGAGGCTGGGATAAATCCAGTTCTACACACATACGTGCATATCTTGCTCTGCCATCTTCCAATTTCGGGGCGTCTACTTTCAGAGTATGATCATCAATTTTAAGTACATTTCCAATTAAAGATCCCAGGCTTTCCAGAGATTCATAATCCCAAAACTCCATAGGGAGGTGGTGAAGTTCTATCCAAACTGCCGCAGTCTCCAACCGCTCAAAGGCCGGCTGAAACCTCTCTCTCCACGGCCTGAGTTGCAACACCATGCCTCCAACCGTCCAAGGTCCACCCCACATCACCTTGTCTCTCATCTCAATCGATTCACAACGGATGAAGTAGTATCCGTTTGGCATGTCCGCAATTGAGAACCGCCCGAGATCCCGCCAGATGTTGGAGAGAACCGATCGCACCTGATCCAGAGGTAGAGCTTTGCCTAGGAATTTACCATATATAACTGTTTGCATCCTTTCGTGCAGTCGCCTATGAAACTCCTCATTCGGCTTGAATCTCGGATGATGGAGGGTCTTCATCCTTTCGAAATTCTCTTTCACATAAATAACGTCAGTACCAAACACTTTAACAGATGAAGGGCCGGAGACCACACGAGCGAATGAATGCCCTGGTTGCACAGGCGGAGACGGGACTTTTCCTCCCGCTACTCCGCCCCCACTCGACATTGCAAGTGGGGGAGGAGGTGGTAGGGAAAGACAAACAGAAGGAGAGAGCGGTTCTTCCTCATAATCGCCTCAGAGAATCGCCTCAGAGGGAAAGCACTTTTCATGTGTTAAACTTTGATCTTTGATATCAAGAAGAGATTGCAAACTCGATTTCCAATTAATGATCACATATATTGGCTTAAAAAAAAAGAATATATGGAAGATATATTTTAAAAAAAATGAGAGCAATAGCTTACCCTAATGGTTGTGTATCCTACTATTTATAATTGAAAGAGTTGGAAAATGAAAGACTACCAATTGCATATTCATGCTGCTAAGCTTATTCCACCCTGCATGCATCTATCCATATTGCACAGAACACTCTTCGCGAAGTCTAATCATTTAGAAGCGGTTCAACGACAAAAGTACAAACCTAACTACGACAAGTACCAATATGAGGGATGATGCTCCCCACTCTTTTCACCTATATCTTTGTACCTGCTAGTCGTTCTCTTGGTTTCTTTTAAACCAGAGACTATTTATACAAGAGGTTGGATTAGGAACCTTGTCTTTTGATAATCAATAATTTGAATATGTGGTTTGTCCACTTTATCAAAAATAAATAAAATAAATAATGATCACATATATTGGAAAAGATCATGATTCAGTTCTAGACAAGTTGTGCAGAGAGTGGACATTTTTTCTAGTTCAATTGTGCAATATATTACATTTAATTGGGTGGAGGAAGTGAAAAAATGGAGCTGGATTGAAGGAGCAAAAGGAAGATCAACAACAACCATTATTTATGATTCATATAGAGGTAAATATGAGCTCAATGAATGATAGGGTTGTTGACATTGCACCAAAAGTCAAAACATTCCTATGGAAATGCTTCCATAAAAGCTTATTAACTAGAAACCATATGTACATAACATGCAAAATCTAGAAATTAAGGAGGAAAAGTAAATAAATAAGATGCATGAATTTTACTCTTTCTTCATTTGAAATCATACTATATGATCATGATTATGTTGAGAGTTTAAACTACAAGTTGAATAATCTTATCAATTAATTTGATTTAGTTCCAATGTTTTCTAATTTCAACTTAGAATCTAAAAACTAATAGATGAGATAAATCTTATCTAATAATCAATTAAACTATTTGGATTTAATTGATTGGGGTTAGCCCATTTGCTTTATATGAGTTTGAATTTTGAAGGTTGAACACTCACTTTCATACTTTTGTTTCTTTTTTATATAAAAAAAAAGAAAAAGAAAATACAACTTTCAACTACTTGCTTTTTGACAACCTCTGCGTATATGCGTTCATCGCACGCACAACTTTTCTTTTCTTTTCTATTTTTTAATTAATTTTTCATCAATTTCGAGAGAAAAAAATGAATAAATAAATAAATAAATATAAGAAAAAGTAAGTTATCCGCACATCGTGCAGCTTCTTCAGCAAACGAAATCATGCCACGTATGAAATCTAACATTTGTACGGACTGGATGTATGGTCGGTGGATCAGTTGTTTGATCAACAACACCGTTAGAGATATAGTCGATTCATATTGATCCACGTGTAATTTAACAGTGCTTTTTGTCCACGTGTCAGTAACTGAAGGCGATTCCCAAGTGTTCGACGTGTCTAGTTCTCAGGATTGACATGTGCGATGCGACGCCTCGAGGCCGGAAAAGAAGCAGAGATCTTTTTGAATGAAAACTCTAAAGAGACCCGGAAAAGAAACGGAAAACGAGAACCAAGTGAAACATATATATACTTTCAAACATTCAGGTTTCTTTTTGCAGTCTCTTTTCTCGGTGACTTAAAAAAAACAAACAAAAGAAAAAAAAAATTCACATTTTTCTTCTTATTTATGAACAAGTCCTCGTTTTCCCTCTTCCCCATTCTTAATCGGTTCTTCAAATTCTCTTTGAATATTGTTGTCCCGGAGCCATGTCTTTCAGATCGGTAAGCTCTAGATCTACATCCTTTTGTGTTCTTCATGATTCTGATGTGGTGGAGGTCTGAATCTGTGTGTAGTTTTGCTTGAACTTTGTCTAAATCCTGATGGATTTCGAGAAAAATCTCATCTTTGGCGTTTCTAATTTGGGGTTCTTGTTTTGATCTTTTGAGTTTGATGATAAATGCTTCAACTTGGGAGATCTGAAAGAAAAAGTATTCTGATTTGTTTATGTAGTCAAATGCATCTTCTGGGATGGGTGTGAGTGATGAGAGCAAGAGCACATTCATGGAACTGAAGAGGAAGAAGGTGCATCGCTATGTGATTTATAAGATTGATGAGAAGAAAAAGGAGGTTGTGGTTGAGAAGACAGGAGGAGCTGGGGAGAGTTATGATGAATTCACAGCTGCATTGCCTGAGAATGACTGCAGATATGCTGTTTATGATTTTGATTTTGTCACTGAGGATAACTGCCAGAAGAGCAAGATCTTTTTCATTGCATGGTAACTAATTGTTTTCAATCTCTAGTTCTGAATGTCTTTAGATCTATGACCTGTTCTTTTTGGGAACTAGCTAGTCACATTGTTCTGGATCATACATTTCATTTGATTGTTGAGTTCTTTTTTTTTTTTTCTCTCTAGAACTTTATATGAGCACTCTAAGGAACATGATGTATGATAAACATAAAAGGCTACTCTGTGATGGTGCTGTTACTGGTTTTCTTATTTACAGATTGATAAACATACTCTTCTTCATATATACTTGTAGTTGAATAATCATTATTTCAACTTACTCTAGTTTTTGGGAAACTAGAGGAGAGCTCTGAATTCAATTTCTCTTCTATAATCAAGGTAATCATGGTATTTCTAGGCAATTGCAGTGGCTTCGAACGGTATAAAATGTTTACGTCCTGTGGTGAAAAGTGAACTCTGTAGTCTAGTTAGACTACAGAGTTCACTTTATCATTAATATTGCTTATATGCTTCTTCCATGTTAAATCTCATCTGCTTTGTTTAATTATAACTTGTTTGCAGTGCATCTTTTTTAAAAAGAAAAACCTTCAATCTTAGCTCATTTGCTTTAATCAGGATTTTTTTCTGGTTCATCTTCATGCAATGGAGCTGAAATTGTTTTCATACTGATATATAGGTCACCTTCCATCTCCCGTATTCGTGCCAAGATGTTGTATGCTACATCCAAAGACAGATTCCGGCACGATCTTGAGGGCATACATTATGAGATCCAGGCCACGGACTCAACAGAGATGGAGCTGCAAGTGCTCAGAGAGCGCGCAAATTAGGCCTTCTTGCACTTTTATCTGTTCACCAGCTGTTGTATGGTTTGAGAAACATGTGAGAGCTCTTGAATAATTCAATCTCTACACCTGAGAAGGCTGATGCTGGAGCTCCCTTGTCTTTGTGGATCCTCTTCTTTGATGATGCTTCTTGGTTAGAGATGTTTTCAGAGTGTTTTTTTCCTGAGATTTGTACTACCAGGATTATGTGACTGATATGCAGAATATTTCTTGTGATTTTTATGTCAATCTTCTTCATTTTTGCATTTGGGATCAGGAAATTAGCATTATAACAAATGAACAAATAAGTATTACATTGTATAAATAAACAAATAAGTTGTAATGCATGGTTTGAATAAAATTAAAAGGTTTTTCCTGCAATCTATCATAGCAAAAGAATCTTTAGAACACATTTCAGGCGCGTTATGGTTTGGAGCAAGCTCTGGTTTTTCATGTGTTCTTCTTTTATCATGTGAGTTTGATCATGATTCTCTTTGACCTATGGATTAATGCATTGTCAATAAATTAAGATGCTTTGCAGTTACTTATTGAAGAACCCTAATCAAAGAGGACCTTTGAAATTTGTTTTAGTTAGATGAGATTGATCGAAACTGAAAATTGAACTCTGATCATATTTATCATATTTTAGCATAGGGCACAAGATGTTCACTTGTGGAAGCTTCCTATGTATCATTTCATTGAGTGATTAAAGGACACATCCAAGCTCCAATTAATGCATTGGATGCTGCCATTAATAATTTGTTGCATTGGAGAACTACAGGGTATCATCCATCTTTTTTGCTCCATATAAACACTAGTCTCAGAAGCCATGAAGACACACAAGTGCAATGGAGCACAAGTATGCAGCCTTCCTTTCAATGCTTGTGCTCTTTGCATCCAATGCTTATGTTGCAGTGATCCAATGCCAACTCATGCCCATTGTTGGTGATGATGAACTGAAGGTTTATGTTGTTCATGTCGAAGAGCCTCTTGGAGGAGCCGAGAAACTCAGTGATGAGGAGCTAGAGAATTGGTATCAATCTTTCTTGCCGAACACTAGTTTGGACTCCGGCGAGCCACGAATGATCTACTCATACCGCCATGCAATCAGTGGATTTGCCGCGACGCTGACACCGGATGAAGTTTTGGACATGGAAGCCAAACAAGGCTTTTTGTTTGCTCGGCCGCAAGAAGAGCTCAAAGCACAAACAACCTACACTCCGGAGTTCTTAGGCTTGAGCGAAGGAAGAGGGTTATGGCGGAGTTCTGAGTATGGCCAGGGGATGATCATCGGAGTGATAGACACTGGCATTACACCGACACATCCTTCTTTCCAAAGCTTTAAAGAGATGCAACCTTTGCCGAATAAGTGGTCAGGGAATTGCTCCTTTGGCCAGGATGTATGCAACAACAAGCTCATCGGTGCAATGGCATTCAAGAAAGGTAAAAATCCATCACCTCTTGATGACAATGGCCATGGAACACATTGCGCGGGCACAGCCGGTGGAAGCCCAGTTTATGATGCTGAAATCCTGGGCCAAGCTAGAGGGAAGGCGGTAGGGACTGCACCGAGAGCTCACATCGCGGCTTATAAAGTTTTGTATGGACGGGCAGGTGCAGGCCGCGGATGGGACATTGACTTTATCGCAGGCAGGTGTTTCATATTTTTTGATCTTTTCCTTCTGCAGGCATTATGTTGTTACTAAGTTATGCTCTGATACCATATTAAAAACAAAGAATATGAACTGGATTAATGAAGTTAATCTGCCTCGATGCTTACTTGTTAACAGGTATAGAACAAGCCGTTCGTGATGGTGTTGATGTGCTATCCATGTCCCTTGGCTCCGGCCCCGATCAATTCCACCGGAGCGGTATCGCGGTTGCTAGTTTCTCCGCCGTGCTAAAAAATATTGTTCCTGTTGCTTGCGCAATGAACGAAGGGCCCACGCCGAGCGTCATATCCAACGATGCTCCGTGGCTTTTAACAGTCGGCGCGAGCACCACAGATAGAAGAATAAGGGCAACTGTGAAGGTCGGTAACATGGAATTGGACGGTGAATCCGCTTATCAGCCAAGCTCATTCAATAGCTCTGAAATGGAACTAGTGTTCCCTGGTGCCAGGTTGGTAGAATCTGACCTCAAATGCCAAACACTGAACAATTTTAATGTGACAGGTAAGATGGTTTTGTGCATGGCTGATGGCATTTCCAACACAGTCACGGGAGAGAGAGTGAAGGCTGCAGGAGGAGAAGCCATGGTGATCATAAACAATAAAAAGCATGGATTCACTACAATCGCAGATCCTCATGTTCTTCCTGCATCTCACATCAGCAATGCAGATGCCAAAAAGATAATATCCTATATCAAAAATAACCCAGACCCAAAAGCAACAATCATCTTCAAAGGCACACAATTTGCCGCCTCTCCTGCACCTGCAATTGCTTTTTTCTCTGGAAGAGGCCCGAGTCTTTTCAACGGAGGCATCATAAAGCCGGACATTGTTGCACCGGGAGTGAACATCCTTGCCGCCTGGCCGACAGAATTCGGGCCTAATCCGACAGGTAACAAAACCTCCACGTTCAACTTTGACAGCGGCACCTCTATGGCCACTCCCCACATTGCCGGTATTGTGGCCGACCTTAAAAAAAATCACCCAGATTGGTCACCTGCCGCGATCAAGTCAGCGATCATGACAACAGCCTACGTAAAGGACTTAGACGGACACCCGATAGGGGATGAAGCTTTTATGTATAAACCTGCTAGCTACTTTGCAATGGGTGCTGGTCATGTCGATCCAGATAAAGCTAATGACCCTGGACTCGTTTATGACATACAACCTTTTGATTACATCCCATATCTCTGCAGTATGTACCCCACGCATATCGTCAAAGCCATTGTTCAACAACGATGGGTTGATTGCGGCACGATTCAGCGGATAACCCCTGCAGAGTTGAACTATCCTTCAATCGGTGTGACAATGCCGATAAAAAAAGGTTCAGCATTTGTGATCAACCGCACACTCACCAATGTTGGTCCTGCAGAGGTTTACGACCTGCGGATCAAGTTGCCAGATGGAGTTGATATTAGAGCAGACACCCAGAATCTCTCATTCTCATCCATGTATGAGAAGCAGAGTTTTCGACTCGAATTCACCAGCAATGGCACTGCTCAGCCTGAGCAAGTCTCTGAGGGATATCTAACTTGGTCTTCTACCAATCATGTTGTGAGGAGTCCTATATCTGTCACTTACAACTGAGGCATGCAAGATATATACATCTATGTATATGATGCTGAATTGGGTTTATACATTTTACACAAATAAACTTCTTGTTTGATAAAACTATTATATATGATGAATCAAATCCATCTTTTTATATACTTACTGTTGTATGTGTTGAGAGAAAGACTGCAGTTTAGAAAGGACTCAAAACAAGTGTTTCACTGTGAATTTTATAAGAATTTGATGTATATATACCCAACTTTTAAAAATATTGTTTAGACAAATAAAGTTTCTGACAGTAACTGCAGCAAAAGCAACAGAGAATGTATCATGCATGCTTTTCTGTAACCATTGAACAAGAAGAGCACTATGATCACTGCTGCTATTTTCCTTGTTCATGGATCATCATATCCCATGATCGTCAACATCATGTCACCGATAAGTTTTATCCAGAACAAATGAAGTGGCTTCTTGAACAGAATATATAATAACAATAAAAAGAGTAGAAAAGCCACCACACAAGACACACAATATTTCTATTTGTTTGATCAAAAGGAGAACCACTAAATCTAAACAGGATAGAATTGAATACATATAAACTTGACAAAAAATTGTAGCCTAGTATTTTCTTTGTCTTCAATCTTCCAGAATGCTTTATTTAGAGTAATTAAATGGCAATTGGATGCAATCCTTCATAAACAAGAAAATAAGCTATTAGGTACCAATGCCCACACATCCTTCTAATTTAAAATTCCAACAAGTAAAAAAATATGTCCATTAGAATGGAGTATCAGAAAAAGTGCAGTAATACATGTTCTTAACTTTGCCCTGAATTATTGGCAACATCAGTGTCTCAAATTGTTGGGATTGACTTCATCACCAGTCAATAAAACACCAACACAGACAATGACGAGCGTTATGACACTGGTGTCTCAAAATGTTACAATAACTACTAAAAGAAGAAGACAAGCAAAATCCTTGGGCATTACTGCAGAGAACAAGCAAATATGCAGTGCCATCTCTTTTATCATGCTCAAGAAATAAAACACCACGCAATCAACATATAAATTCGAGGAGAAGTTGTAGAAAAACTCGATACCAAAGTTGTTCTCCAGGTGCACTGTGATAACTATTTGAAGTCTGGCTTTTCCGGATAAGTACAACCTGACCTCTGGATTATAATGTTTGCTGCATAGCAACCAGCTCTCACACACTCATCGATGCTCTTCTCCTGGACCAATTGAGAGAGAAATCCTCCAACAAAGGCATCGCCTATACAATTAGAAACTATAGTTAAGAGAGCACCATTACAACTTTTCAGACACAGCTTTGTTGAAAAAGGTACCTGCTCCATTAGTGTCAACAAGCTTCTCCTTTGGTAACAGGATCACAGGGAACAATTTCACCTATTGCCGAAAATGAAAAAAAAGGATGTCAGAGTAAGAATCCAAATTGGCGCATGCATCACTGGCAATCAAATTTATTGAGGGAGGACATATAGCTAACCTTCCCATCCTCAGCAACAACGACTGGATCAGAACCCTGAGTGATAACAGTAATCCTCTTGTGTGTTCCTGATGCCTTGGGCAATGCTGAGATCTTCAAAGCAATCTCTTCGACATTCTCAGTCTAAACATCAAATATGTACATCAGCATGGAGTATCAGACAAAGACTAGTAATGTCAGAATATGGGAGAAAGTTACCTCCCAACCACGGACTCTTGAGAAGGTCCTTGCTTCAGTCTCATTCCCAAAAACATAGTCCACATACCTGAGATTAGTGATTGATTATGAATATATCAAGAAAGAACAGAACACTAAAGAATGAAGTGAATAGCTGAGTTTGCCTTTACGGATAAACTAGTCATTGGTTTATGTGCACGAAAAACAATTTGGTAAATTATGACCAGTATAGAATGGATAGAATAGGAAAGTTCGGTACTAAGTTTGCTAAACATAATTTGCCGTCCAAACGGATGAAACTATCCCTTATAAGTTATAACAGCTTTATTTCATCTTAACCAGACAACCATACAGCTTTTTTGAAAGCATAACATGAAAGCTGATTTCAGGCCAAGTTTTTATTACGCCATTGATCTATAAGTTCCATTAACTGCACCCGACAGTAGCAAAGGATGGAAGGCTTACGGTAGGGCTTTCTCCTGAGCATCACGGAAGAACTCACAGATAAATGGGGCAGAAAGGTTCATCATAAAGACCTACAGAAGAAATAAGAGACTATTGTAGTAAAATAAACTGCATGCACAATTCTGGTAGTGATAATGAGAACTCATACCTTATTCTTTGCAGCAGCATGCTCAGCTACGATTCGAATAGACTCCGGAGACACCGTTAAGAAAAATCCAGCAATATAGATGTATTTTGCCTTTTCAACTGTCAACAAGGTTTAAGAACTAAATCAGATTGAGGTCATGGAATCAACATTTCAAGCTTTAAATCTTTTACAAAAATAGCAGTTTGAGGATGTGGTACTGCTAAATACATGGAAGGCCTGCAACCGAAACACAATCAAGGTTTCATGGATTAAATAACATGAAAGGAGCATTTGCCAGATGGGGAGAAGGCCAGCCAGCAATTGAAGACAACATGTATACACAGGCCTTGAATCACCATGCCAACCTTGATGGTTAACACATGGTTTCTGAATAATTTCCAGTTACCGGAGAATTGGAGAGGCCTTTGGTTCGTAGTTCACAATTCAGATCTAAACAATTACCTATGCTAGGGACCACTAATTGTGACTAAAAGAAATGTAGCATATAAGAAAAATTATGTTGTCATGACAAGCTTCTTAAGGCAGAGAATGTTGCACAATTATAAAGGCTACTATTCTATGGAACAGCATCAAGGAGCAAAACATTAATTTCACAAAAAGTAGTGTGACTGAAGCATCAGACAGTGAGTAACGGCGTAAAATTGAAACAACTTTTAAAAATTAAAATTGGAAAACATTAGTTAGAGATTATTTAGTTCGTTCGGTAATAGAGATATCAGCTTATAAATATGCATGCTGCTGAATTGACCAAAAATTCTTCCTTATTTCCAAGTAACTTTGCCATATTGTACAACCTACTGTGACTCATGACACTAGAGGAAATCATCGGATTTTCATTCCATTAATTGACAATCGCTTGCTTGAAATTGAAATATTCCTTGAGACTTGAGGATAGAAAAGGATGGTACCTAAGGCCCAGTTTTCTGGTCTTTTCAAATGTTCAGACTTGTAGCAATTGGCGGCTGATAGGTTGGCGATCAGGGACCTGTACATAGTCAAAGTGAAGGCACGATTTACAATGAATTATAACAAGGAAACCTAAAGCAGAACAATATGACGAGCAACTAGAAATAAAACAAACTAACCTTTCACCACCAACAACACAGACAGCACATGTACCTGTTGGGGCAGTCTCATCTTCATAATAATGTACCTGTACAAGTGTCATTACACCAGGGATTTTGAGTTTTTCTTCATTTCCTCTCCAAATTTGTCCTTTCCAATGCAGCCCATATAACTTGTAGCACCAGGGATTTGAAGCATCCACTGAAAAAATATAGGAAAAATATATTAATTGAACATTTCATAAAGACATAAGCCGTGGGGAAATCACCAAAGTACAATAAGGAAATGATCTAACCTGTGCAACCCTGATTGTATTTTGAGTTGCGCCTGCACATCAGATAAAACTTTCATCAATCATTCTTGCAGGACTACGATATTGCAGAATTAATTGAAAATTCATAGATTCTTACCTCCGGCAATGTACTCAACATTGTATTTTGCAGCTAGCTCATCATACCTAAGATATGGACAGGAAGACTTTAATCAGAAGCAAAGAGGCAACCATGAAAACAGATGCAAGGATGGATTTGTGGATGTTGTTGAAGTCTGATACCCTCATACAAATATGAACCAAAATTGGAATCCACTCCCTGATTTTATGCAGCTCACTTGGATACCAAGGTGATCTGGTATCTATTATGGAACATTAATTTGACAAATAAGAGAGCGTTTTGTTCCTTAGTTGTGAGTCAAACATCA
This sequence comes from Dioscorea zingiberensis, assembly GCA_026586065.1. Taxonomy (NCBI): domain Eukaryota; kingdom Viridiplantae; phylum Streptophyta; class Magnoliopsida; order Dioscoreales; family Dioscoreaceae; genus Dioscorea; species Dioscorea zingiberensis. The sequence continues at coordinate 52,461,500 of CM048823.1, forward strand.
TATCAAGGCCAATTATAATGCATTTGACATTATAATATCCATTGCACAACACCAAAAGGCAGCATCAGTTTTGTAAAATATAGAGTGAGACAAAAATCCAAAAACCATTTCTTAAATGAAAAGGGAAAAATCAAATAATTTTCTTTTTCTTTTTTTTTAAAAAATTTTCAGTAAATAGGCCAAGTGAAAATTGATCATTTGTTCAAAATCTGCAACTAAGAAAATTACCACGAGGGATAAAAAGGTGAAACAGTCTTTCTATTGGTGTAGTGTCACAAAAAGTGGCGTATATACATACATATATATAATTTTACCAAGCATGCATGTATACCCACACACAAAGAGGCAGAAAGCTTACATGGGCAAATGCTTCTCCTGTGCAAGAATTGCATTGTTCAGCTTGATGTCATATCTGGAAGTGCCATAAAATTTGTAATCTATCAATACTTCCTCAAACAAAAATTAATTAGAATTGTAGGAAGACATGAAAAAAACAAAGCCATCTAAGGAAACTATGGCATTAATGTATAGTGACAAATTGTCAGGATCACAGCATATGCGAGGGTAAACAATATAAGATACGTAGTTAAAAACAAAAGTTAGTGGAGGAAGACAAAATTCAATTATTAATAGCATTAATAAAGTACTTGTAAGAAAAATTCTTTAAGCCCATTGTCCTATTGGTTAATGGCCGACAAGTTTCAAAGGATAACCATGAGCAACAGAATCATTTCTACACAGATCAACACTCACAAGCATTAGGGGAAAAAAAACATCCACTAAATAAATCATACATTGGACGTTATAACCTTGCTATCAGATCTATAGCCGAGCAGAACATATCAGATCTATAGGGAAAAAAAAACATATCTTTGCCTACGAAACCTAGATCTGGAAATTCTTTTACAATCTAATGACTTTTCTTCCGTCTTTCTCCCTCTCTTCTCTCCCTCTCTTTCTAAACAAGTTTCTTTTCATTGGGTTTTTTAGGGTTCTTTAGGCAAATGAACGCCCCCTTTAGTTGAAATCAACTTAATATAATTGGATTAAAGTGGGGTAAAGTGTCATTTTCTCTGAAGTGATTGAAGTGCTCACTTTCCCCCAAATGAATATCAGAATTGACAGAAGTGGATCATTTCCCTACTTCCGTTGGCCACTTTCATATTAATCAACACATGCACTTTTTAATTTAAATTGACTACCTAATATTTATATATATAATTAGTTTATATGTTTAAGGAGCTTAACATCTCCAGATCACAATGCATCAAGACTTCGGAGCCCGCCATGCATGAGTGACATTGTTGGCTGATTTGTTACTTAGTGTTTTTACTTGTGTGCTATGTAACCTTGACTAATTGGTTTATGTGGTCATGTTGGACCAAGACTTGGTTGTATGGTGCATGGATGATAGTGTGTATACTTTCATGTAGCCATACATGGCTGATATTTTTCCTTCTTTACAGCTGTAAAGTTAGAGTAGTGTAACCCATGCTTAGATGGGACGAGTTGGTGGTAGACCATACTCATTGTTGACTAGGAGATCCTCCTCTCCAAGAGAGGAGTTCAGTTGGCTTGTTGGGAAGCTGAAGAGAGTTTGAATGAGAAGATAGTTCATCTCTCACACTTGTATTCTTGGTGTTTGATCTTGTGCTTCTTACTTAGCTTTCTTCATTCTCTTGTGTTGTGAACCAGTGTAAGAGAGTTCTTTCATCAAGGAGGGCTGGCCAAGACTTGTCTGCTGGAGAGACTTGTGTTTGGCGCCATCACGGGGCTCAGGAACCTCTCTTTGCTCTGATCTTTGTGAGGTGTAGCCTGAGGACGTGACAGTACGTACATGCATGCATGTTCTAGTGGCGTATGTACCTATCAATGAATAGTTACAATAATTAATATATTAATTGTGCATAATATATATATATTGTTAGCGTTGAAAACGGTCTTCTCTCTAGATCAGAGCCGATTCAGGCCAACAGTTGAGATTTATATTTGTTTGCGTGGATGCTAACGGCCACCGGAGGAAATCATTGGTGTCTTCAAGTCGTCGAAATACCTACACATAGGGGTGTGAAACCCGAAGATTTTAGGTTATTAAATTTTTTCTAAAATCTGTGATTAATGAAAAAAAGTTCCCGAGGATTAGATCTAGTTTAATTTTTGTGGGAATAAATGCTTCCGCTAATTTATTTAATTAATTGGAAAATTAGAGAAGTTCCTTGTATTTAGAATCCATCCTTTTTAGTTGGAAAGGGGGATTAAATGGATTAACACCTTAATTAGGATTAGTTGTAATTAGCAAGAACTTTGTTGTAATTTCTGAAAAATCTGGGCTCTAAAATATAATTCTGCAGATAAGGACTTACATGTGAACTATGTAAGAGATGGAAGACTGAAACGAAAATAAAAGTCGTTTAGGGACTCTTTACTAAAACTAACAAGAAAGCATGCATGTGGATAACTACATGGTTATATTTCCTATATTTGTTTAAATATATATATATATATACAGAGAGAGAGATATTTCTAGCCAATAATATCTTATACATATATTTATAGATATTTAATTATTTAGTTAAAGATGAAAATCGGTTGAAAGGGATATATATATATGTGATTTGATAGATGGGATGGATATACTCTCATATATATATTTAAATAGATATGTATATGGATATATATTATTAATTTGAAATATTTAAAGAGACAAGAACCAATATGCAAATAAAGATATTTCCCAACTCAGATTTAATGAGATTTATTTACATAGATAAATAAATAAATATTTCATTGGTGGTTAAATATATGAATGAAATTAAAGATTGATTTGATAAATGATATTTGGCAGATATATATATATATATATATATATATATATATATATATATATATATATAGTATAAATATGCATGTTGGCTTTAAAATTTTAATAATAATAAAATCTCTCTCAATTCGTACATGTTACTTGATATTTAGATTATATTATGATGGGGTGGTTATAAACAAAGACACGTGGCACACGGATATTTAAGCATGTGCAAATCACGTGACAGTCCCATAGCCAAGGAGGCTTACTTCCTCTTCCTGGTAAGCTCCTCCACCTCTAATTCATCATAATTTTCGGCGCAATTTTGAGGAGCTCGGAAACTTACATGAAAGGCGCAGCCACTTTCAAATCCTCTTCCAAAGCAGCTCACAACACAAAGATATCTTGAGATCTTCTAGAAGTTCTCAACTGGCCATGTAAACAAGCTAGACAGTTGGAGAACGCCTGGGGTCTAGAAACTTCTAGAACCATGCTGAGCTGGATTCACTAAGTTGACATGGCACCCACGTGCTAGAATTCAGTGGCTTCTTCTCCAAGCATCACCCCAGTCTCCAGGTCCTATAAATACCCCCCGCCTCCCTCAAAGAGAGGCAAACCGACTCCGATCCTACGAAGCCCTGCCTCTCCTCGTGATTGGAGCTTCATCCCATTTCCTCCTTCTTCTCTTCTTGAATTTTTATCTCTTCCAAACTCACCAATGGAGCTTCATCTTGTAATCATGGAGGAAGATCTAGTGAATTTTCGCCTCCCCATGGAGATGACCGTGGTTTTTTCCCCATTTTTGGGGTTTTCCACGTTATTTGCTGAGTCTCCTTTACTTTCTGAGTCTTTCTCTTTGATCTCTTGATTTTCTCCTTTCCATTTCAATATAAATTCAAAGTGTCGGTCGAAATTGGGATTTGATCCAATTTTCGCACCAACATTTTTGGCGCCGTCTGTGGGGACAAGGAGCAAGAAGCCATGCCTGCAACTAGGAGATCAAGGTAACTGCATCTGCAACGTAGGATTCCAGCCTGCAGACATCCATGGTGGGAGAAGTTAACACCCCAGCAGCTCCTAATGGAGCTCCCCCAGTTGGTGAGAATCCACTACCTCAATCAAATTTGATGGCCATTCCAGAAGAGCGATTCACTGCTGTGGAGAGACAGTTGGCAGCGCTCACTACCACAATCATGGCTGTTGAACGCCATGTCTCACAAAGCTAACCGTACTCACCCCACCACCATATCGTGGTAGCCCAACCTGGCCAAAGGGGCTCTTCCAGGAACAGAGGAGCCCCGTAATCATCTTCGAGAGTTCCGATCCCCCGGCCGAAGAAGAGTAGATCGGGCATCACTCCTCTAGAGGGCATGAGAGGAGAAGCCGACCTCCTTCGAGATCACCACCTGCGTCCTCACACACACAGCGAGACCTCGGCCGCCATTCAAGATGGAGTGCGACCTTATTCTCCCAGGTACTTCTCCCAGGCGCTACACGCCTCCTCGTCCCCGTTCGAAGTCGTTCACCACTCGCGGCGTATCTCCCCAAAGACATGGGTCGAGACATCACTCCCTCGTGACACCCCTGTGAGTATGAAAGAGGACGCCGGGATATCTCTCCTACGTAGAGCGTCGCCTTAAGGAACGTACCACGTTTCCGCTCTCCCTTTATCAGAGCCATTTGGGAAGCCCCCTTCCCAGAGAAATACATCCCCCCAAACATCAGATATTATGATGGCACCTCAGATCCAAATGAGCATGTGGAGAGGTACTACTCTGAGATGACAGTGAATGGCACTTCCGAGGTGGTCTTATGTCGCGGTTTCTCGAAGACTTTATCCGGAACTGCATATGACTGGTTTCGAAGCCTACCTGAAGGCAGCATTGCCTACTTCGACAAATTTTATTGATCGTTTTTCTTCGCCGCTTTGCCAATTGCGCATTCGCGCATAAGAGGAACCCCGCTTATGTTGCTGAGGTGCAAGCAGAGAGAGGGAGAATCTCTCAGGAACTACCTCGATAGATTCAATGAAGAAACTCATGGGATGTCTGATTTGGATTCTATCATGGTAGTTGGAGCAATACTAGATGGGCTGCGGGAATGCCCATTCCTTGATTCACTGACTCGAGATGTTCCGAGGGATCTGTCCGAAGTGATGAGCAGAGCTCAGAAGTACATTGCCTCTGACGAATTCAAGGCAGGAAGGAAAGAACAGGCCCTTCAGCGAGCAGAGGAATTCCGCAGAGAGGAGAGTCGAAGAAGTGAACGGGCACCGCGGAGAGATATGGAGCAAACCCGGTACCGACCTCCTCGTGCTGATGATAGAGGCTCGGGACCAAAACAAACCCCTCGTGATTCGCCTGTGTATGACAATTATACCCCTTGAATACTTCAAGAGAACATATCATGATGCATCCAAGATAAGAAGATACTCAAGCGGGCGGAGCCCTGGCCAAGGAGAGACCTCCTCGGCAAAAAGAAGCGGCAAATTCTGCACTTACCACAAAGTCCGGGGTCATACCACAGAAAATTGCATCCACCTCAAAGATGCAATAAAGGATCTCGTTAGAGAAGGGAAGCTGAGCGAATTCCTCAAACAAGAAACCAATAAGAAGGAGGAACAAAGACATCCAATCGAACCTCCCTAAGAAGATAGATCTCATCACATAAGCCTGCGGGATGTGGAGGAGAAACTTCATCCTCCAGAAGGAGTTATGCTCGCATGGTGGGTACGATGCAGGAGCTTACACCACAGAAGAAGAGCCGAACTACTCTCTCAATTGAATTTTCTGAAGAAGATTTGAAGGGAATTTGTCAACCACAAGATGACGCCCTTGTCGTGGTCCTTGATATTGGGATCTACAGGATGCACAGGGTACTAGTTGACACTGGGAGCTCGGCTGACATAATTTTCTGGGATGTGTTTGACAGAATGAAAATCGGAGCTGAGAATCTTAAACCATGCAAGACTCCTTTAGCTGGATTTACCGGAGATCCTATCTACCCAGAAGGTATCATAACTCTTCCTGTTACTCTTGGTACTCCTCCACCTAACCGCTATGTACCCAATCAACTTTCTCGTAGTGCGCCATCCCTCAAGTTACAACGCAATTATGGGAAGACCTTCTCTCAACAAACTCCTGAAATGCGTACTTTCGACATACCATTTGAAGCTAAAATTTCGTGATCGATCACTACCGTGGAGAAGTGAAGGGGGATCAACCCTCTTCCAGGCAGTGTTACCTTGCCACACTGAAGAGACAACTCGGCGATACAAGTAAGACTTCTGAGTCTCTAGCTATAGAAGATTTCCAGCAGGAAGATGAGAAGAGAGAAGCCCGCAGGCCTACCCCAGTCGAGCAACTCGCAGCCTTACCCCTCGACGAGGCCTTACCGGAGCGAACTGTGCAGCTTGGAGTTGGGCTCAGTGCTGATCAGCAGAAACAACTCCTCGAATTGATCAAGGCCAACTCGGATGTTTTTGCATGGACAGCCGAGGACATGCCGGGAGTACCAAGGGAGGTGATGGAACACCATTTAAATGCTGATCCAGCTGTCAAGCCGGTGATACAGAAGAGAAGAAATTATGTCACCGATGTGCATCGGAAGTCAGCCAAGAGGAGGTCGGCAAGTTGCTTAAGGCGGAGTTTATTCGGGAGGTCCAATACCCCGAATGGCTCTCCAATGTTGTCCTTGTAAAGAAAGCCAACGGAAAATGGCGTATGTGTGTTGATTTCACAGATCTCAATAAAGCTTGCCCCAAGGATTGCTACCCCCTGCCTATGATAGACAATCTGGTAGATTCCACATCAGGATATGAGATGCTCAGTTTTCTCGACGCATATTCTGGTTATAACCAAGTTAAAACGGCTAGAAAAGATGAAGAAAAGACAGCCTTCATTACTTCCCGAGGAACTTACTGCTACAAGGTGATGCCGTTTGGCTTGAAAAATGCGGGAGCAACCTTCCAAAGATTAGTGAATAAGGTCTTTAGGAAACAAATGGGGAGAAATGTCGAGGCATACGTCGATGACATCCTCGTGAAGAGCACCTCTGCTGAGCATCATACTACCGACCTCCAAGAAACATTTGAAACACTGAGAGCTCATGGAATGAGTCTCAACCCAACCAAATGTGCATTTGGTGTCCGCTCAGGAAAGTTCTTGGGTTTTATGCTCACAGAGAGGGGGATAGAGGCCAACCTGCAACAAATCCGGAAGCTATTTTGGAGATGAGGTCCCCGTAACCATTAAGGAAATACAAAGTCCTGAATGGGAAGTGGCGGCCGATTGGCGGATTCATTTCGAGGTCCGGAGAGAAGAATCTTCCATTTTTCGAGCACTTCGAAAGCACCAAAGGTAGAATGGACCGAAGAGTGTGAAAAAGCCCTCACACGTTTGAAGGAATATTTGGTACCACCTACCTTACTTTCCAAACCAAAGCCGTGGGAGAAACCTCAAGATTTACTTGGCAATTTCTGATATGGTGGTGAGCTCGGTTCTCACTAAAGAGGAAGATGGAATCCAGAAACCGGTCTATTATACTAGCAAAGTTCTCAATGATGCAGAATCCAAGTATCATCCTCTCGAGAAGTTGGCTTATGCACTAGTCACAGCAGCTCGGAAACTTCGTCCTTACTTCCAGTCACATAAAATTAAGGTGCTGACAGACCAGCCCTTAAAGCAAATCCTCCATCGCCCAGATGCCTCTGGACGATTGGACGCATGGGTTATTGAACTTGGTGAGTATGACATCACTTTACGAGCCTCGCATGCCCATCAAAGGTCGTGTCCCGGCCGACTTCATCGCCGAGCTCACAATCACCGATTCGAGAAGCTATTCTAATGGATCCCTCTAAACCGAAGTTCCTCTTCTATGGCACAATGGGTGTTACATACCGACGGCTCAAAGAAATGCCGAGAATTCGGAGTGGCATTGTCACGCAATCCCTTCGTGATGGAGCACCTCGGCAATCTTAAAGTTTGGATTCAAGGCCACCAACAACGGCCGAAAGTATGAGGCCATGATTGCAGGCTTACAGCTATAAGAGGCCTTGGAGTCCAAAGCATTTGTTGGCAAACACGGACTCCCAACTAATTGTTGGTCACATGAGCGAGGAATTCGGGCAAAAGAAGAAAACATGGTGAGATACAAAACCTTGGTGCAAAACTAGTCAGCTAGCTTCCGTAAACTATCCATTGCAAAAATTCCGAGGGCGTAAAATCAAGAGGCCGACCTCCTCTCAAAACTTGCTTCCTCCAAAATTGAAGTAACGCCCCACGCCATCGTTCAAGCATACGGGCGCAGGACGATTGATTGCCGACCTGAAGATGAATTATTTGAGGTGACGAATGAACCATGCTGGATTGACCCAATCTTAAATTACCTCCAAGATGGATCTCTACCTTCAGATCCGAAGCTAACACGCCAGATCAAGGTTAGGGCCAACCGCTTCACTATTCTGGATGGACGCCTTTATAAAAGATCATTTACTCTCCCGTTGTTGAGATGTTTACGTCCGAGTGAAGCGAATTATATCCTTCAAGAGATCCATGAAGGTATTGCAGGAGATCACACAGGGGGAAAAGCACTTTGTCATAAGGTTCTAAGACAAGGTTACATTACCGCCCACTTTGTCAAGGATGCTAAGGCATTTGTCCGTAAATGCGATGCGTGTCGGGCCGCTATTCAAATATCCAATGACGCCCGGCTTCTCAACTCACCCCCATAGTGAGTACCTGTGCCATTCAAGGCTTTGGGGAGTAGATCTCCTTGGCCCTTTTCCAAAGCAAATCGGCAGATGAAGTTCTTGATTGTTGCCATTGATTATTTCACCAAATGGGTAGAAGCAGAGCCTCTCCTCCATCACAAAAGGTGTGTCGGAAATTTCGTGGAAGTCGGTGATTTGTCGATTTGGGCTTCCAAAGAGTATTCATCATGCATAATGGGAGACAGTTTGCGAATGCTGCGTTCGGAAATTTCTGCGAGGATCTCGGAATTGAGCACAGGCTTACTTCGGTTACTCACCCTCAAGCAAATGGGCAGGTAGAAGTAACGAATAGGACCTTGCTTCACACCCTCAAGACTAGAGTGCTCCGGAATCAATCTAATTGGGTAGATGAGGTGCCAGGGGCACTCTGGGCCTACAGAACTACTTGCCGGACTCCTACTGGAGAAACTCCATTTGCTCTTGCATTTGGAGTAGATGCAGTCCTCCCTGCCGAGATTGAGGTCCCAACTCCACGAATCCAGGCCTTTGATCCGACAAGCAACGAAGAAGTACTTCGAGCTGAACTCGATTTGCTGGAAGAAAGAAGGGAAGAAGCTGCCCTCCGAGCTGCTGCATACCGCCAGAAGGTCAAACGTCACTACGACGTCAAGGCGAAAGAGGTAACATTCCAAGTAGGAGACTTGGTCTTGAGGGAGAACATTTTTGAAGGCAACAAAAGTAGAACAGGGAAGCTTAATCCTAATTGGGAAGGCCCTTATGTTGTAACCAAGGTTGTGAGGCCTGGCACCTATTGGCTCTCCAAGATGGATGGGAAAAGACTCAAACGCCCTTACAATTCCGAACATCTTAGGCGGCATTATCAATAAAGCTTCCTGTTCTACCATGTGACTAAGCATAACACAAAGAACTTCTTGCTAACTCACACAGCAGCGGGTCAAGGCTCGAGCTGTGATGAAAATAGCAAACAACCTAGAAAATCCCCACAAAGTACTTGGTTGCTACACAGCAGCGGGTCTAGGCTCGAGCTGTGACACAATAGCAACTAGCCAGTGAGAACGGTTCCGTTAACGAGCCAATTGATCAAAGATCCCCTCGGCAATTAGTCCAACAAATCCGAACTCCTCCATGAGGACCTCGGAAACCAAAGTCAAAGAATTCTTGTGCGATTCTCCAAATAAGATGATAGCGGGTCTAGGCTCGAATCATCTTAAATGAGGACGCACGCTAAGAAAATCAAATGACAAACACATTTCTCCAAACGAGGTGGTAGCGGGTCTAGGCTCGAATCACCTTGAGAGAGAATACGCGACAAAAAACTTGATCGTTGGCAACTAAGGGACGGAAGAACAAGCGCGGAATACAAGCATGACAAAGAATTCAAAATGTTTTCGCTCCATAGGTAAAAGTGAATTTCCTTTATCAAAATAATACTAACATTTGTAATGTGAAAGGACAAACAAAGTTACACGCTTTCAACAAGGGGCAAGTATAAAGCGGACAACACACGCCAAAGATTGAGTTACTCGCCTCCCTTCGAAAAGTTGTAGTGGCACCATCATTGTTTCCGAAGCTCCTCCTCCTCCTCGCTGACATCCCGCTACCACCAAAGAGCTTCAAGTGCCTCAATATATGTAAGATTAGCAAAATCAGATTCGAAATTTCGTAACAAACTCTTTCAAAACAGGAAAACTTTCTTCCCTCCCTTCGTGTACGCCTCCTCAAGAGCGTATTAGATCTACCACTTGACGAAGCTTCAGAGCAAACCATTTCCAGCTCCTCCACTTTTTGTTTGCTCTCGCACAAAGACTTCCGACAAGCTTCAACCTCCTTGGAAATACTCTGTGATCATTCCTTAAAGCGTCCCTTTCCAAGTAATAGCGACCAAGGAGGAGTTACTATCTTTTAATTGCTTGAGAAGCTCGCCATTCTCCTTCTCCAAAAACTTCTGCGACGCCTGCATGGAAGTGATTTCCAAAGAAATGCCTTTTAACTTCCTCCTTGGCCTCTCGAAAGTTTTTTTCTCAAGAAAGGAACGCTCCGACTTAAGCAGATTTCAATTCTTAAGGAGCTCGGAATTGTTTGCATTCAAAGCAAAGAATCTCTTTCTCCAAGGATGAAATCTTCTCCTTGGCCTTAAGCTCTTTCTCCAAATGTCTCTGGGCTTTCTCATTAGATTGTTTCAATATTGCATCTAACTTACTCTTCCCAACCAGAGCCAGGTTCTTCTCTTCGGAAGCCTTCTTCAATGCCGTGTTCAAACGACCGACCTCCTCTTCCAAGTCTCTGTTCCTCCGGATATATTCAGTTAACAAGGACATCCGGCTCTCCTCTTCTTCTTCCAGAATACTTGCGGCACGATGGCTAAGAAACAAGTTCTGCAAATAAAGATATAATGAGTTCGAAATTGGCTTTATCAGGAATGGGTTCAAGATAAAGAAACACTTACTGAAAGCCCTTGGAGGCGAAGGAGCTCGGCAAGGTCAAGCCGTGATAAACGTCCAAGTCTAGATTCGATTTCTTCTGGCAAAGCCGACTTAATTACGTATAAAGAACTTTAGGATCATCGCACTGTGATCCCTTCCCTTGGGTCCACGTGAGATGATCCCTTAGAACCCTCAGAAAAACTCGGACCACAAGCTCGGAAACTTGAGGAAGGGCGAGTTGGTCGAGTAACTCGAATCCGGACTGGATCAAAGCTGATAGTAGGGCCAGTATTCACCCTTTCAGAGGTCCCAATGATCTCAACCTCATCCTCCGCAAAATCTCTGAGGATCTCTGGAAGATCTGGAATGTGCCCAAAAATATCTTCTTCAGTGGGAACAGAAGGGAAAGGATCGCCCGAATTCCTCTGTCCATGTGAATCTCCTCCCTCACTACCGCGATGAAATTCCGTGTTAACGTCGCTCGCGGAAGTGTCATTTTCAGTAGGAATGCGCGCGGATAAGGGAGAAATGGCCAACGCCCTCTCGGTGTTAGGAGGATGAGATGGCTCAGGCTGTCTCTTCTTTCCTTTGGAGACCACCTGTTTCTTCCTGCTAGCCATCTTCCGAGCTGGTTCATCTTCAACAACCTCTTCAGAATCCCGAGCTCTCTTTCTTGAAACAGTTTCAAAATGTGTAGGCGGTTCAACCTCAACTTCTTGTGAAGGATGGAGTTCGTCATTTCCTTGTGGTCTAGATGATTCTTCAACAGCTGTAGGTTCATTGGTACTCCCAGCCCGCTCCTCTCAGCCCACTTTCTTCCTGAGCTCAAATTTTTTCTGCTTCTCCAGACGTGCTGTATTGAGCTTCTCGGCACGAGCTCGGGCTTTATCCAACAATGACTTGGCGCACTTAGAAGCTTCCATACCTTCACCTGGAAAGAAAAGAGATTTGGTTAACGACAGAAAGAAGCAATTCGAAAAAGAATAATGAAAGTATAACGGTTCCTACCCTTCACTACAAAAAGTCCACTCCTCCGTAAGATTTTGTTGGTCAGGAAGAGGTCAGGAGGGATCTGGGAGCACTCACGCAACCTTTTCAGATGACGTGTCTCTTTTTTGGAGAGCTTCTCTCTACTTAACACTTGAGTCCGAGGTGCTCCCCAATCAGTCCGAACTCCGAAACCCCCTTCTAAAGAAACAAAGAAAAACCTCTCCTTCCATCTCTTAATGGAGGTCGGAACAGGACCTAAGAAACGTCTGTCAGGCCTCGCACCAAAGAAGTACCAATCTGTATTGGACTCCCTATTGAGGCAAAATAATGCCTCAAACAGAGATAATGTGGGAGTAACTCGGCGATCAAGGCACACAGTCACAAACCCACAAAGACATCTCCAAGAATTTGGGGTTAATTGAGATGGACAGATATTGAAAGATTGAAAAATTTCGAGGAAAAGAGGAGGAAAGGGGAGTCGAAGTCCTCCTAGTAATGCATCTACATAAATAACAAGTTCTCCATCCCTACCAGAACCCGCTCTATCAGAAGGATCAGGCAACCTGACTACGGGTTGGAAGTTCTTATATCTAATTTTATAGTATTTGGTTACAGCATCAACTTCATCCTGATGAAGAATGCTAGGGTATGAATTGGAACAAGGAAACTGCCTTTTGCTACGTTTTGCGCCTACGTTACTAGTCAAAGGAACAGTATGAGAAGAAGAGGCCATACCTTGGGGAGTTTCAGAACAAAGAACAAGGGAATTGCAGAAGAAAGTGAGTTGCAGTTTCCGCCGTCAGGGTTTGGAGAAGGAGAAGAAGAAGATAAGCAGTTGCGTCACAAAGTTCAACTCAATATTTGATAAGGCTTAAAGAGCGCGTGAAATATCCAACGGTTCAGAAAAACTCATTTGAAAGCGAAATGATATCCAAAGGACACCTGTCCACTTCATCTAACGGATAGGGATCGCTACTTACGGAGCCACCGTAGATGGATGCCACGTATACCATGAAGAACGAGCCCATCATTGCACATTGTCGCGCGCCATACCGTCACTAGAGAAAAGGTTATAGAAAACCGTGCGTCCGGCTAGCAATAAATGCAGCCATCGCTCATCGAAAAGTAACGCTTATCGCTTCTTTCGCTTAGAGCACCTCGGAAAACATCAATGTAAAAGAATAGATCCTCCAAGAAATTCAAGATGCTTAGCTAACTCACGAAAAGATTCGCAAAGGCATTCGCTCATCTTCCGAGCTCAACGCAAGCATACTTAAGGGGGGACTGATGATGGGGTGGTTATAAACAAAGACACGTGGCACACGGATATTTAAGCATGTGCAAATCACGTGACAGTCCTTACAGTGCGAGGCTTACTTCCTCTCTGTGGCCGAGCTCCTCCACCTCGGAATTCATCATAATTTTCGAGGTACTCATGGAGGAGCTCGGAAACTTACATGAAGGCGAGCCACTTTCAAATCCTCTTCCAGCAGTTCACAACACAGCATATCTTGAGATCTTCTAGAAGCTCAATCAGTTACAGAAACAGTTAGACAGTTGGAGAACGCCTGGGGTCTAGAAACTTCTAGAACCATGCTGAGCTGGATTTACTAAGTTGACATGGCACCCACGTGCTAGAATTCAGTGGCTTCTTCTCCAAGCATCACTCCAGTCTCCAGGTCCTATAAATACCCCTGCTCCCCAGTAGAGAGGCAGCTGATTCCTGATCCGGCGAAGCCCTGTCTCTCTGGTGATTGGAGCTTCATCCCATTTCCTCCTTCTTCTCTTCTTGAATTTTATCTCTTCCAAACTCACCAATGGAGCTTCATCTTGTAATCATGGAGGAAGATCTAGTGAATTTCGTCTCCCATGGAGATGACCGTGGTTTTTTCCCCATTTTTGGGGTTTTCCACGTTATTTGCTGAGTCTCCTTTACTTTCTGAGTCTTTCTCTTTGATCTCTTGATTTTCTCCTTTCCATTTCAATATAAATTCAAAGTGTCGGTCGAAATTGGGATTTGATCCAATTTTCGCACCAACATATTATATAATAATACGTATATGTTATAGTATATATAATATCATATATGTTATTTTATTATATATACTAGTATCATATATCTATAGATAGAAAAAGGATATTAATTGTTATTGTATTCTATTGGTGCGGATGAAATGAATAACATGTAGTTATTCAATTCATTCAAGGAGATTAATGTAGACTTTGATTTGCAATTAATGATCATATATATATTGGAAATGGTAATTATTCAAATCTAGACAAGTTGTGAAGAGATTGGGCAATGGCAAATGATAAAACATGCAAACTCTCACCACAATATTGTTTTGAAAAACAAAAAAAGAGGATAAATAAATAAGATGCATGAAGTTTACTCTTTCTTTATTTGAAACCATATTACTAGGCTAATAGTTTAAACTTTGATCTTTGATATCAAGAAGAGATTGCAAACTCGATTTCCAATTAATGATCACATATATTGGCTTAAAAAAAAATATATGGATGATATATTAAAAAAAAAAATGAGAGCAATAGCTTACCCTAATGGTTGTGTATCCTACTATTTATAATTGAAAGAGTCGGAAAATGAAAGACTAGCGATTGCATATTCATGTTGCTAAGTTTATTCCACCTTGGATGCATCTATCCATATGGCATAGAACACTCTTCGCGAAGTCTAATCACTTAGAAGCGGTTCAACGACAAAAGTACAAACCTAACTATGACAAGTACCAGTACAAGGGATGATACTCCCCACTCCTTTCACCTATATCTTTGTACATGCGAGTCGTTCTCTTGGTTTCATTTAAACCAGAGACTATTTATACAAGAGGTTGGATTAGGAACCTTGTTTTTTGATAATCAATAATTTGAATATGGTTTGTCCACTTTATAAAAAATAAATAAAATAAATAATAATCGCATATATTGGAAAAGATCATGATTAAGTTATAGACAAGTTGTGAAGAGAGTGGACATTTTTTCTAGTTCAATTGTGCAATATATTACATTTATTGGATGGAGGAAGTGAAAACATATAGCTGGATTGAAGGAGCAAAAGGAAGATCAACAACAACCATAATTTATGATTCATATAGAGGTAAATATGAGCTCAATGAATGATAGGGTTGTTGACATTGCACCAAAAGTCAAAACATTCCTATGGAAATGCTTCCATAAAAGCTTATTAACTAGAAACCATATGTACATAACATGCAAAATCTAGAAATTAAGGAGGAAAAGTAAATAAATAAGATGCATGAATTTTACTATTTCTTCATTTGAAATCATACTATATGATCATGATTATGTTGAGAGTTTAAACTACAAGTTGAATAATCTTATCAATTAATTTAATTAGTTCCAATGTTTTCTAATTTCAACTTAGAATCTAAAAACTAATAGATGAGATAAATCTTATCTAATAATCAATTAAACTATTTGGATTTAATTGATTGGGGTTAGCCCATTTGCTTTATATGAGTTTGAATTTTGAAGGTTGAACTCTCACTTTCATACTTTTGTTTCTTTTTTATATAAAATAAAAAAGAAAAAGAAAAAGAAAAAGAAAATACAACTTTCAACTACTTGCTTTTTGACAACCTCTGCGTATATGCGTTCATCGCACGCACAACTTTTCTTTTCTTTTCTATTTTTTAATTAATTTTTCATCAATTTCGAGAGAAAAAAAGATGGATAAATAAATAAATAAATAAATATAAAGAAAAAGTAAGTTATCCGCACATCGTGCAGCTTCTTCAGCAAACGAAATCATGCCACGTATGAAATCTAACATTTGTACGGACTGGATGTATGGTCGGTGGATCAGTTGTTTGATCAAAAACACCGTGAGAGATATAGTCGATTCATATTGATCCACGTGTAATTTAACAGTGCTTTTTGTCCACGTGTCATAACTGAAGGCGCTTCCCAAGTGTTCGACGTGTCTAGTTCTCAGGATTGACATGTGCGATGCGACGCCTCGAGGCCGGAAAAGAAGCAGAGATCTTTTTGAATGAAAACTCTAAAGAGACCCGGAAAAGAAACGGAAAACGAGAACCAAGTGAAACATATATATACTTTCAAACATTCAGGTTTCTTTTTGCAGTCTCTTTTCTCGGTGACTTAAAAAAAACAAACAAAAAAAAAAAATTCACATTTTTCTTCTTATTTATGAACAAGTCCTCGTTTTTCCTCTTCCCCATTCTTAATCGGTTCTTCAAATTCTCTTTGAATCTTGTTGTCCCGGAGCCATGTCTTTCAGATCGGTAAGCTCTAGATCTACATCCTTTTGTGTTCTTCATGATTCTGATGTGGTGGAGGTCTGAATCTGTGTGTAGTTTTGCTTGAACTTTGTCTAAATCCTGATGGATTTCGAGAAAAATCTCATCTTTGGCGTTTCTAATTTGGGGTTCTTGTTTTGATCTTTTGAGTTTGATGATAAATGCTTCAACTTGGGAGATCTGAAAGAAAAAGTATTCTGATTTGTTTATGTAGTCAAATGCATCTTCTGGGATGGGTGTGAGTGATGAGAGCAAGAGCACATTCATGGAACTGAAGAGGAAGAAGGTGCATCGCTATGTGATTTATAAGATTGATGAGAAGAAAAAGGAGGTTGTGGTTGAGAAGACAGGAGGAGCTGGGGAGAGTTATGATGAATTCACAGCTGCATTGCCTGAGAATGACTGCAGATATGCTGTTTATGATTTTGATTTTGTCACTGAGGATAACTGCCAGAAGAGCAAGATCTTTTTCATTGCATGGTAACTAATTGTTTTCAATCTCTAGTTCTGAATGTCTTTAGATCTATGACCTGTTCTTTTTGGGAACTAGCTAGTCACATTGTTCTGGATCATACATTTCATTTGATTGTTGAGTTCTTTTTTTTTTCCTCTCTAGAACTTTATATGAGCACTCTAAGGAACATGATGTATGATAAACATAAAAGGCTACTCTGTGATGGTGCTGTTACTGGTTTTCTTATTTACAGATTGATAAACATACTCTTCTTCATATATACTTGTAGTTGAATGATCATTATTTCAACTTACTCTAGTTTTTGGGAAACTAGAGGAGAGCTCTGAATTCAATTTCTCTTCTATAATCAAGGTAATCATGGTATTTCTAGGCAATTGCAGTGGCTTCGAACGGTATAAAATGTTTACGTCCTGTGGTGAAAAGTGAACTCTGTAGTCTAACTAGACTACAGAGTTCACTTTATCATCCATTTGAAATCATTTGAAGTTTGTAAGGTTGAGCAATGAATGATCTATCATTCATTCATTAATTAAGGCGGAGGTACATGTTCAATTTGTAAAAGTAAAGTTGATATATATAGGCCCATTCACAATGTTGGAAAGTGATACATATCAGTTTAGTCTTTATCTTGTGAGTAAATATTGCTTATATGCTTCTTCCATGTTAAATTTCATCTGCTTTGTTTAATTATAACTTGTTTGCGGTGCATCTTTAAAAAATAAAAAAAAATCTTCAATCTTAGCTCATTTGCTTTAAGCAGGATTTTTTTTTTCGGTTCATCATCATTCAATGCAGCTGAAATTGTTTTCATACTGATGATACAGGTCACCTTCCATCTCCCGTATTCGAGCCAAGATGTTGTATGCTACATCCAAAGACAAATTCCGGCACGATCTTGAGGGCATACATTATGAGATCCAGGCCACGGACTCAACAGAGATGGAGCTGCAAGTGCTCAGAGAGCGCGCAAATTAGGCCTTCTTGCACTTTTATCTGTTCACCAGCTGTTGTATGGTTTGAGGAACATGTGAGAGCTCTTGAATAGTTTAATCTCTACACCTGAGAAGGCTTATGCTGGAGCTCCCTTGTCTTTGTGGATCCTCTTCTTTGATGATGCTTCTTGGCTAGAGATGTTTTCAGAGTGTTCTTTTCCTGAGATTTGTACTACCAGGATTATGTGACTGATATGCAGAATATTTCTTGTGATTTTTTTGTCAATCTTCTTCATTTTTCATTTGGGATCAGGAAATTAGCATTATATCAAATGAACAAATAAGTATTACATTGTATAAATAAACAAATAAGTTGAAATGCATGGTTTGAATAAAATTAAAAGGTTTTTCCTGCAATCTATCATAGCAAAAGAATCTTAAGAACATATTTCAGGTGCATTATGGTTTGGAGCAAGCTCTGGTTTTTCATGTGTTCTTCTTTTATCATGTGAATTTGATCATGATTCTCTTTGACCTATGGATTAATGCATTGTCAATAAATTAAAATGCTTTGCAATTACTTATTGAAGAACCCTAATCAAAGAGGACCCTTGAAATTTGTTTTAGAATTCATGTTAGATGAGATTGATCGAAACTGAAAATTGAACTCTGATCATATTTATCATATTTTAGCGTAGGGCACAAGATGTTCACTTGTGGAAGCTTCCTATGGATCATTTCATTGAGTGATTAAAGGACACATCCAAGCTCCAATTAATGCATTGGATGCTGCCATTAATAATTTATTGCATTGGAGAACTATAGGGTATCAGCCATCTTTTGTGCTCCATATAAACACTAGTCTCAGAAGCCATGAAGACACACAAGTGCAATGGAGCACAAGTGTGCAGCCTTCCTATCAATGCTTGTGCTCTTTGCATCCAATGCTTATGTTGCAGTGATCCAATGCCAACTGATGCCCATTGTTGGTGATGATGAACTGAAGGTTTATGTTGTTCATGTAGAAGAGCCTCTTGGAGGAGCCGAGAAACTCAGTGATGAGGAGCTAGAGAATTGGTATCGATCTTTCTTGCCGAACACTAGTTTGGACTCCGGCGAGCCACGAATGATCTACTCATACCGCCATGCGATCAGTGGATTTGCCGCAATGCTGACACCCGATGAAGTTTTGGGCATGGAAGCCAAACAAGGCTTTTTGTTTGCTCGGCCGCAAGAAGAGCTCAAAGCACAAACAACCTACACTCCAGAGTTCTTAGGCTTAAGCGAAGGAAGAGGGTTATGGCGGAGTTCTGAGTACGGCCAGGGGATGATCATCGGAGTGATAGACACTGGCATTACACCGACACATCCTTCTTTCCAAAGCTTTCCAGAGATGCAACCTTCGCCAAACAAGTGGATGGGGAATTGTTCCTTTGGCCAGAATGTATGCAACAACAAGCTCATCGGTGCAATGGCATTCAAGAAAGGTAAAAATCCATCAACTCTTGATGACAATGGCCATGGCACACATTGCGCGGGCACAGCCGGAGGAAGCCCGGTTTATGATGCTGAAATCCTGGGCCAAGCAAGAGGGAAGGCAGTAGGGACTGCACCGAGAGCTCACATCGCGGCTTATAAAGTTTTGTATGGAGCTGCAGCCCGCGGATTTGATATTGACTTTTTCGCAGGTATTCATATATATATTTTTTTAATCTTTTCCTTCTACAGGCATTATGTTGTCACAAGTTATGCTCTGATACCATACTAAAAATACAGAATATGAATTGGATTAATGAAGTTAATCTGCCTCAATACTTGTTAACAGGTATAGAACAAGCCATTCGTGATGGTGTTGATGTGCTCTCCATGTCCCTTGGCTCTGGCCCCAAACAATTCATACTGAGTGGTATCGCGGTTGCTAGTTTCTCCGCCGTGCTCAAAGAGATTGTTCCTGTTGCTTGTGCAATGAACGAAGGGCCCACACCGAGCGTCATATCCAACGATGCTCCGTGGCTTTTAACAGTCGGCGCGAGCACCACAGATAGAAGAATAAGGGCAACCGTGAAGGTCGGTAACATGGAATTGGACGGTGAATCCGCTTATCAGCCAAGCTCATTCAATAGCTCTGGAATGGAACTAGTGTTCCCTGGTGCCAGTGGGCTAAACTCTGACCTCACATGTGAAACATTGAACAATTTGAATGTGACTGGTAAGATGGTTTTGTGCATGGTTGGTGGCATTTCCAACACAGACAAGGGAGAGATAGTGAAGGCTGCAGGAGGAGAGGCCATGGTGATCATGAACAATATCAAGTATGGATTCACTACATTTGCAGATCCTCATGTTCTTCCGGCATCTCACATCAGCAATGCAGATGCCAGAAAGATAGTATCCTATGTCCAAACTAACCCAGATCCAAAAGCAACAATCATCTTCAAAGGCACACAATTTGGGGCCTCTCCTGCACCTGCAATTGCTTTTTTCTCCGGAAGAGGCCCGAGTCTTTACAATGGAGGCATCATAAAGCCTGACATCGTGGCACCGGGAGTGAACATCCTAGCCGCCTGGCCGAAAGAAGTCGGGCCTAATCCGACAAGTAACAAAACCTCCACATTCAACTTTGAGAGCGGCACATCTATGGCCACTCCCCACATTGCCGGTATTGTGGCCGACCTTAAGAAAAATCATCCAGATTGGTCACCTGCCGCCATCAAGTCAGCAATCATGACAACAGCCTACATAAAGGACTTAGACGGATACCCGATAGGGGATGAAGCTTTTCTGTATAAACCCGCAACATACTTTGCAATGGGCGCTGGTCATGTCAATCCAGATAAAGCTGATGACCCGGGACTCGTTTATGACATACAACCTTTCGATTACATCCCGTATCTTTGCGGTTTGTACCCCACAAATGTTGTCAAAGCCATTGTTCAACAACGGTGGGTGGATTGCAACACGATTCAGTGGATAACCCCTGCGGAGCTGAACTATCCTTCGATCGGTATGAGAATGCCGATACAGAAAGGTTCGGCATTTGTGATCACCCGCACACTCACCAATGTCAATGTCGGTCCTGCAGAGGTTTACGATCTGAGGATCAAGGCTCCAGATGGAGTTGATATTAGAGCAGACACCCTGAGTCTCTCATTTTCATCCTTGAATGAGAAGCAAAGTTTTCGACTCCAATTCACCAGCAGTGGCACTGCTCAGCCTGGGCAAGTCTCTGAGGGATATCTAACTTTGAATTCTACCAATCATGTTCTGAGGAGTCCTATATCTGTCACTTACCACTGAGTCATGCATGATATATACATCTATGTATATGATGCTGAATTGGGTTTATACATTATACACAAATAAACTTATTGTTTAATAAAACTATTATATGATTAATCAAATCCATCTTTTTATATACTTACTATTATATATATGAGAGAAAGACTGCTGTTTAGAAAGGACACAAAACAAGTGTTTCACTGTGAATTTTTTTCTGTATCATGCATGCTTTTTTTTTCTTTTTTTCTTTTTCTGTAACCATTGAACAAGAAGAGCCCTATGATCACTGCTTCTGTTTTCCTTGTTCATGGATCATCATATCCCATGATCCTCAACATCATGTCACCAATAAGTTTCATCCAGAACAAATGATGTGGCTTCTTGAACAGAATATATAATAACAAGAAAAAGAGTAGAAAAGCAACAACACAAGAAGAGACACAATTGCTTAATATATATAACTATTATCACTTGAGCCCTGTTATGGGAGCATCAAGCATGCATCTCTGAACCAAACTTTGAACTGTTTGTCTATTTGTTTGATCAGAAGGAGAACCACTAAATCTAAACAGGATAGAATTGAATACAATAATTCCAGGATGCTTTATTTAGAGTAATTAAATGGCAATTGGATGCAATCCTTCTTAAACAGGTACCAATTCCCACACATACTTCTAATCTAAAATTCCAACAAGTAAAAAAATATGTCCATTAGAATGGAATATCAGAAAAAGTGCAGTAATACATGTTCTTAACTTTGCCCTGAATTATTGGCAACATCAGTGTCTCAAATTGTTGGGATTGACTTCATCACCAGTCAATAAAACACCAACACAGACAATGGCGAGCATTATGACACCAACGTCTCAAAATGTTACAATAACTACTAAAAGAAGAAGACAAATAAAATCCGTGGGCATTACTGCAGAGAACAAGCAATATGCAGTGCCATCTCTTTTATCTTGCCCAAGAAATAAAACACCACGCAATCAACATATAAATTCGAGGAAAAGTTGTAGAAAAACTCGATACCCATAGTTGTTCTCCAGGCGCACTGTGATAACTATTTGAAGTCTGGCTTTTCCGGATAAGTACAGCCTGACCTCTGGATTATAACGTTCGCCGCATAGCAACCAGCTCTCACACACTCATCGATGCTCCTCTCTTGGACCAATTGAGAGAGAAATCCTCCAACAAAGGCATCGCCTATACAATTAGAAAATATAGTTAAGAGAGCACCATTACAAATTTTCAGACACAGCTTTGTAGAAAAAGATACCTGCTCCATTAGTGTCAACAAGCTTCTCCTTTGGTAATAGGATCACAGGGAACAATTTTACCTATTGCCGAAAATGAAAAAAAGGATGTCAGAGTAAGAATCCACGTTGGTGCATGCATCACTAGCAATCAAATTTATTGAGGGAGGACATATAGCTAACCTTCCCATCCTCAGCAACAACAACTGGATCAGAACCCTGAGTGATAACAGTAATCCTCTTGTGTGTTCCTGATGCTTTGGGCAACGCTGAGATCTTCAAAGCGATCTCTTCGACATTCTCAGTCTAAACATCAAATATGTACATCAGTATGGAGTATCAGACAAAGACTAGTAATATCAGAATATAGGAGAAAGTTACCTCCCAACCACGGACTCTTGAGAAGGTCCTTGCTTCAGTCTCATTCCCAAAAACATAGTCCACATACCTGAGATTAGTGATGGATTATGAACATATCAAGAAAGAACAGAACACTAAAGAATGAAGTGAATAGCTGAGTTTGCCTTTCCAGAAAAACTAGTCATTGGTTTATGTGCACGGAAAACAATTTGGTAAATTATGACCGGTATAGAATGGAATTAGAATAGGAAAGTTCGGTACTAAGTTTGCTAACATAATTTGCCATCCAAAGGGATGAAACCATCCCTTATAAGTTATAACAGCTTTATTTCATCTTAACCAGACAACCATCCAGCTTTTTTGAGAGCATAACATGAAAGCTGATTTTAGGCCAAATTTTTATTACGCCGTTGATCTATAAGTTCCATTAACTGCACCCGACAGTAGCAAAGGATGGAAGGCTTACGGTAGGGCTTTCTCCTGAGCATCGCGGAAGAACTCACAGATAAATGGGGCAGAAAGGTTCATCATAAAGACCTACAGAAGAAATAAGAGACTATTGTAGTAAAATAAACTGCATGCACAATTCTGGTAGTGATATTAAGAACTTATACCTTATTCTTTGCAGCAGCATGCTCAGCTACGAATTGAATAGACTCCGGAGACACCGTTAAGAAAAATCCAGCAATATAGATGTATTTTGCCTTTTCAACTGTCAACAAGGTTTAAGAACGAAATCAGGTTGAGGTCGTGGAATCAACATTTCAAACTTTAAATCTTTTACAAAAATAGCAGTTTGAGGATGTGGTACTGCTAAATACATGGAAGGCCTGCAACTGAAACACAATCAAGGTTTCATGGATTAAATAACATGAAAGGAGCATTTGCCAGATGGGGAGAAGGTCAGCCAGCAATTGAAGACACCATATATACACAGGCCTGAATCACCATGCCAACCTTGATAGTTAACACATGGTTTCTGAATAATTTCCAGTTACCGGAGAATTGGAGAGGCCTTTGGTTCGTAATTCGCAATTCAGATCTAAACAATTACCTACACTAGGGACCACTAATTGTCACAAAAAGAAATGTAGCATATAAGAAAAATTATGTTGTCATGACAAGCTTCTTAAGCTTTAAAAAAAAATGACAAGCTTCTTAAGGTAGAGGCTTTTGCACAATTATTAAGGCTACTATTCTATGGAACAGCATCAAGGAGCAAAACATCAATTTCACAAAGAGTAGTGTGACTGAAGCATCAGACAGTGAGTAACGGCGTATAATTGAAACAGCTTTTAAAAATTACAATTGGAAAACATTAGTTAGATTATTTACTTTGATCGGTAATAGAGATATCAGCTTATAAATATGCATGCTGCTGAATTGACCAAAAATTCTTCCTTATTTCCAAGTAACTTTGCCACATTGCACAACCTACTGTGACTCATGACACTAGAGGGAATCATCGGATTTTCATCCCATTAATTGACAAGTGCTTGCTTGAAATTAAAATATTCCTTGAGACTTCAGGATAGAAAAGGATGGTACCTAAGGCCCAGTTTTCTGGTCTTTTCAAATGTTCAGACTTGTAGCAATTGGCCGCTGATAGGTTGGCGATCAGGGACCTGTGCATTAGTCAAAGTGAAGGCACTATTTACAATGAATTCTAACAAGGAAACATAAAGCAGAACAATATGACGAGCAAATAGAATTAAAACAGACTAACCTTTCACCACCAACAACACAGACAGCACATGTACCCGTTGGGGCAGTCTCATCTTCATAATAATGTACCTGTACAAGTGTCATTACCACACTTGTGATAAAAAATAAATATATACATAGGCAGATAAAAAAGGATCTAGAGTTGGAAACTTACATTAACACCTGCAGCTTTTGAGTTTTTCTTCATTTCCTCTCCAAATTTGTCCTTTCCAATGCAGCCCATGTAACTTGTAGCACCAGGGATTTGAAGCATCCACTGAAAAAATATAGGAAAAATATAGTAATTGAACATTTCATAAAGACATAAGCTGTGGGGAAATCACCAAAGTACAATAAGGAAATGATCTAACCTGTGCAACCCTGATTGTATTTTGAGTTGCACCTGCGCATCAGATAAAACTGTCGTCAATCATTCTTGCAGGACTACGATATTGCAGAATTAATTGAAAATTCATAGATTCTTACCTCCGGCAATGTACTCAACATTGTATTTTGCAGCTAGCTCATCATACCTAAGATATGAACAGAAAGACTTTAATCAGAAGCAAAGAGGCAACCATGAAAACATATGCAAGTATGGATTTGCAGATGTTGTCGAAGTCTGATACCCTCATATGAATATGAACCAATATTGGAATCCACTCCCTGATTTTATGTGGCTCACTTGGATACTAAGGTGATCTGGTATCTATTATGGCACATTTGACAAATAAGAGAGCTTTTTGTTCCTTAGTTGTGAGTTAAACATCATATCCAGGCCAATTATAATGCATTTGACATAGAAATATCCATTGCACAACACCAAAAGGCAGCATCAGTTTTGTAAAAATATAGAGTGAGACAAAATCCAAAATCATTTCTTAAATGAACAGGCCAAAATCTAATAAATTTCTTTTTCTTTTTCTTTTTTTTAAAAATTCCAGTAAATAGGTCATGTGTAAATTGATCATTTGTTCAAAATCTGCAACTAGGAAAATTACCACAAGGGATAAAAAGGTGAAACAGTCTTTCTATTGGTGTAGTGTTACAAAAAGTGTCATATATACATACATATATATAATTTTACCAAGCATGCACGTATACCCACACACACAAAGAGGCAGAAAGCTTACATGGACAAATGCTTCTCCTCTGCAAGAATTGCATTGTTCAGCTTGATGTCATATCTGGAAGTGCCATAAAATTTGTAATCTATTAATACTTCTTCAAACAAAAATTAATTAGAATTGTAGGAAGACATGAACAAAATAAACTAAGGAACCTATGGCAATGATGCATAGTGACAAATTATCAGGATCACAGCATATGCGAGGGTAAACAATATAAGATACATAGTTAAAAACAAAAGTTAGTGGAGGAAGACAAAATTCAATTAATCGCATTAATGAAGTACTTGTCGGCAAAGCTCTTTTAAGTCCATTGTCCTATTGGTTAATGGCCGACAAGTTTCAAAGGATAACCATGCAGATCAACACTCACAACTACAAGCATTAGGGGAAAAAAAACATCCACTAAATAAATCAGATCTATAGCCGAGCAGAACATATCTGAAAGTATACAACTCCAAGGTTTAGAAAATAAAATAAAATAAAACTTTGCCTACGAAACCTAGATCTGGAAATTGTTTCACATTCCAAAATAGAAACTTTCACCCATCTAATCCAAAAACAGCAATGAACACACAAAAAGCAACAAGCTTTCCGCCATCTCCTTGTGAAAACACACGAAAAAAACACAGAAACAATTTAAAAAAGGAAAATTAAAAGCATCTCCATAGCGATCGAATGAACTCCAAGACACTAGTCTTTAAACCACAACAAAAGACTCAAAATCCTAGATCTACAAAGAAACACTAAAGGTAAACCACATTACACCAAAATTCATTGAAAGTTCATAGCTTAGATCCAGAGAGCAAGAAAGGCTACAATACACAGATCAAACAACGAGATCTCCATGAATGCAATCAAGCTAAGATGAAAGTGATGATACTTGTTGAGGAAATCCTCATCGACGACGGCGGAGATGTCGAGCAGGGGGTTCCCCATGCCCAGGAGGATGCCCTCGTACGCCATTTCCCCTTCGCCGATCGAGAGAGAGAGAGTATAGAAGAGAGAGAGCGAGAGCGAGCGAGAGAACTAGGGGAGGGGCAGGGGTATTTAAGGAAGAGAGTTTGAGGGGTGGGGGTATTTAGGGAAAAGGTCTCTTTCTATTACCTACTACTACTACGACGAATGAGTTCGAGTTGGTGGCCTCGTGGTGGGTTGGTGGCCGTGAACTTTGGATCTATGTAGTGGGAGCCCATTAACATTGAACTGGGCCGGATCCACTATCGAATCAAATACCCGGCCCATTAATACTTAGATCCGATCCACTAATAAATGAAGTCCATTATATTTAAACTTTGTATTATTATCTTTCAAATAATAATAATAATAATTAGATAAAACATTAATACACTATTATCATTTTTTACCCCTTGTTTGGTTGGAGATTTTTGGAGGGGTGAGGAGGGGTTTGGGGTTTTTTTTATGTTTGGTTGGGGGTGTGAGAGGGGGTGAGGAGGGGTGTGGAGGGGTGACAAATCCCTCCAAACTCCTCATTTTCCACTCCCTCAAATCGGGGTTTTTTGGAGGGGTGGAAAAGTTTTTATTTTTTAAACTCAAAAAATCACTTAAAAATATCATCCTACCCTCCACTTATTTTTAATATTTCATCTAAGTCCTAGCTTTTATACTAGCTTTAATATAAATGATATTAATTAGTTTAATTTTAACTTTTATACTAATATAATTAATAAAAAAAATTATTGGTTTAATAATTGATATTAATTATACTTAAATTAATATAATTAATATCTTTAATATAATTAATATTAATTAGTTTAATACTAACTTTTATACTAATATAATTAATAGTAATAAAAATTATATTGATTTAATAATTAGTATTAATTATATTGAAATTCATATAATTTTTAGCTTTAATATAATTAATATTAATTAGTATTAAATTAATAGTAATACTACACATTACACTTTTTCTCACTCTTTCCTCCAACCAAATATTATCATTATTTGTTTCATACTAAAGGGCAAATTGGTCAAATGCACATTACACTCCTTCTCACTCTTACTTACGACCAAATAAAAAAACATTTCCTCAAATCCCTCCCCTCCAAACTCCTCCTCACCCCTCCCCTCCAAACTCCCACTTTGAACCAAACAATGGCTTTAATGTTTTATAAAAAAATGCTCTCATAATTATTTATATAACAATAAATAGAAAAAATATTGAGTTAATTCTATTATTTTATTGTTTTTTTATAAAAGTAGATAAAAATCATGCTCCATTAAATTAAAAATAGCTTAGAATATAGTGATTAGAAAGAAAAGAAGTATACACATATGGGTGGGGTCATATGTTCGACTCTAGAAAAGAGAAGAAAATAAATCTGCCATGTGTTGTTACTTTCCTATAAAGCTTTATGGTAAAATTAAAAAAATATTATTTGTTTTTGACAAAAAAATTATCACTCTCAATTATAGTGGGATATAATTAAAGTCTTTTGGATTGTGATACAGGCAAAATTAAGAAGACATGTGTACACACACTCCGAATCTCAGCCTCCACATGTCATAATCAACACATGTCCATAAGCAACACATCTTAAAGGGAACCGCCATACCGCCTCAGGCCTGCTCATCAGCCAAGCTCATTCAATTGCTCTGAAATGGAACTAGTGTTCCCCGGTGCCAGTGGGGTAAACTCTGACCTCCAATGCCAAACACTGAACAATTTGAATGTGACAGGTAAGATGCTTTTGTGCATGGTTGGTGGCATTTCCAACACAGTCAAGGGAGAGATAGTGAAGGCTGCAGGAGGAGAAGCCATGGTGATCATGAACAATATCAAGTATGGATTCACTACATTTGCAATTGCAGATCCTCATGTTCTTCCTGTATCTCACATCAGCAATATATATATAACTATTATGGGAGCATCAAGCATGCATCTCTGAACCAAACTTTGAACTGTTTGTCTATTTGTTTGATCAGAAGGCGAACCGCTAAATCTAAACAGGATAGAATTGAATACAATAATTCCAGGATGCTTTATTTAGAGTAATTAAATGGCAATTGGATGCAATCCTTCTTAAACAAGAAAATAAGCTATTAGGTACCAATTCCCACACATCCTTCTAATCTAAAATTCCAACAAGTAAAAAAATATGTCCATTAGAATGGAATATCAGAAAAAGTGCAGTAATACATGTTCTTAACTTTGCCCTGAATTATTGGCAACATCAGTGTCTCAAATTGTTGGGATTGACTTCATCACCAGTCAATAAAACACCAACATAAACAATGGCGAGCATTATGACACCAACGCCTCAAAATGTTACAGTAACTACTAAAAGAAGAAGACAAATAAAATCCTTGGGCATTACAGTAGAGAACAAGCAATATGCAGTGCCATCTCTTTTATCTTGCCCAAGAAATAAAACACCACGGAATCAACATATAAATTCGAAGAAAAGTTGTAGAAAAACTCGATACCAAAGTTGTTCTCCAGGCGCACTGTGATAACTATTTGAAATCTGGCTTTTCCGGATAAGTACAGCCTGACCTCTGGATTATAACGTTTGCCGCATAGCAACCAGCTCTCACACACTCATCGATGCTCTTCTCTTGGACAAATTGAGAGAGAAATCCTCCAACAAAGGCATCGCCTATACAATTAGAAACTATAGTTAAGAGAGCACCATTACAAATTTTCAGACACAGCTTTGTCGAAAAAGGTACCTGCCCCATTGGTGTCAACAAGCTTCTCCTTCGGTAATAGGATCATAGGGAACAATTTTACCTATTGCCGAAAGTGAAAAAAAGGATGTCAGAGTAAGAATCCACATTGGCGGATGCATCACTAGCAATCAAATTTATTGAGGGAGGACATATAGCTAACCTTCCCATCCTCAGCAACAACAACTGGATCGGAACCCTGAGTGATAACAGTAATCCTCTTGTGTGTTCCTGATGCCTTGGGCAACGCTGAGATCTTCAAAGCAATCTCTTCAACATTCTCAGTCTAAACATCAAATATGTACATCAGCATGGAGTATCAGACAAAGACTAGTAATATCAGAATATGGGAGAAAGTTACCTCCCAACCACGGACTCTTGAGAAGGGCCTTGCTTCAGTCTCAGTCCCAAAAACATAGTCCACATACCTGAGATTAGTGATGGATTATGAATATATCAAGAAAGAACAGAACACTAAAGAATGAAGTGAATAGCGGAGTTTACCTTTCCAGAAAAACTAGTCATTGGTTTATGTGCACGGAAAACAATTTGGTAAATTATGACCGGTATAGAATGGAATTAGAATAGGAAAGTTCGGTACTAAGTTTGCTAACATAATTTGCCGTCCAAAGGGATGAAACTATCCCTTATAAGTTATAACAGCTTTATTTCATCTTAACCAGACAACCATCCAGCTTTTTTGAGAGCATAACATGAAAGCTGATTTTAGGCCAAATTTTTACTGCACCATTGATCTGTAAGTTCCATTAACTGCACCCGACAGTAGCAAAGGATGGAAGGCTTACGGTAGGGCTTTCTCCTGAGCATCGCGGAAGAACTCACAGATAAATGGGGCAGAAAGGTTCATCATAAAGACCTACAGAAGAAATAAGAGGCTATTGTAGTAAAATAAACTGCATGCACAATTCTGGTAGTGATATTAAGAACTTATACCTTATTCTTTGCAGCAGCATGCTCAGCTACGAATTGAATAGACTCCGGAGACACCGTTAAGAAAAATCCAGCAATATAGATGTATTTTGCCTTTTCAACTGTTTACAAGGTTTAAGAACAAAATCAGGTTGAGGTCGTGGAATCAACATTTCAAACTTTAAATCTTTTACAAAAATAGCAGTTTGAGGATGTGGTACTGCTAAATACATGGAAGGCCTGCAACTGAAACACAATCAAGGTTTCATGGATTAAATAACATGAAAGGAGCATTTGCCAGATGGGGAGAAGGTCAGCCAGCAATTGAAGACACCATATATACACAGGCCTTGAATCACCATGCCAACCTTGCTAGTTAACACATGGTTTCTGAATAATTTCCAGTTACCGGAGAATTGGAGAGGCCTTTGGTTCGTAATTCACAATTCAGATCTAAACCACTAATTGTCACAAAAAGAAATGTAGCATATAAGAAAAATTATGTTGTCATGACAAGCTTCTTAAGCTATAAAAAAAATGACAAGCTTCTTAAGGTAGAGACTTTTGCACAATTATAAAGGCTACTATTCTATGGAACAGCATCAAGGAGCAAAACATCAATTTCACAGAGTAATGTGACTGAAGCATCAGACAGTGAGTAACGGCATATAATTGAAACAGCTTTTAAACACTACAATTGGAAAACATTAGTTAGATTATTTACTTCGATCGGTAATAGAGATATCAGCTTATAAATATGCATGCTGCTGAATTGACCAAAAATTCTTCAAGTAACTTTGCCATATTGCACAACCAACTGTGACTCATGACACTAGAGGAAATCATCGGATTTTCATCCCATTAATTGACAAGTGCTTGCTTGAAATTAAAATATTCCTTGAGACTTGAGGATAGAAAAGGATGGTACCTAAGGCCCAGTTTTCTGGTCTTTTCAAATGTTCAGACTTGTAGCAATTGGCCGCTGATAGGTTAGCGATCAGGGAACTGTACATTAGTCAAAGTGAAGGCACTATTCACAATGAATTATAACAAGGAAACATAAAGCAGAACAATATGACGAGCAACTAGAATTAAAACAAACTAACCTTTCACCACCAACAACACAGACAGCACATGTACCCGTTGGGGCAGTCTCATCTTCATAATACTGTACCTGTACAAGTGTCATTACCACACTTGTGATAAAAAATAAATATATACATAGGCAGATAGAAAAAGGATCTAGAGTTGGAAACTTACATCAACACCTGCAGCTTTTGAGTTTTTCTTCATTTCCTCTCCAAATTTGTCCTTTCCAATGCAGCCCATATAACTTGTAGCACCAGGGATTTGAAGCATCCACTGAAAAAATATAGGAAAAATAAATTAATTGAACATTTCATATAGACATAAGCTGTGGGGAAATCACCAAAGTACAATAAGGAAATGATCTAACCTGTGCAACCCTGATTGTATTTTGAGTTGCACCTGCGCATCAGATAAAACTGTCGTCAATCATTCTTGCAGGACTACGATATTGCAGAATTAATTGAAAATTCATAGATTCTTACCTCCGGCAATGTACTCAACATTGTATTTTGCAGCTAGCTCATCATACCTAAGATATGGACAGAAAGACTTTAATCAGAAACAAAGAGGCAACCAATAAAACAGATGCAAGTATGGATTTGCAGATGTTGTCGAAGTCTGATACCCTCATACGAATATGAACCAATATTGGAATCCACTCCCTGATTTTATGTGGCTCACTTGGATACTAAGGTGATCTGGTATCTATTATGGCACATTTGACAAATAAGAGAGCTTTTTGTTCCTTAGTTCTGAGTCAAACATCATATCCAGGCCAATTATAATGCATTTGACATTGAAATATCCATTGCACAACACCAAAAGGCAGCATCAGTTTTGTAAAAATATAGAGTGAGACAAAATCCAAAATCATTTCTTAAATGAACAGGCCAAAATCTAATAAATTTCTTTTTCTTTTTTTTTATTTCCAGTAAATAGGCCATGTGAAAATTGATCATTTGTTCAAAATCTGCAACTAGGAAAATTACCACAAGTGATAGAAAGGTGAAACAGTCTTTCTATTGGTGTAGTGTAACAAAAAGTGTCGTATATACATACATATATATAATTTTACCAAGCATGCATGTATACCCACACACACAAAGAGGCAGAAAGCTTACATGGGCAAATGCTTCTCCTCTGCAAGAATTGCATTGTTCAGCTTGATGTCATATCTGGAAGTGCCATAAAATTTGTAATCTATCAATATTTCTTCAAACAAAAATTAATTAGAATTGTAGGAAGACATGAACAAAATAAACTAAGGAACCTATGGCAATGATGCATAGTGACAAATTGTCAGGATAACAGCATATGCGAGGGTAATCAATATAAGATACATAGTTAAAAACAAAAGTTAGTGGAGGAAGACAAAATTCAATTAATTGCATTAATGAAGTACTTGTCGGCAAAACTCTTTTAAGTCTATTGTCCTATTGGTTAATGGCCGACAAGTTTCAAAGGATAACCATGAGCAACAGAATCATTTCTACACAGATCAACACTCACAAGCATTAGGGAAAAAAAAAACATCCACTAAATAAATCAGATCTATAGCCGAGCAGAACATATCTGAAAGTATACAACTCCAAGGTTTAGAAAAGAAAATAAAATAAAACTTTGCCTACAAAACCTAGATCTGGAAATTGTTTCACATTCCAAAATAGAAACTTTCACCCATCTAATCCAAAAACAGCAATGAACACACAAAAAGCAACAAGCTTTCCGCCATCTCCTTGTGAAAACACACGAAAAAAACACAGAAACAATTTAAAAAAGGAAAATTAAAAGCATCTCCATAGCGATCGAATGAACTCCAAGACACTAGTCTTTAAACCACAACAAAAGACTCAAAATCCTAGATCTACAAAGAACACTAAAGGTAAACCACATTACACCAAAATTCATTGAAAGTTCATAGCTTAGATCCAGAGAGCAAGAAAGGCTACAATACACAGAACAAACAACGAGATCTCCATGAATGCAATCAAGCTAAGATGAGAGTGATGATACTTGTTGAGGAAATCCTCATCGACGACGGCGGAGATGTCGAGCAGGGGGTTCCCCATGCCCAGGAGGATGCCCTCGTACGCCATTTCCCCTTCGCCGGCCGATCGATCGAAAGAGAGAGAGAATGAGCGAGAGCAAGCGAGAGAACCAGGTGAGGGGCAGGGACGGCACAGGCACGGCACGAATTAATTTCGTGCCGGGTCAGACACGGCACGATTTAACTTGGAGCTGGCCCGACACAGCAGTGCCGGGCCGGCTCAGGCACGGACCAAATACTGCTTATTTATTAAAATATTATTTAAATTATAAAAAAAAATTAAAAATCTAAACAAATATATAAAAAATTATAAAATAAATCTAAATTAATTAAAAAAAATTAAGGAAAATTCATATCCAGTGAAAAGCCAATTTCATCCGCATTAAACCCCAAAAATAAAGAAAAATAATTCAACATAATCAAACGTGAAATTTAGACAAGTAGGTAACAGAAAGAGACCTTTTCCCTAAATACCCTTACCCCTCAAACTCTCTTCCTTAAATACCCCTGTCTAGAGTTGTATTCTGGGCCGAGCATGATCCGGGTAGTGCCTTGCACGGCCCGAAATGAACCGTAACCGGGTAGTGCCAAGCACGGCCCGGATCCGTGCCCGTGCCGTGCCAAAGCCCCACAGCCCGCGGGTCGGCACGACACGGGCATGAAATATTTCGTGCCCGAACTGTGCCGACACGGCCCATCACGGGCCTGCCCGAAATCTGACATGTGGCAGCAGCAGATACTGCTACGTGTCAAATTTAAATTTTAAAAAAATATATATCAAAATATATGTATATAATATATAAGAAATAATTAATTAACTAATTTATTTATTCATTTGGTAGTATAGCTGCAACTATTGTGGTGGATTTGAGCTCTTGAAAGTTGTTAAGGTGTTATTGTTCAATGAAAAAAAGTAACTCCTTCCAATTAACCATTGAGAAATGTGAATACCTATGTTTAAGATATAAGGGAAATATGTTTTGAGAATGCTGATTTGGTGAATCAATATAAGGGAAATATGTTATTAAGAGAAAATAAAAAGTTGTAATGCCAATGTATAGATAAGATTGTGGAAATTTGATTTTGTTTTAGTTCATTAAAAAAGTTTTTTGTTTTAAATTTTTCCCATGGATCTTTAAATTGTGCTTTGTTTATTTTTTATTACTTCTCTGATTAAATATTCAACTTGTCTAAATTTCACGTTTGATTATGTTGAATTATTTTTCCTTATTTTTGGGGTTTAATGTGGATGAAGCTGGCTTTTCACTTGATATGAATTTTAATTAATTTTTTTATTTATATTTATTTTATAATTTTTTATATATTTTTTTAGATTTCAAAAAAAAAATATAATTTAAATAATATTTTAATAAATGGGTTGTGTTTAGCCCGTGCCTGAGCAGGCCCGGCCATCTCCAAGTTAAACCGTGTCGTGCCTAGCACGACACGAATTAAACGACACGAAATGGAGCCGGTATGACCCGGGCAGTGCCGGCCCACAATCCAGCTTTACTACAACGAATGAGTTCGAGTTGATGGCCTCATGGTGGGTTGGTGGGTTGGTGGCCTCGTAGTTGGAGCCCATTAACATTGAACTGGGCCAAATCCTTGGTAATATCGAAACAAATACCCGGCCCATTAATACTTAGATCTGATCCACTAATAAATGAAGTCCATTATAAACTTTGTATTATTATTTTTCAAATAATAATAATAATTAGATAAAACATTAATACTCTATTATCATGGTTTTTTTAATAAAAAATGCTCTTATAATTATTTATATAACAATAAATAGAAAAATATTTAGTTGATTATTATTATTTTTTATTATTTTTATAAAAGTAGATAAAAATCATACTCCATTAAATTAAAAATAGCTTAGAATCTAGTGATTAGAAAGAAAAGAGGTATACATATATGGGTCATATGTTCGACTTTAGAAAAGAGAAGAAAAAACATCCGCCATGTGTAGTTACTTTCCTATAAAGCTTTATGGTACAATTCAAAAACTATTATTTGTTTTTGATAAGAAATTACCACTCTCAATTAGAGTCGGATATAATTAAAGTCTTTTGGATTGTGATATGGGGAAAATTAAGAACACAGGTGTACACACACCCCGAATCTCAGCCTCCATATGTCATAATCAACACATGTCCATAAGCAACACGGATCTTAAAGGGAGCCGCCATACCGCCCCAGGCCCCCATGTCATGGTACAATCTCGGTCACCCTAGAGACAAAAGGGTCATTGCCTAGCTAGACACCCTCTCTTATGAATTATGATGGTGGATAAGACAACCAAAAGGTGATGAGATGTAACACAGTTCCCTAGAAGCTCCAATAATATAAAGGGTGAGACCTCGGGCGAAGGGAGGTAAGTGGATCCTGATCAACCATAAGACTCTAGATTTCTCTATCTCCTACTTGGCTCTCATCTCCTCCCCAGCGAACCCTCGGCTAACTCGACCTTCGAAGCGAGCTTGGGCATCTAAGCCCTCCCTATTCTCACTGACGTTTGTTCGTGTCCCTTTTCAGGTGAACTCTTCGAGAGGACACCTTCGATATTAATTATCTTCTATCGGAAAAGATTCTATCAGTTGGTCTGAACCGGAAACAACCTTTATCAGAACATATTTATTGGCTAACATATTGGTTATTAATTTAAGCACTTCTTTTACAAATTAAGTAAATTCTTCTAATATATTTGTTTTAGTGTATAAAAAAATAATTACTAACTCTAGAGCTAAATTAACACACGTGATATATATATTTTTAATTCTTTATGAACAAAAAGAGGTATATATATGACTCTTATGTTCGACTCCATTAAGGAGAAGAAAAATATCTGCCATGTGCCATCACTTTCCTGTGAAGCCTTCCCACAGGAGTGATTGCTGGATAAACCACCAGAAACATGTCAATGGGGTAATTTAAACTCTTTATTGTAGAGAAAATAGGTAGGTAATTAGTTTCACTTGTGAAACAAAACTCATAGACAATCTAATACAAATATGTAAATGGTAGATGAAAATACAAGTTCTAAAATTACACTTTTAATTTCCAAGGATAGATCCCCAGTTTAAAGAAGAAAGCAAATTAGATCACTTGAAGAAGATCAACAATGTTGTCTTGTCATCTTCTTCTTAATTTTGAGGTTGCAAATAAAGTACATACATATATAATAATGGAAACTAAGTAAGTAAAAGTAACTAACAAATTGGAATTGGAGCACCATTCCAGTCCCTCAAGCATTCAAAGAGAGGATCAACAAGTTTGCCATTGTTAATGGCAGTGAACACCTTATCAAACTCTTCTCCCGGCGACCGAACTTTCTCTCCGGTCAGCAAACTCGTTCCGAGCTCCTCCCTCACAAACCTATACAAAGGATAAGACCTGCATTCCTTAATCCTGTTATCAATGCCTGCATTGATCCCATTCTCCAAACCAATCCTCACTCCTTCCACCTCCTTAGGCAGCACAGCCTTCAACTCCTCCTCAAAAACACTAATCTTTTGAAAGATCGAAGAGTTAGTATCCTTCTCCTTCTCACCATTCTTCAGAGCGTGATCCACAAGCACTTGTCTGAGTTTCTGCATCAATGGATAAGTCTCACTGCAAGGATCATCAATGTAGGAGAATACATACTCCCTGTCAACCACTTTCAGCAAATCCTTCTCACAGAATCTCGAAGCATGAAGCTCCCCGTTGACTCCCATAGTCAACACCCTCTTCCCAACCTGACTCACAGCATTCTTCACACACTGCCTTAAATTCTCCTCCAAATGCCTCAAATCAACAGCCTGACAAAGCGCAACCAAGAAAGTACTAGTCATGAGCTTCAAGATCTCAACAGCCTCAGCAGTCTTTCTAGCAGAAATCAACCCCAAAGAGTTGACATCCTGGTTGTGTTGTTCCGCACTCTGAACATGATTAGTCACCGGATTAGCAAGATACTGCAACTCCGAGCAGTAAGCCGCCATGGCGATCTCCGCACCTTTGAAGCCATAATCCAAGCTCGGGTTCCTCCCTCCCGACAGATTCGACGGCAAACCATTGTTGTAAAAATCATTGACAAGTTCGGAAATCTGCGCGAACATTAGCTTACCAATTGCAGCCAATGCCAACCGAGAATTATCCATGGAAACGCCGATGGGAGTTCCTTGAAAGTTGCCGCCATGCAGAGCTTTGTTCCTCGAGACGTCGATCAATGGGTTGTCGTTCACTGAGTTGATCTCCCTTTCAATGGATTTAGTCGCCATGCGGATGACTTCAATCTGCGGTCCGAGCCATTGCGGGGAAGTTCGCAATGCGTATCGGTCTTGTTTGGGTTTCTGGAGAGGGTCTTGTTGGTGGATTTTCTCGGCCATTTTCATGTAGGAGCTGCCGGCGAGGATGTGTTCCATGATGGCGGCGGCTTCGATCTGGCCGGGATGGTGTTTGAGCTTGTGAGTTA
This sequence comes from Dioscorea zingiberensis, assembly GCA_026586065.1. NCBI lineage: Eukaryota > Viridiplantae > Streptophyta > Magnoliopsida > Dioscoreales > Dioscoreaceae > Dioscorea > Dioscorea zingiberensis. The sequence goes on from CM048823.1 coordinate 52,499,099, forward strand.
AATGATCAGTGAACTCAGGTTTGCCTTGCATGACTTCGCAAAACAATGCGGATAAAACCTCGGCGGTGACGGCGAGGAGGTTGGCTTCGAAGAGGACAATGGAGGCTAAACCGGAGCCGACGGCGGTGCCGTTGACGAGAGCTAGGCCTTCTTTGGGTTGGAGCTGGAAGAAGGAGGAGTTGATGTTGGCGAGGTTGAAGGCTTGTTCGGCGGAGATGGTGGTGCCTTGGGGGGTGGTGGCTTTGGAGTTGGGACGGCCGGTGAGGAGGGCGGCGATGTAGGATAAGGGGACGAGGTCGCCGGAGGCGGAGATGGAGCCGCGGAGAGGGATGCAGGGAGTGATGTTGGAGTTGAGGAGGCTGGTGATGGCTTCTAGGATCTCGAAGCGGATGCCGGAGTAGCCTTGGAGGAGAGTGTTGATGCGGACGAGCATTGCGGCTCTGGTCGCCGGAGATGGCAGTGTGTTGCCGGATATTTCCTTGTCTGATGATCCGAAGATTCCGGCGTTCAGAAACCTGAAGAATTAAGGAAAAAAGAATTATTTGTTAATTATTATAAATAAATAAATAAATAAGTTTGGATGCTACTTTTAATTATTAAAAATGATTTTTTAAAAAATATTAAAATTTAATTTTAATAATTTAACAAAAAGATATCCGACATGTTGATATGGCATTAATAAAAGAGGTGGAGAGTTCGAACCATGATCATGCTTATAGTGATTTGTCTATATTTATAAAAAAATTAAATAATAAACTACTCATATTTTAGACTGTATATCACTTAAAGTCACCGTATCAGCGTCAAAAGATGAAAATAAAACATAACGATCATGAATATTATACGGGATTTAAAATTAATAATATTTATTAATATGGATAAATTTTTTTAAAAAAAAGCTATATGGTTTCATATATTTGCAAAACAAGAAATGTGTTTTTTTTCAAAAAAAATCTTATAATTTCTCCAACTAATAAAAAAGAGAAAAATCATAAGGTTTTTAACATATTAAAATGATGTGGGTTCACGTATTTATAAAAAAAGTACAGTTTTTGTTAAAATACTTAACTTGTTTTTCTTTTTTTATTAGTTATTATAAAAACCAAAGAATATTATCAAGATGTTTTTTTTAAGGTAATTTACTATTCATCCCTTAAATAGTGAACTATTTGTCATGGAGTCCTTGAGAGGTGTTGTTTATTATTATTTTTTTTTTGGTGGTTGTGTGTGTTGACCTCCCTGCAAACAGTAGCAGGGACCTTAAGATAATTAACCTTATATATATATATATATATATATATATATATATATATATATATAATCACCTATCACTATCATATATTTAGCTTTCTTATATTAAATTATTGACAACAAATAGTAGTGATCCATTTGGAGAGACTTAGAATGATAGAAGACCAAGTCATAAGACAAAAACATCAACTAAACTCTCCTAATGATTGGATTATATATTAATCTTTTCTAAAACAATTAATTAAGACTTTTGGTAGGTGTGACTTGTGAGATGTTTCAATAGTGACCACATGAATATCATGCATTGTGTTTCAAACTTTCAATATGATGCATGCATGTGTCTATCTATGTACCTTCTTCTCCCTTTTTGATCTCCAAACAAGAACAAGACATAAAAGAAAAGTTAGGGTTGTATGCACAAATCCAAAACTCCCATGACCCTTATTATTATTATGAATCTCACATGCATCACCTTAGAATGTAGGTCTCCCCCCCTTTTATGTACAAATCCTAGCTTCATTTTATTTAGTAATTAAAAAAAAGTTTTTTTTTCCCTTTTTACTTGTTTCCTACCTAACACTAACACCAAACCAAAAAATGATACCTACAAACATATTCTAATTTTCCCATTTGGTCAACCACCCTATTTCAATTTATAATTATTTACATGAAAGATATTTATCAAATCGATTTACCTATATTCTCATTTTTTAACTCTAATTTTTAAATTTTTTTTTTCAACAATAGCTAATTTTCCATTTGGTCAACCACCCTCTTCGATTTTCCAATTTAATATTATCTACATAAAAAAAATATATTTACTAAAAATAAACCACTCAACTTCAAAGAAAGATATTTATCAAATCCATTTACCTATATTCCCATTTTTGAACTCTGACTCTCTAATTTTTTTTCCCCTTTTTGTCAACAATCATCTTCCATTTTCCAATTTAATACTATCTACATAAAAAACATTTACTAAAAATAAACCACTCAAACAATCATTAACCTTTGATTGTATTTCAATTTATAACCATTTGCAAGAAACATATTTATCAAATAAATATATATTCTCGTTTCTGAACCCCAACTCTTTAATAATAAATAAATATATATTTAATATTATCTACATAAAAAAATATTTAATAAAAATAAACCACTCAAACAATCAATAACCTTTGATTGTATTTCAATATATAACTATCTACAGCTAATATTTCCATTTGGTCAACCACCCTCTTCGATTTTCCAATTTAATATTATCTACATAAAAAAAATATATTTACTAAAAATAAACCAAACAATCATTAACTTTTGTTTGTATTTCAATTTATAACCATCCGCATGAAAGATATTTATCAAATCCATTTACCTATATTCCCATTTTTGAACTCTGACTCTCTAATTTTTTCCCCTTTTTGTCAACAGTAATCTTCCATTTTCCAATTTAATATTATCTACATAAAAAAAACGTTTACTAAAAATAAACCACTCAAACAATCATTAACTTTTGATTGTATTTCAATTTATAACCATCTACAAGAAACATATTTATCAAATAAATATATATTCCCGTTTCTTAACCCCGACTTTTTAATAATAAATAAATATATATTTAATATTATCTATATAAAAAAATGTTTACTAAAAATAAACCACTCAAACAATCATTAACCTTTGATTGTATTTCAATTTATAACCATCTACAAGAAACATATTTATTAAATAAATATATATTCCTGTTTCTTAACCCCGACTCTTTAATAATAAATAAATATATATTTAATATTATTTACATAAAAAAAAACATTTACTCAAAATAAACCAAACAATCATTAACTTTTGTTTGTATTTCAATTTATAACCATCCGCATGAAACATATTTATCAAATAAATATATATTCCCGTTTCTTAACTCCGACTCTTAATAAAAAAAAATATATTTAATATTATCTACATAAAAATATTTACTAAAAATAAACCACTCAAACAATCATTAACCTTTGATTGTATTCCAATTTATAACCATCTACAAGAAACATATTTATCAAATAAATATATATTCCCGTTTCTTAACCCCGACTCTTTAATAATAAATAAATATATATTTAATATTATCTACATTAAAAAAACATTCACTAAAAATAAACCACTCAAACAATCATTAACCTTTGATTGTAAAACATATTTATCAAATAAATATATATTCCTGTTTCTTAACCCCGACTCTTTAATAATAAATAAATATATATTTAATATTATCTACATAAAAAACATTTACTAAAAATAAACCACTCAAACAATCATTAACTTTTGATTGTAAAACATATTTATCAACTCTTTAATAATTATATATATATATATATATAAAGAAAAAATTAAGAAAAAAAGAGTATATATAATATAAATACATACCTAATGAGCTCTGTTTGAAGGGCACCACCTTGTTTGGTTCTCCTATGGGAGGTGGCACCAAACCCAGTGGTGACACCATAACTATCAGTACCATTGTTCATGCTGTCCATGACCCAATCACTGCTGGCCTTGACTCTTGGACGTGCCACCTCTCCGAGCACCACCCTCACCGGCGCCGCCGCCACGGCGGCCACCTGAGAGATCTTGAGAGTAGCACCTTCAAGCTCCACCAATGGCCTCCTGAACTCCTCCACCATCTTCTTCACTTCATCAAAGTGGCTCCCTTCCAAACTCTCTGCAGCCACCTTCCAATTCAAAGGATCAATATTATTATTATCCTTCATGCAAAGCTCCATGCCATTCATTGTCTTCTTCTCTTTCTTCTCACCCATGAACTCCATGATCTAAAGGTCTAGATTATAAAGAGAAAGAGGAACTCTTGTTCTTGTGTTTTGGTTTGGTTTGCTTTTGAGTTGAAGGGTGGAGAAGAAGAGGGTTTAAATAGAGGGAGAGTGAGTTGGGTGGGTGGGATGGGAGGGTTTGTTGAGAGATGATATGAGCCATTGGATCTTGGATGTAAGGTTGAGATTATTAGAGAAAGAGAATTGTCAAAGTGTGGGGAGGTTGGTGGGAAACTTGTGGCCTTGTGTGAGCAATGCATCATCACACAATCAATTTTAGTTTGGTGGAGTTTTTATTTTTATTTATTAATTTTTTAAATAGAGATTCGGCGCAATGGTAAAGTTGTCATCATGTGATCAACCTGAAGGTCATGTGTTCGAGTCATGAAAAAAACAGAATAAGGCTGCGTATAATACAATCAAGTGGTCCGATCTTTTCTTGAACCTTTGCATGCGAGAATTTTGTAGCATCGGACTGTCATTTTTTAATTAATTAAGTATTATTTTTATCAAAATATAACCGATTCAAATAACGCGAAAAATATATATCATTTTTATTGAATAGTATTTTTTAGATTTTTTTAATGTGTTTATTTTGTGAAAAAATATTTTTAGAAGACTTGGTCTATGTTGGGTTAAAATTGGTAGGTGACCTACAAATGGAAGAATAGTGTTTATGAAAGGAATTCATGTGTAATTTGGCCCTCTTGACTTCTTCTCTATCTAATTTCAAATTTTGAAAATTAATAATAAATTTAAATATTATAATTTGGAGAGAGTGGGATTCATGTATGTGCTTTCCTATTTTAGTTTCTTTTTTTTTTTGTTTGTGTTCCAAGGGTTTTATTCTTGACTTGAGTTTGTTGTCTTATTATTATTGTTATTATTTTTTAGGATTTACATGTTAAAACTATTTTATTTATTAAATACTATGGAACTAATAATATCATCATTTAATATATCTAAATAGTTGTATTAGTTGGTTGAGTGTTAATCTTTCTTCCAACTTAATTAAGACATGGTGGTCCACCTTTTTCTTTCTTGATGTGGTTCTAAAAATTATATTGATTATGCATACTTTATTTTTTTAAAAAAAAATTGTAAAATCAAGATATTATTGTATCGCAACTTAAATTCGTACTTTGAGTTATTGCAAACCGAAAACAGGGAATTGATTCATCAATTCTTCTAAACTTCGACGAAGTAATATGGAATCTTATCGGAAATTTTATTTACAAGAATTAAGTTGTTGGAAAGTCAATTTAGTTGACTTAGTGTCAGTTTCAATTCATTAAAAATTAATGAATTCAAGAACAAATAAGAAGAGGTTGGTGGTAGGTGCATGACATTTTCATCAACCGTTACATTTTGACTCTCTTACAGTTACAAAGACCTCATGAATTTTCACAGAAATACACTTGCAAGATCCCCATCTCTTTTTTTTTTTAAAAAAAAATGGATAAACCACGTTTATTTATTAGAAATAGTAATAAGATAGTTCCGGCCAGAGGCCTTTGGTTATAAATGGTTCCTAGGTGAACCAAACAGATAAACAAAATTTCCCCGTTAACCAGAAGTGTTGAAGGCCTTGGTCTGTTCGACTTATACAAGCTCCTCCCATCTTTCTTTCTAAAAGAAAGTGAGAAATGAAAGACCATTTATAGTGGCTCCAAATGAGACTTGGGGGTTATATGTATGTGCATAATCCCATTTCTGTCAATGGTCTTGGTCCACAGGTCCAGTCAATGTCTCACCAACCCATAATGCAATGAGATTCACCAACGGCCATTTCCAGTATCAAATCCCTTATATAAAGCTTACGTTTGACAAACTCAAATTGAACCCCACGATCGAGCATTTATGCATGAGACGTATCTAAGAGTTGCCTCGACTTTCAAGGCTGTTCTATTGCCTTTGTTCAAAAATAAAAAAATAAAAAAATATGCAATGAGATTCACAGTTTGGTTGTGATTCTTTGTTTCATTCATGTTATGAAAGTATAATAAACACTAATCACAACACCAATGTGTTCCAAGTGTGTTCTATATATAATTAGGTGTGAAACATGGATGGCTTAGTGATTGACATCCAATTTAGTGGCTCTAATCTAAATTGTGATCTTCTGTCATTTGCATGGAATTAGTTTGAAAGGAAAAAACACTAGGACATGTCTGTCGAAACTTCAATTATGGTACTAGCTCAATGAAACATGAGAAACATGTATAAAAGTAAGGACATTGTCAGACCACACAAGATGAAATTCTCACCACAAATATCTTTTGTGTCATGTTCACAATTGTACGAATCCTATACAAGACATGGATCTCAAGCGATGCTCGAATCACATGAGGTGCAGCTTTTTTTTTTTTTTTTGGTACAGTAATGAGCTAATCCTAGCTAGACTTGCAAAAACTTCTTCAACTCATTGTAGAGCTCCTGCAGCCCTTGTGGCAGCTGTTGAGAGTGTGTATATCTATAACTCCTGCAATTGGTTCTAGCCATCTTTGCCAATGCATCTGCACATCTATTTTCTTCTCTAGGAATATGGATTATTTCCCAGTTTTTGATGCTTTCCAGCCTCCTCCTGCATTCCAGTATTTCTGCCTGCATGCTTCTACTTCCATTGGGTTCTTCCCTTGCTCGTTTCATCAACCTCATTAGCTCAATGTTATCTGTGTGGATCAGTGCATCTTCACATCCCATCAATGTCAGCATATTGATTCCTTCCTTGAGGGCCTTTAGTTCAGCTTCAAAGGTTGAGTTGGCAACCCCCAATTGCGCACCTGCATTGCAAAAATTTCCTTTGTTAGTTGATCATGTGAATGAATAACGACAGAATGGTTTTTGTTTGATGAGAAAACATACAAAAAGTTGAGTCAAATGAGATAAAATGAGTTTATTATTGTTGTACCTTCAGTAATTCATCGACATTCTTTCTGCACTCAGATAGATCTGTGGGCAAAAAATACTGCAGAAATAAACTCAGAGACATGTCTAATTTCTAATTCAATATGGCAATCACAATAACTGCAGATTAACAGAGAAACAATCTGTTTTTGCTGCAGAAGTGAAGATGATTGGCCGATAAATCACTAATTGGCTGATAATCACAAACAAAGGAAATGACTGTCAAACTGCCAATAGTTGATTTAATTTTCATTCAAATCTTTCACACCAATGGAAAAGGATTAGTAATTTGAAAAACATGCATCGTTTTCAAATCCAAGCTCAAAATACATTACACTGAGGTATCAGCTGAACAAAAGAAGAGCAACTTGCGCTTTCAATAGAAAAGAATACAGGGAGAGAGATTGTGAAAGAAGTCTGGCACATAAAAAAGTTTGTTCTGAACATCAGAGATGAAGAAAATGGCTCCTCAAGCAAATTACGAAACCGATATATTCATCCATCTAGTGCCATTGCAGCAAATAACACATGATAAGTGAACTATATCAGCAGAACATATAGCATGATGGATTTCCCTGATTTTTTCAATTTACCGTATTTCGTCTACATCCTAGACAATTAGTACTTCCCCTGGTTGCTAAATCAATGATGTCCATTCTTTCGGTTAATATTATGCATATACATGCTTGCAAATTCAGCGACAAAAAACCATGATATATATATATATAAACTGATGGATTGCTTATTTATATAACTCAACATTGAGCTGCCATTTGCATAAATAGCAAGAGTTGAATTTAATATGCAACTCAGTAACATACAGGAAAAGTCATGGTCTTGATCATTAAGGAATGAAATAAAAAAATGAAACAAAATGTGTATATATATACATATATTCTGCTCAATCAACACCGGAAGAATCCCTGCTTAAGGCAGAAGTTCAGAAAAGTGGGTTAATTGCACCCATGGCCACAAAATTACTCGGGTTATAACGCTATGGCCACAAAATTTTTTTTCGTATCAGAAAACCATAAAATTTTGCTCCAGTTGCATGTAAAGCCAAAATGGGTGAATCTTCGGCAAAACTGCCGACGTGTCATTGACACATGGGTATATTTGTTTATAAAATGTCATATCAGCGCCACATTTTTTTTTTTGTGGCCATAGAGATAGAGGGATTTACTTTCGCCGATTGATCAAATCGCCTCCTGTTGGATGGATCTTGAGGGCTGAAGTCGTCATAGGAGCAGAGGATGTCGTCGGATCCAAAATCGAACGTCCTCCCGCCCGATCCCGAATGACTTGAAGAACTCCCAGAAGCCATTAATACTAGGAGAAAGAAAGAGAGTGAAGAGAAGTGGATCTATGGTCAGGTTCGCCGGAGATTCACCTATTTTGGCTTTACATGTAACTGGAGCAAAGTTTTATGATTTTTCTGATACTAAAAAAAGTTTCGTGACCATAGCATTATAACCTGAGTAGTTTTGTGGCCATGAGTGCAATTTACCCCAGAGAAATTGAACTCGCAGAAGAATGAGGACTTGATCAAATGCCCTTAATATCAATCTCCACTATCACTACTTTTTAATCCCCTCGCCCATTCATTAGGATGATACAACTCTAACAATCGCAAGCTTTTTGCCAAACATGAACTTCAAAGGAAAATTGCTGAAAGGGAACAATAAAATCTTAAATCTAGCCAAGGCACAGTCGGCCGAAGGTCACTCCGCACTTGTGGACAAGAACATGGTTCAATCCTGCGGTGGCCGAGTGAAGTCTGGATTTGGTAGTCGGATGGGCCCGCAGTGTGGCCCGTGATAGTCGGCCGTGCGTCCTGCTGTGAGACTGGGGTTTATCCCCTTTAGCTCAAAAAAAAAAAAAAAAACCTTAAATCTATAAACAAGAAATGGATCTCTTGAAGGCGATTTATTTGTTTTTGAAAATTAATAATAAATTTATTTTTTTTTTAAAAAAAATATAAAATCGAGATATTATTATATCGCAACTTAAATTTGTACTTTGAGTTATTGCAAACCAAAGACCGGGATCAATTCCTCAAAACTTCGACGAAGTAATATGCAATCTCATCGGAAATTTATTTACAAGAATAAGTTCTTGGAAAGTCATTTTGGTTGACTTAGTGTCAACTTCGCATACTTGGTTAAGATCATTCAATTCATTAAAAGTCATGAATTCAAGAACAAATAAGAGGTAGATGCATAACATTTTCATTATATCATACATTTTGACCCTCTTACAAAGACCTCATGAATTTTCACAGAAATACACTAGCAAGGTCCCCATCTATCTTTCTAAAAAGAAAGTGGGAGATGAAATGATGGTGAATGGAAGACCATTTAGTGGCACCAAATGAAGATCACATGTGAGACTTGGGTCATATGTACATGTTCCCATTTCTCTCAAAGTTCATACTTAGAAAAGAAGTGAGACTTGGTCCAGTCAATGTCTCACCAACCCATAACATGCAATGAGATTCACAGTTTGGTCTTCTTTCTGTCATTTTATCATTCTATGTTTCATTCATGTTATGAAAGTAAAATAAACACTGATCACAGCACAAATGTGTTCCAAATGTGTTCTATTATATAGGTGTGAAACATGGATTAGTGATGGACATCCAATTTAGTGGCTCTAATCTGTTCAGTTTTAACAGCTGAACCCTGAAAGGTAAAAACATGAAGACATGTCCATCGAAACTTCAATTTCGGTACTAACTCAATGAAACATGAAAACAAGTATAAGGTAAGGACATTGTTGGACCACACAAGATGAAATTTTCACCACACAAGAAATGGATCTAAAGAGATGCTTGAGTCACTTGAGGTGCAGATATGATTATGTGAATGCATAACAACAAAATGGTTCTTGTTTGATGAGACAAATAAAGGGAAAGGTGGGTCAAATGAGACAAAATGAGTTTATCATTGCAGTACCTGTGAAGAATTTGAAGCTATCTTCTTCATTTCATTCATATGATATATATAGATTTACTCTTCACAAAATTACAAGATTACAATCTTGTTTGACTAAGAAATTAAATCAATCACGGAGATTAATATCCCTCCTTATATGGAAAGTTGTATCGGCGTTCGAATCTCGTTATGATTGATTTCCCACTGATATCGCTTATAGTAACCTTCATTAATTAATCAACCTTTTTTTTGCACTCGGATATGTGGACAAAAGTTACAGCAGAAATAAACTCAGGACATGTCTAATTTCTAATTCAATATGGCAATCACAATAACTGCAGATTAACAGAGTAAGACTCTGTTTTGGCTGCAGAAATGAAGATGATTGGTCTATAAATCACTAATTGGGATTTCTTAAAACGTTAATGTACTTAAATTGTTAGCAGATAATCACAAACAACAGAAATGACTGTAAAACTGCCAATAGTTAATTTAATTTTCATTCAAATCTTTCCCACTGATGGAAAAGGATTAATAATTTGAAAAATATGCTGATTCAAATCAATTGAGATTTATGCTTTTTATCATCATTCACTGGTGCCTTAATGATCACCATATCACAAGCTCATTTTCAAATCCAAGCTCAAAATAACATTACACTGAGGTATCAGCTGAACAAAGTACAACAGAAGAGCAACAGGAACTCATCAACATGATGTAACTTGCACTTTCAATAGAAAAGAATATGAATGAATTGAATGTGGTTTATTTACTTTATCCAAAAAAAAAAAAAAAAAAAGATCACAAGGCGAGAGATTGTGAAAGAAGTATGGCATATAAAAAGTTTGTTCTAACCATCAGAGATGAAGAAAATGGCTCCTCAAGGAATTACGAAACTGATATATTCATCCATCTAGTGCCATTGCAGCAAAAAACACATGATAAGTGAACTAAACCATCAGAGATGAAGAAAATGGCTCGCCAAGCAAATTGCGAAACCAATATATTCATCCATCTACTGCCGTTGCAGCAAATAACACATGATAAGTGAACTATATCAGCAGAACATATAGCACAATGGATTTCCCTGACTTTTTCATTTTACTGTATTTTGTCTACATCCTAGACAGTTAATACTTTCCCTGGTTGCTAAATCAACGATGTTCATTCTTTCAGTTAATATTATGCATATATATGCTTGCAAATTCAGCCACCAAAAAACATGATATATAAACTGATGGATTGCTTATTTATATAACTCAACATCGAGCTGCTGGCCCATTAGAAAATAACAAGTTGAACTTAATATGTAACTCAGTAACATACAGGAAAAGTCATGGTCTTGACTCTTGATCATTAAGGAATGAAGTAAAAAAATGAAACAAAATGTATATATATTGTTCTCAATCACCACTGGAAGACTCCCAGCTTGAGGAATTGCTATACAGAAGTTCAGGAAAGTTTAACACACAGAAGAATGAAGACTTGATCAAATGCCCTCAATATCAATCTCCACTATCACCACTTTTTAATCCCCCAGCCCATTCATTAGGATGGTACAACTCCAACAATCCCAAACTTTTTGCCAAACATGAACTTGGAAAGAAAATTGCTAAAAGGGAACAATAAAACCTTAAATCCAAAACTACAGTCAAAGAGAAACACAGAAAGTCATGAAGTTACTCCTTAAATATGACAAACACAAGATGAGATCAGTAAATTTCACAAAGTCCTCAAATTCCAATTGCCACAACTGTGCAGAATACTGAAGAGCCAGCGATTCATCATTACAAATCTCAAAGAAAAGATCATCTTTAAGACATCAGACATACCTGTTGTAGATCTGGGTAACAAATCTGGACCCATTGTAGCAGATGAACCAAAGCAACACCAATATCAATATATCTTCTACACTAAAGGAATTAACCATCTCCCATTAAATCTATAAACAAAACACTTAAAGTTCAATTTTTTTTTAAAAAAATAAAAATCCCCAAAAATCTCATCTTTCCTCATGAAAACACCAAAGATGAATCCCCAGACTAGTTCATCAGCATTAAAAGAATCCCAATCGGAAAAATCTCATCTTTAAACTAAGAATAACAAGAAAAAGGAGAGGATCAGAAGAGCTGAAGAAAAAGGATACTGAAGAGGCAGCGCTCCCACCAGTCGAGCATGTAGAGCCCCATAGTCACATTGTAGAGATAGATCTTCCTGCTCAAAAAGTTCATCTTTCTCCTCTTTCCTCGGATCACACAAGAAAAAGACTCCAACTTAGGGGATTTCCAAAGGATCCGAAGAGAACCATGATGTTTGTTCGTCGAACACTACACACATACATACGAACCAGAGAAATCCATTTCCACTTCTCCTTATGCCACGTGTTTTACAACTAGTGGAGAAATTTATGCCACGTTGATGAGTTACATGTTATGAGTTACTTTTTCATGTCTAAAAACATACATCTTCTAATTTTCATTTACTTAAGAATCAAACTAATTGATTTTTTTTTACTGATTTCTCTCTTATAAAAGAACTAATCTTTTGCCAAAGGTGTAGTAGCTAAATGGCAAAGGTCCTTTGCACACAAGATGAAAACCTCAATTCGAATCTCCTTTGTGACAAAGTGAGGGCGTAGGGTGTGGGTCACCCAGTGGGGTGGCCCACGCACACACGTGAGTCTTCTCCGGGTGAGATTGGTAGTTATGGGCGGTAAAAAACGTGCACTGAGTGAAACTTTAGGGGCAACCCATGTGGCACGCCAGTTTTCTCCGTGCTGGATCATAGTAACCCGGACGGTAAAATAAGTGTACGCTATGTGAAACCTTAGAGCGGTAAAATAAGATGCATTGTGTGACATTCGGGAAGAATTGAAACCTCTATGCTCGCTCGTTTGACTGATCCTTGTGAGGGTGCTTGTTGCCTTGATTAAAAACAAAAAAAATTAAAGAACTAATTTTTTTTAAATTATTATTCTCTTCAGGTTCCACCAAGTAGATGTCTTTCTTGCATTGTGGTTGAAGTTAAAATATGCATGTACTTTGTGACTCATTCTCTCAAAAGAATAACTTTTGCATGCAAGGCATAGCTTTACATTTGGACACATCAGATCAGAGACATCTAAAAGTGATAAAAATAAAAAATTAAAAAAATAAAAAAAAATAATTAAGAAAGGTTCTATTCTATATTTCCATCCAATTAAACATAGAAAGTGATGTATTTCTTGTCAATCAAATCCACTTTGTCCAAGTTTCATTTGGTAAGTGTGAGTGTGACATATACTTATATCATTCCATATAATTATTATAAATTAGACATTGCTTTAATGTTCATATCTAACAAAATAAGTGTATGTGGTTTGTTTTATCCCTTGGTAGGTGGCTTGCATTCTTTGAATTTTCATTCATTACCAAAAATAATTATCATTCCAATTTTTTTTTTAATTGAATAAAGTTTCAACAGAAGAAAATCTAAATTTCAATGCTTTTTTCAATAATAAATATAAATAATATTTAAATTTTAGCCTTTTTTTACCTGTCTACCCTTGAAGAGACAATGCTAATTAGAAAGTAAGCAGGTTTTTTTTTTGTAATTTAAGGAAGATATTAGGGGTATTTTGGGAAGTTCAAAGAATGTGGTCGAAATACGAAACCGTTGATGACACCAAGGCATTGTTTTGGCGGTTTACTCGCGAAGGAGTTTTCCTCGCTTTCAATCTCTCGTGAGCCGGCTTCCCTCTTTCCTTATCTTCTCTTCTTCTTCTTCTTCTTCTTCTTCTTATCGAGATTCATATGCGTTGTTGTGGATTTGGAGTTCATGGGGTTGTTGGGAACTCTACTGGGGATAATTGGATTCAGCTTTGGTGTCCCTTTTGGTCTCTTGCTCGGCTTCTTCATCTTCATCTACTCCAAACCCTCAAAAGAATCCAAGGTATGCACATTCATGCGGTTTCTTTTCTTGATTTCATCTTGTATCTCTGTTTTGATTCTTTGGTTTTGAGCATTGATGCGAGGAAATTTGCGGCTTTGCTTTTACTTCTTGGAAGATTAGTGAATTTTGAGGTCATTTGATTGTTAATGAGATTAATTTTGGGTGTTGTTTGATTGCAAGTGATAAAGTTGTCACCTTTATGGATTAGGGTTGTGGAATAAAGGTTTGATTGGAGATTCCTGATTTTACACTCTGTACTTATCTTTTGATGAGCATTTTGTTTTTGTTTATTCTCCATTTTGTGGTGTTGTAGAGTGCCAGAGTGGGCGAGGTAGCTGTTTGCATTGAATTGTACTCTTTCTCATGCTTTTCTATTTTCTATTAAGGATTGAATTGTGTAAAGATATTCCTTTGCTTCTGCATTTGGATTCTTAAGGGTTGAACAGAACCTGCAGGTTGTGAATCTCACCTGCTAAATATTTATTGTTGAATTTGATTTGCAAAATCTTTGACAGGAGCCGATTGTTAGACCAATTAATGAGTTTGATTCAAAGACCTTGCAAGGTCTACTTACTGAGATCCCATTCTGGGTGAAGAATCCTGATTACGATAGGGTGAGTTGTTTTCCAGAACTGTTGTTCTTTCAAATTCATACTCTTCTATCATTTTTTAAATGTATCATTCAATGAGCACTTTTTAAAAAAATGGAAGCTTCATTAGAATATGATATTCTCTATTATTATGTTTTCTCACGACGATGTGGTTCCCCTTAACTCAATTCTGTTTATTCCAAAATCAATTATTGCTAGCTAAGTTAAACATTTTTTTTTTACTGTATAGCATTTGTGACAGTGAGTTTTGTTTGTTCAGGTTGATTGGATGAACAAATTTGTTTCTGACATGTGGCCTTACCTAGACAAGGTCTATCAACTTACAAATATTTCACTTACTGGAGTTTTTGCAAGATGTATTTACTGAAATTTGATTCAGTCACACACTTGTTTTCCTTGTGATTTCGCATAGGCAATCTGCAACACAATCAGGAGTACAACAAAGCCGATATTTGAACAATACATTGGGAAGTACGGTATAGAATCTATTGAATTTGACCATTTGACACTCGGGACTCTTCCACCTATCATTCATGGTGCCTACACAATTCACTTAGAGATTGATTGAATTATCACAATCTAGTTTCAGTGCTACTTAAAATGTCAAACCTGATCATCTGTTTGTTTGCTGCAATATTAGGTGTAAAAGTTTATGAAACTCAAGAGAGAGAACTTGTTATGGAGCCTGCAATTCGATGGGCAGGAAACCCCAACATTATCCTATCTGTGAAGTTGCTAACCTTGAAACTTACAATGCAGGTGTGATATTTTCCATATAGTATTCATCTTCGCTGTCACCTGAAAGATCATCATTCTTATGCAAACTCTTTTCATTTCAGCTTGTAGATTTTCAGATATTTATATTACCCCGTGTAACTCTAAAGCCCCTTGTGCCAAGTTTTCCATGCTTTGCAAATTTGAATATATCATTAATGGAGAAGGTCAGGTTTTTCTTATTGCAGTATCTGTCCGAGTTTGTTCATCCACATATATTAATTGTTTTGGTGAAAATCATTGCAGCCACATGTTGACTTTGGACTCAAATTTTTCGGAGGAGATATCATGGCTATCCCTGGTTTGTATCGTTTTGTTCAGGTTAGACCAAGTGTAGCTAAGTATTCTAATTGACTAAAAGAGCAAGAGTATTGTGTCAAGCTAGAACACACTTTGAGAAAAGATGAACAGTTTGACCATTTATCATCCTCATTGATTTATGCCTGGATGATCTAGGTGATGACTGTTCTAACAAACACGAACTTCTGAACTGCAGAAAAAGACGGTCTTATTGGTTCTTCTGTTCTTAAATAGATTTTAGTACACTATCCCTCCGGGCAAGTTGTACCATAAGTAGATGATCATGGCTTGATTTTTTTGAGATAATTAATTAAATCTCTGTATCTAGTATGGTGTCAAAATAAAATTTACGGTCTTCATTTTATCAATAATCCTTTTGTTGCATGCATCTGGTTTTTACAGGAAACAATTAAAGAGCAAATAGCAAACCTGTACCATTGGCCGAATATTCTCGAAATACCTATTTTAGATGGTTCCAGGTAATCTTTCTCTTCATATATGGGCTTCTCATTGTTATAGCATTGTGAAAAAAACGCCAAAGTTCTTGATGTCTCTTGTAGTGGAGCAACAAAGAAGCCGGTTGGTATATTACGTGTGAAGGTTGTCCGGGCACTTAATCTCCGTAAGATGGATTTCCTCGGTAAATCAGACCCATATGTTAAGCTCAGCCTGACCGGAGAGAGACTACCTGCAAAGAAAACTTCAGTCAAGATGAGCAATCTGAATCCTGAATGGAATGAAACTTTCAAACTTATTGTGAAAGATCCTGAGAATCAAGTTCTTCAGCTGCATGTCTTTGATTGGGAAAAGGTTTAATTAGTTCCCTGTATGCAGCTTACTTGGTTTCTCTTTCTAGAAACAAATTAAAAAGAACAAGAGGCTTTCGTATTTATTGAATTGCATTCTCTTGAATGATTTAAACAGGTCAAAGCGCATGATAAGTTGGGCATGCAAGTTGTTCCACTTAGTTTGCTTACTCCCTACGAGACAAAGGAATTCACACTTGATCTTCTAAAGAACATGAATCCAAATGATCCTCATAATAAGAGGAACAGAGGAAAGATTGTGTTAGAGCTGACATTTGATCCTTTCAAAGAAGAGCATGACAGGTTCAGTGGATATCTCGATGAATCGAAGCACGTCAGCATCAGAAGGTTTTCCAATGAGTTATCATCGAATGGTGGGGTTTTGTCAGTCACCATTGAAAGTGCCAAAGATGTTGAAGGGAGGCATCACAACAACCCTTATGCATTGGTCATTTTCAGAGGAGAACAAAAGAAAACAAAGGTATCACACACATTGGAAATTAAGCAACATATACAAAGAGATTTATCTATTTTTTTTTTATATATATATATATCCAGGTGATTAAGAAGAGCAGAAATCCAAGATGGAATGAGGGATTCCAATTCATGCTCGAAGAGGCTCCCATGGATGAGAAAATTCGCATCGAAGTGATGAGCAAAAGAAGAGGCTTTAATTGCTATCCAAAGGTTTTGAAACTGTATATTCATAACTGATTTTTTGTTCCGCTCTAATACCGAATCATATCTGAACATTGCTGCATTGTATGTATTGTAGGAGTCACTGGGACATGTAGAAATCAATCTGACTGATGTCGTGAACAACGGGCGCATAAATGAACGATACAATTTAATAAACTCGAAGAATGGAGTGATTCAGATTGAAATCAGATGGAACACTGTGTGATAAAGCAGTAAAAACTTGTTGTACATTCATTAATAAAACGTGGTTTATCCACCTTATCAAAAGACAAAAGAAAAAAAACTTATTGTACATTGATTTGTTGAGAATTGTATAAAAAAGAGCTCAAATTCAAACAAGTCTTGTGTTCCTCTGATCCATAAGAGCTATGAAATTTCTTCGAATTGCAACAAGAGACAGGAAAACATCTGAATGATGCTCTCTTCAATGAGATTCTCAATAAAGCTCATAAAGACTCCTTTTAAAAAGATTAAAGCATCTCTTTTCTGATGAGAAAAAAAAAAGTTATATATTCTCCAATCTCCCAACAGTATTCATATGCTTGCCAATTTGCTAGCTAGTTATATTATTGTCACTTGAGAATCATCAGACAGACAGAGAGAGAAAGAAACCACAAAGGCTAGCTCTTGCCATGAAAGCTTCCCATGCTTTTATTATGATACCAAGTCAACATAAAAGCAGCAATGCTGGCTTTTCTAAAGATATAATAAACTTTTGCTGATATTGGGAATGATCATAATGTAAAAGTCTTTATGCTTATTCATTGAGCATCAACTACTTTAAACTTTTTATGAGAAACTCTCAACCACCATGCCAACTCCATTAGGACATGACTTTTAAGTTCTGGATATATGAGATCAATATGAAAGTTTATCATTAGATTACATCTATTTTTCCTTTAATATTTTATTAAGAGTATTCAATCAGAAGCTGAAGTTGCCAAATTGACAATGCAACTCATTATAATCTTTGATTATATATATATATGATCAAAGAACATGCATGTTTATATTCTAATCTAATTACCATTAATTCTAATGACACCTTAAACACATGAAAATAATAAGTAGATAAAGTTACTCTAAAAGGGAATCGCATGTGATCATAGCTAGGTTGAGAGGTAGGTTTCCATGATTCCATCAGTACCACAAGATGAAGATTAGAGATCATGGAGGAGCATGCATCATGATCCACCCACTCTTGTTTGATGGTTTTCATGGGGTCCTCATGAAAGAGAAAGTGTTTATACTTCCCCACCACCCAATATTTGTTCACAAGAGCATGCAGATAATTAATGATCATAACTTTTTTTTCATTTTCTAACTTGACTTTTCATTTTCATTGGTGGACATCTTGTGGTGATGCACAACCAACCACCCTTTGAATCATTATCATGCATGTCAGTCCCTCTCATTGACAATGTCATTTTTGTACTAAATATGTCTTTGACCTTATTGTACATTTCTTTGAGCTAGCTTTCCATTTGTAAAAAGTCAAAGAGTTTGCTTGCTATAATACTCTTCTTTACTTTATTAATTAATAGACTACATATCTATCTATCTATCAACTTACAAATCACGTGACTTGTGTGTGACTCATCATTGTGATTATTAATTTTGATATATTGGTTGAATTTGACTTTTATTGGAATGAGTTTTGGTATAATAAAATAATATTTTTGTGATAGAAAAGAAAAAAGAAATTTCTATTTTGACTGTTGACCAACCAATGAGATTCTTTCCTCTTTTTGTGTTAAGAGTTTGTGTTTGTTTTCTCAGTTGAATAATCCAAGGCAACCTTCATTCAATGTATTGCAGCCTCTTCAAGTTATATATATATATATATATATATATATAAATAATAATAATAATATTTAAATAATATATTTATTTCTCTCTAAAACTTCCATTTGGAGTGGTGACCTTTATTGTAAATTAATTTAATAATTTCAAACTTAAATTTTTATTTTTTAAATTAAAATAAAAAAGAAGAAAATTCTTGAGAATGAGGGTAGATAGGTAATTTTAGGGTTGGGCACGTTATTTAAAGCTCATTGAAAAGACGGCGCCGTTTTCCAGCTCATCTACAGCGTCGGTAATGAAAGAAGCCAACTGGCAACGTTCATCAAGTCAACGTTCAACCCCACCAACTTCTTCGCTGTGTTTGGGAAACGGGCTTTGACCCGTGGGTCCCACTTAACACGTGGCCACTTGTTCGTGGACATTTTATGTCTTTTTTATTCCGATTAACCCCTTCAAATTCTTTTATTTTTGTAACGTATTCTTATATATAAAAGAATTAGATAAGATGGCAGTTACGTTAATAAGTCGAAGTAAGAAGGGTATTTTCGTCAGATTAGGGGAACGTTGTTAATTCGTATATAAAGGTACGCTTCGGGTTCTCTCTCTGACTCTCTCTCTCTCTAAGGTCAAAAACCAGAGCTTTCTCTCTCTCTCTCTATCGCTCTAATGGCGGCTCGCCGAAATCGAGGAAGAGAACACGGTAGGCCCACTATCGGATCAGCTCTCTGACCCTCTTCGCCCGAATCCGCAACCCGATAAAATCCCATCGACTTCCCCATTGCTCGAGGAGAAGAGAAGCGAAAAGGGAGAGCTCTAGAAACCCCAAACTCTTGGAACCCTCAAGAGAGGAACCCTAGATTGGGTGCTGAGGATGTGGAGGAAGGCGAAGCAGGCGCTGGGCCTCAATCTCTGCGCTTACGTGCCGAGGACCGAGTTCGAGGACGAGGACGAGGACTCGCATCCAGGTACGGAGGCGGAGGAGGTCCAGGACGTGTCGATGGATTCCGGGGCGTCGGTGGTGTCGGCCGTCGTGGATTCTGGGAAGAGGATGGTCAAATATGGAAGTAGATCCTCAAAGGTTTGCTTTTTCTTTTTTTGGATCTTTTTTTTTCTCTCTAATTTCTTACCAATTTGTTGGTTTGTGTGAGTGTTTTTTGCTTCGTTTTCTGCTGTTCTTTGGTGAGATTTTCAGGAATTGATGTTATTGTTTTTCCTAGTTGAGGAAAGGTCACTTTTTGATGTAGTGTATGCTGTTTTCACCTCATTTTTTGTTGCACCTCTCTGATGAGCTGTTGGCTTCTCTCATTTTCTATTTTCTTTTTCATTTCTTGGAAAGAAATTGCTTTTCTCTTGCTGAGCAAGGGGAACTTCTTCTTAGAATCTTGATGATCTTTAATTTTTGTTGTTTGTTTTGTTATTGTGAGAAGGGGATTAGCGAGGCTTAATTTTTTTTAGATGAAAAACGAAACCTTTTTTGAAACTTAAAATGCTTTTCATTTTAAGTTAGTGTGATCTTTGTGATCTTTGTGCTTTTCTTTCTAGAACTGTAACAAGTCTTGCTGATTTGTTTTCTTTTCGGTAAAAAGGATCAACCATTTTTTCTGTAAAGAAGGAGGTGATTTATCTCCTATGAAAGGCTTGTGTTGAATTTTCTAATCTGAAACATAGCTTGAAAACAGAAGGCTGGTCAGCAGCAACTGTTACGTGGTGTTTTTAATATTTGTTATTAGGACCATTCTGTGTCAAACCTATATTTCCTCATTATATGATGTGTTTAGTGGTCAAATTCCTCTCTTCTAAATTGTCTAGGGCTTCTTGTTGTCACGTGGATGAATAACAATAGCCTTTGAATATTGCACAAGTATTTTATTAAAAAAAATTCATATGATTCTTTTTCAAGGATCAGTGCACAATTATAGAGACCGTCTGACATGTCGTTGAAGGAGGAATCCAATTTGGAGTTTACAATTCTAGGCCCATGTCTTTGCCTGCCAGAATTTTGGGTTCTTAGTTGTCTTTGAGATGAAGTGGACTATTGACTGCTTATTTGGATTCACCATGCATCAAAAGGCCAATTAAGAACCGCATGATCATGGGTTTTCCCAATTCTTCTGAATTTTGTGCTTGTTACTTTGACCGTCCTGATGCAACTCATTGTCCCACCAGAATGTTGGAAATATTGCTCATTTGCATGTCCTGATGCAACTCACTGTCCCGATACAACTCACTGTTCATTTGCATGTTTGAAATAGTTACGGATTGACAGTTCTTTTGCTTTTTGTGCTTGACTCTAGATGGAATTCACCATCTCAGCAAAATGTCGGAGTATTACTCCTCATCCAGTTGTATCATAGTGATCTGCAGCATTAGAACATATCTCTCTGATACTCTTGTCCTCTAAATAGTTCAGGTTTGAGGAAGTAGACAGTGAATCTCTCATACTCTATCCACATGTCTATAAATTATTTATAGTTTCTGTGGGTAGGGTCACATAAATTATTTGTGTCAACTTGCAGTATTTTGCTCAGTCAATCTGCATAATCACATGAAGCATTCAATGCTTAATTGCATGTGATATGGTTTAATAATACTTGTGGTGCTTAGGCTTTACTCTTGTTTATCTTCTTTTTTTCCTCTTACACCTCTCTCAGTGTCATTTTTCATTATCTGATAAATTAAAAATGGCTGCCAAACTTTATATCTCAAGCCTTTGATGCAAGAACATTGTGTTCTGCTGGATCTATTTGGACCACTGATTTTGGTATTAATGTTGTCTTTCTATGTATAATTATATTAAAGAAGCAGCTGTAGAAATCCTACTTTTATATATTTTAATGGAAGACTAAAACTTGATGCTTGTAGTCTGGTTATTGTCTAGGGCTTACTACTTGGCAACATGTGATTGTAGGCTTCTTTGAATTTCTGCTTGTAATTTTATATATTCCACCTTCTGAGAATATGCAACATAATTTCTTGTCTTTAATTGCTGATTTTTATTTTTCCTTTAAGAAATTCCCCCGATATTTTATTGCTGTGTGAAGAGCTTATGGTTTGATTGTAATTTTGGATTCCACAGGGAGCTTGTGCTATATGTCTTAACACCATCAAAGCAGGTCATGGTCAGGCCATCTTTACTGCAGAATGCTCACATACCTTCCACTTCCATTGCATAGCATCAAATGTGAACCACGGAAACCATGTATGTCCTGTTTGCCGAGCAAAATGGAAGGAAGTCCCATTCCATGGTCCTCAAAATTCTGATCATTCACATGGTAGAGCCAGAGTAAGGCCAGTTAATTGGCCCCAGGATGAGGGCTATACGATGATCATGAGGCTTCCTTCTGCTGGCTCCTATAGACAGCGGATTCTTGCACCTCTCCATCAGTCTTCAGAACCAAGTTCTTTTAATGATGATGAACCTTTGATATTGCAGCCCAGAACAACTGAACCGAGACATGAGTCTGCTAACAGAGTAGAGATGAAGACATATCTAGAATTCTCTGCCATTCCACAATCAGCATCAAAAGAGAATTTTGCTGTCTTGATCCATCTAAAGGCTCCATTTGCTAGTGAAGGACATATCCCCCACGGAAGCATGCTGGAGAACTACACCTGCTTGCAAAACGGTCGTGCTCCTGTTGACCTTGTCACAGTGCTTGACATCAGTGGCAGCATGGCTGGTACCAAACTAGCACTTCTAAAGCGGGCTATGGGATTTGTGATCCAAAACCTTGGACCCTCTGATAGACTGTCGGTCATTGCCTTCTCTTCTACCGCCCGCCGACTTTTTAACCTCCGCCGGATGTGTGAATCTGGTCGGCAGCTTGCCCTCCAAGCTGTTAATTCTCTGGTGGCCTCCGGAGGGACCAATATCAATGATGGCCTCAGGAAAGGTGCCAAGGTGATTGAAGAGCGCAAGGAGAAGAATCCAGTCTGCAGTATCATACTCCTATCTGATGGGCAGGACATTTATAACCTCTCTTCCAATGCTGCTGGATCATCAAGTCCTGGACAAACCGACTACGGGGTGCTCCTGCCACAATCCTTTCGAAATAGTCCAAGTCATCAGCTTCCAGTCCATGCATTTGGTTTTGGTTCTGATCATGACTCTGCTGCATTGCACTCTATCTCGGAGTCTACGGGTGGTACCTTTTCTTTTATTGAGACCGAGTCTGTGATACAGGATGCATTTGCACAGTGTATTGGGGGGCTCCTCAGCGTGGTTGTGCAACAGATGAATGTGACAGTGGAATGTGTGCACCCGGAGGTGAAACTCACTGAGATAAAATGTGGCAGCTATGCCAGTCAGGTGGCAGGTGACAGACAGACAGGATCGATCAATGTTGGTGACTTGTATGCAGATGAGGAGAGGGATTTTCTGGTTTCCGTGAATGTCCCACCAACTCATGAGGATATTCTTCTATTGAGAGTGGGTTGCTCCTATCAGGATGTTGTATTGAACGAATCTGTGCATCTGCAAATGGAAGAGGTGATGCTTCAAAGGCCAGAATCTGTTGAAGCACAGACAATGTCACTTGAAGTAGACCGCCAGAGGAACCGACTTTATGCTGCAGAGGCCATGGCTGCTGCCAGAGTTGCAGCAGAGCGCAATGCGCTCTCTGAGGCGGTGTCTATACTCGAGAATCACAGGAAGACACTAGCTGACTCACTTGCTGCCAAGTCAGGTGATCGGATGTGCATGGCACTGGATGCTGAGCTGAAGGAAATGCAGGAGAGGATGGCCAACCGTCAAAGATACGAATCATCAGGCCGAGCTTATGTTCTATCAGGTTTGAGTTCACACTCATGGCAGAGAGCCACCGCACGCGGGGACTCAACACAGAGCACGACATCAGTCCACGCATACCAGACACCGTCCATGGTTGAAATGTTAGGCCGTTCTCAAATTCTGTCCCCATCGCCGCTGCGATCCAATTCGCATGGCCGCCGAGCAAAGCCTCATCCAAGATAGCCTCCTCAGCAGAAACCAAAAAAAAAAAAAGAGAGACAAAAAGCAAAATGTGTTTCAGCACCTTTCTGTACTTAATTTTGTGGTGCTGGATCTTTGTAGTGCCGTTCAAATATGAATCAAATGGAATGGTGGACTGGAGTATTACTTTTGGATGAAAATCATGTACATACCTTTGTTGTGTTGTGTTGTGTTGTGTTGGATCTTATTAGATCTTAGAACAATGAAATGAATAACTTGCATATGTTTTATATAAATTAGGAAATAAATAATTGAGATAATTTAGGTTTTTTATTTTGCCTCGAGATCAGCTCTGCGTCAAGATCCCAGGAAATCCGGGTTCAAGGTGGGAGGGTTCGAATCAGTCCGCTCGTTTGCCTCGGGATGGGGGTTTTATAAGTATAGTATCAATTGGGAAGTGATCACTGAGCGTCGAGTTCTCGATGGCCGCCAATGGTGACGAGAAGAGGAGCCGGAGAGAGGACGCCGGCGGTGAGGAGGAGGAGGAGGAGGAGGAGGAGAATGGGGGGATGATAATGGAGGCATGGGAGAGAGCGTACGCCGATGAGAGGTCCTGGGAGTCGCTTCAGGAGGATGAGTCTGGTCTCCTCCGCCCCCTCGACACCGCTTCCATCCTCCACGCCCACTACCGCCGCCGCCTCCTCCGCCGTGCATCCGCCCCCGCCTCATCTCGGATCCAGAAGGGGCTCATTCGGTACCTCTATCTCGTCATCGATCTCTCCCGGGTATGTTTTCTTCTTTTCGGTTGGAGTTCTTAGTTGATTGAATCGAGATGGTTTTGAAGAAGAACTGCAGTTATGGGACAGATTTGTATGAAAATTTGGGTTTTTTTTCAACAAAGTTCTTTTTCCCCTACTGTTTTGATGAGTTGAAGAGGTTTTTTTGAGACGAAGAGAAAGAAATACTGCGTGAAAAAGTAGTTTTGATCGGCAATTGAGAAACTATTAATCATATGTGATAATACTCTATGTTCAAGCTTGAATTCTCGCAGAATTTAAGAAAAAAATTCTTTCTTTTTGAACGTTTAACTTGTCCATCATCTTTAGCTTCTTCTTTCCAATATACCCTCAGTAGTGCCATAATCATCTAGAGTGTACGAAAGTAAGTTTGTGGGAAGAATGGGAGCAGAGCGATCTCAACTAGTCAACTTCTTTTCCATAACATTCAACAGACTAGCAGAGTCTGCTTGCTCTCTGTTGATGAAGCAAAACAGATATATAACATTTGCTTTCTGTTCTCATCCCCAAAGCTTGTGCCTTTATTAGAACAGCAGAATATAAAGATTTATGGCATTTCACTATTTGTTCCCTATATCAGGTTCACTGATTTCCCAATTGATGCAGGCAGCTTCTG
Source organism: Dioscorea zingiberensis (assembly GCA_026586065.1). Classification (NCBI taxonomy): domain Eukaryota; kingdom Viridiplantae; phylum Streptophyta; class Magnoliopsida; order Dioscoreales; family Dioscoreaceae; genus Dioscorea; species Dioscorea zingiberensis. The sequence goes on from CM048823.1 coordinate 52,524,272, forward strand.
AGACAGATTACCGCCCTAGTCGAATGGTTTTGGTTTCAAAAGGTGTTGAGACATTTGTTAGGGAGTTCTTTGATCAGAACCCTTTGAGCCATATTGGTCTGGTGATCATTAAAGATGGTGTTGCCCATCGTCTGACCGATCTAGGAGGCACTCCGGATTCACAGATTAAGGTTTTGATGGGTAAGCGTGAATGCTCTGGAGAGGCTTCCTTGCAGAATGCTCTGGAGCTTGTCCGTGACTATTTAGGTCAAGTGCCTTCCTACGGTCACCGAGAAGTGTTAATCTTGTATTCTTCTCTCAATACATGTGATCCCGGGGATATAATGGAGACAATTGAGAAATGCAAGAAAGATAAAATAAGGTGTTCTGTTGTTGGCCTCTCTGCTGAAATTTACATTTGCAAATATCTGTGTGAAGAGACTGGGGGTTCCTATACAGTTGCATTGGATGAGGTGAGGACAATATCCCCATGATTTTTTCCTTTTTCATAGATGCATAATATTTTCCACAATAACATTGCAAGTTTATGACATGCAGTCCCATTTTAAGGAATTATTGCTGGAGCACGCACCACCACCTGCTGCCATTGCAGAATATGCAGCTGCTAATTTGATCAAGATGGGCTTCCCACAGAGAGGAGCAGATGGTGTTATTGCCATTTGCTCTTGTCACAAGGAAGCTAAGGTTGGTGGTGGTTACACCTGCCCAAGATGCAAAGCGCGCATCTGTGAGCTACCAACTGAATGCCGCCTTTGTGGATTGACTCTTGTGTCTTCTCCCCATTTAGCTAGGTCATATCATCACCTTTTCCCAGTAACACCATTCAATGAGGTTACCTCCATGCTTTTGAATAAATCAAATCGGAAGACCTCACAAACTTGTTTTGGATGCCAACAAAGCCTTGGGAACCATGGTAAGTACATAAACCACTTGGTGATTATCATATATATGTTGCGATATTTTTGCACAAAGGTGGTAGAATAACTGATATTATCAAATTTGAGTACTTATTTTGAGGGTTTGGGCCATGCCTATCACATCAACTTTTATATGAAGACTTATGATATGATCCAGTATCCTATCATGCAGAACGTGTTCTCAGATCTGACTTCTTTCATTTCTCATCAAATCCATAACCCAATGATGCCTATCAATCCCCAGGACAATAAATGAAAATAAATGGACTTCTGGGGGGTTGGCTTGGTAAATTTTCACATCATCTAACTGCACTTTTCCTTAGCTGATTGACATAGCTTTTCTAAAAACAAAATCATAGTAGAGATATTAAGTAAGCTTTTATTGTACCTTGTAATGCCATTCATCATCTATATGGTGAAGTCCTTGCACAAGTTCACTTGTAATTACTATAAAACATAATTTTTACTTGTCTAAAAGATGAATTTTTACCTATTACTTCTGCATATGACAAATGGTGGGAAAACATTCCCTTGGGGAATGATGTGAACTTTGTTTGTTTTACGGGAAACAACTCTTTCACATGCCTGTTAAGATGATGCATTGTAATTGACTGTCCTATTGTTTTAATACATTTTTTAATCCAAACCATACTTCTTTGACCCACCAACTTAATAGTATATTGCTCATATTGGAAAAAAAGGTTTTAGAATGATATTCATTGTAAAATGCTCTGTAGAAAGGAATTATGTTTGAATAGTAGTCCCTTCTGCTTTTGATTGCTATCTTATATTATAACCTGCGCTTAATCTCCTGATATGAACTTGTTTCCTGCTTCTAGTGCCTAATTGCTCTCATCCATACAGGAAGCACTTCTCTTCATGTTTCGTGTCCAAAGTGCAATCAACTATTCTGCCTTGACTGTGACATGTATATTCATGAAAGCTTGCATAATTGCCCTGGTTGTGAAAGCCAGCGTGAGTCAAGGTCGTATGATGCCAAAGCATGACAACGATTTATTTAGCAGACTGTGTATACTACAGATTTGGTCTGAATTGGATTGTGTGATTTAGATATAGACCACAATCACATTATCAGTGACTGGATTTTATCCGAACTGCTGCAATTCCACCGAAGGATGTTGTATCATTTTCTAAGAGGTGCATTGTATGTTGGCTTTTTAGGGAGCTCCTCAAAATGCTTCCTTCCTCACCATGGCAGGAGTTCTCGAAGGGACATTTTTTTCTCATAAAAGGGATATTTATATTTGAGCAAAGCAGATTTGTATTGTTAAGTATTTTAATGTGTAGTATAGTAGAAGCTCATACTGAACCGCTGACATTTTGTACTTGGATGTTCTCGTATTCGACAGATATGTGGGAAAATACTCTTGTTTTTGCAACTTGCATGAAAATTCTGCAATTTTTCCCTTGTTTTTAGGCATTCTGTGACATGATTTTGGAGTTTAGAATGGACTTGGACTACTTCAAAGGTTAGTTAATGTATCATTATCAGGACTTAACAGGAAAAGCGACCTGTGGTAGAATTCTATTTAAATCTGCAACGGAAATGCTCCGATGCCATTGTTTTCAGTGAGATCATTGTTGATGTGCATTTTTATTATTGACATTGATTTTGTTATAATTGATGCTGAAATCATCGATGATGTGATTCTTCACTGAGAACATAAATGATTATGGGTTGGTGAGTGTTTTATATATATCAGAATGTCTAAAGTTCTCTAAATTTGATGCAGAATGGCAATTAAACAACTGAGAATTAATGACACTGGCAGACAGAATCTATTGAATTTCAGATACAGTCAAACGATTCTGGTCAGAAATGGTTGCCTTCACTAATATAACCTTATCCTGACATCATTGATTACGAATTCATGTTCTATGTTCTTCACTAATATAACCACCTGCTCAAGTTGATAGAACTCTAACAAGCCATTGATTGTTTCTTGAAGCAGCCATTTATGGAGAAATCTCCGGAAAAGGAACATCCCAGGGAAGCATTTGGCTGGGCAGCAAGAGACACTTCTGGTGTTCTTTCCCCATTTAAATTTTCCAGGAGGTATGTATTGTAAGTAGTTGAAATTCATTCACTCTATGATTAATTCTGACTGCCATGTTTATGTTCATCAGGAATGCAACAGCAAAGGATGTTTACATTAAGATCATATACTGTGGAGTCTGTCATTCTGATCTTCATTTCTGCAGAAATGAGTGGGGATTCTCTGCATATCCCCTTGTTCCAGGGTCTCTCTCTCTCTCCCCTTCTCTTTCTCATTAAAAGACCATGAACTTAGCTAAAATTCATGCATGTTTATGATATATATATGACAGGCATGAGATTGTGGGAGAAGTAACAGAGATAGGGAATGAAGTTCAAAAGTTCAGAGTGGGAGATAAAGTTGGAGTGGGGTGCATGGTAGGAGGATGTGATACCTGTGCAGAATGCAACAATGACTCAGAGAACTATTGTGACAACACCATCCTCACATACAACTTTATATACCATGATGGCACAAGAACATACGGTGGATTCTCTGATAAGATTGTTGTTGAAGAGCGTTATGTTCTCCGGTTCCCCGATGGTCTACCGATGGATGCCGGAGCACCATTGTTCTGTGCAGGTATCACTGTTTATAGTCCTCTCAGGTACTTTGGTCTTGACAAGCCTGGATTGCATGTTGGTGTTGTTGGTCTTGGAGGTCTTGGCCATTTGGCTGTCAAGTTTGCAAAAGCTTTTGGTGTTAGAGTCACTGTGATCAGTACTTCTCCTAGCAAGCAGAAGGAAGCCATTGACAAACTTGGCGCTGATTCTTTTCTTGTTAGCAGTGATGAGGTCCAAATGAAGGTATTTATCTATCTGTCCATCTATCTATCTATATATCTATTTGGTGCTTAACTTTTGTTATTGCTGGATGTATAGGATGCTGTGGGGAGCATGGATGGAATAATAGACACTGTGTCAGCACATCACTCATTGATGCCATTGATTGATCTCTTGAAGAAGCATGGAAAGCTGGTAATGGTGGGTGGTCCTGACAAGCCATTAGAGCTGCAAATTTTTCCTCTACTTACTGGTAAGCAAACTGAATCGAATTTTTCTCAATTTTTGTCGTCAGGATTAGAATCAGAATCAGTAGGATTAGAGGACTTATTAAATGTGTTTAACTATCTATGTCTGACAGGAAGAAAGCAAGTGGTGGGGAGTTGCACAGGAGGAATGAAGGAGACACAGGAGATGATTGATTTTGCTGCAAAGAATGGTATAACTGCAGACATTGAAGTGATTCCCATGAGTTATGTGAACACAGCCATGGAAAGGCTTCTCAAGGGTGATGTGAAATATCGTTTTGTCATCGATATTGCAAACACATTGAATCCAAATTAGTTGGATCGCGTTGTCGCTGTTTAATGGATCTTCAATAAAGTGAATGTTGGATCACTGTTACTTTGTGTTTGGTGTCATTGCTGCTGAAAAAAATTCTCAGAAAAACATATCAAAACACTCTCTGAGTCCTAAGTTTGTACTTCTCTATATTCAAAATCAAATAATGATAAAGTGAATTTGGATTACTGTTAAATTTTCATCTGTGCTTTGTTTCATGACGGCATAATAAATACAAGAACACTATTATTATGACTTCAGTGTTGCATTGTTCTTATGATTCTATATATGTTCTAAAAAACATGCTAAAACACTGTTGTCTCCACAGGTGTCTTTCTAACAAAATGTCAATTCTTGACCAAATCAAATGTTTTCTCAGAAGATGGATAAACCAAATAAAGAATTTGTACATCACTATTAGGTAGATTTTTATTTCAACAAGTAATCAGAAGTAATCAGAAATAAAAAGAAACTTGACAGTAATTAAGAAACAATCGGCATTTGGATAAAGTTGACCATTCATTAATATAAACTAACATGCCTTGAACTTTAAAAATTTGAATACTTATTCTTTCTTTGAATTGTTCTTTTTCGGGTCTAAAGATCCATTAATTAGAAATTATACCATGCTACATACATCGAGACAGCAAAGTATGTGGCTCTTTCATGACTTGAACATATTTTTATTTTTGTGATGAGTGATGACTTTCATATTATCTATTTCAATGCCAATGTGTAATCTTCATATAAAATTATAGAATCTGAATTAGACTCCTTCCTCTCTGTTTTCTTAAATTTTTAGATGTTTCGGTCAAAAGGAGCTGAGAGTTTGTCAATGACCATTGATATTGAAGAAATCTATGTATTCCATTTATTTGGCCTCTCTGTTCTACATGTACATGCACTTGTCCACCATTAACTTGAGATATTAAAGCTTGGTTGCAGTAAAGTTCATAAACCATCAGCTCATCTTGATGCCAACAAGTAAGTACTCTTTCTCTTGTTTGTTGAGTTTCATTAATCAAATTCACAAACACATCAGTCATGGATTTCCTTCTCACATATTGCAACACACTCTCTTTCTCTCACACACACAGGCCTACACATGGTGACAGCTTGCTTGCTTGATTTTATATTAACTTAATTATTTAACATAACTCTCATGCATTAATGCCAAATGGTGTCTTGGATCTCAAACTATTAATTGCACAAATGCATTGTTAATCAGAAATCACAGTCCAAAGTTTCTTTATAGTTCCAAGTTGAATGGTGAAAGAAGAGCAGTTCATAGGACATGGATGCTTTAAGGAACTTGTGAGTTGCACGTGAAGAACAGAGTCCCATGAACAATTATGAAGAAAAGAGAAATCTCAAAGTTTTATTAGTCACATGAGAACCATCCTTTTCTTTTTTTTTCCCTCCTCTTCACAAGATCCTTGATGGAAAAACTAGTTGTGCAAGTGCAAGCTTTGTGTTTTAATGGCTCAAGTATCATTGCAGCATAAGATTGAGGACTCTTCTCTCTGGATCATCTACCATGGCTTATTCTAATTCAAAATCAGTGAGGTCAGTGATTCCTGCCTTGATTTTTATGAGAATTCTTATTTGTATGTTTGAATTCTACTTTTGATGTTTGCTTGCTGTTTTTCTTCAGGTTTGTCGATGATGTTGAGCTTGCAAACTCCACTGAATCTAGAGAAAGAACAAGGTTCGGTTTGTCAAGATCTAACAAGGTGCACCCTGAGAAGCAGCCATACAAGAGCTTGAAACAGAAGGTGCTATCAAGAGTCTTCTCAGAGGACTACTCCTCTGCCAAGCTAGAGAAGAAGATCTTAGACCCTCGAGGACCGATAATTCAACAGTGGAACAAGATATTCCTCATGGCTTGCATCGTTTCGCTCTTCGTCGATCCTCTCTTCTTCTACTTGACAGAAACTCAGAGTTCGGATTGCATAAACATTGATACTCCCCTTGAGATAGTACTCACCATCATAAGATCTCTGGCTGATGTTTTCTATGCAATGCACATGTTCATCAACTTCCGAACCGCCTACGTCGCACCATCATCTCGTGTTTTCGGTCGAGGAGAGCTTGTCATAGACCCCTCCAAGATTGCCTCAAGGTATCTCAACTCCAAATTCTTCTGGCTTGATCTCTTCGCTGCATTGCCACTCCCTCAGGTACATGTTGCACTTGTCTCACAAATTAAAACTCAATCTTCTTCCAATGGAAAACCAAAACTTGATGTCTCTGTCTTCTCTGTTTCTTCAGTTCATGATTTGGTTTGTGATTCCAAGCTTGAAAGGTTCCGTGATCACGAACACAAAAAACATTCTTCGGTTGAGCATCATTGTGCAATACTTCCCCAAATTGCTGTTAATCTTTCCACTTTCATCACAAATTGTGAAGACCACTGGAGCTATGATTGAAACTGCATGGGCAGGAGCAGCATACAACCTTATACTCTACATGCTTGCAAGTCATGTAAGTATACCACCAGTGTACTCAAATTTCAAACTGAATTTCAATGAGACTCATGAGTTCATAGACATGCATGTAGGTTCTTGGAGCTTGTTGGTATCTGCTATCAATGGAAAGGCAAGAAGGGTGCTGGAGAGCAGCATGCCGATTTCAAAGCTCGTCGTGTCTGTTGGATTACTTTGATTGTCAGACTATAAGCCACACACGAAATGCGTGGTACCAATCGAGCAATCTGTCAAACATATGCAGTCCAAATAGTTCTTTCTATCAGTTTGGAATTTACAGTGAAGCTCTCAGCTCAGGGATCACATCCATGAGCTTCTTTCACAAGTACTTCTACTGCTTATGGTGGGGTCTGAAGAATCTAAGGTGAGAAACACTGAAAAGAAAGAAACATGTATCAAATTCCGAAGAATATATACTTTTTTTTATCTCAATCTCTCACGTGATCTTCTGTTTTTCAAATTGTCCAGTTCTTTGGGGCAGAATCTCTCAACCAGCACTCACATTGAGGAGATCATGTTTGCAATCATCATTGCAATCCTTGGCCTGGTGCTCTTTGGACTTCTCATCGGTAACATGCAGGTGAGTGCAGCCATGCATGCATTGCTGCTGCTTATTCTGTTTCTGACTTTACAGGTTTGATTTTGATTTAAGTAAAATACTGAGTTTGATGTTTGATGTTTGATGATAACAGTCATATCTCCAATCTACTTCAGTCAGAATAGAAGAATGGAGGATCAAGAGAACAGACACTGAGCAATGGATGAGGCACCGCCAGTTACCGCCTGATCTCCGGCAGTATATTCGGAAATACGAGCAATACCGGTGGCTGGCCACTCGAGGAGTGAATGAAGAAGCAATCCTCAAGGCCCTTCCTATGGATCTCCGGCGTGATATCAAACGTCACCTTTGCCTTGATCTTGTGCGCCGGGTAAGTATCATATACATACAAGTCTAATTCACAAAGAAAGAAAGTTAGCTAGCACATTCCCCCTGACGAAGAGATTTTTAGGTGCCATTGTTTGATCAAATGGATGAGCGAATGCTGGATGCCATATGCGAGAGGTTGAGACCGGCATTGTACACAGACGGGTCATATGTGGTGAGAGAGCTGGATCCGGTGAATGAGATGATCTTCATCATAAGAGGCCACCTTGATTCTACCACCACCAATGGTGGCAGGACAGGCTTCTTCAACTCTTGCCGCATTGGCCCGGGGGACTTTTGCGGCGAAGAGCTATTGACATGGGCTCTTGATCCCCGTCCTTCTGCTTGTCTTCCTTCTTCCACAAGAACAGTACATGCCATATCAGAAGTCGAAGCCTTCACGCTTGTTTCTGATGATCTCAAATTTGTTGCCGCGCAATTCCGGCGACTTCACAGCAAGCAACTCAGACATAAGTTCAGGTCAAAAGTTATACATATAAACATAGGATTCTTATTAGTTTGGGAGTGTGTATTCAATGTTTTAGTGTGTTTGTGCAGGTTCTACTCCCACCAATGGCGAACATGGGCGGCATGCTTCATACAGGCAGCATGGAGGAGACAGAAGAGAAGAAGATCATCAATGGAGCTGAGGTTGGCACAGGGGAGCATTGGTGCAATGGAGCTTGAGGAGATGGCAGCAGAGTCACAAGAACAACAAGAACAAGAACAAGAACAACAAGAACAACAACACATTATTAATAATAAGGGTCCTAATCCAGGTTCAGAGGCATTTGTGGCAAGGCTGGTGGCAAGCACAAGGAGAGGAGCAGCATCTGAAGATGTTGGGATGGGGAAGCCATTGAAGAAGCCCAGGGAACCAGACTTCAGTGTAGATGAAGAAGAAGATCTTTAATTTAGTTAGTTTGATTATTAGGTGATGATGCAGATATTAGAGATGAATGAATGAATGAATGAATGAATGAAGTGTTAATTAAGAGTGTAGATAAAGAAGCCCCGACATGGAGAAGAACAGAGTCAGTCCGTTTGGTGTTGTCTGGTAGTGAAAGAGAGAAAACATCTTTGGTTGAATGCTGCTGGCTGGTCCATCAGTCATGGTGAACCTTATCCAATCCAAGACATGTTGACTGGCCTTTTTGTTGTTCTCTTTGGATCCTCCAGTGAAAAAGAGACAGTCTTTGCACCAAATGATGGTATCCTGCTTTTGTTCTTTGTTGCTTGGCCTATCATTGAGATGGTGACAATCTCTGGCTGATGTGAGGCCACTCTTTACTTGCAAAATGGAATCCTTGTAGGACTTGGTTATCAAACAGCAGACTACTCTTTAATGGAGCCACTTGTCGACTTTCCAAAAAACTCTTCTTGCTCTCCAGCAAAATTAATCAATCCTGTTTGTGATGAACAGTACTAACTGGTAGTTAAGTTAGTACTCCACTCAACTTGTGCAATAAAGTTCTCATGTTGGATGCTTGCTTGATGTTAAAGTTGTGGACTGCTGCTGCTACTAGACACCTGAGGCTAAGAGCACTCCAACATTCATGCATCATTTTATCTTTACAGAAATATTCCTTTTCCATCTTTTTCTTTTCTCCCTTTCTTTCTCTTTCTTTATTTCTTTCTTTCCGGAAACAAAACAACATGCGGACAAGAGAGAAGAAGTAATAAATTAAACCAGTAGTAGAGTGTAAAGGGATAGAGCTTTATTTAAGACAAAAGGCTTCTCTTCTCTTCTGGGGATCTCAAGCACTAAACAAGTGAGTTTTGTGAGAGTGGGGGGCTTTGTTTAAGAAGAAAGAAACTAGAAAGGTTTTTAGTTCCTACAATCTAGGGAATGGCATTTAGTGCTCTCTGCTGTGTAACCTGTGTTGTGTTGTATTGTGTGTTAACAAAGACAGAGAGTGAGAAGTGGGGTGAGTGTACTATGTGTCAGTACTATATTTGTTTTCTATTTTTCTTTTTCTTTTTTTATGGAGAGAGAGGGAGAGAGTGAAAGGCAATCAGTTGAGGGAGAGCATGCTTGGTCTGCTGCTCTAGTGCTAAGTATGGAGAGGAATGGGGGAGGCTGTACACTAGTGGCAGGGGGGGTGTCCAAGACTCTGCAACAAATGGGAGGGCGGCTATATACTGTATAGCAGCTATCATGTATGAGTGTGTGTTGTGTGACTGTGGTGTAGTTGTTGTTGGCTACTTGGTGTGGGTGGTCCATTCATTGTCTTTCTGTGAAAGAGTAAACAGAATGAATGATCACAATTCCAAAATGACAAAAAGAATTTGAATGAAAATAGCAAGCAATTGACTCCAGAGTGGAAAGAGAGGAAAAGAGAGAAAGAGACTTATGATGATGATGATTTGAACATGCAAGAAATGCAAACACTGATAAACATGGACATGGACTACTGTTGGACCCCAACCACTTTCTCAACTTGATGAGCGAGTCCAAATGAAATGTGCTTTGTGTTTGTCTGGTTGGTGCACGTGTGAGAGAGAAGCCATCAAGCTAGCCAGCCACTTTTTATACATAGTCATGGAGAGACCCTCCGACTGAAAAGTGCAAACAAAGGTGTCCTCTGCTAGTGAGTGTTTGTATTGTTGCTGCCAATACAAAGTGGGACAAGAGAGGAACACAAAGGAGAGTGAAAGGCTAATGGAGAAAGAGGAGGGAATGAGCGAGTCCAAGTTCAAGAGGATCTGTGTCTTCTGTGGCAGTAGCCAGGGTAAGAAGAAGAGCTACCAGGATGCTGCCATAGACCTTGCCAAGGAGCTGGTTTGCCCTCTTTCTTTCCCCCCCTCTTTCTTTCCCCCTGTTTTCAACCTTTGTCTCAGTTTTTCAATGGTGTTAATTTCTCAAGATGCTCTTCTCTTCTCTGCTTTTGTCTTGCTCTTCTTTTAGATTTTCCTGCTCTTCTTCTTTTCTTCTTGCAAACCCATTCAATTTTTAATCTTTCTGCTCGTTTTGAATGTTGTTGTTCTTGTGATGAATAAACAAACATGGTTGTTGTGTGGTGAGGTGATACTGTTGCTCTAAAGTCATAGTTTTAGAAATGTGTTATTTGTTGTCCATCCACTCACTGTTCACCTCTTCCATTTTTAATCTTTTTACCAATATTCCAACGTGCTCCTCCTCAAAAATGATTTGCATAGCTAGTAGTACCATCTCCCACCATTACAACTACCACTTGAGAGAGTGCCTTGCCTTGTGTTTGAGTTGATTAATGAGAGGGTCAACAGGAACATCAAAAGATTTATAAAAGAGAAAGTTGGTGTTTTTGTGTTTTCAGGTGTCAAAGAACATTGACTTGGTGTATGGTGGTGGGAGTGTTGGACTGATGGGCTTGATTTCCCAAGCTGTTTTTGATGGTGGGAGGCATGTCATTGGGTAAGCAAGAGAGCCACATACATCATTCCTGTATACTTGTACCATTCCCTTTCAGAAGGAAGGAAGAACACCCCTAATATCTTATACTGATCATCTTCTCTCTCTCTCTGTCTATTCAGAGTGATTCCCAAGACTCTCATGCCTCGAGAGGTATGCCTCCAAATCAAATCTTTTTTTTTCTCTTTCTGATTAATAGATTGTTTTTCATCTTGTAACTTGAAACTCTTCTTCACTTCCTTGTAGCCTTTTTTGTAGGACTAGTAAACTAGACCCCTGCCTGCAAAACTTATCATTGCACCTCTGCACATCTGCCAATAAAATAAGACTCCTGGAAAACCAATGCACAGATACCAATAGCCTCCTATTTTATGCAAAGGACTATCTCTAGTACCATGTTTTGCAGATCACAGGGGTCACTGTGGGAGAGGTGAAGCCTGTTGCAGACATGCATCAGAGGAAAGCAGAGATGGCCAGGCACTCTGATGCATTTATTGCCTTGCCTGGTTTGTTCTTAAATTAATTATTTTTATTCCCCCCAAATGTCTTATCATGCCAAATGCATGCTTCAATATCTTATAATTAATTCATTTCTGCACAGGAGGATATGGAACTCTAGAGGAGCTGCTTGAAGTCATAACTTGGGCACAGTTAGGCATACACAACAAGCCTGTAATAACAATAATAATAAGAATTCTTCATAGCAATGCCAATCAGTAGAAACAATTCTGAATGTTATGTGTTTTTTGTTTTTTTCATTCATTGATAGGTGGGATTGCTGAATGTTGATGGATACTACAACTCTTTGCTTTCGTTCATCGATCAAGCTGTCGAGGAAGGTTTCATCGACCCGAGTGCTCGCCATATCTTTGTCTCTGCTTCCACTGCAAAGGAACTGGTCAAGAAACTGGAGGTGATCATGTATATATATGTATACATATATCAATTGCATTGTGGTGTTAAAAGTATCTGAAATGTTTGTTTGTTTGTTTGTTGTTATTGCTGTTTGTTTTTCAGGAGTACTCTCCCTGCCATGAAGGAGTTGCATCAATGCTGAATTGGGAGTCTGAGAAGCAGCTTGGACACCCCACTGTCAGTGAAGTTTCTACCTGAAGACATGAATGAAGTACATGATGGACAACTTTTTGGCGCCTAAATGAAGAAAATGAAAGACAGCATTTTGGCTTTTAACTGCAGAAAAACTAAGAACACTGCTCTTTCAGAACTTGGAATATATGATATCCATCTAATATATATATATATATATATCTCTTAAGTATGGTCTGCTAATCCATTTTTTGTATGATACCAGGAAAGACCTCAATCTGAATATGTAAATCATCCTTAGCTTCATGCTGTATCGCTCTTGATCTGCAAGGAGTAATCTATCTATCTTCTGGTCATGGATTATAAGAAATTTCTTATGTGTTTTCTTAATCTTGATTTGCATTCAATTAAGATTTCATAGCAGGAGAAAAAGCCAAGAAAATAAACAACATTAATCAAGTTATATGATAATCATTATCTATGAAAATAATAGTTAAAGCACTTAAACGGGTCGGGTTGAACCCGTTAATAACCAGAACTGGATCCGAATCCGACTCTTTCTCGGAGGATCCGAATCCTGTATTCGTTTTATATCTCCCTCTTTCTCTCCCTTTCGCCCTCTCTCCGACAAGGGCCCTCGCTGAAACCCTATCCTCCGTCGGAGATCGTTCTTGCTCTCAGTCAAATCGATCATGGTAGGTGGTCTCTCGAACCTTATCGATATGTATGTTTTGTTTTAACTGAAAATTAGGTTGTTCTTGGTGTTTATCCTCTTTCTTGATTATTGGGTTGCTGAATTGTGTTCTAGGGTTTACTTGACAGTTGTTGATTTGATATTTTGATTGGAGTTTGTGATTATAGTTGAATGAATTCTATCTGATTGCGTTTAGCTCAACAATCACAGTTTGTGTTTTTTGTTTAGAAAAAACCTTCAAAACCATGATATCTTGTGTGTCGTGACCACAGATAAACTTTGAACAAGCTAGGGGTGACAATGAAAGTAGTGATGCCTTTGGTTTGTTTGGTTACTAATATCATATGAAGAAAACACACTGTTTGAGGATAGGAAGTGAAGGAAATCAGAGCTGCCTTTTTTGTGTATTGGTAGAATGAAAAGTTTAGATTTTTAAGTGAAAGTTAAAAGAGCAGGTGAAAAGAATAAAAAAAAAGGGAAAGGGTTGTGGCGGAAGAAAATGATCACTGATTAGTGTATTAGATCATGTTCTATTGTTAAATTTTATGCTTGTGTATTAGATCAAACTAGTATGGGATTAAGGCTTAGTTGTTGTTGTTGTATTAGATCAAACTACATGATTAGTTGGCTAACTAGTGGTTCTTCTACTGAATATTTTTATTGGCCTTTATTGGTAATGTCTCACATCCTTGTGTTTCTTGCTGCACATTCAAAATTAACATGTTCTCATTGTTTTAATTGATTCACAAGTTGGAGAATTTAATGCACTATTAACCTCAGTCTGTTCATGTGTTTTTGTTTGTATCACCCTTGATGGCTAGTTAATGGTTTTTTCTCTCGCTTGTTCAATTAGGCTGCAAAACTTCTTGCTAACTTGATTATAATGGGCTCCGGGATACTAGGGAGGGCTGTGTTCCAAGCATATCGAAAAGCTCTTGAAAGTAAGATTTTTCATTGATCTTGGTTTCTATTTCTAGAAGAAAACCAATAAGCATCACTTTCTTTTGTCCTTTTTTTCTTCCCTTTTATTGATGTTGCATCTGGTTCTATATCACCAATTTTTGAGGGGTCTGTACTTGGTTGAAAGCTGGGCTGAAAAAAAATGATAAATTTATTTCTTCTCTTATAGGCTTCTCTGTTAGAGCTCTCTTTAGCTTTCACTTAAAATAATGATTCTTATTTGCAGCTATATTCTGAAGATACAAATAATCTACTCTGTGTTTTAACTGCGATAGAATTAATGCATTCTTTCTGTATTTGATAGAATTGAAGATCTTTTACTTCAGAAAAAGTTGTTTCAATAAAGTAACTGGGACATTTGTAGCAGTAGGACCATGCAAGTTATTAATGAAAGGACTTTTAGGCCTTGCATTCTGTATCTTGGTGTCTGTATTGTATCAGAGGGAAATACTCTACCATTATAACATCTAAACATGCTCTCTATCTCAGAACTAATTCTCACTGAGAGCTTTTTATTGAAAATAAGTTGCCTTTTGGAAACTGATGCCATTGTTTCTATGATGTGTGTGTGTATATATAGATGCGAACAAGACTGGAGTTGCACAAGAAACTGTAAACAACATCTTCAAAGCAAGTAGAACTATGACCGAACAAGAAGCCAGACAGATTCTTGGTGTTACCGAGCGGTCATCGTGGGATGAGATCATGCAGGTATATTCAATCTTCCTTTACTTTGCTTTCCCATTTCGTCATCATCGGTGATTCATTTTCTTCAATTTTCTCAGAAATACGACACAATGTTCGAAATGAATTCCAAGAATGGAAGCTTTTATCTTCAATCCAAAGTCCACAGGGCCAAGGAACGTTTAGAAGCTGTATACCAGCAAAACAGAGATTGATGGAGTAATTATTTATGTTCATATCTGGTTTTGCGTCTTAAAGTTTCTCCAGTCCTCATTGTTGTACTCTAAACTACTTAAAGTTGTGTATTCATATCTACATTTTCATTTTCATTATCATTATCAAATAAATGTTTTTAATATATATATATATATATATTTAAATAATATATAATTCATTGTAAGTATAAGGATAAATAAGTAGTTATACTGTTTTGCAGGGGCGTGCAGGTAATTTTTTCATACTTTTATTTAATGTGGTGCATAATGACAGCAAGTATTTGGATTTAATTATGTAGGATTCGACCCGGATCCATAGGGGAAACGAATACGGAAAGAAACGGGAAACGGGGACGGGGAACGTGATTCATCCCCGTAATGTGCGGAAGAAGCGCTAGAAATAAATAGAAAGAGAGAAAAATTGGGTCCCTGATTCCTCTCTATCGCCGGATCCGACGCTTGTGCTCTCGGAGCTCCTACGCGATATCCGCGGGTGGGATCCCTAGCCTCTCCCTTCTTTCCCCTCCGATCCCCCTCTAATCCCTCCCATTTCCTCACATTGGGTCCGGGTCCTTCAAGCTTGACCGCTCGCGATCTCTCTCCTTGCCGGCCTTGTTTTGCTTTGGGGCCGGATCGGGTACGATTTGTTTTCTGAATCTGCTTGAGCTTTGGTTGGATTCTCATTTCTTTTCGTTTCATTCTGAGATTTGGATCCATTTGATGAGCGTTTTTATTTTCTTTTTATTTATTATGAGATGTGATTAGTTGCTGGGATTTTGTTTTGCAGGAGGATTTTTATTTTTATTTTTTGGGTGGGATTGTGGCTTTTTTTTTTTTTCTCTCTTGTTTCAATGTCGGCTGAAAAATTCGAGATTTGGTAAAAACAAAAAAGTTGCCTCTTTTGGGGAAAATCTCGGTTTTGCTGTCCATTGTCCATACATTTGATTGGGAGTTTTGTGCATTGTTGACATTTTGGATCACAAGTTTTTCATATGTAAATTTTTTTTGGTTGGAGAGATGTTCGTACTCCTCGTTATCATTGCTTAAGAACTCAAGATTAATTCTTTGTTGGTAAATTTAAAAATTGCTTCTTTGATAAAATCAATCTCTTTTTCTATGCGGAAGATGCTTCAATTTGATGAGGTTTTCAATATTAGCATTGAATTTTTTTAATTTTATTTTGCTCTTCAATTTTTCCTTTCCTTCCTTTTCTCCCCTTTTTGTGTGGTGGAAGTCTTCTCCTTTGTTAAGCTTTGAGCAAATGAATATATTCCATTAGCTTTCTTTATTAAGCTTTTGAGGCCCTTTGAGGTTTTTCTTTCTTTCTTTCTTTTTTCGTTTATTTTAGCTGCCTTGCTTTTATATTGGTGTGTAGGTATAATAAGGAGCTATTTGCCCATTTGTGACCTGGGGCGAAAGGAAATATTTGAAGGAGGCATTTAACAACAAATCTTCACCAATCATGAAAAAAGTCTTTGATCAAACTGTCAGAGACCTGTAAGAGTGCTTCTTTGTTATGTGATTATTTATGTGTATTACGTGAATTTATGCAGAGGCATCATAACCCTTCCAATCATGTCATTTTATAAATCCATTATTTAGAAACTTACTAATTTCCTCATTGGTTACTTCTGATGGTCTGCAGTAAGAGAGAGGTGAACAAGAAAGTCTTGAAGGTGCCAACTGTAGAGCAAAAGGTGGAACATTTGGCTTTTACATTTGTTCAAATTTTATTTAATTTGTCTTATTGTTACTTACCAGCTATCAGCTTGAATTGTGATTGTTGTACCAGAAATCTATCGTTTTCATGTATATGCAAAGTTGTGATGTGATTGCAAATCTGAAACCTGTTCTGATGGTTGAGTTTGATTTTGCCAAAATCTTTATAACCATATGTAGCTCTGTAAGATGTGAAGATAAAAGATAGTGGAAGGGTGTCCTTGTGAAAGCTAATATAGAGCAGAGAACAGGATACAGAAAGTCTGCCAATTCTTTTATCATGCATATTGAAAAGCTATTGTCAAATGAAGAAACTATTGCTAAGCATACATATTATTATCCTTGTAATTTACTGTGAGGGCTTGATTTTTTCCTCCTCTTTCAATTAGATCCTTGATGCTACAAGCAATGAACCATGGGGTCCTCATGGATCAGACCTGGGGGATATTGCACAGGCTACCCGAAACTAGTAAGCTTACTGTTTTATCTGCCTAGACCTCCCTGTCTTATTTCTTTCCTCCACATTTAGTTTTGAATTGAGCAACTTTGCAGCCATGAGTACCAAATGATCATGAATGTGATCTGGAAGCGGATTAATGATACTGGTAAAAATTGGCGTCATGTCTACAAGGTATCCTATCAGCTATTGCCTTTTGAGTTATTATATTGTTTTTTTTATTTTTTTCTTCTTTTATTGTTCTATTCTCACTCAGAAAATGATTCTAATGTATTGAATTTTTATCATGATTCTATTGTGGTATATATATATATATATATATATATATATATATATATATATATATTATCAAACCATGTAATTGTACAGTGATAGGGAATCTCTCATTACCTACTTTAAAATTCTCTTGCTCTTTATTTTGCAATCATTTAAGTAAAATCTAATTTTTTTTTAAATCCTTTGAATTCAGGCATTGACTGTTTTGGAATATCTAGTAGCAAATGGATCTGAGCGTGTCATTGATGAGATCAGGGAACATGCTTACCAGCTCTCTGTAATAAATTCTATTGTCTTTATGTCTGAATTGTGAAACATTACTTATTTTATAGTGATGTACCACCTTTTGAATTTCTAAAGGTCTTGACTGGACTTGTCTGGTATAACAGACTTTATCAGATTTCCAGTACATTGATTCTTCGGGAAGGGATCAGGGAAGCAATGTTAGGAGGAGATCTCTGAGTCTTGTTTCTCTTGTCAATGACAAAGAAAGGATTCATGAGGTTAGACAGAAAGCTCTTGAAAACAAAGACAAGTAAGTTTGCTGTTGTAATTTTGATTTAGTTGTTGGATGACAGCATTTGGCAGGCAACGGTATCTCATATGACTATACAGGTATCGTGGTACATCTTCAACTGGTGGAGCATATAAACCAGGAGGCTATGGTGACCGTTATGATGATGATCGTTATGGAAATAGAGAAGATGACAGAAATGGGTATGGGAAGGAAAGGGATTGGGGCAGCAGAGATGATGAAAGGTATGGCAGATCTAATGGTAGGGATGGAGGCCGGTATGGCAGGGATCCTGATGACCGTTATGGTAGAGATGGCTACAGAGATGATGATTACCGGGGCCGTGGCAGTGATGATTTTCAATATGGGTCAAGAAACCGGAGGAGCACTGATAGGGATACAGATAGATCATATGAAGATGATGATCGATATTCAACACGGTATATTGTATTTCTTCACTTTCTTGCTCAATACTATACTAAATTTTCCTCAGCTAAAAAACATGCTTGTCTGCATTATATAAAGACTTACTTGCAGTCATATTAATGTTGCAGTAGCAGTGGTGGCAGAGGTGATGCCTTTCCTCAAGATGAAAGGTGAGATATTTGGATGCCTTGACCTTTATCACTGAAGTTCCTGTTTTCATGTGGTGTGGTTTATAATTTTGTGTTTACATGTCTGGAGCAAAATTTTGATTACATTTTCTCTGTATTGATAAAAATTGTACTTCCAAAAGACCTGAGCTCAAGCTTTCAGACCCTGTTGGTGCACCACCAAGCTATGAAGAGGCAGTAAAAGATACTCAGAACCATATTCAGGATGAAAAGTATAATCTCCATCCTTTTGCTTTAGTTTTTTCCGGATGATGAGAAAGATAGGGATTCCTCCTTTCCTGACATTTTCTTTCATCTAAGGGATGGAGCTTCATCAGCAGCATCAACACAAAATGCATCTTCACCTGTTGCACCTAAAGTTTCCTCTCCTACTGCAAGTACAGGTCAAGGCCCTGATCATGTTGTGGAAAGTGTACCTGTGACAGCTCCCACTGATGTAGTTGATTCTTTTGATGAGTTTGACCCACGTTGTTCTGCGCCAGGTGATCCATATCCTGAATGCCCTCTATATTTGTGTCGAACCATCTTAGCCCACCATTTTCGTGTGCTTTAACTTCCGTTAATTTCTGGATGGTATAGTTTGGAACTATTAGTCTGAATCCAAAGAAAGAATATATGATACCTATTAGATGCAAATCAAACACACAACAAAGGGAAACAACTTATAATTAACTGATGGATTTAGAAACTCAAGAAGTCTCTTATATTTTACAATAGAAGCCAACACACTTTATAAAGAGAACAAGTGGATTAGGGTTACTAACATAACCCCAAGAAGACATTATATTAACTGTTTTTATTTTTTATTTTTTTATTTTTTATTTTTTATGTAAACTGATCTAAGAATACTTTTCTGGTAAGTAACTAATTGTTTTTTCTTAAATTGATCAGCTGCTCCTCCTGCTACAACTTCTCCTGAAATGGATTTCTTTGGGTCTTTATCAGTATCAGATTCTGCAAATTCATTAGCCTTAATGCCAGTGGCGCCAGGTGCAAAACTATCTGAACCTGATAAGTCCAACTCTGGCTATGGGACGGACTTTGTGGCTCTATCAACAGCATCGGCTGTAATGAGTGAGGTACAGTTGACTATCTACAGTGGAAGATTTATATTTGCAGAGAAACTTGGTACCATTTTATCAAACAAACTTTGTAGTGAATTTATCAGCTAAAAGTATGGAAACAGCAACTTTCTGAACTTCTCCAAAAGAAAACAAAATATTCATAATGTTAAAAATATGTCATGTTCTAATGGACACATACTACTGCCTTTTTATCCTTCCCATCAAAAAGTG
Source organism: Dioscorea zingiberensis (assembly GCA_026586065.1). Lineage (NCBI taxonomy): Eukaryota > Viridiplantae > Streptophyta > Magnoliopsida > Dioscoreales > Dioscoreaceae > Dioscorea > Dioscorea zingiberensis. The sequence continues at coordinate 52,543,866 of CM048823.1, forward strand.
GATGAAAATGTTCTTTTTATGCTTTCTCAGAAGCTGCAGTAGGCACAGCAAGATGTTGATGTGTGTCCTTTGCTCTTGAATTTCCTGAAATTTTTTGGTTTAATCCTTTCACTTAGTTTTCTCCTTGGGTTGACTAGATATACCTGTCTTTTATCTATCATGCAGCCTGGTGAAAATCCTTTTGGGGACCCCCCATTCAAGGCGACTCCTCAGGAAAATTTCCCAGATCAGCTACAGAGTTCTAAATCAACTACTTCTTTCGAGCCTCCTAGCATGGTTGGTGGTGCTGAATCCTTTCCACCACCAGCAACAAAAATAGAAACAGTCCCTAACTTTGATTTTGGGGACACATTGGGTGGCCTTACTTATGCTCCTAGCATTCCGAATGATCAGCACTCTACTGCAAACCTTGCATCCCAGCCTCTAGGGTTCCTCGAGGCACAAGCAACAAATGATATTCTTGATGCTCTTCTCCCCCCAATGGGGCCTTCAACTGTGACCTCTTCACTGCCACCTCAACCAGCAGGGCCAACACATATGCAGACAGCTCAGATGAGCCTTCCCGCACAAACAGAGATGTCTGCTTCTTTAGCTCCACAGTCAGTTCAATTTCCTTTACAGGTACCTCAGCCTAGGGCTCCATCAAGCATACAGACAGCTCCTCCTGGCCTTGTTCCACAAACCTCCTCGACGGCCGCTTCTTATGATCCACTAGCAGCTTTTACTACTGCTGGGCCAAGTATCAAAACCCAGCCATCAATGGAGAAGTTTGAGCCGAAGTCAACAGTTTGGGCTGACACATTGAGCAGGGGTCTTGTCAATCTCAATATATCTGGACGTAAGTTGTTTGTTGCCTTCACTGCTAACTAACAGCCTTCTTATGAAGAATCCTGGTAGTCTTATGTTCACTTAAATTTCAGTTCAATGCATAAATATTGTGCAGCTCATTCACTGCTGTTGAGCTGTTGCTGAGTGCTTTAGTTTTGATTTCGTGTGCAGCTAAAATCAATCCATTGGCTGATATTGGAATTGATTTCGAGTCCATGAATCGGAAGGAGAAGAGAAAAGAGGCCAAGAGCTCTGCTGTGCCTGTGACATCCACGATCACCATGGGCAAAGCTATGGGAACTGGCTCAGGAATTGGGCGGGCGGGTGCAAGCGGCCTGGCCCCTCCTCCTAACGCCATGGTTAGTTCCGGAATTGGCATGGGCATGGGAGTTGGTCCCGGCATGGGAATGGGTGTCGGCATGGGTGGTGGTAGTTATGGTGGTAGTTATGGTGGTGGCATGAATCAACCTATGAATCAACCCATGGGCATGGGAATGAACATGAACATGGGCATGGGGATGGGAATGAATATGAATATGGGCATGGGGATGGGCATGAACATGGGCATGGGTCCTGGAGCATCCATGAGACCTCCAATGGGTATGCCTCCTTCCATGGGGATGCCTCCTCCAGGACCTGGCATGCCTGGCGCAGGCTATAATCCGATGATGGGACAAGGCCCCTACACTTCACAGCAACAATATGGAGGCGGGTATCGATGAAGCAGTTCCGCTGTTGAGAACTCAATCGGGGGCTGATACAAATACTACTTTTACTGATGGGAAAGTACATCAAAGCCATTTCAGAATGCTTTCTTATTGTAGATTTTGGTTATCCTAGCTATATTCCCAGCCGAGCTAAGCTGGTGAATTTTTGTCACTCGTGGTTTCCAATGCTACAACTTCATGTTCTGAGAGTTTTAGATCAAAATACTTGATGTGTATGAATAGTCAAGCCCTCGAATCGTTCATTACATTTTGTGGACACCTTGCTGAAATAGAAATAAACTTCCTTTGCTGTTGGCTTGCACGACAACTACGTCGCATCTGCTTGTGATGTTTTTCTTCGTTCAATCAAACAGCAGACTATATTGTCTCATCTTTCTTTTCGATGAAGAAGTGTTGTGAGTTGTCAGTCTTAAATACTCCATACCTAAATCCAGAACCATTGAAGATGGATAAGATCGAAACTGAACTCATGCCGATCAAAAGGTGCATTTTTACTAATTTTGATTGACTCAACTGTAAAGATCATTCCGAACACAAAGGTATCATTTAATTTAAGGCCAATTCAGAGCAAAACAGTAATTGTCTCAACCTGCCATAGAGAGAATACAATCTGCCAAACTTTTGAGCACATCTCACTCTTATGAATCATCTTAACATGTGCTCTTCTTCAAAGTCTTTCACATTTCAAGTAACTAAATAACTAATATTGAAAGCCATTAAAAGCAAACACAACCTTCAAGGTTGGCAAGAAGTACCTTTCAATGAATACACAGGTCCATACCAAATTAAGCTCTTCCCATACTGAGAGCTGTTGTTGTGACTTTGAGTCTATTGTTAGTTGACCAAGTAAGCAATGCAATGAGGACCCCACAAATCATGTTAGTTTCCATATGCCCTTCAAATCCTCCCCTCCACTGTCTTCCTCTCAACACTCAACTCCCCTTCCATCCCCTCTAATTAAAGCAATACCTTCCTTAAATTTAGAATTTTCATCATTTCTCACCAACAGTAACAACAATATTATCAGTTTATTACTATTAATTAATGTGATATCATATGTTAAATAAACCCCCACTCTTCTACTCCCTGAAATTGGTTTTCAAGGGTAGATTGGTCAATTCACCTGAAAAATTAAGGCCATCAAGAATTTTATATTCGTGAAATCCTAAGAAGAAGAGAGAGAAAGGAAGGTAGGAAAGGAGGTGGTGGGAAAGTTGAGTCCCTTCCATTGTTCTCCTTCCCTCTCCAATTCAAATTCCTTGAAGAAGGACACAACAAAACTACCCTCTGCTGCCTCCCCTTCCTTTTCTTCTTCTGCTGAGATCCCCTCTCTCAGCAGAAGAAGAAAACTGCATAAAAATTTCATTTTTTTTTTTTTCTCAATGAACTCAATGCTCTTCTTCTAGGCCAAAGCAAGGGGACCATCTCCAATGGGAATCTCTCGAGTTGATTCCAGGATGGACGGTTGGTTGTATCTCATCCGTTCAAATCGTCTTGGCCTTCAGTATTTGCGGAAAAGATACTTCATTCTTGAGAACACCTCCATCTGTTGCTACAAGTTCGCTCCCAATTCCAGTGCTCAGGTATTAATCGCGTTTTGATGATCAAAACGATTTAAAAATGTGATTTTTGACGTGTTTGAATGTAAAAGCGATGATTTTTAAGAGATCCATGGAGATTATTTTTGTGTTTGATATTGGACAAAATTGAGTGATTTTTTGGTTTCTCAGGTTCCTGTAAGACGTGCACCAATCGATTCTTTCACTCGTGTTACAGATAATGGCAGAGAGACCATCCACAAGAATGTATGTTTGTATGTTTGTACACCTACAATATTTCTCAGAAGGGATTTGTGGCAAGTTAATCATTAATGATTTTGATTGTTTGTGGAAATGCGCAGGATTTCTATATTTTCACCCTTTATAATGCTGCTAATCACGTTGATCAACTTAAGGTAAACTGAGCATCATGTTGATTTGCTTATTGTTTACTAGTTTGATTAATGCATATGAGGTAATGAAGGTTGCACATTCAACTCTGCAGTTGGGTGCTAGAAGCTTAGATGAAGCAGCCCGGTGGATTCAGTCGATAATGGATGCAGCAATGAAGGTACCTTGCTTTCAATTTTAGTTAATCAGTTGTGTTCATCAATATCATTCAAATTTGTACTCTCAGTTGCAGGAGCTGCCAGAAAAAGGAGAGAATTTTGTGGCTTGCCACAGGAAAAGATGGCAATCTCATAGGTTGTACTTTGCCTTCTTGCCATCTAAAAGATATACTTAGTTCTTTGTAAATCTCCCCCTTTTTTTTTCTCTCTTGGTTCCTGCTTGCTTGAATTTGCAAATGTCCAAAACTTACGCATTAGAGGAATGTCTTGGTGTTCATGTTCAGCCATTTGTACTTATGATAATTTCCAGTTGAGTATGTAAATTCCATGGAGCGATAGAGCTTGATATAATAATGCTTTGATTGTGCTGGTTTGTCATCCATTTTCTTTTTGATTGATTGATTAGGAGTACGACTGGACAATTAACCAATTGTTGCCTGGTCACTTCCTTATCCATAAAAACCAATTAAACATATCCCTTTTCTTTTAATGGAATAGATGTGGATTTATATTTCACACAAAGCTTAAGTACTTCACTGTTGAGTTCCTTGTACTCACAGATTGATGTTGCAGGTTGAACACCAAGGATAGAGGTCGAATATGTTCCACAGGTAAGCATATTCTCTATTTCCATTTATATTTATAGGTAAAACTTTCTAAATGTTTGCCTCTATGAATATCTCTTCCATAGAAAATTTAGTTTTAGGGTTTCTTCTTTTTATTAATCATCTGATTTCTTTAATATTCACTAAAGCGTCTCTGTGAATTCCCTGTTAGATTGGACTGTTTTTCCATCTCCAAACTCATACTCAACAACTTTAGATGTTATTGCACCCTCTCCATGGAAAATATTTGGCTGTAAAAATGGTACAGTTTGTATGTTTTTCTGTTTTATTTTATATGTCCCAGATGCTCGATAGTTGACCATTAGTTTTTCTATGCAGGCTTAAGACTTTTTAAGCAGGGTAGGGATGGCAACTCTCATGGAAAGGTATGTATATTACATTTGATCAAGTGCAAAACATCATGTAAAATTTCCTATTGATGAATGAATAATTGTGCTTGGATCCTTAACAGTGGGATGATCATCCAGCTTTAATGGCAGTGGGAGTGGTTGATGCAACTTCAGAGGCCATATTTCAAACAGTCATGTCTCTTGGTCCATCAAGATCAGAGTAAAGCTACTGCAACTTGTTTATCTATAGCTTATAATAAATCTCTCTTATTATCAAGAGCATTTCAATATATCAGTGTGTTTAACCTTCAAGTCTGCATGCATAAGATGTAATTCATGAGTATGTTTGATTAAGAATCTTAAAATTCCTTGCAGGTGGGATTTCTGTTTCTCACGCGGCAGGGTGGTTGAACGCATTGATGGCCATACCGATGTTATTCACAAGAAATTGAGTGATGATTGGACTCCCTGGTCAGTTGAAAATTCTATGTGGAATTCTCTTATGAGCTTTTTAATAACATCAAAGTTTAAATGCATTGAGGCTAACACCTGAACTACTTACTTCCAGGGGAATGAAGCGCAGAGATTTGCTCTTACAGCGTTATTGGAGGAGAGAAGATGATGGAAAATATGGTAATGTCTTCGCTGAAACCTTGTTGATCTTTATTTCAGTTTGTGATACATTCATTAACTCCTCCTCTTTGTTGCAGTAATTTTATACCACTCTGTGTTCCACCCAAAATGCAATCCTGAAAGAGGCTACATTCGTGCCTGCGTTAAAAGTAATGCATGCTTAAACTCCAGGAATGAAATCTTCTTATATGCTTCTCACCATGTGGGCAAACCTTAAGCCAATATAGCTTAAAAAGGAGATAGACACATGGCATTACCATGTTAATTCTTGTTCTGTTGTAGGTGGAGGTTTTGTTATAAGTCCTGTTAATCAAGGAAAACAATCAGTTGTCAAGCACATGCTGGAAATTGATTGGAAAATCTGGAGATCTTATATATTTTCCGCCTCAGCAAAGTATATGACAATGCAGATGATCGGGAGAGTTGCAGGTGTGATATATTACTTGATATGATATATTTCTGTGTGTCACTTAAGTTGAGTATGCAACTATAAAGTGGATTTGTTTTTGTCTTTTCTTCACAGCCTTGAGAGAATTTTTCCGGGCAAAAATAGGGAACTGCACATTCTCTGATTTGTCGGCAGTTGAATTAACTAGGGAGATAGGATTGCCACAGTGCGAAACAGAAGACATCAAGATGGAAGTGCAATCTGCTGGTGAGACTGACAAGTGTGTTGATTCTGGAGAGGCAACACCAAATCCTCCTTCCAAAAATGCAAACACGAGTGTTCCAATTCTTCATCGAAATGATGCTGCTGAGGAATTCTTTGATGTTCCTGATGAATCAGAATATGACCTGAATGCCACTTGGTCATCTGATGTCAAAAAGCTATCTCAGGTTGTTTTGTCTTCCAAGCTTCATATGTCTTCATATATGCAGAATTTCCACCCTCATTCAGATGAATGTATGGTGCATAATAACTCTACCTTTTTCATAATAGTGCATGATAACACACATTAACACTCATACAAGATTTACATATGAAGTTGTTTTGTCTTCCAAGCTTCATATGTAGATTGCTCATCGCGTGCTTGTATTGATCTCTTATATGTTCATGATCAACTTTAAATACTCATTTTCTCTCAGCTACTTACCTTCTGCAAGGAGTACAGTATACAAGTAGCAAAGAAGTTATCTGAAGTTGCTTTCCTAATCCTATCTTTGATGCAGGATAAGTGCCACTCCTTATCCACAACTGCGGTATTTGTACATAGACTCCATGACATTACCGGTCAGTATCAGTTAAGGTTTTTGAATATCCACCTCTCACAATCTGACTGCTAAGTTTCATCTGCTTCATTTATGCTCTGCATCTGCAGTCCAAAATAGTGACATCATTGATTCACAAGCTCCAAGAACAGGGGATATGGTGACATGCAGCTTTGGAACTACTCTTCCAAAGGATTCAAGTTGTGCTTCTCCTTCCACTTGGGCCTCTGCTGATCCTTCATCATTTTTGATACGTGGTCAAACTTATTTGCAAGACCATCAGAAGGTGCCATCTCTCTCTTTGTTACCAAGCAATTGTTTAATGCTTAATTTTTGTACAATATTATCAAATTAGACTTGGATGGGTCCTCTTTTAGTAAGAATAGAGGGTGCTAAGCTTCAAAATTATGGAACTAAATGGCCAATTTAAGAGATATATATGTTTGTTGTTATTCTATACCGATATTATGGAAAATCCAGTTGAAAGAAAATTTTGGTGTTCTCTTGGCTATTGTATCTTCATCTACAGATGAAGGCAACAAATACCTTGCTGAAACTGGTAGGTGCTGATTGGCTATCGTCTAATAAGCGTGAAGATGATCTTGGTGGTCGACCAGGGAGCATAGTTCAGGTACCTCTATTGTTGCAAATTTTCTTTAAAGAAACTTTTCGATAACTTCATTATAAAAAAAGTAAACATTTAATTTGGATGATGCAGAAGTACGCTGCACGAGGTGGTAGCGAATTCTTTTTCATTGTTAACATGCAGGTCATTTCTTCTTGTTGATCTTAAATCTTTCGAACAATTGAGTCAAGACACCGAAATTCATCCCTCTCTCATTTTTTTTTTTATTACACATTAGATCCCTGGCTCAACCACATACAACCTTGCCTTCTATTATATGATGGATTCCCCATTGGAAAGCATTCCTCTACTCAGAAGTTTTGTTGAAGGGGATGATAAATATAGGAATTCAAGGTTCAAGCTCATCCCATATGTATCCAAGGTAAGAACATTCTCACATTCTTTGTGTTGCTACTCATTGTATATCTTGTTGGCATAATGTGACGCTGGTTCGGTGTGCTTACAGGGGTCTTGGATTGTGAAGCAAAGTGTCGGCAAGAAAGCTTGTTTGGTTGGCCAAGGTCTGGGAATCAATTATTTCCGCGGGAAAAATTATCTCGAGGTAACTTCAAAATTTTTACCAGGATATGATGCATGAAGAATGATATAAAAAGTTTAATACTTTTAATACTCTTGTCATGTTTAATTAGTTGGAGAGGCATGGTTTTTCTTTCAGGTTGGCATTGATGTTGGATCATCAACAGTTGCTAGAAGTGTTGCGAGTCTTGTTCTCAGTTATCTGAACAATCTGGTGATAGAGTTAGCATTTCTTATACAAGTAAGACAAATCGAAATAGTTATGTATAAAAATTCCTTTTACATCTTGAATAATACCAAATTCCATGAATTGAATGTCCTGCAGGGCAACACTCAAGAAGAACTCCCAGAGGTTCTTCTCGGTACCTGCCGTGTGAACCATCTTGATGCCTCCAGAGCAGTTCCTGTAAAGTAACGGCGGTGGTCTGTGAACAGTAAAAAAAAAGAGAAGAAAAAAAAAGGTGAAGATGAATCTCCTCTTAATTTCTGTCAGATTTCTGCACAATTGTCAAATTTATCACTGAAAATTACTGTTATTTCACTGCAGATTAATCTGCCTCAGCAACTCTTCCTTTTGATTGATGTAGTAAACAGGGATTTTATGTATATTATGATCAAAATGCAGTTTTAATTTTACTTTTATGAGAAAAAAAAAACAGAAAAATCAGAGTATCATCACTCAATTGTAACTCGAAAGGGGGATGCAAAACAGTGTACAAATAGTTCTAATCTTATGTCATAACTTTGTAATTCACTATTAATTCTTTGATCATACCATCTGACTATTATTATTACCTAATAATATATATATGTAAATAAACTCGATCTGGCATCTGCTCATGTTTTTCTGCATTTATAATCCATTCAATCCATGCAATTTCTTCAATTACGAAGTTCTAGGCAGCATTTAACAACAATCAAAGCCCCTGTCTCTTCTCATTAATCTCCTTGCATTTGCCAGCAAACAAGCTTTAAACAAGTGTGAATCTGTTCATTGACTTTGTTGGTCAAACGTGGAAGAAATTAAACCCAATGTAAGTATCAATAAAATAAAATAAAATAAACAATTAATTAACAACCTGGTTGGTTGCCACAAAATTAGGATGGGTGCATGTTAACCGGGGATTTGTTATCCATAATCAAGATTTTAATATGAAGTTACTGCGTTGCGGTTACCTGCCGACAGAGATTCGAGGGAAAGTCATAATGTGGGGCCCGCCACACGACGTCAACGTCCCCCATCTCAGACTCCCGCGCGCACGCGTGCTATTCCTGACCGTTATCTGAATGCCACGTCACCCCACAGTTTTTGTCTCTTAGCTGTCAAAGAAGAAGAAAGATCTTTTCGGTGCGCGCTGGTTCAGGTTTAGCTAACAACGCCGTGAGGTTCAGCTTACCCACTTAGCGGAAAAAGCGATGCTTTGGAGTTAGGCGGCCCTTTTCCTTCTCCGTTGCTTCCGCCGTGGGATTCGCATCGTCTGTTTCAAATGACTTTAATACCCTTCACTATCGCCTTTATTTACCTAATAATAATAATAATAATACATTGAATAGAAATGTAGAATGATCAAAGCTTGCTTATCATTATCAATCAGCTTGAAAAAGAAAAACACTCCTCAAATGGAGAGATCTAATGGCGATTGATTTTCTTCATTCAATTCATTCTTGGCACTACCTTCGAGGTTTGTCGTCAAACAGAGCGTGATGACATGAAAAACAGCACCATGGACTGTGACTGTCAACCTAATCTCATTGTATACCAAATTAAAACATGACTTTTAGTGTGTGTGTGTGTGTGAGAGAGAGAGAGAAGGTAGGCATTGGTTAATTTTGTAGTGTTTGCAATGGAAGCATAATTTAGTGATCACATGGCAAGATGATGCATCAGGAGAGTGGAAGACAACACAGAGACAATGTCTTGTGGGGGAGTACCTCCACACACATGGGTTTTAGGGGGATGTCAAGTTGGTGGTGGAGACTCATGAGATGATAAATATTGTTTCTCATTGAATGCATCATGTGTTTTTTTTTTTTTAGATTCTTTGCTTACCATTAATCTCCACAGTGTTTGCAGTTAACCTGGAGTTTTCAGTCGATTATTACAAGTACAACACGTACTGTAAAAAATGTCAATTTCTAATCTGTTCTTGGGGTCTGAATTAACTTCAAATACTACTTTTTCTCCCGTGAACAATGGCAGTCAAATCAATATTCATGTCAGCCATCAAACCCAGCGGCCCATTTGGATGTTGTTGTCAAGCAAATGGAACCAAACAACAGGGGATAAAAAGATAAAAAAGAAAAAAAGATTATAACGTGAAGTACGGATCTTGTTTGCAAATGGACGTTGGGGTAGCTCCGACTCCTTCGGCTCCGGGACGATAAGCCCAATGTAATCATCCATGAATCCCGTTTCCTTTGGGAATCGGCAAACATAGAAGAACCAGCTACCAGCTTTTTTACAGAGGAAACGGGACACAAGATTCGTTTCACAGACATGTGTGCATGAGTTCAGTACGTGGCATGCTTCTTTTCCTCTGGAGAGTGTTTAATGAGACACAAATATATATATATTTTTGTGGATTTTTTGAGTTTTTTTTTAAATTATATTTATGGTTTGAGATTTTTAGTATCTCTTCTACAAAGAGCCATCTAGGAGGCATGACATGATGGCTCATTTAGGGAGAGAAAGTAAGAGGGATACTCACAAAGCTCATGAGATCTAGAGAGAGAGAAAGTGTGGGTGAGACTTGTTGAGGGGGGGGAGACTTGAGATAAGAACGCTGAAAGGAGTTGTCAGTGTCTCACAGACAGATAGAGAGGGAGCTTTACTTGTTTTAGTGTGGGTCTTTGGTGATGTCTTGTCCTTCTTAGTTCTTATCTCTTCTCGAGTATCAATCTATCTATCTATCTATCTATATTCTCAAAATGGTATGATGGGATGCCCCGATGGATCGTTGCATGAGAGGAAAGCTCTGGAGGATTATTAGCTCGTAAAGTTTGGATCTTTTGTTTGGATCTATCTTAACTCCTAGTCAAAGAAGGGTTTTTGGTTTGAGATTTGGTTGTTATAGTGACAAACGCTATGTTTTGGCTGGGAAAAATGAGGTTTTGGAGGATTTTGGGTGGAAAGGTGGGATTTTGGTAATTGGGTCTTGAGTCGATCGAACTTTCAATTTGAATTTTGAGGTTTTTGGTTCCTCTTTTTTTTTTTTTTACTGTTGAGAAGCGGTGATTATTTGTGGCTTGTGAACTGGGTTTCTAGGTTATAGTGGTGGAAAAGGGGAAAGTCGGCCGAAGTCTTGGTTTTGTAGGGCTCTATTGAAAGCAAAGTGCCAGAAAAGCATAAAAAGATGAGCTTGTCCTCTTATTTCTTCAAATTGAAGATACTATAGGTGAGAACAAGGTAACAAATCTGTTCCCTGGCTTATTTTTTTTTTTTTTTTGATCAATTTTCCATCTATTGAGCTGAATCCTCTTTCAATTCCTGAAATTTTTTCTGGGGATCGATGTAGAAGAAGTCTCACGGATCCGATCATTCTCTCTTTCTCTCTCCAGGATTTCATCAAATGGAACAGTTTTTCAAGCAGAAGAATCAATGGAATTTCTCACCAAAAGGTGAGAGCTTTCAAAACATCTCTCACTCTACTTTTACTTTTAATGGCACATCTACTAATGTTTGAAGAACCTCAAGTCTCTGTCTTTCTTCTTATCTGAATCTATGCGACTTCTCTTCATGAATCACAGCATTCTGTGAAACTTAGTGGGATAAGTGTTGATACTTGTGTGAGCATGCTTAGAGATCCAACTAAAGCCACAATGAAAAAGGACAGTGAAAAATGCCTGGACTCGCAGCTCTGGCACGCCTGTGCCGGAGGAATGGTCCAGATGCCATCCGTGAACTCCAAAGTCTATTACTTCCCCCAAGGCCATGCTGAGCATGCTCAGGGGAAAGCAGACTTTGGGAACTCGCCACCCGTCCCACCGCTCATCCTTTGCCGGGTGGCTGCTGTGAAGTTCATGGCTGATCCTGAGACTGATGAAGTCTTTGCCAAGATCCGGCTTGTTCCGGTGAGGGGCAATGAGCCTGACTACCGTGAAGATGATGGGATCAATTTGGGAATCAATGGGTCTGAATTGTCTGAAAAATCAACTTCCTTTGCTAAGACATTGACTCAATCAGATGCTAACAATGGAGGAGGATTCTCTGTGCCTCGGTACTGTGCAGAGACCATCTTCCCTAAACTGGACTACTCAGCTGATCCACCAGTCCAGACTGTGCTTGCTAAGGATGTGCATGGTGAGGTTTGGAAGTTCCGGCACATATACAGGGGGACACCCCGCCGGCATTTGCTCACTACTGGATGGAGCACTTTTGTGAACCAGAAGAAGCTCGTGGCAGGGGATTCTATTGTGTTTCTTAGAACTGAGAATGGGGATCTTTGTGTGGGGATAAGGAGGGCAAAGAGAGGAATTGGTGGTGGTCTGGAGTCCCCTGCTGGTTGGAATCCCCCCACAAGCAATTGTGTGTCCTCTTATAGGGGCTTCTCTCCAATCTTCAGAGAAGAGGAAGGGAACTTCATGAAAGGTAATGTTAATGGAAGTAGTACAAATATGAATGGTAATATGAGGGGAAGGGGGAGGGTGAGGGTGGAGTCTGTCATTGAGGCGGCCAGTCTTGCAGCTAGTGGGCAGCCTTTTGAAGTTGTTTATTACCCGAGGGCCAGTACACCAGAGTTTTGTGTCAGGGCGACAACAGTGAGAGCAGCACTGAGGATGCAGTGGAGTTCAGGCATGAGGTTTAAGATGGCCTTTGAGACTGAGGACTCTTCGAGGATCAGTTGGTTCATGGGGACCATATCATCTGTTCAGGTTGCTGATCCCATTAGATGGCCTAATTCACCCTGGAGACTTCTTCAGGTATTCTTTCTATCCAAAACTTCTGGACCATCTAAAATTTCTATAAGATTATTGTCGTATTTTTTTATCCAAAACTTCCATGTTCATTTCTGTGTTCGGTTCTTTATTCTAATTTTGTTTGGACATCAATCTCTAGTTTATGGTCCTTGTTCGAGGTCGAATTTCTCATATGTGCTTCAGATTTTTTACTTCCCACCACGGTAAAACATGTGTTTGTCCAGGAAATCTTGTTGTATGATAAGGTTGGAATTTCTTATCTCGTGTTCTTCAAATCAAGTAAAAGAAAAATCCCTCATCCTGGTTCATGTTTATTCTATAAATAACATCGACTACACCTGCACACACTGTATGTCTCACCTAAGTATAATACAATGAGCCAAATCTTGTGACTTAGACTGTCAAAATCTTGAGGCCATTTTAGTTGAGGTATATGTATACTGTAACCCATCTGGCTTTTGATGCGTAGTTTGTCTGAAGATCATGCCTTTTCTTGGGAAATATGTTTGTCCTGGAAATGTGCAGCCCCTTGTTGTGACAGAAGATAATTTTGTTTTCTATTTTATTTATTTGTTATTGAAATGGTTCGCAGGTAACATGGGATGAGCCGGATCTGTTGCAGAATGTGAAACGTGTGAGTCCCTGGCTGGTCGAACTGGTTTCGCACATGCCAGCCATACATGTAGCACCCTTCTCACCACCGAGGAAGAAGCTGCGGATCCCTCCCCACCCTGATTTACCCCCTAATGGCCAACTTTCGGCCCCCATTTTCTCTACAACCCCCCTTGGGCCCAGCAGAACCCCCTTCTGCTGTCTACAGGACAGCACCCCTGCAGGCATACAGGGAGCCAGGCATGCTCAATTTGGTACAACTTTACCAGATCTCCACCTCAACAAACTGCAGGGGGGTCTGTTCCAAACTGGGTTTCACCAGCTTGATGGTAACACTCCAAGCTCGAGAATCTCCACGAGCCTTTTCGTTGCGAATCCAAACCTTAATGAAAATGTCTCTTGCCTGTTAACCATCGGCAAACCTTCTATAAACACAAAGAAATCAGCTGATGGGAAGACACCTCAGTTAGTGCTCTTTGGACAGCCAATACTCACTGAGCAGCAACTATCTTTAAGCAGCTCTGGAGATGGTGGGTCACCTGGGCTTACTGGAAACAGTTTGTCTGATGGGAATCCTGAGAAAGCAACAAACTTGTCAGATGGTTCTGGCTCTGCAATTCATCATCAGCATGGGCCAGTGGAAAATTCATCTTCTGAAGGATTTCCATGGTACAGGGATCACCAAGCTACTGAGCTCGGATTTGAAACTGGTATCTGCAAGGTGTTCCTGGAAGCGGAGGACGTTGGTCGCACACTTGATCTCTCTGCTCTTGGCTCGTATGAGGAGCTGTATGGAAGGCTATCAAACATGTTTGGGATTAAGAAATCAGAGATGATGAGCCATGTGTTTTACCATGATCCCTGTGGTACTGTTAAACATGCTGGAGATGAACCATTCAGGTATTACTATTCATTGCTACAACCATTCAGGTATTATTATTTATTGCTACAACTATAGTAGATTGAAGTCAATCTGCTGTTTCTATATTTACCGTGTGGTTGGTGTGTCTTCATCCTTGTTCTATGCTCTGCATTTACTTCTTCGAAAGAGTTTATTCTATGGAATATGCGGTTTGCTTGAAATACTACTTGGAGCTCGGTGTTGCTTTCTGTCTTTCATGGACATGTTTGACTTTGTTGCTCTAAATTATCGGCTTTGAGTTACTTAGCTTTTTTGTTTGTTGATCACATTTGAAAAAGGGATTGCTCTTGACTGACTGATGAATGCCTTTCCTTCTATGCAGCAAATTTATGAAAACAGCAAGGAGACTGACTATATTATTAATGGATTCAGAGAGTGACAATATAGGAAGGTAGAACCTCTTGTCAAATGTACAGTTGAATGAGTCGTCCCTTGTGCAATCCCCCATGTTAATGTAGTGGGACGTATCCTTTTATTATTTGTCTGTCTTTGAATTCCAATCATGTTTCCAGAAGTTATTTGTTTGTTCATTGTCATTTACATTCCCCAAAGGGATACAAATTTAGACCCATTATTATCATCTCAATCTAGCAGAATGCTTGGTAATTGTCTTCTCTGCTTGTCTGTTGATCCTTGAGTTTATGAACAATGAGTTGAATAATATTTCTGTTTAAATCCCTGTAATTGCTGCAGTAAACTTCACCAAACCAAACTACTGAAAATTGATGTATCTCATCTAGAGGAACTGCAGAAAGAACTTGGTTCATGTGAAGTCATTTATCCTCAAAAAGTTTTCTCATCATAGGATTGAGAACTTTGTGCATCCTGTGAAAGTGATTGCATCTGTGAGATGAAATCAAGAATATCAGCTCATCCTTGACCAAACCAAATGGAATGTCAGCAAAACTTGCCCATCTTTTCTGACCATCTTTTTTTATTTCTTAGTAACAAATCCATGCTTCACATTTGTTCTGATGCACTGGGAACACTCATTGACATTTTTGCCATTCTTTTATTATTTAATTATGACCACCATCTTGGCTTATGAAAACATGATGGATATATATATATACATTGTTTTCAACTCATGAACAGCACATGATCAATTGTTTATGTGGTTAAGGATGTTAGCTTATCTTTTTGTTTGTGACTTGTGTGGGAATTCATGAAAACGATGTCTGATTCTCTTCCCATTTCTTTTACACGAAAAGGTTTTTTTGTCAACATATTGTTGTCTGATTTTATTATTGCATGCCCTCAAGACCATCTCATCTGACTTGAAATAATTGTTTGATTTAGTTATGACTTATTAAGAGCTCAGTCAAACCAAAGATGGCACCATACTCACGGAGACCCCAACACTACTCTCATCTCATGAGTTTATTATTCAAAATTTCAACTTTCACAAATTTTTCTAAAATCATGAAAATTTGTATATATAACCCTACAAAATTTCGATGTCCAAAGTCAAATAATCAAAGTAGTGAATTTCCAACAATTTTAATTAGATGAGTTTAAACAGTAATAATTTTGAAGTATAAGAGCTATGAATCATTTCTGTTAGTTGTCATAGCTCAAAAATAAGCATTCGACTGGTAATGAAAAAATAGCTTATATAGGCCCACAAAATTTTGACAAAATAATTATAGATTTTAAAATTTCAGAAACAATTAAGGTCATGTAATAGGAAAGTAATAGAGTAAAATATGGATATATTTAACCCCAAGACTCATGTCGTGAGTTTATTATTCAAAATTTCAACTTTCACCAATTTTTCAAAAATCTTGAGAATTTGTATATATAAGCCTACAAAAAATTTCGACGGAGTCAAATAATCAAAGCAGTGGATTTCAACAATTTTAACTAAATGAGTTTAAACAATAATAATTTTGCAATAAAAGAGCTTTGAAGCATCTCTGTTAGCTATCATAGGTTAAAAATTAGTGTTCGACATATTATTAATGAAAAATTAGCTTGTATATGCCCACGAAAGTTTGAGTAAATAATTGTAGATTTTAAAATTCTAAAATGATTTAAGGTCATATAATACAAAAGTCATAGAGTGAAATATGGATATATTTGACCCCAAGACTAATGTAGTGAGTTTATTATTCAAAATTTTAACTTTCACTAATTTTTCAAAAATCTTGAGAATTTGTATATATAAGCCTACAAAATTTTGACATCAAGAGTCAAATAATCAAAGTGGTGAACTTCCAACAACTTTAATTAAATGAGTTTAAACAGTAATAATTTTGTAGTAGAAAAGAGCTTGGAAGCGTCTCTGTGAGCTATCATAGGTCAAAAATTAGCGTTCGACATATTAATAATGAAAATTAGCTTATATGTGCCCATGAGAGTTTGAGCAAATAATTTTAGATTTTAAAATTCCAGAATGATTTATGGTCATTTAATATGAATGTAATATAGTGATATATGTCATAAGTTCAACTTTCACAAATTTTCCTATAATCATTAGAATTTGTATATATAAGCCTACAAAATTTTGAAGTTCGGAGTCGAATAATCAAAGTAGTGGATATCCAATAATTTTAATTAAATGAGTTTAAACAGTAATAATTTTGAAGTAGAAGAACTATGAATCATTTATGTTAGTAGTCATAGCTCAAAAATAAGCATTCGACGTACTGGTAATGAAAAAATAGCTTATATAGGCCGACGAAATTTTGACAAAATAATTATAGATTTTAAAATTTCAAAAACATTTAAGGTCATGTAATAGGAAAGTAATAGAGTGAAATATGGATATATTTAACCCCAAGACTCATGTCATGAGTTTATTATTCAAAATTTCAACTTTCACCAATTTTTCAAAAATCTTGAGAATTTGTATATATAAGCCTACAAAAAATTTCGACAGAGTCAAATAATCAAAGCGGTGGATTTTCAACAATTTTAACTAAATGAGTTTAAACAGTAATAATTTTGTAATAGAAGAGCTTTGAAGCATCTCTGTTAGCTATCATAGGTTAAAAATTAGCGTTCGACATATTAGTAATGAAAAATTAGCTTATATATGCCCACGAAAGTTTGAGCAAATAATTGTAGATTTTAAAATTCTGAAATGATTTAAGGTCGTATAATATGAAAGTCATAGAGTGAAATATGGATATACTTGACCCCAAGACTAATGTAGTGAGTTTATTATTCAAAATTTCTAACTTTCATTAATTTTTCAAAAATCTTGAGAATTTGTATATATAAGCCTACAAAATTTTGCGAGTCAAATAATCAAAGTGGTGGATTTCCAACAACTTTAACTAAATGAGTTTAAACATTAATAATTTTGTAGTAGAAAAGCGCTTGGAAGCATCTCTGTTAGCTATCATAGATCAAAAATTAGCGTTCAACATATTAGTAATGAAAATTAGCTTATATGTGCCATGAAAGTTTGAGCAAATAATACGAATGTAATATAGTGATATACGGATCTGTTTGACACCAACACTATTGTCATAAGTTTATTATTGAAAATTTCAACTTTTACAATATATATAAGCCTACAAAATTTTGACGTTCGGAGTCGAATAATCAAAGTAGTTGATATCCAACAATTTTAATTAAATGAGTTTAAACAATAATAATTTTGCAGTAGAAGAACTATGAATCAAATTTTTTTTTGGACATAGGGGATTAACCCCTCCACAAAGGGACGTCAAGGGCGTGGCCTTAGGTGACGAGCACCCTTGAACCCTCACTATGCTCGTACAGATGTGGGGACTCAAACCCGGAAGCTTTGTACTCACCAAGTGAATTACCCAAGTTGCTTCCCCATTTATGGGGGTGGGGACTTGAACCTGAGAGCACGCTCATTCAAGTGAATTACCCAATGCACGGGACCTGAAATACAGCTAGACCAATGATCCTTTGGTTCTGTTAGTTGTCATAGCTCAAAAATTAGCGTTCGACATATTAATAATGAAAAATTAGCTGATATAGTCCAATGAAATTTTGACAAAATAATTTAGATTTTAAAATTCAAGAATGATTTAAGGTCATGTAATATGAAAGTTAATAGAGTGAATGGATATATTTAACCCTAACACTAATGTTGTGAGTTTATTATTCAAAATTTCAACTTTCACCAATTTTCCAAAAATCTTGAGAATTTGTATATATAAGCCTACAAAATTTCGACATCAGAGTCAAATAATCAAACTAGTGGATTTTCAACAATTTGAACCAAATGAGTTTAAAAAGTAATAATTTTGCAGTAGAAGAGCTCTGAAGCATCTCTTTTAGTTGTCATATTTAAAAAATTAGAATTCGACATGGTAGTAATAAAAAATTAGCTTATATATGCTCACCGAATTGTGAAAAAAGAATTGTAGATTTTAAAATTCCAGAATGATATAAGGTCCTCTAATATGAAAGTAATAGAGAGAAATTTGGATATATTTGACCCCCCAAGATTAATGCCATGAGTTTATTATTTAAAATTTCAACTTTCACCAATTTTCCCAATATAGTGAGAATTTGTATATATAAGCCTACAAAATTTCGACGTCCAGAGTCAAATAATAAAAGTAGTGGATTTCCAACAATTTTAACTAAATGAGTTTAAAAAGTAATAATTTTGTAGTAGAAGAGCTACGAATCATTTTTGTTAGTTGTTATAGCTCAAAAATTAGCGTTCGACATATTAATAATGAAAAATTCTCTTATATATGCCCACAAAATTTTGACAAAATAATTGTAGATTTTAAAATTCCATAATGATATAGGGTCATGTAATATAAAA
Source organism: Dioscorea zingiberensis (assembly GCA_026586065.1). NCBI lineage: Eukaryota > Viridiplantae > Streptophyta > Magnoliopsida > Dioscoreales > Dioscoreaceae > Dioscorea > Dioscorea zingiberensis. Next base: position 52,562,701 of record CM048823.1, read on the forward strand.
GTAATAGAGTAAAATGATATATTTAACCTCAAGACTAATGTTGTGGGTTTATTATTCAAATTTTAACTTTCACCAATTTTCAATGTTTGGAGTTGAATAATGAAAGTAGTGGATTTCCAACGATTTTAACTTGAGCTATGAATCATTGATGTTAGTTGTCATAGCTCAAAAATCAGCGTTCGATATGTTGGAGTCGCTGGTTGGAAAGGAACAAGAGATGTTTCACTAATAAATATCATGTTTTCAAGAAACTAATCCAGCATATTGATTTCCTTTTCCTCTCTTGATTTGACGCAGCGCATGCCACAAAAAAGCAACAGCTCCAGTGGATGCACACTCTTGTCAAACGAAGCTTGTCCCTTACAGAAAGGAACAAGCACAGAGGCCCCCGGGAATGGACTTTGAAGAGGAGGAAGTGGGATGATTACACACGCCTTGATAGTGGACCCATGAGAGGCAAACTTAACGCAAGATGCAGCCGTAGGAGGTCCACTCTCTAGCTATTCTTTTGTACCAATGGTTCAACTATGAACCCTTGTAACCCTTTAACTACCTTAAGGAATGTGGTTTATCCACTTTTCTTAAAAAAAAACATATTAGTAATGAAAAATTAGCTTATATATATATATATATATATATATGCCAGTAAAATTTTGAGCAAATAATTGTAGATTTTAAAATTTCAGAATGATTTTAGGTCATGTAATACAAAAGTAATAGAGTGAAATATGGATATATTTGACCCTAAGACTAATTCTGTAAGTTTATTATTCAAAATTTCAACTTTCACCAATTTTCCAAAAATCTTGAGAATTTATGTATATAAGCCTACAAAATTTCAATGTCCAGAGTCATATAATCAAAGTGGTGGATTTCCAACAATTTTAACTAAATGAGTTTAAATAGTAGTAATTTTGCAGTAGAAGAGCTCTGAAGCATTTATGTTAGTTGTCATAATTTAAAAATTGGAGTTTGACATATTAGTAATGAAAATTCACCTTATATGTTCCCATGAAATTTTTACAAAATAATTGTAGATTTTAAAATTCCAGAATTATTTAAGGTCATCTAATAGAAAGTAATAGAGTGAAATATGGATATATTTGACCCTAAGACTAATGCCGTTAGTTTATTATTCAAATTTTCAAATTTTCAAATTTTACCAATTTTACAAAAATCTTGAGAATTTATATATATATAAGCCTACAAAATTTTGACATCCGAAGTCAAATAATCAAAGTGGTGGATTGCCAACAATTTTAACTAGGGGTAAAGTTATTTTTGGTCCCTGAAAACAGGACCAATGTTCATTTTCATCCCAAAATTCAAAATTTGTTCAATATAGTCCCTATGTATTGCATATTTTGACATTTTGGGTCCCTATATATTCCGTATTTTGGCATTTTTGGTCCCTATTGCTGACATGGTGGTCATGTGGAATACCAATGAAATGCATATAATCTTTTTATTATTATGTTTAGTTCGTTATTTTGCTAATGTGGAGTGATAAGTGGTAATATATGCTGATGTGGACCGTATTGAACAAATTTTAGATTTTTGGGATGGAAATGAACATTGGCCCTATTTTCAAGGACCAAAAATGGCTTTAACCATTTTAACAAAAAAGATGGAAATAAACAGTAATAATTATGTGGTAGAAGAGCTCTGAAGCATCTTTGTTAATTGTCTTAGGGTTAAAATTATTGTTTGACATATTAGTAATGAAAAATTAGCTTATATATACCCGTGAAATTTTGACAAAATAATTCTCGATTTTAATTCCAAAAAGATTTAAGGTCATCTAATACGAAAGTAATAGAGTGAAATATGGATAAATTTGACCCCAACACTAATGCCATGAGTTTATTATTCAAAATTTCAACTTTCACCAATTTTCCCAAAATCGTTAGAATTTGTATATATAAGCATACAATATTTCAACGTCTAGGGATAAATAATCAAAGTGGTGGATTTACAACAATCTTAACTAAATGAGTTTAAACATTAATAATTTTGAAGTAGAAGAGCTCTGAAGCATCTCTTTTAGTTCTCATATTTCAAAAATTAATATTCGACATATTAGTAATGAAAAATTAGCTTATATATGCCTGCGAAATTTTGACAAAATAATTGTAGAATCTAAGATTCAGGAATTATTTAAGATCATCTAATACGAAAGTAATAAAGTGAAATATGGATATATTTGACCCCAAGACTACTAACGTGAGTTTATTATTCAAAATTTCAACTTTCACCAATATACCCAAAATCATGAGAATTTGTATATATAAATCTACAAAATTTCGACATCCAGAGTCAAATAATCAAAGTAGTGGATTTCCAACAATCTTAACTAAATGAGTTTAAAAAGTAATAATTTTACTTTAGAAGAGCTCTTAAGCATCTCTGTTAGTTGTCATATTTCAAAAATTAGCATTTAACATATTAGTAATGAAAAATTAGCTTATATATGTCCTCCAAATTTTGACAAAATAATTGTAATTTTAAAAGTCCAAAAAGATTTAAGGTCGTGTAATACGAAAATAATAGATTGAAAGAAATATGGATATATTTAACCCCAAGGCTAATGCCGTGAGTTTATTTTTAAAAATTTCAACTTTCACCAATTTTCCAAAAATCTTGAGAATTTGTATATATAAGCCTACAAAATTTCGACAACTATGGTAAAATAATCAAAGTGGTGGATTTCCAACAATTTTAACTAAATGAGTTTAAACACTAACAATTTTGCAGTAGAAGAGCTCTGAAGTATCTTTGTTAGCTGTTTCAGGTAAAAAAATTAGCATTTGACATATTAGTAATGAAAAATTTGCTTATATATGCCCGTGAAATTTTGACAAAATAATTTTAGATTTTAAAATTCCATAAAGATTTAAGGTCATCTAATACGAAAGTAATAGAGTGAAATATGGATATATTTGACCCCAAGACTAATATCGTGAGTTTATTATTCAAAATTTCATAAAGTAAGGGCGAAGAAACTCTCGAACGGACGGTGGAGGAGCGGAGAGGGAACTGGAATAAGATTTGCACTGGAAAGGGGAAGGCTACAAAGCGTGAACACGAGTGAAGTGATCTCTGACGGTAGAAGGGGAGAAGCAACATTTTGCACTCACCGGAGTTGGAAGAGAGGAAGCACGAACCCATTTTATGTCTTTTTCTTCTCTGGTCCTAAGAGTGGGAGAATGCTTCCAATGGTTTGCTTGTACACCTGAGCTCTAGAATCTCCAGAGACCTGATAAACCCAAATTGAAAGCAACGCAGCTCATATGTTGGATAAAATGTCTTAATGAAACACTAAAAAGAGCTTATATAAGGGACGACAACCGGTGGACGGCACCACACGGCGGCGTGAGGAGGAAGAAGTAGCAACGTCATCAGCATGGCTTGCGTCTTGAAGCGTTGAGCATCACCAGAGAGAGGGAACAACAATGGCATGGACAATGGGGAAGTTGAAAGGCGGAAAGAGATTGGAGCCCCGAGGAGAAAACTTAACATACGTGGATGTAGTAAAAGGAAGAGACGGTTGGAACTTCATTGTCTCGGTCCTCACCACCACGTTCCGACCTCAGGTTGAGAACTCCGACGAAGGGGAATGGATAGAGGTCCACTTCAACTATCGCCGACAGCAGTGAAGCAAGGAAGCTCCCCGACGACCGGTGCAAGGTTACGAACTACCGAGGCTCTCCCCGCCCATGATCCAGACACCGGCAATCCCCATCTAGGTCTGTTGGCAATATTTAAGGATGGGGCACAAGGCCGACGACTGCAAGCGAGCTATAGTATGCAGACGATGTGCCACGACCGGGCATAAAGCCCATGAGTGCAGCCAACCTAGAGAACCAGAGCGACAGGTAAGCTCGTGAAGACCATCCCAGGATTAAGGAGCACCTGAACAACACCGAGAGGACGTCACTATATCTAAATGGAATCTCCCGAAGGCTGACCATGCTCCACCAGAGAAGAAGGAAACTCAACACAACATCCACTACCTCTCACTCACAATGGACAACGAAATGACGAGGGGAAAGGAAGCCTTGAGGAGCTTCTCCACGCTACGGTGACAAAGGTTCGAGAAGGGGTGGCTACTAGCAGGACCATCACTGGAGCACTAAAGGAGGCCCTTAACTATAGCCGTTGGAACTCGACCACCAAACCATTTATCAATGGTCGGTTTATGGTGGCTTGTTCCTCGCCGGAGGAGGCATGGGGGTCGTTCACTTTCCCAACTTTATCCTGAGCTTCGCCCCATGGACAACTGATCTATGGGCATCGAAAAGGGTTGACGGAGAGTGGAGATAGGTCCCCATACGATACCTACCACTTCTTTGCTGGAATAGGGTCTCTGCGGTGAAGCTATTGAAACCCATTGGAGAACTCATCTTCATTGACGAGCGTGGATCAGAGGTAGTGGATATTGTGCATGCAATTGTAAGGGACAACAGGGACAACACCTTCTGGCGACGGTCAAGGTAAGCATCAGCACCCAAAAGCACACTTTCACGGTCGAGTTGGAGAAAGGGGAGCCACCACTACCCTGGAATGAGGACACAAAGCTCCAACGAGATCCTCCCAGGCCTATGGAAACCCGTGCTCTAGCGGGAGTTCCTCGGTGGGGCTCGAAGTGCTCAAGAGAGCCACAAGAGTCCATAAAATCACGCCTGACATAGGAGGAAAAGGGAAAGAGTGTACAAAAGGAGAAGGACCTCTCACCGACCCCCCGAGCTCGTCGGACGACGTCGGGATTCTCATCGAGGATTCAAATGGTGTCTCAATCGCGTGCAACAAGGGTACCATATACCGGTCAAATTAGCAAGTCTGCGTCGGCGGACGTACCAGAACCCAGACATGCATGGTATAATGATGTCAGCTCAGACGAGATTGATGCAGCGCCAGGAGGCCTTGATACGTGGGCCACTTCCCCTTTTTCGAGCAAGCTGAACATGGAACCCGACTTGCATTGGGGCACAAAAGACGCTCCATCAAAACAATGGGGATTGGAACAGACCAACTAGGTGGGGACGCGTGGCAACTAGGTAAAGCAGAAGCTAGCGGGCTTACAGAAGGACAGGCTTTGAGTGACTATTGTTGCTAGGATCAACCCTCTAGCCATCAACAATCCAATGAATTCGGCCCATAAGTGAAGCCCAAAATATATACCCATGGAACTGAATATGGAAAATGAAGGCCCATATAAACTTTTTAACTACATCAGCTCCCACTCTCTTGATCCACACACAAACTTAATACGTAAAAACAATGATTATAATGAACAAAATGGGGAACCACAGGCTACCTCATCAAAGATAAACACCCAAGCAAATGAGGAATCCAAAATCATCTAGATTGGAGATGGCCTCACCAAGTCACCATTGACCTATCAAAGATGAAACTTAGGTTGATAAGGGGATCATGGGACTTTATGACTGACGATGCATGGGAACTAATAGCCAAAAAGGAGTCTCATTCCAAACAAAGAGGCTACACTGACAAAAATGTCCCCTTCCCCATCACCTTGGATACACCGAAGAAAATACCAAGACCCAGGGGCAAACCAAGAAAGATACCACAAGAGGATACCAACATGGCTTACTCGCAACAAAATAACTCGTCCATCAAAGCTATCACAAATAACAAAAGAGGAAAGAACCAGCCCAACCCACAAGGTATGAACTTAACCCTATCTCTTGTTTCACTAACCTTCACTGAGTGGCCAAACAAGGAGCTTATATCAGCAGCAATAATAGTGGGAATGGACCCAAGGCAGTCAGGGGATGACATGGACACCTACTTAGCGCAGACTCATAAGGGACTGAGTGGTTGCAACTAAGCAGCCACAAGCATATGTTCACATGAGGGGCTTTCATATATCTTTAATATGAAGCTCATTTCATGGAATGTATGAGGGATGGGAAAGAGGAATAAGAGATTCCTCATCATGGACTAACTTCTGACCCAGAAAGTGGACATTTTTTTGTTTAAAAGAAACAAAATTGGCCACTGTAGATAATCGAATTTGGAGATTAGTTAGGGGGAACACATACAATAAAAGGCTGGTACTAGTAGCCAAAAACACTCAAGGTGGGTACTGCATCATTTGGAACTCCAACAGGTTCAAATAGCCATGATTGGCAAATAGCTGTGGCGTCTTCTCAATTGACATACCAACATATGTAGGCGAGCCATACAGAACAAGTACTTCCAGAATACCTATCTTAACCCACACAAGAGGGCCCTTGCGAGGGCATCATACTTCGGGAAAGGTGTATCCCATCAGTGGAGGATGGTGGAAATGGGACTTGCGGTAAATGTTGGAAAGGGTGATACTGTAAATCTATGGCATGATAAATGAATCTAGGGTCAAGCGCCGAGCAGCCTATTCCCATCACAAATTGACTCAGCACAAGATCCTCATCTATTGCTTGGGAATCCAAGGGACAAACTCACACATGATTACCCAATATTAAAGCAGGAGTAACTAGGAAAGGGACACTAGAGCTGAGTAATCTATTGGAAGCAATCACTGCGACTCAGGAGGGAAGGGAGGATGTTAGGATCTGGAACATCGGGGCAAATTGGACTTTCTTTGTTAAATCCCTCTACGCATTCATAGTGGATGATGGAGCACGCAGTCAATTCCCGAATAGGCTATGGAGATTCCCATGCCCAATGAAGATTAAATTCTTCTCATGGCTGGCAATAGAGAACAAAATTCTCACATTAGACAATCTCACCAAAATACATTAGAAAAGGAATTGAATACTATGCTATTTATGTAATAACCAGAATGAAATAGTACAACACTTGCTCGTAGAATGCCCGGTCACAAGACAAATATAGGAGCACTATTGTCCATTGTTTAACCTAACTACCTGTCCTCAGTTGACGCAAGAACTTTGGGGACATAACAACCTAGGGAAAAAATCTTAACAAAGAAGCGCGCATAGGGTGGAACCTTGCGATTATGGCCATAACATGGAGCACCTGTCTCGAAAGAAATCATAGATGTTTCCAAAACAAACAATGTGTTTGCTCTGGTATAATTCACGGGATCGCTTTCCTAATGTTATCTTGGCTTGATACAACCAATGTCGCCAAGAAGCTGAAGTTGAGACTCATAGCATCCATCATCCAAAGAGCTTTAGCCTTCGATCAAGATGATCCACCACAAACGCCACTGAATGGGGATGACTTTGAAGAGAAGTCATCAATGCAAACCCCACAGGAGTAGTTCACCTCCACCATGTAACCCTGGGAACCCCTAGGAGGGGACCAAATGGGAGCTAAATAATGAATATCAATGTATCGGTTTATTACTAATCAATAAATGAATGTAGTTTATCCACACTTTCACCAATTTTCCCAAAAATCGTGAGAATTTGTATATATAAGCCTACAAAATTTCGTCTTCCGGAGTCAAATAATCAAAGTGGTGGATTTCCAACAATCTTAACTAAATGAGTTTAAACAGTAATAATTTTGTAGTAGAAGGGCTCTAAAGCATCTCTGTTAGTTGTCATATTTCAAAAATTAGTGTTCGACATATTAGTAATGAAAAATTAGCTTATATATGCTCGCGCAATTTTTACAAAATAATTGTAGAATTTAAAATTCTAGAATTATTTAAGGTCATCTAATACGAAAGTAATAGAGTGAAATATGGATATAGTACCCCAAGACTAATGTCGTGAGTTTATTATTCAAAATTTCAACTTTCACCAATTTTCCAAAAAACTTTAGAATTTGTATATATAAGCCTATAAAATTTTAACGTCCGGAGTCGAATTATCAAAGTAGTAGATTTCCAACAATTTAAACTAAATGAGTTTAAACATTGATAATTATGCAGTAGAAGAGCTCTGAAGCATCTCTGTTAATTCTCATAGTTCAAAAATAAGCTTTCGACATATTAGTCGTTGAACAGGAGAAATTCGATGATATACACCTAAAAAAAATTTAAAAAAAAAATTGAAATTTCACTTATGTAACGTTTAAAATTCTATATGGTTATGAGTTACTAAGAAACAATGAAAATTTTGCTTATATATTTCTCACAAAATTTTGACAAAATAATTGTAGATCTTTAAAGAGTAGAATGATTTAAGGTTATTCAATACGAATGTAATATAAGGAAATACGAATGTGTTCAACCTCAAGACTATTGTAGTGAGTTTATTATTCAAAATTTCAACTTTCACCAATTTTCCCAAAATCATGAGAATTTGTATAGATAAGTCTACAAAATTTCAGCATTTAGAGTCAAATAATCAAACTAGTGGATTTCCAACAATTTTAAACTTCTCTATTAGATTTTTTGGTCAAAAATTAGCGTTCGATTAGTAATAAAAAATTAGCTTATATATGCCAGTGAAATTTTGATAAAATAATTCTAGATTTTAAAATTCCAAAAAGATTTAAGGTCATCTAATACTAAGGTAATAGAGTGAAATATGGATAGTTTTGACCCCAAGACTAATGTCGTGAGTTTATATTAGTCGTGAGTTTATTATTCAAAATTTCAGCTTTCACCAAATTTCCCATAATCGTGAGAATTTTGTATATATAAGCCTGCAAAATTTCGACGTCCGGAATTAAACAATCAAAGTGATGGATTTTCAACAATATTAATTAAATAAGTTTAAACAGTAGTAATTTTGTAGTAGAAGAGCTCTAAATCATCTCTGTTAGTTGTCATAGTTCAAAATTTGGAGTTCGACACATTAATAATAAAAATTAGCTTATATGTGCCCATGAAATTTTGACAAAATAATTGTAGATTTTAAATTTCCAAAAAAAAAATTATGGTCATTTAATACGAAAGTAATAGAGTGAAATATGAATATATTTGACCCCAAATCTAATGCTGTGGGTTTACTATTCAAAATTTCAACTTTCTCCAATTTTCCAAAAATCTTGAGAATTTATATATATAAGCCTACAAAAATTTGACGTCCGGAGTCAAATAATCAAAGTAGTGGATTTCCAATAATTTTGATTAAATAAGTTCAAACAGTAATAATTTTACAGTAGAAGAGCTATGAATCATTTCTATTAGTTGTCATGGCTCAAAAAATTAGCGTTCGACATATTAGTAACGAAAAATTAGCCTATATATACCCACACAATTTTGACAAAATAATTATAGATTTTAAAATTTCAAAATGATTTAAGATCAAATAATATGAAAGTGAATAAAAAAGGATATATTTAACCCCAAAACCAATGCAGTGAGTTTATTATTCAAAAGTTCTAACTTACACCAATTTTCCCAAAATTGTGAGAATCTGTATATATAAACCTACAAAATTTCAAGGTCCAGACTCAAATAATCTTAGTAGTGGATTTTGAATAATTTTAACTAAATGAGTTTAAACAGCAATAATTTTGCAGCAGAAAAACCATGAATAATTTCTGTTAGTTGTCACTTGTCATGGCTCAAAAATTTGCATTCCACATATTAGTAATAAAAAATTAGCTTATACATGTCCACATCAAACTTGCACAATGATGGAATGGAGTCAAAATGAGATACTAATTTTACTTTTAACTGCATTAAAGTATACCAAAAAGAAATAGAAATAGAATGCCGCATCAACCAATCAAGTTATGCAAAGTAGATTAACAGCAATGCTATAGTTAGCAACAGCTACTGTTTACAGATAATGCATTGTGGATGAATGTAGTCAATCAAAATGAGATACTATTTACTTTTAATAGATAATACTACAGTATACATAATGATGTACATCCCCAGGTTAATTAAATTAAAAGTCGACTGGGAGACTGGCTAGAAAAGCTAACGTATAAGGACCAGTGGATTTACCAAACAGAGAGCACCATGATGGAAGCTTCTCAAGAACGGCCGCAGCCTTTGGTGTGATCCTGTCCACATCCGTTCTTAATTTCAGTAAGTAGGGAGGATCCATTTTCTGTTTCTGGATCTTCGGCAGTGATTCTGCGGCATTATTTGACCAAACAATGTTTAAGTAAAACTTTGTTGGCGAGTCTTTCCCGCCAGAGAATTGAATTATATGCCAACCATTACTGGTGCTTTTGTTGTCTTCAGGAACCAATTCTTCTGAGTTCACTGTAATAAAACAGCAAAAATATGGATGGAATTCATTATCAGTCATACACATGGACAAATTCTAAGAATGCCAAATCACATCCCCTCACCTTCGAAAGAAAAGTCACTGATATGTTCGGTGTTGATGGCAAGTGTCCAACGCCTGGAAAGCTTGGTGTCGATGAATACCCTTGTCTTCCTAACATCTGCTTTGTAATCACTTTCAACACTCAGCATAGGAATTTCTGACTTAATCCACCCATCTTCCGTACCCTGGGAACTCCAGCAACCATATCTTACAGAAGAGGTCACAAGATCGAGAGTCTTGCTCCTTCCACAAGAAAACTCTTCATCTCTTAAGCTCTTTACCACCTCAGTCAATTTACCTTGAGTGGGGGAAAACAAAGAAATGTATGATGATATGTTCTGGTTTTCATTTCTTCCTGTTGTCTCAACAACATGAACCACCTAGGATCACAGAAAAAGTGCCAGCATTCAGAATTAATATTTAAGCAATGGGAAGGCCCAAAGAGAAGACAAATAGGAACATAAAAATGTATCAGCCTTTAGTATCATTACAACTGTGCGGAATTAAAGCCCAAAAGGAAATGCAGCCCAATCTATTCTATGCCTTAAATGAAAGCAAATGCATTAATGAATTTTTTTGAAGGCAATCAGGCACTACTTTTAAAAAATGAAACTCTTTTCAGAATGTGTATACATATAAGAGAATAGTTTTAAAATTGTAAAAACAAGATTGCAGGTGATTGCCATTTCTAGTTGAGATTAAACTAAGTCCTTTCAAAATCTGATATATTCTCCATCCAACAATATAATAATATCCTTCTTTATGCTTGTTTTTCTGTTTCTATTACAGCTAAAAGAAAGAAGAGAACCAAGTACTCAAATTATCCTCACATTAACAGCCCGCGCAACGTCCTGTGTATATGTAGGGAAAACACCAGTGGATACTGCAGCTAGAGAGAGACCAAGCAATGCACAGCTTAAAAATATAAAAGTTCTCTTCGCACCTGCAAAAGGCATCTGATTATTTCACAAAACCTCATATAACAACACAGAGGTACTGCTTGTTGATGGTGTTGAAAACAAACATACAAGGTAAAACTTCACCCCAGAAAATCATGAAAAGCATAAATTTTCTTTCTCAAACTTGCCTCAGTTGAAGAAAATTTAGCAAAGCAAACTACTAAGTTAATGTGGACTTATAGGCACCTCATATCTTCTATTAGGAATTCATGTGAAAAAAACATCACAAGATACATTAGCATGACCCACAATTTTTTACTTTCCTGCCCCAGGGGAAACTTGTATGTTTTGATCCAACAGCCTTTTTGTGCCTTGAATCTAGAGACATTAAAAGAGCATGTTGATTTCAACCCAAATAAATAAATAAATAAGAGCAAATGCAGATTTATTCATGACTAACCATCACATTGAAAAATTAAGTGATTAGTGCAGGAACAAAAAATCATGCATAATTTTATTTTGTGTTATTAGTCAGCAAACAGAGCTTCAAGTGTCAAATGCTAGAAGAGTCACAATGGAGTACCTGAAATATGAATATATGAAAGAAGGTACACCAGGGTAAGACACACAGCCACAGCAATAAATATTGCAACAATCAGATTCCCCAGCCATTCTGGCGTGCTACCTGGGTCCCTGCACCTCGATCATTAATTAAAGCCACCACTTGATTATTAATATACCATGCATAAGAATAGGAATGAAGCCATAATTTGATATAATGAAACCTTGGCCAATCTAATAACAAACAACTGAATATAGATGTAATAGATATTCTCAAGAAACTTTTAGGATCATGAGGGTGTAACTCTACCTGTCAAACCGAACCATGTTCCCAATTATAGTCCCTACCAACCGAATGATGTTAGCAGCAGAGATTAAAACCGGAAGGGTCAGCCCCAGAACTAATGTAGCAATTTTGAGCTGCTTTGGTGACCGTGCAGGAGTTAATGTTGCTTCCATGAGACCATCTAAGGAATAGAGTTGCAAGCATCACAATCTAGCATGATAAACATCTACCAGATTGTAAATGGCAATAATAAGAGATGTACTCACATGCAAAGGCAGGTGAAACTAACCAAACAAGTGCCAAATAGGTAGATCGAGCCTTGTACAAATGGCCTAGAATAAGAAGGATAAGCCATTGGACAAAGCCAGATTTAAAAAGCCACCTTTCAGACTCCCACTTAATTAAGTTTTCTTCAATTCTGGAAGGTAGTTTTGGCACTCTTTTGGAAAAACTAATTCGCAAGTATTTCTGGAGAAAGTAGAAGCCTATATGTTGACCGATAAATGCCCCAAGTAATGCAGGGGAACCAAATAAACCAACAACTAACCATGGATTTGCAATGTATGGCATAGGGGAGGAACAGATATGCGGTAGGATAAAAGCAACAATAACCGAAAAAGTCAAGGAAAATATCCACATGAGTGTGATGCTTAAACATGCTAACCCCAATGATATAGCACCAGAAGAACCACCCATAAGCAATGAGGTCGTCCAAATTAGAAGTGCCTGCAATATTACTGAATTATGAAGCATGGTCGCAAGACGTTGACGATATACAACCATGTAAACACCCTGCAAATTGGCCAAATTGTATAGATAGTTTAGATGGGAGTATATTAAAAACTGCAAAATCTAGAATCACCTCCATATCCATTCAAAAGGAAACTAACATACTGCAATAACCTGGCTTGACCAAGTACTGAACATTTCACAGACAGTTCAGAGCTTGCTCCGTTAAAACTCGGCCAGATAATAAAAGAAATATAATGAACCTTTGTTCCATAACATTTCAAAGCACTTCACTCTATTACTGTTGTATTAGATGACCTTCAATCATTCTAAAGGGCAGCCCGGTACTACAAAGCTCCCGCATGCTCGAGGTCCAGGGAAGGGTCGGACCACTTGAGTCTATTGTACGCAGACTTACCCTATTTTTTTGCAAGAGGTTGTTTCCACGACTCAAACCCGTGACCTTAAGGTCACATGGCTAAAAACTTTACCGTTGCGCCTAGGCTCCCCTTCACCTTAAATCATTCTGAAATTTTAAAATCTATAACTATTTTGTCAAAATCTTACGGGCATATATAAGCTAATTTTTCATTACTAATATGCCGAATGCTAATTTTTGAACCATGACAACTAATAGAGATGCTTCAGAGCTCTTCTACTACAAAAATTATTACTGTTTAAACTTATTTAGTTAAAATTGTTGAAAATCCACCACTTTGATTATTTGACTCTGGACGTCGAAATTTTGTAGACTTTAATACAGATTCTCCTACTAGTCGAAGGTGTCTAAAAGACTAGCCCATACAGATTCGTACAGCTAATTCTATCTCACCCTGCATGCATCTACCCATATGGCATAGAATACTCTTTTGGGAGTCTAAATCACTTGAAGCATTTCTGCGGCAAGAGTACATGCTAATTGTGACGAGTACCAGTATGAGGGAGGGTACCCCTCTCTCTCTTCACACAGATTTGTAACCGTTAGCACTACTTGGTTTCTCTGTAAACTAGTAATACTTGTACTTAAGGTTCGACCAGGAACCTGTTTTGATATACAATTAATGTGGTTTATCCACCTTATCAAAAAAATATATATATACAGATTCTCACGATTTTGGGACATTTGGTGAAAGTTGAAATTTTTAATAATAAACCCACAACATTAGTCTTGGGGTCAAATATATCCATATTATTACATGACCTTAAATCTTTTTGGAATTTCATAATCTAGAATTATTGTCAAAATTTCGTAGGCATATATAATCTAATTTTTCATTACAAATATGTCGAACGCTAATTTTTTACCTAAGACAACTAACAGAGACGCTTCAGAGCTCTTCTAATGCAAAATTATTATTGTTTAAACTCATTTTGTTAAAATTGTTGGAAATCCACCACTTTGATTATTTGACTCCGAACGTCGAAATTTTGTAGGCTTATATATACATATTCTTAAGATTTTTGGAAAATTGGTGAAAGTTGAAATTTTGAATAATAAACTCACAGCATTAGTCTTGGGGTCAAATATATCCATATTTCACTCTATTACTTTTGTATTACATGACCTTAAATCATTCTGGAATTTTAAAATCTATAGTTATTTGCTCAAAATTTCATGGGTATACATAAACTAATTTATCATTACTAATATGCCGAACGCTAATTTTTGAGCTGACAGCTGACAAAAATGATTCATAACTCTCCCGCTATGAAATTACTACTGTTTAAACTCATTAACTAAAATTGTTGGAAATCTACTACTTTGATTATTCAACTCCGGACGTCAAAATTTTGTAGGCTTATGTATACAAATTCTCACGATTTTGGGAAAATTGATGAAAGCTGAAATTTTGAATAATAAAATCACGACACTAGTCTTGAGGTCAAACACATCCGTATTTCACTATATTACATTTCTATTAAATGACCTTAAACCATTCTATACTTTTAAAATCTACAATTATTTTGTCAAAATTTTTGGAGAAATATATAAGCAAACTTTTCATTGTTTCTCAATAACTCATACCGATGTATAATTTTAAACGTTACATAATGAAATTTTCAAATTTTTGTAGATGTATATAATCGAATTTCTCCTATTCAATGACTAATATATCGAACACTAATTTTTGAACTATGACAACTAATAGAGATGCTTCAGAGCTCTTCTATTGAAAAATTATTACTTTTTAAACTCATTTAGTTAAAATTGTTGAAAATCCACTACATTGATTATTTGACTCCAGACATCGAAATTTTGTAATATATACAAATTCTTAAGATTTTTAGAAATTTGGTGAAAGTTTAAATTTTGGATAATAAACTCACGACATTAGTCTTATGGTCAAATATATCCATATTTCACTCTATTACTTTCGTATTACATGACCTTAAATCTTTCTGGAATTTTAAAATCAACAATTATTTTGTCAAACACATCCGTATTCACTATATTACACTCACATTGAATGACCTAAACCCCTTGTTTAGTTGGGTGTTTTTGGAGGGGTAAGAAGGTTTTTGTGGTTGGGGTGGGGGTGTGGGGGGTTAGCTTTTATGGTTTTGTTGGTGGTAGAGGGGGTGAAAAATCCCTCCTCACCCCCCCATAACCCACTCTCCCAAATTGGGGTCTTTTGGGGGAGTGGGTTTTTATTTATATTTTTTTAAATAAAAACATGACTTGAAATGTCTAAACTGTCCTCCATTTATTTTCAGAATTCCAACTAAGTCCTAAATGAAATGTCTAAATATAGCATCATTTTTTTAATAAATAATAAAATTATTTCATTTTATTACCGAATAGTTAAATTAATAAATAATTTCTAACAAAATAAATTAAACTTGCTTAATTTGAAGATAACAGTAAATAAAAGGCTAATCAAGACTTGCAGGTTTGAAAGAATTATGTTTGTGTATATATATATATATATATATATATATATATATATATATATCATTATCCATTGTATAAAGGGCAAAATGGTCAAATGCACATTACACTCCTCCTCACTCCTCACAACCAAACAAAAAAAATAGATTACTACTCCCCATTCCCCAATTGAATCAAACATAAAATTTTTCAAAACCCTCCATCCTCCCCTCCTCCAAACTCCCCCCCACCCTCCATCCCCTCCCTCCCTCCCTCCCTTCCTACCTCCCAACTCCCCCATTGAACCAAACAAGGGCTAAATCATTCTACACTAATAAAATCTACAATTATTTTGTCAAAATTGTGTGAGAAATATATAAGTTAAATTTTCATTGTTTCCTAGTAACTCATACCCATCTAGAATTTCAAACGTTACACAAGTGAAATTTTCAAATTTATTTTTCAAAATTCTGTAGGTGTATATAATAAAATTTCTCTTGTTCATCAACTATATGTCGAACGCTAATTTTTGAGCTACAACAACTAACAAAGATGCTTCAGAGCTCTTCTACTGCAAAATTATTACGGTCTGAACTCAGTTAAAATTAATGGAAATCCATTACTTTGATTATTCAATTCCGAACGTCGAAATTCTCAAGATTTTCGGAAAAATGGTGAAAGCTGAAATTCTGAATAATACACTCACAGCATTAGTCTTGACATCAAATATATCCATATTTCACTCTATTACTTTAATATTACATGACCTTAAATAATTCTGGAATTTTGAAATCTACAATTATTTTGTCAAAATTTCACAGTCATATATAATCTAATTTTTCATTACTAATATGTTGATCACTAATTTTTTAGCTATGACAGCTAAAAGAAATGATTCATAGCTCGTGTATAGCAAAATTATTATTGTTTAAACTCATTTAGTTAAAATTGTTGGAAATCCACTACTTTGATTATTGGACTCCAGACATCGAATTTGTGTAGGCTTATATGTACAAATTCTCAAGATTTTTGAAAATTTGGTGAAAATTAAAATTTTGAATAATAAACTCACGGCATTAGTCTTGGGGTCAAATATATCCATATTTCACTTTATTACTTTTGTATTAGATGACCTTAAATCGTTCTGAAATTGTAAAATCTACAATTATTTCGTCAAAATTTAGCGGGCATATATAAGCTAATTTTTCATTAGTAATATGTCGAACGCTATCTTTTGAACTATGACAACTAACAGAGATGCTTCAGAGCTCTTCTACTGCAAAATTATTATTGTTAAACTCATTTAGTTAAAATTGTTGAAAATCCACCATTTTCATTATTTGACTCAGGACGTCAAAATTTTGTAGGCTTATATATACAAATTCTCACGATTTTGGGTAATTGGTAAAAGTTGAAATTTTGAATAATAAACTCACAGCATTAGTCTTGGGGTCAAATATATCCGTATTTCACACTATTACTTTCGTATTCAATGACCTTAAATCTTTCTGCAATATGAAAATCTAGAATTATTTTGTCAAAATTTCATGGGCATATATAAACTAATTTTTCATTACTAATATGTTGAACGCTAATTTTTGACCTGAGACAACTAATAGAGATGCTTCAGAGCTCTTCTATTGCAAAATTATTATTGTTTAATCTCATTTAGTTAAAATTGTTGGAAATACACCACTTTGATTATTTTACTTTGGATGTCAAAATTTTGTAGGCTTATATATACAAATTCTCAAAATTTTTGGCAAATTGGTGAACGTTGAAATTTTGAATAACAAACTCACGACATTAGTCTTGGGGTCAAATATATCCATATTTCACTCTATTACTTTCATATTACATGACCTTAAATCATTTTGGAATTTTAATATCTACAATTATTTGCTCAAGATTTTGTGGGCATATATAAGTTAATTTGTCATTACTAATATGTCGAACGCTAATTTTTAAGCTATGACAATTAACATAAATGGAGAAAATTTGAGTGTCCAATTTTTTAGAAACTATTTGTGATGCAGGAGGATCCAAGCCAGATGATGTAATTCAGTTATTTGGCCGGTTTTCGATGCAAAATTCTAATGTTTTCCCTTCAAAACTTTGTTTTTGGATATTTTTTATCATTTTCGGTAATTGTTAGTTTGTCAAATTATGATAGGATTTAAATCCGATTTTATCTAGCATTTCGGATAACTATTTAGTTTGTTTTAAATTTTAAGTTTGGATAAGTCTAGGTTTTTGGCTATTTAACCCGGCTTGTGGGTTAGTTTTAAGTAAACCTTGATTTTTATGAAATTGTTTTAAATTTGAGAGACGTTTCTCTCTTGTGTGGATGATTTCTCGTGTTCTTCCTTGTGATCTTTAGGTTAGTTAGTTAGCCAGCAGGATAATCGCTACCTCGCCCAGCGTCAGTTGGTACCATAGCTCAATATATTCCTGGGACGAGATCGCATCGGCATCAATGGCTAATGGAGGTCGAGGTCGAGGTCGTCGTGGGCAGGTTCCGAATGAGGAGGTCCAGTATTGTGATCGAGACATCAAGGATGTGATGAGGGAGGATCTACAAAGGCTAGTCGCAGAATTATCCTGGCGTCTGACGACGCGCGATTTCGATCGTGGTCGTCATGGGCAGGTTCCGAAGGAGGAAGTCCAACGCCATTACGGTAACATTCAGGAGGTGATGATTGAGGATTTGCAAAGGCACGTCACAGGGTTATCTCGGCGTCTGTCGGTGCGTGATTTCGATCGTGGTCGTCATGGGTAGGTTCTGAAGGAGGAAGTCCAACGCCATTATGGTAACATTCAGGAGGTGATAATTAAGGATTTGCAAAGGCATGTCACAGGGTTATCTCGGCGTCTGTCGGTGCGTGATTTCGATTGTGGTCATTGTGGGTAGGTTCCGAATAAGGAAGTCCAACACCATGATTGTTTCATGGATTCTAAAGACGTCGTTGTGAACTCGAGGGCGAGTTCTTTCCAACCCGGGGTAACTGATGCAGGAGGACCCGAGCCAGATGATGTAATTCAGTTATTTGGCCCGTTTTCGATGCAAAATTCAAATGTTTTCCCTTCAAAACTTTGTTTTTGAATATTTTTTTATCATTTTTGGTAATTATTAGTTTGTCAAATTATGATAGGATTGAAATCCGATTTTATCCAGGATTTCGGATAACTATTTAGTTTGTTTTAAATTTTAAGTTTGGATAAGTAACACCTAAACACTTTAGTAGGGTTAATTAATTTTTAATGAGGATATTTAAGTAATTTTATTATCTCAAACTTTCATCTATCATTAATAGTTAGTAATAAAATAAAAAAGTCCAACCTTTTCCTCTAAAACTGATTTGAAAATTTTCAAAACTTATTTTACATCTAACTTATTCCATCAGCACTTAATCTTTTTCCAAACACCACCCTAGTATCATTAATATTAATCAATAAATTTATTATCTTAAGGGCTAGTAGAATATGCAATGCAAAACAACTAACAAATAGGTATAACAACAATTTCTAGTCAAATTGGAGCACGCACAAGGGCAACCCGGTGCTACAAAGCTCCCGCTATGTGTGAAGTCTGGGGAAGGGTCGGACCACTTAGGTTTATTGTACGCAGGTTATTTCCACGACTCAAATCCGTGACCTTCAGATCACATGACGACAACTTTACCATTGCGCCAAGGCTCCCCTTCTAGAGCAAGCAAACTTATAATAATTTATTAGGTGGGCATACTTCTAATTATCATCGTTACAAAGAACATGGAACAAAAAAAATATAAAAAAAAATATGCAAAAAGTGAAATGAAATATACAAGTTAACCTTACGCAAACTAGTACTTCAATGGCCCTACCAAATTATTCAGTGAACCTCGGTTAACCTTTTAATTATTTCTAAAGCACATCAAAGATTATAACAATTGTCAGTAAAACAATTATAAAAGATCATAGGTAAAAAAAATGGGAGATTTTGATGGTAAGCAATAAATACTGATTTAGAAAAATAGCAACATATGATGCATAACTTTCAGAGCTCAAAAGTCCAGTTGAAATTCTCTTTTGTCTTTAACCCTGGAAGCATCTTTTCATGATCATACAAGTGCAGTAGTGACTATATAGATTCACAATCGTGGAGTATTAGAGAATTACTTAAGCAACAAGTCCAATACAAAAAGAGAGTACTAAAAGTGTCCGTGATATATTTTACATACCAGAACATCAAAATATATGGCATGGTTTTCAGAAGTCCCTTCATGTTCAGCTGATACTTCTTCATAAAAATTTGATGACATTGCAGTATGAAGAAGAAATGCCATCATATTTTCTCCAAGATGCTGAAGAGATCCTGGCTTCAGCAGCTTCAGTTTGTCATTCTGCATTAGAAGGAATGCATCTTTGAGGTGATAAACACACAAACTTTGCAAATGATTGTAAGGTTACATACCCAAAATCTTCCCTAGACCCAAACTGATGTGTCCTATCCTGTGGATGCTTTTATCATTATAAACATTTATAGTACATACTATATTTATATTTATTTGACTGCAAATTGAATTAACTAGTGAAATATCAGAACTTGATTTTTGATGGGGTTGAATATATGTAAGTGTGTGTTTTTCAAGAGAGGAATCTGATCAAATTTTCTAAGATAAATATACAAGATAATTTCCATATGCACCTTTGTGTGATAAACTGCAGTAGAATCTGTATATGCAAAGTCAAGCCCAGACAGTCCAGCAACTTCTCGATACACTTGGAAATCAGTAGCAGATTTTATTGCTCCAGAAAGAAAGAGATCCTGCAGAACTACCACCACTGGAATTTAGCAGTTACTCCAGATGCAATGGGCAAAATGATTATCAATTAAAGAAAGTAAGATCTCAATTAAAGACAGTTGGGAAGGACATGGCTCTACTCTGAACCAGCTAGATTAGTAGAAAGAAACTGCAGAAAACACAGTATGCTTCAGCTTGTAAATTAAAAGAACACTTTGGATAATTAGAAATACATAATGAGCAAGTAGAACTTGCTCCAAATAAAGCTGTACAAATAACAGATTTTACACCATTTAGTAAGATCAGGAGAAATCAGAACATGCAACTCCAAGCTATTTGGAAAGAAAAATTATATATCTTTTTTTGAAATTGAAAGCAAAATTATATATCATAAAGGCAAAACAAACCTCCGCAATGATTTGACCTGATGGATATTTTGCCACCTTTGCAAAAGTTTCCATAGCCCATGGTATGGGACCACTCTGTTAAATACAACTGATAAGATATAGTTTATTAAATATAAATGTAATAAAGAATATGTATGTTAGAATTTGCCCGACCTGAAATATGCTTGATTTACCACCAATCCCCATTGCTTCCAAGTCAATCACAAAACGAATTGTTCTACTCCAAGGATGCTGCATGAACAACAAGCGAGTTTACCTTCCACTTCACAGATATATCACTTCTTATATTACACATAGACATGGATTTTCAAAGGATTGATAACCTCATATGTATAACAAGGCATCAAAATATAAGTGAAATAAGATGTTGGACTATCATTGCAAATGGCTTCAACTAATAAGATAAATAAACCTCCCAGAACTCCATGAAATTGTTATGAGGGTACTTCATGATTTTCAACAACTTCATCAGGTGCATGAAATAAGGGAACACCATTTTAATTACAACGGTTATGAAGATAATCCCTCAAGTTGTCTGAGGGAGAGATTACTTTGCTGCACCCCAAGAAGCTAATACGATAGTTTTCTATATTTTGATATAAGGTTTCAAAAGTTGATGGATGAAAGTCAAGCTACATATCAGTACTAGCCTCGTCAGCATAATAACACACCCTTTTGGTGAGCTTGCAACTCTTGTTTTCAGATGTCCTCTTTTGTTGTTTTAGGATGCTAAGTAGTATATTGATCAATTCACATGACATTAATGAATGTAAGATCATACAACCTGTGATATAAAGCTGTGAGCACCATTAAGGCCCTCCTCTTCTCCAGTATTAAATAAGAAAACAACACCATTCTTAAAACCATGAGCCCACTGAGCTGTTGCTCGAGCAAGCTCCAACATCACACTCACACATGAACTGCAATCACCAGCACCTTCCCTGAAAAAACAATTGTCTTCAACTTACACAAACACCAACAATATATGTGCAAAAGAATAATCATACCTATAAAAAAGAAAATAACCTACCGTGATTAGATGTACTTTTAGTAGTAAAAAGTTGTGAATTTTCTTATACTCTATCTAATTACTTCAATCTGTATAATGGTTAGAAACATACATATAGATAAATAACAATATATATGGATTAACTATGCCGCACCCACACTGAGTTAGATTGTGCATATTAATAACTGTTAATTAGGCCCATTATATAAATGAATTTCTCAAATATTTATTTTTAATAACTCCTTAAATTTCTTCTATTATTCAAGCAATGACTTATACTGACACATGAAACCATGGTTACAGGATCATTTCAATTTCCATACTGTAATAAAATGACCAAGTAATTAAACTTGGTTGGGACCTTTTGAAATGACAAAACAAGTGTAGATCAAATAGAATAAAAAAGTAGAATGAACACATATAGGTTTCTCTTAAAAAAAAAAGATAACTATCAAATTCGGTCATATACTGAATGGCATTTCATAGGTTCCATCCTAGCCTTCTTTGGTAACTATTGTGTTCAAAAAAAGGTTCAGAAACAAGTAGCATAGGATGATATGCTCTCGAAAATGTTTAAAGATGTGTCCACATAGATAAGAAGTTTAAATATATATCATATGCACTCACTCAAGGTGACTAGAATTGAACCGAATGATAGTATGAGCATTCAAAGAATGAACACATAGATTTCGCTAAAAAAGATAATTATCAAATTTGGTCATATACTGAATGGCATTTCCTAGGTTCCGTCAAGTCTTCTTTAGTAACTAATTGTGTTCAAAAAAAGTTCAGAAACATGTAGCATAGGATGATATGCTATCAAAAATGTTTAAAGATGTGCCCACATAGATATGAAGTTTAAATATATATCATATGCACTCACTCAAGGTGACTAGAATTGAACTGAATGATAGTATTTGCATTCAAAGATGAAATCCGTGAAAAATTACTATGAGACTGGTAAATGAGAAATATAACCTACATTTTTAGATGGAAAAGCAGAACTTTTGAGAGCCCCAATGTTGTCAAATAATGCAATAATGCTATAATATCCTGTCCACCTCTATCGTTCTACTAAAAATATACTTCTACTTGGTTTCTTTCAGGATATGGTCCTTTCTACATAACTCGTGGATTTATTAATGTCATGAAGTCCATTCAAACAGTTTCAAGAGAAAGTTAACAACAAGAATGAATTGGTTATACATATGCCTAAAGCAATTAGAGAACAAATGAAAGTTGTGGATAGCATTCTGCATGCTAGTGTTACCAAAAAACAGTCCCATCAAATTCTTTTTCATTTTCAAATAAAAATAAAACCTTTTCCCCGTTATATATCCATAACAGACATTTTAATGGCAGGTTTGCAAACAGAAGCTATGATATTTATTCAGAAGAAAGAAACATACGTGGAAAAAACTGTATCAATATGAGAAGAAATCAGAATCGCATTATCTTCTGCTTCAGCTTGATATTTGGGCAAGATCCTCAATACCACATGTTTCAAATCTGAATATATAAGTGTTTTTCCATTAAATAATCCACCAGAGAGGCGGTTTGCACCATTCTTTGCATGGAAGAGATCCACTTGAACAGCAACCTCCCAATGAGCTGTTTGTTTGATCTTTTCTGATTCTGCCAAGACATACTAAGGTGGAAGAATGTCAATATATACCATAATTGGTTGCTTGACTATTGCATTTAAAGAATGCATGGTTAGAACAGTAGTTAGCATATTTTTAAGCATAACCAAGTCCTTCTGAGCATCAATATGGAGACAAGCAGAAGTTGAAAAACAATGTATAGAGGAAACAAAAGCATGTTAACTATATATCTATTCAAATAACATGCACTGTTGCAAAAGGACAAAAAAAGTGGAACGTAGCTTTGAAATTAAGGACAACACAATATAAAAAATTATCTTTTGTAAACAGCATATCAACTCTTAAAAGAAGACGACAAATCAACACATGAACATCTACATGAGAAGTCAACTTAACATGAGCAGTAAAAATACACCACAATACAGAAAGAGTAACCATAGGACGTAATAGGTAACATTGAGAAAGCCAACAATCCAAACCTGCAATGCAACGTCCAGAGCATCTGAACCAACGGGATGAGGACCCAAACTTGTCAAGTACTTGACATGCTCCATTGCTGAGACTTCTGAGAAACCTCGCTTACCAGCTTCCTCAGCATTAAGAGGCGGTGGGAGACTCTCATATTGAAAACGGTAGAGTGCCCAAGAGCCATTGACCAGAAGTATAAACAAGGCAAACCACACAAATGCAGACCTTGAAGTCTCCCTCTCTTGAAGCTCATTAGAATGTGAATTCCCATCAGAACCAGGTGGCCTGGGTACTGACATTGATGATGACATCTCATTCATAAACACACATATAACCAGGGCACCTGACGATGATAGACTCTCAGAAGCCTCCAATTTAAATAAACACACATACATACAAAAGACACTTGATTAAACAAACAAAATGAGAAAAATATTAATATGCCAAAGGATCATTCTTCACCGTAAGACACATCAAGAGAAATCCCTGATGTTTAAACAATCATTTATTTGCATAAACGAAGGCTGCCAATAACTCTACAGTTGTGGTTCACTCTCACAAGTCAGACCCCTGAATTAAGTCATTGATCCTGACTGGTTTTGAAATTCTTTCCAAAACACTGATTGGTTTCACATAGCTATCTGCAAGAATATCACTTTAATCATATCCATAAGTAATGGTATCAAACAATCCTCCAAATGAACAATTTAGTAGCAAACCCTCTCACAAAACCCAAACAAGAACAATCATCCTTCCACATGGATCTCCATGTTCTTCCAAACAACCAAGAAGCAACCAATTCTTTCCAGATAATGATCATATGCATTGACGAATTCCCTATTCTACTTATATTACCCCAAAAAACAAAGGTCATCAAATAGCCTTCCATCAACCAAAACCATCATCCTCCTCACCAATTTTCACGAAAGTGATCAAATGCAGAGAGTGAATTATTCATGGCAAAGAATCGGTCGGTTCGTCTTCAGATAATACCAGAAATAAAAAAAAGTAATAAAAAAATCAAAAAAAAAAAAGTGCAGCGCATTGAAACCTCAATAAACTATTGAAATTTCGATTCAGAATCAATGCAAAGGGGGAAGAAATCATACCTTTCTCGAGAGTAGAATCGAGAGATGAACCAGAGGAGTAGAACAACGGCTTTTGACTGAGTGTCGGATGGATGGGTTAACGAATTAAGTTTCACTGACAGAAGAGTTGTTGATCAGGTCAACGATAAGGGTTTCTTAAATGAGTTAAAAGAGAAGATCTACAAACAATCGTAGCCGTCCATCTCTCACCAATCCTTACTCTCATTCCCACCGATCTGCCACCACACAATCGCCTCGGGATGTGTGTTCGACAGAATCAATCAGTTATTTGGATTTTTAAATTTCAACTATATCAATTTTTCCATTGGCTCTTGAGCATAACAAATATAATAAGTAAATAATAGATGAGATTAAGAAATAAGAGATAAATTTATAATACAAAACAATTAATATTTATAAAAAACTAATTATCCAAATATAATTTAGTTCAAAAGAAGAGCACTTTTTTCATTGTTGTTGATAAACGCAAACAAATCAACCACTTTGTTATATGTTTCAAGTATAGTTTGAACTTTCAACCTTTCGTTTTTAGAGGGTGATGAAAAGGGCACTTGTTAAGACATGCATGAGAACATACGTTATGATTTTCAAAAAGACAGTCAAAATCTGTTATTTCTTTCTTAGATTGAAGATGAATAACGTTTTAACGCATATCCTTTTTTTCGGGAGATTGCAAATCTTATGATAACGACTTTTTTTTGTCTAACAGCATGTTGGCCTCACACCAATCCCCTGATCTTTTTTCAAAGTACCATAAAACAAAATAAAAGATAGTGTTTAATAATAACTTTTTTAAAAAAAGGAAAAGAAAAAAAGAAAAGGGAGCCTAACAAACTACCCTTATAAAAGGCACCACCTTTGGTCGTTGAAAACAATGATATGTGAGAGTTTCTTTAAATTAATGAGTTCACTGGTGTAGCAAGAGCAAATAGATCAAAGGATAAACTTACAGGGAGAAAGAGAGTGGGGGTTTTCGGTTTTGAAGAATGTCTAGGGAGGATGACAAGAGACAATATGAATGCTTAAGGAAGTATGAAGTTATCCTCAAACAGGTACTTTGCTTACAAAAAAAGAGTGGTAAATAATAGCTTGTATTTTCAGCGCATTTAAATTCACAGCAGATGAGATAATATTATGATCAAAGATCTTTTCTGTCACATACTGACTGTGCATGACATATTTCTTTCAATTTTTAAGTTTACAATTGCATGTCATTGAAAGAACTGACTCTGTTTGGTCATCTTTCTTTTTTCGGTTTCATGAGCTAATCAACATAGACGATGAAAAACAAAGGCCAGCCAAGCGACGAAGGATATCAATGGTTAATTTTTTTTCTTTTTTCCTTTTTTCACAAAATTTTTGGAAAAAAAAAATTATATACATCATATTTTTAGTCTCTGAATCACACACATGATCCTTCTCTGTTTCTTCGGCAGAAATCTGCAGGGGAGTCAAGTAGCAACACAACACAACAAAGCCACACCAACCAAGTACTCGCAGGGACCATAACTAAGTTCCTACAAGACTTGGATGATAATCCACAGAACAATGTAAACAGTTGAGAGTCGCATGTTAATGCACAATATAACTCTCTTGTATTTCTGACAGGAAAAATTTAAATTAACATTAATCAAAAGGCTTCCATTCTCCAAAAAAACCTCTCACAAAGTATTTTAGAACCACCAAGCAGCAGTTTCAAATGTTAATGAAGAGAGAGAATTAAAGAGAGAAGGCTAGACAATTGAGAAACTAAGCATTGTTCTAGTTTTCTAGCTATCTTAACTAAATTGCAACATAGGTAATTCAGATGATACTCATTGTAATTTTGAGCTTCCAGCTGATGATTAAAATGAGGCTTAAATTTTTCTTTTGGGCATATGCAAATGGGATGCTGTATGTAATGAATGAATGGGGCTATGTAGGTTCCGGGTGCAAAGCAATGTAGGTTCCAGATGCAATTCCAGAACCTATATAGTCCCATACATTACATACAGCACCCCATTTGCATATGTCCAAAAGAAAAATTTTAGCCTCATTTTAATTATCAGCGGGAAGCTCAAAATCACGATGATTATCATCTAAATTAGCTATGTTGCAACTTAGTTAAGATATCTAGAACAATGCAGCCTACCACATACACAAAAACCATGGAGTTGAGATGAGCAACACCATCAACAACAACCAAATTACACTGGGGCAGAAGGTGAAGCCAAAAAAGGATAAAAACCTTCCCCAAAACACTTTGTACCGAAGCGTCATCATATCTTGAGATCCTTCAAGCTCTCTAACACCATGGATTCTTGCAGTTCTTCAAGAATAGCTTCCACCTTCTCTGTCTTTACTGCTGGCATTGGTGAGGAGGTAACTTGTGGTGGCCTGTCATGTACCTGAACAGAGATTGCTGGAGTTGGCAGGGGAGCAGCAAAAACAGGCACCACATGCCTTATGCAAACGGGTGATGCCATTCTAGCCGGTGGGGGGGTCATAACAGGATAAAGCTGATGCTTGGCTGGTGGTGGGAGCGGTGGAGCTGAATAAACTGGAACTGCTGTTCTTATCATCACCTTGGCTGGTGGTGGGAGGGGTGGAGCTGAGTAAACTGGAACTGCTGTTCTTATCGTCACTGGTGACGCCATGGCATGGTACGGCAGTCTGAAATGCTGGACAGGGATGTAAGGAGCAGCATTGGGTGCAGGGAATTTCTGGGACCGAGTTGTCTGATTATCCGGTTGTGAGATTGGAGCAGAAAAGGCAGAGTTGTCAGATGTCACTGGAGAGGAGGGCCTGTTACTTGAGGCTGATTTTCGCCGAAGTAGGGTTAGGATCTTGGACACAGTTGCTGGAGCTGGATGGTTCAAAGAGTGCCTTTTATCTGGAAGCATTGGAAATTTCTTTGGGAATGGTGTGGCATTGGGATCATTGGCCATTGCCATCTTTTCCTTGAGGCGGTAGTTCAATAGAGCTCGGGCTATGGTGATCTGTTCTTGCTCATCATTGTTCTCTGGCTCTGTTGACGAGCTCGCTGCTTCCCGTGCCACTAGTTCAGAGGCAACATGAGTAAAACAAAAATGACTTAAACATACATAACAGGCATAAAATTAAATGAAAATGATTCCAGAAAGAGTCAACCACAACCATAAAAAAAAATCCAGTTATTATTTAATTTAGATAACAGAAAGAAATAGGAGAACAATATTCACTAAAACTATCTCATAAATCAAGTTTTTGATGTTTCTGCATACCAAACTGCCAGAGGAGAGAAATTATTTTGGGACACAAAAAAAAAATTCCCCATTGATGAATTGAAGGTATGAAATTCAAGAAAAGTGACACCCACATGGACAGTGTTCATTTTGTAAAGATATAACCTATATGTGATGAATCTATAAGAAAATTTCAGGCATGGAACTCACATTGTTTCAAAGAGGACCAAGCTGCCATGGCAGCATTCTTCTCTGCCTGCTTCTTACTCTTGGCCGGCTCCCCCGTGAAAGTGATGCCAGCAAGCTCCACAGTTCCAGTGAAGACTGGTAGGTGCCCAAGACCAGACCTAAAGGTTGTGTATGTTGGCAATGGTGCTCCAACTCTCTGAGCAATTTCTTGTAAAAGGTTCTTATAGACACCAGTTTCATCCTGTTGA
The DNA here is from genome assembly GCA_026586065.1 of Dioscorea zingiberensis. NCBI lineage: Eukaryota > Viridiplantae > Streptophyta > Magnoliopsida > Dioscoreales > Dioscoreaceae > Dioscorea > Dioscorea zingiberensis. The sequence goes on from CM048823.1 coordinate 52,591,241, forward strand.
AGAGAAGCACAAGAATGTAAATCAGTTCTCCTGGCAGTAACAGGTTTAGAAGGCAAGGACTAAAACTTAATCAAATCCAATATCATAATTATTTTAATTAGTACCCAACAGTAAACTCATCCACCTTGTTTAAAAAAGCTAACCTATAAACTCATCCACATGCTGCCATCAGTGCTTGCACATTATCAGTCACAGGGTAAAGCTTAAATTTCAACATGGTAAGATCCATATAGAGGGTGGTAGCCAAAAAAGCTGAAATATAACATCTTTTCCTTTGACATAAAAGAAATTACTATTCAACCTATCAGGACATTGCTGATACAAATAGACAGCTCGATAGGCAGATTGATGTACTTAAACTCTCAGGAAACAGAAGCTTAGGCAACCATTACAAGCATAATTTCATATGCAGATAATTGAATGAAGAATAATCTGTGGCAGGATAATTAATCAACAAAGCTTCAATTTTTAGTTAACAAATAAGAGCATGAAGCACACATAAGCATAGACACAACTTTAGAACATAAAGATGAAAATTGAGAATGCAAATCAAGCACGCAGGCCTTAAATGCAAGCAAAACCAGCTTCAGCCCCTGTAATAACATACATAAGCAGTCATACCAAGCTCAGCTGATCTGCAACTGGGTAGATCATAGGCTAAAAAAAAGGACCAAAATTCAAACACTGTATTTGAAATCAATAAAAAGCCAATCTATGAATATTTTCTTCTTTTTTTTTTAAGAAAGAATCACTTAACTATAGTAAACCCTTCAGTGCAAGACCATTATTAAATTCTGAAAGATACAGCCTAACTGCTGGAAGACATGTTTTAAAACAGAACTAGGTAAACAATGCAAATTCATGAATCACAGCATTCCTAACATACTAAATTTGAAGCTTCCCAAGCAGATGTGAAATAGATGAAGACTACTTTCTCAGTGCTTGCCTGATTGACTGGTTAGGTGGGTGTTCCTCAAAACACTTCACAACCACCCACCAGCCTCACTCTTCCAAACCTCCCCCCAAGTCAAATCTCTACACCATAAGCATCTTCTAATTTTAATAGATGGACAAGACTGAGAACAGTCTCAAGCTTCCATCCAATTGTGAATTCCCAACCAAAATGCCACAACCCCGCTAATGTAAGGCGATCAACAATTCAAAAGATCTCAAAAACTCTCATTTATCCAACAATGGATAGACAAAACGAGATCAGTCTCAAGCTTCCATCCAATTGTGAATTCCCAACCAAAAAGCTACAACACCGCCAATGCAAGGCGCTCAACGATTCAGAAGATCTCAAAAGCTCTCCTTTTTTCCAACAAAAGATGGAATTTTTAAACATCACATTCTGCGAAGCCTAGGACAAAGCTATCATCTTTTTGGCTAACATTGAATTTTTCACATGATTTATCAAGACCGAGTGGATCACACTCAAAGAGAGGGAAGAAAGAGAGTACCAGGATGCGGGCGGCGAGGGAGTGGGAAGGGCCACGGGAGGAGAGAGCAGCGAGGGCGACCTCCGCGGCGGAGTGCTCGGCCTGGCGGAGCGTGGTGCAGAAGCCGGGACTCTCGAACACCTCGCCGTTGAAGTTCACCGCCGCTTTGAACCTCGGCGCGTGGTCGGGGCCTTCTCTGATACACGAATAGGACGGCAAGTTGAAGCAGCTCCGCTGCGCCAGCTCCTGAAGCTGGTTCTTATACATCCTCCTCTTATGTTGGCAGTCACCGCGGCGCCGCCGCCGGGATCCGAGCTCGCCGGCGATCCTCAGAGGTCTTTTATTAGGGTTTTGTGTGGCTTGTCTTGTGGGCAAGATCTTGAGCAATTCGAGAACTCTGTGGGCATTGGGGAGAGAAAGGGTTGGGGTGGTAACTAATAAACAAATCAGTTTTTTTATTTGTCACCTCAAAAAAAATAATCACTTGTTTACACCTCATTCTTTAATGATATATTTTATAAATTTATTTTTTATTTTTATTTTAGTCATCATCGGTGAGTTAGTTAACACAATAAAAGCCTTGAATATTTTTTTAAGAATTATTTTAAAAATTATATAAAATATAAAATTGAGTCCATAATATACATTTTATTTTTTAGTTACTAAATTTCACCTCAAAATATTAAAAAATTAATTAAAAAGATATAATATATAAAAAATCAAAATTGTCACTTCACATGTATTATAGCAACATATTTTATATATATATAACCAAAAGGTTCATAGTCTAACAGTAAAACCCTTTGATTCTATGTGTTGAGAAATTCTTCCGAAAGGTTTCAAAATCGAGTGTCTGGCTCTGTAAATGGGATGAGCAAACTTGAGTTGAGTTTAATTCTCAAGTTTCAGACACAGATTTGAGAGATCGCGCGATAGAAAGCAGTTCTTACTCCTCGAAGTTCTACGATCACGTTCTGACCGATCCACGAAATGAGGCCTTTATGACCTAAGTCAAAAAAAAAGAAAACATATTTTATATATAACTTATGTTAAAATATAAAAGTTTAGTCCATGTAATAGCAAGTAAAATAAAAATAAAACAGAAATGTATATGATGTTATTGGAAACTAAATGGTTGATAAGTAGTCTCACTATTTTTCAACAGTGACAAGTAAAAAACTCTAAACAAATCTAATATGGTATAAAATGACAATCCAGATTAATTAGTAGAATTTGATGGAAATAGCAGTTTCTTCAATTAGGAACCATAAAGACAATCGATCTTTGGTGATGGTTCGGATGAGAATAACTCCGTTTGATGTCAAAGTCCGACAATGAACGCCAATCAAGTCAACCAAACGAGATCACAAAAAAGAGGAGATAGATCAAAGATATCTATCGGAGGAATTTAGTGAGGGAATTGGAGCAGAGAGTGAGTAAAGAGTGAGCTAGGATATTTATGTTTTGGATTTTTTTCTTCAGAAGGATACGTTAATAATTTGAATGATTTCCAATCTATTTGTCCATGCTTTTTGAGATTCATTCTGCTTTTACCTTCAAAGTACTGAAGTACAGTTATACATCCAATCCAAAGACAAAATATTTAGAGATTTATATATCTTGCTAGATTCACTGCACATTAATAACTTTTTTTTATCAACATTAATTAATTGTGCTTTTGGTGGCAGGCTGGGCAACTTGCAGGGTGCATTTGAGTAACCATAAATTGTTGGTTCAAATGGTGATCTTAAAGATGGAGCAAGGGGTACAACTCCTCAACTCTAGACTACTTTTCTTTTCTCTCAATTAAGGGATAATATCCTAAGGGGGTACTGTTTCATGCCTTTGTTTTATTTTAGATACTCAATTTTAATTTGTATCATTTTAAATACTCAACTTTGATTTTACTTCACCAGGAGGGTATTAGAAGAATTTCAGTGTAATTTCTCACCGGATTTGACCACGTGGACAAATTCAAAATTAATTTCATCCCTTTAGATCATTTTGAACTTGTCCACATAGCCTATTATATGGCATTAAGTGGTCAATTCCTGCGAGAAACTATACCGAAATTCTTCTAGTACCCTCCCGATGAAGCAAAATGGAAGATGAGTACCCAAAATGATACAAATTGAAATTAGATACCTAAAATGAAATAAAAATACAGTAAAGTATCCTCCCAAGATATTACCCCCTCAATTAGTCATGCCTTTGTATGGTCTAGTTTCAAACTCTTATCTAATTTGTATCACAGTACTGTTTGTTGGGCTTTATGGCCGACGGATAGATTCATGCCCAACTTGCCAAGCATCTTCCGCAATTGTGCGATCGAGCTATATATATAAGTCATATGAAGTAGATGGGAGGACGTTGATCCTCCAGGACCTCCACCTTAAAGCAAACCTCATCATCTCCTTGTATTTTGATTATTTGATTAGTACGTACTTATCCATTAACTAATGTATAAACTCATCCAAAAAGATTACCATTAAATAGTTCAAGTCAATTATAATGATGTTGTTGATAATGGTGTAGTTGTTGAAATGCCTTTGTTAAACTACTCTTTTTTATTCTTAATTTTTTTTAAAAAAAATTAAGAGACGAGATCACTTGCATTATCTAATGACATTAACATAAACATGATAATAAGTTGAAGATCAATTGAAAGTCATGTAGCAAAGCAACATGTTGATTCAATATACAAACAAGGAGAAGCTGGAAAGAAATTAAGATTGCAGAGACAAAAGGAAAAATGGGACATTGACGCATGACAAGAGAAAATCAATTAAGCTAGCTATCCCAAAGATAGATAGATGATATATATATCTACAGTTCCACGCTTATAGCCAGCCAGCAATTAAGCTCATCATCAACTGATCAGAGAACCCTTTATTAATAATGTTTCAAACTCTTGAGACCGACCAACATGAGATCGAATTGGATTCAATCAAGCATTGCTCCTGAATGAACCCAGAGCCTTGACCGCACCGGCCCTTAGGATATACTGATGATATGCTGCAGCAATGGCCGCACCAATGAACGGTCCAACCCAGAAGATCCACTGCAATTTATCACCAAAACAAAAACATATATATATTTTTCAGAATATGGATTTATTATTATTATTATTATTATTTTCTAGAAAATGACAAACAACAAGTTACTATGGCGATGTGATGTGAGGTGTAAAGATGCTTGTTAGGTGAAGCTTCACATGGCAAGTAACTTAGATGAGACAAGCACGCTTCATTACATTACCTTTTTTACTTATTTTATACCAACTTTATTTCTTGGACTAGTTCCTGTTTTTGTTCTTGTTTGTATATATATATATAGTTTAATAGAAAGGCAAATTTTAAAAAAAAAAATTGAAGTTTAGAAATTAATAAATTAATTAGATGCATGGTGGTACCTGATCATCCCAAGCCTTGTCTTTGTTGTAGATCACAGCGGCTCCAAAGCTTCTGGCGGGGTTGATGCCAGTGCCGGTGATGGGAATGGTGGCAAGATGGACCATGAACACTGCGAACCCAATTGGAAGTGGGGCCAGAACCTACAATTAAATTGACAGACAACAATAGGATCATCAATTTAAGTCCTGCAAGACTTTTGATATATATACTATATTTTACTGTTGTTAATTTTACAGATAAGAGATAATAATCTACAGAGTTTGTGTCCTCATCATCTCACATCAATCAACATCTTCTTTTGACTTTTGCTTCTTCAGGAAAATTCTTTACTTTTAATGGTGACTAACTAACTAAATTAAATCTGGAGAGTGGAGAAACAACTGTCTAAACATGATAATTAGAACCACAGCAGCGTGCAGGTGCAGGGTATGGACCATCACTCTCCCCAGTAGTCACGGGCTAACATTGACAATGAAAAGATAAAAAGCCAAGAACTTGCAGGCTTTTTCTTAATTAAAAGTACTGATTAATTAGTGATTATGAAGAAGAAGAAGAAGGGGGTACTACTGGTTGGTATATACTTACGGGGACATGGGAGTCGCGAGCGCTGCGTTTGGGGTCGGTGGCGGAGAAGACGGTGTAGACGAGAACGAAGGTGCCGATGATCTCGGCAGCTAGGCCGGTGCCACGGGAGTAACCGAGGGCGAGCTCGTTGGCTCCGCCGCCGTACCGCACGTAGTAGGCCTTCTGGAAGCCCTTGACGAGTCCCACTCCACAGATGGCTCCCAAGCACTGCGCCACCATGTACAGCACCGCCCGTATCAGCGACACCTTCCGAGCCAGAAACAGACCGAACGTCACTGCCGGGTTGATGTGCCCTCCTGTGTATAAATATTCAATATTTCATTATATAAATTAAATCCATAGATAGATAGATTAGAAGAAGATTGTGTAGGACTAGGACCAGAGATGCCGGCAGTGCAGTAGACGAGGATGAAGATCATGCCACCAAAAGCCCAGGCGATGCCGAGGATGCCAACGCCGCTGCAGGCCGCGTCGACGTTGCCGAGAGTGGGGTCGGACTGGTGTTTGTACCCGATGACTGTGGCTACGGTGATGTACAAGAAGAGCAAGGTGGCGATGAACTCCGCGATGACGGCACGGTAGAAGGACCACTTCCCCAGCTCCTCCACGTCGATCAGTGGAGCTGGTGGCGGGTCGGTGTAGTCCTTCGCCGTAAACTCACCCTCCACGTCCTTCGCCATTTCCTTTTTTTTTTCTCTCTTTCTCTCTCAATATATCACAACTGTGAGTCTGTGACTGAAGAGGATGAGGATGAGGAGCAGGAGCAGATGGGGCTATTTATGGGGGTAGGATGCAACAATGACAATAGAAGAAGTGGTGGGGTTTTAATTTTTCTTTTTTTTTTTTTTGAGAGAGAGAATTTTAATTTAATTTGCCGACCAAGACCAACTAGAAAGTTTTAGTAGAAACCACACCACCAATTACCTTTTTTCTTTATGGGACCAGGGACCCTACCATTCATTTCATCCCACTCCCCAAGTCCCACCTACTCTATGTTTACTTTACGTAGTAATAACTCTCGATTGACTCATGTCATAATTTAATTTAGAGCAAATTATTTAAAAATCTTTAGCACTATTCCATATTTTTTTCTTTTTAATTAAATCTTACTTAAAATTCTATTTATTTTACATCCCTACACATTTCCATACAAGGATTTTTTTTGACAATTTAGACATTATTCAAAAGACCAAAGATTCATTATCTATTTAATTTATTACTATTTAACTATTGTTTTTTTTTTGGGGCAAAAGATAAAAACGTGTCTCTATGTATATATACCCTCACCTTATTATTATGATGAGAATTATTTGATATCAATAAATTAAGAGGCGGTTGGTACTGATTAACTACTGTTTAAGTCGAATACTTACTTTCGATTATGGATGGATGGATGGATCATCACGCGTGATGTTAAATCTTTTGAATATATTCGATATCAACGTTTTTTGTGGGGGAATGAAGACTTTTTTACTACATGCCATAATGAAATGAAACATGCTTTATATCCTATCCGTTGGGTTCAACACCATTTACAATGATCTCCTACGCTACATTTACATTTTGCATTTCTTCTTCAAGTCTTGGAAGGAAATTAAAAATCAAAACGTGGATCGGTTGCTTCACTTGGAATTCTGAATATGACATTGTGTGGTGTGTGGGTGGGGCCAGTTGATTTGAAAAGTGAAAACCAAACGAGACGCTCTCACTCAAGTCTCAAGTGACAGGGTTGAATCAAGTCGAGTTTCATTTCGCACGTGTGAGTTTGTAATCGTACGATTGACCGACCAAAACTTCTACACAGCTCTTATGCACAGTGGGTGTGTGTGTGTGTGTGTGTGTGTGACGAAAAAGGAAGGCCACTGCTTTTTCTATTCACCACGTGGCTTCATTTGAGCCGCTTGTTTCAAAAGTCATCACGAAATCCAATGAATATAGGGCAGGTGTAAAGGTGTGTGGCTCAAAACGCTCGGGCGGTTTGGCACAGCGGAAGGAATGGAACCGGTAGAAACCTCTGGAGAAGTGGGGCCCACGCCGTCTTTGTCTCGTGTTGTATATATATATATATATATATGTTGAAGTTGGACTGGATGTCCCGGCGAATGATTGGACGGTGACGAGGAGGGGCCCACCTCTGTCTCAGCTCAGCCGCCAACTCACCATGTGTGTTGGGTATCTCTTCGCTGACGTGGGAGATTTTCATTGGTTGTATCAGTGGGCCCAAGTACTATTAGGGGGATATGCGTCCCAGCTGGCTGAGCCCAACGTCTTCCTCATTGGTGTCATGTCATGTCATGTCATGTGGGCGATCGAGCCCAATGAATCGCTGGCATGCTACTAATATTACTACTACTCCATCACCGTCCAAGAAATAAAATAAAACAAATAAATAAATAAATAAAATTAGTTTGTCAATAAATAATCTTAGAGTGCTGGAGTGGTTAGTTTATAATTTGGAATTCTATATCAAGAAATCAATAAATAAGCTCTGGAATGAGCTAAGATAGCATTGTATGATTACACCCATGACACACACCAATTAAGATGAGCTTATTAATTGAAATTAAATACAAAGGAGCAGAGATTAAAATACTTGAAGATAAGATTAGAGTTATACATAAAATATAAAAAAAAAATTAAAAAATAATAATAATAGTTTATATATATCTTCAAAATGTGCTCTTCCTAGTTCCTACCGAATCTTTCCAAAAACTAATAATCCACCAATACCAACCAGAGCTGAAAGATGAGACAATTACAATTCAGAAGGTGGGAAGGCACAAGGAGACAAAAGCCACCAAAAAGTGGCTTGAGCCCTGTGATGATCTTGTGCTCATTTGGAGATCGCTTCCCTTCATATATATGTTTCCCATAGGAAACCAACAAGTTTTACTTTAAAAAAAAAAACAAATCTTTTACATACGTGGTTAGTGTATACTGAGTTCAACTGACAATACTTCATGCATGAATTTTAAGCACTGCTCTGCTGCTGGCCTGAATAAACTACATGGCATCAATTCATAAGATAGAAGAGATGCTTTCAACTTTCAAGCTAGCACTAATAGACTAAACTTTGACCAAATAGACAAATGCACAAGCATGACAAGAGTGCCCATTTATGGTTACCGGGTATAATCAGTGGCATTAATTCCATCAATGAATTAAAGCAGAATATCCAGATAAATACACGGTAAGCATGCATATAACTATAGTAGGCCAAAAAATAATAACTCATGTCATCATTATCCATACCATTCTCATTTCTCAGAGTCCAGACTAATGAATGGTAGTAACATCCAACCAAGCCTTTTGCATCACATGCCATTGTTGCCATATCTATCTGTGATTTCAATTACTTTGATGTTGCAGTGAAACTGCAGTAACTTTCAGTACTAGTTTTAGCTGGCGGTGTTGGTGGCTTCTTTCAATGTGAGCATTACCAGCAATTCCACCTGCTTTCCATCTCTGTGAGACATTTTCAGTAGAACTTCATCTTGCTTATTAATGCTATGATGATCTAGAGAAGGAGAAGATGATGAAGGAAAAGAAGATCAGGTTGTGTTTCATCCGTGTGCTTCTCTAGATCATCATCGATCTCTCTCACTGTTGTTTCTTACTTGAGTCAGGAGGAGTTTATCAGTCAATGTCTTCTCGACAATATTCATGGCTGACTCCTCACCATGCATCAAACACTCTTCTACGGAGTCAGTTCAAGACATATTCCAAAGATGGTGGTGATATTCCTGTTCCAACCTTCATACCATCTTATGCTGTTGCTGAGGGTGCCAGGCAGTCGCAGAGGAAACAAAGAACACAGGTTATTGCCGCAGCTGGCACTGGTGCTGCTCTTCTTGTGGCCATTGTGCTCGCAATTGTCTACTTCTGCTTGATGCATGTAAAAAGATGTAGTAGTAGTAGTAGTACAAGAAGAACCTCTGTTGCCACCGGTTCATACCAACCTTCTGAGGAAACAAGCATGAAACTGAGATCATTTGCAATCAAGGAATTGGAGCAAGCTACATCCAGTTTCAATCAGAAGAACATTGTTGGCCAAGGTGGGTTTGGCAGAGTGTACAAAGGTCTGCTTCCGGATGGATCTCTTGTGGCCATTAAGAGACGTTTTCATCAACCAAGCCAATATTTTGTCCAAGAAGCAATGAACATTGGCAGCATCCGACACAAACACATCGTCAGCCTTAGAGGTTACTGCCAAGAGGCTCATCAACAAATGCTGGTCTATGACTACTTGCCCAACACCAATGTTGGATTTCATCTGTATGGTGATTCCTCAGTTTGCCTAAATCTCAATTAATCTAATTCCTTTTTACCTTTTTTTGTTCTCCTTTTTGGCTGATTGGCAGTTTTGCAGATGCTGAAGGTTCACTACCTCTTGGCAAGCTGGGCATGCAGCAAAGATTATCAATAGCACTGGATGCAGCTAAAGGTGAGTGACATGTACACTCAAGACTTCAAACTTCTTCAGGTACTGCTCTGATGTTCACTTGTGTCATAATTAATGAAATGCATTCAGGATTGCAGTTTTTGCATGCCTTAGAACCTCCTCTCTTGCACATGAACTTCAAAACAAATAACGTTCTTGTGGATGAGAGCTTTGTTGCAAAGGTGGCTGACTTTGGTCTGTCCAAGTTCATGGAAAGTGGAAGTTGTGCTGCTCCATCATCTAGCACTGATTGGTTTCTTGACCCAGAGTACCCAAAATCTCTCTCTGCTCTTTTCTAGCCCAAGAGAATCATGAGATGTTTGTTGGTTTTTCTGTCAAATCTTAACAACAAGGGCATTGTATCAGGTTGAACATGGGTGGTGTGTATTCAAAGAAGAGTGATGTGTATGGGTTTGGTGTCTTCTTACTAGAGCTGATAACTGGACGCAGAGCAACAAGCAGGAATCCTGCATGGCATGGATTGAACCTGATTGAAGAGGTAAAGTCATATGCAACCATTGTGATGTTCTCTTGATACCAGTTAGCACAGGCTGACAACCATATGCTCTCTCTCTGTGCTGCTGTTGTTAAGGTAAGGAGGGTGAGTGACCCCAGTACCTTTTGCTTCTATGATGAGAAATTGAAGAGCAGTCCAGTCACTGCAAAACAGGCATTATCAGTGATGAAACTGGCAATGCAGTGTGTAGATACCGGTGCGAGAAGACCAACAATGACCGCTGTGGTTCACAAGCTCGAGCAGATGGTTCAAAGTGGCGATATGGGCCATCAACCTTCACAACCTGAAAGCAATTGCCCAGAGATCAGCAATGTTGCTCTTGGCAGTGAGCTGTTCAAGTGAAACGTCTGATATGTGTAAATGCCATTTATTCTTCTCATCCATTCTCTCAAAACTGCAGCATGCACCATCATTCAACATAAATCTCCAAGTAAATAAGGTGAGGATTTGTCATCAAAATAATCTGATTGACTCTGCCACTAATAATTGTTACTTTTGAAGAGTATTATTCTTAAAGAGAAGTATGTATATATCTTCCTGTGGCTAAAACAAAACAAAACAAAACAAATATTAAAACTCTGCAGCTGAATGATCATAACCAGTTAATTTTTAAGCCATAAGCACCAGCAGACATTTAATTCATTCATCTCTCCAGGAGCATGACCATCTCACAGTGTTGAGTGTGTGGAAACAGATCTACAGCAACAGCCCTGACTGGCCGGAAGGGCTCTGAGTTGGGCATCGATTTAGCTCTTTGCCTGGCCAGACCAGCATTGCTCATGCTTCGCCATCTCCTATTACCTTTCGCTTTCTCGGGTTTATCAGCAGTCGGTGTGCAAAGCTCAATTGCATTGGCCACTAAACTTTCTGGATTGCAAGAAATGTAACTGACAAAAAAAAAAGAGAGAGAGAGAGAATTTCAGGGATTATAGAAAACATCGATCAACTTTCAATGTGTAGCTAAAGCAAAAAGGCTTACACAAGCCGCCTCAGGCCAGGGTGGGTCCTTACAGTTTTTATCACCTACATAAATCAGAAACCATGTCAAGCATCAGCATATGACTTCAAGGAATAATCAGGCTGATCATGCCACAATTTTGATGAAGTACTATCATTCATCAACACATGAATTCAGCTAGAGTTGTCATCACCTAATGTTATCCAATGCCATAAATTCTAATGGTCTATAGATGCTTGATGGTGTAATGGTACTGATTAACTCGTTCCTAAATGCACTTGCCATTAGTAATTTGAAAATTGTCAGAGTTGGAGAAGAAAATGAGATCATGTAGCTTACAATAGGATGTAATCCAACCCGAGGAGGATCAACAATTGCAACAACATTCTTGAATTGTGGCTGCCGCAGGGCACCATCCGCAACTTTCTGTTTAGCAAAATTATGATCCGCATGACTTGTACCACCAAACTCCACTTTCTCTCCTGATGAGTCCACAGGACTTTCCAAGAGACCACTAGCATTGTTATCATTAGAACTATCTTCAGGGATTTCTTGTACATTGGATTTTTCATCAGATTGCAGCTCAGGCATCAAGGGTTCCATTTGATCACCATCCTTGTCTTTTATGCATGCCTCCTCTGAGCAAGTGTTAGTGTCATTTTCTTCTTTATTGTCATCACCTTTCCCGTTGTCATTTTCTTCTTTATCGTCATCACCCTTCCCATTGTCATTTTCTTTATTGTCATCACCCTTCCCATTGCTCATTGACACATCACAGGTTGTGCCATGCAGCAATGGCACATCTAGGTACTCCTTAAGTAATGACCCCATCACATCTTCTGCCTGTAGATTCCCCAGATGAAAAGTAAAATGGAAATTATTAATTCAAACATAAATAGCCACAGTGTGCAAGTAGGAAATAGATATTTAAATGCTTTTCCACAATTTAAAGACCAGTTATGTCTAGTATTAGCATAAAATATTTACATTCTCATCGCCTGCAGAAAAGATTTACAAAAAACAAAAAATAAAAAATAATAATAATCATCCTAGACTCACCTTTCCACATACAAATCTACAATTTGTTATGCCGTTGATCTCTGCGTTTCTATTTGCATCTGAAACAGCTGAACTGTTCATTTCAATGCCCACAACCTGGCCAAGTAATAAGTTGGAAGTGTGAAACCAAGTGGTAAATAGCATGGACACATAGATATGTAAAACAAAAGGGCAGGCACACTTCTCCAAACACAATCATGAATTCCAGACTAGCAAACCCTAAGGCAATTCAGACAACACAATAGTTGGTAAATACACCAACCTGCAAATAATAGATTAAAGAGTAAACCTAACAGGACACTTAGGAGATATATATATATACAACCTTTTTTTTTTAAGTAAAGTGGATAAACCACATTCATTTATTGATTAGTGATAAAGGCCAAGTACAAAGGTATTCAGCATTTAGCTCCCTTTGGGTCACCTTCCTTAGGTGCTCAGGTTACATTGTGGTGGATTACTCCTGAGAGGCATGCCCTGATGACTCTTCTTCAAAGTCATCCCCGCTTAATGGCGCTTGTGGTGGATTATTGAAGGCCAAGGTTCGTCAGATGATGGATTCCATCAGCACCAATTTCAGCTTTTTGGTGGTGTTCGTTGAATCAAACCAAGATAGCATTAGAAAAGCAATTCCACAGATAATACCAGAACAAACACATTGTTTGTTTTGGAAGTATCGATGGTTTCTTTCGAGCCACGTGCTCCAGCTTATGGCCATGACTGCGAGGCTTCACCCCATGCATGCTTTCCTTGTGAAGCTTTTTCTCAGGCTATTCTGTCCCCAGAGCTCCTGAACCGATTGGGGATAGATAGTTAGGTTAAACAACAAGCAATATTGTTCCCACTACTTCCTTGTGACTGGGCATGTGACGAGCAAGTGTTGTACTGTTTCATCCTGCTCATTGCATAAGTAGCATAGTGTACGGTTCTCCTCCCATTGCCTTTTAGTGAGGTTGTCTAGAGCGAGTATTTTGTTCTCTATTGCCAACCATGCAAAGAGTTTGATCTTCTTTGGGCATGGGAGTCGCCATAGGCTATTGGGGAACTGACTGCGTGCTCCACCGTCCACTATGAATGCATAGAGAGATTTAACCGAGAAGATCCCATTTGTCCCGAAATTCCAGGTCCTGGCGTCCTCCCTTTCCTCCTGGTCATAGTGAGTACCTCCAATAGGTTAGCTCTTGTGTCCCTTCCCTGGTTAGTGGCCCCTGGGCAAGGTTATCCCTCGCCTACCAAAGTGAGAAATGAGGATCTTGTGCGGGTCGAGGAGTGATGGGAAAAGACTGCCCGGCGCCTACCCCTAGACCCATTTATCTTGCCATAAGTTCATTGTGTCCTTCTTTCCAGCATTTACTGCAAGTCAAGTCTTATCTCCACCAACCTCTACTGGTCGGATACTCCTTTCCAGAAGTGTGATGCCCTCGCGAGGGGCCTCTTGTGTGGGTCAAGATATGTATTCCAAAAGTAGTTACGTTATATGATTCGCCGATATATGTTGGCATGTCCAGTAAAGATCCTCCACCACCACTTACCGACCATGGCCATGTTGAAGCATCTGATGTATGTATTCCTTAGGCCTACATATTCGTTGCCAATTAACAAATCTATAAGCTTTGCCTTTTAGTTCCGGTCCATGCCAGAGGAACTCCTTTCTCAAGGAGTTTATCCACTTGATCACCAAATTCTGGTAGTTTGTAGATTCCAAGCCAATAGTCTGGGATAACTGGGAGAACGGAGTTGATGAGGATGACTCGCCCAACCATAGATAATAGGCGACCCTTCCATGTGTTGATCCCACTCCGGATTTTGTCCATAAGTTGGTCTCATTCTGGTCGTTTAGGCTTCCTTCCTGATATCGAGATACCCAAATAGTTAATTGCCAGTTTTCCAACCTGGCAATTGATTGTGTTAGCCATAGCCTCTATTCTTGTTGCATCCATTTTGAAGGAGATGAGATAGCTCTTGGAGTAGTTTATGTGCAGGCCCGAGAATCCTTCAAATAGATAAAATATGAGCTTTAGGGTTCTCAAATGGCTTAGGTCACCTGAGCAGAAAACCAGAAAATCATTAGCACATTGAAAGTGAGGTGATCTTGTCATCATCCTGCTCTCTATACCGGATTCCTCTGTAAATGTTTCCTCTAGTTGCTTTGGTCATCATGGAGCTGAGAGCATCCACTGCAATGACAAAAAGAAAGAGAAAGTGGGCCTCCTTGCCTCAATCCTTTCTTGTGTCTGATATATCCACCAGGTTTCCTGTGGATCAGTAATTTAGACTTGGATGATTGAAGGATTTCTTAAGTCCAGGAAACCCATCGGTGTCCAAAACGTCTTGTTCTAAGAACATCAAGTAGGAATTCCCAGTCCACTGTGTCAAAAACCTTTTTCAAAGTCGATTTTGAGCATAACACCCTCCTGGTTTTAGGTCCTCATTTTGTGGATTAATTCCTCAGCTGCTATTATGTTATCCTGTGGATCTTTCCTTGATAAAAGTTGTATGGGATTCATCTACAACCCTGCAATAACTGTTTGGAGCATGTTGGCAAGAACTTTGGTGAGTATTTTCATAGAGCAATTGATCAAACTAATCAGCCTGTAATCGTAAATCTTCTTTGGGGCTTCCTTTTTTGGGATAAGAATGATGTGAGCTCAATTTGATCTCTCTAGTTGTGCTTGGCCATAGTAGAGGTCTTGGAAAAGTTTAGTAAGGTTATCCTTGATGAACTCTTATCCCTTCTGATAGATAGTCATAGGGAACTATCCAGACCAAGTACCTTGTCTGAATTTAGCTCCTAAACAACCTTTTTGATTTCTTTCACAGTAAAGGGATCTTCCAGGTGATGTAGGTCTTATGTCGGTCTGTGACCGAACAACCCACTCAAGTTTGTTGTATATCTGAAGGTGCGGGCTGAGCTATGAAGTGGGCCAAGAGCGCTTTGTCGATTTCAATCTCATCAACCACATTGTTTTTTTTTTTTTTTGAAAAGTCATAAACCACATTGTATCCCTGACGTTTGATATTGTGAATCCAATTGCAAGATCTTCGTTGGTTCGCAATTGCATGGAAGAATTTGGTGTTGTTGTCCCCTTCTTTCAGTCATGTTATCCTAGAGCACTGGTGCCAAGTGCACTTCCTCCGCTCTTATGATATCCTCATATATTCATTGCAGGGTAATATATTTTGTGCTCTCATTTCCTTGGAGGTCCCTATCTTCTTGTATGAGGTCCTTATCGTTCATTTTGGCACGTAAGTCTTCTTTCTGTATCATGGGGTTTTGGTAATTCTCTTGGCTCTATTTTCTTAGCCTATTCCTGGTTAAAGTAAGCTTTTTAGCAATAAGGAAGGCTTCGTTGACTTCGTAGGTCGTACCTGACCATCAGTCTTTCATCATCTCACAAAAGCCCTCCTTGTTTCCTCATTCTCTATTGAACATGAAGAAGGGCGTGATCTTGTCTTGGCTCCCGCATTGGAGGTAAATCAGGGGATGATCAGACGAGATGCGTGGGAGTATAGTTTGTCAGATCCTGGGAAAGTCAATTAGTCATTATGTTGATAGCAAGAATCTATCTAGTCTTGTCATTATCAATGTCAATCTCCAATTAATCCATGTGAATTGATGATCCTGAAGCGATGGGTCAAAGAGCTACAGTGTTTGAATTACATGATCAAAGCCATGTAGCTCTAATTCTAGATATTGCCCCCTATTGCACTCTCCCTTTGCTCTTGTGGCGTTAAAGTCACCACCAACTATCCTCGACCCATCTCATCTTGTTCTTATAAGTTTCAGCTCAACCCAGAAGCTCTTCTTCTGGCTCCGGTCATAGTGTCCGTATACATTTGTAAGCAACCAAGTGTAATTTGTAAGCATCCAGGTGTAGTGGCTTGTTATTTCCTCTAGGATGAGGATGAGGATGATGGAGTAGGTATCTGATATAACACCTTCCTCTAGTGTTATTGGTTGTAAGTACCATCCTTTCACTATATGTGTTCCCCCTCCCAACTGATCACCAGATTCGGTTATCTATAGTGACAAGTTTGGTTTCTTGTAAACAAAAAATATCCACTTTTTAGGTTAGAAGGTAGTTCTTGATAAGGAATCTCTTATTCCTCTTTCTCATCCCCTATACATTCCATAAGATAAGCTTCATATTATATTTTGACGATAGCCCCTCATGTGAACAGGCGCTCATGGCCGCCTAGTTGTTGCCACCTAGGCACTGTGTGACCTCTTAAGCTCCAGGTTGCGCATGTGTGCTAAGTAGGTGTCCATATCATCCCCTGACTGCCCTAGGTCCACTCCCACCATTATTGCCGCTAAAATAAGATCCTTGTCGGGCCATTCAGAGAGGGTTAGTGGAACAATGGATAGGGTTAAGTTTGTACCTTGTCGAGCGGATCGATCCTTTCGCCTTTTGTTATTTACGATGGCTTTTGTGAATAAGCTATTCTGTTGTGGGTGAGCCATATTAGTAGCCTCCTGTCTTGTCTTCCTAGGCATACCTCTTGGCTTTGGTACTTTTTTCAATGTGTCTGAGATGTTGGTAAGGGCATTTTTGTCATTGTCACCTCTTGGTCTAAGTTGGGCCTTCTTCTCAACTATTAGCTCCCATGCATCGTCAGTCAAAAAGTTCCATGAGCTTTGTTAGATCAATGGTGAGGCCATCTCCAATTTGGATGATTTGGGGATCGTCATTTGCCTGGGTGTTTAACTTTGTGAGAGTGATATGTGGTTCCCTATTTTTTTTCCCTGGTTGATTCTGATTGTGGATTATGAAATTGAGAGCTAGTGTAGTTAAAAGGGTTAGATGACCCTTCATTCTCCTTATTCAATTCAGTTGTTAAATGAGTTGGGCTTGGCTCATGGGTCGGATACAAGGTTGTGTTTCCATGAAAGATAAAAGGGCTTATCCAGGCCATTTAAGCCACTCAGAGCCCGCCCACCCACAAGCCCACCTTCTGCTGACTTGTTACTGGTCCCGTGGTCGCCATATGATTGGGTCCTTCCCTCTCCCATAGGCTTAATGGTACATTTGCTGTGCACCTTGGCTGATTGTCCACCTCGCCATCTAGACTGCTTAGAGTAGCTGGGGTGCAGGACCTGGGCGACAGCTTAACTAGGTGAGTACCCAAGCCGTGTCTCCTATTCAACGTGCCAGGTACTGGGTTAATGGCCCACGCGTTGAAGTCTCTTAGCGCCGCGTCAACCTCGTCCAGGCTAAAAACCTCGTACCCCGCATGTTTAATCCCCGGCACAGTCACCAATGTTGACCCGCAGATTTGACCGGAGAACGACACCCTCGATGCTCATGATCGAGACACTGTTAGAACCGATGTGCAGCTAGGAGTCAGGAACTAGTCCCTATTGTGCTCCTCCCTTGCCTGGTTGTTCGATCATACCTCATCTTCACTGATGATAATCCCGATCGTCGTCCAACGAGTTTGGGGGAACAACGAGCATCCCTTCTCCGTCCGAATGGTTTTCCCCTTTTCCTCCCGTGTCAGGTGTGATTTCATAGGCGATTGAAGGTCTCGTGAGAGCTCCGAACACCGTCGAGGTGCTCTCGCTGGAGCACGGGTTTCCATAGGTCGGGTGTGCTCTCGCTAAAGCTCCGTATCCTCGCTCCAGGGTAGTCGCGGTTGCCTTTTCTCATGTTCGACCATGAAGGTATGCTTCTGGCTGTCGATGCTTACCTTGACCATCGTCGAGAGGCATTGTCCCCACCGGATCCTCACCGCCCGAACATGTCCACCATCTCTGATCCTTGCTCCTCGATGAAGACGAACTCCCCAACGGGCTTAAGTAGCCTCACCGCAAGTCTCTATACTAGCATAACATCGGGAGATATCGTATGGTTACCTACCGCTGCTAGCTGTCAGCCTTCCCCAGCGACCATAGATCACCTGTCCACGGTGTGAAGCTCAAGCTAAAGTTAGTAAGGTGGATGACCCCTGCGGGTTCCAGCTCTCATGCTTTCTCCGGTGAGGGACAAGCCACCATGAAGTCGAGGAACGGTTTCGCATTCCAATTCCAACGGTTGTAGTTAAGTGTCTTCTTCAATTTCAATACGCCAATGATGGTCCTGTTGTCAACCACCTTTTCTTGGACCTCCGTCACCGTGGTGATAAAGAAGCTCCTTAGAGCCTTCTCCCCCCTCATCATCTTATTAGATACTATGTTATGTTGTTTCCCTGGCTTCTCCGGTGAAGCGCGGCCTGCCGCAGGAAGGGTTCGTGTGGCTACGGTGGCTTTGCTCGCTACTATTTGATCACTCTTTGATCCCGAGAACGCTTGAATGTGCTCACTTGGCACCCTAGGCTCCTAGATTGGCCACATTCCTTAGACTTAGGTCCGGCCCCGCCACAACGTCAGCACACCATCGCTCACCGACAACCATCGGCCTTGTGACCCAGCCTCAAACATTGTTCGCAGACCTAGATGGGGCTTACCGACATCTAGATCGTGAGAAGGGACCGCCTCAACAATTCTAGATGTTGCCCCGGTCACTTCGTCGTCGTCGGTGACGCTTAGAGTGGACTTCGATCTACTCTCCTTCGCCGGAGTACTCCTCGAGAGGTCGGTATGAGGCTGTGAGCACCAAGACAATGAAGTTTCGGCCATCTCCTCCCTTGAATGCCTCTACGTATATTAAACTCTCTCTCCTGGGCTCCCAACAGCCATCCTCCGTTCAGTTTTTCTACTGGTCCTCATGATGTTTTGCTTCTTCGGTGATACTCGGCGCTTCTAGACCCGAGCAATGCTAAGGGTTAACTTTCTCTCTTTGTTATTTACTCTCTTTTTAGCATTGCATCAAACACTTGATATGTGTTGCTTTTGCATTGGGTTCTCCAAGACATTGGTTTCTATCTATTAGAGCTCAAAAATAGAAGCACTCTATTGAAACACTCTCTCACTCTTGGTAGCAAAGAAAAAACAAGCTCGAGGTGGTGTGCAAACGGCTTCCATGAACGTTCGTTGGGTCGCGCTCTCCCTCGTTCAACTCCGACAAGCTTCCCCGAATCCCCGCTACTCGAAGTTTTGGTGAGTTCAGATTGTTGTGTCTCCCTGTCTTCCGTCGAAGATCGCCTCAGTTTGCCGGAAATCGCCTCGCCACCTCACTCCAAAGTAAAGGTCCTAACTTTCGTGACTTGGGTTCTACATTCGAAGGACATTAAAGATTAAGGGAAGATAAAGTGATATATATCAAGGGGTTGTATCACTTTTCAGGAGCAAAATATGATGTCGAGATCATTTTTATTTTTATTTGTTAATTGACACCCCTACTAAAAACCTACCAGATTGAGCGATGTTTTATGGTAGCTCCTGCAACCCCTGCTGATGGAGCAATCTAAACGATTGAGCCAAAATATTTACAATCGTAAGCATTTGAAAGGCCTTCGGTGATGAACAAAACACAGGATAAATGACTTGAACTCACCATACCAACACGATGCGCTAATGTGAGACCAATTGTTCCTGTTCCACAACATATGTCAAAAAGTAAGGTGTCCGAATTAAGATCAGCCCAATCACCAGCAAGGGAATATAGCCTTTCTGCAGCAAGAGTATTCACCTGCAGCCTTGTCAGTGGCAACTAGCTCTACATGTTGTACAAAAGAATTAACTGAAAAAAGGCAATTGAGCATCTTACTTGGAAAAATGCTGTTGGAGATATGCAGAAACGAAGATTATTTATATAATCATGAATTCTTCCTTCAGTGAGAAGCACCTTCTCTGTGCAAGAGTTTCCTTCCACCTCTACAAACGGTAGCACAAACATTGGGCAATCAGCAGGTGCAACATTTGATATTCCCTTGTGATCCTACAAGAGAGACAACCTACATGTTAACATGTCATGAAAATTTCAAGTATCCCATGCATTTGTTCACTAGATTT
Organism: Dioscorea zingiberensis; assembly: GCA_026586065.1. Lineage (NCBI taxonomy): Eukaryota > Viridiplantae > Streptophyta > Magnoliopsida > Dioscoreales > Dioscoreaceae > Dioscorea > Dioscorea zingiberensis. The sequence continues at coordinate 52,611,547 of CM048823.1, forward strand.
TGAACTTGGGACCTCCACCACATAAAAGAGGCTGAGCTTTCTCCAGTTTTAATGGTGGAACCATTGAATATTTGAACAGATAACTAATTCTTATCATATCTTAAGTGGCATATGCTGCTGAGTTAAACACACACACACACACCTGCACCACTATCGTTGTGAGAGGTAATGAAGGAGAAGATGTAGCAGCTCCTTGAACAAGAACCTGAACCATCCTCTTGAATTCACGTTGCATGACCTTTTCATCAACATCTGTCGAGCAAACCTGCAGGTTGGAAGTGTAAATCCAAGAGAATAAAGTGACAGACTGATAGTGAAGCTATCAGCTGCCCATATATTTAAACTACATACTAAGGTAATGAGTGTTAGTACCACTTTACTTGATAGTGAAGCTATCAGCTGCCCATATATTTAAGAGAAACAAACCTGAACAATAAGCATGACCTCTGCAATTTGGTTATCAAGACTTTCAGCCACAACCACCTCACTTGGCCTTCTTCCTTCCCTGACCTACAGGATATCAAAACTGTAAATCATTATAACTTCAGTTATATTAAAGAGTTGGAAATACTCTGAAAATGGCCAGGTAAGAGAAGCAACAATTTGCAAAAGATACACCAATTGGAGCAACAAGCAATAATAATAGTCTCATAGTTGTATTATCACAGATCAATTATTAAGATTAGGAACTTGTGTACCGTGAATTGACGCCAAAACCCAGTGTTTTCAATTCTGTTCCATACAGGTAATACAGAGGAATCAAGGAACTCTTGAAAGATCAAAGCAAATTTGCATGAAATTCCAGAAACATTTGGGCAGTTGATAGGTTCCTCTACTGCTGTTATACCTTCCCTGCAATTTTAAAATATAAACCACTTGTCGAATTACATAGAGTTTTTTTTTTTATAAAAGAAGAAGAAGAAGAAAAAGAAAAAGAAAAAGAAGAAGAAGATGATAATGATGATGCCAGACACTAACCTGAAATTCCCAAGCATAAACCCAACAGTCCGTTTTCCCTGTAAAGAATAACCCACTGAGAACTCACATTTATTCCGATAGCCATTTATCATTGGCGACTCTATGATGCCTTCTAGTTTACATGCAAGGCCACCTACACAGAATAAAGTGAGAATTTTGAAGTTGCTTTAGTATCCCATCAGAAAACAGCTCTCATATTGTTCATGATTTAAAATAATTGAAACTCAAATCAGACAAGTGCATGGTGGGAAAAGAAATAAGTTTTTTGTGGACATGGTCCAGCCACATTTAAATGACTTGTTGATATGCAGAGCAGCAAATTATCACCCTTTAGAGTGTTTGAGGAGAATATTAGTTTGGTGACTAGATTATACGTACGCCGATTTGTTTCATTGTAAGGGGCCTGACCATATAAGATATTTTTTTCGCTTAGGTGGTGTTTGGTATCCTACCACTTCCAATCAAAGTATCTATCCAGAATATCTTGGGTTAGGAATAATGATTTATTACATGATTTAATTAATTTATTAAATATTAAAATTTTAAAATATTACATAATTAATAAATATCAAACATTAATTGCAATATAATTAAAACTATTAAGTTTTAACATAATTCAACTTTGGTCAACAAAGTTCCCTCCAAAATGAATTCAAAAAAATTCAAATAAGTAAACGCAACTTATCCACATGCAGGGAAATTCAAAAGTTATGACTACTTTTGTTTATGAAATAAACTAACACATGATAGTCAATATAGCACTATAGATGTCCAAACAATTTTTTTCAATGCACAATGATCCCATTAAACAGCATACCAATGAAAAATATTTTGATCAGTCTCTAGTTTGACAAAACATAAACTGGCAGGATGCATAAAAGATATTTCTGAGAATCACAAAACTTTCTACAGATAGTGTAGTTATACGTAACACAAGTAGAATATTTTCAGAGCTCCCATTTATCTCAGTATGTTCTTTTACACCTCGAAAGTTTCCAAATGACAATTATCATCAGCATAAGATTCAGTAGACAATGCCTCAGAATAATGTGAGAAAAGTAATATTACCAATGTCTTTGGATTTAAGAATCCACTCTGGGAGTGAAACAGTATCTGGACAAGCCTTGCGTGCATTACGGGTCTACAAATAAATTGGCAAAGTCATTATATCAGACTGTACGAGTGACATCAGTACTGCTATTAAGTATATAAATTTATTAAAAATAAATCGATACATATATTAGTAAGAATTGTTTTCCTTACGAGTCGTTTAAGATTTTGAAGAAGAGAATTCTTCTTGTGTTCCAGCTGTTCATTATAAGGCATACAAGCAAGGGGTGTCACCACGTCACAAACACTTCTTGCTTTTGAAATCAATCTTTCAACAGGAGAACTATTGTTGTGAGTGGAACCATCATTTTCAACACCATCATCATCTGCAACCAAACTTGGCACAGAACCAGTTGAATCATCGATACTTGATTGAATCCGATTAACCTGCTCATTTGTCTGACCAAGAGGAAATTCCTTCTTAGGTTTCTTCCCTTGAGATCGGCGAATGGCATCTGCAACTTTTATTTGCTTTCCTCCAGTTGTCTTTTCCTTCAAAATCTATTAGTTGAATGAGATTAAGGAAGACACCAAGGTATTAACTTTAAATACACTGTATCAGCCAAAGGAGATACCTCTACAGCAGTTCTAATTTGTTCGGCATCAGCAAAATGTACAAAACCTACATTCATTCCCTTCTTTTTCTTTGCTGACGCGCAAACAATTCCCTGAAAAAAATTGACTAAAACAGACTAATATACAAAACGAGCAAATAAAAAATTATAACATGCTTTAAACGAGTGATAAGGGATGCCTCCTTTGAGTAATATTTTCTGAAACCATCATACTTCTGAATCTGATGAGAAATTATTTTCCGCCATAAATCCTTTCATCAACTTCACCTTTACATGTACCAACATTCACACAAAAACCACATATTTTGCTAAAAAGACAACATGATCTTAGTGTTAACTTATAATATCTTGGCAGCTTGTCTCATGTAATATCTTAGAAATTGCAAAGTTGCAATCATTGGAGGAGAAAGATCAAGAAGAAATCTACAAATCTGTGACATCTTATAACACCATAATAAATCAAGCAACCAATGTTTTTCCTCCTGTGCTTCCGTCATACTTGCCATAGTGCCAAAACTTTTGATTAATGCTTCCATAACACCCAATTTTAAGGACAAAGCTGATTCCTTTGGTGAACTATTTCAGTAGTAACAATCTATAAAACAGTAAGAGCGAGCTATTTAACTATGATTACTCCCAAGATTATCTGTTTGTGAGGATACTAACAATAGACCACTGCTACAAAGAATACAACAAAATTTATCTATCAATCAGGAGAGGCGAATTTCGCGCTTAAATTTTCAAGCCAACGAAACATCAGTCTAGTGAACCAAGGAAGCAACATTATCAGCAATTCATAAGTTCCATGCATGAAAAATGGAGACTTACGTTGCCATCGAGAAAGCTCTTCAAGTTGTCCGAAGACCATTTCTTCGGGAGTCCAACTAGGCATTTCTCCAGTGTGGCAAAATCGACGTCCTCCTCCTCCTCCTCCTCGCCCCCCGATATCTCGGCAATAGGTCGCTTGAGGAGCTTCTTAGCACGGTCGGAGGTAGGGTCCCATGACTTATCAGGACGGGGACGGAGCTCTTCCTCGCTGTGGGCGTAGCGGCAAGCTTCGCCATGACTGCAGGAACTCGCTGCACGCCGGAAGTACGAGCAGAGGCTCGTCTTCCACAAAGGATTCTCCTCTTCTCTTTTCTGCTTCTCCGAGGGCTCCTTCCTCTCCGTCGATTGGAGATCAGGCGCCGGGATCTCTTCGGTGGCGGGCGTCTCGGCCTCCATGGATTCCAGGTTTCGAGTTCTGCAAGCGGAAATCCAAAACCCTCGTTGGACGTCGAATCGGATCCTTATGCTTAATCCGACAACGGGCACAGCATCCGGATCCGCAGAATGGGCCTGGTTTGGCCTCTCAAATTTGGATCAGATCCGCGAAGCGGGTCGAGTTTGGCAGCTTATAAATCTGGATGAAACCCTTGCCTTGTTATTTATTTATTTATTTATTTATTTATTTAGATGTATAAACCATGTTTTATTTTTACAATCAATCCTTTCATATAAGATAAAATATTTAAGTACTAGTGAGCTCAGGACTCATTATAACTTGCATTGCCTTTCCCACTTATGTCGTTCTTCTCCATCTTAGGCCTCGTCGTCATCAGATCCCAAGAGGGTGTTCAATGAGAAGAGGAGTCAGATCCCAAGAGGGTGTTCAACGAGAAGTGTAGACTCCTCTTGACTAAACTTTGTGCTTCCTAAAACATTTGTTTCTTTGACGGGTGAGATACATCAAACCAAGATAATAGGATAAAGTTAGTATCACTAATAAATTGAAAGAAAACGTATCGTTTGTCTTGGAAACATCATCGGTTCCTTTCTCCCCACAAATCATGCCTGGCATCATCATTATAACTCCCAACCCTTTTTTAGGGTCTTAGTAACCCGAGATGAAGAGGTCAAAAGATCACCCACATTCTCAACCCGAGTAGCGGAGGTGTGAATGCGGAACAGATTCCCGTAATATTCCTATGTTCTACATGCTAGATGACATTGGCAAAAGAGGTGGGTAATTGTCTCATTTTTCGTCTCACATATGTAGTATATGATCCGTGTATCTCTCCACTGCCTTCTATGGAGATTGTCTAGGGTGAACGTACGACCTTCTCGTGCTAGCCATACATTGTCTAGGGTGAAATTATCAAAAAGAAATTATTTGGATCTTTTAATAAAAAAATTATATATATTTCTTTTTTTGGGACATTTATATCCAGTTTTATATTTTTAAATAATAATAATAATAATAATAACAACAACAATAGTTCATGATGATGCAAGGCTCTTTTTTAGGGATGAGAGTAGATCTTGAACAACAAGGAAGATTGATAATAAAAAAAATGTGAAATTCAGGAGATTTCGATGGAGAGATGTAACATTTCCCATTACCATGGCCATGTAGGGCAATTCCCAAGCTACGTTAAACACGGAGGGCGTAGACCGATCAAAGGAGAAACAAACGGGAGACGAGCTCACGAGCAGTGACACGGGGCCAGGGAATCATGAAGGGAGTCCTTATAACCAACTGGGGAGGAGGGGGGACTAGGACATGTGTCGAAGGAGCACACGAAGATGGAAAACAAACCCTCATTACGTCGGGTTCGTGGTGACTGGCAGAGTAGGAGCATTAAAAGGAGGTGGAGATCATGGAGAAGGGGTAGACAAGGATTGAGATAGGAGATTAGAATCTCAGGGAGAGGAGGGTAACGCCGTGGAGGTAGACCGTGGAGTCTAGGTTGTTCAGCTACAGAGTCACCATGCAGTAACCCAAGTTAAGATACTTTTATGCTTGTATGAAGTGATAGTAGTAATGTTTATTGGATTGTTAATGCTTGTTCTTGAGTAGCAAGGCTTATAGATGAACCTATCTTTCTCTGTTTTACAATGAAGTGCCCCGTTTGGTTGGCGGATTGGGAATGAGAATGGGTATGGGAATGGGAATGAGATGAGAGGGAATGGAAGGTATGGGAATGAAAACTATGTTTGGTTGGAAGGGTTTGGAATGGTAGTTTATTGGGAATGAGAAAAAGTAAAAGAAGAAATATGTGAAAGAATGACTCTTATGCCCCTCATATATATAAATATTATTATAGCCTCAATAATGAGAGATGGTTAAATGGCAACTATTTTTTTAAATATTTAAATATGATAATTAATTGATAAATATTTAAATAAATATTTTTTAATATTCAATAATTTTTTATTTTATAGTAATTTGTATGTACTTGCTTTAATTTGTCTTGATAAATATATTGATCCATCATAGTTTGTATGCTAGAGATACTAGTATTTATAGCCACAAAAATTAGATATTTTTCAGAATATGGAAGAGCATCCATTTTGTGAAGTGCCTGCTTCATCATATATATATTGTAATGAATTTTTTTTTTCTCTACATGTAAATACGCTGAAATTACACAAATATGAAGGTTAAATTCAGGTTTCAAACAATTCAATGATTCACTGCACATATATATACAAGAGTTGAGGTGATAGTGCTTTAACAGTATGACATAACAACCAAAATTCAGTAGAATTATCCACAAAAGTCAAGACCAAAATTCAGTAGAATCAAGAGCACACAATACACAAGATGGGAAACAACACCAGATGGTCCTTATGCATCAGATCTGCAGGAAAATAAACTAAGAAAAATACACAAGCAAGAAGGAAGAAGCAAACTGAGAAAAAAACTGGGAAAAAATGAATTCTTGAGTGGATCCAACAATGAAGATACCCAATAAACATTGGATCCAAGATCCAACAACCAGCACATGGCAACAACAACAAAAAAAAAAAAAACAGTGATTTTGAGAGTATTACCTCAAAGAGAAATTTTTGGAGGGCAGAGCACGGAGAGAGAGGCCACAACGGTGGTCTCGGGAGCCGGAGAGCGGTGGACTCGGGAGCCGAAGAGCGGTGGACTCGGGAGCCGGTGAACGGAGAGAGATGTTGGAGCGGCGATGAAGTCAAGTTTGGGAGACCGGAGGGAGGACGAAGAGATGGAGTAGGGTTAACGCGGTGAGAGAAAGCAAGGAGAGGCTGGAGAATTACTTTTCAAGGGCAAATCAGTCTTTTCTAGATCCGGGAATGAGTATTCCGCCCGATTTGGGCGGAATCCCAATCCTTTGGTTTGAGGAATCAAACTCCTCTCTCCATTCCCACTCCTTACCATCCAAACAAAGGAATAACCAATGTAAGGATTCACTCCCATTCCTTGGCATTCCATTCCTGCCAACCAAACGGGGCCTGTATGTTTGGATGGAGGAGATTACTTCTCAAGGAAAATATGTTATAAGAGATTGGTCACAATTAGTAATCCTTTTTTTTTTCACTATGTGGGATCAAAAACTCCTCTAGGGATCGATAGGTCCTCACAATTGTTCTGAAAATGAAGAGAATCGAGGAAAAGAAGAGATTTGAATGCTCATACTCAAGGAGTCTCGAAGTCATGACTTAGAGAAAGAACTCATGTTAAATGAGGTTTTAGAGAGAGATCAGAACAAAATATCTAACAATTAGATTTCTATCTCAATGATCTTGATCTACAGTTTTTTTTACCCTATAATAGTTACAAGATAAAAAAAAAACAAAATTTATAGTAAAATGAATAAAAGTGGGTGGACAAACCACTTTATCATTCCTCATTTTTTAAGGAAGTGCATTCATTGTGAAAGTTACAGTGCAAAAAAATAATTGTTATAATGGGAATGGTAAGAAAGGAACTATATTGTTGGTTATATTCTTTGTTTAAAAAGAACAAACAAATAGAAACTCCTTTTTAGGGAGTAGTTTCTTTAAAAAAAAAATTTTTAAAAAAAAATCTCATGCAGTAACAGTGAAACATCACATTTTGATCTCCACTATTGGTTGATGGCCCCCCTCTTTTTAATCTCCCCCTTCTCACTAATTTGTTTGTTTCTTTTTTTAAGCCAAAGTTACAGCGAAGACCAAGTAGAGCAGAACAGTGATTGTTCATCATTGTTTGAACGCAGAAAGACATGAAGATAGCATGGAGTAGTATGTATGCAGCATCTGGGGACAATGAAATGTCAGACAGAACAAAACCCTGAATTTGGCCAGGACCATGAATGATTTCCATGACGAATCAAGGGGAACATGTCCCTTCTAATCCTTTGATTCAAACCAAAATCTGAACACCATGAGAAAACAAGCTTGCCCAAGCGTTCCGAAACCAAACAGGCCCATTCAATCCCCACCATGATTGACAGTATAAACTTGAGAGATGATTGATAGCTAGTGATGGTGGTGGGCAACTCCAAGTGCACCAAAACAAAAGCTCCCTACAAGCCAAAGAGAGCTGGACCTGGGCGGTGGCCAACTTCACTTCTCTGCTGACAAAAAGGCAATTGTGATTTCAAGGCAAGGAGGTCAAACAGGGACAGTGGGGTCGGGTATCAGGGACTCAAAGTGGTCAAAATGCCATTTAAAGCCGTGCCATGGATAAAGAGCTAGAAGAATTCCATCAGCACCAAACACCGAATCAGACACACACAGCTCAGAGAGATCTCCTACCATCTTCTTCTTCTTCTTCTTCTCATTCTTTCCACAAGTCAAAGTTAGCTTAATTAGTTTCCCAATGTTCAGACATGTACACAATGGTATATATGAGAGTGGAAAAAGTTGAAGGGGGTGAAGATGACTTGCAAGTTGCAAGCCATAGAAAGAAGACAAGCTCATGAAGTGGCGGTACTGGCAGACAATGCAAGTGAAAGTGATGGAACCAGAGCTCAGGTGGCAAGTAAAAGTAAAAGAAGTGGGGACAGTACCAGTGCCAGGACCAAACAAGCTTTTTTCATATCTAATAATGGCTCTGAAAGACCACCCTGGTGGACTCTCTTAACATTTACATGGCACTAGGCCCCCACAACAATAACAACCACCAGAACATCAACACCATCGCAGAGTTGTAGATAGACCCTACCTTACTTTATACCAAGCGTGCAGCCAAGGATATGTTAATGTGCCCCTGGCATGGATAGCGCCAGGTGGTTCATCCACCTTCAATGTTCCCTGCCTCAGTAATTTCTGTATAGCAAACAACTCGTTTTATTGCTGAACACTGACACACACCAACCAGTGAGTGATGATGTTGTCATGCATGATATTTCTTGATTTTTCCCAGATTTTACTTTTTTAACTCACTCTCAAGTAGGTTTGAAATAAGCATAACAGACTCGTTCAGAAGCCAGCAAACCTCTACAAACAAGAAATCATGGAGAGAATGAAAGGGAATGCAGGCATGCAAATCTTTGGGTCCTACACAACAGAGCATTTTTTTTTATTTTTTATTTTTAATCATAATTGTTCAGATGAGGAGTTAATTGGGGGATCTCCTCAACGAATTTGACCAAACAAATCAATAACTTGAGAGTTGACATAGAGTTAAAGAGTCCAGGCAATGAAAAAAGTACATTTGATCCATTAAAAATTGATCAAAATCCTGAGCAGGGATCCATTAAAGCCAAAGAACAACATGGCCCTGTGCCCTGCCGGAGTTTCCGGTTTGATTCTGACAGGTTTGTGCTATATTGAAACTAATAAAATGTCTCTGTTTAAGAAAAGGATGGGACCTCAAGAATACAAGAAAAAGAATTGCAGATCATCTCATCAAGATGTGCCATTCATTTTATTATAATTATTATCACAATATGCCATTCTAACTGCTACGTCAAGATAACGAGCTACTAGTAAGATATCAAAAGGATATGAACAACCATGTAGAAAATTAGTTCACTAGAATCGATTTGGCAGCAAATTAAGAAATTAATCGACAGGGATGGCAGAAAAATGACTTATGAAAGAATCCAAGTAGAACTCTGAATTTCATGGAAAACATGAGCATGAATCAACTTTTGAACAACCAGTATGACAGCTGAAAACAACAGTAAGCAAGAAGCATGGACCATCAGTGAAGAAACACATCAAAGGAGAGTGAAACATATCATGTCCAACAAAAGAAAACGTTCTCTCTTCAAGGCATGGAGGAGAGATGCTTTTTCACAACCATAAAGACTAATAAGAAGGCAAGGAGTACATATTTCATACGACTCTGATGAGTCACCTAGTAGATAATGAAAGCATCTTCATCCGGGAAAATTGAAAGAAATCGATAGTCCAACAGAGAAAAAAATAATTGAAGGAAAAAGGACAGCTTGAAGAAAGACAAAAAAATATATATGAGATTACATTGAAGAGTATAATATATTTAGAATTACCACCACATCCATTGGAGAAAGCATAAGATAAAAGCTGCAAACAGAGATCCATGAAATGAAAACAGAATTGAAGGGAAAATATCACCACCATAATAAAAATATATCAGATCACTTTCTGAAACAAACTTCTGATTACATTGAAAAACAAAGCCAGGATCGAAAATGGACCTCACATCAGTAGGAAAATAAGCAAAAGAATTTGCAGAATCCAGGATTAAAAGGGCAAACACGATCAGCATATGAAAAATAGATATCACAACTTGTTTCAACGGCTATTCGGGTGCAACCGAAAGCTTGTTTTTACAATATAAACAGAGTGACATGCTAAAACAAAAGGTATAACTTCCTTCACTGCCTTTGAAACAGGAAAGACTATTCAGACAATTGTGGAGCGATCAATATTCAATACAATAGGAAGATTGTGTGTGATGCTAGAAAGTAATTATCTTCATCAAAGCCACTGCCATCAACAATCAACCAGTATTGCATGGTAGGTTGCAGAGTACATGGAAACTGACATAATTTATACTTTTTCTATCTTTCGAGACCGGAGGGATTATGTGTGCACTGCTATATTAAAAACAGCAGCATGGAGCATATGACAAGAAATATAAGTGATGACACATGCTTACTTGCCAGTCTACTATACTAGCCGGGGGTTGGTGCGGCTTGCTTGAAAGCAACCGTGGGAGCTATCCTGCAGCTCCTCCTCTGGTGCTCAAGCACAAGCTCTCCTGCAAACCAGTCCAACTTCTCCATATTAGTTTTCTCATTAATCCTTTTCCCGGAGAACAGCACCGACTCCACATTCTTCTGCTTTAACATCTCCTCTGCCGCATCTACAAGCGCCTTCACATTGGCTGGACTCGGGTCAGAGTCTGTATCAGCCCCACAACAGCCCATGCTCGAACAGTTAGCCTGCCAATGCAACCAAATTCATCACATGGACATTGGAAATTGGCAGATGCATTGCCATGCTTCCTTTCAAATGCAAGTTAATCAAACCACAAAGTAACAAGAAGGAAAATAAAGACAAGCGTCAGAGCCGGTAAATTGGGCTCAGATTACAGCAAAGCTATCAACAAGGCAAGGCCAAGTGTGGTCCAATACCAGGCAGCGTTGGTAGTAATATAGTAGTAATGGTAGGGTAGGAGCAGCAGTAGTAGGTTTGTCCACCACCACTCCAGGCTAACAATTAAATAATGAGAAACAGAGGGGAGGAAGCAATAGGTTATTTGTAGAGAACCCTGCGAGTCTCAGAAGTTGGGAGAGAATCTATTCAGGAATCCAGTAAAATCCATTTCAACACTAGCATAGCAGAACTCATCATCTAACCTAATGTATATGTGAAATGAGAGAGTGAGAGAAGAGCAAGCACCCCTCCAGTCCTCTCTCTCTCACCTATTTTGCTCGCCATAACCAAAGAAATAAGAAAGATTGTAATGCGTGATAGCTCATGCATTACCATAAATAGGAAATCCTTCACGAACACCAAAACCAAGCAATTTAGAGCAATTTTTTTAAAGAAAAAAACTGTTTTTTTTTTTAATTACCTGAATTCGGACGTAGTTGGAGGAGCGGGCATGGCCGAAGGCGAGAGCAACAGCGTGGTCCACGAGGTCGGCGGCGCCATCGGAGGCAATGCGGGTCATGGGTCGGGCCCACTCCTTCGACGTCCACCGTCGGAGTACGCCAGCGTTCGGCAGGGTGGCGCAAGCGGGGCCTCCAGAACCACAGCCGAGGGAGAGGACCATGAGGTCCTCGACGCCGCGGACGAAGGGGAACTCCTGCTTATTGTGTAGGACGTGAGTGATGGCGGCGGCTGCCGGGTTGGTCATCGACAGGCCGCCGTCAATCCCGAGGCAGGACCTGGAGCCGTCGACGGAGCGGATGTCGGCCGGCTCAAAGCGGCCTGGCTCGGCCCAGGTTGCCCGGCAGACCTCCCAGAGACGGAAGTCGTAGCTCTCGCTTTCCAAGGCGTCGGCGCGGGAGAAGACGAGCGGGGCCGAGCTCCTGAGGTCGTAGCACGGGATCAAAACCGGCTTCACGGTGTCTCGCAGTGTCATCTTCTCCCCGAACGTCTCCTTCATCGCCTTCTCCATCGCGGCCGTGGCTGCGGCGGCACCGCCGCCTCCTCCACGGAAGGCGCGGGCGAGGAGGCCTGTAGAGGGCTTCTTAAGGAAGCGGCGGGCCTTTTCGGTGAGGAAGCGCCAGGTGTCGTCGGCGCGGGAGGGGGAGGAGGAGAAGAGCATAGCAGCATAGAGGCCGCCGACGCCGGTGCCGGCGGCTACGTCGAAGAAGTCGGATATACGGGCGTCCGGGCGGCCGGAGATAGACTGGAGCGCTCGCTCAAGGTGGGAGAGGGCCTTGCCGGGAAGGATGCCGCGCATGCCGCCACCGTCGATGGAGAGGATGCAGACCTTGCCCCGCTGGTTTTTGAAATCGGAGGAGGGTGTTTCGGAAGGGAGCCAGAGCTTGGGGTCGTCGTAGCCGAAGAGGAACTTGCTCTCGAGGATGGAGAATATCTCGTAGCTAAGCTTGTCGGAGTCGAGGGTGGGCTCCTCGTCGTCGTCGGCCTTGGCCTTGGATACGAGCATGTCCTCCGGTGCCGCCGTCATAGCGTGCGTCTGTCTCTCTCTTTCTCTCTGACCCTGTGTTTGTGTTTGTGTTTGTGTTTGTTTCTCCTGAAAGATGGAAATAATAAAAAAAAGAAAACAGAGGAGAAGTAGGGTGGCTGTTTCTTTTTGGTTTGATGGAAGTGAAGAAGAAAGAAGAAGGGATGGATGCTATTAAATGTGAGGAGGTGGATCTAAATGGTTACAAAGAACGGCCATAACGACCCAAAGAAAGAGAGAGAGAGAGAGAGAGGCCAACACGACACGACACAACACAACACAACACAACACAACAGGTCCTCTTCTATTTTCTATATAGTTTATAATAACAGAGCACGCGAGGAAAGCAGGGGCCGGGGAGAAACCGAGAGAGAGAGAGGTTGCCAATATTGCCGTTTCTCAGAGCATGACTTTGATTTGTTTCAGTCTTTTTTGCACACACTTTCCAGTCAAAATTACCAACGAAAGACTTTTTTAACTTTTTATTCGTTGGAGAGTGAACATTATCTCAACTGAACTGACACAATTTACCAATTGAGAGAGATCGCTTTGTTATTCCTGTTCCTCGTTCCTCCATGCAAAAACAAGCATGATTATGAACTTGCAGAGCACATATACACACAACCAATGTATCAAGATTTGGATCATTTCCATTGATCATTTGATAAGGTTTTTCAAGCAATGAATCATGACATCACATAAAGATGTCTTGTATTTCTCCAATAGGAATCCTAGTCCTTGTCCTTGTGAGTGATAAAAATACATATAATTATGAATGTTTGAGCATCATACCCCTCATTTAAATTAATGGATTTACTTTCAACCATAGGAGAGACGGAGACGTTGCTTTCTTGCTTGCACGTCAAAATAAAAAATAAAAAAACACTTCTCTGAATGCTTCTGAGATATGACAATTAATGGACTATTCTTCTAACATGAAGCTTGATTCCATTCCTCATATTGTTCCTGATGATATATATCATGTAAAACATTTTTAGTTTATCCTTTAAACTTCCTCCTCTACATCAAGAGAGAGAGAGTGAGTGAGAGAGATTGATTTGACAATGGAACTGCCGGGATATCATAAAATCCTGTTTTCCCCTGAAAAAACACAAACTAACCAAACTTCAAACTTATTATATATGTATATATGTATGTTAAGTCCTCATCCTTGAAGAAAAGTCCTTGTTTAGTCCAACGGTAATTTGAAGAAGGGACCTTAATTGTTCTCAATCAGCCACGAAACATACTCCGTAACAATCTCCCTTAACTTATTCAAACACTGAATGAGAATTTCCAACGGCTAGAGATCATAGCATACACAACTGGTTGACAAATGTTTTACAAGCACAAAGAAGGTTGTCACTTCCTGGCCTGGACTCCATCAAAGGAATCCAAGAAAGTTGTGGCTCTGAAATATTATCCCACTAGTTTGTGGCATTGTGGTGCAGCTAGACCAAAAGTAACACAGCATGATGACAATTAATTATTAACTTAGCTGCTCCTCTATGACTCTAATTCAAAAAAGAGACAGTGTGTTTAACTGTGTCTAATGGGTTGATAAAAAGAAATTAAAAAGAAAAAAAAACACACACTAAACAGTGACTTAAGAAATGGAATAATACTTTCACAACCAACAAACCTACCCACCAAAAGCAGAAATCCTTATTCCTGCCCCCCCAACCTCCCAAACACCCATCAATCATAGTGCAAAGCCAAATTAAAAGGACGTGAGAATTAATATAATTGCAGGAGATTATGAGCAGTGATTTCTATGTTTGAAGATGCATGCTTGTCCTTGGTTTTCCTTTAGAGGTTGCCACCACCACCAGCTCTCTATACCTCGTTCTTAATTATGTTACTTGTTAAGAAGTATTACTAATTATATAGAACTCTATACTATATGCATGTATGAAATGTATATCTTGGACACCACACCTCTTTCTAGAATCAAGAATATCGAATTCACTTCAACGTATATTAATAGAATTGATTTAGCATCTTATGAAAGAAGAAGGAAAGGTTAATTAATAATTACTTCCAAAGAATCATATGTATTGAAGAAGAGAAGCACCATTCATGTTTCTTCTTTTAGGGAGGGGAAAATTAAGCAGGCTCTTAAAGAGGACTGACTAGCTAGCTAGCAAGTCTTTTTATCTTCTTCTCCAATCATCACTCAACCTACTCTGCTATTCTACTGTTCCTGGGCATCTGCAGATGAAAAAAAAGGACACCTTCTTGGAAATGGTCCCTGTATACTCTTGACAGCCACCCCATTATGTCCTACATACATTAATTGCTCATTTCTCGGCAATGGTTTCATTTGTATACGTTAAATTAAGATCTTTCATGCAGCAACGGACAGATTGATTATTTGTATGTCTGGTCACTGTTGGAAGCTTGGTGAGCAATCTAAGTCTATGTACAGTTCATTTTGTTGGTGATCAAATGAAATAAACCAAGATGATATTAGACTAATAATATAATTTGATCGTCAAAAGGCCAGTGATACAAAATACAAACTTCAAATTCATCCCCTCCACCCTCTGCATCTCATATTTTATGTAATCAAAGAGATTTTCAATTCATCAACCCTTTTAGTATATCTGAGAAACAATGAGGAACAATAAGGTCTGTGGAGAGTACTACGCATGTCTTATTATCTGATTGTACGGGGCTCCTACTAAGAATAGACTTGAAGGTGGTCACAGGAACGACGTATGTATATATGCTGGGTGATAAGGTCACAGCACCTAATATTTAATTAATAGGATCCAGCAGCATGAAATCCACAACATGCCTAACGTGGATTCAATGATGTGCATCAATCATTGATTCCTTTCAATCATCTTCTTAATTTCCTTCTTAAAAACTAAGCACAAGCTGTGCATGCAAAAATGGATGCAGACCTATCAACCTCTCTCTCTCTCTCTCTCTAAATCGTTTGGTGGCATGGTAGTTTATATAATCAAGCAAAATGAGAGGGACTCACTGGATGCATGTCATTTGAAACTTACTTTACATAAATGCTTGTTAGCTACTATGAGTCTGCGAGAGATTTGGACAGAGCTCCTCTGCTTGGCCTTCTTGCCAGAAGAAAACATTTTATTGTCCAATCACTCGCTATTATATGGTTACTTATAGGATTACTTGGAGTTAAAGGGCTATGATCAGATTTCATCACAAGCATTATCTATTCCTATATATCACCTAAAAATGACATTATTTGAAATATCCCATGCCATGAGATAGCCTACCTACTAGTACTACTACCTCTTCAAACATATCCAATTATCCATGACCATTTGAGTGAGAGGGAGAAGGAGGTGGTTCAATGAGCACGCCTTGAGTATACATACAGGGGCTATGAACACTGCACCTAGCAAGCGTCTCCGTCTGCATCATCTCTACTCTTTAATGGCAATCTCAACAAAACTTGGACATTTTATATTTTGATATAAAAAAAAAACCCACCCCATATGAACAGTTTGATAGTGTGAGCCGGCCGCAAGTTACAATCGGCCTGACTCTATCAGATTCAATATATAGAGTATGATATGAGTAAATTTGGATAGACACGTGATTTTATCCCGGACATACATGCGGAGACATTTCAAATGTCCATCCCCCTCCACATGTCTAGGATGAGATTATGTGGCTATCTGAATTTACCCATATCACAATAGAATTTCATTCAACTGTGCATTATGACAGCCGGTCAAAGTTAAGAGGAAAGTAACCACGACTCGAGTAGTCTGATGGTAATGGGTTCACACGCCTTGCGCCCCGTCGCGGGTTCGAGGCTGATGTGAGGGACTTCCTGTGGCGCTCCTGCACACTCGTGGTATTCCCATGCGTTGATGCGCGGAGTCGATCCCGGGTCGATCCCGTCCCTGGTTCTTATTAGCGGTGCTCTAACCAGCCTGCTCTTACGTCCCAAAAAAAAGTTAAGAGGAAAGTAGCAGACCATAAAGTTGTTTGGTTGGTGAAGACATCCATCCAAATGATTCCTCACAATGCCACATGATTAGTTTATCAATCTATAGTAGTCTTTTAGGATGGGTTCAAGAAACAACTAGTAGGCTGGCCTTTCAAGTTGAGCTCTCGGAAGACATTAAATTGAGATGATGAGGATCAACAGATACAAACAAAAGAGTCCATGCAGTAGGGTGGTTTATCATTATTATTTATTTATTTATTTTCTAAAAAAACAAATAAAGTTTGGAAATGAATTCGCCACTAAGAGTCTGTTTGGATACAAAATAAAATATTATAATATAATTTTATTATATTATTATATAGAAAATAAAGATGATTATTATAGAAATTTTGATATATTTTCTTCTTACAGAATGAGTATTTGGTTAAAATAATAAAAAATTATTACACTCCTAGAATGAATACGACGATGGAAGCAATGAACGGCGGAAAAGAAGAGTGATCGGCATTAAGACTGCTCGGCGAGAGTCACTGGTGGGAAGGGGATAAGAGAGGCGGCGAGATAGAGAGATTGGGTAGAGAGGAGGCGTGAAAAAGAGAAGAAGAGGTCACGATTTTCACAATGAGATATTTCACTCAGATAACCAACCCAAACACCTAATATGACATAATTTCATAGCCTCAAATAACCAACCCAAATACACAATATGACATAATCCTCACAAAATAAAAAATTATGACATAATGTATGGATTATGCCATAATTTTGGGTTATCCTTAATGGTAAAAGTGTTTGATACAAAGATAACCTCATCACCATGCCAACAAGACATGAGGATTTATTCACTTATAGTTTCCACACTTGATGGTATACAAACACTAGAAAGAATTAATGGGTGAGAACTAAGCCAATTAACTCTTCCATCTCCAAAACAACAGTTGCCAGCAGCAAACACAACCCTGGCTTTTGACAACCATGCCCCGAGTTTTACCTCTACTTTCTGTTGCATACATGTTTTAGGTAGGTTTTTGTCCACAAAAGAAAAAAAAAGCAATAATAAAGGGAAAAAAACAAAGAAATAAGATGATCTGCTTTTTCCAAGTTGGCTAACCAACTAGGAAAGCTTGGGAACCAGGAAGGGTTCATGGACAGCGGGATGAATAGAATCCTGGAAGGCTGGGTTGACGGGGAACATCTCGCACTGTGCTAAGTGTGCCATCAGTTGATCCACAAGCACCAGCGCAACCATTGCTTCCACCATTGGAACAGCTGCAAAGGGGAAAAACCATAATAATTATCTCAGAGCATTAATATTCAAGAAACATGCTGTTTGCTAAGTTTCAGCCACCGAAAATCAAAACACACCTCGTGGGACAACACAAGGATCATGACGACCCCTTGCTATAAGTTCAGTCTCATGGCGATCCCTCGTCACAGTATTTTGCTTTTTCTGTAAAGAAGATTAAGTTGCATTTGAGAACATGTGGAAGAAATCGATGCAAAAAAGTAGTTAAGAGGGTAATATTCTGTTTGCATGAACTATAAGTGCATGAACATACAACCAGTGAATGGAATCTCTTTTAAGATTTTTCCACACTAATCATTCATGTGAATGTGGTCAAGCAGTCTCACATCTGGACTGTGACTAATTCCAACTCAGATTTACTCAGAAGAAGAATCTAAACTGATAAATGAATCAGTACACATCAAAGATCAACCCGCAATATGCAATTCTATGCAAGTTTTTTTTTTTTTTTAATGTTAAAAAATGGCACATGTATCATGTATGGAAAACAGTCAAACAAACTGGTGGCTTACCCCAATAGTGGATGTTGGCTTAAAACCAATTCTCATGTATATGGTCTCCCCATTTGAGATTCCTCCCTTCAAACATCAAAATCCAATTTAAATATAGACAGAGGAACAAAGAAGTTTTCATATAATTCATGATATTATAATATTACTAATCAGAAGATATGAAATGGGGCAAGTATAACAAACCTGAATACCCCCAGATCTATTTGTTCTTGTCCGAATATTTCCATTTGCATCGGTATAGAACTCATCATTGTGCTCACTACCAGTCAAAAGAGTACCTACATAGATTAGAACAAGTCAACAGTTAACTGTCAGTAGTGAAAGCGGTTCTGTTTTAAGTCACCAAACAATGACATTCAAACCTAAATTCAAGTATAATTATTTGTAATTTACACTACCTGCAAACCCACTGCCAAATTCAAATCCCTTGGTAGCAGGTAATGATAATGCAGCTTTTGCCAGATCAGCCTCAAGCTTATCAAAGACTGGAGAACCGAGCCCCTAATGCCATATGGAAAAGGGCACCATTTAATTAACTTGCAATTAAGTTGAAGTTGTGGTGTTATATGATATTTGCTCAAAGATTTCAATCAAAATAGGAGAGACCATATAAATGAATGAAGATGATGGCAAGAAAGATCAATACTATAATTTTCCAAATTGCTGGGTTAACAAACAGGTCAAAAAATTGAAATGGTTGTAACTCTTACACGTGGAACATTTCTTGCAATGCAGGTGACGATACCACCAACAGAGTCCCCTCTCACACGAACAGCATCAATTGCATCAATCATCTTTTGAGCATACTCAGGATCGGGGCACCTTACAATATTGCTCTCTATCTGTTAAATAATATTAAGAGAAAGGTTTAACAAAGTCTATGAAGCAGAACATAATTTACTATGCCAAAGACAAATTACAACCACATGCCTGATCAAATGTCACGGTCTCATTGTCAATCACCCCTTCTGGAAGTTCAACTTGATGGACTCTAGAAACATAGGCCAAAATCTGGGAAGATAAAGAAAACTCATACACATTAATAATGCACACACACAATAAAAAAAATAGGCCCTACACGAGAAACAAGGAAGCTAGACCTGTGCTTTCAATCAATATTTTTTTCTTTCTTAAATTTTCAATGTATTCATTTTTATCCATGGCTAAAACATGATCACTTCATAAATACAATCTTTATGAGATTAGCATGAAATAATGAAATCAGAGAAGTACAATAAAAAATTTCAAGTCATCAATATTAAGACAGATCAAGTATGTTACGCTTTTCAACTCTTCAAGCACTTTAGTCTGTGCTATGTTCATGGGCTAGAATAGTAGAATGACATAGTATAGAAGCTGTTTTGAAAATTTCAACCCCGATACATATTTGAGTCACATGACTTCCATTGGAACTTTATATGCATCCATAACAAAATATGCATGTAGAACCTCACCTCTGTTCCTGTTCTCATTTTGAGAATCTTCTTTGCCACAGCTCCGGCTGCAACTCTTCCAATGGTTTCTCTTGCTGATGATCTCCCTCCACCCTTGAATTCCATAAAACATGTTGCAACCCATAGGTGATTTAACACTTATTTTCAAAGGATCAATAAATCTACCCAGGCTTCTAAAGAGACAAAAAACCTTTCAAACCTAGTAAAAAGATGTGCATGCTTAAAGATTAATCTTTTATCTGAGAGAACTGTTGACAAGGAGATACCTGAACTGATCTCAAACCGTATTTCCAATCATATGTTGCATCTGCATGAGAAGGCCTGTATGCCATTGACATTTCCTTGTAGTCCTGTAAAAAATCAAGTTGACAACCTTGAGGATGGAGGAAAACCAAATCAATTCAAAGATAATAGGAAATATATGTTTGCTGGTATTAACATCGACCATCAATAAAATTAGACAATGTCAGGAAAGTAGCATGCCTGAAGTCAAGTGGGTGGACAAAATATATTGATAACAATACTAATATATTTTGGGGCATTTTGAAAATCTTCAGAATGCATTGTGTAGCCAACTAAGGGTATCTCATGCCTATGTAACATCAAATTTACAGGTGTTGTTTAACTGAAATAATTATGACGTACATACAAATGATATTGAAACCAGGTTGCATCAATGTGACTATTTCATACAGAATAAGTTGAAGACCCAACTCAGCATACTGGGAAAAGCAAGTTCCAAATGCAGATGAATTTATAGAACATGTTGCAAAATCATACAGCCAGATAATTTGGGGAAAATGGAAAGAAAAAAAATATCAATAACAGTGCAAGTGTATAACCAAAACGTAGTTTTGCATAGTCTAAACCATGTACATTAACCACAATTACAAACAGTCATGAAAGATCCTAGTTGCTCACATGTCCTCTTTGATCCGTATTTGGTACAAAAACATGAATTGGAGTTCCAGTGGTCATTCCTGAATCAGAAAACACACATCAGGCACAATCAATCCATAACAAAAGGCCTAGATTGTCAATATTGATAATGTGAATCACGAAAGGAAAACCACAAAAAGCATTATTAAAAAAAAAAAAAACAGACCTTCAGAAACCCCAGAAAAAATCTTGCATGTATCGGTCTCCTTCCTTGGTGTGGTTATCCGGCTTTGCCCAGGCCTCCTGAAGGTTTGTATTCAAAACATGAGGCAATGAAATCAATATGGGGAAAAAAAGAAGAAGTCTGGATCCCAGTGAGGAAGAACAAGACCTTCTGTCAAGCTCCACTTGCATGTCAGCTTCAGATAGGGGAAGTCTGGGTGGACATCCACTGATGGTACAGCCAACACCGCCTCCATGAGATTCTCCATAAGTTGCAACACGGAAGTAGTTTCCAAAAACATTTCCAACAGCCTTGACCTCTGCTCATGGTCATAGAAACATCACAAATTGCCAAAATTCCAGTCATCACTTTAAGTAAAGATAGCAGCTTATTCACAAGATATCAATAGAACCACGCATAAAAATCCAATCTTTCTTGATCGAATTAGATATAGATCAGACAATACATGGAATACAACTCTTAAAAGGAAAAAAAGGATAAATTTTCAGTCCTCACCTTAAGTAAAATAGCAGCAATTCACAAGATATCACTAAAACCAACACAGAAAAAATCCAGATATAAAGAAAACAAGATGTTGAAACCGAGGGGGTAGAAAAAATTCTTACCCAGCCTTCTGGAAGGGCGTGTGTGGCGTTGGATCGAGATCTGGCCGGAGGGAGGCGGCAGCCCCCGGAGTTCAGAGGCCTGGAAGCCGAGGCTGGAGCCAACATCCGATCTCAAGAAGGGCTTAGAAGCCAGAGACGTTGCCGCCATATCTCTCTTCTTCTTCCTCCCTACTCGTCTGTTTGGGGGAGAGAAAGAGAGTTTGGTGGCAAAATGAGCGAGTCGATGAAGGATAAATAAAGGTAGACGACCGCCACCAACCAAAGAAGAGCCGTGGATGGGCTGGTTCAGACCGGATTCACTGAACCAACTTAGGAGCTGGTCTTAGACCTAACTCCTAAAAGGTTTATATTTATTGAAAATTTTAGAAAATTAAACTTATTAATTTGGTTCACTCTCAAAATTATTAAAATGTATTATTATTTTAATAAATGAATAACATCAGTGTTGGTAAATAAATCAAAGTTGTGGGTAGTGGAGCGGACCCGGTCTGACCAAACCAACCCGGGGAGGGAACTGATTGGGTAAGCGTCGGTCCGTTGACCACCCAACGATGAAGGATGTGGGTGGATTCGCATCCACTAAAACCTCCTCACCAACCCCGCTGGTACAATGACTTTTCCGTAACTCAAATACACCAACCCCCAGCACACCACCAGCAACTCTCTAAAATGGTGCTTCTCTTTTAGCCGCCTGCTTTTCATGGTGAAACACGTTAATTCCATCCCGGTATTTTTTTTTTTTTAATTTTGAACAATGAAAGATGAGGCATTTGTAATTGGATCCAAACAAATAAGATGATTCATAATAACTTCATGGAATTGTGTGTGCACATATAAAAAGATTAAAAAAATGGTGTTTCCTATTGCTTTCCTTGCCAAAAGAAAATGCATTGGAAAACGGAGATTGCTATTGTAAAATGGCTGATTTTGACCACAAAATATTTGTTTAAAGTTATGCATAGCACAATCTTGAGCAGATTCGACTACTATTTTTCTGAAAAAACAAAAAGGAACCCTATTAGCAAACTACCACAATCCAATTTGGAATACATGGAGATAGAATTCACAGTTAGGGTGGTGTTTCAGTTCAGTTCACACAACAGCAATCATTATTGTGTACATCCAATGTGTGAGAGAAATAGTAGTACTGAAAAGAAGTACCAAAAGTATGGGTACTTCAATCAACCATTCTTCAATACCTGGGGCGTCATTGCAAGAACTTCTAAGCTCTCAAGAACCAATCTGAAAACTAAAGGTACACGGAATATACAAATGCATGAAACAACAGTATCTTTAGCACTTGCAACACCGCCGAGGATTATGGCCAAACCAAACAGACAATTGGAAGAAATGTTATATCATATATGGCCACTTATTGTATAAGCTTTGCAGAAACTGAAGGGCCAGTAGGTAGTGCATATTTCAGTCAACATTGTGCCTCTGTTTGCTCCTCAGCCCTGTTGACCTTTATCTCTAATAGTCGTTCAACTGGCTGCCTGCATATAGGACATCGGTTTGTTTGAAATCTTAAAACTTTTGCACATCCACTGCACATGCACTGCAAAGAAAGATGGCATACATACATTAGCTGAACAATGTTAAAAGGTTATTGAGTATATTATATTAAATTCAAGAAAAGAATACACAGAATATGACACACATTCAGTTCACAGACCAATTATGGACTCAAGGCAGAAATGTAAAGCCTGAAGATGCACAGAAGAAATTTGCCACACAAACCATAACAGCAGAAAGGTTGATACCAGGCAGAAATGTGAAGTCTGAAAATAGAATTGGTTCCAAGGATTCGACACATCAGAACTAAAGTTGAAGGCCAAGGTATCAGAGGATTTAACACAAGGACCACCTGGTTTTTCGTAAGCAACTTAAATGTCCCTGAAGGATGGTGCTGATGTATCATAATACTGTGGAAATTTGTGTCTCCAAGGAAATTATAAGAAGCATTAATCTGCCTTATAAAAGGAGGGCCGACTTGAGACATGTTCAAATACCTAGTTTTTATCCTTTACATAGCCCCCAAGCATGAGTTTATAATCCAAACCTATTCTTCCAAAAGATGACAAACAGAGATTTTAGATGATTGGAAAAGGCATAAGCTTCGATCATCCAGGAAGCCGACATACAAGATATCAAAGATATAAAAACATAGACTTGATCAATATGTGGTTGGATATTAGAACACAAATTGAATAACAAATCAACACAAATAACAAAGAATTACTGATATAGCCAACGGAGTCCCACACAAAATGATAAACATAGGCCAAGCAAGAAGAGATTGCATTGACACAATCGATAGATCAAATTTTTATGTGATCTTAACCCTCAAGCATATCTAATTACTTCATGATATAATTCATTAAAAGCAAGCATAAATACCTCAAGAACACAAGTTCTGAAAACCAGATATAAATTAGTCATTAACGTATAATACAATAAATAAGGACTTGGAGAATAAAATCCAGTACCTTAATCTTAATTAACAAACCGAATCTCAACTCAAGGAAGATAACCTAGTTACCAAGTTTATGAGAGATTCAATTACCATGTGCCTGCACGGTAGAACAGCTGTATCTCGTGGTTCAGATAGACATATTACGCATTCTTTCCCAGGATCATTCCCATCAAAGTCACCCTCAACTGAATTCCCTATCCCATATATCTCCTGCAATTCATATCTAGTGCCCTTAACCCAGAGTATCTGCTTCAGTACACGCACCTGATAGTCACTATTCTCCTTCTTCAGAAACATAGCCTGTGTGATCTGAGAGTTTGGGGTTCCTGTATTCTCATTTTCACCTGCTAATTCTTGATCAGATAGAGATGCTTCCGCTTTTACAGCTAATGGATACACCTCTGCATCTCCTTCTATAGTTAACTCTGCTCCCTCAAACATTGAGAAATCAATTCCAGTACCACAAGGCTGTCTGAAATTCTGTCCCAAGCCTGCCTTAAAATGAACAGTGATTGGTTCAAGGCTTTCCTTTGTGCCAACAAGGTTGCATTCAAGTTCTTCTTTTGCAAAGAAAAGAACAGTGATGCTGTTCACACATGGGAAGATGATCAGCTACTGAGAGAGAAAAGCATCAAGGGGATATACAAATAGAATGTCATTCTTGAATAGAAACTTAAAATCATGGCAGAACAGAACATGTCTTTGTCCTATCTTTTAAAAAAGAGAGGTTTCACCATAGATCATTCATGGAAAATTAAACAACTGGGAAATTATTTTTTCACACTCTCTGGTTTCATGATGGAATGCAAATTAAACAACTTGACGTGACCACACATGCTTCCAAATGAATTTTCTGAATAAGATTGAAGTAGTCAAAGATGTATCTAAAGTCCAAAGAGGGTCACACCATCACTATCCGATCAAAGATGATATTGAAACTAGTCTCAGAGATTGAATTTGACCAGATAAATAAATTGAATCCAGAACAAAAGCAAGCCACATAAAAGTCAACCAGGCAAACCAATATTAAAAACAACCACAAAATTTCAAGATTTATGGAGGAGTCAACAGATGCTTCTCTACTCCCAGCAAAACTGGATCATTACCTTGAAAACATCTGGCATTTAAAGCACCAGGGCTGCCAAGGAGAATAACATCCGCAAACAAGAAATTCAGCACTAAAATAGCACTGGAGATCCAATTAAATCACATACCAATCCTCGATATGAATAACAAATCTTGAATTCAAGTCACACCTATGCTTCCACGCAGATACCAGTGACCCGTGGTTAACAAATTAAACCACAGGTCCAGAATGATAAAAGCTATGAATAACACGAAGGGAGCAGTAACAATCAAGAATAACAAACCTAGAATTCAAGTCACACCTAAGCTTCCACGCAGATATCAGTGACCCGCAGTTAACAAATTAAACCACAAGACCAGAAGGATAGAAGCTATGAATAATACGAAGGGGGCAGTAAGAATCAAGAATCAGGTAGTGGAAAGAAACAGAATTCACCTCCCAGGAACGGTGGCATCGAACGTGAAGGCGACAAGAAACTTTCCGGGGTTCTGTTCGTCAGGCTCGACCCTAAGCGTCTCCTTCTTGAGATTGATCTCATTCCGGATAGTCACAGCCTTCTGATGCTCGACATAGGGAGCGGGGGAGGGAG
The DNA here is from genome assembly GCA_026586065.1 of Dioscorea zingiberensis. Taxonomy (NCBI): domain Eukaryota; kingdom Viridiplantae; phylum Streptophyta; class Magnoliopsida; order Dioscoreales; family Dioscoreaceae; genus Dioscorea; species Dioscorea zingiberensis. Next base: position 52,637,149 of record CM048823.1, read on the forward strand.
CCGGCACCGGGGGCACGGGGTACCGCCCCCCATCCATTGGCGGGGCCCACTCGGGGAGGTCCCCACGGTGGTGGTGGTCGAACGGTGCCGGGAGCGGCACGGGCATCGCCGGCGGGGCTGGCGGGTAGAAAGCGGTATACTGGTAGTAATGCTGGGTGTTGGGGTTGGGGTTGGGGTTGGGAGGCGGGTACGAGGGCGCATAGGCGTATAAGCGGTTGGTAGGGATTTCTTGGCTTTGCTGGGGATTGATCGGCGGAGGCGGGCTATGCGGATGGTGGTGGTGGTGATGGTGAGAATTTCTCCGGCGACCATTGCCGCTGCTACTGGTGTTGCCCATCAATCAGGATCCCCAATGATTAGCGATGAACCTTCGATCTGGAATTCACGAGAGTGATCGACAGTGGCGAATTGATTGCCTGATCTCTAACCCTAGAAACGCACGATCCAGAGGTCCGGTTTCTCTTTTCGCGAGTGGGTTGCGTAAAAAGCACCACCGAGAACAGAATGGAAGGGAATCCGTTGCGAAAGCGTAATTTTTTTTTTTACGTCCAAATTATAAAGAAGTCCTTGCTTTTATTTATAAATGTTTAAATGAAATAAAATTTGGGAGTTTTATTTAGATAAATTTTGGCCGCACATATTAATATATTATATAGCAAGCATTAAGCAAGCAAGCAAGAAAAAAAGGTATTTAATTTATTGAGAGAGTTGATGGAGACGAGACGTGTTGTGGATGAACAGGCTCTGTCCCCACCTTCTTGGGTGGGTGGATCATGAATCATGAGTTGGATTTGTCCGAGAAAATTTTCACTACTTCCATGTACTACTACTCCCATTTCCCACCTTCTTGGGTGAATGATTTTTTTTTTTTTTTTGAGAAATTTAAAAAAAAAATAGTTTTTATCATTACAGGTACAGCCTAGGGAGACTTGACAAACGAAGTGTACGTACTTCTGTTTCAGCTCGAGTTTGCCACGTTTAGATTTACCTTTGAATGTCAAATTAATTAATCTTACACTACCCTTATAATTTAGCCAAACGACAATAATATTGGAGGGTGCACAAGAATAATATGCAACTTGTAATTGTGTAATGAGGTCGGTAAAACTATTCAGCATTTGCTCGTGTAATGCCAAGAGACACAAAAAAACAATTGGGAACATTATCACCCAAGATTTGGACAGGTGATAGAAGATCTCTCGAGTGGGCACCATATAGGGAAATATCTCCCAAAAAAAACTCAGCTGAAGTGGGACCTTGCAGTAATGATTGGACCACCTGATTTGAAATAAACCAACGATGCATTCGAGGAAAATATATATGGTTTCACCGGAGTAATTTGATGGATTAAATTTCTAATATTATCTTATTTTGATGCAGCATTTGTCTCCAAAAACCGAAGTTGGTGACAATAGAAAACATCACGGAAAGAAAAAAAATACAAGTGAGGACGATAAGGATGACTTTGACGATCCAAACATATTAAGGGATAGTGATGCATAATGGAAAGGGTCAGCAAAGGGTCAACAAGGTGTGGGCGTAAAGAAGGTATGGTTGATAAAGATGTAAATTTTATCTAGAAAGATGTATTCTCCAAACTTTGTTAAATAAATTAATGTAATTTATCTATTTTTATCAAAAAAAGTAATAAATAATAATGATACACTAGCTTGTTAGACCATATGATTGAATGAATTTCGTTTATGTGATGAAAAGCGATAAAATGTCATAAATTTTGGTTTTTTTACATTATATAGATAATATGAGCATTCATATATACACTATTATGAGCTTTTTATAGTACCTTGTTGTATTTTTTACATATAAATGATTTTAAAATTTATGTCTAGAATAACTTCAGGGATTTATTTAAAAAGTATGACAGTAATGGAGATTCACACAAAGGATATTTAGTATTATAGATCGATCTGATGAGTTTTATTAGATATGTCTTATTCCATAAATCACACAAATCAAACAACATATCTTAATTAAAATAAATAAATGAGAGTGTATTTTGATTGAAGGTTAGGTGTTCTCTCTTTTTTTTTCTCGATCTCTAATTGTTGAGTCTCCTTGATGTAAAGGTATTTTACAGTGGTATAGTGGGATTCAATCATTCAACATCAAACTTAAATAGAATATTTGATTGGATTGGATTTATTGGAATTGGTTTAGACAAATAGATAAACACTATTAAAAGTAGTATCAGTGTAGTTGGTTTTGAATGTTATGTTTTATATTTTTATTTTTTACTGTACTCCATGTTTCATTGTTTATGTGAAAAAAAAAACACGCACAATATCATGAAATTAATGATTTGCTAAAATGGTTAGTCATACCAAGATAGAGGGTGTGACCAGGGCTTTAACATTCTAAATGCATTAATAAAATTGATGGTGGGCATGCATATGATACCGCTCAAATTTTGATCGTGAAAGTTGAAGCAATTCATGTGATTTGGTTGTGATTGATGACTTCTATACTTTGTTTCTTTACCTCCACATAATGAACACACTTTCGAGATCAACCTTTATGTATCGAACTTTGTAGGGAGGAGTTGTGGAGAAAAAAGATTTGAGCGCTCATGCTATGGAGAGTCTTTGAAGCTTAAGTTAGGGACTCGAAAAAGAGAAAGGAAGAGTGAGGATTTCATGAGAGAGATGCCCAAGGCCTAATCTTAGTAAAATCTAAGATATAATGTACATTATTTGTGAATTGAGAACCTTCTTTTATATATATATATATATATATATATATATATTATGTTATGGGGAAAATTTGGCCATATATGTGGCATGATTTTGGACTACCAATAATCAACCGATTGCCATCCATTGATCCACATGGAGATTCTCTCAAAAGAGGGTGTGAGTGGGGAGCCTACACTGATGATAATCATGACTCTCACTACCAACGGCCTGACAGCAACCTGTGAGGCATAATGGGAGGATGAAAGAGAAACGAGGGGGACTTTTTGAGCTCATCTTTAACATTGGAACATGTTCAATCTCTCTTTCTCTCTCACACTCTCTCCATTTTCCTCCGAAAATCACCGAGACTTCTCTCAATCTTTTCCTCCACCTCCGATCACCCCTACTAATTTAATCATCAGAGGGTCCGAGGAGAAACCCTATACTTTCCTTGTAAGGAATTGAACCTACAAATCGAACTTCCACCGCCTTTCCGCATGATGATTCACCTAAAGTCGTCGCTTAGCACAACTGTTTCCAGTTCCATCAACTTTCAGCCACCATCTTCATCAATTGAGCTCTAGGAGTGCGGATCCCGAGGATCTTAATTCAAAGCATCAACCTAATATTTCTCCAAAACATTATCATGTAAATTTACACTCTCATCTATGTTTGATTGGGGTATATTCAACTTGGGATTAAGAATAACTTTTGAAAAAATTTATTTTTTATTTTTTATAAAAAAATTTAAAATAAAAATATTAATAATAAGATAACTATGTGGCTTTCCTACATTAATAGGTAGATCATTATTATATTTTTAAATATTAATTAAAATTTTTGACGGAAAAAACTTTCATTGTAAAATGTGTTGGGATATCCACAAACACAAGCTCACGGTCATTTTTTTTACCAGCAGTTGAGACATCTATCTATTTATCTTTTAACCGATATCAATTTAAATTATTTAATTTAAAAATCTTTAAAATTTCAACAGCAAAGCGACCCTAAAATATTATATTAATTTATACAGAATTTGAATTTTCTTTGTTGCCCTTAGTATATATAATAATAATAGATGGATAGAATGAAGAATAGGTCCATTTGGACGTCAGACAGAGAGCATCTCTCTCGCATCAAGTCGAGCAAGAAAGGGATCGCAGCAGCGGCGATGATGAGCAGCAGTTCGCCCTCCTCATCATTCCAGCACCAACCCCCAGGAGTGAGTAAGAAGAACATTTCAGTTATCCTTTGTTTTCTTGATTAGGGCTCTCGTTCCTATTCATGTGTGTGTAGATCTACCCACCTCTCGGTCCATTCTTTCAAAGAAGGAAAAATGTGGTGAATTGGAGGTTTTTAGATCCCAAGTCCCTTGGCCAGTGTTGGTTCTCTTATTCCCAGGGTTTGTTTGTAATTGTGCGTTAACCTTTACATTACGAATTATGATCCCCTTTTTCTGTCAGGCCTCTAATTCAGCACTTGCAATTCTTGTATTTAGTCCAACGGAGTAGTTGTTACTTGTTACCGGCATCCTTTCTTTTACTTGATCATAGTTTTGTTTGTATTTCTGGCATCCATTCCCTCAAGGAGTAGAAGAGCAAATGTGCATTAGATATTGTTCATGAATTCAGTACTGTGTGCCCTTTGAAGAATTTCACTTGTCTGTTGAGTAATATCACAAATCAGGGGTGCCTTTGCCTACTATCAGAAAGTCATCTGAGAATCGCTGCTTAAAATACCCAGAATAATATATATATATATTTATGATTAGGGTTTTGACTTGCCTCTTTCTCTTATATTTGATCTTTTTTAACAAGAGTTCTTTGATATATTTCATATCTATCTTACTGGTTATCTTGCTTTAATTATACATTTGAACAAGTTTGCGGCAGGGAGGGACAAAGTTTAGGATCAGTGCAAGAGTTCATAAGATTTATAGTATACTGGATATGGTCCTTTAATGATCACAAAGCGTTCATCTTTAAATTTTCTTTGGTTTTTTATTTTAGGGTTTTAAATTCCCAGTAGTCTACTATGTGGCACAATCATTTATGTTCATATCCCATATACTTCAAATTTAGTTGTTGCTTCACTTCATTGTTTGAGCAAACTTGTTCAGGTTCTGAAGTTATTTTCTTATTGGTATCTAGAGCATGAGTTAATACCTTCTCATAGGAAGGATATTTGAACTTGTTAATAACTATAGTATATATATATATATATATATATATATATATATATATATATAAAGAGGGAGAGTTTGATCTGTCCGTTTGTATGCCATACTTTCCTTTTTCCATATGGAGATTCATTGGAGAAACCCATTGTAAAACCGTAGGTATAAATGGATCTGGATTCATTTAATTTTGCATATATATTTTTTATTTCAGGGAAGCAACTTGTTCTTTGGATTTACTCGATTGTGCAAAGGTCTCTCCGTCATACTTGTTGGGGGATATGTTCTACTGCAGATTTTCCCCTCAGCTTCCACTTATCTTGCACTTATCCCTGCTCGGTATGGTTGAATAATAAGAACTGCATTTTGAAATAAGTTCATTCGTCAGATATTAATATTACTTGGGTTTGTTCTTAATCTCTTGTTTACATTTCACATTCGGTAATTAACTTGTTAGCATGATGATTCTAAAATGCATAGTTCATTTAATAATTCAATCAGAACACTAAGTTTACCCATTTGTGTGATCCATGACATAGTATACCAGGTGTCAATATCCAAACACATACAATTCATTGATTAGACTTCCAATTTGATGCAAAAATGAGTAAATATTATACAAGAAATTTATCATTCTATTATAGTTGGCATGCCATTGGTGTAAGAGAGCAAATGTGATGGTTATGATTTCAGCATTATATGGTGATGCTTGTATCATGTTGTAGATTATGATGACCTTTGTCTCTAAACCTATTTACTGACTTCTAGAGCCATTAATTATAATTAATTACTGGGCTAGAAAAAGCTTCTTCTATTAGCTTCTCTTTTTGGATCATTTTGTTTTCTGTACCATATAAGGTATATATTAAGATAGACACTTGAAACTAACGTAGATTCTCCACCAAATCCTCATTATATTCTAATAACATTAGAGAAAACTTGCATGTCACAATCTTGAAACTAACGTAGTGTGTGGTTGTGGAATAATCTGGGATAATCCATCCCACCACCTCCAACCAAAAATCTGTGTAGCATAAGGTAGAATTAGAATAGCTCTTTCTATGAGATTTAAATAAGTAATAATTAAAATAGTAAGTATTAATTAAGTCAAATTTAGACTCAACTTATGCCAACTTATCTCAACCTCCACCAAACACCAGTTAGGTGTTCTCATCATTCTTGATGCTTCTTTCTCAAAATATATACCTTGTCAAACATACATGTTGTTTCTAACAGATGTGTTCATTGACAATCTATATAGATGAAATTTTGTTCTTGATGTGTCTTTTCATTATATAACCAACTAACCATCCTTTTTTGTTAACCGACGGCCTCTTGGCCATTGGATACCGGGTCCCTTGTGTAGGGTGTAGATGGTTGGGAAGAACCCAGGATCGAATCCCCATGATCACAAGGTGAGGGTGCGTGTGCAAAGAGCTGCGCTACCTGCCCCTGACTTCCACACGAGGGGCGCTTGTTGCCTTTGTCAAAAAATAAAAATAAAAAACCATCCTTTTTGTTATTTATTCAGTGGCTATGCTCAGAAGTTAATGAGATTACTGTTGATAATTTTCATATTCATTTTTTGTGTGATTAGTTTCATTAGAAACACTATCCTCCCAATCCATGATATAACTTGAGACCACTGGATAGAACATGCATATGTTGTAAGCTTGGAACCAAGCATCTTCATAATTCTTGATGCTTCTTTGTCAAAATATGTGCCATGTCAAAGGTTAGTGGTGAATGTAGCAGATAAGCTTGCCATTGACAATCAATATGAATGAAGTCAATGAACTATTCTGGATGATTCTCTTCATTATGTACCCAACTAACTACTCCTCATGCTATTTATTCAGTGGTAATGCAGAAGTCAAATGAGATTAGTGTGCTTTATTAGTCAAAATGAAAAGATCATTCATTCTTCAGTCTAACCATACTTAACCCAGTCACACACACATCATATGGAAGCATACTCTATAGTATATGTTGGGGGAGGTTTTTTTTTTTCATGTCTCATGCTCTGGAAGGCTGGGAGCCAATGTACGGTATGTTTTTTTTAGGAAATTATATATTTTTAGTGTTTGTTTTAGTTATAGCCTTATACAGCTTGTTCAATGGCACTTAGATCACATATGAGATTTATGCTCTTCAGATTAATTATGAGCTTTGTCTTTTATTGTAGGACAATCCCCTTTGCGTGGAACCTTATCACCTCCGGCTACTTTGAACAATCGCTTCCTGGAGTATGTTGTATCTTTGATTTCTCTCCCTGTTCAATGGCTATGTTGTTTTGTTGAAGAGCATTGGCAAAATTTTATTCAACTGTGTTTAGATTGTCTTTTCAAGGATACTCTTAAGACAAGTGTGCTTCTGTGTTCTTGTACATATATCACATCTTTTTGTTGGTACTCAGAAAAAGGAAAGATGAACAAAATAAAGTTGATTTGTCAAAACGCATGGAAGGATAATTTTGTTCTGTAGGTGCACACTAAAAATAGGGGAGATCGTTCATATCTCAAGTTGGAAAACTGATATTAGTTAACTTAGGTGCTTATTTTTTTGATCATTTTATGCTTTTTTAACATGTGCTATTATGATCTTTCATCCACTTGAGATTTTATATTTCCCTGATCCTTTAGGTTATATTTGATATTGTATTAAATTTTTATTAGGGTGAGGTTAGTCTTGACTAATAATCAAACACCAAAAAAAGGGATGAAACTAATTGCACCAGAACTAATCCTGTTGGTTGGGATTAAGGAGGGCTAATGCTGGATTTAGCTAATACCCATACCATTGTTATTAAGTTTAATGCTGAGGTGGGTATTAAACTAAGTGAAAATACCTCCTTCATAAGATTTAATACTGGACATTTTCTCCTCACATCCCTTTGAAGACTTCAACAAGGTATATCTTTCCTTGCAAGTAAATCACCTCTGTCATCTATTGCTTGAATTTAATATTTTGATGAGTTTACTTTCTCTTCTTTTTTTTTGCTTTGAAATACAAGTTTCTTTGTTAATATCTTCGATCTAGGTTGTGAATACCTTTTATTCTCTTTTTTATACCTCTAAATTAAAGTGTAACAAATTTTAAATATTATTTTTTCATAATATTCATGAACAAAAGTGTGAATTTTGATTCACACATACAGATAACCCTATATTCAAAATTCCTACTAAATATTCTTCTTCTTTTTTTTAATCTTTTTCAAAAACTATTGTTTTGCCCTCATCATTTCTCTCTAATTCATGCCAAATATAATGAAATAGAAAAAGTTGAGGTGGTAAAACAATATTTTTCAAAAAAATAACTTCAGGTAAGATTTAGCTGCATGGTTATATGTGCAAATATGTATGTTTTGTAAGAGTATACATTAAAATATGATTTTTATGAGGGTATATATGCAATTAGCCAAAAAAGCATGAGGTCACGGGGAAGGGGAGCCTTGGCACAACGGTAAAGTTGTTGTCATGTGACCAGGAGGTCACGGGTTCGATTCGTGGAAATAGCCTCTTGCCAAAAAAGCAGGGAAGACTGCATACAATAAACCCAAGTGGTCCGACCCTTCCCCGGACCCCGCGCGCATGCGGGAGCTTTGTTGCATCGGGCTGCCCTTTTTTATATATGCAATTAGCCATCTTTGTAGGGGTATACATGTAGGTTTGAAATTGCAATAAACAAATAAGTGGAGTGGCTATAATTAATACCCATTTAATTTATTTACATAGTTTATACTATAATTTATAATTATATGTGTAATATTTTCTTGTTTTATAAGGGTAAAAATTTATTCCTGTACTTACTGAATTTAGCAAATAGTTGTTAACCCATCATCCATTCAAACAACAAAAATTTACTCCTGTACTTGCTTGTCTACTCTTTCGAACACCCTAAGGACTAATCTTGTTTTTAATACTTAATTTAGTCCCCCCTTTAATACCCAACTTATTGAACTAGATTAATGCTTACTAATGGCCAATCAAATGTAGTCTTAAGGTTGTGTTTGGATGTTTGTATTTTTCCATCTTAGGGATATATATGAATGCGAAAATACATGTGGCTGTTTGATTTGAGGGATAAGAAAATCTAAATATCTACTTTTTGTGTTTGGTAGATAGATGATGAAGAATAGAGATGTGAGGATAGGTGTAGGATCCACTGGTTGTGAGCTGGATGAGACTCGGGATGAGGACCATGCTTTCATTCCTTTATTCAGGGATGAGGACACTCGATCCAACCATTACCATCTATCCAAAGACTACCTGAACTTTTATATTATAGGATGATTTTATTTTAATTTCTCTAACATTATGTCAAGAATTAGATAGAGTCACTCCTTGCTAATGTAAAGAAGAAAAAAACAAGATATGTGGCATTTTATCTCTATCTACCTCTGATTCCTCATAATACCTTTTCAAGTTATGATGGATAATTTTTATTATAGATCCTAGCCTATCCTTACTCATTTTGGCAAGTGTGGCATGGTTGTAGTGTTTCGTATTAGAGAACACCCTAACATTGTGATGCAACTTAGGTTTCATTGTTCACTTGGCCTTTGTTATATGTATGGTTCAGTTTTGCTTTTCTATCATTTAAGAAAGGTAGAGTCTGTAAGAGCTCTTATAATTTCTTAATTATGGAATAACAAACAAATCAAAATGCTTAAATCTGAAGGGTCTTTTCACAAATGTAAACCTGGCTGAGGAAGTTATTTCAAGCGAGCCTTGAGCACATGTCACCTTCTCTGTGGGGTAGATAATTGTTTACAAGCAACACATTTTCAAACACAATTATTTTTGGGTTTAAGTAGAATCAAGAATGGATATTTGAAGATTACTATCATGATTGACAGTGAATGTAGGATGTCACTGACACAAGTTTGCCCACAAGTCACTTGAAAATTTCTTTTTAGAAATGAAGATGTGCTCTCTTTGATATTATAGTTGAAGCTTTAGGGCATGTGTTCTTCTCTTTTATCAGTCTTTGCCTTCCTAAACTAAACATGTCCTACTTGAATACGAATTATAAGCATTGGTGAAATTTTGGTGACAAACTTGTATGAACATACATTTAAAATGATCATGTAACTTGCAATTTTTTAATGGATGCTTGTGATTGTTAATTCATGCTTATACCAGCATAAAGGTTGGGTAAATGATTTTGGAGTGCAAATTTCACGGAGCAAACAGTTGGAGTAATATGATCACTAGAATTGATAGTTTGATGAACAAATGCCAAGAATGCTGTGTCCTTTTCCTTGTGTGTATGTTTACAATAGCATGCTAAGTCTTTCAATTGTGAACTTGAATTTTCATACCCATCATGCAGGTAGTCATTAGCACAATTGGTCTTCTCTTTGTCGGGAAGCTGCTGGAACCTTTGTGGGGTTCAAAGGAGTTCTTGAAGTTCATTTTTGTCGTGAACTTTTTGACTTCGATTGGTGTCTTTGTTACAGCTATCACATTATACTACATAAGAAGGGAGGAAAGTTACCTGTAAGTATCAACATGTCCCTACTGCATTTCTATGTTGTTTTTTCTTGTTCTCATTTCATGAGAACCTCCACACTTTATTCATTGCACCACTCTGTATGATGCGGATAAAATGTCAAAGCTCTGTTACTGAGTTCAGATTAATCCTTTCCAATTTATTTTTTGGAAGTAAATTCTTTTCCCTTTCTCAACATATCTTCTGCATTGCTAAACTCTCCTGAATACAATGAAACTTATTTTCTCACATAAGGCTTGCTATTAATCAGTAAGATAGCATCTCTAACCATCAATTAGATTCCAGATTTTGTTTAGAATGCTAGCAAGATCAAAGATAATGAATAAGCTCAAATTCTGAATTGGTTGATTTTAGATTGGTGATAATCTGGTCTAGAGCTTGCACTTTATGTTCTGGGACTATTCGAGCTCACTGATTTAAAGGGTAGCACATCCAACCTAGCATTATTGATTTTATTTGGTCTTTAAAGGGCAAAGATTGAGACAACTACAAAAGACTACTGATCTAGTTGCTGTTTCGGTAGGCTTGCATACAGATGCATTACTGTAACTCAGCTGATCTCTACGGGCATCCTACACATCATTTTCTGAAAATACTCACTCTCCTTTATTTTGTATTTCAGTTATACACCTATCTCCGGTTTCCACGGGGTTCTTTCGGGGTTCTTAGTCGGCATTAAACAAATCATGCCAGACCAGGAGCTTAGTCTATTCTTCGTAGCCAAGATCAAAGCTAAGGTACCTTTCTTTGTCTTACTATTTCTTTGTTTATGGTTTTGTTATTACTTATTTGCAAGGATCAAGCTGATTCATTTCTAATTTGCTGGCCATCCTCCTTTTCTCAGTGGTTGCCTTCTGTTGTTGTGTTGATCTCGGTAGCTGCAAGTTTCTTTATGACTGATTCACCTTCTTACCTTCCTACTATATTATTTGGAATTTATATGAGTTGGATCTACCTGCGGTACTTCCAAAGGAAACCAGAAACAAACCTAAAGGGAGATCCAAGTGATGAGTTCTCATTCTCCAGTTTCTTCCCTGAAATTTTAAGGTGTCATTTTTCTCTTGCTATTACTTTGCTGTCTTCTAGAATAATTTGCTACAATTCGCTGATTGTTTTCTGCCATTGAGCCTGTAGACCTGTTTTGGATCCTATTGCTTCTTTATTTGATCGTATGCTCTGTGGGAAATCTGAAACTTCTGGTGAACCAAGAGGTCATACATTGGGTGGATCACCATTACCTGGTTCAGATCCAATCGAGGCATCAAGGAGAAGGTATGTTGGTTGATTTTCATAGCTTACAGTGAACTATGATTCAGGACTGAGAACAATAACCCATGGTTGCAACTAGGGATGGCAATTATACCCAAACCCGACCCGACCCGACCCGACCCGACCCGACCCGAGTTTGACGGGGAAAACCCGGTTTGACCGGGTTTCGGGTCGGGTTCGGGTAAAACCCGAATAATATAAAGCGGGTGCGGGGCGGGTATGGGAAACTTGATACCCGACCCGAACCCGAACCCGAACCCGAACCCGACCCGAAATGTAAAATTATTATTCTCCATGAAAATAATGATGGTGATGAATGGGGGTTCTAAAGGGCTATGTTCCTTGGATTAAACTTTTCAATTTTTACTTTAGTATCATTTTGTATAAGTTTGAATGTGCACTTTATTATTTTGGTTTGATCTCTTTGAAGATGATGATGAATGGTGGTCATTTTATCTAAAAAACATTAAGATTTTGGATTGAAGTTTTCAATTTATACTTTATTATTGTTTTATGAGATTTTAAATGTGCATTTTTTTACTTAGGATTGAAATTTTAAATTTTTATTGTTAATGTTATGTGGGCCGGGCCTAGAGCCGGACGGGGGCGGGGATACCCGCGGGTACCCGATTCCCCGTCGGGTTCGGGTATGGGGCGGGTTTTTAAAAACCCGGCGGGTATCGGGGGCGGGTCGGGGGCGGGGGCGGGGGAGTCGGGTCGGGGGCGGGGTAGGCAAAACCCGCCCCCGACCCGACCTGTTGCCATCCCTAGTTGCAACCCTGATATATCACTTAAATTTTATTGTCATCAAGAGCATGCAACATATTTGAAAGTTTAAACACCTTCATGAGTTAATCATTACTAAACTTCCAAGATTATGATACATCTTAACTCATAGTAACTTCTGATCTTTATCGTGCTAGTTCTTGTTAGAATTCAATGTTCTTAGGTAAATTGGATGTTTGAAGAGGGATTATTGCCTAAGAAGTCATCTCACTCAATCTCACCATCTAACTGCCTTTTCTTGTTTCTCTGCAGAGAACGAGGTGCTAGAGCATTAGAGGAAAGATTGGCAGCTGAGAAGCTATCTGCATCAGGAGGAAGTGGTGAAGGCCTGTCTCATGAAGATGCTTTAGAAAATGTTTAATATGACTTGGGGCCTATTTTCTGGATGAGTTTTTTTTTGGTTTATTGATCCAATGCATTGGCAGAACATAATGTGGTTAAAATTCTTTGTTTTTTTTTTAACCTCGTGTTTTTGAACAAACAATTATCTTGTGTAAGTGGTGTGAACATGGGATAGGAAAGATGGTGGCTTTGGAGAAAAGGGTACAAGGTGGGTTGGTATAGGGTTAAGTGAGGTGATGTCTTGTTGCGGAAATATATCGCTTTATGTTTCTTACATATTCATGATGTTGATAGGAGTACTAATATATATAATTCGCTCTGTATCTTTGAAATCCCTCTCTAGCTTGAAGCCTACTTTGCTCAATATGGATTATGATGTCATTTGCATGTCAGGGAGCTGCTCATTGAAACCATTATTACTAAGAAATTTATGCTGCCTAGCTTTCTTGGATTTGATTTCCTAATATTGGTGTTTGGTAGTTGACTGCTGATGTATATGATAAATGACTATTAGACAGGGAATTGAGCTATGGGGAGGTTGGAGAAATGTATGGAAGCTCTATATTGCGTGGAAAATAATTTTTTTCATGTGGAAATTGTTGCGTCCCCAGGCTGCTAATTACAAGTTTTCTTCATTCTATTGGCCTTGGGTGAGATGATGCTTGTCACCTATGTAATGTTGAAAATATGCAATAGGTGTTCTTTGAATGCAGGATGTAGTAGGATAAGTATAGCAGAATATCTTCAATAAATATTAGTAAAATGATAGTAAAATAAGATAATTGGAAGTATGAGCCTACCAGACAATGAGGTTTTTTATCTTCGAATGCGAGGCGAGGTTTCAAAAGTGTTATATAAAGTTTGTGCAAAAACATCATATATTAGCATATCAATTGCCCTAGAATGATAATGTTAAGGTATGGAGTTTCAAATGCAAGTTTCTAAGAATGACAAGGAAATTATGGCATATCAGTGTGTATATGTACATGTGCTACATGTGTGTAATGAGTATATATAATACAATAATGGAATACAAATGACAAGTTCTAAATTTTGTAATCTATCATTGAATGTAAATATTTAATATAGGTGGGAATTGGTATATATATTATAAATATCACCAGTGTGTGAAATCTCAAAGTGCAAGTCTACAGTCCAAACTTTAGTTTAGGTGAATTGTCTCGAAATCATTATAAATTTGTCTGTATAAATCCATGAAATTAGGACCATGAACTAAAGCCGACTCCAATAACCATTTTAACATTCTTATAAAGAGACAAACAGACTTCCCCATTATATAATGGAGACACTAGTTGCTAATTTCCCATCAATCACTCTTATTTCTCTGGTTTCTTCTTTTGGTAGTATCATCTGGGTGTCCACAGCAGCACACGAAACTAATTGGGTCCAGCGGCAAGGATTTCCTCAGTTAGTTTGTTGTCTGCTCCAATCTTGTAGCTGGCAAACACCTCGAAGTTCTTCTTGAACAGGCCAGCGAGCTTCAGTAAAGTATCTTTATACGCTGCCTTGTTTTCCCACTGTCCCGTTGGACAGAACATAATAGAGAGCATGCAAAGTATGTTAGTCAACAATGAATGATTGATCAGATAACATGATAGTAACACATGAACGAAGTTACTAAGACATGAGCTTACAGTGTTGATAGGATCAAGGATATCATATGGCACGCCTTCAAGTTCAGTGGGAATCTCTAACCCAAACACCTCTGTCTTGGTATAACTTGCAGTCAGAAGGCTGCCAGAGTGTATGGCATCAATGATCCTCCTGGTATAAGACAGCTTGATGCGATTGCCAACCCCGTACCTAAACCAAAAATAAATGAGAGATGGTTAGTTCATATGACTCCACAAAAATCAACCATCCATCCCCTAAACCCTAAACCCTAAACCATCCATCCATCTTGATCAATTTGCTATTCAGTTATAGGAATTCAGACCTTCCACCAGACCAACCAGTGTTCACAAGCCATCCTGTCGCACCATACTTCTGCATCTTCTCAGCCAGCATTGCTGCATACTTGGTGGGGTGGAGCATTATGAATGCTGCCCCAAAACAAGCTGAGAATGTTGCCTGTGGCTCTTTGATGCCATCCTCTGTGCCCGCAACCTGATTTTGAAATTGAGGGATGAATATGTACATGCACATTAATTTCTCAACTCATATTAGCCAACACAACCAATATGTAGATCGTATCATACCAATGCAGTATAGCCACTGATGAAATGGTACATGGTCTGTGCAAGGCTCAGCTTGCTCACAGGAGGAAGAACACCGAAAGCATCACAAGCCAAAAGGATGACATTCTTCGGGTGAGGACCAACACATGGTATCTTCGCATTGGGGATGTACTCGATTGGATAGGCCGCCCGGGTATTCTCTGTAAAAAGACAAAAAAAAAAAACAATGAATATAATACAAGATGAGAACCAACACATTAATACTACAAGACATTTCATCAAAAACTATACCTGTTACAGACTTATCAGTATAATCCACTTCCCTTGTGTGCTCATGAAACACAACATTTTCCAAAACTGCATGATGCAAGCTTCAAATAAGCATTATATTTGTGCATAGATACTAAGCAAGCTGGAGAGAAAGAATTAGGGAGGTCAGATGGTAACCAGTCCCAAATTTGATGGCATTCCAGATATCAGGCTCCTTCTCCCTCGATAGATCAATGCACTTTGCATAACATCCTCCCTCAATGTTTGAGACACCATTGTCACTCCAGCAGTGTTCATCATCACCAATAAGCAACCTATTATGGTCCGTGGACAAAGTTGTCTTCCCGGTGCCTAGGAAAAAATGAATTAGAACCAATTAGAAAGACATATTAAGGTTTTATATAGCATAGCAGCATCAGTTTCCTATTCCATGGCGACGCTTTCCAACGAGATAAGGCATAGTGGGGATGCGGGATGGGTAGGTGTGATTGCACCACATTCCGTTGATCCAAGCCCTCACCTGATAACCCAAAGAAGAGGGCGACGTCGCCATCCTTTCCCATATTGCAGCCAGAATGCAAAGACAGGATGTTTCTCTTAGGCATGAGATAGTGCATCACACCAAATAAACCCTTCTTCATCTCCCCGGCATACTGGGTGCCGAGAATGACCATTTCCTTTCTAGCAAGGTTAAGGTCTATGCTGGTAGATGATGTCATGTAGTGTGTGTAACGATTGCATGGGAACTTCCCGGCATTGTATATTGTGAAGTCCGGAGTACCGAAATCCTCCAGTTCTTCAGGCGTAGGCCGGATACACCTGCCACCCATGCAATCATCGACTATACAACATGCATAGACCATAGTATCTACCTGATGTTCATATTTCATCTACTTTTCTAAGAAGCAATAGCAGTAACCTCAATGTATTTTTATAACATTGAAATACCACCACCACTACTACTAATATAACACCAGGCAACGTTGAGGATAACTTATCTGGGCAACTGAAGCAGGCTGAAGAATAATACAGAAAGGACTGCAAAATAGAAGCGCATCATCAATTCTAGTTCAGTTTTTCTACTTACATGTTATGCATGAAGAGAGAATGATAGGCCCTTGCAGAAACAATTCGAACTTTGATCCTGTGTTCAGGGTCCCAGTTAAGGAATTGATCATTAACAAACACCTGAAAAACCAAAAAGCAGTACAAGTATACTTGGTTTAGATAAAAGATTTGCATCCATAAATGACAAGCTTCACATGCTAATAAACCAAACAGCAAGAAGAGGGCAGTCCTACAAAATACAGGTAATAATTTCAGCAAGCAAGGATGGAAATTCAAGTTGTGAGATCTCCATCTATCAACATTCTACTGTCCACACACACACATACACACCCCTACATATATAAACATGACATGTACCTTGTCCAGAGAATTCAAATAGTCCACTGCTCTCTCCCTGTTTACCAGAAACGTATGCTCATCCATTTCAATGTTAGGAGATCCCCTACAAGCAATACAAATGAAATAAAATCAAGAAAGAGGTGATATAAGATATCACACATTAACAAATTGGGCACAATTGAGAAGGTGACTTACTTTCCCCACCAAAGGTCTTCTGCAGTGGTCTCATCCTTAACAACGCGTTTATCTCTGGGAGAGCGCCCGGTCTTTGCACCGGATAAGGTGGCCAAGGCCCCACTTGCAGTGATGAACGACCCATGTTCGTACTTAATGGCCTGCTCATAGAGCTCTGCATAAGTAATACCATTTCTAGTTAGAGCCTCAATTTGGTAAAACTAATAGGAAGAAAAGAAAATTCAACATACATAGAAAATTCAACATATATACTTGAACATGACTAAAAGATGACACCTCCATTTTGCAATAAATAGGTGTACATTCATTCTTCAACAAAGGACCACCTCCATTATGCTATACAAGAATGCTTACAACTTGGATAAATAGTTGTGTTGATATCATATTCTCAAGTCAAAACTTGTAACATACCATTTTCATTGGGCTGGCTGTTATTACTTGCTGCTTATATCTTCAGTAAAAATTTTCAAGCCCTAATTCTAATAAAGTTTAATGGGAATGGGAATCGCAATGGTGCAATTAATTGACAACCATATAAAAAGGGTGGCAATAACTTAAAGGGGGTGCCCTAAACTTGTTGTGAACATGTGGCTGGGAGGGTTTCTTGCATTAACTACCTCCAATGTCACTAACATGGTGGCAAGCATGGAAATGGCACGGAAGGTGAGGGACTCATGTGCTGGAAAGAATAATACTACTCAGATGGTGATTGAGGAGCAACCAGCAACATTACCAATTGTAGCACAGATTCAGCACGTATAAATAAACAAAATGAAAGTAAGGGTTTGGCTAGGGTTTTTACCAGCAGGGGAAAGGTTGTACAAGACGTGGGTGAACTTGAGGGCACTGTCGCTGACGCTGATGGTGGGGGTGAAGTAATGGTGGTGATGGTGCGCGACCTTGGGTGTGTCTGACTTCCTGGCTGGGTCGCCCTTCACCAACTTTGGGCCGGTCTCACGGGTCAACGACGCCAAGGACGCACTGCAATAATCATCATCGTCATTATCATCATCTAAATCTAATCCACAACATCAACTATGTTACGCTGTCATTAAAATAAATTACCAAAAAATAAATAACAACAATTATATGATAATAACTTGGGATTAGTCAAAAGAACCATCATCATGGAAACTACTTTGGGAAGACTAAAAGCTAAAGGTGGGCCTGCGATCTGACCAGATACATATACAGATAGGAGGACATCACGGTCAGTTCTCTAATCTAAAAGGTACACTCCTTCCCGGTGTCTCTATCATGTATCGCGTGCTGGCCACGTGCAAGCAGATTCAACCGTGGCTCCTGTGTATGATGTATGTATGTACGAGGGAGAACACTACTTTTTCAGCAGTTTTCACCAGATCGAGTTGATGCACGGAATGTATCATTTTGTTTGGTTGCTAATGCTTCCAGGGATACAACGAGGCCTCAAAATTAAAAAATATGGAGGCAAGGTTACATCGCAGGAAACTAGTTTTGAAAAAACAGAGGAAATTCCCTTTTTCTGCTTAAAAAGTAATTTGGAAAATATATAGTAGAGAGAGAGAGAGAGAGAGATAGGGAAGAAATGAACATGTTTCCCATACTTCCCTCCTGGTATCATGAAATTAATTGCGATTGATTGACCGCGTGATGAGATCAACTTCATTCGGTGCTTTGATTCAGAACATTAGAATAGATGAAGAATAATAGCAAGCATGTAAAGAAGGAAGGAAGTACTAGAGGAGATGGAGGAGTGCCTGATGGACTGCAGCTGGAGCTTATGGCGCTCCTCATCGGAGATGTTGGAGAAGGCGGAGTTGGATGAGTCCTTGATTGGAGTGGTCGGGGCGGACTTCTTTTTCTGGAGAGAGTGAAGCTCGTCGATGGTCTGGGCCTTCACGGGTGGACCACTGTCATCATGGCAGATCCCGTTCTTGTTGTTCCCGTGCGTCTGGATCCTCGGCAGCTTGCTCCGATCCGCGCCGGTTCCTGCTGCTCCGCCAGCCGCACCGTTGGGAAAGCTAAACTCGCCGTTCCCCGCCATCCGATCCACCTGCGTCGATCGTCATACATACAACATCAGCCTTCCTATGTAAATAATATAGATATATATAGATCTGTCGACGTACAATAGATCACTCACCGACAAGTACAAGGAGATCAAGTAGGAGGGAACAACCGGAATGAAATAAGAGAGAGAGAGAGAGAAAGAGGGGGGAGAATAAAGGCTTAGAACACAAGAGAAACAACCATAAGATTGCAGCTCGTTTGAGAGAACGGTAAACAACGCAAATGGAGAGGGGCGAGGAGGAAGGGACGCCCAGGGGGGGTTTATAAAGGCCAAGACAAGGCTCTCCAACCCAACTCAACCCAACCCAACCGTGGTTAGAATCCTAACCCGTGGTCAAGTCCTAAAGCAGAAAAATCCATTTGAATTGATTATATGGAGTTAATGAGTACCGAAATCCCAGGATTGCCCGTTTTGTGTGGTGCCTTCACTTGGATGTGCGACCATCCCGCCCTCGCCCGTGACCCCGTCCCGTCTTCAGAAATCGGTAGTATGCCTGCCATGTGTGATTTGTTTCAATTTTATTAAAAAATAATAATAATAATAATAAAGTAAAACTTTCTTTCTCCCTTTTTAATTATAAGATAAGATAAACACGCACAAAATAGTTTCTTTGTTCTCCTGAAAGCTCCTTATCCAATAAAAAATAAATAAAATCTTTTCTGTGTATAATTTTCAATTAAAAACAAAAATTAAAACAACTAATAAAAGTTAATGAGATTCAGTTTATTACACTGGAGGAGTGATATATATCTGTTCATGAGAAAATATGTGGTCCATTACTCATCATCTTCTTCTTGTTATGGGAGGTTCTCTTTTTTCTATTAATAAATGAATGATGATTAATTTGATTCAAGATTAGTTTAAGGTGGGACAAATCATAAAAAGAAACATTTGAATTTGCAAAAATTATATTGGATCCTTCTTAGCTGGATCCTGATATTGGGTTGCAAGGTACGTCTAATCCCGTGGGCCGTCCTACTACAAATTATCTGACAAATTTAAAAGCAACGGATGCAACGTTTCTTTCTTGGTCCTGGTCCTTACAATATTGATCTCCTTCCCTTTCCCTGCAAGTGTAAAGAATTTCTTATACATTTAACTTGCATCCTTTCATTTTTATTTTTATTTTTCAAAAAGAGAATTAATAAGAAAGAAAAATACAGGCCTTGAGCAAGAAAAAAACAAGGTGGGAGCCAACCACGTTCTGAGATATATATATCATGAGAGGATGGTCATTCATCAGATCATTAAATAGAGGAACGGTTTCCGTCATTCATTGTTTCACCACTGGAGCTACATCCCTCATGCAGTCCATCCATTTCTGAGGTGATCAATAATCCGGTGCTGATTCCAAGCTTTAGTTATCATCAAATCCAAGATTCCTTGATTTACATAATAAATAAATATTTGATGTTAAAAACTTGTGAAACTTTCCTTGTGTTTATGTAATAGTACTTAACAATAACTTAATGTTGGAGAGCGTGCAAGGCGGTGCGCATTGGACTGGGCCCGGTTCGGATGGCAGCTATAACCGGGGGAGGCCAGCAGCCGAATAGGCAAAGTAGATGATGATATATATAAAGGAGGAAAACGGAGAGGGTGACGTCCAGTGGCCACGAACCCCCATCTCCTTGCCATGCTTTTGTCCAATTGGGCACGTCCCCCAAACAAAGCAGCGCTTGACGTCTCGCATTGGGTTACTGAGTTGCTCTGGTCGACTTGTTCAACTACTCGGCCACCTCTGGTCTCTCTGGACTTCCTCTCTCCCCGCATACACAAGCACACGCATACAGGGATGAGATTCACCAATTCGATCAGCTGTTGTTTCTGAACAGAAACGTGTCCATGTCCTCGAATGCAGTGGATAAATCACAGGCAGCGAAATATATAAGCACAAGACTGCGGCAACACCGGTCGATCAGCAGCATGAAAAACAAGCACGTATTTTTTATTTTTAAACGGGTCTCAAGATATGAACAGCCACAGGGCTTCTCTAAAATTTTGGTTTTCTGTTTTCATGATCCATTCCATAACCGGCCCCACCAAAATGGTCTGCCTTTGATTTCACTTCTAACCAAACAGAGGTATCTGACCAGAGAAAACAGTATTTGGTGTTTGTGATAGGCTAATTCTTTACAGTGGTGGTCCAATCTTTGTTCGGATACTGGAAAAAGTATAGGCCGAGGATGTCATTCTGGTAGTATTTTAATTTTATCACGCAAAGTCAATTATAAGGCCAGCGACCGGCTTAACAGTCCGGAAGATCGTCCACTTGAGATGCACTCAAGCTTGATAAAACAATCCGTACAATAACAAATAAATAATTACATGAATGATAAATCATAGGCATGTCAACTCAAGAAATTAGATATTTATTCAACATCACATATTAACCCGTTCACGCTTACCATAAAACAAAATAATAAAACATATACAATACCAGTAAATATATATCCAACGAAGTTAGTACCACAGCTCACAAGATTTGTCTGGATTCTTCCTCGTTTCATGTTTAATTTAGCAACAACTGGTATTGAATTTTTCATCTTGACCTGGTTGGATGATTAAAGTTTGCTTTAATTAGTTTTATTTGCATACCTTCCAGAAATTTTTGAAATTTCCAAAGCAAATAGGAGAACCTGACAAATGAAGATGGCTTGAGAATGTAAACAGAGACAACAGGCAACAGCAGTACATTAATGAGATGAGATGAGGATTTTTGGGGATGTTGGCCGGTGATAGCCAAGTCCAGAAGGAAGAAACGTGCCGAGACCGTAATTAGACTCTTCCTTTTACAGGGTGGTTTAGAACTGAACTGTCAGACATTGGGCGACTAGATAAATACCAGAGCTGGTGGAAAAGTGCCTCCCCCATGAATGCTATAAATGCGGTACCAATGGAACTCCAGTTTATTTGGATGCAAATGGTCAACAGTGACAAGAGGAGGCAGGCTACTAGCTTAGGAAAAGGATAGAGGCCCAGGGGAAAAATTAAAAATTAGATGATGAATTAGAGAGTGAAGGCTGAAAAGCAAGGGTAGATGAGACTGGAGAGCTGTATATGCGCATAAAAAACGAGTGCTCCGTGTGGGTCAGTGGATGACCCCGAAGGCTCTTGGAAATCGAATATCCATATTGGGGCACGATGGCAACAAGTGGATTGGGTTAGCTTACGGGTGCTTGCAGGGGAGGTGAGAACTGAGAAACCATCTAGATTCTGAAGGCTGGACCTCGTTGTTTCATGGTCGATACTGGCATAACACAAAATGCAAAGCATTGAGACAGCACCTGCACAAAGGAGGGATAGATTCCGTGGACACGGTCACCTGTAGGTGGCATTGGATATCTTTCAAGTCATCTGCACGGCCTTGTGAGAAGATAGTACTCTCATCTAACAAGAAGCCATAGCTTTGATATAGCATTCAACATATGATGTAGGTGGCGACTTTTGAAACTTCTGAACTTTCAGAAAGACATCAACCAAAACAATTAAGTACTCATTGCATTGTTTAGTATTGCACCCTTTAAGACAATTTGAACCGGAGAAGGTAATTGTTACTTGCTTTTTTGAGTTGGAAATGGAAGCCCGTTATTTTTGGTATTGGGTTTAGCCGGAAATGGCTTACTTTCTAGCTTCTACTACATGTATACAAGGGATACCCTACCATTTGTTCTCATTTGGCGATTGGATTCGGACCCAATGACTAAGGCCGGGCAGCAACCAACCTAAGAAAAACCAAAACCACTAACTGTATCTATTACTTGAGCCTCGTTCTGACTGGCTGGGCAAACAATTCATCAAAACAGGCCCTAGACAGAGGGATCTGCTGCCACAGACACCCTCATCCATTCATCCTATTAGTACCACCTTAGGATTACAGAGTATCCACTTGCACCACAACCAATTGTACCACCTTACTTTTAAAATTTTACATAGACTCTGAAGAAAATCCAATAATAACTCCAAATGCAAGGTTTTTAAACCCGGACCGGACCGGCCGGTCGGACCGGCAGAACCGGGAACCGGCCAGCAGGCCGGTCCGGGTTCATGCTGAATTTTGACCGGTTGTTAAACCGGTCAAACCCAGCCGACCCGGCCGGGTCGGCCGGTCGGACCGGGAACCGGCAAAACCCGGTTTTGTGATTATTCGGTTTTTTTTTTTTGTAAAGCCACAAAGCCAGCCCTCAAACAAAAGTCAAAGTGGAAACCAAAATTCTAAATTGAAACTTTGAAAGAGAAAGTAAGAGCTGGGAAGTGGGAACCCTAGTTGTGAACGACGACGGCTCATCCTCGCGCTTCATACCTACCGCTGTCCCCGTCCGTATCCTCCTCCCCGCGCAGCCATTTGGATGTCAAGTTGCTGGATTTACAGTTGGTAGCTCACTAGCTCTTCTCTGCATGGTTTTCTTCATGTGTGCTGGATTTACTTTTCCTTCTTAGTCTTTTGTTTGTTTATTTGCTGACCCAGGGATCATTCATTCATTTGTGCAGAGACCGGAAGGAGGCACTGGGAAGTGGGATCAATTTTGAATCTTTGATCTTCTGCTAGTTACTAGGGTGAGCTAAATTTGCTTGATATTCTTTCAATTAGTCTTTTTTAAATTAGTCTGATTTCTTTTTTTTTGTAAATTAGGCTTCTTATCCATATAATGATCATCTTGTTCAATCGTATAAGAAGACAGTTGATTAATATTGAAGTCATTTCTAAAGCCTTTATGTGGATTGTAAATTGGGAAAAGGTACAATTCTTCCTTTCCCTATTACCGGTAGTCATGCAGATAAATGTTTTGGCATTATTCATTGTAATGTATAGGAAATCACACCTGTTATTTCTCATGCACATTATAAGTATTTACTATTTGGTGACATTGATATATATATATAATTTATTTATATTTATATATATTTATTATTTATGACGTCATCCGGTCCGACCGGAATGGGTCATCCGGTCGGACCGATTGACCCGTGACCCAGTCGTGAGACCGGTTCGCTTGCCGGTCCGGGTTTAAAAACATTGTCCAAATGTATACAGATATTATCCCAAATTTTGGCATGCTATAATTAGAAGAGAAAAAAAAACATAGTTGGACCTACAAATCAAGTGGCGTGATGCAATCCATTAACCCAGACAAATATGTGGACCTTTGAAGGAAACAAAAACATGTCAACTGTTACTGTCGATAAATAGGGCCTAACACCTCAGAAACCGAAAGATATATGTACCATGAAGACTTCCGTCAGCAGGCACTTCATTCTCAGCATTCCACCTAGATTCTAGCATGTACTAAATCATAAACATGGATAGATCATATAGCTCAGACAGCCATGACGAAAAGAAACGTGGGATATGCGCTGCTCTCAGTAGACACTACCAACTCAGGCTACTCACATAAATACATGACCATATAATCACCCCTCGAATCTTCAGAGTCCTGAAATGAATGATATGGCCTACAAAAACATTAATCAGTGTAATGTTAAGACTTATGTTGTGATTCAATCAAAACATTTTAAAGCAACTAACTTGTTTTAAGTTCCACTTTAATCTAGTTTTCTCAAAAGCCCAAGCTAATGGAGATATAAGGAATAACCAAATGCAACTGAGTAGGTTTGATATGTGGTAGAGACAAGAAAAAAATAAGATGGGCCTAAGTCATAAGTGGATTAGCAGTCTGACTAATCTATATATAATAGTACATAAACATATGATACAAAATGCTAAAAACAGGATGTAAACATATATTGCATCAACAAATATCAACTCATGAGCTTGCATTATTGGATCAGAGCAAGGAGAACAACTTATTGCTTCTCATCCATAATAAGCACCCTTTATCATGCCAAACATATTTCCTAAAGCACAACTCCTTACAACTTTCATACTTTTACATAGATTTCACAATCTTATTTGGTTGAGGACCAGGGCAACATATAACAAAGAATACCTATTTTCTACAATTTATATAAAACTAAATAAAATGAAATTTTTATCCATATTTAAGTTCTAAAAAAATAATCAACTTTATCCATTAACCAGAAATTGATTTAAAAATCAAGGAAAAACTTATCCAATTAATTTTCCATCATATTGCCTCCACGAATCCTATTAATATCCTAACTTTCCGCATCATATATCTCAACATTTCACAATTGATTTTACTGCATTTCATAAAACCCTAACAGGTTGGTTATGTGAAAAGATTATAAAAGGAAAGCCAAAGGAAGCCAAAAAAGGGGCAGAACGAGGGGATAGAAAGTCACATAGAAGGCTAGACAGGGAAAACGAATAATAAAAAATAATAATGGGAAAAACCTAATCTTTTTAGAGAAATTATCACTTGCATTCATCATCGCTAAGCCACAACCCTCAGCACCAATTGTGCTGCTTATCATACTCTCATCGATCCTCATGTGATAAACCTCCTATCAGGTGCACATATGTGAGAAGGGGCAAGTATGCCCAACACGTGATGAGTTCTGACGTGGAGAGGGACAATGTAGCTGCCAGGAGAACAGAGGAGGCAGGGGAGCAGGAGTTGGTGGCTAGTGGGAGGGTGGAAAAAGGAATCAGGACACGGGGGGGGGGATAAGAAATGAGGGGGTGAGGGTAATGAGGGGTATGCTGTAAGTGGGGAGTAATGTGGAAGAGAAGGGAGCCTCTAGAATTGTTCTCTGTTGTTGGTGTCCGTGTCTTGTTAGGCTGGTGTTTCTTTGTTTCGTATTTGGAGTTGTGATTGAATCTTGCAATCAATCAATCCATTGGGATTTCTTCTAATTTCTCTATCTTCAAAATCACTGCTGTTTGTATTCCATTCTTTTCATCTGCATCTTATCAAACTGGTATAAAAGCTCATCGCTCCAGGGAGGGGAGATGGCAGCAAAGAATGCTGAGAGCAGGTTGGATTCCATGAAAGAGAAGGTGACTGAGGTGCAAGGTGAAATGCAGAGAAAGATGAAAGCGGTAAGAGAAAAGCTACAGAAGTTAGGATCACTTAAGAGAGAGGTGGGTACCTTGCTGGAGAGGATGACCATCCTTGATTGGGTGGATCAGATGCTGCAGAGGATGGAGGCACAGTGAGGACTGGGCGGCGATTCGGGTGAAAGGGGGTGGAGGGAGCCTCATCGATGAAGTCCAACAACCAGCACGGCATGGCGGAAGGCTCACCCTCCTGAGAAGAAGATGGACCTCCCACCCTGGGCTCAACAGGAGCCAACAGCAAGAGGGAACCACATGGGAGGAGACCCTAGCCAGTAATACGGCCGGATGTGGTTTTCACATGTGGAGGCGGAAGCGAAGGCCCAAGGAGGCCGTCCGAGTGGAGCTGACCGGACGACGCTTGGAGATGATGTTGTTTGAAGGATGAAATTTGGAAGGGTGGATCTTTCAGGCAAAGAGATACTTCACAGTGAACAAGATGACGAAGCTGGAGAAGTCAGATGCGGCGGCGGTGAGCTTCGATGGGGAAACATTGGTGTGGTTTTAGTAGGAGAACCGCCGACGGCTGATCAGAAGTTTGGTTGAGGTTAAGACTCGTCTCCTCGACCGTTTCTGACAGACCCAGGATGGCTCAAACTGTGAGAAGTTTCTCGCGCTCAAGCAGGAGGGAATTATGTAGGACTTTCGACGGACATTCGAGGCATTCACGACGATGGTGCTGGACATTCCTGAGCACCTTCATTAACGAGCCTAAGCCAGAAATTAGGGTTGAAGTTAGATTAGTGATGTCTCATCGGTTGGAAGAGATAATAGAGTATGCCTAACGCATTGAAGACAGGAACTAGGCTCTTTCAGTGGGCCTCTCAACAAACCTCTCAGGAGGGCCTAAAGTGGGGGCACCAAAGAACAACCCGTGGAGCGGCCCTGAGCAACCTGGTGGAAATAGCTAGGCCGTTAGCAATACAGGCCCAAGTTACAAGATCACCACAGGGGGTACTCATCCGGGTGGGCCAGTGGGAAACCCAGCCGGGTCCCAACTCCAGTTATGCTGGCCCAACCAGCCAGTGGGCCCTGGCTGGGCCCAATCATTTCATTCAATTCAAAGAACAACCCAACTGAATAATAAGCCATCAACGCCTCAGCAGGGAGCTAAACCCTTGACCAACACCCTCATTCGAATTTTAGGAGGCTATTAGAGACAGAGATGCAATCGAGACGGGAGAGAGGCTTGTGCTTATGTTGTGACGAGAAATTCACGATCAGGCACCGATGCCGCAATAAGGAGCTGCATGTATTGCTGGTGGGTGACAAAGAAGAAGTGATCGAGAAAGAGGAGCAGAACAAGGAAAAGAAGAGAAAATAGTGGAGGAGGCGACGGCCACGATTGAAGAGGTTGCAAAGCTCTCCCTCAATTCGGTGGTGGGACTCTCCACACCAAGAACTATGAATATCCGAGGCAGAATCTCCGATCAAGACATGGTGGTCATGATCGACTGCGGAGCGTCTCATAACTTTATATCACTGGAGCTTGTCAGCAAATTGGGTATGGTGAGAACAGGAACTCAGAGTTTTGGGGTATTGATGGGTACGAGATTGCAAGTAAAAGGGGAGGACATTTGCAAGCAAGGAGTGTTGTCCCTCCTGAGCATCGAAATCATAGAGGATTTTTGCTTTTTGAGCTAGGTAGTGCCGATGTGATTTTGGGGATGTAGTGGCTCATGACACGGGGGGGTATGCAGGTCAATTGGAAGACGCTTATAATGCGATTCAAGGTGGGCAACAGGGAGGTGACATTACAAGGAGACCTAAGTCTCTGCAACTCACTCATCTCTCTGAAGACGATATTTCGCGCTTTCAAGAATAAGGGTGAAGGTGTCCTGTTGGAATTTAGCAACATAATGGCAACACGGGTCGAGACAAGGAGCACAACACCGCAACAACTCCAGGGCCTCCTGCAGTGCTTTATCAACGTGTTCGCGAGTCCCAGCTCACTACCATCTATCCGAGCAAGAGACCACGCGATCACCTTAGTGCTAGGCACTTTTCCCATCAGGAGCGACTATACCGATACCCACATGCTCGTTATTGGTATAATTCAGCCCAGCTTCAGGCTATTCTCCAACCCCGTGTTATTGGTGAAGACGAAGAACGGTAGTTAGCGTTTTTGTGTGGACTACCGTACGTGAACAAGGTCATTGTGGCAGATAAGTTCCCGATACCGTTGCAGATAAGTTCCTGATACCGTTGATTGATTGACGAGCTATTGGATGAATTGCACGACGCCACAATCTTTTCCAAATTGGACTTGCGTTTGAGGTATCACCAGATCTGAGTGAGAGCTACAGACATACCGAAGACGACCTTTCGAACTCATAAGGGTCATTACGAGTTCCTCGTGATGCCTTTCGGCTTAACAAACGCACGAGCAACCTTCCAGGCATTAATGAATCAGGTTTTTCGGGAATGTACGCGGAAGTTTGTCTTAGTATTTTTTTATGATATTTTAGTATACAGCGGGACAATGGAGGACCATACATTTGTAGCAAGTTCTAGGCATCTTGGAGTCAAATCAGCTGTATGCAAACTACAAAAAGTGCAACTTCGACCAAGGACGTCTGGAGTATCTAGGCTATATTATTTCTATGCAAGGGGGTTGCGGACGACAATAAGGTGAAGGCAATGGTGGAGTGGCCGACTTCGCAATCCATACGAGATCTTCGCGGGTTCCTTGGTCTTACGAGGTATAACATGAGGTTTGTTAAAAATTATGGGAACATTACACACCCACTTACAGATCAATTATAGAAAGATAACTTCAATTGGGGATGCGAGGCCAATCAAGCTTTTCACTAATCAAAATTTGCCATGTCTACAATGCCAGTGTAAGCCTTACCTTATTTCTCGCAGCCTTTCATAGTGGAGTTCGATGCATCAAGAACTGGGTTGGAGGCGGTGTTGATGCAAAACCAACGACCTATAGCCTACTTCAACCAGGCACTCGCACCACGCACGCAGCAGAAATCAATGTATGAGCGAGAGCTTATAGCTATTGTGTTGGCAGTGCAGAAGTGGCGATACTACCTGATGAGAAGGAAGTTCATTGTGAGAACTGATCAGAAAAGCCTCAAGTTCCTCTTGGAGTAAAGGTTGGTCAATGTGGAGCATAAAAAATGGTTAACCAAGCAGCTGGGATTTGATTTCGACATACAGTACAGACAAAGCTTAGAAAGCAAGGCTATACTTTGTCTCGAATGGCACTTGCTAGCCACCTGCTAGCGTTGACAGTTCGTTATTCATTGGCGCTGGATGAACTGGCATAGCAAATTCAGGAAGACCCTCGCCTCCGCGGGATCATGGTGGATTTACGTGTTGATTCGACTTCTCATATGGGATATAGGTTGATGCAAGACCAATTGTTGTACAAGGATCGGGTCGTTATACTTACTACTTCCCCATTCAAGTTGTTGATCCTGCAGGATTGTCATGACAACCATATTATAGGGCATTCTGGCATGCTGAAGACCTTGAAAAGGGTATCGGCCAATGTATATTAGGAAGGGATGCGAAGAGACGTACAATAGTATGTTGCCCAATGCGAAGTATGCCAACGGAACAAGTACTCGACCTTGTCTCCGAGAGGGTTGCTCCAGCGACTTCCTATCCCAGCACTGGTGTGGGACGATTTGTCCATGGACTTCATAGAAGGGTTACCGCTGTCAAAAGGATATGATCAATTTTGGCGGTGGTCGATATGCTTAGTAAATTTGGCCACTTTATTGGGCTAAAACACCCTTATACGCCCAAATCAATAGCTGTTATTTTTGTTCGGAAAGTGGTAAGGTTGCATGGGCTACCACGGTCGATTGTTTCGGATCGAGATCGAATCTTTATGAGCCAGTTCTGGAGTGAGTTATTTCAGCTGCAAGATACCAAGTTGGCGTACAATTCTGCGTACCATCCTCAGTCAGATGGATAAAACAAAAATTGTCGATCGTTGTGTTGAGATTTATCTTCGTTATTATGTTACCTCCAAACCAAAGTCATGGGCACACTTTTTACCATGGGTCGAGTATTAGTACAACACATCTTATCATATGGCCTCCCACACAACCTTTTTCCGGGTGGTTTATGGTTGGGATCCGCCTCCTCTACTTCGGGTGACAGCAGGAATTACCCCTAATTCTGAAGTGGATCGACTTTTAGTGGAGCAAGACTAGATGTTAGACGAACTGCGGGCACAACATCATCGCACTGAACAAAAGATGAAGAAAACAACATATACTCACAGGAGGGATGTGACTTTCGTTGTTAGGGACCTAGTCTATGTGAAGTTGCAACCATATAGGCAACGCAGTCTAGCCCGTCGACCTAATGAAAAGCTTGCTCCGAGGTTCTTTGGTCTATATCAATTCTTGCTCGGGTCGGGACAGTGGCTTATCGACTTCAACTACTGGATTTTGTTTCCATTTACCCTACCCTTCATGTGTCTCAATCGAAGAAGGCCATTAGCTAGCATTCGACTACGCTTGATATACCTCCTCAATTGGCGGGTGATATGGAGTTGCTGGTTGAGCCCGAACAGGTGTTAGGCTGTCAGTGGGGCCAGGACACCGAACCGAAGTTTGAAGTGCTAATTAAATAGAAGGGCTTAGAGGAGTTTGAAGCAACATGGGAACCTTATACTCTAATTCAAGCACAATTCCTTACCTTTCACCTTAAGGACAAGGTGACTCTTTGGGCGGGAAGCATTAATAAACCTCCTATTATGCGCAAATATGTGAGAAGGGGCTAATATGCGCAGAACATGACGAGTTCTGACGTGGAAGGGACAAAGCAGCTGCCATAAGAACAGAGGGGGCAGGGGACCAGGAGTTGGTTGGACTGCAGATGCTGGTAGCTAGTGGGAGGATGGAAAAAGGAATCAGGGCAGGGAGAAGCATAAGAGAGGATGGAAAAAAGAATCAGGGTAATGAGGGGTATGCTGTAAGTAAGGAGTATCGTGGAAGGGAAGGGAGCCTCTCGAATTGCTCTATGTTGTTGGTATCTGTGTCTTGTTAGGCTGGTGTTTCTCTGTTGGTATTTGGAATTGTGTTTGAATCTTATAATCAATCAATCTATAGGGATTTCTTCTAATTTCTTTATCTTGCATTCAATCACTACTGTTTGTATTCTATTCTTTTGATATGTATCCTATCCCCACCGAAAAGCTTGTCATTAGCCTCATTGAAGATCTTTTCAAGTCATCGCTCATATGTCAACAACCAACTCTAAGCAAGAACCATCACTTTGAATTCCACTCATGCATCACATGCCACAGACACCCTCCACAACATCATAGGCACCACATCCGGGCAAAGTCGTCGACAACAGCATTGTATAAAGCCAAACGCGATTCGTGGAGAGCAACACCGTACATAGCTGCATAGCAACACCACATGCATCGTATTGCAGCAATACATAGAGCCACATGTATCAATGTCACTCAGCTCAAAACCACACAGCAACATGGACCTCGTCGGTTGCAATTGCAACACAATATTCTTTGGGGGTACAACGCACAACACTTGCAATTGTTCATCAACTATGCAATGTGCAATAACACATGGCCATGCGTTACAAGGTGCTCTGTTTGCAACTCATTGGTCTTGAGTCAAGCATACTCGTGGACCATTCTGGAATTTGGCAAGCTCATGTGCATTGAGAACTATTTGCAATCATTATCAAGGTTGAAGGCATCACACATCTCACCAAATAGGCCTGTTATGTTTCATGTCTTGGATACCGAGAGGCTCATGTAGGCAGAGGCTCTCATAATAGTTGAATAGGCTTCCAAGCAAAATGGTATAGCTTCCCTAGGTCGCGGAGAATTTTCATGAATCCAAGAGTAAACTCGATGCCCAACTGGAGTCCCCGTCTGTATTATCTTTGATAATGCTAGCAATAGCCTCTCAATCATTGATGGTGATATCAACATGGCCAAATCCAACCTTGTCAACAACTTTGGCATCAAAGAGTTCATAGAGGCCCTTATTGTAGATATAAATATAAGTATGATTGATCAATTTGGTGTTGGTTTTCAATTGGTCTATCTTGTTGTTGAGAGTAGGGCTGTAAACGAGCCAAGCTTGATCGAGCTGGGCCTAGCTCGAATTTGGCTCAAAATAGCCTAGCTAGAGCTCGAAATTAGCTTGAATAAGTTCGCTCGAGCTCGGCTCGATTTTAATTTCAAAAGCTCAAGCTCAGCTCGAAAGCTCAAAATTAAGAACTCAATTATAATTTTGAAATCTCGGATTTAGTTTGAAATTAAAAATGTATTTATAAATTAATTTTTTTATATTATATATTATATATCAATACTAAATATTAAAAATTTGATTCATATATTATAATATTTATTAATATTTTATTACTTTTTTTTATTAATATTTATATTATATATTAATATATTAATATTAAATTTTGAGCTTTCGAGCTGAGCTCAATCGAGCTTGACTCGGCTCGAAATTAATTTTGAGCTTGAAATTAAAGCTTGAGCTCGACTCGAAAGCTCGAAATTCCGAGCCGAGCTTGAGCTTTTACCGAGCCGATCTCGAGTTGCTCACAAACAGCTTGTTCGTTTGACAACCCTAGTTGAGAGGATTCTAATGACAGCCAAGGACTATAATGATGTGTGGAAGTCCTAAGCTGATGGGTTCTTCACTTGGAAATCTAGGAATAGCCACAAAGGTCTTTCTCTTTCTCAAAGAATATTAGTTAAAGCATCTCGAGAAGCACCGTCTCAAGAATCTCATCAAGAAGGACCTTGAATTCATCAGTTAAGGATTTGAACAGAAATGTGGCATGATTGATACCTAGTTAACAAACCGAATCTACCCAATAAGCTAGACCTAAATGATGGATCCCAATCTTGATGCAGAAAGAATACCATAAACCATAAAGATATCCTACCAATTAAGGACTATCCTACAAATGAAGAGATGACCTATAGGGGATATAGTACAAACAGAAAGACATCCTAAAGTTAAGTGTTAATTTAAAGCTTAAGAAATAATCTAAAAATTAAGGGATATCTTGCAACTTAAGAGATACCCTATAAAAGCAAAGATGTGGAAAAAAGGTCAAATGCAAATTTTAGTTAAGCACAATGTCCACTTTATCCAATATGATGAAAAATACCCTCATACAAAAAAACAAGAAAGAAATAATCACACTACCTTATTTATATTTGAGTCCTTAATCAGATGTCCTTAATACTAGATCTAGAATAATTAATACCATAGGCTTACCTCTGTTAGAAATTTGTGAACCCACAAACAAATAAAAAATAAAATATATTTGTAATTCGATATATCACTTGGTGTCTCTTCACCGGCACAATGTCAAATGGGTATTTTCAATCTCACATCTATAATAGATAATTAATGAGTCATACATAAAATCCTTTAACCCTAATCTGTATCATGCGAACATATCTTACATTCAAATGACGTTTCAGTGGTTTTTTTTTGTGGTTGATGTTGTTTTAAGCTTTTTAGCAACACACATATTATTAAATGAGAAATTCTGAATATCAACAATTGGCAATTTGTGGGACTTATTATACCAAACAAAATGCTAAAAGCTATCTCAGTTTCTACTTATACAAACAACTGTTTTTAAAAATAATAAAAATCCAAAAACGGCTTTCTTAAGAGGTATCCTTCATATTTTGAAACCACATTGATAAACAATTCTCGAAGAGGCAGCTCGATTGCAAACAGAGACAAGGGACCATATTTACAAAGTATCACTCTTCCGAGTCACATAAAAGCTCAAAGTACCATAATATAAATTAGATAATCTCGCTACATTATAGAGCATTCTAAAACACGTGTACCCTACATAGTTAGATGAGAAAATAAATATAAAAAGTAAATCTCTGTCACACTATGAATTACTTTACCGAAAAGAAAAGGTGAAGTGTGCCAGAGAAACAGAGACTATATACCAGGCATTCATTGAAGAATGAATAAGATGAAAGACTAAGCTATTTGGTTTCTTCCAACTAAAAAACATGGTATAAAAAGATTTATTAAAATAGATAAAGCAACAATTAGCAAACATGCATTTGAAGTAACCCAATGTGGAGCACAATTTGGGTGAATTCTCATGTAATGTAATATCGATGTATTTAACTCCAATTCAGAGGTGAGAAAACGGAATTTCATTGCTCTAACAGAAGCTGGTTTTAGAAATGAGATAACCTTAAGATTCAGCAGATGTGGCCTCATCATCTTTGTGCTTGACCATGCCTGAGTCGACAAGAATGGGCACCTCTGCAGCGAGCCATGGGGCCAGGCCAAGGCAGAGGGCATGCGCAATTCCAAACCTAGGGCTAACAAAAACACAGACAAGCAGAACAAGGATTCAACTGCATGATAACGAAGGAACACATCCAACCACGCCAAGTAGAAATCGATCTGTGTACCAGTTCTTGGCCCAGAGAGGCTTGAAATGGACGGTCAAACAGATCTTGCCCCCCCGGTACATCTGCCGAGGATGAAGATTAATCGATCGTTTATTTTACTTGGATAACAACAATATCAAAAACAATTAAGAAAAGAAGAACCAAAGGGGTGAGGCCTTGCCTTGTGGGTCTTGCCGTCGAGCTGGGGGAGCTCGATCTCCGGGGCAGTGGCAGGGTAAGTGACGGGGATGTCGAACTGGAGTTGGAACTCGTAGCGGCGGAGGTTGTGGACGTACCAGCAGGTGCCCTCCCAGCGGGTACCCTCAGGGTTGGCGGCCGAGATCCGGAACCAGTCGTTGTCGTTGGACTTGTTCATGGATGTGTAGGCGATCAAGGCTCGGTACTCCTCCTTCAGCCTCTGGGTCCACGGCCCGCCGTCCCGGGGCCCTGCCCGCGTCGTCAGTAGCGGGATCTGCGTCAGAGCCGACTTCGTGCTCGGATCCCACCCCTCCATAGCCCCCGCCTCCTGATTTCTAAACCTCCTCTTGGGAGAAAGAGAGGCAGAGGCAGCGCTGCGTGATCAGTACGCAGACTCGCAGCAGCGATATTCTTGAAAAAAAAACTCAAAAATAAAAATACACTCCTCTTTTATATATATATATATATATATATATATATATATATATAGATGTGATATTACGCGGTCAGACGGATGCACTTGCATTCTCCGTCACCTCCCATTTAACCCCTGGGCATATTTAAAGAATTTTCAGCTAAAGATCAATACAATTTTGCCATCGTTTTGGCCCTCTCACTAAACTACAAATTCCTCAATGCTCAAACTTCTATAAAATAAAGAACCGCTGAGTGGTATAATTGACCAAACTAAGCTATCAAATTATACGAAAACGACATCCTAAATTTTATTTTTCAATGATCTTCATCCCCTCAGAATCGGTTTGAGCACTTTAGATTCTGTTGTGTCCTGTGAACATATTGATGACAAACACATAACTCTGTGAAACTTGTTGATATGACATTAAAAAAATATGAAATGATTTTTTTACCTTTATGTAAAAACTACACTATAAGCTAAGTGTTTATTTTTCTCATAATGCAATACCTTCATTGTCTTTTATACATAAGGATAAAAAAATCATTTTATGTGTTTTTTTTTAATGTCACGTCAACAAATTTAACATGATTATGTGTTTTGGCACTAATATGCTAACTGACACAACACAAAGTAT
The DNA here is from genome assembly GCA_026586065.1 of Dioscorea zingiberensis. Lineage (NCBI taxonomy): Eukaryota > Viridiplantae > Streptophyta > Magnoliopsida > Dioscoreales > Dioscoreaceae > Dioscorea > Dioscorea zingiberensis. Next base: position 52,672,688 of record CM048823.1, read on the forward strand.
TAAAGTGCTTAAAGTCAACCCATAAACACCAAATTAACAAATAGACAAATCACATGATAGTTTAGTGAAATTTGCTTTTTTGACATGGGCAACGAACACCCCCCAAAAGATCAATCAAATATGGTGTGCACAGGGGATCAATTCACCCCGGTCCTATGCCGCTATACTAAGAGATCTTTGGCCTCCTCTTACACTTTTAAAACCCTAATATTGTACATTGTACATCAGGCAAAGTTGACATTTAAAAAATACAAATATTTTATTTTTAAATTAAATATTAAATATTAAGCATTAATTTTATCAACTTAAATATAAATATTTTATATGAAAAATAACATTTAAAAATTCAAAAAATATAAAATTTTAATTGTTATAACAATTTTTAATTTTTTAAATTTCATTGTTATAACTAATTTTGGCCCTGATGGATGCCGTTAATCAAGATCATAAAGTTCCCCAAGTAACACTGTAGTACAAAATTGATGTCAAGTAGCGTCTGTTTTTGCATTAAATGAGCTTGGTATGAACTGGTATTAACTTGGAAAATCAAAAACACAAACACTTGAGTGCCCTTTCACCAGTGAATGTCCACACTACCATTCTGTAGGCTTCCATACAACAATAACACGATCTACAATTAAAAAAATGAATTCTCCCCAAAGAATATTGAATAAAACTATGAAAATCCAGTTTCCATCATTACTTCCGTTGAGGATAAAAATAGTTGCAGGTGAAAATGGTGGAGAAGATGGTGCCCGCCATGACAGCTCCTTTTCTCTTCAAGAAGTCCCACAAAATACAATAGGCCTCTCCCACGCCTTTTATATTTAAAAAATGTCATAAGAATATATATATACATAAATAGAAATGACTATGCAGTTGAAAGAAGTTCAAACTAAGAATAAATTTGGATAGGAGTGAAGATACAGTGAAAAGTTGAGGATGTGAAAATTGTGTCCAACTCAATTCTTAATGCTAAGAGAGCACTATCTATTTATAGTTAAGATTTACTCAAGTATGCTCAAATCAAACCTCCAACAATAAATACATATTATTTCTGAACCAATCCATAACAAAATTCTAACTAGTTTCTCTGAATAAATGAGGTTCAAGAAGACAACTCAATTACCATGGTCCCGTGCATAGATATAGACTAACTTAACAATCCTGTGCTCAAGACCACATTAACGAGGATTTTGGGTTAAGTTTGAAAAATGAAACAATACACACCATATCTTATATGGGAAGCTAGGACAAAAAGGCAAAACAAACAAACACACACACACACACACACACACAACAAAAATCAAGTATTACCACATCATGCAAAATCTTTAAGAAAATTTCAATCTCATGAACTCCACTAACTATCTGTGAAAAAAAAACACACACACAACACCACTAACTCTTGATAGAAAAATTTCCATAGTATCAGAGATTGAAGGAAACAACATAAGCATATGTAGTAACCAGACCTGCTGAGGGGACTGTACCAATGTTGAATCCTACTTTACAGGAATCACAACATCAAGGTCCGTTGACACATGCCATCCTGTGGGATAGATAAGATCCTTTGTTTCCAAATGAATGTGCCAGTTCATGATCCTTGAGCAGCCATATGGTAAGCCAGCCATTTGATCTTCATCTTCAACAACCTGTTCAATAAATGTTGTCTCCTGCAAAAAATTATATCATAAATTTCAATCTTCAAAAGGAAAAAACCAGTGTATGCTAGAAAGGATGATTAGATTTGTCTAACATTTTAGACAGTATTATTACACCAATAACAAATGCAAGCTCTTAGGAACTCATTGAAACTCTCAAAGCATTTTCCGAAAATGCTCATTTTTTACTGCAACAAGAAATCAGCAGAATTATTTTCCTACAAACTCTTATAAAGATTGCATAATGTTGAACATCATGACTCAGAAGCGCGTTCAACAAGATTGTTAGAGCTATTCAGCATTATTACTTAAATCACTAATTCCAGATTTCTTTCACCATTTCTCAAAGCACATCAATAATACCTTTATATAAACTAGTAATGTTAGATGATTGGGTTTATGGAGTCAAGTTTATTAAGTAGCACTGGGCATTGAACAAAGACAGTGATGCCAAGGAATTTTAGACATGTTAATTAAAAACATATTACACTATTACTAATTGTCAATCATTAATTAAATTATATAAATTTAATTAAAACTATTTATTTTAATAAAATATAATTAAGTCAAATTTGGCCAAAAGTTTCCCTAAAAAAAATTCAAGCAACCAAACTCCAAATCCAACTTAACCCCATTTATCCCAACCCCAGCCAAAGAACACCATTAAGTTCTTTTACTGACATATTTGAGAGCTAACCAAAATGTGTACATATATTTTCCCCTTCCAAGATTTAAGGAAATGACAACCTATTCAAGGATCATTTCACATAAATATTCACCAGTCTTATCTAGGGGAAAAAAGGTGTAAGACATTTTTCAAAATCTCTTTAATAAGCCTAAAAAATGCAGAGTTCCAATTAGGCTCATAAGGCTACTCAGACATAAAAGAGGAAGAAAGCAGAGTGGTGGATGCCCCCAAAAGACACGATATTCATTCAGGCTGTTAATGCAGAAGTCTGATAACGTTCCAATTATGATTATTTACTCTTTCTGCGAACAATAAATTATTCGAGATTAACTAACAATAGTTCATTGTGAAATTCAATATCTTTTAAAGGAAACAAAACATACTTGAAACCCCTCCTTCACTGTGTCAAGCTGTCTAATTGGATCTGAAATTGGGCGTCCCCATCTCCTTGGATCCCAAAGAATACTGCTATTGAATGCAAATCCTGACATATCAACATGAAATCTCCGAAGTCTCTTGCTTTTCTCATTTGTGTGCCACCCAATTACTTGACTTCCATTGCAGACCGGACCTTCCAGTGTTGCCTTGTTCTTGCTCTGTGCAAGCATTGCAACAGGCCAAGTGCCAAACCTCCTGCAAATCAGAAACCAGTTAATAAAAGTTAGTCAAAAATAAATAAATAAATAAATACATGAGAAAAAATTGTTTGAATATCCTGCAACAGTTGTTTTGTTCCAAAACACATGCATTCATCCCCAACCTTTTTCAGCTCAGTCCTTGATATGATTCTCTTCAAAGGAGGGGTCACCAGTTCAAATCTAAGCCATGACACCATAGATTATTGTTTCTTGAAGAAAAAACATTAATTGGTTTTACCTTACCAAAATAAAAACAATAGGAATTATATTACCCTTGAGAGTATAATATATTCTATAAACCTTAAAAACCAGCTCCTCAGTGTGAAGGCCTATTCTTTCTTAAGATAGAAACCAGGCCAGGTTATACGGTTTTACATGCAATAATACAGATTGAGTCAAGGCATAGTACAGTAATGAGAAAACAGTGAAAAATCTACAGGAAAATAATATCAGCTTTATAAAAATTTATTTACAGGGAGATCATTGGTGAACAGATGAGAAAAGAAGCTAGTGAGTCAAAATGTTAACAAGGAAGCCTGGGTAAGATCACATTTGCATCAGAATAAGACTCAATGAAAATGAGCTAGGAGAAAACATCATCATTCAAGAAAGCTAAAGAAATGCCATGTATCAAAACAAAAGCCAGTCCTCTTACTCTTCAGTTACTGATGGATGCCTTATTTGTTTTACTTCATTTGAAATGCTTTTGTTTTTCTTTGTTCTAGGATATTGGGATTTATCTATCATGGGCAACTCCACTTTCCATGAAAATTTCCCTTAAAAAAAATTAAGCTGCCAAGATTAAATGGAGGAATTACACAACTTACAAAAAAAATTTACTTGAAGAATAGTTGCAAGCATCCATTAGGAGATTGCTTGTATGCATGGAATAATGCAACCTTTTTTCCCCTTTTTCATCATAAATAGCTAACAAAGGCATGAGAAAGTTGTGATACCTGATTTTCCTCAAGCTCTCGAACAACTCCAGAGTATAGATGTTGTCATCATCAGCAAAGTAGACTATCCCATCCAGCTGATGTCGTTCTATATGCTGAAGGGCAGTGTTGCGCTGGTGGACGCCCCTGTCCTTAACCTTAGTCGAGTTCCTTTCACAGACAAGATGGCGGTACATGACCCCTGTCCTCCTGAGCAGCTCGGCAGTCTCCATGGACGCGGATCCCACCTCCACCACGATCCACAGCAAGGGTTGCGGGACCAGCCTGAGCGTCTGCCCCAGGCGGTTGAGGTAGTATGCCTGGAGCGCGCGGTTGTAAGTTGGGGTCACCACGATCAGCAGCTTCTGAGGTAGGGTCAGGGAGTCATCGTTGTAGTTTGAGATGTCTTCCCTCCTGGCCTCCAACTCTAGATTCGTGACGTCCTCGGGCTTCAAGATCTCGATGGCTCGGTGACCGCCGCCGAGATCCAGCTGGGACTGGGAATTGCTGCCTCGGGCGTCAACGTCAAGGATGGATGGAGGGGGTCTAACGTCGAAGGAGAAGTCGTGGGGACTGAGACCTTGATGGTGAGTGTGGAGGCCGGAGAAGGGGGAGAAGCCGAAAAGGAAGCCAGCGACGAAGAAAAGGAGAAAGCGTAGGATGGATCTCTTCCAGGCAAGCTGCTGCTGAACCCACTTGCGGGGCTGCTGCTTCTGAGGAAGCGAGAATGCCCCGTTCAGGAAGCGGTGAAAGAGATGTTGAGAGGGGGAAGAAGACGAGTTGGGCGGCGAGGACCTCTGGACTGAGGGCACCGAGATCTGGACGCGCCGGTCATGGTTGGCAGGGGACAGAGTGCGGCGGATCGATGCCATTATACTCCGCCGGCCTCCGCAGAACAAGAAGCATCAATTATGAAGAATGGATGGATCGTCCCAGATACGCTGGATGCTTGATTGCTTGGTGGACTGTTTACTGAGCGATCCCCGCTGGACTGGGCCAATTCTCTCGTCTATATCTTTCCTTTCTTTTCCTTTCCTTTCTTCTCTTCTCTTCTCTTCTCTTCTCTTCCCCTTTTCTAGGAGGATAAAGGAGCAAAGAGAACGGGAGAGAGGTCAGAGGGGAGAAGGAGGTTATCTATGTAAGAGCCTCCGGATCCGGTGTGACTTGCGTTGCACAGCCAAGCATGGAGGAGCGCGAAATCAAGCGGCTGGCTCTGGCTGTGAGGGAAGACCAGGTCGCCCAAATGGCGGCCATCGTTTGGATGTCGGGCCAACGCCAGGTTAGGCGAGCAGCGAGTGAGATACCAACCAAGCACCCGTTTTATTTTCTTTCTTTGTTTTTTCTTCTTATTGGAATTTGGAGGATCGTAGTTACGAAGGACTTTGGTTATCGGAAATGCTGTTCAATGTATAAACATTGGCATATCGTTATCGCCTAAATTGTTTAGGCACTACTTCTCATTCTTGGTTACCCACAGTTTTGGTGTTATTTCATGTCCCAAGTCATGTTAGCAAAGTACCAGAGCTTAAGGGCAAAGTTTACAAGCATCTGCCGATCAAAGGCATAAGGGAATGGGGAATTACAGACATTAGAGGTTTTAATGCAGCTATGATTGGTAAGTGGTGGTGGAGGCTTCTCAACGGACATGCCAACTTATGCTGGCGCATCATTCTGAACAATTACTTCAGGAATTTCTTCCTCAACCTGCATAAGGGAGTGACAAGGAGAGCATCCTACTTCTAAAAAGGGGTATCAGACCAATGGCGGATAGTGAAAATGAGACTTGAAGTGAAAGCAGGGAAGGGAGACACAGTCAACCTGTGGCATGATAAATGGATCCAAGGGCAAGCACCGAGCAACATCTTCCCAAATCTTGTCTCCTCCGCTCTAAACCAGCATCTCTCACTCGGGAGGGCAAGGGACAAACTAACACAAACCCAACCATTACTGAAACAAGGGTTGCTGATTAGGGAAGGTGCGCGGGAGATGGACGCGCTTCTGGAAGCAATCGCCATGACACAAAAGGATCGGCAGGACACCAGAATTTGGAATCTTGAGAGGAACGGGGCATTCTCGATCAAATCCCTCTACAATTTCGCGGTGGATGGAGGGGTACGGATCTAGTTCCCAAACAACCTATGGCGGCTCCCGTGCCCAAGGAAGATTCAACTATTCTCATGGCTGGCCGCGGATAACAAAATGTTAGGGATATAGTTGATATGCCCTAGACCCAATCTCTTATGTAATAATTTGAACACATTTCAAACAATATGGTTTGATTAATATATGGCATTGCCTTACTTTTGTTACCATATTAAGTGTTTAATATGATAAAGTCCTTGATTAAATTTAGAGACTTGTCATTATGATAGAGATCATAATAATGAGAGTCAAGTCTAAAATGATTTAATCTAAAATTCTTCTTGATCACAAGATCATTAAGAATAGGATATTAGTGATCCGGTTAGATCAATATATGTGTGACAGTCTTTATAAGATAAAGATTAGTTGATCTCATTGACTAAATCACATATATAAATGATGAATATGGAGATATGATCATTGAACTGACTCAATTGAGAATTCCTAATGGTTAATATTACCATAAACTGTCAATAGGATATTCTCTTGAAGAATGAGATATAATAGTTTCTTTGACCTGAGATCATCATAGTAATTAACAAGCTATTTATCATACTTTGATTCTGGACACCTATTGTCCTAGGATGATAGTTGAAAGGATATTGGGTATGATTAAATACTTGTAGAATTAATGATTGATCAAGAAGGAATCTGTCAACTCTTGGTAATGAGTTTGAGCTCTATGTTGTCATTATTTATAACGACTAAATTAAGACCTTGGCCAGGGCAAACGGATGAAGAAGAAAAGAGTTTCTTAAGTCATTCGTTGGTCGGTTATAATTGACATGAAACATAGTTGGTAACCTATTGGGATTTGGATAGCTCAACCATATCCTAGGGTTGACCCGGAGCTTTATTGACAGAAGGAAAATATTACATTATTCTTCTACAGGTTCTTGAGAGTAATTATATACTTCATGCTATCCGGTCGTTAAGGAGTGTTGCTAGACGGCAACCTTGATTAGTAAATTAGTATGACTAATTTACTATCGGCTTAGTATTGAACCTATGGGGTCACACACTAACGAGTGTTCTAATCTTTGCTATAGGATTAATTGTTTTACTATTTGATGATTAAATTAGATTATTTAATTTATCAAATAAATAAAATAAATTAGTCCAAATGGAATATTATTATATTCTTTACTAGCATAGAGAATATAATTAATATTAATGGACAAAATGAATAATGATTGGATGTGTTGGTTTTGGGAAAACCAAAAGGTCTTTGGAAGACCAAAGGGTTTTGGGAAAACCAAAAGCCACATGCACTTAATGGCTTTGGGAAAACCAAAGGGTTTTGGGAAAACCAAAAGCCACATGCACTTAATGGTTTTGGGAAACCCAAAAGGTTTTGGGAAGCCCAAAAGCCTCATGGAAATGCCTATATATATGTAGGCTTGCATATGGGTTAAGACACACAAAAGAGAGAAGAGATACATTCCATCAAGTGAGCTTTGAGAGTCAAAACCATTTGTTTCAATTTGTTCATCGATTCCATTTGTCAAAGGGTTGATAGCAAAGGTTGGTCTCGGTGTGGATACGCATAGAGTCTTCGTATTATCGAAGAGGTTTAGAGAGAAAAAGGAATTCGCTTCCAAGGTATGTTTTAGATCCGATCTTTAACATGTTAGATAAATTTTAAATGCAAATAGATCTTCCATTGGATTATTTCGCCTTCCGCTGCGTGTTTTGAACACCGAATAATCCTACACAAAATACTCACACTGGACAACCTTATCAAACATAAATGACAAGGGAATCGGACCCTGTGTTACCTATGCAATGAGCAAGCAGAAATGGTACAACATCTCCTCACAAGTTGCTATGTCACAACACAAATATGGAAACACTTTTGCCAGCTATTCAACCTATCTACCCGCCCCCGATCGACTCAAGAGCTCTGGGGACATCACAGCTTAGGGGAAAACTGCCCAAGGAAGAGCGTAGGGGATGGCATCTGGCGGTTATGGCCACAACATGGAGTATTTGGCTGGAAAGGAATCTAAGATGCTTTCAAAATAAACAACGCGTTTGCTCTGGGATCATTCGTGGCATCGTTTTCCTCTTGCTATCTTTGGATCAATGGTGCCAACGCCGACATGAAGCAGAAGCTAGGCCCGCTAACAGCCATCGCCCAAAGCTCTCTGTCCTCTATTCATGCAAGCTAACCTCAAGCGTCAACCAATGGGGACGACTTCGAGGAGGACTTTCTGCGGTTAACTCTACAAGAGAGAACCACCATCAGCACCATGTAATTGTGATTGGGAATCCCAGGGAACCTCGGGAACCCTGGACATGGAAGCAATTTGGGGGAGCTCAATTTTGAGCGCCAATGTACTAATTTCTTTTAAAAATTGAATAAAAAAAATATGGTTTATTCACTTTAATAAAAAAAAGTTATGTTAGCAAAAGTCTGTAGCCAACATCCCAACTCTGCTAACGGGAAAAAAGAAGAAGCTTTAGTAAATTTTACAAAAAATATAAAAAATAGACTTCACCCGAAATTTTTATTTTTAGTTATTATCATTGTGATTATTATTACATTTTAGCCTTATTATTATAATGGTGATAATGCCCATTTAGAAGTATGTATTTCTTAAAAATAAAAAAAATTAACTTCATTCTGATTTTAGAATTGTTTCTTTGATGCACGGGTTTCACAACAAATTATTAATAGAAACGGACAAAGCCAAATTTAAAAAAAAACTTTTAGTTGTCATTATTATTACCATTATCATCATTATTTTTTTTATTAAAAATCATAAAAGATTATCCCAATCATAATTATTATCTTTCTAATAACTATCATGATAATGCCATCATCCTCGGTTAAATTGAGGTTAGCTTTTTGAGTGGAGTGAGAACAACAACAAGTAAGTTAGATGGGTTGACTATATGAATTCTGTGTCTCCATCTAAATTCTCAAACACTATTTCTCTTCATATAATCCTCTACCTACCTCTACCCCTTTTTTAACCTTCTATTACTAAACTATCACATTTTTTAACTTAGGCACCAGTGGTTTACAACATATGTGTCCAAACCATCTTAAACACACTTCTCTTATTTCAACTTCAATTGATACAACATGCACCTTCTATCGAATGTGTTCATTTTTAATCTTATCCAATTTTGTATAACCACACATCCACCTTAACATCCTCATTTATGTCACATTCATCTTATAAATATGTTGAGCTTTAGTTTCCCAACACTCGATTCTGTATAGCATGACTGGTTTAACTGTCGTTCTATATAACTTTCCATTCACTTTGTTAGACATCTTTTTATCACATAACACATACGTGAAAATTCTCTATTTCAGTCATTCTGTTTTAATTATATGGATTACATCTTCATCTATCTTCCCATCATCCTGGAAAATAAAACTTAGATACTTAAAATGGTTACACTTAGGCATTACCACCCCCCTAGTTTCACTTCCCCTCCATCTCTCCTACTTATACTAAAATTATAATGCATATATTCTGTTTTACTTCTACTTAACATAAATCCTTTACTTTCAATAGTATTTCTCTACAATTCTAACTTATGGTTAACTCCCTTCCTAGTCTCTCATGAACTAGCTAGACTCTCTCCCTAGTCTCATGAACTAGCTAGGACAATATCATTTGAGAACAACATACACCATGGAATGTTATCTTGGATACAACTAATTAACTCATCAATTATGAGAGTAAACAAGTATGGACTCAAGATTGATCCTTGATGTAGACACACTGTTATAGGAAACTCCTTCGTATCTCTTCTCACTGTTCTCACACTCGTAACTACTTCTTCGTACATATCCTTAATAACATTTATATATTTAATATGAATGTCTTTTTTCTCCAATGCTTCTATGTATCTTCGTTTCCCACGGAGTAGAGTGAGAAATGGAAAGAAGGTAGCAGTATTTAAGAACTCGAAAGAGTACGGAGATGAAGTTATCGACCGTATCTCTGGAGGAACCAAGGAGGGTTTCAAAATTTTCAAGGAGATCATCCTCGGACATCCAGAGTTGGGCATAGCCTCTTTGGATTTTGAGGTTGCTCTCCAATATCTCCCTTTGACTCTCGAGGACAACGTTGGTCAATTTGAAGCTAAAGTTACAGTTGAACCTAAAGTGTCAACTCTAGCAGTAGTCGAGGTGTCAGCTCCAGCCGAGGTTAAGGTGCCTCCAGCAGCTTCTCAATAATAAACTTTACACATATTTCTTTTTGTACTTGTATTCTTTCAACAAATTTATTAATAAATAAATAACTTTTATGACTCACTTGTGTCATTCTTTCTTATTCAAATGGATGAGTGGATGTTTTGTGGTTCTTTTTTCCAAGCTGATTTTACTTATCATTTGGAATGACTAAGTGTTGAGCTTTTTGGTTGCTGACTCTAGGACTTGATCCATCTAATATGACTGATTCTAAAGCATGGTGGTCTTCTAGGCTTTCATGATTCATAATTGCAAGTCCGACCAAGACTGATATGAAATATACCATGGATGTTTCTCCAAGCTCAGATATGACGACTTGCATCATGTAAAAGATGGGCGATCAGCTCTTTCAGGCTTTTTCTTCAAATCCTGTAAAAGACCAAGAACAAACATATCCAATGAGCTTTATTAATCATCTGGGGTCTTACCTTTGAAAGGTAAAGACGATCCAACCACAAAAGATTAGTGTCGTACTATGAAAATAGCGTCTTGAAAAAAGTTGTATGGTTGAGTCCTGAAAAGGGCGCCCTGGAAAAGGACTTCGAGTTGAGGTTGGCATGATTTTAGTAGTCAGCCTCTACGTGCCCTGAAAGAGGACGGGGACAACCTGATCCCTGGAAACCGAATCGGCTTCGAAGTCCTGAGAGTTTTAGGAATTAATCTCTGCATGCCATGAAAGGGGACGGGAACAATCTAATCTCTTAGGACTGAATCCATATCCTGAAAAGGGTGAGGGCCACATGTGGGCATTGACGATCAGTCTGCTTGGCTCTAGAATGAGCAGAGCTTCTCAAGCTAGGGCTCCAACCAATGATTAACTAAACACACATACAAAATGATAATGGATTGGTTTCAGGAAAAGTTTTAAAAAAAAAACATTAATAATGTGCTCGACATTGAATGACCTTTTAAGCAATCTGCTCCCAAAGTCTATAAGCTTATATGTGCTAGGTTGGACAATCTCTATAACAGTGTAGGGTCCTTCCCAATTGAGAGTAAGCTTCTTAGTTATACTCTCATTCCCTTGGAAGATATTCTTTCGTAAGACGAGGTTTCCTAGTCGGAGAAGTATCAAACCTGTTACTGGTGGACTATTGCTCTGATACAACCTTTGTCTCATTTCTCCTCTAGAAGATCCACTCTCCTTGGAGGGCATCATCATTGGCACCTTGATCAAAGGTTTGGGTTCGATAGGTTGACATCCTAATCTTTATGACATGGATCACTGTTTTTGCTCCTTAGGTGAGGTTGAATGGAGTCTCTGTAATAGTAGTCCTATTGATTATTCAATATGCCTATATATATGGTACTGGATAATTCATCCATCCAATTGGAGCTGACTCGTTGGACTTTAGTCTTGAGGCTCTGATTTTTGTTGGTGACCTCGACCTGCCCGTTTGCTTAAGGATGAGCCATAGGGTTTAGCGTCGCCTCAATACCCAACTCTTCATAAAATTTCTTGAACTTCTGGTTGTTGAACTATATCTCGTTGTTTGTAACGAAAGCAATTGAGATGTCGAATTTGTAGAAGATGGACTTCCACATGAAGTCTCAACAAACCTATTATGTAATCTTTACCAGAGGTTTCGCTTCCACCTACTTGGTGAAGTAATCTATGATGACGAATCACCTCCGAGGATATTTTTCAATAGTAAAATCACTTGTCACCCCCTCATTTTTCAATAATTCCTAATGACACCATGTTTTATTTTTATTATATTTGTCACCCTGAGTTAGTTCTCCTAACCAAAAGCCTTGAGTATATATATATTTTTAAAAACTGTTTAAAACACTAAGTTAAAGTAAAATAATACCATCTTCTTTTCATGGTTGATATTTAATTTACCCATTAAGATTATTTTGAAAGTTATGTTGATGTAACGATCTGCTCTTCTTGGGATCATAACATATCCTTATCAATGGAAAAAAGTGGTCAGTGAAAGTTGAAGTGCTTCAGGTCATTTTGAGGGAGAGATCAACTGTGATTGATGGCTCTTTTGCTTCGTTCATTCAGCTTTGCAGGATCAATACCTCATTCCAAGATCGGCCTCCAAGGATCTAACCTTGTAGAGATAAAGAACTGTGGAGAAAGAAGATCCGAGTGCCCGTGCTTAAGGGGAGGCTCTGGCGCTTAAGTCAGGGACTCGAAATTAAGAGAAGAGAAAAACAAAAAGAACTCGAAGAAGATTATGAGAGAGTTGTCCAGACTAGTGTCAATATTAATGGATCCAAATCCCCCTTTTAGTGACCCGATGATCTCCTTTTATAGCTTGAAAATCCTTACTTGCTAGCTTTCAACTTATTCTGCAATTCATCCTCCACAATTGGATGATCAGGTGGTTATTTTGAAAGTTGGGTTCTCATCACGACACTTATGATCACGTCACATGTCTTTTTAAGTTATTTCCCTCCATAACAGAGTACATAATATATCTTTTGAGTTTATTTCATGTGAGGAAGTGAGAAATAATGCATTGAAAAGGATATTATATATTAAAAGATTAAAAGGGAATTGATATTTTTTTAAAGGATGATAAATAAAAAAACTCTTTATAATACATGAGAATGACAATCAACTAGCTAGTGGTTGTCTTCCACTGATGTTTTCTCAAACTGCTATCTCACAATCATTGCAAAAACAACAGCCATGAGGTGATAGACAGTTTAAGATTTAGTAACTGATAGATGGATCCGTGGCTAACAAGCAACAAGGGTTGGAATTGATCTGCCGTTTATACTTTCAGGCTAATGAAATTGTCATTAAGTCCCAAATCCTAACCATTAATAATATTATTTCTCAAAACATGAGAAAAAACTAATTGCAGCTGTATAATATAATGGGCTCCCAATGCAACTTGTAAGCACATTTCAAGTTTAAAAAATGCCATAGTCCAGTGGAGAGGGACTCGCTCCAGCTATTTCATGCGTGGAAAATGACCTCAAAATAGTCACTGATCTCCTATTTCAACATACCCCCATCATATCATAACCTATAGGTAAAAGAGTCAATAAATCCAAATATGAAAATGGGTCAAAAATGATATATTTTAATTTAATAAAAAAAATCAGAGATATTTTAATAACAAACAACATATTTACACTAGGGGTGCCTGTTTGGTTACCTGTAATTAGCCGTGAAGTAACCTGTTTTATATATAAATTTTACTTTTGAGTGTTTGGTTTGCTGTAAAAGGCCCACTTACATATAACTTGTTTTACATCTCAAACCACTTTTGCTGCATTTCAACTCATTGTCAAATTGGCCGTGAGTTGAAATGCGGTAAAAGCATTTGATTAAAATAACTCCTCAATTTACTAAATTTATTATAGGAGTTTTTTTTACAAAATTGCCAAACTTTGTAAGATTTTTGCAGAAAAACCCAAAAAAATAAAAATAATATTTATTTTTTTGAAGGGTGTAGGTGCACTAGACTTTCCAAAATTGATGTCATTTTGTAGAAAACCTCCTCAATCTATCAAAATTATTACAAGGGTCTTTAAGCAAAATTACAGAACTTTGTGTTTTTTTACCAAAAATTTTCAAAATCCAAGTGTCTTTTGCAGAAAACCCCTATATTTACCAATATATATAAAAAATAGATAATAGGGGAAACCTTACCACTTACTTTATTAGAAAAACTTACATTATGTTACGGATATATTTGGTGGAGACATGTGTCACTAAGCTAAAGGACCACTTGTTCCTTTGGCTACATATTTTCACAATTCCGTTCGGCAAATGGCTTAAGGATTCAATCCTACGAACAAGTCCGTCGGAATTACAACTACCCTCTCATAAAGGGCGTAGGATAGAGAGAAAGAGATAGAGAAACATCTAACGCCTCTACAGTGAGTGAGCCTTATCCACTTACTGCTACAAGAGGCGTGATATTTTCCTACCGCCTTCCTACCGCCTTAAGAGATATTTACTTAACTCACCGTCTTACTCCACCGCCTTTCCTGAACCGCCTCTCAGGTGCTATAAAAGGAGAGCTCTAATAGAAGAAAAGGGGATCCGAAAAACTCATCACACAAAAGCTTAAAACTAAGATTCTCGATTCAAGTTTTCTGACTTAAGCATCGGAGCTGAATCCGGGCAGAATAGCCCAATTCCGATCACCGTCCTCTCCTTTTTTACAGGCTCGCTGATCGAGTGATTCCAGTAATTCCGAGCGGAGTTTTTATGATACTCTTCACACTCCCTGTTCGTAGGCAGAAGTAAGCGTCCACATCAACTATAAATTCTAACCGTTGGTCGAGAGCTGAGACCAGATCACGAGGCAACAGTGACCTAAGCGTGACGTGGACCAGTTTTTGGCATCAACAGTTTGGCGCCGTCCGTGGGGACCCTTACGAAAGGCCAAATGACCACTACCAGAAGATCAAAACGAATTCAAGAACAGGGAGTCCCAAATAATCCCGAAGGATCTGGCGAAGTCCGAAGGCATGAAGAAATCCGGTCAGATAGTCCGCCCATCTTACCGCCATCAGAAAATCCTTCCGTCCAACCTCAAGAATCTGTTCCAGAATTTTACCTTAACTTACAGCAACAGTTGGAACAGTTGACTCAGGCTGTTCATGCTTTGACTCATCCTCCGCCTCCTCCTACACAAGTTCCAACGCCAAACATGCCAAAATGTACCCCCACCGGATAATTTCGAAGCAGAGGGAGAACGAGAACTCGCACCCATAAAGAGAAGACAGAAATGACCGCCTTTTCCGCTAGTTCAGAACCTCCCTCCGTTCGACGCAGGCAACAGGCCACCACAAGGACCGAACGGACAAGGACGGAACGGAATAGTCCATCTGTTCAAACAGTTGATAGAAGGACTCAACGGCAAAACATCTTTCGAGAAAACGGAAAGTCCGAGCGACACGTTCTCAATATGTGTTCACCCTTTGTCAAAGAAATATTGGGAGAGCAAGTTCCGGATAACTTCGGACCGCCAGTTATGACCGCATATGAAGGCAAAACCGATCCATCCTGACACCTGAAATCTTTTCGGTCGAAGATGCTCCTCACTGGAATCACAGACGCTCGCATGTGCCGAGCTTTTCCCGCCACCTTAGAGGGAAAAGCGCAAGACTGGTTTGTCGATCTCCCATCTAGTACAATTACTTCTTTTCAGATTTTAGCAGATCGCTTCCTGGCTTATTTTGCCAATTACTTAAAGCAAAAGAAAACCCCGTCTACCCTCCTACGCATTAAGCAATGAGGGGGAGAAACGCTCCAGACTTATTTAAGCCGTTACATAGACGAGACAGCTAATGTTGCGGACCTCCCACCGCGAATGGCTGTGACTTTTTTAATGGAAGGATTATTAGATTCCCCCTTCCTATTTTCCCTGACACTAGATCCACCAAAAACCATTCCCGCCCTTATGATCCACGCCCAAAAGTATATTAATTCCGAGGAAATTTATATGGGTTGGGAAGAAGAGGCTAGAAGTGGACCTGTGGACACCCAGAAGGAAAAAACCCACCATAGCGTCAGCAGAAGGCCCCCGGATGCACGAAAGGAAAAAGGATCGTACAGGGAAGGCAAAGGCATAAACAAAGGCCTGGAAACCTCCACACGACCCCAACGACATACGCTACAGCCCAGAGAGCCTTCTA
Organism: Dioscorea zingiberensis; assembly: GCA_026586065.1. Lineage (NCBI taxonomy): Eukaryota > Viridiplantae > Streptophyta > Magnoliopsida > Dioscoreales > Dioscoreaceae > Dioscorea > Dioscorea zingiberensis. The sequence continues at coordinate 52,688,587 of CM048823.1, forward strand.
AGGAAGGAAAAATTGTCAGATATGATCACCACACCCCGCTGAATCAAACCAGAAGCCACATTCTTATGCAAATCAAAGAACAAAAGCTCCTGACATGGCCGGAGCCTGCAAGAAATGCCGAACGGCAAAAGAACAGTAAGAAGTATTGTCAGTTTCATCAGTCCAGAGGACATGACACAGAAAAGTGTACCCACTTAATGAACGCAATAGAGGATGTCGTTCGAAAAGGACAATTGGAACAATACATCAACCTTGATATTCAAGGGGAGCCCGAAGTTTCACAACCTGAAGAAGAAAAAGGAGAAATGGTGGGATTTATCAGTGGTGGTCCTGGCTGCGGTGGTGAAAGTTCCGCCTCTCGAAAAAGTTATGCCCGAATGGTGGGAACCACGCAGGAAATAGAAACGCCACGAAGACGATCTCGACCTACGGCTCCAATCATCTTTTATGACAATGACGTTAGCGGAGTTCGCCACCCACATGATGACGCGTTGGTTGTCGCCATCAAAGTTTTCAGTTTCCAGATGAAAAGAGTTCTGATAGACAGTGGAAGTTCAGTTGATATCCTCTTTTGGAGCGCTTTTGAAAGAATGAGATATGATGCAGATGACTTGCTTCCGGTAAAATCATCCTTGGTAGGGTTCTCCGGAGGGGTAGTATAGACGGAAGGAATGATCTCCTTGCCAGTTACGGTAGGGAACTCGCCAAGGTCATCAACAGTAACAGCAAACTTCTTGGTTGTGCGTTGTGCTTCAAGTTACAACGTAATCCTTGGCAGACCAACCCTCAACGCCTTGAAAGCCGTAATCTCCACTTATCACCTTCTCCTCAAATTCCCAACTGAGAGTGGCAGTGGAGAGATAAGAGGAGATCAACCCCTGGTACGACAATGCTATATCTCAACCCTCAAAGGAAAAACCCTCAACAGCAGCAAGACAAAGGTTTCAGAAGCTATGTTAGTCAGCAGAATGGCCGAACGGGAAAACGAGGAGCTTCGACCTACACCTGTTGAAGAATTGCTAACTTGATCCCCTAGACACAACCGTATGGCGGCCGCGACGGGCAGATTGGAGCAGATTTGGATGAAAGAAACAAATGGGAAGATCTCATGGGAGTATTGAGAGCAAATTCCGATCTCTTCGCAGTCTTGAGGAGGATATGCCGCGAAGCGTAATATCATTGAACATCGTCTCAACATCGATCAATCGTTTAAACCCACAAAGCGAGAAAAGGAGAAATTTACGCGGAAGGAAGGAAGGCCGCGGAGGAAGAAGTATCTAACCTACTAAAAGCTAAGTTTATCCGAGAGGTATACTACCCAGAATTTGGTTAGCCAATGTGGTCCCGTGAAAAGCCGTGCGGAAAATGGAGGATGTCGCGTTGACTTCACGGACTTAAACAAAGCACACTTGAAAGATTCGTTTCCCTTACCATCAATTGATAGTTTGGTTGATTCAACAACGGGGCATGAGATGTTAAGCTTCTTGGACGCCTTCTCAGGTTACAACCAAATCCGAATGGCGAAAGGCGACGAAGAAAAAACGTCTTTTATTATGAGCACGGGAACGTACTGCTATAAGGTGATGCCGTTCGGCCTAAAAAATGCCGGAGCCACCTTCCAGAGGCTCATAAATCTGATCTTGAGAGAGCAAATTGGCGTAAATGTTGAAGCCTATGTGGGCGATATCTTAGTAAAGAGCCGAAGGCCAATGAACACTGTCGGACTTACAAGAGGCTTTTCGGTCTCTTGAATTTATACTATCGCGGTTAAACCCGAACAAATGTTCTTTCGGCGTTGATCGGGGAAAATTCACAGGATTTATTTTGACACAAAGAGGAATAGAAGCGAATCCGGATAAAATCGTAGCTATTCTTGACATGGGATCGCCAAAAGTCTTCAAGAAATTTGGCTTAACGGACGTCGCCACGTGATTTATCTCCAAAGCCGGAGAGAAAAATCTCCCACTCTTCCAAGCCCTAAGAAAAGCACCCAAAATGGAATGGACAGAAGAATGCGAAAAAGCCTTTCAGGGGCTTAAGGACTATCTCCGGTCGCCTCAGCTGCTAGCTAAACCACAGGTGGGAGAAGAACTTTACGTTTACTTGGCAGTCGCTCCACACGCGGTCAGCGCAGTTCTTCTGAGAGAAGATAATGGAGTTCAAAAACCTGTCTATTACACAAGTAAGATTCTTAACGATGCAGAATCGAGATATCTACCGCTTGAAAAGTTGGCCTTTGCTCTTATCACATCTGCACGAAGATTGAGGCCATACTTTCAAGCCCACAAGATCATAGTATTGACTGATCAGCCGCTAAAGCAGATTCTCCATAAACCTGAAAACTCCGGACGCCTAGCCAAGTGGGTGATAGAATTTGGCGAATTCGATCTCACCTACAAACCCCGAAAGGCAATAAAGGCTCAAGTCTTTGGCATTTTCGTCGCGTAATTAACTTTTCCAAAGAAAGCGAGGGGCCGAACCCGTCGCGAGCCAGAAGAAAGCCCTAGCATCCCATGGACCTTATACGTTGACGGATCAGCAACGGAAGAAAAGGCAGGGGCAGGTTTCGCCCTCTATTCTCCTTCCAAGTGGAAAATCGCGACAGTCCTGAAATTCCAATTTCAAGCAACCAACAATGAGGCCGAATACGAAGCCCTCATCGCAGGATTACACCTAGCCCGGGGGCTCGGAATTCAGCACCTACACGTATATTCCGATTCAGAGCTAGTAGTAAGCCACACCTTGGGCAGCTTTGAAGCGAAGGAAGAAAACATGGTCAAGTACCAAGCAGTGGTAAAGAAAATAGTTCCACACTTCGCTCACTTCCAAATTGAAAAAATCTGTCGAACGCAAAACGAAGAGGCGGACGCTCTGTCCAAAAAGGCCACAGCACCGAACGGAGATACAGAACCTTCCTTTAACCTACAATACCTTCCCACAAAAACCATCGACAGTTTAGAGGAAGAAGTACAGGGTGTAGCTGAAGAGTTAAGCTGGATGGACCCCATCAGAAATTATCTACAAGGTGGACCTGCACCACCCAACAAGGCAGAGGCCAGACGGATTTCTTACAAATCCGCTCAGTACACCATCATTAATGAGAACCTATACAGAAGATCCTATACGCAACCTTTCTTGCGATGCTTGCGTCCAACAGAAGCTAGTTATATCCTTCAAGAAGTTCACGAAGGCATTGGAGGAGGTCACATAGGGGGCAAAGCCTTAAGTTACAAAGTCCTACGACAAGGTTATTATTGGCCAACACTAACTCAAGACGCAATAGCGTTCGCTCGGAAATGCGATGCCTGCCAGCGGCATTCCAAGATTCAGAGGAGACCACCGGCACAACTTACACCCATCATTAGCCCTCGACCGTTTGCCATCTGGGGAGTCGATCTCCTAGGGCCATTCCCCACTTCAGTCAGGCAAATGAAGTTTCTAATAGTCGCCATTGACTACTTCACCAAATGGGTGGAAGTTGAACCCTTGGCCAAGATCACGGAGAAAGCCTGTCAGGGATTCTTATGGCGAGCGGTTATCTGTCGATTCGGAATTCCAGTCGCCTTCATTTCTGATAATGGACGACAGTTTGATAACAAAGCCTTCAAAAGCTTCTGCTCAGAACTCGGAATTGAATCCAGATTAACGTCTGTAACACATCCCCAAGCCAACGGCCAAGTAGAAGTGACAAACCGCACCCTGCTTCAAACACTGAAAACACGGGTATTCAGAAACGGGACTAACTGGGTAGAAGAAATTCCGAGCGCCCTTTGGGCCTACAGGACAACAACAAGAACTCCTACCGGAGAGACCCCATTCTCCCTCACTTATGGGGCAGAGGCTGTCATCCCTGCAGAAATAGGGATGCCTACCTTACGGATACAACAAACTTTCTCCTCAGAAAAGAATGAGGAAAAACTCCGAGCGGAACTTGATCTACTTGAAGAACGAAGAGAAGCTGTGGAAACAAGGGCAGCCATATATCGCCAGAGGGTAAAAAGGTTCTATGACACAAGGGTAAAAAGAGTCTTCTTCCAAATCGGCGATTTAGTCCTACGAGAAAATGAGTTTCGTGGAAATAAAAGCCCGAGCAGAAGCTAACTCCTAACTGGGAAGGCCCTTACGTCGTACAAAGAATCGTCCGAGCAAGCACCTATTATCTAGTAAATATGGACGGAAAAACACTCAAGCGTCCATTCCATGCTGAACATCTACGACGCTACTATCAGTAAATTCTGTAGCTGTCTCTTAAAATTCACGGAATAAAGCTCAAGTCTTTTTTCATTAAGATGCGGTGAAATTCCCATCCTACTAAGATGCGGCGAAATTCCCATCCTACAAAAATGTGGTGAAATTCCCATTCTTGGAAAATGAGTCGGAATTATCCTGCGGAGATAAAACGACAACTCTTATCCAAAAAAAAACAAGGGGCAAAAATCCTGATCGAAATATGAGGCAACAATCTCATTTATGAAGACGAGTACCTCATTCAACAAAGTCCCGCGATTGGACTAAGGACTCGTTACGAAGCATCCTACAAAGTCAAAAGAAGAGGGAAGAAAGAAGAAGTTTACAAAAGACTTCGGAAAATACCTCTCAAATGAATTTCTTATATGGTTAAGAATAACCATCACCCGGAAATAAATCTTCATCAAAATAAAGGTTTGCGTTTCATTCATATGAATAGAAATTTCATTCCAAGTGATCAAAAATTTACAAGAACATTCATAAAAGAAGAACATCCTAAGAGCTAGGGCCCTCAGGGCGACTGCCTGCTTCTGAAGGAGCTTGGGTAGAAGGTTAGAAGGAGGCGAGCAGTGGACAATAAGGAATGTAGGAGCCTCCGGAGTCTTGATAACTTGTTGCTCTTTGAGCTCCGTAAATTTCTTCAAGACTCCAGCCAACCCCATAGACAAAACCTCTTTAGGAGGAATATGATGGCCCACTTGTTGCACCACAGAATATATACGAGTGGCCCCATCTTTAACTTTCGCCCTAAGCCGGGCAACCTCCTTCTCTAAATTGTCCGCTCATTCTATTAAATCCTTAATTTCTTGCGAGTCGGACTTAGGAGCTTTCAAACGGGAAGCCAAATCTGCCTTAAGCGTATCACGCTCCCCCTTTATTTCCGCCAACTCAGCTTGAACGGCGGTAAGCTCAGCAGCCTTCAGCTTTAGATCCCATCGAACAGCGGCTCGCTCCTCTTGAGTAGATTGGAGTTCCTTCTTCAAACTACTGGATTCATCTTGTAGCCCTTTGATACCCTCCTCAGCAGTCAGAAGAGAACCTTTGGAAATAGATAACTGAGCCGCTAGATCGCTCTTCTCCTTCTCTAGAGGCCGGATAGTATTGCGGCTTCGGCTTTGTCTCGCTCGAGGGCACGGATAAGCGTCATCTTTGTTTCTTCTCCTTCTCTTCCAAGGCCGCTACCCTAGAGCTCAACTGAGCGATATCTGCCCTATTCATTTCCATCTTGGCTAAATCTTCTTGGCAAAGAGCACCAACCCGATCCGCCCATTGTGCGGTCTATGAAATAACAAAACGCTCATTAAAATATACCAAATTTAGAAATAAAGGGTAATATGAGAACAACCCTTACCAGCATGGCCGAACGGAATAATTGGTAAGTGGCCTCTTCCCTGCCAGCCCTTCGAAGTTTTGTAGAGAGCTGCTCGGGCCGCATGGCCATTAGAACATCCTTTACGGATGTGGCATCACGAAAAGGAGTATCCTCAGAAGGTAACTCCTTCTGCTTAGTAGCAGATCCCTTTAAAACGGAATCCGCCACTCGCAATTTATCCACGAAGGCCGCTTCTCCTAGCTCCGCCTGCAAAATAAAACCTAAGTGAAAAGTTATAAGTGAAACACACCTATAGAAAATAGAAATTCTCACCTCTGTGAGAAGGATGTCCTCCGGTCGGCGGGAAGAAGGACCCTCAGAAATTGGGGACAACGTCGGGCGGATCTCTTCCGCACAAACCTCTTCCTGAGGCGCCCGCACTAATTCTTCTACAATTCCGGGACCCGATACGTCCTCGGAATTCTTTCTCTTGGTCCTCCTCTCCCGTGAGGACCCTGCATTGGGGTCGCTTTCACCCCCCTTTTTGGAAGAGCCCGTCTCCTTTCTCTTCCTCTTTTTTCTTTCCTCCTTGGAGGTATTAGCCCCCTGGCCAAGTACCACCTCCTTCTTCTTCCGCCCACGAGGCAAGGACGGGTGAACTTCGCCCTCGAAAGAGGCCAAAAGACCCTTAACGTAGCTCAGGTCCTCGTCCTCCATCGGATTTTCTACAAAACAAGTGTCAAAAAATTAGATACTATAGTTAAAAATCAGACTAGTAAGGTACACGAATAATTCCTACCGGCGGACACTATTAAACGACATTTAACAAGGTTTTCCTTTGTCAATAACTCATCCATGTACACTTTGGACAACCCTGTCATCGACTTAAGAAGAACCCCCTCTTCATTCGTCATTTCCTCACAAGCGATGTCCGTTCGGGGAACCTCCCACTTTGTTCGGACATCCCACTCGGACTTACTTTTAACAAAGAAAAATTTGCTCTTCCATCGCTTAATGGAAGAAGGAACTTTCCCTAAAAATTTCCTCCCAGGACGAGCCGAGAAGTAATACCAATCGGCGTTAGACTCTAGACATAGACTAAAAAGCATACGGAACCAACGGACGGTCGGATTTACTCCGTAATGCTTGAAAACAATAACAAAGCCGTTCAGTAGTCTCCAAGAATTCGGGGCCAACTGAGAAGGACACAAATAATACTCCTCTAGTACTGCCTTAGCAAAATCAGAAAAAGGAAGTCTAAGGCCACCTAATAGCGGATCTTGATAGATAGCTATCTCCCCTTCCCTGGGAGAACTTGCCCTCTCCCCAGAACAGGGAACCCTAACCTCAAACAGTGAGAGGTTTATCTCATACTTAGTTACCAGGCTATCTACCTCCGACTGTCCAAGAAGACTTATGAATGTATCAGACCCCACTTGCGTTGCCCTAGAGGGGATGAACCTTGAACCACAGGCTGGAGCAGCCTCCAAGTTCACCCGGATCAGCCGGAATTACAAATGTAAAGCAGTAGGGTTGGACGAAAAGGGAATCAAGGGCTCATGAGAAGAACTAGAGGAAGAAGAAGTAGCGCTAGCCATTACCTTAGAGAAGGAAAAAGATAAAGAGAAAAGGCACTAAACCAGAGCTCGCCGGAGAAGAAGAAATCTGGAGAAGAGGACTCGATTTTCGAAGCAATCTTTTGCTGCCTATACGGTTCCCCTTTATATACAAAGACAATGAATCCGGGGCCGTTAGATCTTAGGGTTGTGTTCCAATCTGAACCCTTGAACCAAAGGCTCACAAATCTGAACCGTTCAAACAACCATCATACACCTCTTCGAAACAATTCAAAATTTTGTCCACGTCAGCAATACCAAGCGCCGCCTGACACTCATTGAAAATCACGCCCCATCGCCCATCATAATGTTGACAAAACGCACACGCTGCGCATGTCGCGCCACTATCCCCCTTTAAATGCTAAATAGTAGAGGAGACACGTGTCGTTTTAGGGAACAAAAAGCGTTATATGGAAAGCAGAGCCTGTACCGCACACAAACAAAGCACACACTCCAACATAGGATCATCAGTAAAGGCCATAAAAATACCAAAGGATCTAAAAACAAAGCGACAAAACGTCATTTATTCATACTACACATGACGGACGTAAATAAAACGACATAACAAAACCTAAAACATATTTCCGAACGGTATTTCCGAACGGATTATCCTAACTAAACGTCCGCAGACCCATCCGAAGGTACGCTCGGATAAGACTCGGAGGAGATACACGGGCTTCCACAGCCGTCGCTATCCTCGTTGCCACTAGGGGAGCTTGGTTCGGCACGGGGACGGAGGTGAGGACCCACCTCTCTACGGCAGGAGTCGTCTCGGAACATCTCAACCTCGAAGCGCATACCCCCTGCGTAAGTAAAAATTAAGAGGTCTCCCGCCTCCACATCATGGTCAACATGAAAAGCTTCCCACCCCGCGTCTATGCTCATTTCACCTACCCCCATGTCAATCAACAAAATAGACGGCCATACACAGCCGTTGGGACTTACCAAGTGGATTACCCCAGTCCTTAGTTGTAACACCCTTATCCCTTTCAGGACCCAGGTGTCACACCAGCCAGATCTAGAGCATGAACCCTAAACCTAAGGCTGTAATCTGCTAATTACTGGGATAAAATAACAAGCGGAAGGTAATTAAGCAACTTATTATAACAACTCCTCGAAAGATAGATATTGTTTATACAAGACCAAATAAAATATTGTCTGGAACATAGATCTCACAACACTCATAGATAGATAACAGGATATCTAAACTTCGAGTCGAGCCGACTCTGATTACATCTCCTCTACTGCGTGATCGGGCGACACTGCTAGAAGTACTCTGTCTAACGTCCTGTAACGGTGTCAAGAAGAGGGCCGAGCTCTAGCTCGGTGGCGAAACATCACATGCGGGTATGGTACGCAGTATAAAAATAACAAAGCTGTAAAGTAAAAACTGGCGTGTAAAACACGAATAGAAAATACTGAATTAAAAATACTGAAAAACTGTTCTGAATACTGCGCAAGTAAACATTGATCCATGTATTCTCTTAAAAATGCATATCTGAGTTTCTGTTTCTCTGTCTTGTGAATCAAATATGAAACCGACATTCCCCCTAGGTAATCTGTACCTGTGCCCTCTTTCTCTCTGAGATGATCTCTATCTCTAGAAGGCGAGGAACGCGGCATCATCTGATACACAAGACTATTCTCTGACTACACATCTACTTCAATACTGCATGGCCAGCAACCAACGAGTATATCTGATACTGAGGTTGAGTATATATACGTACACTGAGCATCCCAAAAGGGATTGGAAGGGGGGTTTGATTTTATAAAAGGAAGTAAAAACAGATAGTTCGCCATTTTTGAAACGAGAATTAAATCACCCCTATCATAACTCAGCGTCGTACTCTCTGGCTCTTCACGAGCCACTCTGGTCTATACAAGTATTTCAATAGAATGTAGTCTTTCTGTATCTGTAACTATTCTCTTTTCTGTTACTGATTTCTAAGCATGAAATGGTTTATAAAACTCTATAAACTTTTACGAAACCCAAGGTTCATGCTTTTAAAACTGAAAACTGTGTCGTATAAAAATACGGTAAAACTAGCAAACTGTACAGGTAGATTTCCCCTCACCTGAGTCTGGTTCGAGTTAAGTTTGACTCGGTCCCTCGGATGCGGCTGACTTGCCTTGGCCCTTTCCTGATGATTGAATATGAAATCTATAAACACGGAGTCCATGTTTTTGACTCGTATTCTAATTTAAACTCGATGGATTTTGGTAAATACATTAAGCTCTCTAAGCATCATCCTTACTTAAGATCTAAAGCATGTTTCTAACATCTTTAGATTCTATAATTACGTTTCATAGCTTTAGTTTAGTCGCTAAAAAAATATGATAAGAATACGAAGAACTATCACATGCTCATATTTCTCCATACTCTACATTTTAACTATTCTTCCCTTATACCTAATTTCTATTCATACTTGATAACAAGCATCAAACATGGAAAGAGTAGTAAACTAAACATGGAAGCATACAACTAGATATTAATAAATCTTTAACTTCTATAATTTCCATGAAAATTTGGCAGAGTGTCCTTTGTTTCTAAGACTTGAAGTTAATACAATCATTCTCCAAAAGCTTAATACATGCATAGAAACTAATAAGCATGCATAATTTCCTTATAAGAACAAGGCAATCTATAAAGTATTTCAAGTGTTTAGGTTAAAGGAAAAACCCGACGGCATTTCCTCCATTTTTAGGCTTGATACATTTCTACCAACATGTATTCATACAACTCCAATAATTATGGTAATTTACTAAGTTATCTTAACTTAATTTCTCTCTAAGATCTAATACATGCTTCTAAGGTATAAAAATATGAATTATACTCGTATTTCCCATACTTCTTACTCTCCTTCGATTATACTTGATTATTACTTCCCTAACTTATTAAGTAGCATATCAAGCAAAGATCGAAGCTAATTAAGGAACTGAACATGAAAGTACACCCTAAATCTCAAATTAAACTCTTAACTCCTATAGATTTTCAAGAAAAATCGGACAGCACCTCCTCTATTTGTAGGGCTCCCGGAATCATACAAACATACACATAACTAGGGATTTAATCTCCACATAGCATGATTCATCTACAACTAATCTCTACAACCATACATCATTTTCCTTGAGTTAATTAGTTCAATCTTCTGTCATGCCCATGGTCGATCCCATACATTCATTCATGTATTCAAACACCTACAAAAAACCATCAAATTGGGCCAACCTTAGTGTCTGCGAACCCTCTGTTCGCCGGATCTGAGAACAAGAGCAACCTGGCTAGCACTCCGACGGTGACTGCTGAGAAACGGCAGTGTCGCCGGGCGGAGCACAGGGAAACGACGGCGGCGCGCGCAAGGAGCTCCTCCGGCGACAAATCGGCGGGGTTGGTGGCGGGGTCGGCCGGGAAAGCGCGTGGCTGAGGTTCGCCGCTCGTCGGCGATCGTGTGGTGCGGCGGCGTGGCTTGATCCGGTGGAGATGCGCGATTGCACACGCAAGCAAAGAAATTGAAGAAAAAGGGCAGAGACGCCCTTTCTCTGATTTTCAGAGAAAACGAGAGAGAGAGAGAGAGTGTGTTGAAACAAAACACCTCTCTCTCCCTTTCTCACATCTGCCTTTATAGGCAGATGTTTTCCTTTTTATTTTTTTTTTTAATTTTATTATTATTGTTATTTCATTTAATAACCTCTACTTTTATTAATATATTATAATGCTTTAGATGTTTTCCTTTTTATTTTTTTTTAACTTTATTATTATTGTTATTTCATTTAATAACCTTTACTTTTATTAATATATTATAATACTTTAGATGTTTTCTTTTTTATTATCTTTTTTAACTTTATTATTATTAATATAATCTTTTCTCTAATAATATATATTATCTTTAAAACATTTTATCTTTTACTTTATCTTTTACTTTATCCTTTTACTTTATGTCTCGTCACCATTTAAGAAATATTATCTTATCAATGATTCTTCCGACCCAGATCCGAGAATCCCGGGTCAGACGACTCCCGTGACACAAGCTGACCGTAGCATCACGGGTCGTCCTTCTCTCCCGACCCAGATCCGCGAATCTCGGCTTTTGACTCGGCGAGATCTACTTTATCGGGACTCTAACTTTTGTCCGATATTCCTACTTAATTTATCTGGATTAATTAATATTTAATTAATCTCTGGTTTAATTAATCTAACTCGGCTGACCATCCATCTCCAACTATTCTATATAACTCTGGCCTGGCCCATTAAGGCCTCTCTCGGCCCTATAGTTGCGAGAATGAATTTCGGTTCATTTTATTCTAATTTTTGATTTTCCTTAAATCTTGAGGTTAAAATAATAAATCTGGTTTCGGAGCTAATTAACCTCAGTTGAAATTTTGAAAATTTACGGAAATGGAATTAGAAAATTCTGGGATGTTACATTAGTTCCGATAAATGCTCATAAAAAGAACTGGGAATTCGCAAATGACGAGAGCATTGAGAAAAAGTGAAAAACTTGTAAAAAAACAAGCGTTGAGCCATGATACAAAAATACAAGGGTGCAAAAGTTTTCTGATCAAACACCCTATCCATACAAGCCCTTAAATAGGAGAACCCATCAACACTATAGGCGAGAATTCCGGAACCAAAATCTACCTCGATAACAGCGAAGACAACACAGTAAACGTCGGTCGCCTATTAAAACATGTGTCCTCTAGGTATAAGCATAAGCAACCGTACACAGAGCCCACGCCTACATAGACATGCCAACTAAGGATGATACTTGTTCTCGAACCAAGCGAAACGTGCGTTTAGCTCACCCCTCGCTTAGATTTTTCGAACAAGTACACTAGGGGAGGGACTAGTATTACGGATATATTTGGTGGAGACATGTGTCACTAAGCTAAAGGACCACTTGTTCCTTTGGCTACATATTTTCACAATTCCGTTCGGCAAATGGCTTAAGGATTCAATCCTACGAACAAGTCCGTCGGAATTATAACTACCCTCTCATAAAGGGCGTAGGATAGAGAGAAAGAGATAGAGAAACATCTAACGCTTCTATAGTGAGTGAGCCTTATCCACTTGCTACAGTAGGCAGATATTTTCCTACCGCCTTCCTACAGCCTTAAGAGATATTTACTTAACTCACCGTCTTACTCCACCGCCTTTCCTGAACCGCCTCTAAGGTGCTATAAAAGGAGAGCTCTAATAGAAGAAAAGGGGATCCGAAAAACTCATCACACAAAAGCTTAAAACTAAGATTCTCGATTCAAGTTTTCTGATTTAAGCATCGGAGCTGAATCCGGGCAGAATAGCCCAATTCCGATCACCGTCCTCTCCTTTTACGTGCTCACGTCGAAAGTGATTCCAGAATTCCGAAATGAGTTTTTATGATACTCTTCACACTCCGCTCGTGGCGGTAAGTAAGCGTCCACATCAACTATAAATTCTAACCGTTGGTCGAGAGCTGAGACCAGATCACGAGGCAACAGTGACCTAAGCGTGACGTGGACCAGTTTTTGGCATCAACACATTAAAAACTAATTCATCTTTTTGTTTGATACAATTAACATATTTGAGCAAATCAAACTGAAAATAACAAAGAATTTGTTTAAATGAAGCTTGATATTCACCAAAAAGTCTATCTAGCCCAGACAAACAATGAAGTAACACCAAACATGCAGGGAGAATAAATGCAGCGGTTGGTTCAGTGAAGACTTTTTCATATTTCATTTTCTGATTAATATAACATCACAAACCATTCACACCTGTTTTCTAATGTCAATCAATATAAAAGGGTATTGATTTATTTGTATTTAAAAAAAAATTATTTGCCTGGTCCAAAAGGAAGCCTCCTTCAATTCCTGACCAAATCTTCCCGAATGGACCGGTTGACGCAGCCAAGGAGCAGACACCGGCAGCGCGCCCATCTCCAATCAGCTCCACACGCGTGTGCTCAGTACCAGAATCACAGAGTACTCACTCGGCCCCGCTTCATCCGCTCTGCTAGTCTGCTGCTGTCCGATGTTGGTTACCGATCCCCGCCTCTGCTTCTTTATTATTTATTTATTTCTTTCTCTGTCAATTCATCCAAACGCAACCGGTCCAATTTATTTAGAGCGATGCTTCTCCTCTCTCGACTTCGTTTTCTCAGCCTCCACAGGCTATATAGTCCATCCGGCATTATTTATTTTTGTTATAAACGTTCCAGTCCGAGGGGAGATCATCTGAACTAGGACTCTTTCTTTTGGTATCTATCTACCCATCCACCCATCCATTCATCCATCCATCCATCTCTTTTGTCTATCCACTGCCTATGATCTCAGTCCGATCGATTGCTGTGACCTGAAGAAACATAGCTTAGAAGCGGGATGGGGAAGAAGCACTTCTTGTTACCCGTGGAGGAGGTCGATATCTCTGCCGTGAAGTATCAGCCCGAATCCATCCAAGGTGCTTCTTCTTTTGCTGCTGCCGCTTTATTGCTCTTTCGATCCTTTATTCAGACATTTTCGGGATTCTCCTACATCCATGCGGGCGCCTGCGCCCCTGCTGATTGCTTGTTTATCTGTGATGGTCTGCCCAGCTCCCCATCTGACAGGATTTATGCTGCGACTTTTTGTTTGGATTAGCGAAGCCCCGCTATTGGGGTCCCTCGTCATGTCTTTGTTGAAGCGGCAGAATCATGTCACCCAGGTTCTGCTTCTTTACCTGATTCCATTATATATTCTGCATTAAAAAGTGAAAATGACTGTAGCCCAATCTTCTCATCCACAGTTGCTGCGGAATACCGTGATACCAGAGCCACCTATGTTTCGACCCGAGTTCCCACCTCAAGGTAAATGCAGTATCTATACATGTCATGTCAAGCACGGCTTCATGACTCTTCTGGGATTCTCATTCAATACCAAATGCTTGATTCTGCTATCTCTGCTCTTATAGTATGTGTAGCTTTCAGGCTCCATTTTTATCCTGTGTTTCATGGAATATTTAACTATTGCTTTGTGCCCTAAGGATGTGAGCCTGCTTGATAGATGATTGCTAGTTCATATCCCTTGATATGAAGGAAAATTTTAATAGATTTTCAATCCCTGCCACAGACTCTGTATTGGAAAATGTTGCCTCATTTAGTCATTTGAATGAATGGTGATTTATCCACACTTCAAAGAAAAGGTTGCCTAGTATAATATAACATTTGTGCTTCCTTTGAGATTTATTTATAGTGACAAGACTGAACATTTCAGAACAAGAATCTGGGACCATCTTGCTGGATGAAGGGACAGACCCTGCCGTCCGTCTAGAACCAGCTTTGGAGTGTCTTGCACCTTATGACGCTTCCATGCACTGGAACTCAGAATCCCATTCTTCATTTATGTATTGGACAATTCGTGACTTTGCACATGCATATAGATCTAAAATCACTACCCCATCAGATGTAAGTTGCCAGTGTTTTTTTTTTTTAAGTTATTACAGGGCATTAACAGCCAGCGAATGAATATCCTGTTTGGAATCCAGGTTGCAGAGCAAATCATTTCAGCAATAGAAAATTCCAACAGTAGCAAGACTCCCCTGAATCTATTGATCTCTTTTGATGCTGAAGATGTGAGGAAACAAGCTACAGCTTCTGCACAGAGGTTTTTAGAAGGTATATCGTATTAACGATGAGGACTCTGTGACCCATTGTTCACCTTTGATTTCGTTGCCCATAATCATGGTATGTTTTTCTTCTTTTTCTTTTTCTATCAGCTTATGCTTTATTACTGTGATTCTTTCAGGAAATCCCTTATCCATCTTAGATGGCATTTTTATGGCCATTAAGGATGATATAGACTGCCTTCCTTATCCAACCAAAGGTAATAACGTGATTATTCTTTCTTTCCACATAACAGTAAGCAAGCTCTAGCCATGTTCTGCATCAGGTGCAACAGTATGGATGCACAAGGTCCGCATCGTCAAGCGAGATGCAGTCTGCGTTGCTAGATTGCGGACATGTGGTGTGATTTTTATAGGCAAGGCGAACATGCATGAGCTGGGGCTTGGTACAACGGGGAATAATCCAAATTATGGGTAGGCTTTATGTTATTCTTTCAATTCGAAATCAGATAAGAAGGCTCTACAGCTAACAACTGCTAAAAAAAATTTCTAATGACTGCACCTATGTTTATAAGGAGTTGATGGAAAAGTAAGAGCTATACATATCCTTATTGGGAGGGAAAACCTAAAAAGTGGAAGGAAAACTATGCAAGGAAATTTAGTTGGTACAGAGTCCATGTTTATGAGATGTGCAAGTTTTTGGATGCTTTAATATTGTGTATTTTATGTTCTCTTGACTGACAACATAAATTCTCTTTCTGGTTGGGATAGCCTTTGTTTTTCCCACGAGCATTGTGATTCGATGTCTTCTCTCATAACATTATAATTGCTTATGCACTCATATGTTTTGCCTCCAATTTGTTTCTCAGGACAACAAGAAATCCACACTCAATTGACAGATACACAGGTGGATCATCCTCTGGTCCAGCAGCTCTTGTGGCAGCTGGATTATGTTCAGCGGCAGTTGGGACAGATGGCGGAGGTTTCTATAAACAATTTTTTCAGGATATCCCTTTTTTGGCCTGTCTCACTATCCTGATGTATACTATTTTGTTCATGGCAGGTTCAGTTAGAATTCCATCTTCACTTTGTGGTGTTGTGGGCTTAAAGACAACTTATGGGCGCACTGACATGGAAGGGTAGTGTGGATTTATAATTAATTTGTCATTGACTTGTTCTTTGATGTGATGCATTTCCAATGATATTGCTTGTGTTTTCATCATATTCTGGAAAATGGTAGCTTCTTTTCTATTGACTTCTCATGATGAAGGCCCCTTTATGGACTATAGCAACACAAATCAGCATTATTGAACAGATATCATAGAGAATTTCTCAAATTCATTTGCATAACCTAAATAATTTGTGACTTTTATGGGAGATGAACCTTAATATCTCGTTTGGAGAGGATTCTCTCAGCACTAGATTAATTAGAAATTTAACAATTTTATACTTATATCTGAAAACCAACATAATATCATGTTTATCATATGACTGTCTGTGCATTGAGTCTTGTAATTCTGAGGACAAATGCGCATGCATGCACGTGCACACACAAGTAACATATTAATAGTGTAATAACATTTTTTTTTTTAACTTACATATGTGCATGTGTGACAACTTTCAACTGTTGATTGTGGATTTGCAAGTGATAAAAGGTGATATGGGAATAGCCATGTATAATGCACCTTTCTCATTTTATGCATATATTGAAGTCTAAGCAATCATGAGCATTCTTAAATTCTGCAGTTTAGGTGTGTGTTTGTCACAATTTCTTTCGTGCAATATGTTTCTTATATTCTTGTGACACTTATGTGGTCTCTAATATATATTTGATCTTGGAAAAACATGATCCTTTCTTGCTATTTGGTAAAGGATATGCACTGAAATCAGTACCTTTTGGACTACATTACTTTTCTTTGCATCAATAACTAAATTTGTTGATTCCTTTAACATTTTGTAGAGCATTGTGTGATTGTGGAACTGTCGAAGTTGCTTCTCCAATCGCAGCTACAGTTGAGGATATCATGTTGATGTGAGAATTGTCATAAAGAATTGAATCAATATCTTTTATGCATATATTATCTCAGATAAATCTATATTCATTACCTTCTTTGTATGTAAAATATGAGAATTGAGTTTCAAAGTTCCTATTAGATGAATCTCACATTTTATGGTGAGAAATTATGTGATTACATATATTTTGCACACTTAGGTCATTGCATTCAATGAACAGCTTCATATGGGTATTGATGCAACAGTCATCCTTGTCATTTTTATGTACATAATATGCAATATATGCTATGACCATGAATTGTGATGGTTGTAGACTTCTTCCCAAAACATTTGACTGGATCCCATCATAGCTGACATTCACACTTGTGAAGGAAGCTCCTTTCTGATTCTTAAAAAGCATCATGGCTTGTCATTCCCTATTGATGCATCATATGCTTTGTCTGCAGTTGCGTAACATATCAATTTTCATCAATGCCTCCATATCCACTCTCACCCACACACACCCACACACCCGCGCGCATGCACACACGCACACTGGGGGATAATGTTCCACAAATAGTTACACTGGAAAATAATGTTAACTTCAGCATTGACCAAAACCATTATTTTCTTGTATCTGCTGCCAATTATCTATGTAGACCCAATTTCATGAGTGAAAATCTCACTATCTTGAAAATTGGTTTCTGCAGCTTTTGTATGCGTGAACATACATAATTTATTTGCTTTAGGGGCTTATATAATGAAGGCATTAAAAACCAATCTCAGAAGGCTTTCTGATTTGGTTCAAAAAATATAAAGGTCACATGATGTTGTAAGAGATGTTTCTTCTAGTCATGATGTCCTTTCTTTTTCCCAATTTGAGTCACCACACTCAACTTTACAGCTCACAACTTATCATCTTATTTAGGGGTTCAGTTGTAACCATGTGATACATTTCGCGTAGTTCTCAGCTTTAAATACTGAAGCATTTGTCATTGTTCTGAAAATTGACATATGTTCTTCTACCAGTTTTACTTTTCTCTATAAGACCACAGTGACATTTCTATTGCAAATTTGTCATATGACATTCTAATTTTACCAGCTTTTTTCAGTTATGCAGCAATGTCGGGATCCTCTCCAGAAGACAGAATCAGTTTACACCCGGTTAGTACTTTAATCTAATCTTGTTCTTTAGAAAAATAAGCATGGTTATGTTGCTCACCTTGTCAAGAATTTCATCAAGATCTAGTGGGACAGAAGTGTATATTCGTATTTGTGGATGAAAATCATGTTAAATCAACTATGTCGTGGCATAACTAAGAATTGTTAGAATCTGTATCCGACGTACCAATATGTTTAATATGGCTCTATTGCAATTATGGAATGGTGTGTGGTGTTTAAAGACACATGACCTTGTTGATCTAAGAATGACAAAATTGAAGGTAATTATGTGATGTTACGACACCCAAGGATTAATTTTCAGTTCTAGTGATCATTCTTTGCCCCACACACACACACACACACACAAAAAAAAGGAATATTTGGAGGAATTAAGAGGAAAATTAAGTAAAATAAAAACTTGATTGATGGTTTAAAAAAAAGCACTTAATTTTGAACAAATAATGGTTGAATTTGATGAAAGTTGTTTAACAAAAATATGTTGAAGGATAAGAACTGGCCATAAAACCAGAACGAAGTTTTTGACACTATGTATCTCTTCCTTATATTCTAATCAGATCATGAAAATTCTGGCAACTGTCATATTATCACTCCTCTTTTATTTTCAATAGTGTTTGATGCAGTATTATCCAACTTATCATCTATTAGCTTCCTGACACTTAAAGTTTGTCAATTTCATTTATACATCTCAAACAATATTATAAGGATAATCCTTTAACTTATTTCCAATTTCTTGCAGTCACCACTTTGTTTGCCCAATTTATCATCATCTCATAATGTAGATACATTACAGTCTATCAGACTGGGAAAATACACAGAGGTATATTTTATGATACTTCATATTTCAAGAAGATTTGAAGTATAAGATTTATACACCATGGGTTTCATTTGCAGTGGTTCAATGATGTCACATGTACTGATATCTCTGATAAGTGTCAGAGCATCATTAATCAGCTTTCAGATACCTATGGATGTAAAGTAAGTCTATCATCAGAAATGTGTCATCACATGTCTTTCTTTTACAAACAATGCATACTGTTTATTTTACCCCTAGGTAAGAATACTTACCATTTGGATGGGCATTATATGTATACAGACGCTTCTATGCACATATCTGTCCTTATTTGTACACAATTTCTTTAGCTAAGAAGCTAATGTGTTTTCTATATCTGTAGATGATAGAGATTATATTGCCAGAGCTGCAGGAGATGCGCACTGCCCATGTGGTTTCAATTGGCTCAGAATCTCTATGCGGCTTAAATCCTGATTGTGAAGATGGGTGTGAATACTAATCTAGTTAGAGTCTCAAATTTATGATCTAAAATTCTATTTCCTGGTGTTCCTGTTTAAATCTAAGCTATGATATGTCGTTCATTCAACTATCAAGTCTGATCACAATAATCGAAGTGTGATTTTTTGTAGGAGAGGAATGGAGTTAACACTTGACACCCGTACTAGTTTGGCTCTTTTTCAATCATTTTCTGCTGCAGAATATGTTGCTGCCCAGCGGATTAGGTAAGCCTGACAGTATTATGAACCTGACCATAATTAATATTGGGATTATTAGATGATTTCTATATCATGTTTAGCAGAATTGTTTGTGTATCGTGCATATGACTTGGGTAGGATATGCATCATTCAAAAAATGTGCAGATTGGAACATCCTTTAAATCTTAGATAGGAATAGTAAGCAATGACTTGCATATTCACCCACTTCTATTTATTGTAGTTTCAGCATATTTGGTTCTGCATCTCTTTGTTCTTATTCAGTTGGAAGATGATCTACAATTTGTGTTTATGTACATATTGGCAAACTATTTACTACAATCATCATCATGAATCCTATGCCAAATGTCTGTGTGGATACACTAAATTACTAATACATAATTTTTTTGGTTTAAACGATTTTTTATTCTAGTCATTTATTATTCACTTGGTTTGTGATGACAGGAGGAGGATAATGCACTATCACATGGAAGTTTTCAAGAAGGTTGACATCATAGTGACACCAACAACCGGGTAATTTGCTGTCTTATTATCTATTTATTTGTTTTGAATTGGATAATATTAGAATATGAAGCAGAAGTTAGCATAGCAGATTGCTTATACTTGCTGTACCAAGTCTGGGAATTCATTTTCCCTCCAACATGGATTTTCAATTATTTCTGCCTCTTAGGCAAGATGAGCCACAGTGCAGGAGTAGATTCTATAATAGTAGCTCACAACAATGGGCCTTTGTAGGTTTCCTTATCTAGAGGTCAAGATTCATGTCTGGGGTATCAGTTTTGTTCATATTAGGTTTTCACCCTACCTCTTGATAATTGTTGATACATGATGACTTCCTTCTACATGACATGTTTATCAAGGTGGTATTGTTGTATAAAATTTTACAAGAACCGACCCTTTGTATTCAAGATTGATGTAATTGAATTTTCTTTTTGCTACACAGCATGACTGCACCTAAAATACCTGCGAGTTCTCTAAAATCTGGGGAGTCAAATTATGAAGTATCAGGTGTGTTTCCTGTTCTATTTAGTAGAGATTTGGAGCCAATAGTAAAATTATTCTTTTTGAAGGCTCACTTAATTTCAGCAGTGGATGCTCATCGTTTGACTGTGATTTTTTTTTTATTTTTATTTTTTATTCTCCATCTTGTATTCCTTTTTCTAGGCAAGGTTGATACAGTAAAGAAGAAAATGTGTGTCAGGCATATGCATAAATTAGACAAGTTGATGATGGCATTTTATGCAAGACCAAAGATTGCATTGCCTGGTTTTAGTCATTTATTATTGTCCTTAGTCTTTTCATTTTTGTGTGGATGGATACAGCTCCAAATAATTACTCTCAATTGTAGAGAACTCACCATTTGAGACATAAATAAATTTATTTTCTGAATATGGTTGATGATTCTATCTGAAAAAAATTCCATTTTTTATCCCCATCCCTCCTTTCTGTAAGCTTACAAATCATGGAAATTATTTGTCCAGTTCATCACATTCTCTTGTATTTTGATGGTAAAACCATGTAAATTCTCTTTATTGGTATAATTATCAATCATGCCAAATGCGCTTTGGTATATATTTCCTTTTTTTTAACTTGAATCACAAACTCCATAAAGCGTACTTCATAGATTACCCTTTTGTAGATATGTGACAGTCTCATTCTTCCTTGGCAGGTTATCTAATGCGATTCATAATAGCTGCAAACCTTCTTGGACTTCCTGCAATTTCTGTTCCGGTAACAAAATATTCCTTCTTATCCTATATTTTCCTCCAAATACCAAATCTTGTTCTTCATTTGTATTTCCAAATAGATTTTTCTATGATATATATTTGACAAGTTACTCTCCAAGGAAGTATTTTCTGTTCCTCACATACCCAAATAGTTTTCAGTTTCCTACAATACAAAATCAATGCCTGCCCTTTTTTTCACCTCTTGGAATTTGAATTTTTTTGACTTTGGACTATTAATATAACTCTCTTCTTAGTTGCACTTCTAAAATCATGTAATCTTTTTTTTAGATGACTTCTATAAAGAGGGAAGTTGTCTACTTGCATATGATGAAGCCAAAGAAAACTTCATAGCTTATGGTACAAATGTATTTTCCCTTGAAAAGGCTTGTAGGTATACCATAAGTGATAACTACTCCAGGTCATTTACCTATCAACATGTACTTCCTGTAGTTGGTGCATGCTTTGGTTATTCACCCAAAAACATGATAAGCCAATTATTTTGAATACAAAGTATTAGTCAGCCTAAAAGTGCATCCCATTTACTTTTTTTCTGATGTATCCGT
The DNA here is from genome assembly GCA_026586065.1 of Dioscorea zingiberensis. Lineage (NCBI taxonomy): Eukaryota > Viridiplantae > Streptophyta > Magnoliopsida > Dioscoreales > Dioscoreaceae > Dioscorea > Dioscorea zingiberensis. The sequence continues at coordinate 52,710,303 of CM048823.1, forward strand.
CAATAGAGGCTGGAAAATCTTTCTCCATTTGAAGCTCTTCCTTCTGTTACTCAAGAATTTCTGTGTTCTCCATCCAACTTAGAAGTCATCTACACATGCCTGATACAAGGGATCTTAATATGTGCTCACTGATCCTATCATCTAGTAATATATGATAGTTTCAATCTCTGCCTTTTTCCATCTCTTCTGTCATTCTCTGCCCTAAGCATGCTACAATTCTCAGATGGTTAAAATCCCAAACTTTGATTGCATCTGCCAAGTGGCTTCCTAAATTAGCTGGGAATCCAAATTCATGGCTGCAGGCAAGTTTCACATACCATGAATCTTTATGCATCCAAAGTTTGTGGGACAGGATAAACTGTTCCATCCATAGAACTAAAATACCACCATATGCTTTCCCTAGGATGATGTGAATGATACTAGTAACAAGGTCCTTGGTTAACCTTGCTAGACTTCATAACTTGGCATGCAAACTGATTGGTGGTTGTCCTGTGAATGTCTATTTGATGGTCTGTCAATATTCTTTTCTAAAGGGCAGAGGTTTGTTTTGTGTGTAACACTCAAATTCTTTAAATGTGATTTCATGTGATTTGAATAAACATGAGAGCAATGCAAGGTTTGTTTCTTGTGAGAGGCACCCCCCCTAAAACTTTGTCGCATGTCTCCTCTCACTAATTATAGCAGCATTAACTCACTGAAAGGGTGTTGGTATTTTGCAGTTATATTTGAGTCCTCTAAAGCTGTTAGCCTCAATTGCATTTGTCATGAGCAGCAGAAATTGAGATTAGGATAATCCACTATTCCATTCTTGACTACCACCTTGCAACCAAGTTGAAAATAATAAATTCATTGATTTCTCTAATCTGCATGGCTCACCTTGGATTTTGTTTCTCATGGAAGCTTAGAAAATAGCATTCTAATTGACAACATTGCACATTAAGTTCTTAGAGTCACACAACTTTTGCTTGATGTTAGCACCCATTAAGTCTGTTCAGAAGGAAAAAGAATAGTGAGTTACCAATCATGATGGGCAAAAGGAAAATGCTAGTTTGGAGTTTTTCTGTGATCTGGTTCGGTCTGTCGTATCTATTTGAGCTCTGCTATACGGTATGTTTAATACATGTATGCCTAGCTAATAACAATAAAAACAAAAACTGTGTAATTGACATTCTCATAACCTTTTTTTATTGGAAATATGCATGGAACGTATCATTAGTTAGGCGTCTGGACTCTTGATTACTGAACCGACCATCAAGTTAATTGAAAGAACTGAGTGAGTCTAATTTGAGGAAAATTTTGAACATGCTGCCCTTATGAGATGGAGGCAACCTCTGCAACATTTGGATGTAAAACCAAAGAGACCTTGTGTTGTAGGATAGGATATCATACATCCTTTTTAAAATTCAGCTGTTCATTGTACATGTCTATGTAAATACCTAGTGTTGTGTAATTTGAACATTCAGGTTGGCCATGACAAAGAAGGACTTCCAATCGGCTTGCAACTAATTGGTCGTCCGTGGGGTGAGGCTACCATCTTAAGGGTAGCATCTGCAATCGAGGTATCCTTTTTGAAATATCTAGAATGAATCTGAATGCCATATATGGGTTACATATTTCTTGCATCACCATTTTCAATGACTTTGTTAATTAGCTTATTGTGGTTTTCATTATATCTAAAATATGCTATGTCTAGCGATGAAAATGTGAGTATTTTTCAAGTATTCTGGCAAACAATTAAATTTTTGCAGTCAAATACATTTGCCTTACCGGCTATTTTGTGGAAAGAAGGCAAATATTCGTAAGAATTTGTGTAGATGATGAGTTACACGCATTAGGCAGAAGAGTAAAGCAGTTTGGAGATACTTGAATTTCAGAATATAAACCATGTGATCCAAGAGCAGACTGCTTAAACTTTCTAGAAAAGTAACAATTGTTGAACTTTTTGTTACTGAAATCGCTAAGAGTAAATATGTTTGGATGTCTTTCAGGAACTCTGCTCAAGAACAAGGAAAAGGCCTTCAACTTTTTATGATATCCTAAGTTCGGTTGAGGTCATCAAGTAGATACATCTACCAGGCTATGTAGTTGACATTGGTCAAATATTTGTCAGCGAGTTCCTTCGTACTGTTTTCTCCACCCCTGCTACGGTCTGCTTGTTTGGCTTGGGAGTTACAATTTCATTATAAAATGCAACTCTGCAATAGACATAAACATCACAGGTTTGTTCTTTAAAATGTAGACAAGAATCTTTAAAATGTCTTGGGAGTTGCTATTTTCTGACACTGCTCCATCCATGGATGTAGTAGACTTTTCTGACACTATTCCATCCACGGAACTATTAATCATTATACTTGTTACATTGAATCCATTAGTAACTAACAGGATCAAATTGGTTAACTAAATAAGTTCGTCTCTCTTAATTTTTTTTTTAATTTTTATGTTGAATCAAATTTAGATGATATATATTGCTTCAAAGCCAATATAACTTCATTATTTAAGTTTTTAAGTTGAACTGAGCCTTAGTAAACATATGTTTGATTTGTATCTAACACCATCACCTTGAAAAATATATATATACAAAAGTGTCTTTGCCTTGAATTATTCCGGAATGATTGGCAACCTCTGCTGTTGAACCTTCACAGTCTGTTCGATTAATAACAAAGTGGATTATTCCGGTATATAAAAAATAAATTCCCATGGCTTCTTGCTACTATGCCCTTCCCATCCACGATTTTCTACAATGCAATTACATGTGACATTCAGTTAAATGTTTAGGTAAAACTGTTCTAGAGCCAAATAAAAAAGTCATGCTTAAATTTCAGATTAATAATGTGCAATAAAATCAAATATAAAATAATTAAATAAGCATTTTATAAAGAAAATGATTTTCATGTAAATATTTATTTCTTCGAACATGTGGAGTTGCAAATTATCAGCTCTGGGTGCAAGTGTGGGCATGTCAAACAAGCCGTGGTTGGCACTAGATCGGCACGGCTTGTGTCATGTCAAGCTAGTTCGTGGGTCAAATTTAAAAAAATCAAAATATCTAAAAAAAAATTAAAACATAAAAAATCTTAGAAAATCTCATAAACTTTCAGCAAATTTCAAAAAATAAGACCCATAAAATTTCTAAAAAAAACCTCAAAAATTCTTAAAATTCAAATAGTAATTTTATAGCTAGTATAAAAGTTTTTTTAATTTAAAAAAGCTTAAAGTGAAAAAATTGAGGGAAAAAAAACAGGTCAATTTGGCCCGCCAAATCACTATGTGGGCCATGATACCGAACTAGTCCATAACGGGACACGCTTGGGCCATCTTTAGGCACGGCCCGACCGCTACAATGTCATGCTTAAGCACAGCCCATTCATGCTGGCACGGTGATACCTCTAATTAAATATAGTATCAATGAAGAGAAATAACTTTTTTTTTTATAAAAACTATTACCATATTATTGTTTATTACGTGAAAATTAAACCATAATAAATTTTAGACTCAACTGAACTTAAGTTTTTTCAAATCAAAAACTAAATTTCTAATATTTTAAACAAGTTGAATTCCAAAATAATCAAGGTTATTTCATATTCGAGGTGGGTCTTTGCAGATGGTCAGGAGGAGGAGAAAGAGGGAGATTGAAGGCCGAGGAAGGAGATTGAGAAGGAATGCAAAGGAGGAGATGCAGGGGAGGAGGCACCGAGGAAGGAGATGAAGGACTCAGAGGCCTTTCATTGTATTATATATTGTTGTTATAAACAACCCTTGATTTTTTTGTAACAACCTTCTCTAGCGTATAATAACAAACGCCTGATATGCAAGCCCATCTCCACTGCCATAATATGTTGTTCTATCTTCTTAATTATATGATAAAGTGTTGAAGTATGTGGCTCATATTTGTTGTGTGTACCGTGGCAAAAAGACATATGCCAGAGCGAGCAAAGTGGTGCCGGGGACTCCCAATAGGGTTGGGGGTGCAGGTGCAACGCCCCAAGGTACGGTACGGTATGGAGGGTATTTTTATAATTTATGTACATCTTGGTTAGTATAAATACATATGATATAACTCTAATTTGATCAATAGTGAAATTTCTACTGCTTACTCCCGTGGATGTAGGCACACCGCCAAACCACGTAAATTCTCTATAAGATTTTCTCTCTTGTTTTTGTTGTTTAATTTCATTATATTGTTGCACCATCCACAACATAAGGAATCTAGACTCACTTAAACACTAAACATTACAATTAACCAATGACAAACTCCCCGTATTTGTTCGGGTGTTGCTTGCATCATTAACTCCCCCTCCGAAATTCACCTTGTCCTCATTGTGAAAGTCCTACAAATTTGTGCGAAAAGGGAGGGTTGATGTCAATCTCCTTGCTGATTTAGGGCCAGGAGCCCTCTTGAGGTACACTGAGGATCGGATCGAGGACGAGAGGAGGATCTTCATTCATCTCGGCTAAGAGACAAAGGAATTGAGGAGGACGACATGCGTGCCCTGGCATAAATTTCACGTTGCAATTAAAGCAGAGGCACCATTCTCTCTGTGACGCCATCTCGGCAGGCGATAATCATTTGATAGGGAGGGATGTTGGTTTGGGGTTGAGTGGAGGTGGCAAAAAGTAGGTGACGTTGGTGGATGCTCGAACACGGGAGGTCGAGTTCTCGTTGGAAAAGAGCTCGCAACGTTGTATTTGTCCTTGACTAGCTTGCCATCCCCATGGCATCATACATTGAGTGTGTTTTCAAAAGATACAACTCTCGTTGTATGTCTTCTTGCAGCCTGGAGAGAAAGCAGTTGAGAAGGCTAGTGTTGCTTAAGCTGGAGATGCGCGTGGACAGACACTAGAACTTGCTGAGATAATGTGCCATTGTTGATGTTTGCTTGAGCTTGAACAATTGTGCTTCATGGTTGACGAAGATGGAGGGGCCGAAGTGTAGTTCAATTTGCCAGGTTAATTTGCTCCAAATGGTGTACTGAGTAGTGGAATGTATCTAGTAGAACCACTGCAATGCCGGACTGGTCATGTACTAGATTGTGATGGCTAGTTTCTACTCGTCCGGAAAATGATGGTAGTAAAAAGAAATGGTCGATTTGAAATAACCAGCTGAGGAAGTTGTCGCCGGTAAATAGAGGGACCTTGATCTTTGGTAATCGGGTGAGGGAAACGGAAGATGGTGAGTGGATCTAGTTTTTTGGACATATGAGCCAAATGGTTAACCCAGCAGCTGATAAGAACCAAAGGGGCGCGCTCATGTCCTGAGTTCGATCCGCAGCTACGACAGGGGGGATAAACGCCACAACAGACTGACTGGCCCCACCCGCGTGTGCTGGAAAGGCTCAGGATAAAGCGCTCACCTACACTTCGAACCCGCACCTCTTGCGAGGCGGAGCCCTAAGGAGGGACCCGAATACCAATACCGCCCGAGGGCCATTGGTGGTGAGTGGATCTAGTTGACGACCATAGTGGTGGTATAAGGGGAGGGAGGGGGGCTCAGTAAAAGTGGCAGAGGCAAGGACGTGACGGGTTTCTCTAGTTTGGCTAATCTCATCATCATCTCGGTCATAATGAACTGCTGAGAGGTGAAAGACTTCTACAGTATCTCAAAAGAATCAGCAAGTTTCTTCAGCATCTCAGAAGAAACAACGTAGTTATGCTCCAAATTTGCCAAGACAGTCATGGTGACCAAGCCGTTCAGTAATGGAAGAGAGTTGCTCATCGTCTATGCGGGTCATCATGCCATCAGACATCAACTTCCAACAAAAGCACCAAATGTTGCAGATGGTCAGAAGGAAGGGAGAGTTAGGGAGATTGAAGGCCGAGGAAGGAAATTGAGAAGGAATGCAGAGGAGGGGGTAATAATCCGTACAGGGTACCGTACTTTGGACTTATTTCACTTTGGTTACCGAATTTTAATTTATTTCTTTTTGGGTACACAACATCAATTTTGTTTCAACTGGGGGTTACTGGGGGGATTCCGGCGTAATTAATCCTACGTGGCCGCCGGAATGGCCACGTAGGATGCCATGTCACCCTCTCTTTTACAATAACCCCCCTCCTCTTTTTACTTTACCCCCTTTCTTCTTTTACCTTCACCCTCCTTTCTTCTCTTCCCTTTCTTCTGTCAAGAGGTCGCACGAGTGTTCTTCTCCATCTGAGAGTGTGAGTGTTCTTCTCTATCCAAGGGTTCTTCTCCATACGAGAGGCGCAAGTGTCTGACGCTAGCTTACAGACCATCGACGAAGCTTCGAGTCGAGAAACCACAAAAGCCAACGGTGAGGGGTAAAGCAAGTGCAGAGTTTGGTGCATCATGGCTGGAAATTGGGAGATAAGAGAGGTCGGCGCTGAAGCACCAGAGTATTGTAAGTGTTGATTGGTGTTAGCAATGCTCCAATTTATGGTTTATCTCCTTCTTGTGTATTTTAACTTCTAAAAGGTAGTTGACTCTCCAATTAGATGCTCCTGGACAAATTATCCAACTTAGTTAAGCTTAAATTACTTAAATTCTCCATATATGTGGGACATGCAGTTGAGTTGGTGTATTTTATAAGTTCTAAGATTGAGTTGACTCTCCAATTACATGCTCTTGGACAAATTATCCAACTTAGTTAAGCTTAAATTACTTAAATTCCCCATATCTGTGGGACCTGCAGTCAATTTGGTGTATTTAAACTTCTAAGAGTGAGTTGAATCTCCAATTACATACTCTTGGACAAATTATCCAACTTAGTTAAGCTTAAATTATTGAAATTCTTCATATATGTGGGGCCTGCAGTCAATAGTAAAGAATTATGTTTATTTTAATTGAGGAGAGCAGATTTTTCCATGTATGCCACATCTCTCTCTCTCTCTCTCTCTCTCTCTCTCTCTCTCTCTATATATATATATATATATATATATATATATATATATATATATTGTCAATCTCTTTCATGTGATTAATACAAGCAAGAACATTTATTTGTTTGATCTTTTCATCTTTCTGAAGATCCACCTGAAACATTACTCTAGACTCTTTTAGAAGGATGTATTTGTATCTTTTCAGCTTTCCTAAATTAACAATGCATGAACATTGAATCAATTATGAAAATCAAGAGAAGATAAAGAGGAATTTTTTCACTACTTGTGTGCTGGTTTAGAGGGTATATTATCTTAAGAAGTGAATTTGTGGATGTTGGGCAGTCAAACTTTGCTCAACTTAGGGACTTCAATTACTAATCATAACATCCTTTTAAATTTTGGCTTGTTATATATTTTTTTTGTTCCTTCTTAGGAGTTTATTCAATACCACTCAAAAAGATATATATATATATATATATTTTTTTAACTGAAGATAGTGAGTTTGCATATGGTTTATGTTTAAGAGTTGTGGTTTGTTGATTATGTTTATTATATTTTGTGATATGTCTGTCATGTGTGTTTATGTTTTAAGAATACAACTTTCATAATTTGAACAACTTGTCATCACTTTTGTTTCAGTACCCACCTCTGAATATTTCACAATTCAAATGTATTATGGTTATGAACATGTAGACAAGTGGAGTGAGTATAGGTTGGCAGGATTTGTGGACTCATGTGCTGCTGATTATATATCAAGATTAGAACTGACAGGCATGGCAAGTGAGTTGGAATTGAACATAGAGGGTTGTAGTTTCTGGTGGAAGGACATTAAGAGTGAAAGGGATGGATTAACAGAAATAAAAAATGATGTAGATGCAGTTGCAATGGCTTTGGCTGTGGATCATAGCAAGGTTACAAATGTGTATGTCAAGGTGGCTAGGGTTGATATTGGTAGAAGAGATGGTGTGTCAATTGATGTTGGTTCTGCTGGTGGAAAACTAGGCCAAGGAGAGGCTAATTTAATTGATGTTGTAGAAAAGGATACAAACCAGGAATATGTTGAAGAAAATCAAGTAGAAGAAGGGGTTGCTACTTTAGAAACCACTTTAATTAGGGAATCAAGCAAAGGAAAAGAGGTAGATGAAGACAGTGAGTTTTATGATTCTGAAAACAACTTTGACAGTGATGGGGAGGAGGATGATGTTCATGTGGATGCCAATACAATGCATAGGTCAGAGGTACCTGTATGTGATGAAGTTAGTGTAGAAGAAAATGAAGATTCAGATGAGGTTCAATCAACATATGATGCATCTGAGGATTTTCAGTCATGTTCATCAACAGATGAAGATGAAATAATGCCTAAGAAGAGTAGGTATGCTAACTTTATTGAAGAGACTGATATGAAAGAACCTGAATTTAGGATTGGTATGAAATTTAGAAGCTTCAAGCAGTTCAAAGAGGCTGTAAGAAATTATGGTATTAAGAATAGGTGTGAAATGAAATTCAAGCCTAACAACAAGAGGAGATGCAAGGCATTTTGCAAGAAAGGTTGCCCTTTCTACTTGTGGGCCTCACCTATGTTAAATGATAAGAATACAATTCAAATAAAGGCTGGAACTATGAAACATGAATGTACTAGAGATCATAACATAAGGCATGTGAATCCTCAGTGGATAGCAGAGCATTACATAGACTAATTTAGGGCAGACCCCTCTTGGAAGCTTGCTGGCATCATTTAAGCTGTCAAGTCCAATCAACAGGTTGTTATAAGCAGACTGAAAGCTTGGAGGGCCAAATGCATTGCAACAAGGTAGGCTTGTGAATTATTTTCTTAATATAAAAGAAGTGACTTTCATGGCTTTGACTGGCTTTTCTTTTTTTCCCTGTTTTCTTTTTTTTCCTTTCTTTTTATGCTTGTTCTTCTCCTCTAGGATGGTTGATGGTGATCAATATACCCAGATGAGTAAGTTATATGATTATAGACTTGAGTTGATTAGAACACACCCTGGATCGACAGTTAAGTTTAGATGCAATCAAGGGGTATTTGAAGCCATGTATGTGTGCTTGGCACCACTTAGAGCAGGGTTCCTAGCAGGATGCAGGAAAGTTATTTCTGTTGATGGATGCTTCCTCAAGGGTGTCTATGGTGGCCAACTACTCTCAGCTGTTGGGGTAGATGCTAATGATTGCATTTATCCAATAGTTTAGGCAGTGGTGAATAGGGAAAAGCTAGAGAACTAGATCCGGTTTTACGGAATTCTTTGGCAGAAGACTTGCAAATTGTCAACAGTTATGAGTGGGCATTCATGAGTGACAGACAGAAGGTAGAGATTTAAATTATTTCTTTCAATATCTACTTATTGTTTGTTTACTTGGATATGTTTTTTTTTTCCTTGGTTCTGATGATTTGCTTGTGTGTTTGTGTTGTGTTTTTTTTTCTTTTGTGGCTCATGGTGGTCTGTACATAGGGGTTAATACAAGCCATAGAGCAGTTATTTCCTGACAGTGAACATAGGTTTTGTGTAAGGCATATACACACCAATTTTAGGAAAGACTTCAGAGGCAAAGCCATTAAGGATCAACTATGGAATTGTGCAAGGTCTACTTATATTCCTGAATTTAACCAGGCCATGGATACCCTAAAAGAGATGTCTGTAGGAGCTTATGGTTTTATGAAAAAAATTGATCCTCAACATTGGAGTAGGTCTCACTTCAGAACAGGCTTCAACTGTGATATGTTGTTGAACAATTTGTGTGAATGCTTCAATAGCATAATACTAGAAGCTAGAACAAAAGGTATAATCTCCATGAATGAAATGATTAGGACACAATTGATGGTTAGGATTCAAAGGAAAAGAGATGCCATGAAAAGATGTTCAACACAATACTGTCCAAAGATCCTTAACAAATTGGAGAAGTCAAAAATGCTAAGTTGGTCCTGCAAAACAACATGGTCTGGGGGTGAAAAATATCAGATTTTAGGGCTTGATGGTCAGTTCATTGTTGATATGGGAGAAAGATCCTGCACTTGTAGAAAGTGGCAGTTAACTGGGATCCCATGTTGTCATTCAATTTCAGCCCTCTATTATAACAAAAACAAACCTGAAGACTATCTAGATGATTGTTACAAAGTAAACACTTTCTTGGCAACCTATAGCCACATCTTACACCCAACACAGGACAGTAAATGTTGGCCAAAGAGCCACGAAAACCCCATGATACCTCCTGAGCCTGCAAGCAAGAAAAGGGGCAAGAAGCAGTTACTTAGGAGGAAGGAGGCATTTGAGGAGAGCAGTGGCTTCACCAAGGCAAGGTTAGTAGGAAGGGGATCAAAATAACATGTAGCATTTGTGGGGCTTCAGGTCACAACAAGAGATACCATGGTAAACAACCTACTGCAGCTGCCAATGCAAGTGCAAATGAGGTGAGCAAAAAAAAAATATATAGAACTATAGGTTCCTTATTTATTTAACATAATTGCAAATTAATTTATGGTATTTTGTAGGGTGCTCCTAATGACCAAGACCCATTAAACACAATAGATCATGCTGTGTTAGAAGAACATTTCAAAGAGGTATGTTGTACAATTTTAAAAATTTGTTCTATTTGGTCTTTGTTAATATGGTTTTGTGTTTTGTGTCAAGGTTGACAGGATGAGAAGAAGCAATGAAAATGAGGAACTTATAAGAGCTGAAAATGTTTCAGATTATCCAATTTCAGATGTATGTGTAGAACAATGTAGTGTGAAACCCCTTGGGTGTTATATGATGCAACTATGGTCTATGGACCTCCTTATAACAACTAGTTAATTTTTTTTTTCTAAACATTATAGGTAGTAGACACACCTGGACAGACTCTCCCTGAATCATCAATCGTAGAAGATGCAAGCTTGAAGAGGAAAAAATTGCCCTCAAGAGGAGGAAAGAAAGAGTACCTTACAAAAAGCCAAGCCAGGAAGCAATTCCCAACAAGACTACCTGTGTTGCAGCAACAAGTCTTGGAGCAAGAAGGGGGAGATAAAAGCAAGTTGGGTGGTCTTTGTCAAAGAAGAAGACTAGGTATCTTTGCCACCAGGTCATGGAGTTGATGGTGGACCTGCAACTGCATTTGGGAGGCCTTAAAGGCTGTGCTATTGGCATGTGAGCAAAAGTTTGAAATAGTGCAGAAGAGTGGGACCTTGTGCATTTTGTTTTAAATACTCTTTGAACTTTGAGTGGTCATATATGTACTGAAAAAATTTATCTTTTGCCAGGTTGCACATGTGACACAGTGCTTTTTGTAGAAGTAAATGTAATTATTACCCTTTAGCTAACTTTTGATGGACACTCTCATGTACTCAAACAAATTCTATAGAATGGTAGTAGTATCTGTATTTTTGGATTTAATCAGTGTCAAAACTGAATTGCATGTGGACAAGACTGTTTTAATTACCACAGAGTGGATTATGAACTTTGAGCAGGGTTTCAATTTGCTAATTCCAAGCAGTAATTTGACAGTTTTACAACAACAATTTGTACACTTTTAATTTCTACAACAACAATTTCTAATGCACCTGTTCCTTCAGACATAGACATGGTTATTCTATTCTATCTTTTTATTTTTCTGTTCCTTCAGAGATGGACATAGCAGTAATTTGTAATGCAGCAACAATTTGTAATACAACAACAATTTGTAATCCTAATTTATAATACAAAATTTGTAATGCAGGAGCTATTCCCTCAGATATATACATGGTTGTAGTACAACAACAATTTGTAATCCAATTGTTTGCAGCTAGAATTTGTAATGCAGCTATTCCTTCAGACATAGAAAGATGTAATTTAATGTGGGATTTAATCATCACTAAAAGAGCTGGAGAGATGGATAAGATTTATGAAGATTCTTAAACACCACTCCTTTTTTTTTCAAGTTTTTCATGGAACCAAACACAAAAATTATAAATATTCTTATCCACATTTAAAAACACTCATATAATCAGACAATAAGAAGTTCATTTCTTGAAAAGAAGAATGAAGATAGAGTTGTAAAAAAACTCTTTTAGGCATGGTTGTAAATCAAAAAATGTACAACAAATATTCCACATATAATTATGAAGAAGAACAATTTTTTTCATATTTTTGCATAGATTGTGAAAAAGAACAATTCTTCAGCTACACCAATGCCCAGGAACAATGGAGAAGACTCCTCTGTCATGTGGCCTCCACCGCCGTCTTCGACACAAACCCACCGCCCATGACTTAATTACCTCTCGCCACCTCCACCGCCATTTTCCGACAAAACCCGATCATCGTTGGTCATTGATCCTCTCCGACGCCAAAAGAAGGAGAAGCTCCCTCTGTCGCGCGCCCTCTCTCGGCTGAAAGAAGAAGAGGAGGAGAAAGGGGGTAAAGTAAAAAAAGGAGGGGGGTTAATGTAAAAGAGGAGGGGGGTTATTGTAAAAGAGAAGGTGACATGGCATCCTACGTGGCCATTCCGGCGGCCACGTAGGATTAATTACGCCGGAATCCCCCCGGTAACCCCCATTGAAACAAAATTGATGTTGGGTACCCAAAAAGAAACAAATTAAAATTCGGTAACCAAAGTGAAATAAGTCCAAAGTACAGTACCCTGTACGGATTATTAAGGAGATTCAGAGGAGGCGGCACCTGGGAAGGAGATGAAGGATTTGGGATAATATTCACTGCCTTCTCAGAGGCCTTTCATTGTATTATATACAAAAACCCCTGACTCTTTGTAACAACCTTCTCTGGCACTGCATCATGGGCTGAATTTCGAGCTCGTCCCTCAGCTTGACAGCAGCCCTATTTCCACCCCACTTATGAAACCTATTTTCACCCACTTCATAACAGAATGAGAAGCGCAGATGCAGGTGATATCAGCATGAAGCAAAACCACAAATTGTTTTCCAAGATTCATGGTCATTAAGTCAGAGCAACCAGCTCTACATAATACATACATATGTTCCAAGAAAGTAAATAGCAGGATACAGAGGCCCAGTGGCATATTAGCAACTGAAACAAGTAAATCAAATAAAATAATTCCCATGTGGCTGCTGAACTAATGCATTTGGTATACCAGTCCCAAAAATTGGTGGGTGTTCAACGAATAACCTTCAAACCTATTTGCAAATAGTCAAAACCACCCCGACTTCACATCAACACTGGTTGGCCTTAATTCTGACTACCTTTCTCAGGGTGTTTCTTATGAGCTACATCACTTGGAAGATCAAGCCCTCGAGGATTCTTTCCAGGATAATTGCTAGTGGAGGAATCTGTCCCTTGCATACTGCAAATTGGTAGTATTGGCACAGAAACATGAGATGAAGAAATTGAGCCATAAAATACCAATAAAAGACACTTACCTTCTATCAACCAGTACCATCGAGCGGAGCTCACAGTTGGCAAAGCTATCCAAGCAGAACAAGCAAAACCATCAACCAATGAGCAGAATGGTATTTCCAGTCAAATAGAAATATACAAAAAACCTTAAATGATGTACACCATAAAGAAACTTTGTAGTTCAAAGTAACCAGAATGGTCTTTGAAATTTTGAATCATTTTTTTCCAGCCAAATGTATCAATTTTCATTTCAAGAAATTTTGTTCATATTTCTGTTTTCAATCAAGTTTATCCATTAGCTATGCTTGTATCTGACTTCTCTTTTCTACAGCATGTATTCTTCTTACCAAGCAACAGCAGACACTATAAAATGGTATAATAAAAATATGTAAACAAGAGTTTGTCCAATCAGTTGGCTTGGCTGTGAACCTTCTCTTTCTAGGATCAGAAGAAACACGTCCAATGATTAAAACTAAATCGTAGACTTCGATGGCCTTTGGCAATTTCATCAGATAAATTTAAACACATTTCATTCTGGTACAAAAGTACTATAGCCGTGATAAAAGCAAAGAACCTTTTCTAGCTTTTTCGAGCAACATTCTTCTATTCCAGGTTTAACTACCTAGTCTTTAAGTACTTGGAGACAAAAAGCTAGGTTGGACTTAAACCAACACATTACAAAATCTAATTGTTATTAGTTATGAATGGAGACTCCAGAGAAGATAGAGCGGTTGACCCAGTGTGGTGCATGGGTATATATCATGACTTGTTATTCCAAAAGATCTGATGAAGAAGCAGAACTGTTCAGTGGTATAATATTGTGAAAATAATCAAATTAGGTTGTTTGAACCTCTGATGCATTTTACTGAAGTGTACAACTGATTCAATTAGAAGTCTTTTGCGACATCATATCAGTTGATTGTATATCAGCGTCTTTAGAAAGCAATGGTACCCTTTTAGTCATGTTGGCAAGTCCGCAATCATCTATTTTGAACCTTGAATAAATCCAATGTATCCCATAAAAGAACTTACTGTTTGCTGATTTCATTTTTAATGGAAGGATGACAATCATTTCCAAACATTTGCAAGGTGTGATATAAGAAACCACTGTGGGTAACAATGGCAATCTCCCTCTCTTGTCGAGTCCACAACCTGAGAGAAATATGAAATCGATATAAACTTCACATATGGTTTCACCTATGAAACCAAAGAACCATATGAAGTACAGTAAGTCTGATCGTTCTTTCAGAGAGATGCCAGAATATAAGGAAACAAATCACGTTAAAAATAAGTATCCACTAGCTTATAATAATTGTTTTGTTTTTATGATTTACAATAAGAAGTAACTGTACCAGTTGAGGAAATTTACTCCCCTAGCAGCAACTGCTTCATTAGCTTCTCGTGTATCAGCCTCCCATAGAATATCAGCATCGTTTTCTATCTGCAATGTCATAATCAACATGATTCAACAGAAGAACTTTGAAATCAAAAGTAGAAAATTTTATCGATTAAGACATTTAAGTTTTTTTTCCTACACGATGAATGGTATAAGAAGCTTACCAATGAGAAATCAATGGCAGGGAAAAGAGTCTTGTACTCACTTATATTTCGCCGTTTATCACATGGGTGCACTCCCTTTATAGAACATGAAACAATATTAATAAAACTATGTTAAAACAATAAAGATAACTTGTAAAATTAAGCATAAAACATACACGTAATATAGATAATGACATGAAACTTAAAAAAAAATGAGACATGTTATGTGTAAGTAACGACCATAGGTGACTGCCATTAAAAGGCAAATACAGAACACAATGTAGGAATCTGATGCAATAATAACAATTCAATTAACTATCCACTTATAGAGACAAACGACAATAAGGAAATACAAAATTAATAACAAGAATAAATTACAGCCTTCTAATTTATAGCATAAGTGAGCAATATGTATCATACCAAGTGTTCTCGGCAATTTTCCACAGCTATAAATGGAGGACAATTGAAACTTGAAATTGCAGAACGAGAACTGTTCGCAGCATTTTCAATCATCAGGGGAGGAAGATCCACTCCATCCACATAGCTTTCACCTCCAAAAACCCCCACAGCAGTCTGCATTGTCCTGTAACATAGATTATATATCACCAAAACAGGAATAACATAAATGAACATTTGAACCTGTAAGGAACCCCTATAGCCTATAAGGAACCACTATAGCTTGCCAAGCTCTATGATTTAGTCAAGGACTAAATAACATTAAGTATACTTTGTTTAAGCCAGACTTAATTAAGTCAAACTGTTGAACCTGTAAGGTCAACTATATTACAAAGCCTTTATACCCCATGAAACATTAACTCTCCCATCCTCACTTTTACCAGTAATCGCTCTGTCTTCCACTCCAGTGTCACCCCCCCCCCCCCACCTCTATGAAATACCACCCTTTAATCAGCCTTCTCAGATGTACATAGTAGGTAGATAAAATTTCAGTAGATCAATAGTGAAAAGATAGTGTATACTTCTTTTGGATAAAACTTAAAACAACCAAAAATTAGTCTAAGTATACAAGATTAATACAGACAAAATTGGAGTTCTAAATGATGAATGGTTTGCATGCAACAAAAAACTTACAGAAGTCACCTTTCCAAAGGCCATACCTTAAGAGAGGAGAAGTGATGACCAAATCAATCTTTCTGGCAAGCCCACAAGCATTAACATGCTTCCGTAGATTATCAACCTGTTTCAGTGGCATTCGCAGCTTAAACAGGGTATTTCTAATTTAGAATAATATGTGAAGGTGCTTATGAGCTTATCATTGTTAGTATGTTTTCCTTCTTTTTGAATAGTTTACAAATAAAACCATGCATCATGAACAAGCATGAGTTCAAACCAAGTTGTGAAATGATATCTCTAAAGATGGGCCATCAAAACCTAAGTTAAAAGCCAAAATGGCTACAAGGGAGGTGCCTTTTTCCATATATAGAATTAAACAGAATGATTTCATCTAGAGCAATATAAAATTGCAAGTTCATGCAAGGAAAAACCATGATGTCCAAAATTACTCAAGGACAAACTATCAAGATTCAAGACAAACCTTGAAGTATAAGATCGTAATTGTTTGTGGTGAGGGAAGATTTTGCTGATAATGGTTAAACTGAAGCTATCTTCCTTACCTGGTTCCAACCTAGAGGGGTGAGGTGTGCATCAAAAAGGTCCGGAGATAAATATGCTTTGTGATCCTTTTCACCTTCCACGTTATGTATACCTTGTGCATGCCGCACCTTGAAGAAAAAGTTTGACATTTCATTTAAGAATTAAGTTAAGCTTACCTAAAAACACAATAAGAAGGATAGCTGCAAACCAGGTGCAATGTTTTGGATCGGTGCAAAGGATATAGACTTGAACCAGCAGGCACATCCATGTCTGAAGACAACCAAGAAAATACAATTAGAAGTAAGCAAACAGCGGTGATTAATGCAATAGCTCTATAATGCTGACATTATATTCAAACGAGATAATATAGTTGATAGAGAGATCTCCAGCTTGAATCAGATAAAATAATATAGTTGATATAGTTGATAAAAATATATCCAGATTGAATAAGATATATATATATATATATATATATATATATATATAGAGTTGATAAACAGATCTCCAGATTGAATCAGATAATGATGATGATGGAGAGATCTGATTTGAGAAAATGAGAATGGAGGGTAAAAGGAAAGATGGTGTCATAAATCATGAATGAAAAGCGGACAAACTTTTTGGTATGAAGGGGAAAAAAGATATCTTTCAATCAGTGGCGTGAAAGATCTGATCTTCCAAAGTTAATTTGTCTACATCTCCCATGAAAACTGTTCAAAACAAGATGTTTATCAAAGAAGAGCAAGTCTGAGATGCAATGCAGTTGAAAAATAACAAGCTCAATTCAAGCCTGGGTTAGGGCAAAAAAAGGAAAAATAACAGGAATTTTTTTTTTAAAAAAAAACAACAACAATAACAATGATTCACGGGATTATAAAGAAATCACGAAAAAGATGAAAAGGGATCTGATAGAACAATAACAACAGAGCGACACGTATCAATAAACGGAAGGCAACATGGAGAGCCAGATCTGATAAACATTGGAAGGAATCTCACCTGAAGGGGAATCGGAGGCAGAGCACACGAACAGAGTCGTAGTGGTGAATGGCCGGCGCCAGCGACAACGCCTTGGAGAGGGGAGGCGAAAAGAGAGACAAGGGGGTGATGGGTATGCAGTAATGGTCATACTAGGAGCGAATCCAGAGACTAGTCTAAAAAATTTACGGGTCGCACCATCTAACTTAAAGCCTGGCTGCTCGGGTCGGGTGAGAAAAGCAAGGTGCAGATCTTTGACCTTGCTGTTGTGATGTGATCTGGGATGTAGTGCTTGTTCGCATGAGCCCTTCCTTCTAGACACTGGGCTTGAATTCAAAAGCCTTCTGAGGGCCTGTACTGAATAGACATGGCTCGGTTTATCGGCCCACAATCCTCTGCGCAAAAACAATAAACTTTCCCATTAGCAGCCCATATTCTCCAAAGCCCTAGAACACGTGGGTTAATTTTTTTTACCCACATGAACTAAGTTGTTTTTTCGATCCAGCATATCAACTTTTTAACTTTATAAAACAGCCTAAACTTTTTATAAGTTCCAAATAGGCACCTCTCTGTCATCTCATGACGGCGGACGTCGAGTTAACTTGATTATTTGATCATTAACGACAAACTAATTATAATTCCATCATTAATTTAAACCTAATCATTATTTAGACTAACAACATCTAACTAATTAAAATTTTTCTTAATTTCTAACATAACCATTATTAGGCCTAAACCCGCCACTCCTGGGACGAACACCTATTTGGCGACAAAGCTCTTCTCCCGCGACAAGCACTGAGACTCTCTTCGAGATCTGGAGCACCATCACAAGTCGAGCTTAACTCTGGTAACAAAATGGAGTACGTGGGGTTCCCCGGCCCGGTTTTTCCCTTGGATCGGCGATATCAAAGTGAATGGAGTAGCGACTTCCCGGTGGCGGAGGAGAGGTCCAGTCGTGGCCAACCAATGAGGGGCAACATCAAAGGCAAGGGCCTAAAGCCGGTGAGTGGTGACCTGGGTTTTGGGGATTAGGGTTTAAAGTTTTTAGTTCATATTTTATGGATGAGTATGAAATTGCCACTGTTAATTATGAAATGCTCAAATTTGCTTTGCTTTGAAGCGACTTTAGTTACATTTAGTATGAAATTAACCAATTTTTAAGCTACTGTTCCAATTTTGATCTATTGCATCTTAATTTTGGTGCAGTTGATCAGAATTTGTTAGAATATAGCTAACTTCAGTGGTTCAATTTTACTGTTTAGGGTTTAGGCAACCTAATTGGGAGCTTTACTAAAAAATTTCTGAAATGTTTCATTTGCAAATGTCCCCCCTTTCAAATGCTGACATGTGATTTGGTTTAATTTGATTATGTTGAGGCCATTGCAGACATTAACCAGGCAAAGGTGGGAGGAGAAGGCACTACTGTCAGCCAGAGTTACAATATGAGGTTAATGTATTGTTGTTGTAAAAGGTGACATGTGATTCAAAGGCTGACATGTCATTTGTTTTAATTTTTTTAGGTTGGGGCTATGGCATGCACTGAACTGCCAATGGAGGTAGAAGAAGAGGAAGGAGAAGATGGAGGAGAAGATACTGTTTTCAGACACAATTACAATGTAAGCTCTCTTTGAAGCACCAAAATTTTTGTTTTTTAGCTTCTAATAGGGTATGTATCCATGAGGTAAATATTCATGAAGTTTGAAAAATTTTGTTTGGACTTCATGACAATATCAAGTGTAGTAGGGATTAGTGTCCTGTACCCAACCCTATCTTTGGAGGTATTGGACATTCCAAATAGTCCATTTGAAACCTAAAAGAATTTTTTTTTAGAATAGTGTAGAAGGTTTTGTATCCATGAGAAAACATTACCATTGTCATGGAGTTCTAAAAATATTTTTTAGAGCTTCATGACAATGAAACCTAAAATAATATGCTTATTGCCAGAAAAAATGCATTAAGGCTAGAAATTTTTTTTTAGGGCTTCATGATCCATCTAATTGTTGTTTGGTTTAGTGACCATTTTTTTTTTCTGACATTCATGATGCCTCTAATTGCCAAAAAAAAAGAAAAAAAATTCATGAATGCTTTAATTAATTTTTTAGGGCTTCATGAAGGCCTCTAATTGATGTTTTAAATTCTTCATTAATGTGATTTGGTTTAATTTCCTTAGGTTGAGCATATGCCAAACCCTGAACTTCCATTGGAGGGAGGAGAACATACAGATGGCAGCCAAGGAATGGATGTTGGGAGGGAAAATGTGGGAGGAGAAGAGAATAAAGAAGATGAAGACTTGCGTGAGGCTCTAAGAGCTTAGAGAATCTGATGAAGACGTTGAGGATGAGGAGGAAGACTTGTTTTTGGTGCGTGAGACAATGAAGCATATGAATCGAGTTAAAGGGAATGGTTGGGCGGAGAATTGGGTGAAAAAGATCGGGATATGAGTGATCATGATTGAGGAGGATGCCAACAAAGAAAACATTGAGAAGTTTGTCTGAATCTAGTGACAATAATGATGGTGTCCAAAGGAAGAAGAGATGCAGATACCCACAATTTAATGAGGAAACTGACTTGCAAGGTGAAATCATGTTAGAGAAAGGAATGGAGTTTACCAACCACAAACTCTTCAAGGAGGCATTGAGAGAGTATGCAATCCAAAAAGGGTTTGATTATGACTTCCAGCATAATGAAAGTAAAGTTGTTGCAGCCACTTGCAAGAAGAAATGTGGGTGGTATATTAGAGCATCACTGTCAGCTAACAAGTGCTCCTTTCAAATAAAGGCTTTCAAGAAGGAGCACACTTGTGGCAGACAAGGCCTAAGTAGTAAGATAGACTATAAGTGGCTTACAAAAAAAATACATGGAAGAGATAAGGGACATGCCAAGGATGAATATTGGGGCTTTTCAGAACATGGTTGCCAAAAACTTTGGTGTGGAGGCGACACGCAACCAATGTTACAGAGCAAGAAAGAGGACTTTGCAAATATTGGAAGAAGATCACATAGCACAATATAGATTACTATGGAGCTACTGTCATATTCTGTTGGAGACAAATCCAGGCAGTAGTATTAAGATGAAGGTAGAGAATGGTATCTTTTAGAGGTTGTATGTTTGCTGCTTGCAAAGATGGATTCAGGTATTGTAGGCCTGTTATTAGACTGGATGGATGCCACATCAAGGGGGGTTTCCAGGGCAACTACTATGTGGTATTGGGATAGATGCTAATGACAACACGTTCCCAATAGCATATGCAGTAGTTGAGGTGGAAAACACTATAAG
Source organism: Dioscorea zingiberensis (assembly GCA_026586065.1). NCBI lineage: Eukaryota > Viridiplantae > Streptophyta > Magnoliopsida > Dioscoreales > Dioscoreaceae > Dioscorea > Dioscorea zingiberensis. The sequence continues at coordinate 52,730,873 of CM048823.1, forward strand.
CTGGGCCTGGTTTATTGAGAACCTTCTCAATGATGTAGGCTCTGTGGCAGAAAATAAGTCGATATTCATGTCTGACCAACAGAAGGTCAGTTGCAGCTTACAAGTATTAGTTCATTTAAAGTTCATTAGCTCTAATTATTTTATTTATTAGTTCTAACTTCAATTAATTTTTGTAGGGCTTGGTGAACATCCTTGCAGACTATGTTGAGCTAAAGGATCATAGAATATGTGTCAGACATTTATATGAGAATTTCAAGAAGAAATTTCCTGGGAGAGAGTTCAAGAATGCTCTATGGGCATGTGCAAGGGCAACTACAGAGGTCCACTTCAATGCATGCATTGAGAGACTCAGATCAATTATTCCTAACAGTGGTGCAGTGGAGTGGTTGCTTGAGAGAACCCGTAAAGATGGGCCAGGCACAAATTTTCAAGGGAGGTAAAATGTGATATATTGTTGAACAACATATGTGAGTCTTTCAACTCTTTCATACTCAAGGCTAGAGAGAAGCCAATTATCACCATGCTTGAGATGATCAGGAGAATGTTAATGAAGAGGTTTCATTTGAAAATGAATAGGATGGAAAAATTGAACAATCCAATATGTCCAAGGATTCAAAAGAAGTTGGATTGTCATAAGAGGATAGCATTTGACTGTATAACACATTGTGGTAGAGGAACTAAGATTGAAGTTGAACACTGTCATCTAGGCAGAGATAACAGAAGTTGCACTTGTAGGAAGTGGGATTTATCTAGGATCCCATGTGTTCATGCTTGTGCAGCCATCTCCTTCTTGAGGCTCATACCTGAAGACTATGTCGATAAGTGCTACCACAGGTGAGTTTCTTTTGACTTCAGAAATTTAAATGTTTATATATATTACCTAATATCTCTCTTAATATTTTGCAGGGAGCTATTCCTGAAAACTTATGAGCCTATAATGCAACTTGTGCCTGGGCCACAGAGTTGGCCTCAGACACCTTATACACATGTTGCCCCTTCTATGGACAGAAGAAGAACAAGAAGACCTACACTACAAGAATTTGGAGCTATTGCGACGGATATTAGCGCCACTATTTAAAAACTTATAACAACGGATTAAAATATCCACCGCTAAAAAAAGCACGTTTTAGCTTATTAGCGGTCTTTAGCGGCGGATACTAGTATCCGCCGCTACAAACCAGAACATCGAACGCTGTTGGGGATTCTATTCCGGCGAATAAATATATCCGCCACTAAAGAGTTGTTTCTTAGTTATATCGCAGTGGCGGATAATTATATCCGCCGCTATAAACTCTTCACCCCCTATATTTTCCTCTCCCCCGCGCAAGCGGCAAGGTCTTCAAATTACTTCTTTCTCATTACCATGTCCTTCTCGCATTGGCTGGCGCTCTTTGTGCCACGCCTCTTCTCTTCCTCGCCGCCGCCCTCTTCTCTTTCTTCCTCCCACTCATGCCCCTTCTCCTCCCCCGCCATTGATTTGGGTCTCCATGATCACGACCACGATCACCACCGACAATGGAGTAGGCTGCTGGAGGAGGTTGCTGAGAAGAAGGATCTGGAGCTCGAGGGTTCAGGCAACCATCACCGTCATCACTCTCATGGCGAGGATCTTGAGATGACGTCAATGGGTGCTCCATCGTGATGGTTTTGATTGGGGATTGGGGTGGATACATGCAGTCGATCGGGTGCTCGTTGCTGGTGAGCTTGGCATCGTTAGTATGGCTGATCTTATTGCCTGTGTTTTCTGTGAGTTTGCTCTCTGATCGGAAGGTTTTTTTTTTATTGTTTGAAGTGTTTTAATTGATGAAGTGCAGGGGCGACCAATTTGATCTCCTGTTTGATGGTACCAATAAGGACGCCCAATTTGATCTCCTGTTTGACTATCTTAAGGTGCTGCCCAATTTTGTTTCTTTTTTTTCCTTAAATTTCTTGTTAATTTGGATTTAAATTATTTGTTTTCAGTTTTGTAGATACTGGAGTTGGATGGATCTCTTTCCCGTTGAACTTCATTCATGTTGCTAGCACCAAAGGCAAGGTTGTAAATATCCGAATCAAATATCGTTTGGTGATTCTTTTTTATTGTGATTATTTAGTGTTTCTAATTGCTCTTAATATTATTTTTTCATGCATATGATGTGTATATAGAGATCTATGTGCCCATTTACAGAGCCCATCCTTCACAACTGTGGTTTGAGGACAGGACTCTTCACCTCGCTTCACCTAATTGATGTCAGAGAGAGGTTCAGATTGGATGGGTATTTCTCTAGACAAACTCTGTTAATGTGGATCAAGGGTGTTAATGTCTGATTTTGGTACTTGTTTCCTCTCTATATTTGTAATTCAGGTTGGAAATCTATGAAGAAAAGTTCTTAGCATATTTCTGGTGGTGCTGGGACAGACTGCAGGTATAGACATTTGATTCAGTATGTATATTTCACTTTATGTTATTGCTAGTTTTTTTTTTGTGATTATCGAAAACTTTGTTGTAACAAGCTGAGCTTGAGACTGATGAGGTCTATGCTCAGATTACATTACTACCGTAACTGGATGTAAGTAGCCTATGAACATAAGAATAATTCTACTTTTCAAGTTTGTGAATTTCTTATGCAAAAGGACAATAACTTTGATTTAATTCGTCAAATGTTTTAGCTATAGTTCATCGTCAAATTATCAAATTGAATGAACAAATTTGGGTTTAATTCTATATTTTTGTTATAAAAGATGAAATTTTGGTTGAATGTCTTCAGCAAAATAAGCAGCATATATATAGCTTGAAAAACAATAATGATGCAAGAATGTGTTTAGTATGAACAATGCCTGTAACCTCAGTGTTTTACCATCTGAAAATGAGATTGGCATCTATTATTGAGTTCCTCTATTTTTGGTGTCAGGTAAGACTATCGTTGTGATTCTATGCATATTCGAAGGCTCAGATTCTCAAGATTATTCAGCAGAGGCTTAGTGTAAGTCTTATTCTCTTTTGTAGCTTTGAGCCATCATTGCTTCCCCTAGTGTTGTGCATATCCTTACCTTCATTTTCAGTCCATTGTGGTTGTTGCTTTCAATGCTTTTCATTAAGAGCAGATAAACTAACATCGGATTATTTTTCTATTATAATTACAGGTTCTTGGGTACTGCATTTTTGAACCAATAGCACTTGAATTTTGTGCAAGAGTACGTCGAGAATTTTATTTTATTTTTCATTCATGTGTTTTCTTATGGTGCAAATGTTGTATGTTTGGTTAGTACTTGAATTGGTATTACAAATTACCCATTACCAGCGATCCTTTGGCACGGAAATGTTTTTTTTTTTTTTTTTGGGTTAGATGATTTGTAAATAAGGTTTTCAATTGTTGTCTTAGATGAGGAGCTGTTCGTTTACAAGTGAGGTAGAGGGTTTGTTTTTGGATATTTTTAGTTGTTTATTTGAGATTTTAATTTCTTGGTTGAATGTTGTGGTAATTATACCATTTTTTCTGTGATGGCTAATTATTTCTATGATGGATTTATTTGATTTTTGTGATGCTAATGGGTAATTTTTTAGTTGATTTTGGCATTAGTATTAGGACTAAAATATAGCTGGGAAATCAAACAAGGGGAGGAACAAAGGGAAACCATTGAATTCAAATACTATGAATTCTTCATAATCAAATACACCTCCACAGATTGGTGGAAATTCCTCTGAATCCTGTAAAGGTGATGCTAATGGAGTTGGGGATTCAAGTGTTGCCGTTGCTGCTGTAGATGGTGTTGTGAACAGGGGAGATGGTGCGAATAAAACAGGACCACCACTCAAGAAGCAAGAAGAAGGTAAAATCCTTTGTTATTTTATTCATTTGCATAGGTTGTTTTATTTTATTAGTTTGTGTTGGTTTATGAACAATTTCTTCTATTAGCTTTGATTCTAATTTTGAGACCTCAGCAAGGTGCTTATATGACAATTATTGTCTGACTGTTGATTTTGTTTTTTGTTTCTTGTTAGTATTACTTATAAACACCTTTTGTTTGAAGTGATGGTATAACCCTCAATGGTACTCAGAGTCCATTCCTTGTGTTCCTTATGATCCCTTGATACTGAGAAAGGCATTTGAGTTCATTTTGCGAGTCAAAATGAAGTTTAGAGATTTTTCTTTTTCTCTTGTTAATGTTTGAGCTTTGTAACAAAAAAATCTCTTTATTATACAGAGAGCTTGGAGTTGGTATATTACCATAAAACCTACTCGGTCGGGGAGTTTTCGTAGCGAAGAAGTCATAGAAAGCCTACCTGAAAACACAAACTTAGTATGTTTATATGTATGTAAACTTAGTATATGTTTGTATTTTTTTTTTAATTTCTAATTTTGTATTATTGGATAGTATTTATTTAATACCAAACATTTGTTCAATAATAAAGATTGTTTTAATTATTATTAATTAATTTGATTCTCATATATTATCAAAGGTATTTGGGTAATTATCCAATTATCAATATTAATAATAATAATAATAATAATAATAATAATAATAATATTATTATTATTATTATTATTATTATTATTATTATATATATTCTCTATAGCGGCAGATATATCCGCCGCTATAGAGTCATCATAACAGCTCCTAAGACCTATTGTCACGCCCCGACCCGATCCCCGGGACCTCGGAAACGTGAACAGACCGGCCGTACCCGAATGGAGACGAGCCCCACTCAGATACAAGGCCTAGATGAGTAACAGATAACGCATAAAACCAGATTATATCTCAAAATGTCATATTTAAACATTTGCAGAGTTTCTACAACGGAATTAAGACCGAAAAGGGTTTACATGCCCTACACACGATCAAGGCCCTATAAGGGTCCTACAAGAATAACTTCTCACACATTAAGTACGAGGTCCTCGAACCTCAACAAAGTCAACCCGCTCCCTCGCAGCTCCCGAGTCCAAGTCACCTACTCCTCGGAACCTGAAAAGAATAAGGGAAGCAAGTGCATGAGCTTTCGAAAGGAAAGCCCAGTAAGTACCCCGCTGGAATCTCAATGATAATCCAAAGCAACACAGACGACACAAGAAAAGTCAAAATGAACAAATCGAATATCATCAATCCACACAATCTGGGCCAAAACCCATACAAGTCAAACCCCAGGAGTCTACCATAACAACGATAGGGCTCCCATCCAAAAGAATTTCAACAAAGAACTCCTAAGATTTCACAAGTCATCTCCCTAGTCGGGTTATCATTTCACCAATATCGACCCTCGGTCCACATGGTCTAGTAGTGCTACTAAACATAGGCGAATTTTGTCAATGATCATCCCAATCGACGGAAAACAAAGATTTACCGCTTCACCCCTAATCAAGGAAACAAAGACTTACCGCTTTTACCCTAATCGGGCGGGAAACAAAAAGTATGAGGATGGGAGAATCCTTTAAACAGTATAGTTGATGTATACCTTCTTGGCCAGCGCACAAGCTCACGTGATTCCACGGCCACGTGCCGGTCAACAGGTAGGCACACTCAACACTCACATGCATACCCTACAGGATGCTAACCTCTCAACAAGCATACACTAATATCAAATTAGATATCCAAGAGAACAGAATACGAGTGTATGCAATCATATCAATGAAGCAATAAGCAATTCAAGGCGTAAGCAAGTCCAAAGAAAATCCCGAAACCGGGTAAGAACGAGGCAAGTGTACTTACACAAGTACCAGAGTTCAACAACGATAACAGTGCTAGGCAGAAGCACTTACAAGAAAACAACCCACAAACGAGGGCAATGAAGCAAAAGTACTTACCTCCTTCTCGAGCTAGAAGCCTCTCCTAGACTCCTCCTGAAAAGCCTCTAAGTATCTCCGAGAAAATCTGATAATAGAGTTTCTATTAGAGTTAAAGTTCTAATAAAACCCTATGACTCTAATTACACATGCATGACTCTCGTTCTCGTTGGGCTTAGGCCCACTAACGGGTCCTTAAAACCATTTACGTGGTTACCGACCATTTTCTCTCATTTCCAAGCCCTTAAGTTGACTTTCAATTCTTGGTCAACTCTGGTCAAATTTAGTCAACTTTAGTCAAAGGGCCTACCTCACTTTCATTTGCCATTGTACGAATCTTTGTTGACCATTTCTAGTCCTTAGTTTGACCCTCGACCCCCGCCCGGTCAACTTTGGTCAACTGGTCAACTTGACACTCGTTTGCCGTGGAATACACCCTATTTGACCATTCTTAATCAACTCAACTTATTTGAGCCCACCAACTAGACCCAACAGTTTAGCTTAACCCTAGACCCAACTTGGTCAAACTTGGTCGACACTACTTTCATTGGTCGAGTCTAAACCTTATTTGATCACCTCTAGGTATTCAAGTTGAATTGGGCCCATTTCGAGCCCATTTCACAACCTAGCTTGACCTTATCCCTTTTTTTTTAATCAATTTGTCTAATCAAAAAAATTAGCTAGTTAATTATCTAATTAACTACCAATTAATTAAACAAATTTCCACATTAATTTAATTCAAACCTTATACCAATTTAATTAAATTGGTTAATTCATCCACCAGTATAGCTAGGTTTTTATTTTTGTCACACCACTAAGGTTTTAAACACCTTATTGAAAAACCTAGCTTTTATTCACTGATTTTGTCACACCCTATAGTTCCACAATTATTTAAATAATTGTCACACACTATAGTTTTCACTTTAATAATCAAAACTATACTATCAAATTAATCAATAATAGATTAATTGTCACACTATATAAGTTAAATAAAATTATTTATTTAAACAAATTGTCACATCCCCTAACTAATAACTATATCAATTAATCCATTTATTGTCACACTTTCAAAGTTTCTAAGAGAATATTTCAACTAATTAATTTAACACTAAACTAATTAATTGAAATAATAATCACTCTAACTTTTAAAAAAAAATATCTATTCTATTTTTTTCTTCTTCTTCTCCCTTATCGCGATACAACTCCGTCGGAGTCTCACAAGATCGCCGAGGGTCGTGATTGGCCGCAAGATCCTCTCAGACCCCTCATCCCGAGATCCCTTTACAGGCCTTCAACCTCACCGTCAACGCCTTATTTCTCTCTGTGCGAGCTTCACCGGAGGAGATCGCCGGAAATGGCATCTCTACCGAGAGCTCCCACAAGATGCTAAAAGCCGCCTCGGAAGCTTCGTCCCGCCTTGCCCGTCTGTCACGAACACCCACAGCCCCTGATTGCCCCTCCACGCCGCGCACACCACTCACGGTTGCGTTCAACCATTCCGGCGAACTCATTACCCCTCACGCACGCATGAAACTAGGAAATTAAATGCCGTGATGGAGTCATACCTAAACTCCGGTTCCCGGGTGATGTTGGTGGCGACTGGGACCTTTCCACGGCCGAAATCCCCTTCTCCGACCAACCTTCTCCGGCGAGCTCTGTGAGCTTTTGCTTCTCGCTGTTTCAGGACTATCCAAGGGTGGGTTTTATAGAGCGAGGGATGCCGAAGGTGATGGAAGCGCTTATGAGCCGAACCGCCGCCTAACGGCCGAAGTTCTTTTCATGCGTAACGCCGCGGGCGGCCGCTTCCAAGGGCGGCGGTTTCATTTCTCAGGCGGCTGAGAAGAGGAGAAGGTGGCGCCTCGGGATAGGCTTTATCCGATAAGCGGTTGAGATCACTTGATCTCTTTCAACGGCTCCGATTAGATCAATGAGTCTCGGATCAAGCACAACTTAAATCCAACGGTTCAAATCGTATTGCATTCAACGGCCTGATTAAAAACTTATGCCTCGAGATCGTATCTCATCTCTAGACGAACGGTTCTGATGAGCCCTCACCGTAGGGTTACTTTTATCAATCTTTCTCTTTGCCTCGTATCTGATCCGCGATCAGATAGATTTATTCCAGGTCCGACACGTGGCCTCCTGTGAACCCTTATAACCCTCCGCGATATGCACAGATCTGAGATCCTTTGATCTCAGCCATTCGTTCTTCTCCTATAAGGGTTTTCTCTGGAAATTATCCAGCAGTCCCTGTTTTCTTTTTAGGTTACAACTAGGTCCCTCCACGTGTGAGTGGACAAATTCCCTTTTAGTCCTTGATTTTCATAGATCACATCCAAGTCCCTCTCCTGTGAGATAGGACAATTCTTCATAAGTCCTTAACACTTTTCAAAATTACCGAAAGGTCCTCAAAATTTTAATAATTACTAAAAGGTCCTTCAACTCCCATTTTTCCCTAATTGGTCTCAAAATCTAATTTAATTCCCTTTTTAAAGCTTTTAAATTCTCCATCCTCCAAGCTTAAGGAATTAATTAATTTATGAATTTCATTTTATGGAATATAAGAAAAGTTTTATTCCTAAAATTCGTGGGTTTTACACCTATAGCGGCGGATATATCCGCCGCTATAGGGTAATGCTAGCAGCTCCTAAGACCTACAGCGGTGGATATATCCGCCGCTATAGTGCAAAACTAACAGCTTCTAAGTTCTATAGCGGCGGATATATCTGTCGCTATAAGTCTTATATCCGCCGCTAAAAGTGTACAAATCTGCCCCTAAACTTTTTCCGACGGGGGATTTAGTAGCACACCTTCTATCCGCCGCTATGCTCTTATATCCGGGATAAGTAACCTTTAGCGGCGGATATACTATAGGATACATTTCTTGTAGTGCTAAAAGGCTTAGGAAGAGAAGCCAAACAGAACCTCCTGCTGTTGATGCTAACAGGATCACCAAAGATGACACTATTATCAGATGTGGCAACTGCAATGGAGTAGGGCAAAACATAAAAACTTGCAAGGCCACACCTGACCCTGTTAGAGCTGAAAAAATGAGATTTCAAGGGAGAAGACTGCCATGAGAAGGAGAGCAAAGAAAGCTGCCCAAAGGGATCATGCAAGCCATGCTCAAAGTGACAATGCAAGCTAGAAATTCTGGCAAGTAGGGAATAGGCAGTAGGAGTTGTATGTATTATTATGTGTATAGTTAGGCAAGAAGTACTTTGTTTTGTAGCAATATTTCTAAAATACTCTTCTTGTAACAAGGATGGAATCTTTTTTGAGTATCTTATATATATTGCTGATTTAAATTATGGCAGCTCTTTGAATGCTGAAATGTTTTCCCCCCTTTTTTTTTTTGCTCAATTAATTTTTTCTGATGGTTTAGAAGGTTGTTATAAGCTTGGAGAATTCATTTTGAATCTCCAATTGTCTTGGAATAGACAGGACATCCAAGTGACACCAATAACATGTAATTAGGGTTACAGCTTACACTAAAGCTGTGGACCCCCTAATTTTTTTTTTTGCTCAATTAATTTTTTATGATGGTTTAGAAGGTTGTTAGAAGCTTGGAGAATTTATTTTGAAGCTCCAAATCACTTGAAATGGGTAAGACAACACAGTTTTAGCAAGACTTTCAAAGGTAAGCTGTAATAACTGTTATTACAATGAAGCTATTGGCCTCTACAAATTTTTTTCTAGCCTCAATTAATTTTTTCTATAGTCTGGAAGGTTGTTAGAGGATAAAATAATTTTTTATGAGGCTCCGAAAGCACTTGAAATGGCCAAGACACCACAATTTTAGCAAGATCTTCATAGGTAAGCTGTAATAACTGCTACAGCTTACTATGAAGCTGTTGGTCTCTAAAATTTTTTTTTGGACCTCAATTAATTTTTTCTATTATATGGAATGTTTTTAGAGGATAAAATAGTTTGTTTTGAAGCCCCAAAGCACTTGAAATGGCCAGGACACTACAATTTTAGCAAGACCTTCATAGATAAGCTGTAATAACTGTTACAGCTTACTATGAAGCTGTTGGTCTCTAAATTTTTTTTTTGGAACTAAATTAATTTTTTTATGGCTTGGAAGGTTGTTAGAGGATTAAAGATTTTTTTTGAAGCACCAAAGAAATTTAATGGGCAGGACACCACAATTTTAGCAAGACCTTCATAGGTAAGCTGTAATAATTGTTACAACTTACTATGAAGTTGTTGGCCTCTACAAATTTTTTTCTAGGCTCAATTAATTTTTTTTATGGCCTGGGAGGTTGTTAGATGATTAAAGAATTATTTTTGAAGCTCAAAAGCACTTTAAATGGGTAGGACACCACAACTTTAGCAAGACATTCATAGGTAAGCTGTAATAACTGTTATAGCTTACTATGAATCTGTTGGTCTCTAAAAATTTTTTTTGGACCTCAATTAATTTTTTTTATGGCCTGGAAGGTTGTTATAGGATTAAATAAGCTTGTTTGAAGCTCAAAAGCACTTGAAATGGCCAGTACATCACAATTTTAGCAACAACTTCATAGGTAAGCTGTAATAACTGTTACAGCTCACTATGAAGCTGTTGGTCTCTAAAAATTTGTTTTGTACCTCAATTATTTTTTTTTATGGCCTGGAAGTTTGTTTGATGATTAAATAATTTTGTTTGAAGCTCCAAAGAACTTTAAATGGGCAGGACACCACAATTTTAGCAAGACCTTCATAGGTAAGGTGTAATAACTGTAACAGCTTACTTTGAAGCTACTGGTCTCTAAAAATTTATTTTGGACCACAATTAATTTTTTTTTATGGCCTGGAAGGTTGTTAGAGGATCAAATAATTTTTTTTGAAGCTCCAAAGCACTTTAAATGGGCAGGACACCACAATTTTAGCAAGACCTTCATAGGTAAGCTGTAATAACTGTTACGGCTTACTATGAAGCTGTTGGTCTTTAAAAAAAATTTTTGGACCTCAATTAAATTTTCTTATAGCCTGGAAGGTTTTTAAAGGATTAAATAATATTTTTTGAAGCTCTAAATCACTTTAAATGGGCAGGACACCACAATTTTAGCAAGACCTTCATAAGTAAGCTGTAATAACTGTTACAACCTACTATGAAGCTGTTGGTCTCTAAAAATAGTTTTTGGACCTCAATTAATTTTTTTTATGGCCTGGAAGGTTGTTAGAGGATTAAAGAATTCTTTTTTTGAAGATCCAAAGCACTTTAAATGGGCAGGACACCACAGCTTTAGCAACAACTTTATATGTAAGCTGTGATTACTGTTATAGCTTATAATGAAACTGTTGGCCTCTACAAATTTTTTCTGGCCTCAATTAATTTTTTCTATGGTTTGACAGGTTGTTAGAGGATAAAAGAATTATTTTTTATGCTCCAAGGCACTTGAAATAGCCAAGACACCACAGTTTTAGCAACAACTTTATATGTAAGTTGTAATTAATGGTACCCCTCACAATGAAACTATTGGCTTCTATATATATATATATATATATATATATATATATATATATTTTTGGCCTCAATTAAACCCTTCTATGGTTTGGCAGGTTGTTAGAGGATAAAAGATTTTTTTTTATTATGCTTCAATGCACTTGAAATGGCTAGGACATCCAAGCTAAATCAGATTACAGTAGATATAAAATAACAACAACCAACAAACATTCAACACAAATTTATAGCTTGATTGCAAAGAAAAACCTTAATACCACATTGAATTAGTGTCAATGGAATTATCAATAATACATTTTGACAGTTCCAAACATAGATGTATTGTTACACCACAATTACTTCAAGGAATTGTGATCATACAAAGCAATGTGAGTTTCTTTTTCTTGATGTAAACAAATAAAAAAAGGGTAGCCCGGTGCAACAAAGCTCCCGCATGCTTGTGGGTCCTGGGAAGGGTCGCACCACTTTGGGTCTATTGTAATGCATGATTTTACCCCGCTTTTTACAAGAAGCTGTCTCCACGACTCGAACCCGTGACCTCCTTGTCACATGACAACAACTTTACTGTTGTGTCAAGGCTCCCCTTCTCTTGATGTAAACAAATAGGAATATCAAAATGGGAAAATAGAACTCCTCCAATATACTGCTACAAAGGACACTTGCTTCAGGGGAGAGGTCCTCCGTCGTCGGGAAGTCACCGCTCCCTTAACTTAGGGATTGCCGCTCCAAGGGGAAAACCGAGCCGGGGGTCACCAGAGTTAAGCTCGACTTGTGATGGTGCTCCAGATCTCAAAGAGAGCCTCAGTGCCTGTCGCGGGAGTGGAGCTTTGTCGCCATACAGGTGTTCATCGCGGGAGTGGTGGGTATAGACCTAATAACGATTAGGTTTGAAATAAAGGAAAATTTTAATTAGATAGCTGTTGTTAGTCTAAATAATGATTATGTTTAAATTAATGATGGAATTATAATTAGTTTGCAGTTAATGATCAAATTACCGCGTTAACCTGACGTCCATTGCTTGCGAGATAACAGAGGTGCCTATTTTAAACTTATAAAAAGTTTAGGCTGTTTTATAGAGTTAAAAAAGTTGAGGTGCCGGATCCAAAAAGCAACTTAGTTCAGGTGGGTAAAAAAAATTAACCCTTCATTATTTGATTTAATGTTAAAATCTTTATAAAAAATATATTAATGTTAAAATATTTTTCTGGTCATAGAGCAATTCAGTAATCCAATCAATGTTGTTTGGGTGGTGAAGAGAACAACTTAAAAGAGATTGTTTCATAAGACTACTTTGGCCCTTCACATTGCTCATGATTTAGGGCATGTTTGGTTAGCCACAAATTCCATAAGACTGGCTCTTAATATTTCTAATATGTTTCATAAATTATATATAAACTGTTGCGGCTAAAATCGGTAGTTATCTAGAGATTGACACCGACTCCAGATCAACGGTTAAATTTGTATTTGGTTGAGTGGACCTTGACAATTGTTGAGGAAAGTCGTGAACGCCTCTCGAGGGTCGAGAAATCTACACAGAAGAATAACCGATCGGAGTGGGCCTGATGCTCGGGTTTAGCTCCGATGATCAAGTTAGAGGAATTCTTTTTCGGTATTAGGTATTTCAAGTACTATCTTCTATTTCTTACCCCTTATTCTTATGATACCTTCTCATATTTATAGCTTTGGCTGAAGTGATTGGCGTCTTATCGGGCGGATATGGTGGGGGCTCTTCTTTATGTCGAGTCGGCTTTTTTGGACCCGTCCCTTTGGTGTCAGGGATAACTTTTTCCCCTCACAAGTGTCAAGAACTGCACTGCTTTTCCTCGACTCTTGCCGTAGGGCCAAGTGGGGCTGTCTTGTCTGCCTAGTCAGGAGCCAAGTGGGCTGTAAAATCCAAGATTTTAGTAGCAAAATAAAGGATTTAAATTTTCCCCTAAGTTATTGCTTATTTAATTAAATTTGCCAAAGGAGCATTTTGGGGATCTGAATAAGTTGAAAGGGCATTTTGGTAAAATGGCAATGAGACGATCAAGAAATGAATAAATAAATTTAAGATTTAAATTTATTTGAACGGGATGATGATTGGGATATATAAGGCATAAATAAATTTAGTTATAAATTTATTTAAACTGAGTTATTTAATTGGTTGGATTGATTTTTATTAATTTTGGAAACTCTCCAAGAATGATATTAATTGGATAAGAAAATGGAAGTGGAGGTTGATTGATTAAATCAATGATTTAATTAATTTAGGGATTTTCTAAGTTGGAAGTTATTTGGTTTTAAATTAAAAGTAAGAGGGAATTAATTAGAAATTCTCATAGAGGAATCAGATGGCTTCATGGTGCGATGCAACTCTCTTAGACGCTGATGGTTTTGGCGTGGCCCTAGTAGCTATCATTCTTTTTTGGCAGCTTGTGAAATTAAGGATTAGGATTATTAGGCAACCCATGCCATGCATGTAATGGAGCAAGAGCCGCTCTCTTACTAAGTATGTTAGGTTTCCATTGTCATTTAAATAAGGGACATGGGTAAGTGGTCACCCCTCTCATCCAACCACCAGCAACAGCAAGGCTTCTCCGGAGGATAACAGTGGCCGGGTAAGCTCGTCGTCTGGCCGGACCTGCAAGAGAGAAGGAGAAAAAGCCACGCCTCTAGCGAAGGAGATCGGAGAGGAAGGGAGAGGGCGCTCAGGAGGCTTCTCGCAGCTGTAGCTAACAACGCCACCGCTCTCTTCCGCACGAGCGCGGCTCACTATGGCCGGTGCTTCACTGTGAGCCTTCTTCTTCTCTGTTAATTTATGGAGTTCTACATGCATGCATCTTGAGAGGTGGCATGGGGAACAATTGCATGTGATTGTTTAATCATAAGTTATATATTAGATGTTGTTGTGGTGGTTTAGAAGACACAAGATGATCACCCTAACATCAATAAAAGCAAGATAAAGAAGACAATAAGAGGAAAAAGTTAAGCCTTGTGTGTGCAGGCATTCATTCAAGGTTGATCTCATTTTAGTTAGTAATGAAGTATTGATGAGAACTCTTTGAGGGTAATGGATTACTAATTGGTAGTGTCCAAGTGTTATGGAGGATCAAAGAAGAGGGTGGTGATGTTATCAGTAGACTCAAAGGAGCCATAACCTTGGATTCGGGTTTACATAGGAACCTCTGAGAAGTTTTAGAGGTGTCCAATATGCATGTTTAGAGTCCCTCCTTGCAAGACTTTGATGGATTAATTTATCTAATGAGGATCTGTGCATGAAACTTGAGAAGAGACAGAGAGAGGAATGAAAGAGATGAGTGAGAGAGGGGTTAGAAAGCTTATTTAATTAGTTAAATGGTTGATTTAACTTAAACATAGGGGTTGGTTAGTAATTATTAATTATTGGCTAATGTGGTTAGCATAATTAATTAATTACTAACTAACTAAGATAACTTGTCACATTAGTTAATCAGTTAGTTGACAACTAATTGATTTGTTAGCTAACTAGAATTTGATCAAGTGGAATAATTGATTAATTACCTAGATAATTATCTAGTTAGGAATGACAGCTAATTGGATGATTAACTAAAGACAATAGTTGACTGGCTAACCAGGAAATTACCTATGGGATAATTAAATAAATTAATTATTTAATAATTGGATGAGAACTAATTAGAGAATTAGTTAAAAAATCAACTACTTTGGTTAGCTAGTCAACTACCAATTTGGGCTCGGGCTCATCAAAAGATTAGTTGATTTGGGTAAATCAACTTAAGTAAAATGGTTTGAGTTAGAATGGCGAGTTGATTTATGTGTTGGTCAAAGAATTTGCTTGGGTTAATCAAAAGAAACTAAATAAAAGATTTCATTGATAAACCGGATTAGTTAATTAACGAAATTAACTAACAACTACCAAGATGGTTATCTTACGGGTGGAAAATTAATTATTTGAATAATTAACTAATAAGTTGGACGAGCCAACTAGTTAAAGCAGATCGAGACCAACCAAATCAATGGTTGGGTCCGGAGCTAGTAAAATGGTTGATGGATGACCATTTAGAAGATTAGTTAATTAGTTAAATTGCAAACTAATTAATGGATTAGCTTGATAATCAATTAGTAGATTAATTAACCTGGATAGTTAATTAATTAACTAATTATATTAATTGAGTACATGAATTGACTTGGTAAATCAATGAGATGAGATGGATGAGGAGATGAACTCAAGGTTGGTTCGAATCAATTTCAAAGGATTGAACCAAGGTGGTATATGACCTAGGAACGCGAGAGAAGGCCCACTAAGCCGGGCTTGGGCCCGTGAGAGCATGCATAGTAGAATTATTGCCATAGACCTATAGCTTATTGAGAATAGGTTTATCTTACCAGGTATTGACTTGGATGCATCGGGAAGTCCCGTGGAGCACTAGACTTTGTGACTTTAGGTAAGTACTCTTGCCTTGTGTACCTTCCTTCTTTGGATTAATTATTGCTTTCGTGATCGCATGCTTTGCATGTAAGTACTTCGGCCTAGTACCTTTACTCTTTGATGAGTATTTCTTGATTTTGTTATTGCATGTTGAGCATGCCTTGTTCCTCCCTTCAGGGATTTTATATTTATGTCTTTGTTGTGACATATTGTTTTCATACATGCTTCCATGAATTTTGTTGAAATCCATATATAGCATGTTTGATTTGTTTTGGGGATGTTGGGATCCCTACTTGTACTGTTCTTCGTCCAGGATTTAGTGGAGCAGGTGAGCTCCAGATTTTGCGAGAGCGTTGGGGATGGGGCACCCTGAGGGCCGTAGCGACCGGATGGTCGTTTTCTCAGCAGGTTCGCTGATGGTACTGACCGGGGGAGACGTTTGTGGAGCTTCCGTTGGAACTCTTAGCTAGGAGTCATTATCTTGTTTATTTTTGTGATAGACTCCTAGGACTTGCTTTGAGGGGCGTGCCCCGAGTTTGCTTTGATATTCATTTTGTTGATATCATATTTCTTGAACCCCGCAGGGGTACTTACTGAGCTTTCCATTCGAAAGCTCATGCACTTGTTTTCTTCCTGTTTACAGATCCCGAGGCGTAGGACACTAGTACGCAGGAGTTGAGCCGATCGTGGGTCGGGTGATTTGCAGAGGTCCGAGGACCTTATCTATCATTTTGATTTGAGTGAGATATTATGTTTTGTAGGTCCCCTTAGGGCCTGGTATTTGTAGGGTACTTGAACCCTTGTTATTTATTTTCTCCGCTGATGTTATTTTTGCATTATCTGCTTACACACTTATGCCTTGTATCCGGGTGGGGCCCGTCTCTACTCTGGCCTACGCCGGTCAAGACATCGCGTGCGGTGGTCCCGGGATCGGGTCGGGGCGTTACATGGGCTCTCTCACCCATCCAGTCGGGATTCAAGTGGGTCGTTCCTCCAGTCAAGTTGAGAGCCAAGTGGGCTGTCTCCCCATCAAATCGGTATTGGCGCTCGTCCTTTTTGTGTCCAGATCCTTTATTGACCATACTTATATCATGGCACAGGTCATTCCGCCCCTTAACTCCATACTGTTGCTTTTCCCTATGCCTTGACTTTGGTTCAGATCTTTTGTCAGAGTGAGGGGGATTTGGGTAGGGATTTGGGTCAGTTAGGGAGGCATTAGGGGTGTTAGGGTTTACTAGACATGTGTGGAGTGGGTGAGTGTTTGAGTGATTGCCATGTGAATAGGTTAGATCAGCCAGTTGGGTGGCTCAGATACAGCCACGTGGCTGACCATTTTTACCCTTATCATAAACAATAATCATTTTAACAAATGGGTTACATGCGTGGTTCTGGCTATATTGAATTGTTGATAACTAACCACAAGGATGCATATATAAATATTGATATTTTATAGGGTCATATATAAAAATATGATCTTTATGAGGCATATGTTTATTTATAAACTTTTTTTGGGATTTATATAATTTGTTTTAATAATTTTACAGTATCCAAACACACATTATGTAGGAAAAAAAATTGTAGAATTTGTGTGCACTTCCTATGGAAAAAATTACAATGCAATATAATATTTTACAACGAAACACCAAACTGTTTGAGTTGGAGTTGAGGATGATCTGTCTTGAAGTTGAGGGTTGATTGAGACGTGTGAAGCATTGACCTTAAGAAGTATTTCACATCTTCAGAGTTTATAACTCGATGCAACAAGGATCTTGTCGGCGACAAAGGAAATGAGAAATCCATTATTGAAATTGAAGAACAAACAGCTTGGATGAAAGACAGAGAGGAATGAGAAAAACATTTGTAACGCCCCAGTTTTTCAAGTGATTATTGTTTAATTTCTGAATAATATAGTGATAAATAAATTAATTAATTATGAGATAATTCGGAGATTAGAAGGGTTTAAATAATATATTAATTAATAATAAAAATAGAATGGAGAAGGTTTAGGATTTATATGTAAAAAAAATTAAATTATAAATACCATATTATAATTATCCGAAAATATAGGGGCTGAAATGCCAATTATCAAGTTGATTTAAAGACACCACCATGGCAGTCCTTTAGAAATTACTATACCTTTTACCATCATCCACAGGGATCTAGACTTTTTAGTTGGAAAAGTAAAAGAGGGCTGAAATAGTAAAAATAGATAGCAGAAAGGGAGGCATCACCATCATCTTCATCTAAATTCCTTGGTTGGAGAGAATGGCAAAAGGAGAACTTGGTTGGCTGCCTTTCTTGAGCTCCTAATTGATCGCAAGAGAAAAAGGAAACCTCCATACGGGTGGTTTCCTTTCTCGAAGCTGGTGCTTCAGGGTTTCAACTCGAAGTAAAGAAGTGAGGGGAACTCATCCGACCACGACTAACCATTGGACCTCATCGGCGCCTACATTTGGAGCTGGAGCTTCAGCTTCATGTCTGGTTCCTAGTTGTGTCTGCCCTTGCGGCGGGGATGAAGTCAATAGCTATTATGGTTGTAGTAGCAGTTCGGCATCTATTGTTTAGATGGTAAATTCCCTGAAAGCCATAATTTTGTATTGCTTTAGAGGGGTTTTAATTCAAAAAAATGTGTGCATAGTTTACAATTTGTAAAGGGGACATGTTCTTAAGATTTGTTTCTCTGAGTAACCAAAGCATGACATTCACCTTTCTCTTTGAAGCATTCAAGTTCAGTTGAATAGCTTCTATATTCTAACAAATCTAGATATGAAATGAATAGTGAGCTCTATGAGAGCTTATGGTATAAATATTAAGGATTAGACTAAAATCAGGAAACTAGAACAGTTGAATTGAAATCAATTGAGAATAATTGAATGAATTATATGTAGAACAGAGAACTCTTTGCATTTTTCTCTGTGCTAGTACCAGATAGATAAAGATTAGTATATGAACTTAAGGTTGCAATGGCTTTGATTCATACAAAAGTACAAAACAATAGATTTTGTGGGGATGATTTTTATATATAACTGCAGGTTATTTTGAATGATGGCCAGATTTATTGTGGCCGCGGTTTAGTGTGAGTATGATAATAAAATCAAGGGCCTTAGACTTATGGAGAATATTAGTGTTGGATGATTTCGAATTGAGTATATTATTGTAGGGGGTTTTTGGAGGTTTGTAAGGTTGGCATGTCACCAATCTCTCGCCAAAATTTCAGGTACGAGACTGGAAATGAAACGTAGTTAAGTAATAGAATTTGAAGCTTCTAAGTATAAAGCAAACGCAGGAATTACTGTAGCACCACAGGACATGGGTTTTTGTTCATTTTAAACGGGCTACGGGGTGATGATGATGAACCCCAATTATGATGAAAACAAAAGATAATATTGGAAATATGATATATTAGAAGTTTGGGATGGAATGAGGAAGTTTTTCAGCTTCAATTTGATGTTTTAATTCCAAGGTTATAATAGTTACTGTAGTGGCAGTAAATGGGGTCCATGTGAAATATGTGTAAGTTTTCAAATGCTTCGGAATGAGTTTTTGAGTGTTCAGATAATTCGGGGACATGTGAGAAATGAGAACTTCAGCCTGTGCAGGTCCTTAAGGGGTTTGAAGATTCAATTATAAATTAAAAAGCCGATTTCCAAGGTATAGGCATTAATAGTGATTTTCGGCAAAAATTCCAAAAGACTTGGAATTCGATTCCGATCGTTCCAATGGTTCGGGGACATATTTAAACTAAGGAAAATAGTGCGGGCAGGTGTCTAAGGGCCTGTATTCATCGGTTATCGATTAAAAAGCCGACATTTCGGTGAAATCACGATTAGAGTAATTTAATGCATGAAATGCATTTCTTTTGTCATGAATTGTTGAGTAATGGATAATTACCATGTATAGGATGTGGTAGAGGTGTCAAGGACTCGGCGGGAGAGCCAAGGTCGGGACCTCAGGTGAGTGATTACACTATACTTGGAACGGTTTTATGATCGGTTTTGATCGACGGTTTTGTCTATACGATTTTAAATGAGTTTTACATCGAAGTTTGTGCAATGTTACTGTTGATATTATGATCATATAAGCATCTTCATTGTTATTACATGCATTGTGAATGAAAATATATGCAAATAGAGGAAATGAAGATTGAGAATATGATCAAGACAAGAAGATATTTCGATTATTGACAAACAGTACGTGAATTAAGAAAAGCGAGGTTTTTACGAGGGTTTGCCGGGGACGTAGATAGATCACGTTAGCAGGACTTGTCTGATATCATACCTGAGCCTTGAGATTGGAGAGATCTGACCTACGTTCTGTGGGAGCACAGTTCGTGGAGATCGGTTCACTAGAGATCTGACCTACGTTCTGTGGGAGCACAGTTCGTGGAGACCGGTTTACTAAATTAGACCTACGTTACGTGGGAGCGGCTAAGTGGAGCCAGGTTCACGAGATCATACCTACGTTACGTAGGAACCGCAGTTACGTGAGCCAAATTTTTCTGGTCGGACCTACGATTACGCAGGAGCCGCGATTCGTAGACCGGTTACTAAGTTGGACTACGATTACGTGGGAGCCGCGGTTAGAAGAGCCGTTCGATTAGACTTACGGTTACGTGGGAGGGAGCACAAATGCATGAACTGCATTTCTTAATATTGGAATATGATTACATTGCTAAAATAATTGTAAGAACATGTACATGTCCATGTGTTAACATTGAGATTTTTCATATTTTTGGATTTATCCGAGTTTCATGTGCTTTTAGCATGATATTGATAGAGATAATGCATTTGAATTAATTAGCATTATTTCGAATACTATTTTACTTGAAATTACAGATGTACCTTGTATAGTGATTCTCACTCAAGTGAAATGTGCAGGTAGTCCAGATTGAGTCCTCCGGTAGATGGCTCTGACTTAGCAGAAGAGAATAGAATGTTTTTATTTGATGTATATAAAATTTTAGGACGCTTCCGCAAGATTTGTAAAGTTTGTATAAGAGTACCAATATTTTGTTAATCAAGTATGTTAATTAGTTAAATTATTGTCATCACCAGGTCTACATTAAAGCGACTTATGGTCAGGTGCACTCCGGCCAAATTTGGTGTGACATTCATCCCCTCGTATTAGGGATAGGGTGTTACAACATTAGAGAAAGATCAGTCGTTAATTCTCATAATTACATGCCTATTTATAATCATACAATTAACCAACTGTGACATGGACCAATAACATTGAGAATAACCTTGTTGATCTGTCAGTTGACTCAGCTTTAAATAAATTAACAGCTTCAATTTTAATCTTCAGTGCTTTCTCAAAAACCAGAGGAGGAACTCCATCACCATTAGAGGAGAAGAGCTTCAACAAAAGAACTTTATCACCAACACCTGTGCATACGAACCAAAATGAGTACTCAAGATTGCTCTGGAAAAAAAAAATAGCATAGAGAGAGAGAGAGAGAACTTGAGGGTGGGAGGAGGAAGAAGAAAATAAAAATTTCTTGTATTTACTCAAAAGGAACCAGTTTTATTTGTAGAGATCATAAAACATGAGAGGATGACATGTTCTATCAAAGGATAGATTTTGAAAACTTTCAAAATTCCCATTAATCTATCCACATGAATTTCAAATTTTCATCAATCAATTTGCATGAGATTCAAAATGGATCAATCAATCAACATGAATTCTAAATTTTCATCAATCAATTCACATGCAATTCAAAACGGATAAATCAATCATCATGGGATGGAATCATCAATCTCAATTAAAGGATAATTCCAAAACAGTTGAATCAATACATTTCCGCCATACACATATAAAGTGAGTAAAAGTTTTCTCTATAGGCAATGTGGGACTAAACACTTCAAAAGTATTTTTGAATATTTTGAAATCAACTTTAAAATAAGCCCAGTTAAAACCTAAAATTTGAGGTGGGCTTCCAACACAAACATGGTCTAAAAATAAATCAATCTTAAGTAATTTGATGTATTTGTTAGTTTATATTAATTCAATCAATGATGCTTTAATTTCAACAAATCTGAAATCAATGTTAGCAAATTAACCATATATAGAACAAAATGTAAATAGTAGATATAAAAAAAATTATATATATTTTTACCTGCTTTTATCCAATCACATACCTATCAAGCCCTTGTTACCCTTAATCCACTACTTTTTATTCATTGGTGGAGACCTTTTAGCGACACCACACAAACCCTTGTCGGCTCCCACAACAACACCCCAAACCATCTGGTGTATATATACGGCAACACCTAAAACCCTAAACCATGTTATATAATACTACTCTGCACTCATTGGTTCATCTGAGAATTTTTAAGCGATTAGAATCGAGATATTAATTACATCAAAAACTAATTTATTTTAATTCATGTAACAAAGCTGGAATTGTTTTTGATAGTTTTATTGTTTATATTATTTTAAATTCTAAAAAAACTCAATATCCAAATCTAATTTTATGGTTTTTAATTATTTAAAATTAAAATTATCTATAATTGTCTCATTTAGTAATATAGAAGATAAATATTTTATAAAATTAAAAAATCCAAAATTTCAAGAAAATTGAAAACTCCAACCAATTGTTTTTTATATTAAAAATTAAAATTAGACTCATTTTTATTTAGTAATATATATAGATAGTGATGTTGATCTTTAAACAATAATAAAAATTTAAAAAATACCGGAAAATTCATTGTTGAGATATTCCATAATCATAGTGATAATTAAAAAATAAATAATTATATAGAAATAGATTAAAATAATTTTTTGATTGGAGTTTTTATATATTGTTTTTAAGTTAGGGTTGATTCGGTTGAAACATTTTATTCGTTTATGTTAAACATGTATACATTATATATATATATATATATATATATATATATATATATATCAAAAATGAAAAAATTTTGAATAAAATATTTCAAATCTGAATTCAAAATAAAATATAAAATATAACTAAAATAAAATTATTTCATTTGATTTCAATATCTTTTAAAAAAATTGAAACAAACAAATCTAAATTATTTCCTGACAGCACCAAAATTCATTCAAATAAATAAAATCATTTCAAAATTTTCTTAAAAATGTAACCATCCCATTCCATCTGACTTGGATGGCAATAAAAACAGAATGGAAACATGTTCTACTTATCTAAAACTTTCGGAAGAGACGTTCTTCAAGTTGGTGCGCTGGTTCCAGGGAAGGTGATCACCAGGGCCACCACCCACTCGCTGAGCCGTACCATTTTCAATGCTTCCATGATGTCATTCTAGCACTAACAAAGACTGCGGAATCAGCTTGCTTCTCTTGTGTTGGTGGAGACCGGCTTACCTTGTCAACAAACTGCTACCGGAGAGTTATTAAATCATTAGCACCACATAAAAACATTCCTCCCAGAGTAGCTGTTAAAGCAAATGAACTTCACTTGCTCTCGCATGATGATGTTAGCTCCGCAGATCATTTCATCAACTAAACATGTTTACTACCCAAATCTAAAGAATCATCTCGAGGAAGGATGGAAACTTCCTGTTGCATGAACAGAGCCGTTATTACAGCAGTGTTGCAACTATAGTGTAAGCTGTGAGATTTAGATGGTGGGCTAATGAACGGTGTAAAACTCTCTGAAATAAATGCTTGCTGGAAATTATGTAAGGAGCTCAAAGTTTCAAATTGATAAGCCAACTGAATGAATGATTCCGTCCCACTAATTATGAGAAGTCCGTCCCACAAATTCATTGCTGGAAATAAATGCTTTGCTGCTACTCGTTGATCTCATGCAACGGATGTAAAGAATCACACACATACATTATAATAGTTATGTTAGGTGAATTATAATTTAAATAAATATTAACAGATAAATTTTATTTAATAATTATGAGAAGTAGTATTTTAAATTAGAACCATATATTCACTTCCTATTAAAGATATGTTCATTTTTGTGTCAAACTAGGAAAATTCATCATAATGGATCAAGGGTACGGTTTTATGAATGGGGAAATTGGTTATATACCCCCACAAAAGTTTCATAATTATATTTTTACCCCGAAAAAAATCATAATTACCTGTATACCCCTGAAAAACAGATTGAATTATGGATATACCCCTACTGCTAGGATCCGTTGACAGAAGTTAACCAAGTAATCTTAACCGTGGTTACAACTTAAATTAAGGATTGAAAAATGTCCAAAATACCCCTCTTTATATATTTTTTAACTATTTTAAATTTATGATTTGGAGTATTTTTAAATTTACAGTCAAACAAATTTTTTAGGGATATATATATAAAGGGTATAATGATCATTTTGCATGTCTACCGTTTGTTAAGTTGACAGTTTTTCATCTGATTTTAACCCAGGGGTATATACATAATTATACCTATTATTGAGGGGTATGTATGTAATTATATTTTATTCAGGGATACATACATAAGTTTAAAATTATTCGAGGGTACACATGCAAAGAGCCCTTTTAATAACTTCTATAAAATTTAAAAATTCTGTGATACCTTTATCTAAATAGAATCTTGAAGGAGCCTTTGTTTGTGAAGTATGGAAGAGAATAAATCTAAATTAAGATTGAACTAAAAGATAAGTAAAGCTGAATCTATTTCCATTCTCCCAACACAGCTTGCTACCTAAGGAAGACATTGCATAAGTCCTTGTTTTGGAAATACTTTGAAACTACCAACCTTGAAAGTTGATAAAAATATGGGGAAATTTCAAAAACTATCCTGTGGTTTGCCACTTTCTCAATTCGGTCTTTGGATTCAAAATTGAACCACAAAGACCCTGTGATTCTTGAGACATGCTCTAAGTACTAAACGGGGACGTGGCGGCGAATCTGATATTATAGTAGCATAAAAGTGATAAACAGACAGTTCATTGAGTGCTTTGTGGTTCAATTTTGAACCACTGAGCCAGAAGAAAAGTGTAAGAAACCATTACCTGTAGTTTTAAAATTTTCCTGAAAAATATTTTAAAATTACCTATCTTTTCTCTAGGAGTCCAAACTTTGTCTACAATGTTTGTCGACATTTATTAAAAAAAAAACTTAAAACTTATTTCTGATAAAGATTTTGCCGTAATCCCAATCTTGTAACTAGCGGGGAAAAAGAAGTCTAAATCATCTCTTTTGGGATATGTCCTTCCTTTCATCTGGAAAAAGCTCTGCGTGGAGACTGGCTGAACAAAAAGAGCATAATGATGTGCACCCTTGCAGGCTTGCAGCTGCTTTAGAGAGGTTGGAAGGTACATATCTCTACTACGGATGAGAAATCAATCAAGATGGCCCTGCTTAATTATCACTTTATTCTTTTACCTAATTCATAGTGCTTTGCGCATGACAGTGATTGGTCGTCTGATAGAACATGCGCCCGCCAGCTTTATTAATGGTTAATACTACTTTTAAAGCTTGGAACCTCGCCCTGTAATTTCGAAGACTTTAATCAAAAGCAGAATTGTGGTGCCAGAGACCCGGGCATGCCTTTACTAATGCTATATAAAAAACAAATATTAGGTTTCCCACTTGACTGAGGGAAAATGGACCACCGTGTCTATTGTCTGGCAAAAATAACTGTTGCAGACTTGCAAGTATTTGACTGATTTGCCCATTTGTTTTTATTTAATAAATATGAACAAGTTATTTTGTAGCTAATTTTTCATCGTGGAATTTGCTTGCCCAGTTGTGCATAATGGATGGATCATGGATGGTAAGACCGTTTTAACTATCTATACAAGCAGTCTAGCTAATAGCAAAGAGAGCATGATAATGCACCGGGCCACACCACCACCATCATCATCATCCATAAGACCGTGCAGATTGGACCCTCATCCTCCTTTTACCAAGCCTCCTGTTGCACTCTCTCTTGGGAGCTGGGATATATATATCTATATATATGTAAAAGTTGGAAGGATGATCTATTAATAATCCCCGTGTCTTGGCAATTTTCCCATGAAGGGTATCGATCTACTCGGGCGCTCCACATGAGATCAGTAAAGGTTATCAACAACAGCAGCACATCCAACAAGATCCGTAGTAATGAACGAGGAGACTATGACGACTCCAACACCAGCAGTTACGATGTCACATGCAGCAACATCATCCTCAAGACCGACGCTGGGGTTTCCGCTTGGTACGGCCCTTCTGCTCA
Source organism: Dioscorea zingiberensis (assembly GCA_026586065.1). Lineage (NCBI taxonomy): Eukaryota > Viridiplantae > Streptophyta > Magnoliopsida > Dioscoreales > Dioscoreaceae > Dioscorea > Dioscorea zingiberensis. The sequence continues at coordinate 52,756,651 of CM048823.1, forward strand.
TTGTCATATTCTGCCTCAGTGGCGTTTTCTCCTGCTGCTACCACTGGGACAAGCTCCGCTCTCTGCGTGCCCGTGCAAGCCGCCGCTCCACCGATTTAGAAGATTCCCACCCCAATGATCAACATACCACGCCCACTCTCCCCCCGCCTTCTCCGCCCTCTAAGATCCCAGTCATGCATCAGGTACCCCTACATCCTTGAGACTTCACAATTTCTATCACACACAAACACAGGGACAAGAGTACTTAGGACAAGTGATTGGGAAAATTATTCTGATCCAGCTCTTGTTCCTCCTCCTGTAATTATTTTGCCCCCTCTAATATTGCACGGGATGCTTCAACTCGTCTGCAATGCAGATTCACTTTGTTGTCGTCCTGGTGCGACCACGCCCCTTCGGGCTCCACATTTGCGGGCGCATAATTGGATCTCACTAGTCCAACTCCCTCGCCCGGTTCATTTTGTGGGCACAGTTGAGTTAATTCCCGAAATGATTTTTAAGATGAACTCATCCTTATGTCCTGCTCCATAATTTATAATAAAAATTAATTGAAAGAAACTATATTTTTCTGTTTTTTAGTTTTTTAAAAAAAAATTAAAGTTTTTTTTTTCTAGTTTTATAATATACAGTTATTTTTTTAGTAAAAAGGCAGCCTTAAAATTATTATTATTAAAAGGATTTTTATTTTCTGTTTGTACTTTCTAGTTTTATAATAAATAATTAGTTTATTTTAGTAAAAAAGCAGTTAATAAAATATTTTATAATTATTAAAATAATTTATGGTATTTGTTTACTTTTATAATATATATATATATATATATATATATATATATATATAGGATTATTGTGCATTTACGGTCGCCTCTTATTTGACCATTTTGAGAGTGTTTTAAGGATTTTCAACCGTACGGATGGAAAGAACATCGAATCAATAAGCTCATATGTCGATTTTCATATAATTTTGTGAGGTAATGATCATTCATTTTAATGGTTGAAATTCTGAACCGTTAAGATTTCTATAAAATATGAACCGTTAAGTGGGAGGATCATCACCTTACTAAATTATGTGAAAATCGACTTATCAACGATGTTCTTTCCATCCATATGGTTTGAAATCTTTAAAATACTCTCCAAATGGCTAAATGAGAGGTGATATTAAATATATAGTAATCCGGCTTACCAAATTTTTTTGAAAGAAGGTGCTCAGAATACAGTCAACGGCCATAGTTTTAAATATATATGGAAACACCAAACAATATATTAAAATTAGTTAAATTAGTTTTGAAGAATTATCATGTATTTTGATAGTGGCTTTTTGCACAATCGGGTATGGATTAGAGGGGGCACGGTAGGGTTTTGGCTTGACGGAGCCAAACCGCCCGACAAAACCCACTGGGTCAAGCCGACGTGGTAGGCCGGCCGAACTCGTAACCCGCCCGCTATAGTAGCAAAAAGCCGATTCACGGTCAATTGTTTCTCAACGTGACGTGGTACCAGCCGTCGGTACTGACCCGGGTCAACCCGCCTATTTTTTTTTCAATTTTTTTAATTTTTTTTAATTTTTTAAACACATGTAAATATCATATATTTTTAATTGATTTTTTTTAATGTTTGAATAATTTGGTAATGATAATAAATTTTATAGATTTGAGTTTGTTTTCCTTAAAAAGAGATTTTTACATTTTTTGATTACCAATAATTAAGGTTTTTCATGGTTATTTTCTTATTTTAAATAGCTTGCCATTTATATATTTTATGATTTTATAATTTTTTTGATTTTTATAAAGTTTAAATAATTAGTGTAGAATAATGAATTTTATATATTGAATTTTTTTTCCTTCAAGAGAGATTTTTGCATCTCTAGTTGTCAATAATGAATTTTTTTTTTTGTTATTTTATTATTTTTTAAGTAGCTTGCCATTTATATGCTTTTATTTTATTTTATATATATATATTTTTGGTTTTCCTAATATTTGAATAATGAGGGTAGGATAATGAATTTTATAGTTTTCAATTTTTTAAATTTTTTCTCATTCTATTTTTATATCAAAATTGTAAAATCCTAGAATTTCTTTCATTTGGAATAAATAAAATCTTAATTTTGGAGGTTAAAGTAATTTTCCCCAAAAACATGAATTATTTGAAAAATGGAGATTTAATAAGTTAAAATCCCTAATTAGATTTAATGGTGGTCACCAAGGGTATTTTGGTAATTTAGAATTTAATTGGAAAACCTAAAGAGGAATGAATCAAATTATTGGCATGATTAACCTAAATTGCATGGATGATTAATTTAATTAACTAAAGGAAAGATTAGTGATTGGTATAATTTAAGGAAAGATGGAGTAATTGATTAAATTCCTAATTAAAATAATTGGGGCTTTACAAAAATAACATAGTTTTTTTTTACATTTTTTTTACATTTTTAATATACATTTAGATATTTTAAAAAATTTAAAAATAAAAAGCAATGGCAGTAGGTTAGCAACCGGGTTGGGCCCGCCCTTCTATACTATTGCTAGGGCGATTCTGGGTCACCCTAAGGTGACGTGACTCTGCCCAATCCGACAGTCAACGGCCGTGGCTACCATGTGGCGGTTCGGGTTGGGCTTTAGGCTGGCCGGAACCGTGGTCGAGCCGGCCAGGCCCGGTTAACCGGCCCGTGCCCCCGTTTATGGATCAAGTAGATGACTGTGCTGCATCTTCACTTGCTATTGTTGGTGAATTAGGTTGGTACTAGTACTCATTTACTGTCTTAGGGGATGCAATTATTTCTCCTGTAGGCTTCAGTGAGGATCACAAATTTCCGTACTTAGTTTGAATTTCTTTTGGCCTTGAGCAGGAAAAGGAGCAAAGCTTGCCTGTCATAATGCCAGGGGATCAGATTCCAAAGTTCATGGCTTGGCCAAGTTCGTGTCAGCACCAATAATAAGATAAGAAGGCTGGCTGGATGTTGGATTTTATGCTGTATTGTAACATATGCTTTACCTCTTCTTTAATATGCTCTGAGTAGAATATATATATATATATATATATATATATATAGAGAGAGAGAGAGAGAGAGAGAGAGAGAGAGAGAGAGGGATGTGATACAATGGGGCCGACCAAACATCCGCTCGCCCCATTGTATCACATCCCTATCATGTTATATATATATTTATATATATTTAAAATTTTATTTTAACTATATATCCTGTTGATGCCAGAAACTGGATTTGCCTTGTAATCTGGTCCAGACTTTCGTCAACGGTTGAGATTTATTTTTGATGTGGACGCTTACTCTGACTCTGGTGATCCGATATAAAACCTGAAAGGGAGAGCGAAAACGGTCGGAATTGGGCCTTTCTACCCGGATTTAACTCCGACGGTTAAATTAGTGGATAAGGAGTGGCTGAGGTGTTATGATGGAAAGAGTAAAAAAGTGTGATTTCGATCCTCTCTCTCTCTCAATCCCTTCTCCCTAGTTCTTTGTTGTTCTTCCCTTTTTATAGAGTTCTAGAGAAATTTCTGGGTTTGGTTTCTTATTATTATAGTTAAGGCGGTTGGAAATATACACTTTTGTGTAGGTGAAATTTGTGTCAGGGCAAGTGGATGTTCCTGCCTTAAATTCCTGTCCCGTCGACTTCAAAGTGTTTTATGGTATTTTGTTGTTTTGGTCGGATTTGTTCTGACATGAGATATTTTCTGTACTTTTATTGTGATTTTAGTCAGTTTTGTCAGAAGGAAGGTCGGTATTTCATTCTTTTCTTTGGTCAGGGGGGAAGTTTTTGGGGAAACGGGGTAGAGGGTCGGAATTCTTCTGACAGGTGTTTGGCATAGAATTGCCAAGTGGCTGGAGGGGGTTGTGCCACGTGTTGTGAGGGATTGATGACACGTGTTTTGCTAGATATTTTCATATCATTAGTCCCCCCCAAGTGTGCTTGTTCGATAAGTCTGAGTGATAAGCGGATGGAGTTTGCTTTTCGCTTGGCTTGAGAACGAGTATTCCCTTTAATTGGCTAATTTTAAATTTGTGTAAATATTATTTGTTGAGAAGATAGAACACATGCGTTTTAGCGGGTGTTTGATACCTGTTCATCTTATCTAGAACTTTGAGTTGTCTTTTCATTAACTTGGATCGAGGGATGGGTGTGCTGAACTTTCTTCCTAAGAGGATTTACTGTTCTGATGGGACTCTTATCTATTTAAGCCATTGTGGGGGTGGACTATATTGTTCATCTTTTCTGTTTGTTCGTAATGACTTTTCATTATCATTCATCTTTTCTCAAGGTTTTTCTCCCAAGTATTTCCGTACGATATATGAGAATTTCTTCTTCTTGTTGCGAGCGTCTGGAAGCGTTGGGAACTAGGGTTGTTAACTTAACAGGCCCAAATGGTTGCGTGTGGCAGGTTCTACTTGATATCAATGAGGATGCGCCTGAGATGCGGTTCTAGCAGGGGTGTAGGGAGTTTCATAAGGACCATTTCTTGTCTGCCGGAGATTATTTAATTTTTTCTCATCTGGGGGGTATAAACTTTGAAGTGGAAATCTTTGGGATGGACTCTTGTCGCAAAGAGGTAGACCAGGGCATTCGACCCCGTGGTTGGGCTGAGGTTCCTAGTGATGATAGTGAGGGGCGACATTTGGCGGGGAAGTCCATGTGTTACTTCCGAGTCACTTCCTTGTGGCTCGTGCGGAGTCATCAATTGGATCGATTTGGTAGATAGATGGATTTTTTTACTTATGTTGTAATTTCCTTGTGACTGTTTGTATGTTTGCTTTTCTTATGGCCTTTTTTTGTTTAATGTAATATTATTTCTTTCGTTAATCTATTATTGTTTTATGTTAATTCTAATCTTGAAAACCAAACAATTTTTTTAAAAAAAGGCTATAAGTAAGTTCCCCAAAAGTCAAATCTTCAATAAATAGCGTTACTTTGGGAAGTAGGTATGGTTCCTTCCCAAGGGGTAAGGGGTAACCCCAGGGGGAATGACTTTACGAGGTTTCTTTATAAATGGGTAGTGGGGTAAGATATTTGTATTTTCAGGTTTGTGTAGAGACATTATCCAATGGCTTCTCCCTTCCATCCTTCTTTCTATAGAGTGTTTGGTTTGAGGGGTTCTATTAGGTGGCTTAAAATCCCGTTGGCATTTCATGCAACTATGAACCAGGTGAATGACGAAGTTGTTGTTTTAGAGGGACCTAGTGGGCATGTGTGGAGAGCAGCATTGATTCGAGATGAAGCTCAAGGGGAAATCTGGTTCAGGGACGGGTGGTTGGATTTTTTGGTAGACCATCACGTGCAAGTAGGTGATCTGATGATTTTTACTTATATGGGTGGGGTTTTCTTCAAGGTGACAATTTATGGGAGGAATAAATGCTTGAAAGAATGGCCTTTTTTTGCTTTTCCTTCTCTTGAAGACCCGGATTCTACTGAAGGTAAGAGCGGAGGGACAGAAGATGAATGGACTGATTCAGGAGGGTCGTCGAGTTAAAGTATTTTGTTCTTCATTGTTTTGTCTGTTTTTGTCCTCTTCTTTCTCTTCTCTTTTTTTTTTTTTTTTTTATATCATCAGCCATCGACATGTTGTTAGCCATCGGCTTAGTAGTTTGTAATTATTTTCGTTGTGTTTGAATAAAGTTGGAGTTTGGAGATTTGTTTGATGTTTCTTTCTCTTTTTTGTCATGATGATGTATCTTGGGAGATGTGTAATTGTTTCTAGCGTTTCGTAATGAGCTTTAATATCTGTATTTCGTAATCATTATGGGGATCGTGATGAGATGGCAGCGTGTTTGATTCCAAATCTGAGAGTTGTGTGTCCAACTTAGATCAATTAATTTTACCCTTTAATCAGAACGAGCGAGCGTTTATTCCTAGGTTGAGGGGGATAATTATTCCGTCTGTCTTGTCTCTGATACTATTCCATATTTAAGGAGGGGAGTGGTGCGGCGTGCGTGGGTCAATGTGATGATGGGTGGCATGGTACCCTATTTCCTGGGCTGTCAGGCGTTTGGTGTGCCACCGCTTGGGGGAGAGATCGAGACCGTCCAAAGGAGGGTTATGGCTTTTGGTTCTGATAATTCGATATGAGCGGTACGATTCGATGTGACGTTTGGTATGATCGGTTGTGATCTAATCGTAGTATATGTTTTTTGGAGGGTTCAATATGGGCTTCTCCCTGCAATCTAACGGTTGGGATTCCTTTTATTGGGTTTATGAATGAGGATTAAGGGTTTTTCTTTGTATCATCTTTGTGCGATTCTTCTCTCTTTTGTTAACGGTTCTTTCTTCTTCTTCTCCGGCGCTTTTCCGGTTGGCGTCCTTTGTTTGACGTTTTCTGTTAAGGTAATGGAAACTAATTCCATGGATTCTAGGGCTCCCACACCTTCTGATTCTTCTGCTACACATTCATTACAATCTCCTCATTCACCATCTCCTTCTGATTCTACTGCTTCTATTCTTGTTCGGCCAGCGGCTATTTGGAGGTCCATCGGTCCAGGGTTTGAGAGTTCATCCGGCCTTGTCTAGGATAGAGAGTGGGGGGTCTGAAACTTTTTTGAGTATTTTAAATCAAAAGGAGGTAGATGAATTGGTAGATCGTTTTCAAATCAATCTTTCTCTTTTTTCAGTTAGGGTAGCCTGTTCTGGAGAACGGGCTAGTTCACCTAAGGAGGGCGAGATAACTGTTTATCAGGATGCTTTACTGGGTGGTCCTTTTTCTAATTTTGTTAAGGAAATTTTAGAGTATTATCAGTTATGCCCTTCCCAGTTAACTCCGAATTCATGGAGATTGTTGAGCTGGTTTGTTATCGTTCTCAACAACTATGACGTAAAACCGACCGTTCGTTGGTTTCGTCTTCTGTTTAATTTGTACATTCAGCCAGATACTGATTGGTATTATTTTTCGGCTCGTTCTAAGAAGAAATTTCTGGGTAAGGTTCCTTCTTCCATCAAACGATGAAAGAGTACATTCTTTTTTTGTGAGTAGTAAGTCCGAGTGGGACGTCCGGACTAAATGGGAAGTTCCTCGAACGAACAACATTTGTGAGGAAGGGATGATGCCTGACGAGAAATTTGTCTTTGAAAGTTTTAAAGGGATTTCCCAGGTTTCTGTGGATACTTATTTGACGAAGGAAATCCTTCTGAGATGTCGTTTGTTTGTAGCTGCTGGTAGGGCTTGTTTGTACTTTTATTCTGTAAGTTTTGAGTTTTGATGATGATGGGTTTTAATTATGTTTTCATAGGTGAACCGATGGGTGATTTGGATCTTGCTAAGGGTATTCTAGCGGATTTCGAAGGTGTTATTGAAGCTCCTTTACCGCGAGGATGGAGGAAGAAAGAAGATACTTCTGGGAAAGAAAAAAGATGGGAAAGTACCTTTAGGGAAGAGAGGAAAAAGAGAAAGAAGGAGGGGAAGAAGGATGATGGCCCTTCCAAGGCAAAGAAAGCTAAGAACGATCCTGCCGTGGGTCTTTCTAAGAAGGATGAGGGAAAGAAGAAGGACAAATCTGGGGATAAATCGGGTCGAAAAATCATGGAAGACCGGGTGAATTCACCCGGTCAAGAAGTTATTCCTGATCTTTCGGTCTTGGCCCCTTCTATTTTTGGGGATCCTCCTTCTCCTGAAAATATTGGGGTTTTGAGCCAAGTTTTGCGGAGACCACCGCGTATTGCACGGGAAATCTCCACGGAAGAGTTGCCTCTTCATTCGGCGTTTGTCAATGTTCCTAGAGCGGTAAAGTCTTGGTTTCTAAATCTATTAGAACTGGGTCAGTTTACGATCGAAATAGTCTTATTAAGATAACTTAGAGTTTTTGTAGGCGGACGTGGCAGAAACAGAATTCCAAGATAAGTTAAGGCATGATAACTTGTTGTTTCGAGGGAATCACCAGCCATCGAAAATGGGTCATCTTCAGATGATTTCCCTTTTCGAGATCATATGTCCGCGGGGGATGTTTTAGAGGCCCTGCGGCCGGAAAGAGTTTCTAAGCGGCTTTAGGAGGTTGGGAAAGAGGATGTGCCTATTCAACTTCTTCGTTCTGCTATGATGGTATTGTCCTTAAGTTCTTGCTAATTATATTTTCATTCGTCGATTTAGTCTCTTTTTGCTTATTTTAGATTGCCCATTGGGCGGATCGTGCTGGCCGTCTTTTTCGAGAGGAGGTCGCAATTGATAACTCTCGTTTGAAGATGATAGAGGAGAGTGGGGCGGAAAATACCCGACTAAAGGCCAGGATTGCTGTTTTAGAAGAGGAGAAAGATAATGCTCTCAAGGTAACTGGTTTGGTTACAGAGGAGAAAAATGAACTTCTTCCGAAATTGATTTCTGTGGAGGCAGAGAGAAATGATCTGTCAGAGAAGTCTTCTCGTTTCAAAGACTTCTTCCAGGCCGCTGAAGCAACGGTGAAGGAACTTCAAGGTTCTGTGGCGGGTTTGAAGGGAGAGCTTGAAACTGTTAAGGGAGAAAGAGATGGTTTTAAGAGGGATTAGCCTCGGAGAAAGAACCTCTAGAATTAGCCCGGCAAGAGATAGAAGATTTTGAAAGTCAAGTGGATGAGCTGCAAAGGGAAGTAACGTGGTTGAAGGAGGAGAGGAAGGATGCGGCGACGGCGACGCAAATTTATTCTATCATTCAGGTTATTGGCCGTCATACTTCTCCTAGGACAGCTCTATCTATGGGACTTCCTTCTGTTTTGAAGGCTTATGTAAAGGTGAGGGATAAACATCCGAGTGAAAAGGCCCAGACTGAAGCTTCAAATCTTCCGAGTGAAGGAGCTCAGATTGAAGCTTCAAATCTTCCTCAAAGTGGTTTAAGAAGGAGCGAGGATCGCCTTCCTGATGAAGGTGATGAAAACGTTGACGCAGGGTGTAACGCCCCAAAACTTTTACGAATAAATAAATTAATTTCTGGAAATAGTTACGAGATTTATTAGCACGAAAAATGGATTAATTACTTTTAAACTCAATTAAGGGAAAAATCAGGAATTTATAAATAAAAAATCTAGCCTCTTAACTATTACCGCCAAGAGGTTTTAATGGGCCAGGCCGCTTTACTAAGAAATAATAGGAGGCTGAACGATGATATAAGCCAGTAAATTATATTTGAAATTCATGCATAAAGAGACACATATGACTACACAGTGAGCAGATAAAATTAAACAAATAATTAATTTGTTATGATTTATTGGAATAAGGAATATAATGAGAGAGATAATCTTGATTAATTTGGGCATGTGACAAAACTTAGGAATAAGTTAAGTAATTAACTTTTAATTAGTTATAAGTATGGAGAGAGAGTTTTATTATTATTATTATTATTATTATTATTATTATCGTTATTATTATTATGATTATTATTAGTTTCTTCATCTCTCTATCTCCTTTCTCTCTCTCGTTCATTTTCCCCAAAGTTGGACCCGAGCCCTAATTGGGCGAATTCGATTCCCCTTCACCGGAGATTCTTGGCGAAGGTGACGACCTGCGAGCCTTACCGGCCGCCCGCGACCCAGCCCCGCTACCGTGCAGGCGGCCACGACGGGCTGCCCCTCTATTTGCCGCCCTGAGCTGCGCCGCCCTGCAGCCCGGCCTGCACACATCCGGCCTCCGCTCCTTTGGCCGCCACTCCGCGCTCCTCAGCCGCGGCAGCGCCCGGCCACCACGACGCGAGCTCCCCGCCTTTGGCTGCTTCCGAGCTGCCGGCTCTGCTCAGACAGCCACCCGCACGCCCCTGTTCCCGGCCAGCTCCGCCACGGGCGACTTGCGCCGCCTCTGTTCGTGCCGGTGACCACCGCCTCCGCTTGGTGCAGCACCCCGACGAACTACAGCCCTCGCCTCTACCCCTTTCAGCCGCAGACCAAGCTTCAGCGAGCACCGCAACCCTCTTCTCGGGTGAGATTTGACAGTGAACACTGAGTACCTTGGGAACAAGATATAATGGAATTAAGGATGAAATTGAGGGATTACGACTTTGATGAATTGATTTATAAATTTCATGAATGGGGTTGCTGTGTAGGTGTTCTGCAAGGATCGAGGGCGAATCAGGATTGTTTGGCTACCACCCTAATACCTGGTAAATCGAATGCTCATATGAATGATTGAATCTGTAGATAAATACAAGGGAACAAGTAAAGATTGTATGCATGAGATTTCATATTTAATTGTGTGTATGGTTATATGATTTCGGGGCTCTCCAAATAGAGGAGGTGCTGCCGAATTTTCGTAGGAAATTTTAGTATTAAAGCTTGATTAATCTCCACGATCATGCTTAGTACTTAGTTATATGTAAAGAACATACTTGAAGCTTTTAGAGATAAGGTTCTTATTGAACAATTTCGTATTTTAATTCTATAGACATACGAAAAATCATGATTAACACTTAATCACCCTCTAGGAGTATGTTAGAATTCTTAAATTGAGATTTAGTGGAAGAAAAGTTAAATCCCTTAATTTGACAATTTCGTATATTAAATCTATTGGAGATACAAATTTCATGTTAAGAGAAATCAAACTCTACTTAGCTTGATGAAATCATCGTACTCTAACGAGTCTAATTAGAGTATAAGATAAGAATACTGATTTTCATATTCCTAAACTTACATATTTATTTTATCGTATTCTTAGCGATAGAATTAAAGCTATGAAAGGTGATCATAGTATTTATGAACTTTAGAAACATGAATTAGATGCTAAGTAAAAATCATGCTTAGAGAAATTAATGAGTTTATCGTATTTTATTGAGGTTAAGATAGAGTTTAGAAAGAATACGAGTTCTGTATTCTTAAATCTTCGTATTCTAAAGCTATAGAACAAGGTTATGGAAAATACGAACTCCGTATTTACTTGGTTACTATTATTAATTCTAGGAAAAGGTAAAGGTCCCGCGGGAGCTTCAGCCGGACCAAGTCAAACTTAAGCTTGCTAAGAACATCAGGTGAGTGATTACACTATACGTGGAATGATGTGAGGGAACACAACTGTAAATCTTCTCATTTTACTTGTATTTTGATCGTATTGATCTTTGGAGATTTCATGTTATGAAATCGTATGATGTTCATGAAATGCTTTTCAGTTTTCAAGCATGATTTGCCGATTTATTCGGAGTTTAAATATAGGTTTATGAAAAGCATGTGAAAACATTGCACATTTTTAGAAATTGCCATGATAGACATATTAGTGCATTGCATCATACTCGAATACATGCTTGCGCCAGACGTGACTCTACGATAGAGCCAGAGAGTACGGTACTAGGTAGGGAAGGGGTGGTTTTATATAACTCTGTTTTAAGTACTGTCCAACTATATGTTTTCAAACCCTCCTGATTTCAAGGAAACAAAACCCCTTTTCCCGTACTCTTCGAGTGCCTAGTATACGTATATACTCGTATAGCTCACGGCCGATGAGTTGATCCGACCGGAGAGATACTGAGTGTTGGTTTATTCCACTCTGGTGCCGCTATATGAGAGTAGAAGTGTAGATGACACTGATATTATAGAAGATGGGGATTTAATTTCATAGTTTGTCACCTCCACGGTTGTAGATGCGGTCCAACCTGGAAGGCTACTGGCTTGATACGGTCAGCCAGGACATTTGTGGAATTTATTTCCCTAGATGAGGATTTGTTTCCATAGCTTGTCACCTCCACGGTTGTTGATACGGTCCAACCTGGAAGGCTATTGGCATGATACGGTCAGTCAGGACATATGTGGAAATCATTTCCCGTTCTGATGATAAAAGATTAAAGAATTAATTAAGAGCATATTATATGATTTCATTGAATATTGCCATGACTCTTATCATGATCAGCATGCTGTTTTCATGTTTTGAATTTATCCGAGTCTCTTATGTTTTTTAGTATGTTAATTGACTGAGAGATAATGCATATGATTAGCATTCATTCGAGACTTTTTTTATTGATATTTTAATTATACATAGTATAGTGATTCTCACTCAAGTGAAATGTGCAGGTAGACGAGGTTGAGTTCTCCTGTAGATGGCTCTGACTTAGCAGAAGAGAATAGCTTGTCTTTATTTAATGTATTAAATTTTAGAATGCTTCTGCAAGAATTGTAAACTCTGTACAAGATTTTAAACATTTTGTTTATTGTTTATGTCATTTAGTTTGATTAACATTGTCATCAGGTCTACCTTACACAGCTTATGGGCTGAGTGCACTCCCGGCCCAGCTGATGTGACATTCTGTGTCGGGATAGGGTGTTACATTTAGTGGTATCAGAGAGTGTTAGATCTTAGACACAAGATGATATAGTTGATATACTCAGAACAATTGGAACCTAGGTCTTAGAGTCCTAGGAATGGTCAGAGCCATAAGATGAGAGTCTGATAGATGTTAGATGATGTAGATCACAGTCCCATGATAGAGTCTAGTAGTGGACAATACTAGACACAAATTATTTTAGGGACTGTGGGGAGACACCTACGACAGGTGATTGACGATCCTCTAGTGATTGAGGATGAGGTGGAGGGAAGTCCTCCAATAGCATTTAACTAGATGTAAGCTAGGGAAGCTTCCAAGGAGCCACAAGACATAGAAGAAAGAATAGAAAGAATGGTTGTATCGGTACAACCACTTGTTTTAACTAGATGACACATGATCAGAGTTGCACACAGAAGCGTAGCTGATCATTATTTGACAAAAAGTTGGTGGAACATCGACATATGATTATAAAGTTTAAATTACTTTCCCCTAGTTAAGAGGATAGTAATTATGATTAGGGATGCACAGCTGAAGCGTAGTAGGCTCATAACCCACAGGTTTTGAAATTTGATGAATAGTAGGATTTGTGAGAGCTGAACAGACACGCTCATTCTGATATCGAGCGTCCACAGATGTCGGGACTTGATATGAGGGGCTATACGGACCCCACGACGGAGCTGATGAGCGAGGTCACGTGCCTAGTGCATGAGTAGCAGAAGTTTCAGAGTCAACTCCACCTGCAACCCAGAGAAGTGACATAGGACTAGAGTTCAGATAGCACTCGGAATTTCTTCCACCCAATTTGTTTTATCCCTTAACACTCGTGTTTTGAGAGTTTGTAATAGGGTGCGATTTGTTACTTCTATTTGGCCGTTGGCTTGAGGGTGCGTTACTGAAGTGAGTCTTGATTCATTTCCGAGCTCGGAGCAGAAAGTTTTGAAAATTCTGTTGTAAAATTGATGTCCGTTGTCGGTGATGAAGGCGACTGGGATTCCAAATCGACAAATTACTGTTCGCCATAGGAATCCTTGGCATGCTTTTTCCGTTATATTTGCCGAGTCGATGTAGGAAATGGTCCTAAGAGGTCAACCCCCCAAAGCGCGAATGGTCTTGGGCTTATGATTGGGGTGAGGGGGGTTGGCGGTCGTCTTTGTATTTTGGAGTGTCGCTGGCAGGCGTCGCATTTCCAAACGAATTCTATTGTTTCTTGAGCTAAAGTTGGCCAATAATATCCTTATCTAAGGACTTTGTGACTCAGAGCTCTGCCTCCCAGGTGGTCTCCTCCGATACCTTCATGAATTTCTCAGAGGACATAGTTGGCTTCTGTTGGTCGTAAGCATTTTAGAAGAGGTTGTATATACGACTGTTTGTATAGATGTTCGTGAATTATGCTGTAATGGGCGGATTTGTTGGAAATGCGACAGGCTTCTTTTTTGTTGGGTGGGGCAGGCCCGCCTTGTAGATAATTCTTGATGGGATCAATCCAACATGGCTCTTCTTCCAAGTTTTGTACGTCTTCTTCCAACTCTTCGATAGTTTTTGTTTAGAGGTGTTGGAGGTTGAAAGAATGTTCTGTATCGTTACTGGGCGAGGTTGCTATCCTGGATAGAGTATTGGCTTCTTAATTTTGATTTTACGGAATTTTCTTGATTTGAAATTTGGCGAAGTATGGGATTATTTTCTTCACTATTGCTTGATATTTGATCATATTCTCTTCTTTAGCTGCAAAGCTTCCTGTGGTGTGGCTGACAACGAGTTGTGAGTCAGAATAAGCGCATAGGTCTTGTATGCCGAGTCCTCGGGCTAAGCGTAGCCCTGCAATGAGAGCTTCGTACTCGGCTTCGCTGTTGGTTGCTTTGAATCGGAATTTAAGAACAGTAGAGGTTTTCCATTTTGAGGGGGAATATAGGACAAAACATGCTCCTTCTTTTTCATCAATTGCCGACCCATCTACGTATAGGGTCCATGGGGTGGATGGAGAGTCTTCTTTTGGATTTTTTGGTAGCAGCGGATTTTCGTCTGTAGGAGTGGTTAGTTCCACAATGAAATCTGCCAATACTTGGGCCTTGATTGCAGTCCGTGATTTATAACTAAGATCAAATTCTCCTAGCTCTACTACCCATTTAGCCAATCTTCCGAAATTTTCTGGTTTGTGAAGGATTTGTTTCAAGGGTTGGTCGGTTAAGACCGTGGTTTATAACTAAGATCAAATTCTCCTAGCTCTACTAATCCAACCCGCTCGATGCAGCGGTTGACAACCTCAGTTTGTCCATTTGATTGTGGGTGGTACGCGGAGCTATATGCCAACGAGGTGCTTTGTAGCCTTAAGAGCTCGCTCCAGAAATGACTCATGAAGATGCGGTCGCGATCAGAAACAATGGACCGTGGCATCCTATGCAATCGTACTATCTCCCGGACAAAAATCACAGCTATTGATCGGGCCGTATACGGATGTTTTAGCCCGATAAGGTGACCATACTTACTTAGTCTGTCTATCACCACCAAGATGGAGTTATACCCCTCGGATATTGGTAGCCCTTCTATGAAATCCATTCATAGGTTATCCCACACCCGATCGGGAACGGGAAATGGCTGCAGCAACCTACCCGGAGTCAATGTCAAGTACTTGTTTCTTTGACATACCTCACACTAGGCTATGTAGTGTTTAACATCTCTTCGCATCCCTTCCCAATACACATTGGCAGCAACACTTTTTAGGGTCTTTAGCACACCAGAATGCCCTCCTATGTGGCTATTGTGACATTCCTGCAAAATCAGTAATTTTAGAGGGGAATTAGCATGTATTACAAACCGATCCTTGTACATCAAATGGTCTTGCACCAGCTGGTAGCCTCCCTGAGAGCTTTGGTCCACGCACAATTTATCAATGATCCCGCAGAGATGCGGGTCTTCCATAACTTGCTGCGCCAATATCTCCAACTCCACAACATAGGGAACCGACAAGGCTAATAAGTGAGCGGTTGGGGTCATCCGAGATAACGCGTCGACAATCTTGTTTTCCAGTCCGGGCTTGTACTGTATGTCAAAATTGAACCCTAATAGTTTGGTTAGCCACTTTTGATACTCCATGCTAATCAGTCGTTGCTCGAGGAGGAACTTGAGGCTACGCTGATAAGTTCGGATAATAAATTTCCTCCCCACCAAGTAGTGATGCCATTTCAGCACTGCCAGCACAATGGCCATCAGCTCGCGCTCATATACCGATTTTTGCTTTGCGCGTGGTGACAGGGCCTGGCTGAAATAGGCAATCGGCCTTCGATTCTGCATTAACACCGCTCCTAACTGTCTGGGTTTCATCTGACTCAGCAGCGCTACATTCTGGATCTACTTGCTCGCTCAGGTCTTAGTGACACGCAGCATCACGCCACACCGATGGAGCTTCATTTACAGCTTCGAGCCTCTGATGGGACACCTCTACCAGATCCTACCCACTATCGTCATTTAGTGGGTAGCCTGGTCTATCTCACTATCACTTGTCCAGATATTTCTCATGTTGTACATGTTCTCGGTCAGTTCGTAGGTGCTGCCACTTCAGTTCACTATGCCAAACTCCTACGAGTCCTACGCTATCTTCGTGGTACTACATCTCATAGTCTCTTTTACTCCCGTCGATCTTCACTTCAGTTGCAGGCTTATTCTGATGCTACTTGGGCCAGTGATCCAGATGATCATCACTTTGTCACTGGCTATTGTTTATTTCTTGGATCTTCTCTTGTTGTTTGAAAGACCAAGAAACAGAGTACTGTTGCTCACTCCAGAGTTGAGGCCGAGATACGTGCATTGGCATCTACTATTCAGAAGATTATTTGGCTCTATTGGTTGCTTCAGGATCTTGGTGTTTCTATTGCCTCTCCTACTCCTCTTCATTGTGACAATACCGATGCCCTTCGGATTACTGCCGATCCGGTCAAGCATGAGCTGACCAAGCACATCGACATGGATGCTCACTTTACCCGGTGTTCTGTTCGTGATCAGGCGGTCTCCCTCCGCTATCTTCCTTCTGAGGTCATGGGGGGGCTGACCAAGCACATCGACATGGATGCTCACTTTACCCGGTGTTCTGTTCGTGATCAGGCGGTCTCCCTCCGCTATCTTCCTTGGGGGAGTGTTATGTGATATATATGAGATTAGATAAGATAAGATATATATGTATAGATTAAATGGATATGAGATAGATACATGTATATATATACTGCACCCTCATATGTGTATTGAGGTGTTGGGGTTCTATTGTACCTTTGAAGGTTCCTTATTTCTAACAATACTGAGCCAAAAATTAGGTTAAACAATTATGTGCTTCATTGGAAACCTACAAAATATAAAACAAATGACAAGTAGATAAATTTAACTTGAAAGGTAATTCTAATAGGTTTAAGGAAGCATAGTACTTTAGCCACTGCATCATTAGTTGCATGAAGCAGTTTTTCCACAAAAATTTCTATGGAATCTTCCATAGCCCTTTTTTGCAAACGACAACATCCAATTTCTATGTTTCAAAACTTGAGTGATTGTTTACAAAAAAAAAAAGAAGATGATAATATGCATAAAAAGAAATTTCAATAACACATTGAAAGCTTCAATTGCTACACAAAGATTTTGGAGGTGAGGGGGATTGCAGGCCATGAGATGTATCCCAGTGTGTTTCATATCTTGAATACAGAATATGGACTTTCATGTAATTATTAAAAAAACATGAAAAATCAATCAACAAACAAGGCAAGCATCCGCCACTTAATGGGGACTGTAATAAGAACACCCCTATATAAGTTAAATTTCTTGATACAAAGTTCCAAAGCAAGAGCAAGAAATCAGCAAAAACAATAATAATAATAAATAAAATAAAATAGAGGCCTATATACTGGTAGGCGAAACTATTTGATTATTAGGTTTTTAAATTCATCCAACCAGGAATAAATGTAGGCATAGAAAAAAAAAATAGCCTGTTAAAGAGAAAATATATGTAAGGCAATTGTTAAAAATCAATTATAAATTAAATAACATTTGATTGATGCCAAAGAGGAATGGAAAATCCCTATCTAATAACAAGCTTCAAACCAATAGAAACATTGATCATATAGTAACACGAGTAAGAAAAGGAAATCTTGTTTACCTTCTCCTTTTCTTCCTTCTTCTCTGGGTCAATGTTTGTTATACAATTTTTCACCTTATATACCATTTTATGTTGTGAATCAACAAGTGCAGTTAAGATGTGATGAGACTTTCATGATAAAGAAGACGATATAAACCTCATCTTCCTTCAAAGCCTTCCTTGAGATTGCTGAATTCCCTACATTAGTAGCAGAATAATGGATAGGTTGTATATAGCAATTAGTCATAGATCATAGAGAATAAAACCATCACAACAATAATTGACATAAAAGGATAGAAATGGACACATATCCTATGAAGCACCTTTCCATGTCTAAGGAAAGATGAGTTTGATCATCATGTGACTCATGGACAGATATGTCAATAACATCATTTTTCAGTTGCATATGAAAGGTCAACTTCCTCAGCTACAATTTTAAATTTTCATTAGCAAGAAAGAAACCAAAGAAATATGCAACTGAAAATTTTAAATCTATTGAAGAAGTAATATAAAACAGAGACCATAATTAACATTTCAGTAAATGTATACTCTTATAATCTTGATATTATGCCACCCTTGTTATGTCTAAATTGACCATAGTTGACTTTAAGCTCAAGGGTAGATGTTTAAAAAGAAATGTATATAAATATAAATTCTATAGAGGAAATGTGGAATATACAAAATTCACAAGGGTATATACGTAAAAGGCATATAGATACAAGTTCATGAACTACTGAAGGGATAGTTTAAGAGTCATAGCCATAGAATATACAAAAGAAAGAAAAGAAGCAATTGCCTTTTCAAACAAGTGCTTCAATATCCCAAAAGAAAAAATAATACAGGCATGGAGAACAGCCATGATGAGTTCAAGCATCTCTAAAACAGATACGCTTTTTCACATCACTTATGAATTAGTCTTTGTTTGGTAATTAACATTAGTTATAATCTAAATAAATATGAGAAAGTTCAAACTAAGGCATCGGTGAATAGTCCAATAAATCCCCTTCAATAATGATAAAATCACATCTATATAAGCTAGAAATCAATCAATAATACACAATTGATTCTATAAAAGTGACTAAAATATAATAAAACTTTCAAAATAAGAACAATTACCTCCGGCAAAACCTCCTGAAGAGCAACGAATACATCCTGAAATCTCATGATTGCAAAAGTTACACTACAACAAATCGAGAATTTAGCGGCAGTTTTAATTGTGTTTAGCGGCGGTGAAAACCGCCGCTAAATGCATTAAGCGGCGGTTGTTTTAAAACCGCTGCTATGACGAGCGCCGCGAGAGCATTTAGCGGAAGTTAATTTCAACAGCCGGTATAACCACCGTTACTGCCAATAGGCATTTAACCGGTTTAAAACCGCCGAACAACCGCCTCCACATGTAGAGGGCGCGTGGTGACTTTCAATCTGCAGCAGTTCTCAACCCGCCGCAAAAAACATCGATAAAAGATTTAGCGGTGGTTAGAACCGCCGCTAATAAGTTTTTTATTTTTATTACCCCTAACAGTTAGCGGCGGTTATAACTGCCGCGCATTGTCAGCCAATTTTCAAAAATTTTATATTTTATATTTTATTTATTATTTTATTATTTATTATTTTTATTAACCTGTTATTTTTAACTGCCAGCCAATTTTTTATATTTTTTATATTTTATATTTTTTCTATTATTTATTATTTATTATTTGTTAACCTGTTTTTTTTATACAATAACAAAAATTCAAAACCATTAAGCTCCATTAAATCAATTCAAATTTAAATATAATAAAAATATAATTATAAATACGGTACAGTTTTACATCACTCAAGGCTGATAAACCTTTGTTAATCGCCTATAGTCATTGCCAGAAGATATAAGAAATATATAACCTACGGGGACATGCGATAACTTATAATATAGTTTTACAATTAGAGAGAGCTTATTACTTGAGTTTTACAATTGATGCCAATTCTTTTTGTTTCGTGCCTCTCAGCTTCTTCATGCACCACCTGCCACTGGACACACAATATCTTATCAAGCAGTGAAATAACATTTCAGTAGTAAAAAAAAGACAACTACGCATAAATAGAGGAGCTCCATTACTCATTAGTGACAGCAGCAAGGTTGCAGTCCTTGGGAATTTGATTGATGCATTTTATCAATAGTTTATTTGAAGGCCTTCCTTCCCTCTGTTTCCTCTGTGTCCTCTGTGAACCCTTTCAGTAACAGCAGGAATATAGTGTCCTGCATACCTTTTCAGTAACAATCCAAGGCATTGTTAAGGATTGCCGATGAAACAAATCCTCATAATAGATTAAAAGACATACAAATAGATATTTCAGCATCAATAAATATATGCATGGTATATATGCTTTGAAAACTCGTGTGTAATGTTGCCAAACCAAAGAATGAAAACTTATACAGTGATTGTGAAATCATTATTGAGTACAAAAGAGGGAAACATAAATAGGAATGCACCATTCATGTGCACTAAAGACCTAATGAATTGCACACAAAAGCAAGCCTTCACACAAGATACTAAACCAAGAAAGACATGAACAAGCTTGAAATTAAAGTTAGGAACTGTTACTTGGTAGCATTGTTTGATGACATGGTTGATCAAAATGCTCCTGTGAATCTCCAGTGAATGTTTGTGATCACCATATGGAACAGAACCTAAGTATCCATCTGATCCAGTGGACCCATTTACTCCTTGTGAGTCTCCATGGACTGCTACAGGAGAATCAGACTCCAAAACATGCAGGTGTACATGGTTTATATCCTGATCATGCTCTGATTTTATACACTGCTTAGACTTTGACCTGTTGGATAAGTTTAAGGTTCCAGTTGCAAAATCAATCCATAAAGTTTTTGTATAATGCATGCAAATAGAAAATAACAGAAATAACAGAAATAACAAAATGGCATCAAAAGGTTACCAGTAGACAAATGTCTGAAGCCGCGGATCAACTTCATCTGATGCAACCTTAGAAGTAACAACCAATTTTGTCTTAGTTTCCTTTTCTGCAAGGGATCCAATTTTGACATTTCATTCTCCTCCTCAGCACCAGATTTTAATGGAGAATCATGCAACTTCATATAGCATCTGTATATAGGAAGCAAATAACCAATTCAAAACATTCATTTGAGACAGATAAAAAACTAAACAACAAATAACAAAAACAACACCAGAGTTTCTTGTGAGCACAGCCAGATTTCCACCTGTTCTCATGTTGCCTGAATTCATCAGAAGATTCATCCCAGGTCTGAGCCATTACAACCAAGGCAGCAAACCCACGCTCAACCACCTAGTGTAAAATATAAAGTTTATTCCTTGAATAAATATAGGCAACACAAAACAAAGAGAAACCAGAACATCCAGACATAATAGAATAACAACAAACAGAAATTCAAACAGTTAAAAATCTGGTCAACTACTAGTAATTTCAATGTTGTTTCCAGTTAATAGTTGGGCTAACCCAGTAACTACAGTAATGAAAGTGCAAAAACCCAAAGCCTAAAACTAAAAAGCCTGAAAGCCATAGATGTTGCAGAAGTAATCCAGTGATATTAAGCAACAAGTAATAAAAAGGAAAAAAGAACTTAGTTAACATGAGTACGTGAATTTTCTTGATACCTGGGGCCAAGGATCTGGAGCAGGTGGCAAGTGTTTTGAAATAGTGGCAGTAATTCTAGACACAACAAATGGAATATGGATAGCAATGTTATCTTTTCCGCATCAACCACATTGCTTAGAAGTGGAAATATTAGTGATGACTCGTTTTCTTCTGTAGTATCCATTCTTTCAACTAAGACTTGCAAAAGAGATTGCCAATCAGAAGGAACAAAATCATTCTGCAAAATCAACACAATCATAAACATAATTTGGAAGTGATGTAATCCTAAAATATGCTTTTAACAAACACACAAAATTTCCAGAATTAAACAAATCAAGTCATTCTTACTTCAAGAAGTGCTGCAATAGACACAGCTGCAGAAGCTATGACAGGATAACAATTAATTTTTTGTTTATCTGACATGCTCAATGCCTTCATCAAAGAAGAGTATATATCTGTATTCATTTCCTGAAAATAAAATTTAACACCAACGATAGTTAGTTCAAACAACAATTAATAGTCACTAGTATATTTGAGTTTTACGGCAAGGGTTATACCAAAAAAACCACTGTTCTGGAATTTTACAAAAATTATGCAGAAAATCTCACATGTACCTTACTTCCTTTTCCGATAACTATGGTTAATACCATAATGCAAAAGAAAAAGGCGAGTCATGTCTTAAACAAGTCACAGTAGCAAGCCACTGAACTGAAAGTTTCAATTAAGATCAATATGAAACTACTGTGAGATTAAATATGATATCAATGTAAGTAAACACACATAGAATGATCAATGAAATAAATAGGAGCAGAAAGATATCACTCCAAATATCATCAATCACTCGCTGGTTCTATGGAAGGGGACTATGTTTTTCAAGAATCAAGGGGTGGATACTGTCATTTCTTCGGGTAAGAGAGATATAATTGAACTAGCTTTGAAGGTGTTGACCAAAAAAACAATATCAACCTATGGCTGAAATACAGCATTGGCGCTTAGAATTAGGAAACAACATAAACCTATTATCGAAACAGCTTAAGGCAATGAACATATAAATATATGCATTATCAAAAATAACTCATTGAAATAAACTTATAGATAAAACCAATTCAAAATATTTTATACAATTACATGGCTCTGCACATAAAAGAGACAACATATTCATGCAAATTGATGGAAAGAGTTAAGCTTATTAACAAGAGGATCAAATCAATTTGCCCACTGTCTATGAATACTTATTGACTGGAATGATTTTCAGAGGAACTCTAAATTGGAAAGTATTCTACACAGTGGCCTTGAGAGGGATATGAACTTTTGATAGTTGGATCGGTTGCTAGAAGATTATGAAACATATTTGTAAGATGTAAGCATTAAACTTACCTGAATTAATGGAGCTGGCGCTTGATGGTACTCGTAAGACTTTGGAAGTCTTTTTCAGCTTAACCTTTTTAGAATGCTTACAAAACTCATGACCAGATCTTTGTAAGGGTTTGCAAATCAGATGATCGTACACCTCCGCCCGTGTCTTATGTTTACTAAATCCACATAAAGGACATGGACATAGTATCATGTCATTGACTGAACCATGATGAAAGGCAAATTCAATGAAATTCCTAATTCCTTGGTCATACGCAGGTGAGTTTTGTGGCATTGTAATCCATGATTTATCCATGCCTAAAATATTCATCAACATAATTTAAGAAAGCCAAGAAGCAATACTACAATAAAAATTAATTATTGTAGTTAATAAAGGAACAAGGACACATCCGAACAATCTTAAATTACTTTTGTAGTCAAGTTACATACATAACACAAATATTTTATATTTACACTCATAAATATGTGATACTGATTGGCCCATTCCCTGATATATGTATATCCTGATTTCTAAAATTGGCTACTACCAGTCTACAACTGAAACAAGGCTCTACCAAACTTGTACATATATATCAAAAAATTAATGTGGGCATGATCATTTATTCCCTTCTAATATATTGGTTTAAATATTTTGCAGAAAAAATTTCAGATAGGAGCAATGCGAATGTTGCTGTTGACCCTTACCATCGATACAAAGTATATATATGTTAAAACTAAACTTCCAGTTTTATGTTTTTCATACTTAATTTCAGTATCTAAAATGGTTTGAATCACTTTTAATGATCTGCCACTTTCTATTTCAATCACTTAATTATTTCTGCTAATTTCAATCACAGAGGGATCACTGAAAGGTGGCATAAATCAAGAAGGAATCAAATACTACAACAATCTCATCAATGAATTGCTGAAAAATGGTATGCATATTGCTAATTAAGTAGCCTTACTAAAATGTTTGTTTGTGTTTGTTTCTTAATTTTTTTGAGAAGTTGATGCCTGTGTTACAAAGCATATGCGTTACAAAGCATAACTTGTAAATTGTAATATGGACTTAGCTTTTCAGAAACTTTATTACTAGTCTTATCTATCTAACAAGATCACTCACATGTGTATTGATGATGAGCTTATTGTATCTTTTACCATAAAAGTACTAAAATAGAGAGAATTCAATGAGAAAACTCTGAAAAGATTAGAATAGAAGACATGAAAAAGGAGTTCATGGAGATACAGAGCCATGGCCATAGTACAACAATGAAAGATCAGTAAATTGATTAAGATATGATTTTTTTACATATATATATATATATATATATATATATATATATATATATACATACACATTAATTATCTACAGAGTAATTTAATTTATTATTTACATTGATCAATCATATTTGTTTATGAATTTTATTTTGCAGGCGAGATCAGATTCTTCACTAAATGCCTTCCTATCTGACATTTGCATTGCCACTTCTGCTGCTCCTACTTATCTTCCACCCCTTGAGACAAAAATTGCAAGTGGAAAGCCTCGAAAATTTAGTCTTTTGTTATTGTTAGTGCAACTAATCCAGTGAGTGTCGTAATATAAGAATTCATATTGATGTTATTGTTAGTGCTATCTACGTTCAATATTTATATATTGATCATCACAGGTTAAGTTTAAGAAACATATTGTTGATAAGGAAAAGGTCTTGGTCTTACAGAGAAGAATTTGATTTGGATAAGTTTAAGAAAGCACAATGAAATATGATTTTACCAAATGGAAAAGGAACATCAAAGTTCTTGCAAACAAACCAAACAGTATCTTAAGGAGAAGAACAAGAAAAAAGATAGAACTTTTGGTCTATTCCAACAATATAGAAATGAAAGGAAAGTATCAATTGAATATTATTCTTTAAAATGAAAAAAAAAAAAAATGAAGAAACAGAAAAAGAGATCAATCAGCCATAGAAGTTCAGATAAAAAAAATAAAGAATCATAAATGGAAGTCATGAAAACAAACATAAATCAGTCTCAATCCTTCATAATCAATGTACAAAGAAACAGAGATCAATAAGCAGAACCACTCCTTGCATCATAGGAAAACACTTGTTTTCACATTCAAAGTCTAAGAAAAAGCAGAAACAGTATAAAAGAATCCCCTTCTTGCAACAAGAGATCCGCATAACCAATCTATTCATCCATGAACACCATTAAAATGCAACAAACTCTTGGAAACATGAGACAAAAGCATAGATTCCAACAACAAAAAAACAACTGAAAAAAAAAACATCTAAACCTGCGATCCAAAACAATAACATACAATTAGAAACCAATAGTCACTGATCAACCAAAATGTGCCAAAACCAAAAGCTCAGGATAATGCAAACAAGACCCACAGATTGATTGTAAGCAGCAACAAAACTTCATATTAAAGATCCAAAATCAGCTACAAACATAAAAATCAACCAAGATTACTGACTATTGTATTACAAATCTCCAGCACGAATCTGAAGCCAAAAACCATACCAAAATCTCGGACCAAAAACAACATGAACATTCTTTTTTTCATAAATTAAATACAATTTTATAAGGTTTTGTCCCACAACAGAATTATAAATTACAAGTTAATTGTTTTTTTCATCTCAATTTCAAATATTTCGTAAATATGATTGAGGTGCAGACAGAGAGCAGTTCATCTAATAATGTGTATTGATTGAATCTTTTTATTGATCTTTATTGTAGCACCATCACAATCTCCTGATTTCAAGTTATAATATTTCAATAAATTAATTCTTCACATCAACCATTATTAATTTCTGAATTTTCACAGTTTTAATTCTGGTTATCGTCATGAACATTGAAACTTTCAATCAAATTGTTTTGCTGCTTCATATTCATTGAAGATCCTTAAAGACACATATGTGCAATATTAAACAGTTCATCTTTGTCAAGATTTTCAAGCAATATTGCATTCATCTCATGATGATTTATCAATTAATTAATCAACCATTAATCTTTCTCATCAGTTATCTTTCAATTTAAGCAAACTTCATGATTATACTCCTTTTTTTTATTAAGTTCATGATTATTCTTCACAAAATTTATTATAGCTTCCATGATACCTATATTAAGGTACCATGGCTTTGCTTTCAAGTTCTTCAAACGTTTGAAAAAGAAAATTCCCTTCATATATAGTTAACTACCAAAGACCAAAGTCCACGTATCATATATATATACACACTGCACCCTCATGAGAGGGAAAGAATCAAAGCAAATAAAATCCTACTAAGCATCCTCAACAGTGAAGTGCATGAAAGTCACAAGTCATTCTCACAAACTAAAGTGTAAAGAAAGAGAAAAGAAGAGCAACTGTTCATGTCTCATCCCTTATGACATTGAAGGTCTTCATGAAAGCGTAGAATATCAGATAATATGAATGGTCAACGAACTATAAAGTTAATTTAATGGCAAATTTGGTAGCTCTAATCTAACAAATGAGTCATTTGCTTATTCTTAAAGCAATCCTTGCTTCAAAACAAGACTTCATTTTATTGTTTGCATATAAATGACTCCTTCATTCATCTCTTTCATGAGAACAATCACATCATGGCTATGTGGTTTAGTTCCACTCTCATGCTCATCCTTTTACTTGCAATTTGCAAATCTTATAACAAAATGCATTAGGATCAGTAGTCTCCACAGGAAATTTTAACATGGATTTTCATATCCCATGGTCTCCTAGTCATGTTAACACTTCAATCGATGGCCGTTCAAGAACCCTAAAGCTAGATCAAGAATCAGGTAATTAATTAAGCCCTTGATAAGGTTTTGTCCCACAACCATCCAGGGCCTCTGGGATTGTTTAAATGTAACAGCTACAAAAGAGTTTATAATTCCATACCAAATTTAAACCTCAATTCATCAGTCATTTCATTTTGTGCAGAATTTCAATCATTTCATTCTCCATTACTTGAAATTTCTTTTTATACTAAAAAACAAAAAAAAACAAAAAAATAAAAATAAAAATAAAAAAGAGACGTAGGCAAGAAGCAATGAGTTTGAAGGATCCAAAAGAACTTCTAAGGAATGTGTAGCCATGAACATAGTTTCAACAATATTCGCACACACAAAAAAAACAAACGAAAAGAAAATATTTTGCAGTTGATAACTATAAACAATTCACAGCTTGTGGATGCACTTCTCAGTCACTAAAGAAAGGCCCGCAGTTTCATTCAAACATAAAGAAAACTAAAATTATTTCAGTCAAGTTCTTCTCCACACAAGATGAAAGACCATTAAAGTTATTGAAAGAAAACTAAAACAAACATAAAGGAATTAAATTTGCTGTGTTCACTAGTTTCATTCAAGGAAGATAGAAAAGAAAGGAATGAAATTTTTTCATGGTAATCATATGGTCATGTCAGAAAATTTAAAACAAAGTAAAGTGAATTACCTTCTTCCTCAAACAGTTTTTTCTAGCAACCTCACAATTTTGAGCAAGCCGGCAAATTGTCTACAAGCAAGATTATAATATTCTTAAAAAACATGGTGCAAATTGAAGACATTTGAGGCTAATAATAGATGTAGGTTATGAAGAAAAACCTAATGGTCAGCCTTTTCCTTTGATTTGCCACTTGAATCAAAAGCTCCAATAGCAATATATTATCCTTGTTCAATCTGCAAAAAAAGAAAGAATTAATGGGTTAGAACTAAGCTAATTGACTCTTCCAAACAAATCAACTAATATATTATATACTTGTTCAATCTGCAGTAAGAGAAATGAATAATATTAGTGACAAATTGTTGAATAAAATACAGAAGCAGTCAAATTTAATCTAGTTACATTATATAGCCGGGAAAAGAAAGCCTTTTTGGAAGAGAAAAAAAAAGAAAGCCATTTCCTTTTCGGAGACCATGGATTACTAATTAAATGACAGTAAAAAAGAAATCCCAACCCATCTGCAGAGAAAAACTAAAACATATCAATCCAATCCCTCTCATTAATTTACTCCGACAGTACAAAGCAAAGAGAGGACACTCAAAAAATGGAAGTTAAAAGTGCAAAGAGAACCATGCCTCACAAAATGTAAACTAAAACATAATGCAATATGCTACATTTTCAATTATATCTGCAGGATTGAAGAGAGTATGACTGACAGGGGAGAATACCCTAATCCCAAATCTTGATGCAAAGTCCTACTCACAAGCAATCGAAGACATCATCATTATACATAAATGCAAATCACAAGATATGCTACATTTCTTATATAGCAAACCTGTCTCACCTTCACTTGATTATCCCGAGCTTGCGAGTAGGGTTCTCAGATCAAACTTAAAGCGAGAGGGTCCCAATGTTCCACTACAAATCCGTAACATGGATTATAGCAATCGAGGTCCCATTTGACCCAAAAATCCAACATTTGGGACTAATTCAACTAATTGCAAGAAATTAAACTAGAGGAAACCAAGAGATTTACTATAAATTTTTTATAGTAAATCAGCTAATATTTTATAAAAAACACTAGAAAGAATTAATGGGTTAGATTTAAGCTAATTGACTCTTCCAAACAAATCTAATGCAAAAAAAAACCTATGCTCTTGTATATGTGCAGTTCCCAACTCATGTCTGAACTTTTGCTTAAATTATACATCCTTCCCAGGGCTCCATTTCAAATAGCAAGTTGTTCATAAAAAAAAGTGAGAGAAAATTAAGTATATATGAAGAAGTATAGTTTTCAATTTCATAAGGTCATATATGTGCTTTGGAATTCCATGTCAAAGGGAGGGAGTTTGATTATTTCTAAAACACTAATCTATGTGTTGTATCCTATTCAATTCAATCCTGATTAGAGATAGCAATGTGGAATCATTTGGCATAACAATGAGTGCAGGCATATTATCCTATTCTAGCTATGGACAAACAGCCCTAACTAACTGTGTTTCTAAGATGAAAGTTAGAGATTAACTTAAATTCTTAAAAATAACATGAAACTCCATATTATATTCTATTCCCGTTTATATCTCCTAATCAAAACTTTGCCAAAGAGAACCAACTCCATATTCTATTCACATTAACATGTGAAAGTGCTTTCAGGACTTTTGTTTTCTTAATAAGTATAGGCTTTGTGTTGGCACTTGTATAGAAATTACTATCACTATCTTATAAAAAAATATAGAGCATCAATGACAAATGTTCGATGTCCCTTTACAAGCCCTATTTTCTTTATCATTTCAGTTGCAGTAGTCTGAATTATATCATCTCTTTGTCCTATACACTAGAAAAGTATATGGAAATCAACCAAAACATAACAATCACTAGTCCATTCATTGTACTGTAGAATACGCATATATTTCATACAAGGAAAAATCTCAAGATTTTTGCAGGACCTCTAACTCTCATAAAACCAAATTCATGGAAACAGGAACCAATTAAGGCCAAAAGAGAACATATTCAAACTTCAAGAAAAACAGAAACAAAATTAATGAATACATAAAGCCATGATTAAAAGAAAAACAGATCAAGAAAAGAAATCTAAGAATGGGTTGAGATAAATGAAAGTAATTATACCTATACTCTGGAAAACCCCGCAAGCCAAGTTTGGAGTTCCAACATAACCTAATTTTCAAAGGACATGGAATGGATCAAAAGAAAGAAGATAATGGTTCTGAAAAATAAGAAAGGATACACAAATTGGATGAATAAATTAGGGTTCTTAAGATCATACCCTGAAGCAATCCTTGCGAGTTACGCCCCCAAAATCTCCAAGAGAAGAAGAGAAGCTTCGTGTGATGGAGCCTGGCGTCGCTAGAGGGATTCTTCTCAGAAGCTCGAGAGATCGACAAAAGGAAGCCAGGGTTGGGATTTTTGGAAAGAGAAGGGGAAAATAAGAGAAAGGCGCGAACTGTAGGCGCGTAAAAAGCATTAGCGGCGGTTTTATTTAACCGCCGCTAACGTCATGTATTCCTCTAATTAAAAACATTTGCGATGGTCATTTAGCGGCGGTTAAATAAAAACCGCCGCTAAATGTTTTTTATTCCACGACGGTTTTTAATATAACCGCCGCTAAAAGAAACCATTTAGCGGGCGTTCAATCAACCGCCGCTATAGTTGAATTTAGCGGCGGTTTTTACACTAAACGACCGACGCAAAACACCACATTTCTTGTAGTGTTACCAACTCTGCACTAACCAGAGACAAATTATCAAGGACTAACCAAAATCATACATTAATAGTCTAAAAAAAACCCCAATAAAAATCAACATCAAAATACAAAAAAAAATATACATAAAAGGGAGTAAGAAGTAACAAAAATTCAAAAAGCATCGAAAACCTAAAAGCGGAAAGGAACTCATCACCTCACTGTACCTCAGTTCCTCCGCGATGGGATTGAAGAAGCAGAGGGATAGAGGGTCGATTGGAAGAGCTTCTGTGAGGAAGAAGAGATCAGATGAGATGGTGGGATGACTACACCTGGGCTTGAAAAAACAAAAAAGAAAACAAACCTTTGTGGTCGTTGCTTGGGTGTTCCCAGCGTCCAGAGCGTTGATCCCCTTGATCTCTCTCCTTGAGAACCTTCTCATTGCAAGCAGTGCAGATCCGGAACCGACCCTTTTCCAAGTATCGTTTGCGAGAGGCGCTGTAACCCCAACAGATCACGAAGCTACCACCGCTGCACCGGACGCAAGTGGCACTGGTCGGAGAAACACCCTTGACTAGGCGGCGGAACTCACCGGCCTCATAGATCTGCCGGATCTCGTCGGCCCACCGATATACCAGCCGACGATAAAGACGCAGAGGAGGGCCGGGGGTTGACGGTGGCCGAGTAATGATGATAGTTCACGGAGGAAGGCCTGCACATCCTTAAAGGAGAAGGAGAATGAGTGAGAGAGGGCTAGAGGTTAAGAGAAGGAGGCTGCGGCGGATGGAGATTTGTCGCTAGGGTTCTTGGCCCACGGCGGCCACATGAGAGATAAAAGACGAGATTGGACAGGAGAGAGGAACAAAAGGAGGGGGGCGGGAAAAGGACACGCTTTTCATGCCACCGAGGGAAGCCAAAAAAGTGAAAAACACGAGATATGAAACTCGAGATGGTTTTTTTAGTGTGAAAAACAAGTGATTTGAAATTCAAAAAACATAATAAAATAAATTTAATCATATTTTTCTAAATATTCTCTAATTAAATTTAATCATCATAATTGGGAAAATAATCTTGCAGGAGAGCAAAAAATGATAAAGAACAAAACTAGAGGATTAAAAACATTTGAGCAAAAAATGATAAGTTCACTATAACCTAGTATGCTAGTCTGGTTTGTACTTACCATATCATGACATCTTCTATCATATAAAATTAACCACTAAGAGAATCAATAAATTTGTCCAAAGATAATACATACATTAGACTGTTTTGGTTATGTAAACCTAAAATTTCACATCAGGAAAATTGAACTACAGGAAAAATTAATGAAGATGCACTTAGAACATCAAAGAAAACAAGTTAAAGATACTAAATATCTGTTGACTCACTAGGTCGTTTCATGTCCCGACAGAATTTACTTCAGCAACAACAATGAAATGCCTTGATTGGATGATGGTGATCACTGAAATCAATCCTATAATCTTGTGATTCAGTCGTAATAGGTTTTGTGAAGTTTATAGAAATTAGTTTCATCAAAATAACATAAGCACAAGACATGATCTACATATTTTCAGTATTGACCAATTAGAAAAGAAGATGCTGCAGTAGAGTTAATAAAATAAAATTTTAAAATTATTCAGTAAGAAATAAGTGTTTCTTAAATTTCAAAAAACATTGTTCCTCAAAAATAGCATATATCATGTTGTGCTACTTACCCATGTTAGTTCTTCATATGCTTCCACCTTCCTTGTAGTGAAAATGGCAAGCTACAAATTTAATTTGCAAGTAAATACAAGTTTAGTGAACATTGCGAATTGCATTGTCCTATAAGTTGACAAATTCAAAAATAAAAAGAAGATATAAGCCATACATGGTAGTAATGATATTACAATAACAAATAAGAACAAAGAAAATAGAGGCAAGTACAAAATCAGTCAAACGTAAATAGAGATTAAAGAGGAAAAAAACATCATCACCTACTTTGTAAAAGAATCAGGCATTACCATTCACACCCCTAACTAAAGGCTATAAAGTATCTAGTGGTGATAGAGAACGACATTTCAAAAGTACAATTCCACAGCTTCGAAATACTATGGAATTGATTGAGAACAACTCCATTTAGTTAAAAAAAAGAACAAATATTTTATTCTTACCAATTGGATACTAAATCAGACTATATGAAAGTAGAAAAACAATAACTAAGTTGTACACCTCAAGGTTAGTAAATAGTATAAAAATAAAGATACCATGATATATTATCATACATAAAATATAAATATATATAATGTCTATGTATAATTAAAAAAAGATAAAACAACAACTGACATGTATTAGCAGGGAAACTGTGCCAGTGAATGCCACGAATCAATAATGAGGGCATAAAATACCTATGCAACACCCATCTCGTTCATGAGACAGATGTCACACCAGCTGGGCCGGGAGTGCACCCAGCCCATAAGCTGTGTAATTTAAACCTAATAACCATGAGTATCAAGGTGATTACTATACGACATAAACAAATCCGGTTACACACCGGTAGTCATCCCACATCAGAGTCATAAGAAATACATATTAAGTCTGGGCAACTACGACCCCAAATACAGCGGAATAAAAATAATACATTGTCAAATACAACCCAATAATACTAAAACACAACGACAGTGCAGCTTAGAGCCATTTAGACCTCGATCTCAGCTCAAGACACGAGCTACTATCCTGATCCGAGTCTAGATCTTGTAACAGAAAAACAGTAATCGAGAGGGTTGAGCTATACAAGCTCAGTGAGTAAAAACTTCTCCGCCATGTATTATACATGTCTGCCATCAGTACTGAAATGGTAGTACAAGAACAATGCAAATATAAATCATGAAGATCAGCAAAATTATCTTAAATCTTGATAAGCATGCTATATGATCAGAAATCCGAAGAAAACACTTAATCAATCACATATCTTGTCATGCATATAGGAAGCATATATATGCAATAGCCTCGTATTGAAATCAACATGCAACCCTAGTTCAATACTCTGAATGAACCCAACTGTCATTAGCCGGATAATCGGATCCTGATGATCGGGAGACAGCGGAATAATCCGATCCAGTACTTAAGCCTGACGACTAGTGGTATAATCAACCAACTGTATTAATCGTCACGTATCTCATATTCGAGACCTGACGACCAGTGGTATGATCAACCAAATCATCAATCGTCACGCTGCATATCTCGTGACCGATTATTCCGATCCAGCATTAACGGCAGGCCTGACGACCAGTGGTATAATCAACCAATTGTATCAATCGTCACGAATACATCCTCGTATCTGATTCGGGCACCCAAAAGAGTTTGGAAGGGGTTTTTATATAAAAAAAAAAAACGATTTTGCAAACAGTTTGGTTTAAGAAAAACGGATAAAAACAAATCCCTTCCTAATCCCGAGATCATCAACAATTCCTTATGGGCTCTATCCTGAGCCCCGCTGGATCAATCGTCTATGTCTAGCTAGGGAGCAGTCACGATACGGTGAATATCAATATCTACCAATTAAGGTTTCACTTATAATAATCATGCTCTTTTAGTTTCATAGCATATGACAAGTATGAAATCACTATGCAACTATAGCGATAAAAACCATCGGCAAAGCACAAATCGATATAAATCTCATCAGAATACGAGATACCAAATCACGGTAAATACATAAAATAAATCGGGGTTTACGGTGAAGTCCCCTCACCTCAAGTCCTTCGCAAATTCCTAGGATTGGCTTGGTTCTTTAGCAGCTTCCGCTGGACCTTTTCCCTTTCAGCTTTGAGGATGAAGATAACGACGAACGGGGCTGCTGGTTGCCGCCGAGCTCATGTGCAAGGTAATGGGGCGGCCGGACCAGGTGGTGGTGCAGCCGGGCGGCGGCTACGAGCAACAGGAGGTACGGCGGGAGGAGAACTCCAGCGGCTCAGCAATCCACAGTGGAGGCGATAGGGCGGACCGGCCATGTGGGAGGCGCCAGCGGGTACCAGGTCGGCGGAAACTTCCGCTGGCGAGGCAAGTGGCGGGGGCGGACAACCGGCGGGCACAAATTGGGTTAGGGCACGGCTAAGAGGGATCGTGTGAGGGAGAGGGGATAGAACGATGAGTTACTCATTTGATTTCCTTTTTGATTTTTTCTCCAACTTAGGCTGCCAACCTTGTTATATATATAAAACATTAATCTATTAATTTTATTCCATTATCTTCAATCAATTAACTAATTTATCCTCTAAATTATTTCTCCCACTAAGACTACCTAACTTATTTAATATCATCTCTCTACTTTATGTCACATCAATTAAATCTATATTATCTTTTAAATAATTCACCGACCCATATCCGGAAATCCAGGGTCAATGATTTCAGTCATCACGGGCATACTGTAGCCTCACGGGGTCTGTCTCTCATCAGACCAGATCCGTGAATACCGGCTTTTGACTCGCCCGACCTACTCTATCGGAACTCGAACATTTGCCTGATTCTCCTATTTAATTAATTAATTAACACTTACGAACTCTCCCAATTAATTAATCGAGGTTATCTTTATCGTCCACCTCCAACTATACTAAGTGTAAGCGGTCTGACCCACTAAGGCCTTCCTTAGGCTCATTAGTTGCGAGGCTGGATTTAAATTTATTATTCCTCGATTTTTCCTTTAATAGAGCTTTAAAATAATTAATTTATTTTTCATGATAATTAATCTCATTAATTATCCAAAATGTTTTGATTTATTTACTGTGAAAATTCGAGTGTTACAACCTATGCTTGACAAACCGTGCAAAACATTGCCATAAAATGTGGCATCCGGACATAAAGCCTCTTCATCCTTCAAAACTCCCTCAGATCCCCAGTCTTGCATTAAAGAAATAGACTACCTGATTGGGCACCAAGTTCAATGACATGCAACTTTGATGTAATTTGCCCAGCATTGTTGGTCTTTAAGGAAAAGCAGATCAAAATAGATGGGCTCTCATTTCCTACAACCTACACAGAAAACAAACAAGGATGAGGAAATAATTGAAACAGAAACATAAAAGAGCAGTAACAGCAGCACTAATGTAAGTGTATCAGATCTCAATTGTCGCCACTGATTCCTTGAAAAAAGCTGCATATTACATTTAACCAATTGTGGCTGCTAGAAGAAAATATAATATCAAGTCAGGTTATAAGCCAACCCTATAAAATTTTTGGAGACTCGAACAAAATAGATTATAAGCCAACTCTATCCAAAAGCAATACAGATCCCTCGTGGCTAGGGAAAAATAGAAATTGGATAATCAAAAGCAAACAAAAAACAGAGAAGTAAGAAACACAAAGATACATAGCATATAAAAGAAATAACATGGAAGTTCAAGTAAAGTTCAAACAAAGAAAAGGAAGAATTCCAATCAGAACTAACCATGATTCTAAGGGGTCAAACAAAGAAAATGTTTTCCCTGAATCAAGAAGATAACGAAAAAGCAAACAACAAAGAAAAGAGGGAATAACCGGGCGAAACTTTTTCAATTTAAATTAAAAAACTCACATGTTCTCGCATTTGATGGGATTTAATTTTTGTTTTTGCCTCAATATTGAAGATTTGCAGGTGGTCCTGTGTGGTACTAGGTAGTTGAGCTACAGAAAAAGAGGTAAGGTCAAGAAATAATCATGTTACACATGTAGCAGAACCTATTGTGGAAAATTAACTAGGAGAAAAGAAGCATTTCAACCTATCATAAAAAAACCAATGGCTAAAAGGTATTAAGCTAAGCAATCATTTAATGGACTACTATAAGATCCAACAAAGACATCACAATAAAACACATGCAAGCAGAAATGAAATTTACTTACTACACCAGGCTGTATCCAAGAAGAAAAAAAAATTACTCAAACAATAATAACTAACTAACTTAAAAAGATTTAAAAAGGCACTTCATGGTGTGATGATAGTGTCACGCCAGAGACAGTCACCTTGTTCTAATTTCAAGGAAAAATGTAAGAAAGCAATGGCATCTAAGAAGGAAATAACATGAAACTTAATTAGTTAGAGTTCTTAGAACCGGTTGTTGTGTTTTGCTGCCACTGCAAACCAAGCAATTCATTGAAATAAAAGTTATAAGAGACAAAAAAAAAAGAAGGCATTTCGCACAAGAACATGGACAAATCTCCTTATTTGCAAAGTAAACAGCATCCAAGACACCACTAAAATTGATGAAATCCCTTCAAATCCAAACCTTTTTGCAGTAACCCCATGAAAACATCAGAAAACTAAGTCCTTGCATCTAAAAACTAAAGCCTTTTGTTCAAATAAAAATTATCAAGCCGCCTTTCAAACATACATTATCACGCCCCGAACCAAGCCCGGGCACGTAGGCAGATCGGCTATGCCCAAACAGGGACAAGTCCCCATCCAAGCACAAGGCCTCAGAGATCCTGTACAACCATAATTACCAAGGGATAGATAGAACAACGGAATATATATATATATAAAAGAGGAAGGGAGTTTACACAACTCCATACAAATACAATACTAGGGCCTATACGACCCATACAAGGATCCATCCCAAGTCACCACTGGTACCCAAACAACCAACATAATACAAATCTCACATACGCACACAAATGAAAAGAGATACACAGACCTCAAATGCAAATAAGGGAAAATCCGAGTCAGCTACTCAAAGGGGTCCCCGTCTAATCTCGACCCTACTCCTCGTTGTCACCTGAGAAAACATCAATCAAGTGCATGAGCCAAAGAAAAGGCCCAGTAGGATCGTAAGTAAAACAATAAACATGGTAAGAAAATCATAAGCAAGGAATATGGAACAGCCGAGTGCAAAGGCGAATGAAAACTCAATCATAAGCCAAGGGCACGCCTCGAAAGCATGAAATAAACTCACGGGTGCATTGTGTCCCCTGCATATAAGATACCACCAGTACCGAACACCCAACTCCAGGTATTCCCTTATATATAGTACTGATGTAACACCCTAATCCTTTCCAGGACCTGTCACACACCAAAGCCGTGGAGTGAACCCCGGTCTAAGGTCAGATATAAGCATAATTAACTCATAAATCAAATCGAACATTTAAGAAAAATATAATTCAAGTACAACAATATTACAAACCCATAGTGTCTTAAAATCTCACATTAAGCCTAGTTGGGAGATAACATACTCCCCAAATAAAACAACATGAATTCAAATAAAGGACGAGGGCCAAAGGTGGTGAGCTTAACTAAAGGAATCCATCCTAACTTTACTCTAAGCAGGGCCATAACCCTACTTACTACCTGCAAAAGAGAATAACAACAAGGTGAGCTACAGGAGCTCAGTGAGGTACTAACACAACTGTCAGGAATAACCACCTGTATACTTTCAAATTAAAGTGATATAAATATCGAAGGCGAAATACCAAAACCGCATAACATTTAAAAACATGTGAAGCAGCATGCTGATCATGATCCAAGTTATGGTAATAATCACTGAAATCATATGATATGCACTTATGCATTTATTTAATCTTTTATCATCATCAGAACGGGAGGTGAATTCCACACAGGTCAAGGTCCTCCCAGGTTGGACCGTATCAACAACCATGGGGTAACAAGCTATGGAAACAACTCCTCGTCCTAGACATAGATCAATTCCTCACAAGTCAAGGTCCTCCCAGGTTGGACCGTATCAACAACCATGGGGTGACAAACTATGGAATTGATTTCTCATTATCTATCATATTAGTGTCATCTACACCTCTACTTTCATACAGCGGCACCAGAGTGGAATGAACCAATCAATCAGTATCTCTCCGGTCGGATCAACTCATCGGCCGTGAGCTATACGAGTATATACGTATACTAGGCACTCAAAGAGTACGGAAAGGAGGTTTTGTTTTCTTGAAAACAGAAGAATTAAAAACAGATAGTTGGATAGTTAAAGAAAATCAGAGTTATGTAATCCACCCCTTCCCTACCTAGTACCGTACTCTCTGGCTCTATCGTAGAGCCACGTCTGGCACAAGCATGTATTCAAGTAAGATGCAATGCACTGACATGTCTATCATGGCAATATATATAAAAATGTGCAAAGTTTCCACATGCTTTTCATGAACATGATTTAACACTTCGAATAGATCGGTAATCATGCTTGAAAACTAAAAAGCATTTCATAAAATCATAACGATCTCATAACATGAAATCCAAAGATCGATACGATGAAAATACAAATCAAATGAAGAGGTTTCTAGTTGTCTTCCCTCACCTCAGTATAGTAGATCCCTAGGCTTGGTCGGGCTCTTCAGCAGCGGTGACCTGACCTTTGCCATTTTCTTGTCCTAGAGATCAAAATACGGCTTTCTTTAGAAATACGGAAACCGTATCCTCATTCCATAAATTTACTTCACATAGTAGAATATGATAGGTTCTATTAAGTACACTTGAAGCATGATTTCGTATTTAAAAAGAATGGAAAATACGGGTTGTCCCACTAAAGGTTTAGCATAGTCCGCTTGGACCCTTCATAACTTCTGATCCAGAAGCCCGATCTGGTCGATCAAGTATTCGTTACGAAGGTCTCTCGATGACCTTTCTAACGATATAACATACTCCCCGATCAGGGAAGTATCGGGGGCTGAATTCATCCCGGAAAGGGACAGCCCGGCATTAGTTCAACGAAAATTTCGGCAGAGTTTCCCCTATTTCTAGGGCTCCGAAATTAGTACAAACATTCATCCAAGAACAACATAATTAGCACATTCAACTATGTATCCCCATCAATCATCTCACAGCCCATTCATTCAATATGGTTCATGATACTAACCCCATAATCCCCATCTATTATCATGCTCTAATTCATGCTATTAGATTTATGTTTCCTCAGTTTCAAACTCACTGTTGCGTCGGACTGAAATAGGGGCCGCAGATGGGGCGAGAAAGCAGCTCGATGGAACTAAAGTGGCGGTCAGCGGCTGGAGCAGCTAGGGCTGCTGACGTGGCTCGCACAAGGGCAATCGGTGAGAGGGGTCGGTCACGGCGTGAAAGTACTTGTTGGTGGCGGCCGGCCGCGCTAGAGAAGAAGAAGAAGGAGAGGCGGTCTGAAGAAATGAAAATGGGAAAGTCTCTCTCGCGTCTCTGTCTTTTAAAGACAGAGATTTAGTTTAGTTTTGGTTTTTTTTTTTTCTTTTTCTTTTTCTTTTTATAATAGTTTCTTTAATTAAAATATATTACCTTTTAAATAATTATCTCTTTTTTTTAAAAAAAATATTATCTTTTAAATACTTTATAATATTTTATCGTTACTTTATGTCACATCACTATTCAAAATATTTTCCTATCAATAATTCTCCCAACCCAGATCCGGGAATCCCGGGTCAGACGTCCCCAGTGACACGGGCTGACCGTAGCGTCACGAGTCGTCTTTCTCTCCCGACCCAGATCCGCATTTCGCGGGTCGTAATTATTTATTCAGTACTTTACTATTCTATTATTTAATTCATTCTTTAATTCCTTTCGGTGGTCACGGACCCTCATCAGAACTTCACGGGTCGCCGCGATCCTAATCGAGATCCCGGTCTTCCGGCTTTTGACCCGCCAGTTTCACTTTATCGAAACTTGTATTTTCGTCCCATATTTCTAACTAATTAATTTAGATTAATTAACTCTCACCTAATCCTCCAATTAATCAATCGTAATTAATCTCTCGGGTCTATCTCTAACGATTCCATGTCCAATTTGGCCTGACCCAATACGGCCTTCTCGGCCCAAATTGTTGTGTGTTCAGATTTTTGTTTCCTAAATTTCTGATTTTCCTTAATTAAGTTATTAAGTTTATTTATTCTCTTTATTTGTTAATTAATCTCCATGGTTTTCTCCAGAAAATAATTATTTAAATCATGAAAATTTTCAGGGCGTTACAACCGAACACCTAACTTCAGGTATTCACGTATATATAAGAGTTTACCAGTACCGAATACCTAACTTCAGGTATTCACGTATATACATGTGCACACACACACACACACACACACACACACACACACATATATATATATATATATATATATATATATATATATATATATATATATATACATACATATCACTGAACATCTAACTTCAGGTATCCTCATATATATAGTACCGAACACCTAACTTCAGGTATTCACGTATATATATGTGTATATATATATATATATATATATATATATATATATATATATATATAACCAAGGGAATAGGAAGCTTGAATAGATATTCCTGAACAACAACTCATAGGGAAGAAAGAAGTCAAACCCAAAACATGTATCCAAGGAAAACAATTCAACTTGAACACATTAGAAAAAATCTCAGAAAACTGTATACAAGAGGAATTACAAATAAGATAGGAATAAGAGATACTCACAAAGCACGGAGTACGAGAACCTACCTGATCTGGAAAAGATCCTCTATCCCTCGCCGCGTCTCACGCGTCCGAGTCAGGATCTATTAAATAGATAGAAGAAGTCTTAGTGTCTCTACACTTAAATATCTCCTATCTAAATACAAAGCATGGTTATCCTCAGAAAATCCCTCAATTAGTTCTATCACGGAGATTGATTCAATAAATCATGATTCCTTAAGCTTAGTTATGCTCTCAAAGTTTTTTAAGCTTGCTCACGGCGTATTATCTTACTTAACATGTATGTCATGCCCTTTAAGATCTTTAGGATGCTCCTAAGTATGCTTAATTAGTTAAAGATAAATCAATCAAAGCATAAAATCATAAAGCATGTTAATTATAGAACTAATCACATTTAGGCATGTTAACATGAACACTTATGGGGTATTTATACTTAGGGATTTTATGAAATTTCGGTGGCACCTCCCCTAATTATAGGGCCCCAAAAATAATACAACCAATCACATAATACATAATTAAACACACATTAGCCTAAATCCTTTCACAGTCCATCACTTCCATCTAATTTGATTGGTTTGTCCATGAAATCCTTTGCCGATTAAGTTCCCAATTCCTTTAGTTCATATGTTTAAATTTCATGGAACTAACTTAGGGTTTTCCCCAAGTTCAAGCTCGCAGGGGAAGGAAGGACCTTGCCGGAGAGAGGAGAGGCTGGTGGCTGGACGAAGTTGCAGAGGGATTGTCGGCAGTGGCGGTGGTGGAAAAAGGGGCCTTGAAAGCACGCCTACTGTATGCGTGGGTGGCCCCCTCCGTGTCTTGCTCGGCCGAGAGGATGGACGGAAGGGGTGGGGGCTCCGGCGGTGGCCAAAGGCGCGACCGGCTGTAGGCGGCTCCGGCCCGGCCACAAGGCCTTGTACCGGTGGTGTGTGGCGGCTCGGTGAGGGCCAGCACGCGTGGAGGCCACCGGGGCTCAAAGGCGCGCTTGTGGGAGTGGAGTGCGCGAGATCTCATGGGATCTCCCTGACGGATGAAACGTCGTGAGCACAAGGGAGAGAGAGAGAGTAAGGGGCGGTGAGTGATCTTATAATTATTTACATAATAGTATATTTCAATATAAAATGTATTATTATCATAATACTTTTAATTAAAATATCTCACCACTATAGCTTCACATGTCTACTATTCCCCCACATGACTCATGTGCAAATCACGGGTGGATTTATCTCTGAGGTCTACTGCCCTGATTCTCCCGTCCT
Source organism: Dioscorea zingiberensis (assembly GCA_026586065.1). Lineage (NCBI taxonomy): Eukaryota > Viridiplantae > Streptophyta > Magnoliopsida > Dioscoreales > Dioscoreaceae > Dioscorea > Dioscorea zingiberensis. Next base: position 52,797,701 of record CM048823.1, read on the forward strand.
AGTGCCCGACCCAGATCCGTGAATCTCTACAATAGTCCCATGGTAATGGGTGCATCAGACATCACAGTGGTCCTGCTCTCGTCAGGACTGTGATCCGAGAATATCGGCTTTTAGTCAAATCCTTTATCACGGGCGCATTGTGGCATCACGGGGCCGTCTCAGTCCCCGACCAGATCCATATTTCCTGGGATTCGAATTGTTTGGTCATTTTATTTTCTCGATAATTAATCCAATTTAATTAACACATAATTAGTCTGGATTAATCAACACATAACTAACCTTGGTTAATTAACATTTAATTAATCTGGATTATTCAGGCCTTGTGATTTTCCCAAATTTCACCGCTAAACATATAACATTGCCATTTAATAAATTTTGGGAAAATAAAGCTTTATTTAATTCGGGGCGGGTTTTACACACATCACAAGATGTGTTCCTGTTATATTACCACCCATGGCATTCAACCACTTTATTATAATGTACTAAAAAAGAAACCAATGCACATACAAAGTTTTAATCATGAGTTGGAGGATTTGGAGATTCAAATTCAACTTTCATTGGTTCAAAAATAAATACAGGCATGATGCTCAGTTTCTATAAATTGAAACAAGTTATTGAAGAAACAAGACAGACTAGAAACATGGAGAAACAAGATGTGGAAACTAAAGATTTAATAAGCGTGATATGAATTGCCTTAACAAAACTCAACTCCAGCATATGTAACTCTGTAACCTTTGTATATACAAAGGTTCTAAAACCTTTATCTTATCAAACTTTTAATCAACATCTATACAACCAACATTGGTTTATTCATACTTATTACCTAATAAGATATTTGTTTGAGATTTAAATATAGTGAAACAATAAAAGAAACGAAAATCTAACCTTGGTCTTCATGGAATGGTCATTGCCCAAAAAAGCTTTAATCAATTGCTGCAGTGCCCCATGTTTCAGATAACTTGAACTCTCATCATTCCCATTACCAATCTGCGAAAAAGCATAATATTACCAATGTCAAGGTCAAATAGGCATAAGCAGATGATTTAAAAGATGATTTAAAAGGCCTTACTTGATGAAGCAATTGAGGAATGCTAGGTCCATTATCTGAATTGGCTCAGCTCTTTATCTTAAATAGCATTGCTACCGGTGTTTAACAGTTTCAGTTTTTTCTGGAAAACTAATCCACAATCCAGCATTCTCCAGAATGGTGTGTGCGTTGTATTTTAGATCTTTTGCTTGTAGGACCAACAACCTCACATTCAGAGATACGCTCCAAGTTTGATGAAAATGTCGAGAGGTATCATCTGAAGTTATCTGCACAATAGAAGCAACAATTTATGTCAACTCTAAAGCAAACTAATAGTACTAAAAATTTGAAAACATAATCTTCATAAAAACACATAACTTTGAAAAAATTCTCATTTACACCTTAAACGCATACATTCTCACCTATGAAGCTCAATTGTTGTGGTTGAGAATAAATTTACTACACAGAGGCCAACAACTATTGGTTTAATCTAAAGATGAAAAAAAAATTCTTGCTCAAAATAAAATATTTAAATAAAATCTAAAATCAGTTAGTCTTCTACAATGACAACAAAAGTAAATACCACAATTTTTACTTAAAGACCACATACAAACAAAGAACGCAACATTTGCCCCCATGTTGATTAATACTACCAAAGCAATAACCAAGAACGCAACATTAAGCATATAAGAAAGAATTTCATGATCCAAATTTAAACCATGGGCTCCTGATTCTCCACACCATTGCATAGACCACAGTCAGCAAATCTCATAGAGAGAAACACATAATAACTAAAAATAAACAATACATCAAAAAAAAAAAAAAAAAATCTTTATGTTGTAATGAAAGACTATTATATAAATATCGCCGCATCTAATCTTCCCCCTGGCTAGGTGACTTAATAGGGTTTCCCTGGCTCTTCTCTTGTTAGGACACAAACACCCACATACACTATATTTAACATACAAGTTAAATAATGAAAATAACAAATTACATCTAGTTAAACCCAAAATCTATCGAGGAAAAAAAAAATCAATTAAGCACATAAAGCCCTAAACAAATTGATTGCTTATATAATCAATGTCCATTAAAACCATATAAGCATAACAAACCTAAAGACAAGCCATGAAATTCCAACTCATAAATAGAAAACACAACAAATCAAAGTTCATTTCCCAGTTCTAACAGAGGTGACAGCAAGGGGAGCATTTAATGCTACTATTACTACTTCCAATTAAACCACATGGCTTGGGCTTAGAATAGTAAACAAGTCAATAGAAAACCACAATTGAGTTTAAGAATTTATAAAAACACCCACCAAATGAAACAATCACCAGCTAAGGCATCCATACATGCTGGATTGGGAACAAAATCAGCCTCCAAGTAAAATCTAAACAAATAAGAGTCTAAATTCAACCCTGGTGCTAAAAAAACAAAATTAAAGTGATTAGCATTTATTGTTAGGTTGTTGACAAAGATAGTCAAACATATAATTATACACATCAACATGCTACTTATATGAATAAGGCATAATTCTACAGAAGCCGCATTCACATGTTCTGGATATTGTAAAGCAACAGCTTCTAGCATGCAAAAATCAACCTGCCGGAGAAGGAAAAGCTAGTTGATGTCTAAAGAACAAACATAGAAACACTGTTCTTAGGAGCATAACTCTCTCGACAAAATTTCCACTCATTATTCCAAGCCATAAGGAGATAAAATAAGAAACAAGAATCAGGACCCAGTTTGGTAGTTTTTCTAGTAAATTTTTAACTAAACATGCAGATTAAAAAAACTCAAATAAATATAATTTAAATACCTTGGTATACACAATAGTGTTGCATACAATGGAACAATGATGAGAGCTAAGTCAAGGCACAAGACAAATGAAACAACAGAAATATTTCCTTTTGTTTGACATACTTAACAACATAGGCCAAAAAACAAGGTACATTTAGACTTTGTGGCAAAACAACAACAACATACTAAAAAAAGCAAAAACTTTCTTTAAGAAAATAAGACCTTGGTTTAGCCACCAAAAGTCATAAAATGAACATAAGGATTAATACCTAGAGAGATCAAGAATAAATCCCCTTTAGTAATTATACAATCGCACCTATATAAGCTACAAATCAATCAACAATACACAATTGATTCTATAAAAGTGACTAAAATATAATAAATGTAACACCCCAAAATTTTCGATGATTAATTTGAAGTTTTCTGGAAAATCTCACAAGCTTAATTTTATTGAAAATGAATTTAGTTTTGGCAAAATTACAATTTGGAGAAAACCGGAAGTTAATGGGTCTAAACTCCAGTTTCATAAGAAATTGGGCCTATGAAGGCCATGTTAGGCCGGGCCAAATAGAATTAGACTCGATTTAATTAATGGAAAGAATTACTAGGTTTAATGAAATTTAAGTATTCAGCGAGCAATACGAGACCAAAATGTGAGTCCCGACAAAGTAGATCGGGCCGAGCTAAAAAAAAATTAATAATAATAATGTAGTCGGAAGTGATGGACCCGGTCGGCTTTGAATGATCTCCCGTGATCCCATATTATTTAATTATAATATCTTGTGAGTTGTTTGAATAATCAAATAAGCTAAATGACGATAAAAAAATCTATTGAAATATAGAAACTTAGCTTTACTTTAAATCAGTGATAAAAGTATTGGAAGGGAGTATAATTAAGTGAGGTTAGTTCTATTGTAATCAAGTTAAGGAAATAATAGATAAATTTTAATCAATTAAAAATTTAAATAAGGGAGAGAGAGAAAAATCAGCCAGCTCTTTCCCCCTTTCCTTTGTTCCCTTCACAAGAGAGAGAAGAGGAACGTTGTGCGCGCATGAGGGGAAGCGCGCAACGGGGATCTGGTCCCCTTCCTTCTCGTATAGGTGCAGTCGCCCCGTGAAGCCACAGGGGACCGCTGCCGAGGCTCCACTACTTAAGTGAGGGGACATCTCTCTCAATGGTTGCCCAATCCTCAGACTCACGGTCACCACCTGCCTGCGCGCCAGTCCGGCGAGTTTGCCGCCTCGAGCTCGTGCACGACCCTGTCTTGCTGCGCCGACGGAAGCCACACGCCGACGCCGATGCCGCCATTCGTTACGTCGCCGGCGGCGTCCGCCCGAACTGTTATTTACTCCTTCACTGCGGCTGCGCACGCCCGCCTTCCAACCGCCGGCCAAGCTTCAATGAACACCAGCACTGTCAAACCGCCCTTGCCCTCCCTACCGACTGCAACACCGCCGCACAGGAATCAGGTGGGTAAATTGGAATTAAAGGTTTGAATTTTCATTGCCGTTGCTATTTGCCATCAAGTGCTTTCTGAAATTTGGTTGACAAGTTTGAGCTTATGGTGTTAACGTTAAGGTGTAGATTATAGGGTTTATAACTCGTTTAATCACACAGTTTACTGTCAAGGATCATATTGTATGTTGTTCTCCATTAGGTGGGGCAACTCTTTGCAGCCTTGGAGTCTGACAATACATTGTCGAAATTAAGGATGATTCTGAGCCTCCTTCCTTCTCTATTGGTTGCAACTTCTACAGCTGAGTTGTTATAGATTGAGAGAAACAGCCTCAACTACAACAGAACTTCTGAAATGGTACTTATTAATATTGTAGTAATCAGGTTATCTCTTGAATAATTCTTAGATTGTTCTGTAAGCGGCTCAATGGATTGGGGACTAATTTGAATTAATAAACAGGATTACATTGCTATCTTGTATGTCTTGTGTATTAATTTAATCGATTGAGGAATGTTTGTATAATTTTTCGAAGCCCTCCAAATAGAAGAGGTGCTGCCGAAATTTTTGAGGAAATTTTAAGTGTTATAGTGAAATATACCTTCTGTAACCATGCTTAGCAACTAAACACTCCTAATGAGCATGTTAGAAACTTCTAGGTTGAGAATAGAGGGGAGAAAAGCAAGTTCTATAATTTTTAAATCCCGTATTTCCTTTTAAAGACACGCGAGATACTTGCTAAGAGAAATCAAGCTCACTTGGCTTAACGAATTTACCGTACTCTAACGAAGTTAATTGGAACATAGAATAAGGAATACGGTTTCCGTATTCTCAATTTCCGTATTTTGATTACTAGAATAAAGGAGGAAAGACCCCTTTTAGAATTAATACAAGTATTTTAATTTCAATTCTTATACTTGTATAGGACGAGACAAATAGGGTATCACACGGGAGGACCCGGCCAAGTTTAAATAACGAAAGACCAGAGGTGAGTGATTTTCACTATACATTAGTATGGTTTTTATGTTCGAATTTGATCGTCGGGTTTGTTTATCCGAATTTTGTTTTGAGCTTTACATCGAAGTTTGTGCAATGTTACTATTGTTATTATGATCATATTAGCGTCTTCATTGTTATTACGTGCATTGTAAATGAAAATATATGTGAATAGAGGAAATGAAGAAGGAGAATATGATCAAGACAAAAAGGCCTTTCAATTTTTGATAACATGCACATTAATTCAGATAAGCAGGTTTATACCAGAGGGTTGCTGGGGGTAGAGATACGTTCCGCCCGGGACTTGTCGGGTATCACACCTGAGCTTTGAGATAGGACGGCCACCAAATCTGACCTACGTTCTGTGGGAGCACAACTCGTAGAGATCGGTTTACCAGATCAGACCTACGATTACAGCCAGGAACGCAGATTAAATGACCGGTTTACTAGATCAGACATACGTTCTTTGGGAGCACAGTTCGTGGAGACCAGTTTACTAAATCAGACCTACGTTCTGTGGAAGCAGAGTCCGTGGAGACCGATTTTCCAGATCAGACCTACGATTCTGTGGGAGCACAGTTCGTGGAGACCGGTTCTAGATTAGACTTACGGTTCTGTGGAAGCACAGTCCGTAGAGACCAGACCTCTTAATATTGAAATATGAATTCTTATTAAATTGTTATATTAGTAAACCCGATTCAGGCTAGGGTAATGATCACATTGCTACAACAATTGTAAGAACATGTATGTCCATGTGTTAACATCGAGGTTTTCAGGTTTTGGATTTATCCGAGTTTCTTGAGCTTTTAGCATGTTATTGACAGAGATAATGCATTTGAATTGATTAGCATTATTTCGATGTTATTTTATTCGGTCTTATAGATGTACCTTGTATAGTGATTCTCACTCAAGTGAAATGTACATGTAGACGTGATTGAGTTCTCCGGTAGATGGCTCTGACTTAGCAGAAGAGAATAGCATGCCTTATTTAATGTATAGACTTTTAGAACGCTTCCGCAATATTTGTAAAGTTTGTATAAGAGTACAAATATTTTGTTGTTCAGGTATGTTAATTAATTAAAATATTATCGTCATCAGGTCTACATTACACAGCTTATGGGCTTGGTACACTCCCGGCCCAACTGGTGTGACATTCTGTCTCGGTGTCGGGATAGGGTGTTACAAAAACTTTCAAAATAATAACAATTACCATGGGGAAAACCTCCTGAAGAGCAACGAACCCATCCTGAAATCCCATGATTGCAGAAATTCCCAACTCTGCAATAACCAGAGACACAAATTCATTAAGGACTAACCAAAATCATACATTAATAGTCTAAAAAAAACCTGATAAAAAACATCAAAATACAATATATATATATATATATATATATATATATATATACACATTAATAATCATGATAAGTTAAGGTCGGCCGAAAACATTGTTCATTTGCGGTCGCCGCCTATTTGGCCATCTGGAGCATGTTTGAATGATTTCAACCGTATGGATGGAAAGAACATCGAAAAATAAGCTGGCATGTCAATTTTCATACAATTTGAGGACTTGTAGGGTCTTCATCTTAACGGGTGAAAATTTATAGAAATCTTACCGATTCAAAATTTCACCCGTTAAGATAAAGACCCTACAAGTTCCCAAATTGTATGAAAATTGATATGCTAGCTTATTTTTCGATATTCTTTCCATCCAAATAATTAGAATTCCTCAAAATACTGTGCAAGTGGGCCAAAAAGAGACGATCGCCTTGCAAGATAAAATTTGATTAAGGCCGTAAGTATCATGACCCTATATATATATATATATATATATATATATATATATATAAAGAGAGCAAGAAGTAACCAAAATTCCAAAAGCATCGAAAACCTAAAAGCGGAAAGGATAATTCTCGCGTCGCCCAGAACCTCATTGTACCTAAGTTCATATGCAATGGGATCAAAGAAGCAGAGAAATAGATGGGCGATTAGAAGAGCTTCTGCGAGGAAGAAGAGATCAGAGTACATAGTGGGACAACTAATCTTGAGGAGACTTGACTAAGATGAGGTTTGTGGTTATGATGATTTTTAAAATATTAAAAAATATTAATAGGTAACTTTTAAGTTAGTAATTAACAAAACATAGTAATTGATAAAATTTAAATAAAAATATCACAAGATATTTGATAATAAAAAAAAAAATTCAAACCACAAACCTCATACTCCCTCTACTATTATTTGCTTAATTGTATCAGAATTTCGAAATAACAGATGATTTGTAGCAGCATATGACAAAGGTGGATCTCAAGAAGATGGAGGATCAACACCTGTATTAGGAAAAGAAACAAGCATTTGCCCTTCAAACATGTTCACACCATGCAAAATAATTGTATGAACCAAACAAAGTAGCAAGAATGCACAGTGAAACAACAATAAAAATTATCCGTCTGAACACATCATTGAGCTTTGCAATTTTATGCTATATGAGTGTAACTCATTGTATTTTGATTATCAAAAGAGGTTTGCGTGAGTGCAAAGAATGATAAAGAACAAAACTAGAGCAACAGTAGAGAGGATCCAAAACATTTAAGCAAGAAACACAAACAAGAATAAATAACATAAAAAACAAGATGGAGAAAGCACAAATATTTGGAGGGACTCATTTCAAGTCCTAGCATGATCATAAATTCAACATTATTTGCTATGCTTTGCATTTCTACTAAACAAGCATGTCTACTATAAAGGATAAGAAAAGCTGAAAGACATCAGAGTGTCCAAGTCCTCCACCAAAGGAAGAAGATTCGATAGTGGTACAAATTACTAAGTTGCAAATATTGCACAGGATTAAACTCATTCTTGAAGTTTATATAGACATGCTAGCAAATATTTTGATGATTTGAGCAGGTGAAAGCAAATACAGCAAAAGAAGAGGTTATCATTAAACCTCAACAATCCCTTTACATTTAGTAGACAACATGCTACAAACTAGCACTACAGAAATAGCACAAGTATATCATGACAAAAAACACAAAAATAACTAGGATCTTAATAATAGACAACATAATTATATAAGAGTTTAAATGAAATTAACTGCTAGATGGGGAACTAACCTTTTGTCATGACCACAAGTGGCAAGCAGTTTTCCATCAAATGAAAAATGGTAACAAACAACTTTACTTGTACTTGCTCTACTAAATGCAATTTCAGTAAATGAGAACCCTGATAAAACAACAAATAATGCACATTAAATTTTGGGATCAAGAGAAAATATAAACTTTGAATAGATTAAAAAATAATAGTAAAGCATACCTTTACTAAAAATAACCATGGATATCAATGCAAAGAAAGGTTCCCAAATAACAAAGATAATATGATATTGGCCTATGTAAGTTGTGTAGAGTTAGAGAGTATAAGAACATTATAAGTTTTATAAACACATGTTATCACAGATAACCCTTAAACCTGTGCAAAACTTGAACTGCATAAAGTTGTTCCAGTGATATCTCATAATATCCAACCACCATCATAGAGTGAAAACTATGTCTATCAATTAAAAATGGATAACATCATGGTTTAACTAATTCGTGATAAAGTATCTACATCACCAATGACGACATTGAGAGTTTGAAGTTGGATTAGATTACACTAGAAAGATGTACAAGTAGACATTTAATCAAAGTAAATATTTCCAAACAAATTACGATCCAAATTGACCAATTATACATTTCAAGTGACAAGCATACCACAAATCAGCAAAATCAGAGCAATCCAAGATGTTCTTTCCCACAGAGTAAGTTCAATCAAAGAATTACTAAGAAATTCATGATAGTGAACACACCAATGTGAGAAAACCGCAAAGTAGATGAAACCATAGGCAGATGCTACTCCATACCTTCATGATATTGGATTGGCAGAGCAGGAAGGAGGATGTCCAAATGGAAGCGATACATGGTGGAGGATGATGGTCGTAGTTGGGGAGGGAGATGAAGGGACGTTAGCCGCCTATGTTTCGGGGGATATGGCAGACTACAATAGCGCCCTCCGCGCGATGGAGAGAGAGAGAGAGAAAGGTTAGGGCTTTGGGATCGATCGGAAGAAAGGGAGGGCTGCGGGATTTATAGGGTTTTTATTGAGAAAGAAAAAGGAAAGATGAGGGTAGAGAGATGGACTGTTAGGAGGGCAGGAAAAGACACGTGACATGATTTTCTTCTCAAAAAAATTAAAAATCTCATGATTTGAAATTCAAAATTTTGGAGCTATAATGTTTAAAATAATTTGAAAAATACTAATAAATAAAAGTTTAATTAGAATCATATAATGTATAATATTAGATAGATTTTAAATTAAAACATAAACAATAGTTAAGATGAATGGATCTAATGAAAAAAAAAAACTAATTACATTAAACTAATTTTTTTTAAGTTATCTTGTTCTCATGACTTTAAACTATTTTAGAAGACTGAGTTCTCTAGATATGGCTTTTCGAAAATCTCTAGATATGGCTTTTAGAAAATTGTGATAGAGAAACTACACTTTGAGGGTTTTAATCATGCCAGACGAAATAAGTATAGGCCCCATTAAAAATTAGAAATAAGGCTCTCAGTTCCAATCTCTTATGAAAGTTATTAGTATTAATATATATAAAAAAATACTAGGACATAAAGTTTAAATTAAAATATTATAAAAAAATTATTATTAGATAGAATCTAAATTCACATATAAATAGATAATTAATTTTACATAATGATGAAATACATGCGATATAATAAATTATTTTGAAATTAAAACTAATGTTTTGTGGGAATAGTTTTTAAAATCAGAACTCAGTTATAAATTTGAAAGAAAATAGCATACACTTTTATTAGTATTTACTAATTTTTTTTATATAGATGATTAATAATTGTAATTAATTGATTTTGGGGTGACCCCTACAGACTTGAAGAAAGTCAAGTAATATAGAGAAAGACTATTAAAAAAAAACAATTATTTTATTTTATTATATAAAATGAAAAACTAAAACTATATATATATTGTGGGTAAAATATTCAACGGCTAAGATGGTGACACGTGGCTTACTAGGATGACAATACGCTTATCATGCTAAACTTGGAATGTGGATCACATGCGGGATTGGGGTGGATTTTGGGGTGATGCCGTGGAATCGGGAGAAAAATGTGGGATCTTCTCATAAACTCGAAATCTCTTCTCCATCAAGTGGGGGCATCTCTTGATGAAGAAAAGAAGACTCCTCCAACCAAAGGACAACGCCGGCCACCTCCACCTCCAAGCTCTTCGCTCCCCGACAAGCTTTCATGCCTTCTCCTACAAGCCCAAAGCCCTCATACGTCCTCGCCGACGGATTCCGCCGACGAGCATCTTTCTTTGGCCAACACCACCAAGATGTTCAATGCCCTATTTTCCTCCATGCTCATCTTTATTGCGTGAAGATCTTTGATAGTTGTACAGTTTATTATTGTAAATCACTCCCTACGTAGTGGATTTACCTTCTCGGCCGGGTACCGTAGTTTTTCCCTGGATTTACGGGGTTTTCCACGTAAATTGGGCGAGCTTTGTTTCTAACTTGGGTGTTTGCTCTTCCTCTTTGCAATCTAGTCTTACGATTAAATACAAATTCAACCGTTAGAGTGAAGTTGGGATCAAAACCGATTTTCACCCTAACAGTTTTGCGTCGTCTGTGGGGACTCGAACAAGAAGCTATGAAGACAATGACAAAGGTAAAGATCCCCCGTAAGGGTCAAGCATCCAAGTTTGTCAACACTTGGTCAAGAAACTCTAGAGGGCTCGACATATCGGTCACCTACAAACGACGCTCGCTTCCAAGCCTACATGATCGGCGGATTCAAGCTCCAAGTGAGCTCCAAGTTTCATGCAGGTATGCCCTCTTTCCTCTCTCAAATAGCTTATTTAATATGAAAAGCTCCAAGAGAGCCTATTTTTATAAACCCCTCATATCGAGCTCTTTTATGCCGAGGTCGAGACATCCAAGGCCAAGGCCAAGCTTCACAAGGGGTCGAGCGACTAATGCTCGTTAAAATCCCTCCAAGAGGCTAAGCGATCAATGCTCGTTAAAACTGTTCAAGATCGCCAGAGTCACCCTAAGAGGCTGAGCGCTGATCCTCGTTAGAGACCTCTCATGGCAGTCCCGACCTTGAGATCGAGCTAAGGAACTTTTCACGGAAGACCCGACTCCAAACTCGATCAGAGGACCTCCCACAGCCCTGACCCTGAGACCGAGTTGAGGAACCAACTTTCCACGGAAGACCCAACTTCAAACTCGGTCGGAGGACCTTCCACGGAGGCCTCGACCTCGAGACGAAGTCGGGGACCAACTTTCCACGGAAGACCCAACGCCAAACTCAGTCGGAGGACCGAGTCGGGGACCAACCTTCCACAGAAGACCTGGCTCCAAACTCGGACGGAGGACCTTCCACGAATGGTCCGACCTCAACGATCAACAGAATCAAACTCCAAGTGCGCTCCAAGCTTCATGAAGGTATGTCTTCTTTCCTCTCTCGAAAAGTTCATTCAATGAAAAGCTCCAAGAGAGCCTATTTTCATAAACACCCCTAATGTTGTGCTTTTTTATATCAAGGTCGGTGCATTTATGTGTCGAGGTCGAGCCACCTCTAAAGTCATTCTATGCCAAGGCCGAACCATTCAATGTCAAGGCCGATCTCTATCAAGCCAAGGCCGAGCTACACATCCAAGGCCGAGGTTGAGCCATTACATATCGAGGACGCGCTTCCTCCAAGGTCTCCATGCCAAGGCCGAACCATTACATGAGCGAAACAAAGACGAAGGAATCCCTAGAGTATGGGAAAAACAAAGACGAGGAAAGACGGCTCAAGAATTCAAAAAGAAAATCTAATGCAAATTAACTTAAGAAGACATCCGCATGACAAACTCCATGAATATCAAGTTGGCAACATCATTAAGCAGGTCCTTAGATAGTTTTACCTTGCAAACATATTTCCTCATTTTTCTTTAACAGTGAACCATGCCTTCAAAGAAGCAGACAAAAGAGTTAGTCAAGAAAGCTACACCGCAAGCAAAGCAGCAACCTAGTTATAGCCTATGGCAGGGAACAAGGAAATCATCAAATTCAACCTATGCAAGGTTTCACGTCGAGGTGTGACTCGTTGTAAGGATCTTTCATTCCCGACAGAAGAAAAAGCTCGATGTTCTCTAGCAGCTTTTGGTGGAGTTCTTGCTCGCCTAGTATCAGCTTCACGCTTCCGATCTCGCTCCCTCTCCTTTTCTCGACGCTTCAAAAGGCGATCTCTTTCTCTTCCTCTTTCTCGTTCTCGTTCTCTCTCCCTTTCTCGGTGCTCCAGCATTCGAATTCTTTCTCGTTATCTCTCTTTCATGTTCACGTTCCCTATCTCGTTCTCTTTCCCTCTCCTGCATTAGCTCCCTATGGCGCTCCTCATCCCTCATCTCAAGTTCCCGACGGAAAGCAATTCTATCATATTTCCTTTCATCAATCATGGACACTCCAATGCTTGAATGTCCGAGTGAGAAAACACTTCCTTGATAGTCAGGCTCAACAGGTAGACCATGCAGACCTTTTCCTTTAGCATAATCTCATCCTGGGGGTAAAGCCACTCCATAACCAGCACTAGAGGATCCTTGTGGATAGATGTGTTCATCCACATTTCTCCTAGGAGCTCCTCCAAGAATGGTAGATGGATGTTGCCCAACATAAGGAGTACCACCAAGAATGCATGAACTGCGTGGATTCACATCCATTCTTCCGCCATAAGAGCTAAATTCTTGAAGCCCATGTCGAACAGGGCCAGTCGTTGCTGCAAAGTAGTCAGCTTGTCTGGCAAAAATGTATATCCTACTCAGTGTAATAAGAGCTGAAAGTTTTTAATTGATGATATGTGTGGAGCTAGATAACCGATTTAATGCAGATTGTTGACAAAACACTATCAGAAGGCTATGGTGGTACTGTTCAATAAAGAATAATGAGCAGGAGCTGAAAACAAATATCAGTAGCACAAACAATCTACCATGAACTATTGGATAATATAGTACTTATTTGGTACTGCAAAATAGTAACCAATGACAAATACCAAATAGATCAGCCATTTGCATCAAACTATTACCTCATATCAGGACCAGCCTGCAGAGACTGAGGATTGAGTGTTTGTTGTTGACAAATAACTGATGCCTAGTGGAAGTTCCAGAGAGGATATGCCATTAAATATAAAGTGCAATTAGCAATCTTACAAGAAAAAATAAAAAGCATAAAGTAATGTACCAGGTCTACATGATCATGTGTCTCAGACTGAAAGATCATCAATAAAAATATATTAGTATCATGTCAAATTAGGCTGAAATAACCAAAGAAATTAATCTAGAATAAAAATAAATAAGCTTAATATCAAACCTTGGTTAAATGACTGTTAGAAAGAGTATCAGAGAATCTTCTAGATCGATCATTCTGTAAATCCCTCCCAATATAAGCACCTTGATGGTCAATATATGACCTCATATCCATTGAAGAGTAATCAGAACCCTTCACTGATTGATACTGATCACCTTTCTGTGTGTATCCAAGATTTGAAGTGGGAACATAGCTGTCATTGTTTATTCCCAAGCTGGAACTTAAACCTCCAGCTGAGAACTTAGATGAATATGCTAAAGCAGAGGTATATGTTGTTCGGCCCTGAAGACTGGATGAACCTGGTACCTTAGCACTAAACCCTCCGGCCTATACTAAAAAAATTGCAGTTCAGGAAATATTATTATGCATCAAAATTAACAGAATATGCATAGTGATACAATTTTAACAGCTTTTCAAAAGCCAAACGCCACAAACACAAAGAACCATAGTAAAAAATCATAACAATGGGAATATATGTGCTCTTAACCTTGCATTAATATCATAAGGTTGTGAGGGATGATTGGAAATTTAAAGTGTATTAGGTTCCATGGAGCTTGCAAAACATACAACAATTCCATGCTAGAAATCCATAAATTTATTAACTGGAAGAAGTTTGATTATTACGGAAAACATCTAGCATTGCGAAATGTGCCAACATGAGCTTTAGTTGATACAAGGCTTATGAAACCAAAACAGAATACACCATTCTTGACGCATGGCAGAAAACTAGGTTGTGTACTCAACTTTTCTTCATATAAGTAGAATGTGGTAGAGTGTAGCTTAAGGTTGCACAGTCCATACAGCCAATTTCCAGATTACTATGCCAGTAAGCAAATGCATGGTACACATCATAACAAGGTTGATACAAACAAGTTCCATGTTATTGCACAGATATGAGTGTTTTCATATCAGAACTACTAACCCTTTGTTTGGTTGGAGGTTTTTGGAGGGGTGAGGAGGGGTTTCGGGTTTTTTGTGTTTGGTTGAGGAGAGGGGGGTGACAAATCCCTCTAAACCCCTCATTTTCCACTCCCCCAAATCGAAGTTTTTTGGGGGAGTGGATAATTTTTATTTTTTAAACTCAAAAAATCACTAGAAAATACAATCTTACCCTACACTTATTTTCAAAATTCCATCTAAGTCACTGTTTTTATATTAGCTTTAATATAATTGATATTAATTAGTTTAATTTTAACTTTTATACTAATATAATTAATAGTAATAAAATTTGTATTAGTTTAATAATTAATATTAATTATACTTAAATTAATATAATTAATATCTTTAATATAATTGATATTAATTAGTTTGATACTAGCTTTTATACTAATATAATTAATAGTAATAAAATTTGTATTAGTTTGATAATTACTATTAATTATACTTAAATTAATTTAATTAATATATTTAATATAATTAATATTAATTAGTTTAATATTAGCTTTTTATAGCTTTAATATAATTATATTAAGTAGTATTAAATTAATAGTAATATTAAACATTACACTTTTCCTCACTCCTCACAATCGAACATTATCATTATCTATTTCATACTAAAAGGCAAATTAGTCAAATACACATTACACTCCTCACTCCTACTCACAACCAAACAAAAAAAAAAAGATTCCTCCTCAGTCCCCCCCCCCCCCCCTCCCCTCCCCTCCCCATTGAACCAAACATAAAAATTTTCAAAACCCTCCAAACTCCCTCCTCTAAACTCCCCCTCACCCCTCCCCTCCAAACTCCCCCTTTGAACCAAACAGGGGCTAAATTACATACCAAATATTGCAATTTTAAAATAAGTAAACTGAGTAAGATGGTGACAATGAAAAAAAAAAATCGAAAAGTTAAAATAAATTGAGTAAATTGTTGGATGCCAAAACCAATATGTGATATCAGATAGCATAAAAATCTAGAGGTCAAAACAAATCCAGTAAATTGTTGGATGTTACTCAAAACCAATATGTGATATCAGAAAGCATAAGAAGAAAACAATAAAGTTTTCCAGCATAATAGTGCACAAGCAAAACAGAGTTCATCAATGTATATATGTAAGTGAAACCATGTGTTAACCAAGCATCACTATGATTGCCATAAATCTGTTATTGTTAACTCTAGCACACAACATTGTCAAAGTTATTTACTCGTCGTCGTCGTTCATCGCAAAACAGAGTTCATCAATGTATATATGTAAGTGAAACCATGTGTTAACCAAGCATCACTATGATTGCCATAAATCTGTTATTGTTAACTCTAGCACACAACATTGTCAAAGTTATTATTCATACTTGGTCTATTAAGAACTTTAATGTTTGCCCGATGATGAAACTGAGAGAGCAAATAAAATAGACTGCCAAGAAGACTCCATGCATGGCAAGAACCAAAACCACTAGTTTTGACGTTAAAGGTTGAAGATAATTAGATCAAACAAGGTCATTCAAAAGCAACCAATTAAATAAGTGGTCTCAATGTATCTCATTTTACAGTCAATTGATAAAAGTATTTTCCAATTCTTCACACTTGGCCAAAAAGGAGGAAAAAACAAGCAGAAAAAATTACATATAGAATCAGAAAAAATTACAGAAAGATGATGCACTATAACCAATAATAAATGTTGAAAATATCAAACTAGTGCGGCTAGACTAAAAATGGAAATGATGATAAACACAAAAAGTTCTGTACAATGTGTACATATGGCAGAAGGTACTAACCTTACATCTAAAACTTAAGGATGGGATGAAATGTGAAAACTTTTTTTTCAATTGATATGTGTTAAATCAGATAAATAAGGACAAACTCATAAAATAACGTGCATAATCCTTAAAAAGTTGGATGAACAAGATTGTGATTCAAAGTCCTGACCTGTTGGGCAGTACCCATAGCAGATGATGCATAAACAGCAGCATATTGACCTCCATATTGAGAAGCTTGTGAAGAATGGGTTCTATATGAACTTATATCTGCTTCTTGAGGAGTAACTAACAAAGATTGTTGATGAGATGTCAAAGAATGTTGACCAGCCACATCAGAACCACCAACAGGAGTCCCAGAAAAACTAGTTCCAGAATACAAAGCGCGAAAACATATAATAACCAAGTCAAAAATCTGATCCAACAAATATAGCCTTTATTTCTCCCTCTAAATTTACTCAAACAGTTCATCATAAAGATATTTCAGAGAAACTTACAATTTGCCCATATCCCTGCTGTGTATTATATAATTGTTGCCCATATGAACTGCTACCTTTTGAAGGATACATATCTTGATCTTGCAACAATCACTATGTCCTGTATTGGAAAACATACATGATATACTTGGCAGTACCAAGATAATGCATAGCACTTGCTAACAAAATAAAAACAATAACAAAAAACCATGAGAAGGGTTGTCACATAAATCAATGGACTGCAAATGTTTCAAATGACTGAAACCTTCATTGTAACATTTTTATATGCAATCAGAAGAAAACAGCTCACAGAATCATATGTGATCACCACACTCTGGGGCTCTTCCTAACCATTTTGCCAAGCATAAACTCTAGTTTTATCTATCTATTTATCAAACTGCAAGATATTATTGTATATTAAATACATTGATTTAATGAATTTTCCATTATTCGTTCTCACACACTACTCAATCCAAACATTATCAACTATTTAGCTTTCCCCTATGTCAAAATTCCATATTAATTCAACCTAGTCAATAGCTTAGACAATCAAACAACCTCAACGGGAAAAAGGAAAAAAAAAAATATATATATATATATATATATATATATATATAATATAATATAATATAATATATATATATATATATAATAATAATAATAATAATAATAATGAAATTAAAACGCAAGAAATTAGAGGACTCCAGCACCTACCAAATCAATTCTACAAATAATTCGACTTTCACGCACAAGCCACGCCAATTACAAAAATCTTACTACTGTTTACGATTTCAATCAATCCAAGATCAAGACTACCCTTCCAAATCATGTAAGATAACATGATTTCGGAATTGGAGAAGCAAAAAGGAAAGACGTCAAATATAGGCGAGAAGGAGACGAAAACTCAGAGAACTTTTCAGCGATGGCTTGCGGCTAGGGCACCGAAGGCTTTTCTCGCATTTTTTCCCCAGAATCCTCTGTCATCGAAGTTAACTTCAATTTCCCTAAATTGACTATTTTTGTTATATTCATATACACTGTACAGGGTAAACTTTACATATATCCCCCTAGAATCCTCTATTTTCCATAACTCTGATCCTGTTTTCCTCGTTTTCTAAATATATTTATTATTTTAAATAATAATTAACTATTCACACTCTTGAGTAATGTCCAAACTGTCTATAAATCCTTGGGGTTGATAGTGGTGCAGTGTAATAATATTTTGGGTGTGTCTATTGGGTGGAGAATAGTGTCAAATAGTGTCAAAAAAGAATATAAAATTTGCCCTTAGTTTAATATTAAATAAAACCCTTTCTTTTAATTTAAGGTAATAGATTTAAGCTATATATTATTATTATTATTATTATTTAAAGATTGTATGAGCAATATTAATGGAGATCTAATCATAATCATGCTGAACGAGATAAAAAAAAATCTATAGAGGATTCTAAATCATTATTCATACACCAATGCACATATAAGGAATGAAACTAATTAATTGATTCAGTTTCTTAGTCCAACAAGATCGTTAATGTATTGGATGAAAGAAAAAAATAACAAAGTTTCAAACTCTTCCCAAATTGTGTTATATTCTTTAAATTAAGAGATTTATATGTTGATTATATGTTTTAAATTTTTATTTATGAATATCAATTATACCTTAAATTACCAAACTTAATTTATACATGTAATTTAAATTCCAAAGAAACCAAAGAAGGTTTTTCAGTTCCTACACAAATCTCATGTGTTGCTATAATTCAAGATATAAAAACTGAAATTTGAAAGTTACTAGCTGTCAAATTTAACATTTGGCATTCTAATTTAATTTCATGACTGTACAACACAACAATTAACAATAAAAAGTCTGAAAATGAAAGTTCTTATTATGAATGTCCCAAAAAGAGAGCTCACACAGTTTTTTAGAGAAAAATGAGAGTTCTCATAAAAGACACTTCAATGGAGCCTAGTAAACAATAGTGTCAGATTTAAATGAAGTAATATGCTCACTTCTATTAAGATTTTGCAACCATCAGAACAATGTCTTATGTGGAGTGAAACAATCAACATTAAAACATAAGAATAAAAGATAGAGATAATTGCTTGCATGCCCCTACAAAAAATAAAAATTGCTTATTTACCCTTACAAAAATGATAATTGCTTGCATACCCCTATAAAACAATAATAATTGCTTATGTGCCCCTACTGTTACTCATTGTTGGTCACCGTTAGTGGTTTTGTAGGGGTACGCAAACAATTATAAAGGGCATATAAGCAGTTATTATTGTTTCGTAGTGGGTATGCAAACAATTATCACTTTGGTAAAAGTAAATAGGTAATTTTGATGTTTTATAGGGGCATGCAAGCAAAAAACCCAACTATTTTAAATGATGGTAATATGTTCGTATTTGAGTATGAAAATAGTAAACATGAGAAGTATAAATTTGGAAAATTTAAAGGGTGCATATGAAAAAGATTATCACTTTGGTAAAGGTAAATAGGTAATTTTGATGTTTTATAGGGGCATGCAAGCAAAAAACCCAACTATTTTAAATGATGGTAATATGTTCGTATTTGAGTATGAAAATAGTAAACATGAGAAGTATAAATTTGGAAAATTTAAAGGGTGCATATGAAAAAGATTTTATTTATCTATTTATTTATATTATTATTTTTCTCGTCATTTTGCTTTTCTTTGGTTCCCTCTCCGAGTTTGGGCGTATATATGGCCTCCCGCGATCCAAAATTTTGAAAGAAAGGATCGAAAAGCGAGGACGAGAAAAAGGGGCGAGCTCGGGCTAGGGTTTGCATTTTGGAGGTCGGAGTAGAAAGTTAATGGAGAGTATGAGTTAACACAAACCGCTATTGCAGAGTATGAGTTAAACTGTTTATCTGCAAAGCGATGATCCACATCATTAGAAGCAACAGTCTTGCTTATGGCAGAAGAAAAGAGTTAGGTGGCATTAACAATATGCTTAAATTTAGTCTATCACAATATAGACTGCAAGTATTCTTGGTAGTAAACCATAATATTATTATAAACATCAGAGGGCATGAAGATTTCTGAGGGAAATTACAACAAATCAAACATTTCCAGGCAGCAGACAACATATTACAGAATAAAGAAATTAATAACCAAAAAGCTGTATCATACATTTGAAGCAACACCAAGCTAACAATATAAACTTCAAAAGAAACTAATCCAAACTTCAGAGAACATATGAATTAGCATATTTGTTGAAGGACAAATTGATCCACTTTTGCTGATCTTAGAATGCCATTCTAGAAGAAATTATCACAAAAAACATAAGTTTCAGATCTATGATTATACATATGATTTAACATAGCCAATATAAGAATTATCTTCCAGCTAGCAAGGTCGGGCCATAATATCTCATTTATCATAAACTATTATGGATTTCGTCTATAAGACACCACAGAATATTTAGCCACTTTACTTCAACTTAGTGTCGTGAATTAAGCTTCACTCACCCACCAACCAAACCTAAAATAATGAACAAACCCTTGCTAGAAGTCTCAGTTCCACCCCTTTGATTATACTCTGGAATTTCTTAATTTATATTGACTTTGTACGCAAATAATTTAAAATGGACAACACAGAATGACTCAAACACTGACCACCAACTAAAGGAACTGACAAGTTAAATTATCAAAAATCTTTCAAGAAAAACTCATATATGAGCAAATTGATTTTACATATGTATAATATCAATGGAAAATTAATCACATCAGTAAATTTTATGAAAGCTACTCCTCACTATGCTAAGAAGGTGCGCATCAAGAAAATCCCCCTCCACAGAGATCAGACAGAACATATTCCATTGACTAGAAACAGGAGAAAATACTGAAAATGCCTTAAGAAGTAGATAACATGAAATAATAATTCACCATCTATAATTGAACTGTTGATCAGCTCAAAAAGATCTTCCCCTATGCTGAGAATCCCCAACGGTTTGGTGCTGGACCAGCTATATATGCACATGCCCTCTCGTCAATATACTTCAGGTATACCTGTCAATAAACAAGAGAGTCTTGAGAACCAATTTAACTTAGCAACGCACAGAAATAAACACAGATTTTGGATGTAATCATGGCCTAGATTATGTGCTCATGTAATTAGGCCAATTAAATGCATTACACGCATGTCTAAAACACAAACAGACAACAGATTTTCTAATACCTAGTCTCAACACCTTTAATAATCAAAGAAGTCACACATGGCTCCAGCTGAGTTGAGCTAGGCAATGAGTGACACCTCTAGCTGGTGATTAAAATCATCTAAGATACTTAGACAAGGAAATATTGATTGATTTGCTCATTCTACTCAGTAATTTCTTTAAACTAATCATTAGGACATTAGGCACAAAAGCAATTCAAGATGGATTGGGGTATCTATAACAAATTGACAAAGTCAAACAGAATAACAAAACAAATGTCAAAAAGCTTTTGAGCTATTAACAGATGCACATAAAAAAAGAAAACAGTTCTTTTTTTAGAATGGAAAGACAGAGTAAGTAACTAAACTGAAGTATCACCTTTATGAACCTTCGGATATCATCACGATACTTTCCATTCCATTCAACCCACCTGATATATTAGTCAAAAAAAAGTTCAAGCAAAAATTACCACTCTACATCAGTCACAGAATGTAAGGGACCAAGAAAGATACCAGAGATTTCCATTTACAAAGTTTAAGATCTTGTGTCTCATTAGTTCATTAGGTTAATCAACAAACAAGGCAAACATCCTCCACTTACATCCAGGAAATCAGTTAACCATAAAACCATACAATCGCACAAGGACTCAAAAAGGTGAATTTATTCAAGCATAATCTTAATTTTTAAAAGTACATAACTAGAATATTATGATCGTATTGAAGATGAGCCATTAAAGACCATATAACTCAAAAGGCATAAGTTAACCTGTAGTCATATGAAGATCTTCATACGAGTGTTTAACATACTCACAGGCATCATCACATATATTGACCAACACTTAAATAAGTGTTTGACATGAACAGAAATAGGTGCAAATCCATAAAGTCAAAACATGGCCAAAATAATTGAAATGCATTTTGAATGAATCAGTATGGCAAAGTAAGTTGTTTTGAAATTGAATGTCCAAGCATTTCAAAGTAGTGGTAACAAATTTCTGAAAGTGGAGACTATAAGTAACAAAAGGAAACCACTATGAAAAGCAAATCTATAGTTTCTACGATAAGCCTTAAGTATAAAACAAGAGGATGATGCAAGTAAGAAGCATTTAAATAAATTTATCCAAAATATGAAGGTTGGATATCAATTTATAGCACCAATTTAAAACAGTTCATGTTGACCATATTTTCCAAGTTAAAAATACTTTTGTTTAATCATGACTCAGTTAAATTCGGAATCCATGAAAACAAAGCCATGAGCATGGAATTGGATAGTCATGCAAAAACAAATGGATTCAAAATAACCTACTTAAGGGGCCTTTGAGTTTTCAAAAGGTGCTTTCATTTCAGGTAATAAGAACCATGGATTATTTTGAAAAGACTAATCCAACAATAATATCACACGAACTTCTTTAGTTTTGATGGAAAAATCAAGCCACTAAAAGCCAACAGCTCATATATAAATAAAAAATAAAAGGAAAGGCGACAGAGATAAAGTATAAGCCAACTCTGTCCAAAAGCAATACAGATCCCTCGTGGCCAGGGAAAAATAGAAATTGGATAATCAAAAGCAAACAAAAAAAGAGAAGCAAGAAACACAAAGATACATAGCATATAAAAGAAATAACATGGAAGTTCAAGTAAAGTTCAAACAAGGAAAAGGAGGAATCCAATCAGAACTAACCATAATTCTAAGGGAAGAAAATGTTTTCCCTTAATCAAGAAGATAACGGAAAAGCAAACAACATAGAAAAGAGGGAATAACCGGGCGAAACTTTTTCAGTTTAAATTAAAAAACTCACATGTTCTTGCATTTGATGAGATTTAATTTTTGCTTTTGCCTCAATATTGAAGATTTGCAAGTGGTCCTGTGTGGTACCAGGTAGTTGAGCTACAGAAAAAGAGATATAAGGTCAAGAAATAATCATGTTACATATGTAGTAGAACCTATTGTGGAAAATTAACTAGGAGAAAAGAAGTATTTCAACCTATCATAAAAAAACCAATGGCTAAAAGGTATTAAGCTAAGCAATCATTTAATGGACTACTACAAGATCCAATAAAGACATCACAATAAAACACATGCAAGCAAGAATGAAATTTACTTAATACACCAGGCTGCATCCAGGAAGAAAAAAAATTACTCAAACAATAATAACTAACTAACTTAAAAAGATTTAAAAAGGCAATTCATGGTGTGATGATAGTGTCACGCGAGAGACAGTCACCTTGTTCTAATTTCAAGGAAAAATGTAAGAAAGCAATGGCATCTAAGAAGGAAATAACATGAAACTTAATTAGTTAAGAGTCCATAGTACCGGTTGTTGTGTTTTGCTGCCACTGTAAACCAAGCAATTCATTGAAATAAAAGTTATGAGAGACAAAAAAAGAAGGCATTTCACACAAGAACACGGACATATCTCCTTATTTGCAAAATAAACAGCATCCAAGACACCACTAAAATTGATGAAAGCCCTTCAAATCCAAACCTTTTTGCAGTAACCCCACGAAAACATCAGAAAACTAAATCCATGCATCTAAAAACTAAAGCCTTTTGTTCAAATAAAAATTTATAAGCCGCCTTTCAAACATACATCACAAGATGTGTTCCTGTTATATTACCACCCATGGCATTCAACCACTTTATTATAATGTACTAAAAAAGAAACCAATGCACATACAAAGTTTTAATCATGAGTTGGAGGATTTGGAGATTCAAATTCAACTCTCATTGGTTCAAAAATAAATACGGGCATGATGCTCAGTTTCTAGAAATTGAAACAAGTTATTAAAGAAACAAGACAGACTTGAAACATGGAGAAACAAGATGTGGAAACTAAAGATTTAATAAGCGTGATATGAATTGCCTTAACAAAAAGGACTCCACTTCAGCATATGTGACTCTGTAACCTTGTTATTAATTCAGATCTTTAAAACTTAAGATTGTAAATTTAAGATTTAACGGCAAGACTGGAAAACAGAAAACAAAAAACTAAAAAATAGTCAACGTACGGGTTTAAGTTAGAAAAGCGGAAAAAAAAAGAAAACAAATCAGTAAAATAGAACCTTAGCCTCAGTTATTCAAAACTCAAATTCTCTAAGTTGAACAACCATTACAAGCCAAGAAGATAACTTATATCTAAAATTCATCTGAACAAGTGCGGAGGTTCTCATTGCATAGGCAAAATTTAAAATTTTCTTCCTGAATTCAAACCATTCATACAAGAGAAAGGTTGAAGCTAACAGAGTGACAACTTCGCAGGGTAGCAACTAGGCTACCTAGACCAGAAAGGGGAAACTAACCAGTGAACTTATGAAAGTGACATCATGGAATATGAGAGGGCTGGGGAAAAGGAAAAAGAGATTCATGGTTTGAACCAGAAGCTTTTGTTTACAAGAAACAAAACCTCAAACTATAGACAGCAACATGTGATCAGTTCTCACTCGTAGTGATCTTAGTGGTGCAACCATTGCAGGTACTTAATTCTATGATCACAACTGGGTCCTGATTCATGGGGGGAAAAATGTGAAAAGCATTATATTATAAGACAACAAAAGTCCCTCCCTGAAAATTCAGCATGCTACAGATTGATGTTGTATAAAATAGTAGGTTATAAAAGAGTCCTCTATGAGTCACTGATCACTGCATTTACTAAGAACACTGTTCACATTTTAACATTCTTAGAACACGTCTGCAAAATGGCAAATGGAAACATAGTTACTGTACTGATATGGAGGTATTCATTAGGCTTCCCAAACAAAGTAGGCAAGTGGAGTGGAAACACAGCTTCTGAGCATATCATAATACAGTAAATCCTCCAAGTATAAGAGGATGTTGGGTGAAAAAATAAACTATCAGAAGAATTCCATGCATAAACTAAGGTTTTGCAAGATAATTCCAAAAAATTTTACCATGCGATCCATCAGGGTACCACTAAAATCAGCACTTGCATTATATCATAGAAAGCCAGCAAAGGATCAGTTGTTGGCTGCAACAATGCAGCTAATGTAGGCTTAATGATTGTGCAAAATATTTATAAATTGCAAATGCATATAAAAAAAACTCATTGTGCAGGCCAAGCGAAATAATTTTGAGCGTTATCATGACCTCGTCCCTGACTAAAACACAAATGGGGGGTCTTTATGGCCTATGTCAAAAAAAAAAAAAAAAAATTTAAGCAATAGCTAGCATAAAACCAACCAAACTGACCAAATCCAGTTGTTTAAGAAGGAACCTAGTGAACTTTTTCAGATCCACTTCATTCATGTACTCAGGAAACAGGAAAGGACAATTACGCTTTGCTAAATGAAGTTAAAAAAAAAGGACGAAAATGGATAGAGCACAAAAATTTCTAGGTATACTAAGTACCATCATATAGGAACAGAAGCATGAGGTTATCCTAACTACCTGAAAAATTGGCTTTATAAGTAAGCAACGGCCTTTTCCAGATAAGCACCATTGAATGAGCAGCCACTGAAGTCAGATTCCCGCATATCAGCAGAAGTGAAGTTTGCCCGTCTGCAGCAAACTAATGATAATGCTTACGCACGGTAATACACATAAATCCTTGTGTAGATTTGTGGATTATGGATTAGACATGAGCTAAAATATTTAGTTCACTTCATATTAAACCAGTAGTACATATGCACTAAGCATACCAGCACCCTTCAACTTTCAGCACTGAACCAAGTCTCAAATCAAAATCCATCAAGATCATAAGGACATACCCCGTTCTTTGATATTTTGTGGTTCTTTAATATGTCACAATCACAATTGTCAACAAAAGTTTGTCTAGACTCATGAATGAATCTACAACAGGGTATCTATATATACATTGCACATAATGCAAAAGACAGCTATTCCACAATCATTCTTTATATCGCCAAATATCATGATGCATTGAGATACAACAAATAGTCATTTCATGAAAAGAACTAAAAATCAATTGCCAAAAATAAAAAAGTGGTCACCAAACCCCTAAACCACTTGAGCTGTAACAATTCTACAATATAAAAAATAAAATTGTTGTATAACTTAATAAATAACTTGTTGTTTTGATCTACTTCAATTAAAAACATGAAATGATACATTACATCTTCATAAAGTGAATATTTTATTAGATTCCTAAAATTTAGCAAGATAGAAAATCAAACAAATTCTTAAACCCATAAACCATCAACCAAACCACATGAAGGGTTCAGCTTTCATTATATTAACAAAACATCATTCATCAAAACTAATAAAAGCGCATTACGGTGATTACATTTTACTTAGCATGTTCATGTGAACATTGTAAGTTTGACAATATTAAGTTCTTTGTGCTGCTTTTCATTTATTTCCAAGTCAGAAAGATAGCTCCTACTTTCTTCTCCGCTATAAATACTAAATATAAGGCCATGTCACATGACATCTTGAGCTATAAAAATAAATAAATAACTAACTACAGCAGCTATGAAGCACTTCTAGAAACAAATATTAAAAGAAAAAACAATATGTATGTGAAAATAAGCCATGTGTTACCTGATGCTTATTAATTAAGCAGATCTTCGCACTATAAAGTATAAAAAATAAAATTTACAATTGTAGGTGGTACATACATAAGCTAATAAAATACTTAATTGATAATAAATTCATATTTCTTATAATATCAAAGTCAATTAAAATAATATAATTATAAAATAATCCTAAATGATCAAGACTGGAAAAGTTGGCTATTTTTGAAAAGTTAAGCCACTAAAACCCAACAACACATATATAAATACAAAATAAAAGAAGGGCAACAGTGATGAAAAATATATAAAAACCAAACCAGGTAACTTTAAAAATCAAAACACTAAAAAAAATACCGTAGTTTACATCTATTAAAAAAACCCAAGGAGAGCAAGAGAGCACAAGTATAGGCAAATGCATGATGAAGGACTAATGCTATTATTGCTACAATAGGAACCAAAACCAAATACATTAATTTTTAATTTACAATCACATCAAATGCAATATTAAAGATAACCCAAAAATGCAACAATGAGGATGGAGAAAAAACCAACACAAACTTACATGACCAACATAGATCAATTGAGAATCCGTTTTCTACCTTGGATTTCTCAGAGATGCAAACATAGAATACTTGAACTATAACAAATAGTTTTGCTTAACGACACAGAAAATAATATAAAAATAATGATAAAATGGGCATATGGTGGAAAAGGAAGGAAAAAAATAACCTCATTGGTTTTATAATCACACAAAGGAAATACAAAGAACAAACCAAAATATTTTCTAATATCGTAGTAAAAAAAACACTAACTTGCACACGATTCTATTTTTGGCAATTCAATGGTTATCTTTTTACACAATTCCAAAAATCACCCAATAGCCATGGTGGCATAACATAAACCTTAAAACAAAATTTTAATATAAAAGCATAAATGATAACTTTAGTTCAAGATAATAAAACGAATGTATGGTTGATATCAAAACAAGTGACGAAAACCTGCTCCTAAATCAGTTGACTGAGTTTGACTTCAAGCAACAAGGCTTGTTATCACATGACAATTATTCTAATTCAATATTGAGTAAGATAAGAGAAAATAAAGCACAAAATTCCTAAACTGTACAATGGATTTCTTCCAACAAGGTTCAACCTTTGTCTAGTTCTTAAAATCTTTATTTGAAGGGGTTGTTCTGATAAAATTTGTAAAAGAATACAACAACAATAACAGATTAAAAAGCATAAAGAAGCAATCAGTCGATTGAGGCATCACAGGATGAAGTTCATGTCCATGAAATAAAAAACAAACATATTTTCTCATGGCTTGATATCATGATCTATCACAGTTTGGGGGGGAGTGGAGTGGAAGGGGATTTAGGGCACACAAGGAAACTAAAAAAAATATACTATTTTATAATTTAACCACCAAGTTCTTTAGCAAATAAGAATAACATGTAACAAAAGTCAAACATGTATTTTGTGCCTTAAATCCCCTTCCACTCCCTTCCGTTGATGACTTTGATTGAAAATCAGGAGACAAGATGTGGACTTAAAGATGAGAGAGGAATGGAGGGAAAGATAGAGAATAACCTATTGTCCATAGTCATGTTTTGAGCAATAAGGATGAGGTTTGTGGTTATGATGATTTTTAAAAAATAAAAAATATCACAAAAGAAAAAGATATCTAATAAAAAAAATCAAACTACACCATAATCGATCATATATTTGATAGCTACTATTTTGATAATAAAAATAGGTACTCTTTAAAATAGATAAATTCTATATTAATAAAAATATATATATTTTAAAATTGAAAGATAATCACAGAATCTGTATTTAAAAAACTTATAAAGGGGGTTTCCAAAAGAAAAGATTGTACTAGTTTCAAGAAAAAGAAAACCTATACCTAGGCAGATCTTCAGAATTATTATCGAGCAAAATATGCTCCTGTTTGGATCAGAGGTCATTCACCATAATCTACCTATAAATAATTCATAAAAAATATAATTAGATATAAACTACTATTTGAAAAAAGGGAATTCAGAACCTTTCAAACTTTGTGATGCAATATTAAGTTGGACATGGTATTTCTTATTTCATACTAATTTATAATTAGATATAAACTAATATTTGCGAAAAGGGAATACATGCACGCACAAGAAAACACAAGAAATAATAGGATTAGAGAAGCATACCAGTTCGCGAGGGTAATATATGGGTAATTGCTTAGCTTTCAAAGGAAATAACTTCAAACATTAACTTTGGCGGCCCAACCTGCAATCATATGTTCCTTCGTAGGTTTCGTATTCATGAATGACTCCATGTTAAACAATAGCTGCAACAAAAAAGCAGAAAGAAATAATGGTTATGATGCATAGTTTAGAAATATGATTTTGGTAATGCAAATTATTAGAGTCTATTGTGTTTACTTTAAAGAATCTATAATCAGAATTAGTGTACTATATACAGCCACATAATAAGTAAATTATCACCTACATCATGTTAAGCATTCATGTAAAGTTTTAGATCCATGAGAATTCATAATTGGTAATATGAAACGGATAAGACTCTATCAGGCCGACAATTTCTATCAAAAGCAACGCTAGTGGACTCAATAGTAGCAAGAAGGCTGAAAAGGTTATCGATGAGGGTGTGCACCATCAGAAGATCCTATTGTCATAAATCATAAAAAAAATTGGCAAGTAAGCTTTCCACGACAATGAGGCAGGATTTCCAATATTCTATGCATGCTTTCATTGAACAAAGAAAAGGCAACCATTACCTTCATATATTCATAGATATGAGTCGGATCTTCTACTACTTTCCATCCTTTAAAATGACCGAGGACAATCTCCAGATGGAACAACATGGTGCTACACCCAAATCTGATGCAGAAATGTTTTCTCCAGTGATGGAGGGGACCTGTGAAACATAATAGACAATCAAGATCCATGAGTGCCTTTATGCGCATCTTGAATGGTTTGATTTTGGAATGCAGGACTATCATCTCTAAGAGCATCAACTTTAATAGAATGTAGCAAAAAAAAAAAAAAGAGAGAGAGAGAGAGAGAGAGAGAGAGAGAGAGAGATACTATCTTAAATCAAAATAGAATCAATATCATCGGAATTGAGTCAATTTTGCGCATGTTAAAAGGAAAAATTAAGTGGAGAATCAAAATCAAATTTCATGGCAAAAGCAAAAAAAGGGAAAAAAAACAATCTGGGCACACCCAAATAGTCAACAACAAATAAAATTATAATAACAACCATAAGTTGAAAAGAAACAAACAATAAAAATTGCTAATGTTTTATAGCTTTGCCAATATAATTAATGGATGATGTTTTGTTTCTTAAAAAGAGAAGTGAATTGCCAAAAGATGTCAAAAAATTTGCAATTGACTGCTAAAACTGCATAAGATTTGATAGCTTTTTTTCTTTTGATAGTAATTTTGTACATCATTCAAACATAAATCCAAATCATATGGTCAAACTTTTATTGGCTTGTCAAAGACAACTGCATATGTAGCCAATGGAGTCAACAGCTATTTAATCAATAATACCAAAAATCTTCTGAGGTTCCATTCCAATCAAAAGTTTTTAATTTATTTCATTCCAAAAATCTTTATTATCCATGATACTCTCCATGATTTAAAGAAATAAACTGACTTGAGCAACAATATCCGATGGTTCATCAACAGAAAATACATGCTAGAAGAATTGCGAATAAATATTGTTCAAAATACAAGGTACTGCCAGGTTAGCATGAAAACGTTTCAGAATTACCTTGGTTAAACAATTGATGCATATAACAAGAGTTTTCTCATCATCACTAACCAAATAAAGGGACGACAACCTGCATTAGAACAAAGGATACAAAAAATAAGAAGGAAAAATTCTCAATCTCCATAATTTACTGAACTGTAGAATGAACATGGGAAGCAATGTCTTTGAGCACACACCATAAGACATCTAAATGGATCGTACTGAGCCAAAAATTAGGTTAAACAATTATCTGCTTCATTGGAAACATGCAAAATATAAATCAAATGACAAGCAGATAAATTTAATTTGAAAGGCAATTCTAACAGGTTTAAGGAAGCACAATACTTTAGCCACTGCATCATTAGTTGCATGAAACAGTTTTTCCACAACAATTTCTATGGAATCTTCCATAGCCTCTTTCTGCAAACGACAACATCCAATTTCTATGTAACAAAACTTGAGTGATTAGTTACAAAAAAAAACAAAAAAAAAAAAAAAAAACGGATGATAATAAGCACAACAAAAAAAAATTATCAATAACACATTGAAAGCAAAGCTTCAATTGCTACACAAAGATTTTGGAGGTGAGGTGGATTGCAGGCCATGGGATGTATCCCAGTTTGTTTCATAACTTGAATACAGGATATGGACTTTCATGTAATTATTAAAAAAAAAACATGGAAAAATCAATCAACAAACAAGGCAAGCATCCTCCACTTAATGGGGACTGTAATAAGAACACCCCTACATAAATTAAATTTCTTGATACAAAGTTCCAAAGCAGGAGCATGAAACCAGCAAAAACAATAATAATAATAAATAAAATAAAATAGAGGCCTAGATACTGGTAGGCAAAACTATTCAATTATTAGGTTTTTAAATTCATCCAACCACGAATAAATGTACGCATAGAAAAAAAATAACCTGTTAAAGAGAAAAACATATGCAAGGCAATGGTTAAAAATCAATTATAAATTAAATAACATTTGATTGCTGCCAGAGAGGAATGGAAAATCCCTATCTAATAACAAGCTTCAAACCAATAGAAACATTGATCATATAGTAATACATGAGTAAGAAAATGGAAATCTTGTTTACCTTCTCCTTTTCTTCCTTCTTATCTGGGTCAATGTTTGTTATACAATTTTTCACCTTATATACCATTTTATGTCGTGAATCAACAAGTGCAGTAAAGATGTGATGAGACTTTCATGATAAAGAAGACGACATAAACCTCATCTTCCTTCAAAGCCTTCCTTGAGATTGTAGAATTCCCTGCATTAGTAGCAAAATAATGGATAGGTTATATATAGCAATTAGTCATAGATCATAGAGAATAAAACCATCGCAACAATAATTGACATAAAAAGATAGGAATGGACACATATCCTATGAAGCACCTTTCCATGTCTAAGGAAAAGATGGGTTTGATCATCATGTGACTCATGGACAGATGTGTCAATAACATCATTTTTCAGTTGCATATGAAAGGTCAACTTCCTCAGCTGCAATTTTAAATTTCCATTAGCAAGAAGGAAACCAAAGAAATATGCAACTGAAAATTTTAAATCTATTGAAGAAGTAATATAAAACAGGGACGATAATTAACATTTCAGTACTATAAAAACAGGGACCATTATTTTTATTAGCAAGAAGGATACCAAAGAAATATGCAACTGAAAATTTTAAATGAGAAGTGTACTACAATAAAAAAAAAAACTTTTAATAATAATGATTGAGAGTCAAATCAGTGGGAAAGGACTCATTGACTATGAAGATTGGTCAAAGTCAAGGCACACAATTGTTTAACATACAAAATGTGCTAAAATAATTAGTATATGAACACCCATTGTTTACTGACTAATTTAATCAAAGAAAGGCTTCAATCATATGCAAGCTATATTTAAAGTCATGTTTCATGTTCAGTTTATTTGAATTCAATATTTTGATCATCTATTTTTATGTGTAGTTATTTCATAACCAATATTAAGTTAATAAATGAGAAATCATGAAAAATATAAAAAATAAAATTGGGAGAATAATTCTTTGCCTAAATGTATACTCTTATAATCTTGATATTATGTCACCCTTGTCATGTCTAAATTGACCATAGTTGACTTTAAGCTCAAGGGTAGATGTCCTAAAAGAAATGTATATAAATATAAATTCTATATCACAAGGGTATATGCATAAAAGGCATACGGATATAAGTTCATGAACTACTGAAGGGATAGTTTAAGTGTCATAGCCATGGAATATACAAAAGAAAGAAGAGAAGCACTTGTCTTTTCAACCAAATGCTTCAATATCCCAAAAGAAAAAAAATACAGGCATGGAGAACAGTTATGATGAGTTCAAGCATCTCTGAAACAGATAAGCTTCTTCATAGCACTTATTAATTAGTCTTTGTTTGGTAATTAACATCAGTTATTTTAATCTAATTAAATATGAGAAAGTTCAAACTAAGGCATCAGTGAATTGTCCAATAAAAAACTTTATATGAAAAGAGCTCTCAAAGGTTTTTGAAGAACTAGTTAAGGTATTATTGAGAGAAATTTACTATTTTACCTCAAATGTAATTTTATCTTTACATAGAGAAATGGCAAATAGAACAACCCACTAAAATATAGACTTCCACTAAGTTCAAATCAACATGTGAGATGCATTCCTCTAAAGTTCATCAATCTTAATTTTATCTGTATAAGCATATTTATGAACCTAAATCATAAAAGGTATCTACTTTTGGTTTGTTTTTTGCATTATTAAATTTGATTCCTCATTGTGAGAATTATCTCTTTATTCATTACATTTAAAGAATTGGTGAAACACATACTCTAATGTTACAAAAGTTGAAACAAAAAAAGGCTACATTTCTATTTCTATAAAAATAAAAGCATTAAATTTAACAAAAAGTTCCAAAAATGAGTGCATTGGGAGGAAGTTTGGTTTTGGATTCTTTGAAGTCAAGCCACACTTGATATTAATGAAGAAGGCTACATCTTCAAAGAGTCGTGGGGAAGAGGGGAGAGAGATTTTAATAAGCAGTAGGCCAACCCTTGAAAGTAAAAATGCTTGAGATTTGGGTCCCGAGAAATGAACTAAATCCCCACGTCTTGTTAAAGAACTTTTCTGGGGATAAATAAAACTACTTCTCTCAGGATACTTTATCAAATGACCAACTAAAGGCTAGGTTTAGACATAACTTTTCTATCTGAAAGAAGAAAAACCTACCTATATCCCATTCAAACAATTTATCAGTCCAAACACTGGACCATCCATTTTGCCTCCAACCAAAAAACCTCCAAAATCTCTTAAAGAAAGACAACAACCTAACTTTCAGTCATTACACTTTCACATAAACAAGGGGGGAAAAATGAAGCCCGCCAACCCTTTACCTTCGGACTGGCACTTTTTGAATTACTGATTCTGGACCACAGGACATCAGCATCATTATGATAGAGAAGAAGAAAAAATGTTAAGACTACACGTAAACCCACAATTCAAATTAGCTAATGAGGTTTGCCACAGGTCATTCATGGATCTTAAGTTAAATACACACATGCCCTGTTAATCAGAGATGGAATAGCTTATTTTTCTGATTTTTGGCAAACAAAAGATGAGCTTTCTTGTTTTCCTTGTAGAGGTCATCATAAAAATAGCATCAAATGGTTTAGTTGATTTTGATTATGGAGGAAGTTCAACAAATTTTATGAATTCACACCAACTCTAAGCATGAACATGACATAAACTGCAGAAAAAATTAAAAATCAAAATAATAATCGACAAGAACTCCAATATCCACCAAACATATGAGCTTTCAGATTAGTAACATCTAAACTATAGAATAAATATCATAAATTCTCTTAGAACTACCAAACAAGAATGTTTTAAAAAATGGCAAATACAAAAGAAATCATAACAGGCATATCAACAAACACCTATGGGGCGACAAAGATGCAAAGAAAACTATCCAATGGTGAAGGAACAAACAAGTTAGGAAATTTCTGGGCTTGATTTATAGCGATTTCGACGGCCTTGTCCGCCTCAGACCACAACGAAAGCACTAGATCTCCACAATACCGACAGTGAAAAGGATGATGCAGAGAACGAAGAGGATGATGGTGTGACCGGTGTCGGTGAGGTGCCAAATATGATTAGGGAATGGTAACAAAAGAAAAGATGCACAAATCACATACAATATACTCTAGATGCTTTTTTTAAGGAGTATCAATTGTTTATGCTGTCATTGGTACATAAATATGACAAAAGTAAATCCCATTAAAACTAGAAAACCCTAAATAAACATTCAGGGGTCATTCCACAGAAAAAAAAAAATGCTGCCATTTCTTACACAATGGACTATAATAATTGATATTTGGAGTAAGTGTTTACATAAACAATGGTAATGAACCAAGACTTGTGAGAGAGAATGTCCTACAAAGAATTCATCCAGATCCCTACTTATGGGAAAAGAATATAATGATATGTCAAACATGAAATAAATAACACGAATTCACCTACAAAATTTCAAAGTCAACAGGTAACGATTTAAGAGAAATTACAATCGCAAGATTCTGAATCAAAAGAACGGGAAAAATATGAACAAAAAAATTCATGAGTTTTTCTGAAATTTAAAAGTGCTTAAATCAAGGGCATGAACCTGCGTGCCCTCCCGGAGAAGCATCCAGATGGAGCTCGCCAACCTTTATCACGAAGCCAAGAATCCTCCTAACGGCAACCTTCGATTACAGCAAAAATTATCCCTGTGACAATGATGAATGATCAAGAGCAACATGAGATGGACGCTGGGTTGGGATTAGGATTTGGGAACGAATAAGTGACGAGGGCTTGGGGAGGGGATGAAGAGGTTCACCGGTGAAGAAGGATAGCTGCAAGCGGCCTTTGCATGCACGGTCGAAGGCACGGGGGTTAGCGTTTGTGAGGAGTCCTACGGGAGTAAGGGGAGAGCCGGAGAAGACCTCATCGGGAAGGTGAACGAGGATGCGCACGGCACGGCAGTCCTCGAAGATCTTGCGGACGACACCGAGGGAGGTGAAGTGGAGGACGATGAGGTTGGGGGCCTGGGGCCGGGATCGGACCCCGGAGATAAGATGGATCGCTAGTTTCGGAGCCCCGCTGACGCCGCGCACACACGGTGGAAACCTGATGCACTGCAGGAGATGAAAGGGTTTCCAGGGGCAGGGACGGCGTCCTTGTCGGAGATGGATCCGGCGCCATGGGAGCTGGGCGGCGCCGGATTCACGCTCATCTTCTCTACTCCGACCTCCAAAAATGCAAACCCTAGCTTGAGCTCGCCCCTTTTTCTCGCCCTCGCGACAAGGAATTTTCGATCCTTTCTTTCAAAATTTTGGATCGCGGGAGGCGATATATACGCCCAAAGTCGGTGGGGCGACCAAAGAAGAGCAAAACAACAATAAAATAATAATATAAACAATTAGAAAAATAAAATGGTTTTTTTCATATGCACCCTTAATATTTTCCAAATTTATACTTCCCAAGTTTACTGTTTTCAAACTGATGTGATTTATAACTCAAATATTGTTCAAATATATAGTGTGCCACAAACAAACATATAACCCTCATTTAAAATATTTAATAAAAAATGCCACATATCGACTAGTATTTTATTTTAATCTAAATTTAAAATAATTATTTCTATAATCACACATATAAAAAATATTTAAAACGTTTGTCAATATAATGAATAATTAAGAATGTTGATGCCACCCTAAACTCAAAATATTCAATATAGATTTAGAAACTCCAATGATTTGAAGAGAAATATTAATTACAGTTGAAGCCAATTAGCCAAAGAAGAGAAAAATGATGAGAAAATAATAATATAAATAAATAGATAAATAAAATGGCCTTTTGAAATTAAACAATTTGAAAAATAATACAATAAAAAAGAAAAAGAGTAGGGGATGCTTTATACATAAAAAAAATATGGATATATGTTTAATAAGATTTTCTAAACTTTTTAAAAGGTATATAATATTATTTTTAAAATAAACAAATTTATACTACGGAATGGAAGTTTAAATTTTTAAATTTGTTATTTTTAAGTTTAAAAATTAAAACTTGGGACTTGGGGTTTAGGGTCTGGGGTCCGGGTTCCGGTCGAGGGTCCGGAATTAGAGTTGGGTCAGGAGTCCGGAGGGTCAGTGCAGGGTCTGGTCCTGGGTCCGGGGTCCGAGTCAGGGAGTCAGGGGTCCGAGGGTCCAGGTCAAGGTCCGAGGTCAGGTCCGGGGGTCCGAGGTTTGGGGTTTCCGGAGTTGGGGGTTTCGGGGTTTCGGGGTTTGGGGGTTTGGGGGTTTGGGGGTTTGGGGGTAGGGGGGTAGGGGGGTAGGGGGGTAGGGGGGTAGGGTTTAGGGTTTGGGGTTTGGGGTTTGGGGTTTGGGGTTTGGGGTTTTGGGGTTTGGGGTTTTGGGTTTAGGGTTTGGGGTTTAGGGTTTGGGGTTTGGGGGTTGGGGTTTGGGGTTGGGGGTTAGGGGGGGTTAGGGGTTGGGGTTAGGGGTTTAGAGGTTTTAGGGGGTTTAGGGGTTTAGAGTGCAGGGGTTTGGGGGAGTGCAGGAGTGCAGGGTGCAGGAATGCAGGGTGCAGGAGTGCAGGTGCAGGGTGCAGGGTGTCACAGGAGTGCAGGGTGCAGGAGTGCAGGGTGCAGAGAGTGCAGGTTTTAGGGTTTAGGGTTTAGGAGTTTAGGGTTTTAGGGTTTAGGGTTTAGGGTTTAGGGTTTTAGGGTTGAGGTTGAGGTTAGGAGTTCGGGGGAGTTGAGTTGGGGGGTTCGGGGTTGAGGGTTGGGGATTCGAGGTTGAGGTTCGAGGTTTGAGGGGGTTTGGGGGTTTGAGGTTTGAGGAGTTTGAGGGGTTTGAGGTTTGAGGAGTTTGAGGGGGTTTGAGGGGTTTAGGGTTTGGGGTTGAGGTTTGGGGTTGAGGTTGGGGTTCGGGGTTGAGGTTTGAGTTGAGTTTGAGGGTTTTGAGGGTTTGAGGTTTGAGGTTTGAGGTTTTGAGGGAGTTCGAGGAGTTGGGGTTTTGAGGTTGAGGTTCGGGGTTTTGGGGTTGAGGTTAGGGGTTAGGGGTTCGAGGTTGAGGTTGAGGTTGGGGTTGAGGTTGGGGAGTTGAGGGGTTGAGGGGAGTTGGGGGGTTGAGGGGGAGTTGAGGTTGAGGTTGAGGTTCGGGGTTGTTCGAGTTGGGGATTCGAGGTTGAGTTCGAGGTTTAGGAGTTTTAGGAGTTTGGGGTTTGGGGTTTTGGGTTTTTGGGTTTTTGGGGTTTTGGGGTTTTGGGGTTTTGGGGTTTTGGGGTTTTTGGGTTTTGGGGTTTTAGGGTTTAGGGTTTAGGGTTTAGGGTTTAGGGTTTAGGGTTTAGGGTTCAGGGTTCGGAGGTTTAGGGTTCGAGTTTGGGGTTTGAGGTTGAGTTGAGGTTGAGGGATTCGGGAGTTGAGTTGGGGATTCGAGGGGTTAGGGAGTTCGAGGTTGAGTTCGAGTTCGGGGATTGAGGTTCGAGTTGGGGTTCGGGGTTGGGGGTTTGAGGTTTGAGGTTTAGGGTTTGAGGGGTTTGAGTTTTGGGGTTGAGGGGTTTTGAGGTTTGAGGGGTTTAGGGGTTGAGGGGGGTTGAGGGGAGTTGAGGGGTTGAGGGGGTTGGGGGTTTGGGGTTTGGGGTTTAGGGTTTGGGTTTAGGGGTTTGGGGTTTGGGTTTTGGGTTTTGGGGTTTTGGGGTTTTGGGGTTTTGGGGTTTTGGGGTTTTGGGGTTTTGGGGTTTTGGGGTTGGGGTTTGGGGTTGGGGGTTTGGGGTTTGGGGTTTGGGGTTTGGGGTTTGGGGTTTGGGGTTTGGGGTTTGGGGTTTGGGGTTTGGGGTTTGGGGTTTGGGGTTTGGGGTTTGGGGTTTGGGGTTTGGGGTTTGGGGTTTGGGGTTTGGGGTTTAGGGTTTAGGGTTTAGGGTTTAGGGTTTAGGGTTTAGGGTTTAGGGTTTAGGGTTTAGGGTTTAGGGTTTAGGGTTTAGGGTTTAGGGTTTAGGGTTTAGGGTTTAGGGTTTAGGGTTTGGGGTTTGGGGGTTGGGGTTTAGGGTTTAGGGTTTAGGGTTTAGGGTTTAGGGTTTAGGGTTTAGGGTTTAGGGTTTAGGGTTTAGGGTTTAGGGTTTAGGGTTTAGGGTTTAGGGTTTAGGGTTTAGGGTTTAGGGTTTAGGGTTTAGGGTTTAGGGTTTTAGGGGTTTAGGGGTTTAGGGTTTTAGGGTTTAGGGCTTAGGGTTTTTAGGGTTTAGGGTTTAGGGTTTTAGGAGTTTAGGGGTTTAGGGTTTAGGAGTTTAGGGTTTAGGGTTTAGGGGTTTAGGGTTTAGGTTTAGGGTTTAGGGTTTAGGAGGTTTAGGGTTTAGGGTTTAGGGTTTAGGAGTTTTAGGGTTTAGGGTTTAGGGTTTAGGGTTTAGGGTTTAGGGTTTAGGGTTTAGGGTTTAGGGTTTAGGGTTTTAGGGTTTAGGGTTTTAGGAGTTTAGGGTTTAGGGTTTAGGGTTTAGGGTTTTAGGGTTTAGGAGTTTAGGGTTTAGGGTTTAGGGTTTTAGGGTTTAGGAGTTTTAGGGTTTAGGGTTTAGGGTTTAGGGGTTAGGGGTTAGGGGTTAGGGGTTAGGGGTTAGGGGTTAGGGGTTTAGGGGTTTAGGGGTTTAGGGTTTAGGGTTTAGGGTTTAGGGTTTAGGGGTTTAGGGGTTTAGGGGTTTAGGGGTTTAGGGGTTTAGGGGTTAGGGTTTAGGGTTTAGGGTTTAGGGTTAGGGGTTAGGGGTTAGGGGTTAGGGTTCAGGGTTCAGGGTTTAGAGGTTTAGGGTTTTAGGGTTTAGGGTTTTAGGAGTTTAGGAGTTTAGGGTTTAGGGTTTAGGAGTTTAGGGTTTTAGGGTTTAGGGTTTTAGGGTTTAGGGTTTTAGAGGTTTTAGGAGTTTAGGGTTTAGGGTTTAGAGGTTTAGGAGTTTAGGGTTTAGGGTTTCAGGGTTTAGGGTTTAGGGTTTAGGGTTTAGGGTTTAGGGTTTAGGGGTTCAGGGTTCAGGGTTCAGGGTTTTAGGAGTTTTAGGAGTTTAGGGTTTAGGGTTTAGGGTTTAGGAGGTTTAGGAGTTTAGGGTTTTAGGGTTTTAGGGTTTTAGGAGTTTAGGGTTTTAGAGGTTTAGGGTTTTAGGGTTTAGGAGTTTAGGGTTTTAGGGTTTAGGGTTTAGGGTTTAGGGTTTAGGGTTTAGGGTTTTAGGGTTTAGGAGTTTAGGGTTTAGGGTTTAGGGTTTAGGGTTTAGGGTTTAGGGTTTAGGGTTTAGGGTTTTAGGGTTTAGGGTTTAGGGTTTAGGGTTTTAGGGTTTAGGGTTTAGGGTTTTAGGGTTTAGGGTTTAGGGTTTTAGGGTTTAGGGTTTAGGGTTTAGGGTTTAGGGTTTAGGGTTTAGGGTTTAGGGTTTAGGGTTTTAGGGTTTAGGGTTTAGGAGTTTTAGGGTTTAGGGTTTAGGGTTTAGGGTTTAGGGTTTAGGGTTTAGGGTTTAGGGTTTAGGGTTTAGGGTTTAGGAGTTTAGGAGTTTAGGGTTTAGGGTTTAGGAGTTTAGGGTTTAGGGTTTAGGGTTTAGGGTTTAGGGTTTAGGGTTTTAGGGTTTAGGGTTTAGGGTTTTAGGGTTTAGGGTTTAGGGTTTAGGGTTTAGGGTTTAGGGTTTAGGGTTTTAGGAGTTTAGGGTTTAGGGTTTAGGGTTTAGGGTTTTAGGAGTTTAGGGTTTTAGGAGTTTAGGGTTTAGGGTTTTAGGGTTTAGGGTTTAGGGTTTAGGGTTTAGGGTTTAGGGTTTAGGGTTTTAGGGTTTAGGAGGTTTAGGAGTTTAGGAGTTTTAGGGTTTAGGGTTTTAGGGTTTTAGGGTTTGGGTTTTAGAGAGTTTAGGGTTTTAGGGTTTAGGGTTTAGGGTTTAGGGTTTAGGAGTTTAGGGTTTTAGGGTTTAGGGTTTAGAGGTTTGGGGTTTAGGGTTTTAGGGTTTAGGGTTTAGGGTTTAGGGTTTAGGGTTTAGGGTTTAGGGTTTAGGAGTTTAGGGTTTTAGGGTTTAGGGTTTAGGGTTTAGGGTTTAGGAGTTTAGGGTTTAGGGTTTAGGGTTTTAGGGTTTTAGGAGTTTAGGGTTTAGGGTTTAGGGTTTAGGGTTTAGGGTTTTAGGGTTTTAGGGTTTAGGGTTTAGGGTTTAGGGTTTAGGGTTTAGGGTTTTAGGGTTTAGGGTTTTAGGGTTTAGGGTTTAGGGTTTTAGGAGTTTAGGGTTTTAGGGTTTTAGAGGGTTTAGGGTTTAGGGTTTTAGGGTTTTAGGGTTTAGGGTTTAGGGTTTTAGAAGGTTTGGTTTTAGGGTTTAGGAGTTTAGGGTTTTAGGGTTTAGGAGTTTAGGGTTTAGGGTTTAGGGTTTTAGGGTTTAGGGTTTAGGGTTTAGGGTTTAGGGTTTAGGGTTTAGGGTTTAGGGTTTAGGGTTTAGGGTTTTAGGGTTTAGGGAGTTTAGGAGTTTAGGAGTTTAGGGTTTAGGGTTTAGGAGTTTAGGAGTTTTAGGGTTTAGGGTTTAGGGTTTAGGGTTTAGGAGTTTAGGAGTTTAGGGTTTTAGAGGTTTTAGGAGTTTAGGGTTTAGGAGGGTTTAGGAGTTTAGGGTTTAGGAGTTTAGGGTTTTAGGGTTTAGGAGTTTAGGGTTTAGGAGTTTAGGGTTTAGAGGTTTAGGGTTTTAGGGTTTAGGGTTTAGAGGGTTTAGGAGTTTAGGGTTTAGGGAGTTTTAGGGTTTAGGGTTTAGGGTTTTAGGAGTTTAGGGTTTAGGGTTTAGGGTTTTTAGAGGGTTTAGGGTTTAGGGTTTTAGGAGTTTAGAGGTTTAGGGGTTTTAGGGGTTTAGGGTTTAGGGTTTAGGGTTTAGGGTTTAGGGTTTTGAGGGTTTAGGAGTTTAGGGTTTAGGAGTTTTAGGAGTTTAGGGTTTAGGGTTTTAGGGTTTAGGGTTTTAGGGTTTAGGAGTTTGAGGGTTTAGGAGTTTAGGGTTTAGGGTTTAGGAGTTTAGGGTTTAGGGTTTTAGGGTTTTAGAGGTTTTAGGGTTTAGGGTTTAGGGTTTAGGGTTTAGGAGTTTTAGGGTTTAGGGGTTTTAGGGTTTTAGGAGTTTTAGGGTTTTAGGGTTTAGGAGTTTAGGGGTTTTAGGGGTTTTAGGGTTTAGGGTTTAAGGGTTTAGGGTTTTAGGGTTTAGGGTTTAGGGTTTAGGGTTTAGGGTTTAGGGTTTAGGGTTTAGGAGTTTTAGGGTTTTAGGGTTTTAGGGTTTAGGGTTTAGGGTTTTTGGGTTTAGGGTTTAGGGTTTAGGGTTTAGGGAGTTTTAGGGTTTAGGGTTTAGGGTTTAGGGTTTTAGGGTTTAGGAGGGGTTTAGGGTTTAGGGTTTTAGGGTTTAGGGTTTAGGAGTTTAGGGTTTTAGGGGTTTAGGGTTTAGGGTTTAGGGGTTTTAGGGTTTTAGGGTTTAGGGTTTTAGGGTTTAGGGTTTAGGGTTTAGGGTTTAGGGTTTAGGGTTTAGGGTTTTAGGGTTTAGGGTTTAGGGTTTAGGGTTTTAGGAGTTTTAGGGTTTAGAGGGTTTAGGGTTTAGGGTTTAGAGGTTTAGGGTTTAGGGTTTAGGGTTTTAGGGTTTAGGGTTTAGGGTTTAGGGTTTAGGGTTTAGGAGTTTTAGGGTTTAGGGTTTAGGGTTTTAGGGTTTTAGGGTTTAGGGTTTAGGGTTTTAGGGTTTAGGGTTTTAGGGTTTTAGGGGTTTAGGGTTTAGGAGTTTAGGGTTTAGGGTTTAGGGTTTAGGGTTTTAGGGTTTAGGAGTTTAGGGTTTAGGAGTTTAGGAGTTTAG
The DNA here is from genome assembly GCA_026586065.1 of Dioscorea zingiberensis. Taxonomy (NCBI): domain Eukaryota; kingdom Viridiplantae; phylum Streptophyta; class Magnoliopsida; order Dioscoreales; family Dioscoreaceae; genus Dioscorea; species Dioscorea zingiberensis. The sequence continues at coordinate 52,839,809 of CM048823.1, forward strand.
GGTTTGGGGTTTAGGGTTTAGGGAGTTTAGGGTTTTTTTAGGGTTTTAGGGTTTAGGGTTTTAGGGTTTAGGGTTTAGGAGTTTAGGGTTTAGGGTTTAGGGTTTTAGGGTTTTAGGGTTTTAGGGTTTTAGGGTTTTAGGAGTTTAGGGTTTAGGGGTTTAGGGTTTAGGGTTTAGGGTTTAGGGTTTAGGGGTTTAGGAGTTTTAGGGTTTAGGGTTTTAGGGTTTAGGGTTTAGGGTTTTAGGAGGTTTTAGGGTTTAGGGTTTTAGGGTTTAGGGTTTAGGGTTTAGGGTTTAGGAGTTTTAGGGTTTTAGGGTTTAGGGTTTAGGAGTTTAG